>CM062291.1:266593390-268078564 GCA_031216915.1 Pictodentalium vernedei | reverse complement strand
TCAAAGTCAAAATCCTTTTCGAGAACGTGCTACTAGACACAAACAGGATATAAAACATAATGCTGATGCCCCAGTAGCACAACATTTTAACCTTCCTGGCCATTCTTTGGACGATTTCGAAATCCATCCTATTGAACAACCACCAATTAAAGACACATTAGAAGAAACGGATGAATTTAGAAAAAAACGTGAAGCTTTTTGGATCAATACGCTTCAAACTCTCTGGCCATTTGGTATGAACATATCAGAGGGCGAATGCGAAAGGAGGTCCATCATTCCTTTCACTTTAACGTACAACAGAATGAATATCGAAATAGCAAAAATGTTAAAAGATGAATTCAATTTTACCAATGCTAAATTAAATGAACCTTTGAATCTTCGACCTGTCATCGCCTATAAGAAAAACAAAAGCTTGCGTAACATCCTTGTAAGGACTAAATTAGAGCCCATCAATGAATAACACCAATATCTGCCAGTCAGTTTAACCAGTTCCTAAGCTCATCACTTAGTTTAAATCAATTTTGTGTACTTTTTTGTCATGTTTGAAACCAATCAGGGTTCAGTAAATGAAAACAATTTTTCAGCGGCATATTAAAAGAAAAAAACGTTTCAGTATGAAATGTCTGTGCCAGTGCGATTTTTTAACCTCAAACACACACACACACACACACACACACACACACACACACACACACACACACACACACACACACACACACACACACACACACACACACACACACACACACACACACACACACACACACACACACACACACACACACACACACACACACACACACACACACACACACACACACACACACACACACACACACACACACACACACACACACACACACACACACACACACACACACACACACACACACACACACACACACACACACACACACACACACACACACACACACACACACACACACACACACACACACACACACACACACACACACACACACACACACACACACACACACACACACACACACACACACACACACACACACACACACACACACACACACACACACACACACACACACACACACACACACCACACACACACACACACACACACACACACACACACACACACACACACACACACACACACACACACACACACACACACACACACACACACACACACACACACACACACACACACACACACACACACACACACACACACACACACACACACACACACACACACACACACACACACACACACACACACACACACACACACACACACACACACACACACACACACACACACACACACACACACACACACACACACACACACACACACACACACACACACACACACACACACACACACACACACACACACACACACACACACACACACACACACACACACACACACACACACACACACACACACACACACACACACACACACACACACACACACACACACACACACACACACACACACACACACACACACACACACACACACACACACACACACACACACACACACACACACACACACACACACACACACACACACACACACACACACACACACACACACACACACACACACACACACACACACACACACACACACACACACACACACACACACACACACACACACACACACACACACACACACACACACACACACACACACACACACACACACCACACACACACACACACACACACACACACACACACACACACACACACACACACACACACACACACACACACACACACACACACACACACACACACACACACACACACACACACACACACACACACACACACACACACACACACACACACACACACACACACACACACACACACACACACACACACACACACACACACACACACACACACACACACACACACACACACACACACACACACACACACACACACACACACACACACACACACACACACACACACACACACACACACACACACACACACACACACACACACACACACACACACACACACACACACACACACACACACACACACACACACACACACACACACACACACACACACACACACACACACACACACACACACACACACACACACACACACACACACACACACACACACACACACACACACACACACACACACACACACACACACACACACACACACACACACACACACACACACACACACACACACACACACACACACACACACACACACACACACACACACACACACACACACACACACACACACACACACACACACACACACACACACACACACACACACACACACACACACACACACACACACACACACACACACACACACACACACACACACACACACACACACACACACACACACACACACACACACACACACACACACACACACACACACACACACACACACACACACACACACACACACACACACACACACACACACACACACACACACACACACACACACACACACACACACACACACACACACACACACACACACACACACACACACACACACACACACACACACACACACACACACACACACACACACACACACACACACACACACACACACACACACACACACACACACACACACACACACACACACACACACACACACACACACACACACACACACACACACACACACACACACACACACACACACACACACACACACACACACACACACACACACACACACACACACACACACACACACACACACACACACACACACACACACACACACACACACACACACACACACACACACACACACACACACACACACACACACACACACACACACACACACACACACACACACACACACACACACACACACACACACACACACACACACACACACACACACACACACACACACACACACACACACACACACACACACACACACACACACACACACACACACACACACACACACACACACACACACACACACACACACACACACACACACACACACACACACACACACACACACACACACACACACACACACACACACACACACACACACACACACACACACACACACACACACACACACACACACACACACACACACACACACACACACACACACACACACACACACACACACACACACACACACACACACACACACACACACACACACACACACACACACACACACACACACACACACACACACACACACACACACACACACACACACACACACACACACACACACACACACACACACACACACACACACACACACACACACACACACACACACACACACACACACACACACACACACACACACACACACACACACACACACACACACACACACACACACACACACACACACACACACACACACACACACACACACACACACACACACACACACACACACACACACACACACACACACACACACACACACACACACACACACACACACACACACACACACACACACACACACACACACACACACACACACACACACACACACACACACACACACACACACACACTAATTTGTAGTAAGCACCCGCCACGGACATGTATTATAATTCTATGTACATTGCATGTATCATTGCTTTACTTTACTCCATGTAAATGGAATAAGTACTGAATAAAATCAAAATCAAATATGTTTGATACAGGCCCGTGCCAGTCGTAGTCTGAGACCAACCAAAGCACTTTCGCCGCACAGTAGCCAGCGCGTTTCACTCTTTCATTAAGCTGCCCGTAAGGAAAGTGTACCAAGTAATCATGAGAACATCATCTGATAAGCTAGATCCCAGTCATGGTTTTTGACATTATGTAATGGCCCAGTGGTTTAGGTGTTGGTCTTTTGGTTGCCAGGCGGTATTCCCGATGGTTCGATTCCCGGCCGGGGATCAGAATACAACATTCCAAATTCTTCGAAAACATGATTGTGTCCAGAATGGAAATGCATGGTTGTAGTATATGTATGTATGTATGTATTTTTATCTCCGTTCCTGGGCCATCCTGCCTCTCCATCTCATTCGTAGAAGACTGGTTGGGAGACACAGTAAGTGTAGAGAGGTACGTTGTCATCTCAGTTCTTCGGTAGCCCTGCCTCTTCGTTGCCTCCCCAACTTCTCATTCGTTGAAGGCTGGTTGGACGACAAGGGAGGGAGACGAGGGTTCATAAAAGTTCCCTTTCTCCTTCTCCTTCCCTCGAACCACGCTTCCAAGCAGATAGCATCCGTTGTTTGGTTGAAGGCAGGAATGCGGCCATAGACAATCCTCGTTTGGAGGGGGCTCCTAATTATCACCTTTACCTCGCCCGCCTCACTCCCGCGGTCAACACCCTTGACGAGAATTTACCAGATACTCCCTGAAAATTTCCAATTGAGGGTGATTTCATCCGGAAGGGAACAGGGAACTACCTGTTTTACGTTTTAGTTGAAATATTGTTATGAAAAGTGTTTATATTTGTTATTTAATTATATCTTTAATGACTTAAGTACAGAAATTAAGATTTTATTTGTGTTTGACATTATTTTTTAGCTTTTGAATACGATAACCATGGAAAATGGATATTACTGGTAAAAAAGGAAAGTTTTCAAATTTGCCAAAAAGTTGACTGAGCGAACTGGTATGGGTTCTGTATCGAGTATCAGACCCATTACGCTTAAATACAGCTTGACAGTGCCTTCGCATGATCCCAGTCAGGTTCAGGATGGTTCTATGTGGGATGTTGTTCCATTCTTGGATCAGCATGGCACCAAGCTCCTGGACACTCCTTGGCTGGACTGGACGGACTGAAATTGCAAGCTGCAACTCATTCCAGACATGTTCGATTGGATTGAGGTCATGGGATCTTGCTGGCCAGTCCATACGCTCATTCCCCTCCCTCTGTCGATACTCCCGGGCAGCATGGGCAATATGAGGACGGGCATTATCGTCCATCAGAATGAATCTATCACCCACTGCACCTGCATACAATCTGACGTGGGCATTCACGATATCATCAAGATGCCGCTGTGCAGTCAATGTACCACGGTCATTGACATAGAGCTCTGTACGTCCATCCCAGCTGATGCCGCACCAGACCATTATTGACCCCCCCCCCACCACCACCACCACCACCATTGCGGTGATGCTCAGCAATATTGGCTGCATGGAATCGCTCTCCTGGTCTTCTCCATACCTTAGAACGCCTATGTGTGTGGTCTAGGAAGTACCTCGTCTCATCTGTAAAAAGGACAGGTCGCCAATCGTCTCTGGTCCATCCAACATGGTCCATGGCCCATTCATATCGTGCCTAGCGGTAGTTCTGCGAATACATGGTGTTCTCGATCGGAGACCACCTTCATGCAACGTTGCCTGGATAGTCTGCGTCGAAACATTTACCGAGGATGCATTCTGAAGGTCACTGCGAAGCTGGGTTGCTGTGGCAAAGCGGTTCCTAAGGGTCTAAATGATCAAAAACCGGTCTCCAACTGCAGATGTTGCCCTGTCTCTGCCACCACCATGCCATATTACTGGTGTGCCATACTGCTGAAATCTTGCTCAGACTCTGGTGATCACCATATGGTGCACACCAAGGGCTTCATCAATCTGACGACGGGAGCCGCTAGGTCCACCATCCCTACAGCCAGCCACATTTCTGCTTCAGACAAATGTCTTCTTACATTTGCATTCGCCATATTCAATCATTAAATCACAAGGGTTTGTGTTGAAATGAAGAGTGAATACCCTACACATGTCATGTACATGTAGACAGTACACGAAAGCATCATGAGGGGTACATGCCTTCCACGACTGTCGCGAAAAGTCTGCCTGTCAAGAGAGCTAATGTAAACACTGGGGACCATCTCAATACATCCCGCAATCATATCCACCAAAAATATCACAAATGTGTCACAAGCAAATTTCACAATGATGTGTCAAATATGTGGTGCTTAGCAAACTTTGAGTAGTATATTATTAGTAGCGATTGAAGGCAACTGTACCACCTATGTGCAATACACATTAGTACACAAAGACACTGTGTCCCCTCATGGGCAATCGGGATTAAGCGCCATGCCCAAGCACACAACTCAGTAATCGCTGGTCAGGATCGAGCAGTCGACCTTTCGGTTTAACACCTATGCTGCCGAAAGCGACTACTGTCACCTTTTTATGGTGATTATCTGCAAGTTCTGGTATGCGTAGCTCAAATCTACCATCTGATTAATTGTTGGAAAGGGCTCAGAGAGCCCTTTCCAACAATTAATCAGATGATAGAGTTTCAAGTATGTGATAAATTTTATTAAACTTCCCCACATACAGGTGTACATAGAGGTCATGGATAACGTGGGCGTGGCAGAAAGAGAGTTAAAGTCAAATGTTCTAACCACTGGGCCACCGTGTTCCAATATACTTCTTTAAAACAATAATAAACGAAACATGCCTGAAACGTTCGTTTATTATTATTATGTGAAATAATTACTTTCATTTAACGAAAAGTAATTCTTTAAAACAATAATACACGAACGTTTTTCGTGTACACAACTATGGCGTTCGGCCGATCAACAACTTTTTCGACAGACAAAAACTTCGACCGATAGGGCATGGCGGACCAATAAATTGTTACAATACAAATTGTACAAAATGTTTTTGTACCTAACTTAATATTTACAAAGCACATCCACACGTATGGTTTTTAACTGTCGAGGGGACAATTGTGAGTAGAACCCAAATATTGGCTTACAGCACTCAATCAGTTTCGTTGAGTGGGTGTGGTTTCTTTTAGAAATATTGAATAAACCCCCAGTATTGTGCAATTTGAAGATTATTTCGTTATTTGAGCGTCGTGGAATAATACCGTCCCATACCTCTGGACAGGGACGCATGAACTAGAAAGAGAATTTTGGGAGAGAGAGAGAGAAAGAGAGAATTTAGACCACATTATCTTTGCCAACTCGGGTTTACAATCTTATTGGGAATTAGCTGGGGAGGGGGTGCACAGTGGCGTAGATAAAGGGGGGAGGGGGCGGGGGCGGAGCCCCCCCCCCCCCCCCCCCCCCACCAGAAGTTTTGTCGGAAATTTTTTGGGACCATTTTAGGCGAATTTATGCCTAATAACATTAAAATGCTGGCTTTGGGGATAAAAACATGCCATTTTGGGTAAAAAAGACCAATTTTCAGTACATTTGCAGTAAACAACAGATTCTTTCTGTTTGTTTGGGCTTTTGTTGTTGTTACACTGCCGGAAAATTTTCGGTCTGTCGGAAAATTTTGGGCTTGCCCCTCCGCCAGCGAAAAGCTATCTACGCCACTGGGGGTGCACGGACTCCTCACTTACTGTAAAGATGTGACCGTCGATTCCCTCACTTGCTTTGTCTCTACTACGGCGGCCATTCACGTTTAGGTAAACGTACGTGTTTGTCTCCATATTTAACAAATTCCCACCTTAGTCCGACTCAATATTTCGGTCAGAGGCGGAAATTTGTTAAATATGGAGAAAAAAATATGCATTTTTCCTAATGCAGAGGTGTGTGAATCCCTACCATAGCTTTGTGTATTGTATTCGTACCATTCCACTAAGGTTCATAGGCCACCACAGATAATATGTGTGTGAGTGCCCTTGTATGTACTTAGTCAGCAGTAATATTGGAAAAGAAGTATTTATTTATTTATTTATTGGTGTTTAAGGTCACATATTTTTGCACAATGGCTAATCATGACCACAACATGAATATCAACTCGGGATCAGGGATGAGCTTTAATAAGCCATGTTGCCAGCTTTGGAGAGGGTTTGCACCTCCCAAGCATTGGTGACTGGGTCCTATTTGGAAAAGAAGTATTCTGTAAGGTCCTATATGGGATTCTAGTAGGGGTGGTCGAACCTATGTGGGCTCCTGGGATGAGAGAAGGGGAAAGATGGGGAAATAGGTAATGTCAATAATAGTGTACAATTAGACACGATGGGCAGGATGAATTTTCTTACTATTGAACTCGTAGGGACAATTAAACACTTCTTTTCTGGAGGTTCTGAGAAGATGGGGAGGGGTGGAAGCAGTAAAGGGGTGATGGCAACTAGGAGGACGGGGGGGGGGGGGGTGTAATGGACGTCTTCTCTTCTGAGAACCTCGACATATTGATGTCAAAATCAACCCATGTATCCAAGCCAGAAAATAAGCAGACTGCCATCTGCAAAATGATGTCCCCAGAGGGTAAATTTAGTGATGCTACACTGCACTGCAGAGTAGCATCACTAAATTTACCCTCTGTGGACCTCAATCTGAATCAGGCTCTCGAAACTAAACAGAAAGAGGTACCCCGAGGATAAATTGGCCCACTGTATGGGATAGTATCATCAAATTCACCCTCTGTGAATCTCATTCTGCAAATAGACTGCTTATTTACAGGCCTGCATGTATCAAGCTCCCAAGCCACCAATGAAAATCGGAAACCAATCTGAGGTTGTTGTGGTCTAGAACCAGTCTAGTCCTTAAATAGTCCATCACCTATTTTTAGTTTCAATCTGGGGGAATATTTCAGTTCGTCGGAAAAGCGACCAATCGCTTTTCCGACAAACTGAAATAGTCCATCCGAGTGAATCTAAAAACTACAATAAACATTTATTTTTTGAATTAATGCAAATGTTTCTCAATCGAGACTTGATTTAACTGAATCTTTATTGACATCACCATTAGGGAACGGCGAAGCTTCGATATTGGATTCGATTCGAAATCCGCGCTGCTATTCGGAAGAGGATCGAACATCTGCAATTTGCTGGTTGTCATCGAAGTGACTATTGTATTTTGTGCATGGCTGAGTAGATTCCCCTTATCACCTACTTAATCTCCAAATTATAGGCAAAACATGTAGAGGGCATCTTAGGTTCATATTACCCCTTTGCCCAACGTAACGGCCAAAAGCGGCCAGCGCTATTCTCAAAAATCTCCAAATAATTTTCATTATTTTTTTTCATTTCTTGTCACAAAAACATAGGTTATGACCCTCGTTGGAACGAGCTCGTCGAGCTCGTTCCAATGAGGGATCATAACCTATGTTTTGAGACAAAAAATGAAAACAATTAGTTATTCAAGAATTCTTTTTGCAAGTGTCGTCTGCTTTTCATGTTAGGTAAAGTGTTAAATGGTCGTATATGACTTGCAGATCATCTATTTATTTCCTAGTTGTAATCGAAGTGACTATCGTATTTTGTGCATGTCTTGGCGTCGATTCCCCGAATAACCTACTCTATCTTCAAATTATAGGCAAAACATGTATGGGCGTCTGAGGTAGATATTAAATAGTCGTGTATGACTTGCAGATCATCTAACTGAAAAAAATTCGAAGTAATTTTCCGATTTCAGGACATATGACGGTATTATGACCTGATTGATTTAAAATCAGAGGTTATTATGTGACTTTATAAGTTGACCGACTTTTCGGTAACTTCAGGTTTAGAATATCCTAAACTTAATCATGGCCTGCGTTAACGCGGTTCTTCCGCGTTATTGTCTTTCAATACTGAGTCTGATCGGCCAGCGCGGAAGAACCATGTGAACGCGCGCCATGATTAAGTTAACCCAGACGTTACTACCGACACATGCGCAACGAAGACATAATACTGATCCCTTCCGTTTACACAATGTAAAATTGTAAACGCATGTTTTATAAAAGTATAGATCATACAAAAAGCACATTTCAACATATCGAAGACATTAACCCCAGAGAGTCAGAGACATAACTTATGTTGAGCACCTACAGTACGTGGACAGTGTATTATCACTAAATCACTCGCAGAGTGGAGATTCCACACAGGCAATAATTGCAAATTTGTTGCAAAGCGTAACCAGCACAAGCAAAGTTTCAGCCAATGGACCTCCGGGTTAAACCCGGAGGTCCATTGGCTGAAACATTGCTTGTGTTTTTTGTCGATATGTATAAAATTTGAAAGTTATAACTTGGATGATAACTCCACTCCGTGGGTGATTTAGTTACAATCCACTCTCCACGTACTGTACTTTATTATATGCTGACATTATCGATGTCTCAGAACAATTGAGTATGTACCATCAACGTTGGTGTTGTCATACTAGTTTACGTCATGAACAATCGTGATGGTATTTGATTCGAAATTCGATTCGATGTGAAATCCATGGCCCTATTCGATTCGATATTCTATTCGAGCAAAATAAAAACGGTATTCGCCGGGACCAAATCACCATTTTGATATATTTGATTACTAAAATTATTTATTGAAATCTATAACTAGAGCACGAAAGAATATCTATCTTTGTGAGTAAAAGGACATAATATTAAATCAACTGAAGTCTGCGGCACAACCTCCAAGAAACGTGGGTAAACAACCAAATTCTAACAACCTCAGATTTCTCACATAATTTGACTGGTAGCCTGAGAACTTGGCCGCTATTATGTTACTTGTTCACATTTATTTCCCACTTCTTGTAACACCAAGATGTGTGAATAAGCTAATAGACAAACATGATTGCAGGTATTCCATTTCATCGTTTATACTATACTGTCCAAAACAAGCCCCCCCCCCTCCCCCCATAATACCTGTGGGTTGGTATACGAATAGCTCATATTGTGACGTTCTGCATTCCTCTATCGGATCGGGCATACATCCTTAAAACAGGTTAATATTTGCTGGCTATTGACCACTTCACTGCCGTGTGCTTAGAGAAATGAGACATCACAGTGAGAGAAATTCGGAAGGTCATGGGCAGCATGCCACGCCGATTAACCATTTACCCAACGAGTAAATGAAAAATGAGACAAAAAATGAAAAAAATTAGTTATTCAAGAATTGTGTTCGCAAGAGTCGTCTGCTTTTAATGTTTGGTAAAGGGTTAAGATGTGTTAGATATTCTCGAGGCTGTTCCACCAGGCACTGAACAACGTGACGTTTTTTAACGTTGTGATGACGTCCGCGGTGCCTAATATTCATTCAATAAAAAAGAAAGCTCAAGAAACCCTTGCTTCACTAATAAGGCATATCCCCCCAACTGCAAATAGCAGGTTTTCTCGGGAGAATTTACCCATTTACTGTATACCCACTGATATTATAGGGAGGTGGCGATTTTGGACAGTATACATGTTCTATAACACGCGTCCGGTTTGGTCTACTACTGGTCAGCTGATCTCGTGGAAAAGTCGAAAATAATCAACTCAGGTCAATTTACTGCTATACTTTTATGTGGTATGTGTTTTAAAAAAAAAACAGGAAACTGGAAATCTAAATATAAAAGTGGCCGAAATTTCAAATTGGGAAAATTACAGTTGTTGGGAAGAGATAAAGACATGGTTTGGAACAAATATCACAATTATAAAAGACTTTATTGTTTTTTTCAAAAAACCTTTACATATCATTTCTAAAAAGATAACTTTGAAAAAATAGATAAATAGTGTAAATGAATATTCGAATCAATAACTAACCAACTTAACTCATTAAAATAAATAAATAAATAAATAAATAAATAAATAAATAAATAAATAAATAAATAAATAGTACGTATTCAGCTCTCATGTATAGTGCTAGTATTCAAAAAGTGTTGAAACTATATTTTCTTCTTTTCCATTTAAATTTTTACTCGCTCGTTGACAAAAACTATATATAACCAAATATATCGCCACGCCTTTTAATTTAATTAGTATCCGCAAGACCCATGTAAAATGATACTTCTCATCTACTATAAGAATGATGAAGATCAAGATTGTGTTTACAGTATGGGGGGGGGGGGGGGGGGGGGTATCAATGAAGATTACTAGAAAAAACAAAAAATAGTTTCACATTTCACATTATATCAAAAGAGAAAACAAAAAAAATATACATGTGTGAGACGATTTAACAATTCAATTCAATTCTTCAAAATAGAGCTCATGCCCTTCACACTTACAAGTTATGTTTTGGATGAAAAAAAATTCAGATTTTTCGAAAAAAACGAATGTTACGCTATTTATATGATATTAAATTTTTAGTCCAATTTCAGTCATCAATTTGGGGGGTTTGATACCCCCAAAATTGATGAATGATGTTGAACTGATAATTTAAACAATAAATGAACAGAGATCAAAAACGTCAAATTTACCTCGAACGAAAGATATCGCAAAATATGGATGCAAGTTGAATTTATATCATAAGAAAAATTGTTTGGGGAAACTACAGTACACAGTGTTGTTTGTCATTTGTTCATACCGTTACTTGCTATTTCAGAAGAAACTGGAGTACTCCCAAAACGAATTAATAGTTTATAAAACGCTCGCTAATCCTTTAGTTTCAACTGGATCTGCAATTAACCCTTTACCCAACGTAACGACCAAAACCGACCAGCGCAATTCTCAAAAATCGCCAATTAATTTTCATTATTTTTTCATTTTTGTCTCAAAAACATAGGTTATGGCCCCTTGTCGGAACGAGCTCGTTCCAACGAGGGGTCATAACTTATGTTTTTGAGACAAAAAATTAAAAAAATTAGCTATTCAAGAATTTTTTTACAAGTGTCGTCTGCTTTTCATGTTAGGTAAAGGGTTAAGGACACAATAGGGTGTATGTTCTCCATTTTGTGGTAGAATACTAATTACTCCTTAACAGTACGGCCGCGGTGGACAGGTCACTTTCCACGGGTGGGCAATTTTTCCACGGACGAAATAATATTCGATTCCAAACACTAATTATAGGAATAATCATCAAAAAGTTAATGAGGCACCGGGTACAACCCGTTGCTTCAATAATTAAAATTTTGCTGATGATGATTTTTATTACCTGGTAAACGCATGCATTTTGACCAGTCCACGGCTACGGTACTGTACGTACTGTATCAAAAGATAACTCATTAAAGTGAAAAATTTCTGAAGGAAAGTGCGTGCAAGAGAACGTAGGACTCCAATACTTGGTTTCTTATAAAAGTTAATTTATTGTTCTTCGTCCTCTTCTTCCCCATCAAATTCTCCTTCCTCCTCGGCTGTAGCATCCTGGTATTGTTGATATTCAGACACCAAGTCGTTCATATTGGATTCTGCTTCGGTGAATTCCATTTCGTCCATGCCTTCTCCAGTGTACCAATGCAAGAAAGCCTTTCTGCGGAACATGGCCGTAAATTGTTCAGAGATTCTCTTGAACAGTTCTTGAATAGCCGTACTATTGCCTATGAATGTTCCTGACATTTTAAGACCACGTGGTGGAATATCACAGACCGCCGTCTTCACGTTGTTAGGGATCCATTCTACAAAGTAGCTGCTGTTCTTGTTCTGAACGTTCAACATTTGCTCGTCTACTTCCTTCATTGACATGCGACCTCTAAACATAGCAGCCACTGTGAGATAACGACCATGGCGAGGATCACATGCAGCCATCATGTTCTTAGCATCAAACATTTGTTGTGTAAGTTCTGGAACAGTGAGAGCTCGATATTGCTGACTGCCGCGCGAAGTGAGTGGAGCAAAACCAGGCATGAAGAAATGGAGTCGAGGAAACGGAACCATGTTGACGGCCAATTTTCTCAAATCGGCATTAAGTTGACCAGGAAATCTAAGACAGGTGGTTACACCGGACATGGTGGCAGACACAAGGTGGTTCAGATCGCCGTAAGTTGGTGTGGTGAGTTTCAATGTACGGAAGCAGATGTCATACAGAGCTTCGTTATCGATACAGTAGCTTTCATCGGTGTTTTCAACAAGCTGATGAACAGAGAGCGTGGCATTGTAAGGTTCTACAACAGTGTCTGATACCTGAAAATATAAGACAAACATCACATTAGTTAAATATTGTGTTAAATTCCTAGTTCTAAGTTTGTTTGTATTCTCTGCTAACCGTTTGGGGATCTTTCAATGGCATCTTTAACCCTTTACCTAACGTAACGGTCAAAAACATAGGTTATGACCCCTCGTTGGAACGAGCTCGTCGAGCTCGTTCCAACGAGGGGTCATAACCTATGTTTTTGAGACAAAAAATGAAAAAAATTAGTTATTCCAGAATTATTTTTGCAAGTGTCGTCTGCTTTTCATGTTAGGTAAAGGGTTAATCTTCTTGAACATTTACCTTTTTACCAATTGACGGCAAATACAATATTATTTTTAATTAATTGTACTGGAAGCCCATATTTGGGTTTTATTCCAAAGTGCAAGTACCGTAACTTAGAAATCAGTGAATGTGCTTCATATTATCTTTGAAGTGAAATAATTTACGTCTCTGAGGATTTGCTTTGTTACAATTCATGAGAGAGTGCATATAGGCACTCTATCATGAATTTGAAAAAGACAAATATGTGAACAAGTTTGGTGACTAAAACAATTTATAACTCTGACAGTTAATAACTTGAAGTTGACATCTTTGTTCTTGTTTTCAGTACATACCTTACGACCCTGCAATGAATCAAGCCTGACGAGCTCGACCCAATGAGGGATAATAAGCCATGTTTTGGGAGCAAAAATAAACTTTGTAAGACATTGTTTTAATAATGTTGAGCGGATTTGGGTTAAAGGTTAATGAATGTCCATACAGAGAATGTTGAGAAATAATCAAAAATCTTACTGGGTATTTGATATACAGTTTGGGTGGAGGTTGTGGGTAGATATAGGAGGCAACTATGCCTCCTAGTTTAGGAGTCTTAACACCACAGCCACCACTTCCTCTTCCCGACGCGACAAAACTATGCAGATTCCTGGCTACTGATTGCATGGACAAAAATCTGTCAAGATACCACCGATGCCACCTCGCTAAAACGAGCTGGATGTGCCCATTTAAATGGGGATGGGGATACCATGCACCGAAAAAAACAGCCCAATTTCTCAGCGCTTTTTGAATATGTTACTGGGCGCAGATGTGCGCTTAGTCAAACAGGGGTGTAAAACTTAATTTACAGGTCGAAGACTGAAGCCCGTCCACCTCTGAAATTAACCCTTTGAGCCCCAAAGGTAGCTTACCCGCCCCAGGATCGTGATACGACCAGACTTTATAAAGTAGATAGTTGCACGGCGATTTTGGGGGTAGACCAATCATGGTTTTCAACATGCAGCCCAAAACTATACGTTGAAAATATTTATTGGTCAATCCTCAAGTAATGAATAAAGTCTCCACCAGCTGATAGCTCTAAACCCACGTGGAATATGCAATCAGGGTCCAAAGTGTTAAACTACATGCTAACCATTAATGATTGGTAATTTGATACATGTTAGGACAGATCGTAAAGGGGTGAGAAAAAAAATGTTTAGTGTCCAATGTTATTAATGCCAACTCAAACATTCTTTTACCATACAATCCTCAGTGAAAGTTAGTTTTTTTTTATTTATTTATTGGGGTTTATCAATCCTTTCGAAAGTCAGGGTCACCTCGTGTCAGACAGTTTGGCTGGTGGTGGAAGCCGGAGTCCTCCGAAAAAAACACCGAGTAGTGACGAGCACTTGTGAGATTCCCCAACGTACTAACTCCACACAGGCAGGATTAGCATTGGTGAAAGGCAAGTGCACTAAACGACTTACTTTACACCTTAGTATATAGCGCCGTCGTGCCCACATGGCAATTCGAACGAAGAGCCTTGCCCAAGGACATAACGCAGTTACCGCTTGTAAGGATCGAACAGTCGACCTTTCAGTTTAAAGTCCAGTGTTTTAACCTAATATGAAAAGCAGATGACACTTTGAAACAAAATTCTTGAATAACTATTTTTTTAAATTTTTTGTCTCAAAAGCATAGGTTATGACCCCTCTTTGGAACGAGTTCGTCATAACCTACGTGTTTAGGACAAAAAATGAAAAAATAATGAAAATTAATTGGCGATGTTTGTGAATAGCGCTGGTCGGTTTTTACCGTTACGTCAGGTAAAGGGTTAACCACCGAGCTTCTGCGCCCCTACTCGTACAGCTTCAAGTCAACAGAAGGGCTGCCGATCTCTCGGGATGATAAAACCCTTCCTTGTGTTACGAAGAGAAAAAAAAACTGACAAAACGTCAAGAATACAAATATTGTGCAAAATTACACAGAAACTTCGACTCAACGGTTGTAAGACTTTAACTTTCTAGTGTTGCAATCAAAAGAATACCAACTGCATAAACTACAAAATTATTGAAAGAAAATACGCCACATCTTCAGAAATAATGAAAAAATCTGATATTCCAGTTCTCTCAGTAAATACGCCGGATGCATTGGGTATATATTATTTTGATTCCACTTAAGGCGCGTAGAACCGATTCGGACTAAAAGGAGGGCTAGCAGCCCACATGGTACCCAAAATGAAAATTCTTTTCATAAAATTCCCATCCCGAGCATTGTTTTCAACAAGACAAAGATTCCCAAGAATACATGATGCATCAATAATAAACCCCTTAACTCCGCTGAGTATTTTCAAGATACTTTTCATCAAATCTAGTGATAGCTGCTCTGAAGCAGTCGTGGCCCGATTTAATAAAAAAAATTCATCTGGATTTAAATCTAGAAATCACTAGTGAAAAAATCCATTCAATTTTCAGAGGAACAATTTATTTCAGTGGTAAAAGAAATACTGTCC
This sequence comes from Pictodentalium vernedei, assembly GCA_031216915.1. Classification (NCBI taxonomy): domain Eukaryota; kingdom Metazoa; phylum Mollusca; class Scaphopoda; order Dentaliida; family Dentaliidae; genus Pictodentalium; species Pictodentalium vernedei. The sequence goes on along the minus strand of CM062291.1, from coordinate 268,062,000 downwards.
TGGCAGGAATAGCCGCCAACAGCATGTAAGGAGTTAAGAGGGGGGGGGGGGGGGGTCCTGGATAGGACAAAATCACATATGCGAACTAGTTTTGCTTCCAACAAAATGCGAAGCACATCCACCCAATCAAGCTCTCAGACCACAGTCAAATTCTATAAAGAACTCAACACTTATGGGTCGTTTGTTTATCCAACTGTCGTGGAGTTTGCTGGCAGACTATCATTGAAGCAGCCATGACTAGATTTGAAGAACATTCATTAAAATTTAACTCAAGAAATAACAGGTCAAACAAGTTTATTCAATTTACAGGAACAACTTTCATAAATGTGCTCTTATTACACTTTTAGAGGCAAGGGATTTCGGGTATAGTGCAGGAATATCCACCATTGTCCCTACATCCCGATTAATTCTGTCTTTTGATTGATCAGAATGTCTTGGACAAATAGCCATGGCGAAGGGTGCACCCAACATCCAAGGTATATGAGAGCGCGCAACATCAAGGGTAAAAGAGCTCGCGAAACATCGGGGATACGTGGTTTAAATGAAAGCTTTCCGCGTTTGCTCGCCTGGATATCAAAATCGAAACAAAAAACCTGAAAATAGTCTCAAGTATCATCAGATTTCCGACAATTCGATCATATTTTGTCGTTATAAATTAAATAGTCGAATAATTAAAATGAAACAACTTCAGAAAAATAAAAAAGAGCAAATAATTCTTCCCCTGAGTACCAATGTGTTCTATGTGCCAGTAGGCACATAGAACACATTGGAACTCAGGGGACGATATGTCAGCAAATTACTGTTTACTCGTTTCCTTAACGACACAAGGGGTGTAACTCTATCTGTTGTCTCCCGCGTTTGTAAAAACAAAATTATCCAACTGATTGCGGAGCGTGAGAAACGCGTCCGCAAATTTATTTCCACTATGTTTCTATTGTGTTTCAAATTGGACAAAAACGTTATCTCCGCCAACATGTATGGTATATGGAGATTTAATACCTGGATTCTCATTTAAAAACTGACATCCAAGTATTAAATCTCTATGTACCATACATGTTGGCGGTGATAACTTAGAATAGCGTGTGAGTAGTTGATCAATATCCTTGGAGCTTTAATAACGAAACAATAGAAAACATTTTATTTCGGGCAGAAAAGAATTCAAGCAATTATATTTTGTTAACAGCGCTCACTCACAGAGCCTTGTGAAACAAGAACAATTTTGTTACATTTCGTAATTCCCGAATGAAGTGGAACAAACAATGATATTACACCATCTGTGTCTTGGGTGCAATAGCTACATTTTTTCCAAGATAGTTAAGTGGAACTTAACGTTTTTTTCTTTTTTTTATTGGTGTTTAAGGTCACATACTTATGCACAATGGCTAAGGTTCCGCTCTACCTAAATTCTAAACATAGGGCATATGTTGAAACTAAGGCCATGTAAAATACAGATATATTGTTAGTATCAGATATATGATTACATTAGGCTTTTTGTTGGACAAGAGAATCTGAAGTTTTGGTCCCAAAGTTGGAGTATGATACATAGGGGTAAATTACCAGATGAATAATGGGAAACAGTGGCTTCGAAAAATTGGCTATTTTTTTAAAATGTAATTTTTACACGGGTTTGTTACCAGACAGGTAACTAAAAAATGAGACGGAAACATAATTTTTTTTTTTTTTTGCATTTTAGAAACAGGGATGATCTGCTCCAGGGGTGGGTATGTGGGGTTGGTGGGAAAATTATGCTTTTGAGGCTGCTAGGTGGTTGAAAATGACTGGTTTCGGCATTTTTACATGCATTTTTTTAGGTTGAAGTCTTGCCTTTGACAATTATTCCACCCACATTCAGATTGTTTATTTCTACTTAATCAGATAGTGTTATATGTTTTTTTTGTGGATTTGGGAAATGTAATACATGTAATGGGTTAGATAACTAAGCTACAGAATATTTGCATTTGAATAGAGTGTATGGCATGTCATATTTGGAAATGCCTGGAAAACTGTGGAGAGGAACCTAATCGTGACCGGTGGAACTCAGTATTCGAAACCTTTTTCTGGCGGATAGTATTAAAATCCCGATATAGCAATCGCTGTTGTTGCATTAATTTCGCCGTGAACAGTTTGTGCCTAAGTTCCCAGAGCACAAGTAGTGCATGCAAGAGGAATAGCATTATTGTGTGGTGATAATATTTATCAATTAGGCCTACCTTGGGTGACGGAACTACAGAGAATGTGTTCATGATTCTGTCTGGGTACTCCTCTCGTATCTTGCTAATCAATAGCGTTCCCATTCCGGAACCAGTTCCACCTCCAAGAGAGTGTGTTAATTGGAATCCCTGCAAGCAGTCACAGGCTTCGGCCTCTTTTCGTACAACATCTAAAACCGAGTCAACCAATTCGGCTCCTTCCGTATAGTGGCCTTTCGCCCAGTTATTTCCGGCCCCACTCTGTCCGAAAACAAAGTTATCTGGTCTGAAGATTTGTCCGAAAGGACCCGACCTGACTGAATCCATGGTTCCGGGTTCGAGATCCACAAGCACGGCACGGGGTACATATTTTCCACCTGAAAATAAAAAAAAATAATACGTCACAAACTACCTAATTGATGAGAAGAAATATAATGTATCTTTCAGTATTGGTCTTTTAACGTTTTTTAACCATTCACTTTATGAGTTATGCTTTTACGTCCGGAGTTTCATATTAGAAACACCTTATTGACCAAGTGTAACCCTCTGCGTGCTAATATAAAAATGTGAAAAGTTCAAGCAGCAGTTTTTTCCTAAACCCTTTACCTAACATGGAAGGAAGACGACACTTGCAAACAAAATTCTTGAATGCGTCAAAAACATAGCTTATGGCACTCATTGGGACAAGCTCGTTCCAATGAGGTGGAATACGCAAAGTTTTTGAGACAAAAAGAATAATGAAAATTGAATCGTGATTTCTGTGGATAGCACTGGCCGGTGTTGATCGTTACGTAAGGTAAAGGGTTAATGCAACCAGGAATTTAATCTTGTTTGACAGAGCTGTCACGAAGGCTTCAATTTTATTACCATTTTTTTAGTACGAACAAAAACTTTCATTTTCCCTTTAATTTTTAAAAAAAAGCTAAGATGTCACTCACCTGTAGCCTCGTTGTAGTAAACATTAATTCTTTCTAGCTGCAGATCAGAATCTCCATGGTAGGTTCCAGTTGGGTCGATTCCATGTTCATCAGAGATTACTTCCCAGAACTGGAAAAGTGGGAAAAAAATATTTGGAATATCAGTCAGTGGGTTGCAAACAATATGAAGCATCATAAATTTCTGTCCAATATTTTAAGATCTCGACCACATTATTATTGTTTCGATTAAAACCCCACCTGCCTACTCCACCTCTTGAGGGGATTTTGTGAATATTAAAAAATAGATGTCGAATATATCAAATCCGTTTGACGTTAACCCTTTACCTAACGAATCGCCTGCATCTGCCTGCGTAATATGAAAATTCAGCAGTGGAAAAAATATTTTTCAAAAAATTTCAACAAAACCATATGTGAACCCTCGTTGGAACGAGCTCGTCGAGCTCTTTCCAACGAGGGGTCACGTGATATGGTTTTGTTGAAATGTTTTTAAAAATGTGAAAAAATAATATTTAAAATAATAAATTTTGATATCGTCTGCGTTGGGTAAAGGGTTATCTGGTTGAAGGCTAGATTACTTTTGGTGGTGTGAATTTGTTATTCAAAATTTTGTTTTATTACAAATTATTGGAGAGTGCCCATATGCATAAATTATAACAAGACAAAAACACGTGGCCACATTTTGGCGACCGACAATAATTTAGCACTTTACCAGTGAAAAACTATTGTTCTAAAATTTTTACTTGGACTGGGTAGAGAGGGTGTGAATGGGGGAAGAGTTGCTGATGGAATTTTCCTCTTATTGGATATTATGGTAGTTAGAATTTGTCGGAATTTTGCCTACAGTGGAGTGTGGGGGCGTAAAAGTGGAAATCATGAGATGGGCATCCCCTCCCAGACCCATTTGCAATGTTCCTGCTTATGACCGCACATTGGAACGAGTTCGACAACATTCAAACGAGGGATGTTTTGGGGTGAAAATTGAAAAAAATGAAATTTTAATTCAGATTTTTTGTGAATAGTGTAGGCGGGACTGTTCGTTACTTCAGATGAAGGATTAATCATTTATCTAACACGAATATAGAACACGACACCTGTAAAAAAAAAAAAAAAAAAAAAAAGAGCTTAAATTTTTCATTTTATTTTTGTCTCACAGGCATAGCTTATGACCTCAACAAAATCGTTCCAGTGAGGGGCCATAAGGTATGTTTTTGAGACAAAAGATGAAAATATAATAAAATTTGAATAGCGATTTTTAGAAATAGTGCTGATCGGTTTCTCTCGGTTTCTCAGTTACGTTAGGTAAATAGTTAACTGTTTCAGTGCTGCAAGCCCTTTTTTGAGGGGAGTGTTGAAAAGTGATGGCACCAAAATAAATACTTAATATTCTGTGGATATTCTCCACACCTATAGACTCTTTCCAATGGGCTGTAACAAACCAAATCCACATGAACAAGTTTAAACACTGGAATTCATCGATCACTCCACCAGCTAAAAGCCGCCTTTCAAGGTTGGGTAAATTGCCACGTAGAAGACCCCGGTGTTGTGTACTAAGGTGTATACATGTCGATGATGGTGTATTTGCCTTCGACAGCTGTTAACTCTACTTGTGACGGGCTAGTAAGTTGGAGGGCCGACGAACAGTTGCCCGCTGCTCGATGGTTCTCGCCAACTGAAAAACTGTTCGATACAATATGACTGGCTGTTCAACGCGTCGCTAACTGGTAGAGTGCTAAATTATTTTTGGTCATCTAAATTGGTTGATATGTCTTTGCCTATTATAATTTATCGGAGTGGGCCAACAGGCACTCTCCCATCAATAGTAAAAAGGCAAATCCATACAGACTTGAATAATTTCACTTCAAAGATAATACGAAGTACATCCACAGAATATGATGACGAAGTTGTGGCACCTGCACTTCAGAATAAGGTTCAAATATAGGTTTCCAGCATTCTATATATACCAGTTAAACCCCCATAACGAACAAGCAAACACTATACATCACAAGCAGCCACTTGGACATTGTTACAGTGTTGGGTTCGTAAAGGAAAAATATATTGCAGCCTATTTCTGTATATCTAATCAAAATATCCATTGTAAAAAAAACCTTATTTTAACCCTTTACCTAACACGAAAAGCAGACGACACTTGCAAATAAAATTCTTGAAGCCGAATTATTCTTTTGATTTTTTGTGTCAAACACATAGCTTATGACCCCTCATTGGAACGAGCTCGTTGAGCTCGTTCCAATGAGAGGTCATAAGCTATGTTTTTGTTACAAAAAATCAAAAAAATTAGTGCTTCAGGTAATAAAAAAATTGAATGGTGAATTTTGTAAATAGCGCTGTCCGGTTTTGAACCGTTATGCTGGGTAAAGGGTTAAACAAAGGAGTGTAGTCATGTGGGCTCTGTCAAACAAACTTGAATTGGTTAATTTCCTAGTTACATTATAGTTAAAAGTTAAGGCTCAAATTTTGATATTTCGACATCAGTTCCAATATGGGCTCTCAGGAATTTTAACAGAATATGGGTTTCTAGCGCTGGCTATTGTAATTAAATAAAACAGTGATGAAGAAAGGTCGCCACGCCTACCCACCATCAAGTATTTTTAAGGAAATTTGGTGTTTTGTAAGATCTCTTTGCGCTATGGTTCATTTCTCGCTCTCAAGTAATACGGCAATTAGAAATTAGAGTACACTCAACCTTAACCCTTAAAACACCGACGCCCTGGAATGGGTGATTGCATTCTGTGTTTGTAGGGAGGTGAGGTTCAGCAATAATTTAATCCTATCTGTAGAGCTGAAGGATTAAATTATTACTGATCCACACGGCGGATTTATTGTTCACTGTGTCGACTGCTCGCCCACTGCAAAAGATTACTTCGCGTAACAATTAATGCGCATCGCCTTTATTTGAAGGGGTAAATATGGGGTTTGCATGTCAATGATCAAAGATTAATTTTGTGGTGTTGGAGCCTTCCACGCCACTACCAACACCGCCACATGCGCACACAATCAGACAAATGCATATGCGCCGCCGTTAAACTTATCAGATATTTAATGTGTAGAAGCGTGATATTTAACCCTTAACCCAACATGAAAAGCAGACGACAATAATTGTTGAATAACTATTTTTTTTTCATTTTTTGTCTCAAAAACATATGTTATGACCCCCTCATTGGAACGAGCTCGACGAGCTCGTTCCAATGAGGGGTCATAACCTATGTTTTAGAGACAAAAAATGAAAATTGGCGATTTTTGAGAATAGCGCTGGCCCGTTTTGGCCGTTACGTTAGGTAAAGGGTTAATTAGTAGAATCGAGTAAAGAACTACAAAGAACAATGTGTTTGTATGAAATCAAACGGGCTTCACAGTGAAGTTGTTACTGTTAGACCTCCTTCCTTCGCAGTGAAAATCAATCTCACAGCGGTGTATCCTGTACATTTCACGCCGCCTGCTTATCGTTTTGCAACGGTTTGCCAAAGCTAGATTTTGCCAAAGTCTAGCTTTGGCAAACCGTTGCAAAACGTAAGGCAGACGGTACCAAAATTTTTGGCACCCTTTCCTTCTCTCGAAACAATGCTTTAGTATCGGACAACAAGACTGTCATGTTACAGAAAACTAAAAACTAGCGGGCCGACCAGTCCCAGGATGGGTAGCCTCCTCAGAGCAAGAAAAAACAATTGGTTGTCTATCAAGGGAGATAATCAAAGCTTGAATTTCTAGCTGGACGAAGTCTGAACGGACACGGACAAACACTCCCATTTGGATAATAGATTTGTCAAGACTTTGTTTTTATCAGAGAAACTGAGCGCCAAAATGCCATTCACCAGCTCCTGGACACTGACAAGTTTTTGTGCCATATCCTTATCACATAAAACACGACATTTCTCTAATATCAAGATAACCATACTGTTAACCCTTCATACAATCCGAGTAACAGACGACACTTATCTTGAATAACTAACTGTTTGGGTTTTTTTGTGACCCTTCATTTAAACGAGCTCGTTCCAATTAGGGTCATACGCTATGCTTTTAGACAAAAATAATAAAATTTGAATGGCGATTTCTGCTAATAGAAATGTGCGGTTTGGTTTCGCTCGAATGAGGTTAATTATTTCAACACGTTCTAAAAATCGAACTGATAATAGCCCACATCTGACCCTTAAGTATCAAAATCCGTTTTTTTTTATTTGAACAAAGTAAATGTGATTGAAAAAACTGTTGGGGATTTCGTGGTTGATGCTAGAAATTTTACATTAAACTACATTATCTACAACATTTTTACTTTTTAATTCAAATGCAGTTTACAGGTCAAATTTGTCTTAAAGGTATGGTGAATGCATTGTAATGTTCATTTATTTGATTTAACAACGAAACTTTTATTAAAAAGTATCTAGGTACATCATGTATGGTAAACGAAGGTATTGCACCAAAACACCACCGTAAACCATGGTTTACCATGGTGTTTGGGGACAACAGCGTGGTTAACCATCATGTTTTTCATAATTCTTTAAACTAATTGTCGATTAAATGGAACACGCTCAAAATTACTTTGTTTCAAATCGGCTTTTAATTTCAATGATGGAACTGAGCATTTTAGGGTTAAATGATTTTTTTTGTTAAAGCCAATGATTACTATATTTTTTTCAGTTTCTGCCAGTAGAAAATGGAATTCCCACTAAATCCAAGAAAGATGATGATGGGGTATACTTGTTTTCTATATCTCAAGTGATAACAACCTAATGAGGTGATGGCATTGGTGTAGGATAAGGAAGATCTTTCCTCCTCCGTAGTGCCACTTGTAAATACATGTAACTCGTACAAATTTATCAATAACTGTAGCATCAAATATCTGGTTTAGACAGAATAATGTCTGTCGGTAAAAACTCCGATTCTACCACTTTGCAATTTCGACCACTCTCCATTAACTTAAAAAGCTTTTGTGATACTCACTTTAGCACCAATTTGGTTACCGCATTGTCCAGCTTGCATATGAACGATTTCCCTCATTGTTAAAGTTTTGTTTTTCTCGTTGAACTCCGACGAATACTACTGTATGCGTTGTCCGCAGAAAGTGTTTTGATATTTTGGAAAGTTGTCACAACCTTATATACAGAATCCGTTGCTAAAGGACTTTTCCGGCGATTATTATGGTAAACAATATTCATTCGCCTGAACCGGATTATTGAGGTTTGAAGTGGATAAAACACAAAACGACTTAATATGGACCGATCAGATGAATTACTTCAGCAGATTAACTTTCACAGAAGCATTGTACCCCTTAATCACCTCATTCGTACAGGGATTACTTTTCAATGCAACGTGATCAACAGTAATTCGTTGACGTTCCGTCGTCATGAGAAACATTTGTGACAAATATGTATTAACGAGCGTCAGTCAGTTGAAGGCTTGCGACGGATGTGTGAAAAATAGGCAATAAAGTATATGTTGTTGCTTCGAAATCTGCCATGGTACCAGACAAAATTATCTTTGTACGACTGCCAGTATACTCATCTTTTTGGTGGTTCTTCAAAATGACACAAAACAACTAGTTGTACCAATCAGACACAGATGTGAACCTAGTAGGTTTGGCAACTGATATGCCTACTAGCCTTTGTGAAGAACGGCTTGCCACTAAACGTTTTTACCCTTAATGTGGAGTTGTCGCCGGTATAACTCGTTTCCTCCTCCTCAAATCTCGCGAAAAACTATGGGAACACAGTAATGTAAATGGTGACGGAAACGTAGCGTCTTGCATATACGTGGCGATTTGGTTGTGGGTGGTGTCTTTCTCCTCAATCCAGGCCAAAAGTTTCAGTTGTTAGAAATCTCACACCTCAAAACTACCAACAGTTGGAAATTTCATACTCTACCGCCAGGGGCAGACTGGACCAAGAAAAGTTATCGGGGAATGCACCGGGGGTGGGGGTGGGGGTGAGGGGTGGGGGGTGGGTCGGGGGTGTCAGAGCTGGATAAAATTTTGATATTGCGAACTGAACGAACTTGTCTTCCTTGTATCTGAGGGATCAATGGCAGTCCGCACAGAGAACATTTCGATGGCATTTTTGTATCATCTGCATCGATCATTAGAGAAAAAACGATCTACGGGGGAGGGAGCGGGGGAGGGAGGGAGTGAGGGAGGGAAGGCATCGGTTAGACCATAGTTCGGGCGAATCGGAGGTAATTTTGATTTTTGAAATTGAAGAAACGCGGTTTCCTTTCATCTGAGTGATCATGGCAGACTGGACTGCTGGTTTATCGAAATGTCCTCAATGTGGACTGCCATTTGCAGTCCACATGGAGAACATTTCGATATATCGGCAGTCTATGCAATCAGATCCATTTCGCCTTTTGGTCATTTTCACGAAATTTCACGTACCAACAGGTGTTGGGCTGCATCAGTGTTGGTTAGGAAACCTAATATGGGATTTTTTCCCGGTGAACCATATGGCCAGTCCGCCTCTGCCTTCGGTAAGAAATTTCGTGGCATTTTATCTGACCGTTTCTAAAAGAAATTTATGCTTTTTTTTAACTTTCTATTAAAGCTCAGATATTTCTAACACAGGAGGGGAGGGAGGGGTTCTTCAACCGTTGTAAATTCACGGGTAGTAGTTGAAGTATTCTCGCTCAACGTTGGAGACAGGGTGCAAATGATTTTTCTCAAAAATTGGACGTTCGGCAGCCAGAGTAGGCATGGGGAGTGTCCAAATGGAAATTCAGAGGGGACACACCCCACGATTCAAAACTCTCTAGCCACGTCCTCACTATATTGGCATGTGTTTATGATTTTCTCTAAAATTATGTTCGGCAGCAAAGTGGGGATGAGGGGGTGGGGAGTGTACAGTTGGAAATTTAGAGAGGGCGCTCTACACGAACCAAAAGCCACGTCCCCAGTGTATTGGCTTGTATTTATAATGCCCAGCAGCATTACTAACGGGTCAATCTATAACCCTTTACCTAAAATGAAAAGCAGACGACACTTGCAAACAAAATTCTTTAACTATTTTTTGTATCAAAAACATAGGTTATGACCCCTCATTGGAACGGGCTCGTTCCAGAGAGGGGTCATAACCTATGTTTTTGAGACAAAAATGAAGAAATAATGAAAATTAATATGGCGATTTTTGTGAATAGCGCTGGACGGTTTTGGCTGTTACGTTGGGTAAAGGGTTAACTAAAGTACACGAGGTCAATTTTTTTTTTCTTTAAATTTTCAACAAAACCATATTGCGCGACCCTCATTGGAACGAGCTCAAGCTCGTTCCAACGAAGACTCGTAAATGGTTGTGTTATTTTTTTGAAAAAAAAAATGTTTTTCAACTACTTAATTTGTAACTTGCATGGACGGATGAGGTAGATTCGTTAGGGTAAAAACTTAACTCTTTAAACACTGAGTTCCTAAATGTGATTGTCCCATTTAGTACAGTCCATAGCGATTGACAAATCCATTTGATATTTGTTATTTATTTATTGGTGTTTAAGGTCAAATATTTCTGCACAATGGCTAATCATGACCATGACAGTTTTACGGGTGGAGGAAGCCGGAGTACCCGGAGAGAACCACCGAGCAACGGCGAGCAACTGTCAGCTCCCCAACATACTAACTCCACACAAGCAGGGTTAGCATTGGTTGAAGACAAGTGCACCATCGACGTGCAGTACGTCTTGGTACACAGCGCCACCGTGCCCCCACGTGGGCAATGGAGGTGAAGTGTCTTGCCCAAGGACACAACGCGGTTGCCGCAGATGGGGTTCGAACCGAGGACCTCTCGCCTTGCAGTCTGCGCCTCTACCTACTGAGCCACCGCGTCCCATTTGATATTTGTAGGGAGGTCAGTCGATAATAATTTGCGATCGTTGAGATGTTCTCAAAATCCTACCAAGTGTTCCTCTTGAACTTTTCTATCATCGGGTCTCCTGTACGGGAGACCTGATGGCAGAATAAGAGTTGCGGGAGATTCCGTTTCCGAAAGTTCATTGGTTCCGTTCAGAAATCCTTCGAATGCAAAAAGGTATTCGTGAGGTGTTGAAAGGGTTGATCCTGTACCTAATCCTTTAACTAACGAATCGGCCGCATCCGCCCGCATAATTTGCAAATGAAGTAGCTGAATTTTTTTAATTTATCAAAATTTGTAATTTTAATTTTTCACAAAATTTCAATAAAACCATATGCGACCTCTCGTAACGATCTCAGTGGGCGTGTTTCAATGAGGGGGAGGGGGTGGGCACTTAAGAGGGTTTTGTTTAACTGTTTTATAAAATTGTTTACAACTGCTCAATTGTAAATTACGCTGTCGGATGCGGTAGATTAGTTAGGTAAAGCCTTAGCCCTCTTCCTCAGTTTGCATTTTGTATACAGTGTGTTACATCAGTTTTTGACCCTTTATCTAACATGAAAAACAGACGACACATGCAAATAAAATTCTTGAATGACTAATTTCTTTCATTTTTTGTCTAAAAAATATAGGTTCTGACCCCTCATTGGAACGCTCGTTCCAAAGAGGGGTCATGACCCATGTTTTTGAGACAACCAATGAAACTAGAGTGATGGCACGCATGCAGCCCGACTGTCCCAGGAATGGAAATGCTTAGACGCAAAATAGTAGGAGCCATTTTTTGTTAACCGTTTACCTAACGAATCTGCCATATCTGCACTCGTGATATACAAAATTTTCTATTCAAATTTTATTTTTTCATTTCTCTACTTCAAAACATACCTCATGACCTATTAATGGAACAAACTTGATGAGCTTGTTCCAATAAGGAGTAATAAGCCATGGTTAGAAGTAAATAAGAAATGAAAAAATCTGATGTTTCAGAAAAATAATTTGTACTGTTGGCTTCAACTTGTGTTAGGTAAAGGATTAAAGATGCAGTACATAAAGCAATGTTGGTCTATATGAGTCAATTTTCTCTTTTGCATGTAATAACTCCTAATCCTTCAAAATGCATTTTGGGAATAATTGCCTAAGTGACACGTTTGTGTGTGTGTGTGTGGGGGGGGGGGGGGGGGGGGGGGGGGGGGGACCTATAAAAAATACACATATCAACTTTGGTTGAAATCAAATAATTCAAACTGGAGTTATCAGTCGGAAACCAATTGTTTACAGACAGACGGATGGACGGACAGATGGACGGACGAAAGTCATGACTATAGCCCCGACTATAAACAGTCAGGCTAAAAATGCATTTTGTACCAAAGAAAAAAAAATATTACATGAATGGCCCTGGGTGAGGAGGAGGTGGGGTGGGGGTGAGGGTTGGGGAGAGTGGGGGTGTGTTAGTGGAGTTCATTTTTTTAAAATACCTAACTGGCACCATGGGGTGGGGTGGGTGGTGGTGTTTGTCTGGGTTTTTAACCACAAACTTTAGCTAAAACTGTAAAAAAGCATTTTTGACGAAAGAAAAAAAAAGTGACTAATTGCCCCCCCCCTCCCACCCCTCGGTGGGCGGGGTTATGTGAGTTAAAAAAAGGTTCCGCATGTAGTGACTGTAAATAGTTCAAAATGTATATTCGAGGGAAGAAAAAAATTGCCTAAATGTGGGGGGGGGGGGGGGAGGGGGCGATAATTTCTGTCTGGATTTTTAACCACAAACTTTAACCGAAACTGAAAAAAAGCATTTTTGACAAAAGGAAAAGAAAGGTTCTGCATGTAGTGACTGTAAATAGTTCAAAATGCACATTGGAGGGGAAAAAAAAAACTAATTGTGGGGGGGGGGGGTGGGGGTGGGGGGGGGGTGGGGGGGGGGGGGGCGGTGGTGTTTATCTGAGTTTTCAATCAAAACTGTAAACAAGCATTTTTGACGAAAGAAAAAAAGTGCCTAATTGGCCTCCAGCAGGGGGAGGGGGTATGCAAGTTTAAAAAAGGTTCCGCATGTAGTGACTGTAAATAGTTCAAAATGCATATTGGAGACAAGGGAAAAAAAGCCTAATGGGGGAGGGGGAAGTGGTGGTGTTTGTCTGGGTTTTTAACCACAAACTTGGAGTCATCCTACCAAGCTACAATGAAATCCCTTCATAATTATGGCATGTGGAATATTCTAAAGGTTTTCGGGCTTCGGGCCTCTGTTGCCATCACAGTTGCCCAAAAGGGGACGTTCTCATCTAGACATTAGATAAAGTCAGCCTATCAAGTTACAATGAAATCCCTCCATAAATATGACGTGTAGACTGTGCTAAAGGTTTTCGGGCTTCGGGCCCAGGCAGCCATCAAGGTTGAATGATCGCAACCAAAAGGGGACATTCTCATCTGGGCATCATGTGGATTGATCCTACGGAGTTACAATGGAATCCCTTCATAAATATGACCTGTAGACTGTGCTGAAGGTTTTCGGGCTTCGGGCACGTGTAGCCGTCACAGTTGCCCAATCACGTCCAAAAGGGGACTCTCTCCTGTTACAATGAAATCCCTCCATAAATATGACCTGTAGACTGTGCTGAAGGTTTTCGGGTTTTGGGCTCGGGCAGTCGTGACGGTTTATAGATCAGGCCCAAATGGGGAAATTCTCATGTAGATATCATCGTATCAAGTTACAATGAAATCCGTCCATATTAAACATGACCTGCAGACTGTGCTAAAAATTTTTGGGTTTCGGGCATGGGCAGCCATCACGGTTGACAGATCATGCCCAAACGGGGACGTGCTCATCTAGGCATTATACAGAGGCATTCTGTGAAGTTGCAATGAAATCCCTTCATAAATATGACCTGCAGACTGTGCTAATGGTTTTCGGGTTTTGGGCTCGGGCAGCCATACCGGTCGACCGATAACGACCAAAAGGGGACGTTCTCATGTTGACATGACCTAAAACCTGCATATGCACAAACTTTAACCAAAACTCCAAATGTCAACTAAACAGGAAAAAAAAACCACTTGAACCTTCAGTAAAAAACTTTAACCACAAACTTTAACCAAAACTTTAAATGTTAACAGACGGACAGACGGACAAAAGTCATTACTATAGCCCTCACTGTAAACAGTCGGGCTAAAAAATAATGAAAATTAGCGATTTTTGTGGATAGCGCTGGCCGGTTTTGGCCGTTACGTTGGGTAAATGGTTAAAACAAAAAATTATTTGACCGACCCCAATGCGCAATCTAAAGCTTAAAATTACTTTTTGCGTCAGAATTGAATTCAATGTCTGGTTCTCTTTGGATATTGGACTTAATTACTCATTGTCTTTGTTTGACAGCAAGACTTGACTTGACATCACTATGTCGAAATTAAACTAACGAGAAAAGTCGTCTGTTGTCACTTTATCGCATGCCGCGCAGTTTTTAACTCTTGATCCGTTAAGTATTTCCAAGATATTTTTGATTAAATCTGGCAATGGCTGCTGTGAAGCAGCCCTGACAAGATTTGATGAAAACTTCATATAAACTTAAGTGAAGAAATCATTGGTGAAAAAATCCATTCAATTTTCACGGGAACAATTGGATTAAATGTGCCGAAATTGTACTTATTTCGGTGGCAAGAGAAATTCTGTCTTGTACAGGAAAATCAGCCAGCAGCATGTAAAGACTTAACACTTTACCAAACCCAGACGATATCAATTTATTATCTTAAATATTTTTAAAATTTTTCCAAAAATTTCGACAAAACCATATGTGGTCCCTCAGTGGAACGAGCTCGAGGAACTCGTTTCAAAGAGGGGTCACATATGGTTTTGCTAAATTTTTTGGAAAAAATAATATTTTTTCAGCTGCTGAATTTGCATATTACGCGGGTGGATGTGGCCAATTCGTTGGGTAAAGGATTAACAGCTCTTACAGTTTATGAACAGTTCGACCTGTGAGAAAATTCTGCCGATGAACTCCCCAAAGGCGATTTCGTTGAATGTAGAATATAACCCTTTACCCATTGCAGACGATATCAAAATTTATGACTAAATATTTTCAAATTTTAAAAAAAAAAAATTCAACAAAACCATACCATGTGACCACTCATTGGAACAAAAAGGTTTTCTTGATTTTTTCTAAAAAAAAAAACATTTACGGGAGCGGATGTGGTGATTCGTTAGATAAAATGGTTAACAGTGATAGAACTATTTATGTTTCATCATCAGATTCAACGTTTTGAAGCATTTTGTGCGTGATTGAGCATGATTGCTGCCGTTCACAAAATAGCGGCTTACTATTTATTCTGCTGGCAGTGATTGGCTTCTATAGTCCTCACACATGTAATGCTGGATGAATCAGTTCTGGATTGCTCATAAGGCAACGAAGGTCTGTATCCAAGGAGCCTTGAGTTACACCCCCACCTCCCATTTCCCCGCGTGTTGAATGCGATACATTAAGATATGTTAGTGCAATATGAAAATAAATCAAGATTTTTTTTCAAAAACTAGATGAAGTGATCGTGCCCGCACAATACACGGGATTTTCCTTCTATTTTCATTTCCTGGGCTTCGTCACAAAATGGTGAAAAACGGATTTTTATCAAAAATATTTTCAGGCTAAATTTTCTTCTTTTTTTTTGTCTCAGAACAAATCGCATGAAAGACCAAAAAAACGAAAAAAATTTGATTTTTTGGCCGCCATTTTGGATTAACGAAAAAATCGAAATTCTTTCGATTTTTTTCACAATGCGGTATTACTACCTTCAATTTGGATCCCTTTTAGAGGGCTCAGTATAACAATCTCGATATTTCATTTCAAAATGGCCGATTTTCGAGATAATTTTCCGTTTTGAGAAAAATTTGGGCTGAAAATAAAAAAAAATGAAAAAAAAATCAAATTACATTTGTTTTAGACAAGAGTAATTCTGACAAGTATGTAAAAAGATTAAGTCGTTAGTTTTTTTTCCTTTCATGAGATATTGGGCTACCAAGCTTTGGGCGTTTTGCCCATCAAGAAACATTTTTCCCAAAACACCAATGCTTTTATTGATTAGAACTCATGGCCGTCACTGATCGTGCAAAGTTTCAAAAACACCTAAAAGACCGTTTTGAGAAAAATCATTTCCCGTTCTGTTGGAAAAAAAGAACTAGATGAAGTGATTGTGCCCGCACAATACACAGGATTTTCCTTCTATTTTCAGTTCCTGGGGCTTTTTCTTCATAAAATTGAGAAAGACAAAAAACGGATTTTTTATTTTTATTTTTGTGTCCATTTCCTTTGTGATTGACATTCGTTTTGTCTGGAAAAGGTAAACAAGAGCACCGAATAGCGGGGCAACATACGCCCGTGGTGATCACCATGTGTGCAAAGTTTGAACAACATAGCATGTGGAATGTTGACGGAGAAGGAGACACAATACTGTAATGTTCAAGTACAAAAAGGGGCATAACTCTGGAAATACAAAATGGAGGTTTGTTGGTGGTTAACGTCACATATTTATGCACCATGGCGAATCGTGACACAATATGGAGATGGAGTCAAGTTTAGTCAATCGTTGATCTACATATTGCCCATGTTAGAGGACTTTCACCCCAAGCATTGGTGACTGGGTCCTATTTTACTAGTAAAGCGGAACTGGTTTACCACAGTAAACAAGTGCTGCTTACTTCCCGGGGTTCCCACGGGGAACAAAATGGAGGTACCTGCTCGTCACATGCACAACGGCAATTGGTGATCAACATGTGTGCAAAGTTTGAACAATGTAGCATGTAAACTTTTGGAGGAGTAGGCGACACAAAAATTGTTCACAGACGGACAGACAGACATACGGACGCCATAACATAATACACCCGTTTTTTCAAAACGGGCGTACAAAAATTAACAAAAATGGACGTCATTCAGCCATCTTGAATTTTTTTTTCAAACAATTTTGACGTGCATCATCCTCATAGCATCTATGCACACTGTTAGAAACCTGAAGCAAATATTGCAAAACATGTCTAAGATACAGGTGGTAACATCAAATGAAGCAAACAATGATGACAAAAACGTCCGATAGTCGGCCATCTTGAATTTTTTTTCAAAAAGTTTTGACGTGCATCATCCTCCTATTATGTGTCACCAATGGTATAATGAAAGTGTCAATGACACTGTAGCTCAACTTGTCAAGACAAAGACATGCACATGTATAGTATGTGACACAGCAATGACAAACATCTAGGTAATGACCTGATAACAAAGGTACATATAAAGTATTGTAATAGTCTGTACATAAATACTGACCATTGCCTGTAACAAATGTATAGGTAAAGTATTGTAAAGGTGGGTGACAGTCAGATGCTAAACTAGAAAAAAATCTTTAGTCCCAGAGTGAGTCTGACTGAACCCCAAAATATTTGTTCTCATAGCACAGTGATAACAAAGGCACCCCAAAACACACTCGTTCCTGTCCCAAGGTGAAAACAAAGGTACCCAAGAAGTTTTGTGAAGATCAGTTCATAAATACGAGCTGTATAGAACTTGTGACAAAAAACTGATTGGACCTAATTTTGGTACAACATGGCCACTGGCAGCCATCTTGAATTTTGGACCGTACCCAGAAACACTCATTCTCGTCCCAAGGTGATAACAAAGGTACCCAAGAAGTTTTGTGAAGATCGGTTCATAAATACAGCCTCTACCCTGAGCCGTATTGACATGTGTGCTCACATTGTGCAAGTAGCACTGAATAAGTCAAAGTTCATCTAATTTGCATAATTTCTGCACGAAAAAAAACCCCTTAGAATATGTGATGTATTCCATGTTACTAAACATTCATACAAAAATTTATTCAAATCAGAACTTTCATACAGAAGTTCTGTACAAAAGACTGATTGCACTAATTTTGGTACAAAATGGCTGCTGGTGGCCATCTTGAATTTAGGACCACACCCAAAAACACTCGCTCTCATCCCACGGTGATAACAAAGGTACCCAACAAGGTTCGTAAAGATTGGTTCATAAATATGGCCTCTAGTCTGAGCTGTATAGAAGTTGTGTACAAAAAACTGATTAGACCTAATTTCGGTACAAAATGGCCACTGGCAGCCATCTTGAATTTTAGACCGCACCCAGAAACACTCGTTCTCGTCCCAAGGTGATAACAAAGGTGCCCAAGACATTTCGTGAAGATCAGTTCATACATACAGACTCAAGTCTGAGCCGTATTGACATGTGTACTTAATGTGTGTAAGTCGCACTGAAATATCAAAGTTCATCTAATTTGCATAATTTCTGCATGAGAAAAAAACCCGTATTATATGTGATGTACCCCATGGTACTAAACATTCACACAAAACATTATTCAAATCAGCGCTTTCATATGGAAGTTCTGTGCAAAAATCTGATTGCACCTAATTTTGTATAAAATGGCTGCCATCGGCCATCTTGAATTTCGGACCGGACCCCAAAACACTCGTTCTCGTTCCACGGTGATACCAAAGGTACCCAAGAAGTTTCGTAAAGATCGGTTCATAAATACGGCCTCTAGCCCGAGCCGTATTGGCATTTGCACTTACAGTGCTGAAATTAACACCAAAAAACATCAAAATTAGTCTAATTTGCACAATTTACGCACGAGAAAAAAACCCGTATTATATGTGATGTACCCCATGGTACTAAACATTCATACAAAAAATTATTCAAATCAGAGCTTTCATATGGAAGTTCTGTACAAAAAACAGATTTCTGCATCGGTACAAAATGGCGGCTGGCAGCCATCTTGAATTTCGGACCGCACCCAAAAACACTCCTTCTCGTCCCACGGTCATAACAAAGGTACCCAAGAAGTTTCGTAAAGATCGGTTCATAAATACGACCTCTAGCCCGAGCCATAGCCAAATGTTGACGTACGGACAGATGGACAGACGGACAGACGGACGACGGACGACGGGCCATGACAATAGCTCAAATTTGACTTCGTCAAAGTTGAGCTAAAAATGAAAGTACAGCGTCGAAGCATATATGAGATTCAGGTGGCAACATAAATGTGGACAGACAGAGACAGACGAACGGACAGACGGTGTGCAATCCAATAGTTCCCAAAACGTTAAAACCGTGGGGGACTAAAAAAATATGTCCCTTTAAATTCCATCAACAAACAAAGTTGAAACTCCGAACAGAGCCTTTCCATATACTTGCAAATCCCTCAAATAAAAAGTGTCCGGAACAATCCCCACCAATGGAGGATACAGCAGTAATAGCTTACCCTCACCATGCCAACTCTGTACAGAAAAATACCACCTGAAAGATATAAACCCATTTACGTTCAACTAGTATTTAATTTTTAGCCAATCAACGCCATTCCCACAGTCACTACAGCAAGTTGTGTTCATTCCCAATGTAATTTGAGGTTGAATAAACAAAAACTGCCAGTACACAGTCACCAACAAACAGAGTAACTAACAAATATTCATAATTCCAAACTATACAACAATTGTCATACCATGCATCGACCACTTATGTCCTGTTCCCAAGGTCCTATAAGTAGTTGAGTGTGGGGACTACCACCTTGATCATTCATAATATCAGGTTTTATGAAAGCACTTTAACCCTTTACCCAACGAATAGGCCACATCCGCACGTGTAATATGAAAATTTAGCAGCTGAAAAAATATTTTTCAAAAAATTTCAACAGAACTATCATGTGACCCCTCTTTGGAACGAGCTCGTTCCAATGAGGGATACTATATGGTTTTGTAGAAATTTTTGAAAAAAAAAATTAAAATTCTAAGTTCATCAAGGGCCAAAAGTCCTTAAACAATATTTGGAACACCACATGTATTGAACACCTGCTAGACATCAATGAGACCTTCTTGCATACCAAATATGAAGTCATTCCAGCAAGTAGTTTGAAAGTTATTGCGCTTAGAAACTCATTTGTCATAAAATTCTAAGTTCATCAAGGGCCATAACTCCAAGAAAAATAGTTGAAACAACACATGCATTGAACACTGGGTAGACATTTAGATACACTTACATACCCGATATGAAGTCATTCCGCCAAGTATTTCCAAAGTTGTCATGTTTTGAAACTCGTTGGTCACAGACGCTTGTCGCAGCTAAAAATGCACAAAACCATAAGACGTCATTGGAAAATGAGAAATTGGGCTCACCAAAGCGCCTTAACTCTTCTGCTAATGGGGGTTCAAAACCCGAAATGAAATTCACCCTTATTTTGTTGTAAAAAGCCGACAAATTTATTTTCATGTGAACCATTATTACCGAAGTTATTTCCCAGAAACGATAAATATAACGTTATTGGAAAATGAAAAATTGGGCTATATTCTCATCACCAAAGTGCCATAACTCTACTGCTAAAGGGCTTTCAAAACTTGGGCAAAATTCTCTTAAAGGGCCATAACTCTACTAAAAATGGGCCGCTGAAGACGGAAATCGAACCCAACCTGTATTCTGTTGTACTAAATCCACACGCCAAATTTAACTCATCTCAAACGATTACAACTAAAGTTATCGTCCGGAAACAAGAACTTGGGGAAAATTCTCATAAAGGGCCACAACTCTACTAAAAATGGGTCGCGAAAGACAGAAATCGTACCCAACCTGTATTTTGTTGTACTAAATCCAAAAAACAAATTTAACTCAGCTCAAACCATAACAAGTTATCGTCCAGAAACGAAATGTGTCTACGGACGGACGGACGGACGGACGGACGGACGGACGGACGGACGGCGAGACCATTTACATAATACGTCCCGTCCGTTTTTCAAAAGGGCGTATAATGAAAAAATTTCTTCGAATGAAAATCGGCGGAATTATTTGAGTTGTTAGCTGTTTCATGTTGAAAATTTGGGTTAGTCTCATCTACTCGGTTGGTCGTAGGTAATTAATAACTAATATGCCAAGTAAATACGCTGTTGTCTGTTCCATATATGTTTGTGTTGATTGTCCATGTGTGTTTTAACTTTTCATTGACACTCATCGCACTTAAATCTTTTTACGAATATAGCGAGTTATTTTAAAGTGTGTTATTTTTTTAGTACTCGCAGAATTTGCAGTTTATTTTGAAGTGGGTTCTTTTTTAATTCTCACTGAATTCACAGTGTATAAATATGCAGCATTATTTAGTATCCTCAGCCAGTAATAATGAGATGAAGACTAACGACGGAACTGTGGCCATGGACGACAAGGCAAAAGCCAGCGATTTTGCCGATCTTCTGAAGAAAGCTCGTCGTCCACAAGAAGGGAACAGATATGACAAGGTTTCCAATGTTTAAGTAAATAAATCTGTTCAAGATAACTCAATTTGCAAAGAATCCAACTTCGACAGAAGGCATGAAGATGGGGACGACCATGAATTAACCGAACCATTAAGCGTAGACGAGGTCATGTGTATTATCAGAAAATGCAAACAAGCTTGCCTGGCCGGGACGAGTGTACATTTTAAAAAATAAAGATTTGAATAAATATATAATAGCCATTTTACGGGCTTTCGGTGGGTGTCTGAGTGGATGTGCGTGTGTGTGTGTGTGTGTGTGTGTGTGTGTGTTTTTTTGTTTTTTTTTGTTTTTTTTTGGGGGGGGTCCATCCCATCACTCCATCTGTTTCCCTGGAGGCAGACCAGATGGCAAAGGCTCACCATCCACTCTCCCTTATCGGCTGATGGATGACTCCCGGCTTTCAAAAACACATTGGTGGATTTTTGCCTTTTTGTCACCGTTATGGATAACATGCTGGGGCTGCTCCAAAACCAGCGACTGTTTGAGTTTCTTTTTTCTCTTTTTCCTTAAACAACCAACAAACTTCGGATTCAGTACTACCAGAAGTATGTCCAGGTCTCCAAGCAAACACAGAGCAGAATTCTTGTAGTTAAGCATAATTCCTAGTCCTTTTCCTTCCAACATTGTACGAGGATAATCGAGAAGTTCAGAGCGCGATACGGAGGGCTATTGCTCTTCCTTTAGTGTCCGTTCACCTAGTGGCGATGCTTGGTTCTTAACTCTTGAGGCTCCAGTCAGTTCAAGTGTTTAACTGTTTCCTGACTGTTGCGAGTTAATGGGTGGAAGGTTAACACGGATGGTTCATGTGGAACCATTTTGACATGGTCGGACCGCGTACTTCAAAGCACATGGAAGGGCGGCAGAGGAGGGAGAGTTTGTTTAAAGCTGGCTCTCACCCTAATTTACTTAAGGTGACAGACTCCCTACCATTCCATGCAGGAATCGACAGTATTGCAGTCGAGTGCTGGGGGAAGTTTACACCCAGGAAAAGAAAATACAGAAAAATACACAATTCAACTGAACATTTCAGAATATTTCTAGTAGGAGAAATGAGACTACCAAACTACTTGGACTTTGTGTCTCACAGTACTGGATTTTAGTGTATTTATAAAGTAATTTTTAATATACATGTACTTCAGATATGGGTTAATCTGGTCTGTCCCACCTATCTGGTTGGTTGTTGATAATGAGCACGAATTGAGTTAAGCGAACAAACTTACTTGATACTGACTACAATCCGCCCCCCTTTCATCTACCTATTTTTCATACATTTTATCGAAACAATAGCAACCGGGTAAGTGAGACGACACCGAAAATTTAACCACGACCGCGAAAAATACCCACCATAAAAAATACAATGGAGGCGATCGATTGCTTGTTCGAGTTCCCTCGTTATAGCGATGAATACTGCACTGCTCAACAGACAAAACAGTCTCTGCACGATTCGGACCATTTTATGGACTAAATCGGAACAGTTCAACAGACGTTAGAACTATTCCATCCAGTGTTACATGTACGACGACTTGGGATATCACTTATGGGTAATGTAAAGTATTTACCTAGTGACATGTATTAAAGAATTATAGTAAAATCTAACAATGAAAAATCCAAGATGTTACTCATTTCAAAATATTACATCACGAACAGACACACTCTTCACATAAGTGGTCGCGAAAGACAAACTGCCGTTAACCCTTTACCTAACATGAAAAGCAGACGACACTTGCAAAAAAAATTCTTGAATAACTATTTTTTTTCATTTTTTGTCTCAAAAACATAGGTTATGACCCCTCATTGGAACGAGCTCGACGAGCTCGTTCCAATGAGGGGTTATAACCTATGTTTTTAGACAAAAAATGAAAAAATAATTAAAATTAATAGGCGATTTTTGAGAATAGCGCTGGCCTGTTTTGGCCGTCACGTTGGGTAAAGGGTTAAAATCCACACTGTTTCAGTAACAGGGGAAATCGGCGCCTCGGGTAATTATGAATTTTAGTCATATACATTTATGAGCAAAATGTAATGTTATTGATCATTCAAGCCTTTGGGCTTAGTTGGTAGCCTTCAAGCCAGTTCCGTTCAATTTGTGATATACTGTCAGAAAGGCTGAACCATCATATAGTCAGGACATCATATCTTATTGATAGAGAGTTTATCAACAGGGAAACTGATTCCCTGTTAAACTATTTATACAATGGTGTCAACAGTTTGTCAATAGGGAATCAGTTGAGTTAATGTGAGCCATTTACCCCTGCACCACAGTGTATAGGACATGCAGAGAAAGATACTGGATGTCTGAAGAGAAACCTGGCGTATGAGATCTGAAAACTTTGCAAGCACATAAGACATCTGGTTGGGTTATCTTATAATAGAAATAAAATTAACTTCTTTTAAAATAAACTAAAGCAATCTGCTATAACAAAGAATAACATTAAATCATAGAAAAAAGTGTGTTGGGATCATCTGAGTCAGAAAGGATATACATGTGTATTATGTTTCAGTGAGATCAAGCTGAATATTGTAACAACCACTTGTAAAGTTACTGTTCTGTCCCTGGTCCTGTACCATATTTTGGGCAAATAGGTTTCAAGCCTCAGCTATACTGTAAAATAACACCGACATTCATTGTGTAAAAGATAATATATACATCACAGGGACGTCACTAGACACATCCGAACCCCAACATTTCCATGACCAAATTTTGGGAGGTTTGGTAGACCTTTTCAACTCAACGTGGTCACCACTTCTTTCACACTTCATCTGATTTGCTAAGATGAATCAACCAAAGCTTACTAACCGCTCCATCAAATGATGCACTACTCAGTTCGTCCAAGGTGTAAAAGTGCAGTTCACGAGAGGCGGATTTCCGATTCCAAAGAATCACCCCTCATTATATTGACAGGTCCAATACAACATTGAGCTAACTGCTTCTGCGAATTGTGCTCTTGATAAAGCTTAATTCATATTAGACTGATGACACTAAAATTCAGTGTAGAAATGGGTAGACGCTGATAGAAATAGCAAATACAGTGGTGAAACCGGGTAAAACATCAATTTTCAACATATTTCACACCTGTTCCTGCTACACCCGTCTTAATACTGTTCAGGTAGAATGTCAGTATATGCTATATACTCTCCCGAGATGACCTATATATACACTGATTGTCAGTGTCAGAGTTTGAATAAATTCATAAACTTGCCAAGAAATGGGATCAAATTCCGACCCATCTTCATTGTCTGGTTGTGGGTAGATTAAATGTCTGGAATGGTTACAGGAACAATACGAAGCATGTTCCAGCAAAAATACCCGTTGAAATTGCCAATCAAAGCAGTTTATGTGCGATTTACTGTAATTATGGGGGCGGGTACCAAGTTTCAAAATAGGAAAAAAAAATTTCAGAAAAAGGGGTGTGTGGTTGCCCAAAGGTCGGAAAATTTTTTTGCGCCTAGTGAACGAAATTTTTTTCCTGCTCCACCCCACCCCCCCCCCCCCCCCCACCCCCATCCTCCTTGCTGTGGTCCAACATTTTCAGTCCCACCCTGACCCAAAATTCCCAGTATAATTTTTTTTTTTTCGTCTTAAAATTGACGAAAAAGCATAAAAACAAAAACAATTTCCTGATTTTGGTCGAAAATCCGAACTGGACCGAAAACTTAGGGTGTAAAAAAAAAAATTTTTTCTCTTAGTCTCAAATTGAACAAAAACGCATAAAAACCGAAAAAAAAAATCGATGTTTTGGCCTCCATTTTGGATTAACGAAAAATCGAAACGAAAGTTAAGATTTTTTTCACAATGCCTTCAATTTGGATCCCCTTTAGAAGGCTCATTATATTGAAATCTCCTCGATATTTCAATCCAAAATGGCTGATTTTCGAGATAATTTTCCGTTTTGAGAAAAATTTTGGCAGAAAAAAATGCCAATTATATTTGTTTTTGACCCGAGTAATTCTGACAAGTCTTCAAAAACTAGACGAGTGATTCTGTAGAATCGCAGGCTTTTCCTGGCGTATAAAAACATTAAGCCCTTTGAAGAAATTGTACAAAATTTCAGCACCCATCTCTCTGAACATGTAGGTGTGCATACCGATATTGCTTAGGTTGAAGGGTTAACGTTAAATGAAAAATGGATCCAACCCATACAAAAAATCGCTTGTAACCCTTCAAACCCCATTTTAATGTGGAAAAGCAATTATGCCGACCCTAACATTTTTTTTAAAAGTTGCTCATTTCGTTCATTGTTACACTAAATTTCCGTCGGACTTCAACTGTGAATTTGGAACAGATTTTGGAGTTAAAGCTTTTAAAATTATCTGTAGAAATAAATATATTTGACAGCATAAATGTGGAGCAAGTGGCAAGTTCCAGTTCAGCAAAGGAAACCGCATTTGACAGATAGATGAACTTTTACAATGCAATACCGTTACTTTTCCTTTAATTCCTTCTGAAATGACAATTCACACATTTGAACACCGTTGCTGTATGAAATTCCCTTAGGTACAGTATGGCTGTCTTATAAGAAAACTTACCACGCTCAAAGAAAAAACTAACATGCTGTTACCGAGGGTCGAAAGGGGCTTGTCTCATACCGTCCCTGCGCGCCTTTGGCGCGCTAAACTTGCCTTGATAAGGAAACTCAGCAGATCGAAGCTAGCGTGTTATCTTTATGCGCTAAAAACTTTCTTTATAGAAAAAGTTGGGGAGTACCGACAGAGGGAGGGGATTGAGCGTATGGACTGGCCAGCAAGATCCCCTGACCTCAATCCAATCGAACACGTCTGGAATGAGTTGCAGCTTGCAGAACATCCCACAAAGGACCACCAGGAACCTGAATGGGAGCATGAGAGAGCGTTGTCAAGCTGTAATTAACAGTAATGGGTAATGGGTCTCATACTAGATATTGAAGCCATACCAGTTCGCTCCGTTAACTTTTTGGCATATTGAAAAAGTTCCTCTTTTACCAGTAATATCCATTTTCCATGGTTATCGTATTCAAACAAATAAAATCTTAATTTCTGTACTTAAATTAAAGGAATCAAAAAATATATACACTTTTCATTACAATATTTCAACTGAAACGTAAAACAGGAAGTTGGATATACTTGGTGCTTAGCAAACTGACTTGCATAGTTTCCCAGTAAACGTGTTAAAAAGTCAGTTGGCACCAAAAGTACAGCATTTGGCACCCAAAATAGTTTTTGGGCAGCAAAAATATACTTCTGGTTGGTCTCAAAGACTTTATGGTTTATTATTTCAGTGCGTTGCTTTTAATAAAATCGCTGTCTGACGACTGAGGCGAGACAAAATTCACGCCTTTCAAATCAACTATAGATAACAGATGTGATTGACCCTGGCACTTTTATAGGTCAGCTGAATTAACCCTTTACCCAACGTAACGGCCAAAACCGGCCAGCGCTATTCACAAAAATCGCCAATTAATTTTCATTATTTTTTCATTTTTTGTCTCAAAAACATAGGTTATGACCCCTCATTGGAACGAGCTCGTCGAGCTCGTTCCAATGAGGGGTCATAACCTATGTTTTTGAGACAAAAAATGAAAAAATTAGTTATTCAAGAATTTTTTTGGCAAGTGTCGTCTACTTTTCATGTTAGGTAAAGGGTTAACAGTATCTATTTTATCAGATTCTTATCAAAACATTTGTAAATTAAATCTTTTTTTTTATCTTGTTTAATTTTTATAAGCCTTCTGGAAGATAAATTTTCAACTAGCTCATTTGGGGTGAATAAACGGCGAGTAAATAATTCTGAAATAA
Organism: Pictodentalium vernedei; assembly: GCA_031216915.1. Classification (NCBI taxonomy): domain Eukaryota; kingdom Metazoa; phylum Mollusca; class Scaphopoda; order Dentaliida; family Dentaliidae; genus Pictodentalium; species Pictodentalium vernedei. The sequence goes on along the minus strand of CM062291.1, from coordinate 268,034,984 downwards.
TCTTGTAAACTTACTCAACGTAATGACCAAAACCTGCCTCGCTGTTCAAAAATTGCCATTCAATTTATTTTTTCATTTTTGCCTCCGTTCATGACCACTCATGGGAACGAGCTCGTTTCCATTAGGGGTCATAAGCTATGTTTTTTAGGCAAAAAAATGGAAAAAAATACGTGTCTACTTTTCCCGTTAGGTAAAGGGTTAATAATGGCCTTTATTTTATAGTAGTTCTTGTCAATATTTTTTTTTTATCATTTGTGGTCCTTTTTGCAAATAAAATACTTGAGAGCCATACAATACTAAATTAAAATATCGTTCTTCAGAGTGCAACAAGGTGCCATCTGCAACGTATTAGCATTAAAGATGACACCTTGTTACTTTCAAATATACATACATGGTCACAGCAGCCATTGCTAGATTTGATAAAACAGGTCTTGAAAATAGTCAGCGGGGTCAAGAGTTAAAAAGTGCCTTGCCCAAGGGTTAGACAAAGGGTTAGACAAAGGGTTAGACAAAGGGTTAGAAAATAAAATTCTTGATCTGTAGATGTTCCTAAAATACAAATTTAATTCAACGTGAACGTACTAACCTTTCAAGACTGGAACGCCGAGCATTACTTTTTCAGGAATACGGAAGAGAACCACTGAATTGTGTCGAGATCCCCAATATGCCGGCTGTTTATGGATCAGACAAAAAATTTAAAATGTTTACTGTGTTCAAATTGGAGGCTGGTTGTCGAAGTCTTGTACTTTGTCTTCTCGGAGGAAATCCCTCTGTGGGTGTTACGATTGTAATCCATCCACTCTCCGCCTGCAATACACTTATTGGTGTTTAAGGTCACATATTGCTACACAATGGTTAATCGTGACAACATGGAGATAAAGTCAAGGTCAGTCAATCATTATGTCCCATGTTGCTTATTTTAGAGGACTTGCTCCCCAAGCATTGGTGCCTGGGTCCTATTTTACCAATAAAGCTGTCCGTTTACCACAGTAAACAAGCACCGCCTAACTTCACGGGGTTTCCCTGGGAGAATATACTGAAGGTGATTTGATGGTACACCGCCATTGAGTGGGACAACCTATGCATTAATTTGCTTGAACAGAATAAACGTGGCCACTCAAGCAAATTTGCAGTAGATGGACCAATGGGTAAACTAGCTAGTCCACGTGTATCAAAGCCGACAGTTTACTTGACGTCTAATTAGTCGGGGACGTGGCGGGGAGATCTAGGATGGAGGGCGGGGAGCGTTGTGCTGCTCAGTTTTCAACTATCTCCGACTGCCGAGCATGCCAACTTTGTCAACACCATACCTCGAGGTTGAATTTTTTAACTGCTACCTGTGAATTTCCAAATGCTTTAGAAATCCGAACGTACGCTGTACCGTTGTTCGAAATTTATGACCTTTGTTGGGGTGTAGAGGCGGAAATCTTCTCGAGTGCAACGAGGTGCCATCTTCAATGCTTTAGCAACCTCATTTCCATCACACAAATCCAAACCAATGCTTCAGCATTGCAGATTGCGGATTGTAAAGACAGGACGAAATGGTTTCCAGTTTGAAAATCTCATGAAGGGTGGTCAAGTCACTAAATGACTATTACACACGGTCGCAGCTATCGATAAAGATGCCACGAAATCTGGCCTTGGGCATGAAATTTCTACCTGTCGGTGGTTTGAGACTTAAAACCCCTGGAAAATGTTTTCTAAGACTGGGGGGGGGGGGGGGGGGGGGACGCCAACCCAACTCGCCCCGTCACCAAATTCCTGTTCTTGGTTGAAATATATTAACGATATCGCCTGCTGTTCACCACAAATAATTTTCTATGACATTATTCTTACTTCGTTGACAAGTGTATGGTTTAAAACAGATCTGTAGCATTCTTGAAAGTGTGGCCGTGCTTCTTAAACTGTCCAATAACTCGCCATCTACCACCAGGACTTCCAGTCCAGCACACCTCAAGATCTTATCTGTCAATCATACATTTCTTCTGGATAGAGTAAGCAACTGCAACATTTTCATCTGGATACACCATTAATACATTATACATACTAGCGTATTTTCGCTCGAACTGATATTGAAACGTTTTCAGCAATTGCTATGGCTGATGGTTCGGATTTGTGTGATGGAAATTGAGGTTTCACCCGAGCAGCCATTTTAGTAAAGTGTCTGCCTGAATTATGACACCCGACCCGACGAGGCTGAACTGTCGCAAGTATCGGTCACACAAACGAAATTGCCGATATTTGTAATATTGCATTTTAGTGCAGGCGCTTCGAGATGCTTAGACTCAAAACAGCATAGCATCAAGTTTTTCATGACATTTTGTTGCTATTTATTGAAGAGTGCCTATGAGCACTCTCCAAAGAATAGTGATAAAACTTCATTCGAACAGAGCATGCGAGGCACACAAATAGGAATTAAATTTCGGCACCAACACTTCAACCAAGCCAAAATCAGTCTTCGGTCAATTTTATTGATGTAAAGTCAGTCTGCATCAATGGCTATTTGACCACTTTACAGGCTTAAAGTGAAGTTTAGCCAAACGTTTACATCTATGTTTTCTACTTTAGGACTTCCACCCAGGCGATGTTTACCGGAACCTATTTCTCCAGTGAAACAGAGCTCATCACAGTAAACAAGCACTGATCAATTTCTAGGGGTTCCCCCCACAGTGGATCAAGTTATTTACTGATTGGTGTTTAAGGTTACGTATTACTGCACAATAGCTAATCGTAAAATGAAGATAAAGCCAAGTTCAGTCAAATCATTTATACCCATGTCAGTTTTAGAGAGGACTTCTTCAAAAGCATTAGTTACCGGGTAAAATTATACCAGTAAAACAGCTTGTTTACCACAGTAAACTTCACGGGGGGTTCACACAACGTGGCAATAAGCTACCATGTGTGAGACACTGCAACATAGGCACATCTGCTCTCCAGCTTAAAACTACCGTCATATTCCATATTACAGTAACCTTTAAGCGTGCAGCAAGTATGTCAACACTGAGGTTTCCAATTCTCCTTTTGAGCTCACGTTGAACGATTTTGTAATGCTCGGAAAGCCGACGGTGAGTTTTTATTGTCAAGACCCTTCTTATTTGTCGTTAACCCTTTACCCAACGTAACTGCCAACACCGGACAGCTCTATTCAAAATCCGCCAATTTATTATTTTTTTTTCATTTTTTGTCTCCAAAACATAGGTTATGACCCCTCATTGGAACGATCTCGACGAGCTTGTTCCAATGAGGGGTCATAACCCATGTGTTTGAGACAAAAAATGAAACAAAATAGTTATTCAAGACTTTTGTTTGCAAGTGTCGTCTGCTTTTCAGGTTAGGTAAAGGGTTCGACAAGGTCATTTCTGCACAATGGCTAACCATGACAGAAACATTAATACAAAGTCAAATCCAGCCAATCGTTTATACCCATGTTGGTCATTTTAAATGTCCCCAAAAGGCATTGGTTACTGGGATCTATTTTACCAATAAAACATTTTTGCCACAGTAAACAAGTACTCTATCACTTTCGGGACCCCACTAGAATTTCAAGACCATAAGCGTTACCAACTAGTCTGAAGTTAAGCTGTCAAACCTCTCCACAGTTAGTCAAATTTCTCGGTAAAACAGTCTTGAAATCCAATACTTGTTTTTAAACACCAAGACGATTTTCTGGAAATAAAGTAACGTAAGATTTTCAAAAGTGCTTTTAAAATGTCAACTATTCAGTGTGGCATCTCTTGGTGAACAAGCCCAACTACCAACGTCAAGGTAGATGCCTTCAGTTGGGTTTACTTTTTTCTAACTGATGACGTCATGCGTAGTAGCCTTTGATAGCAGAAGGTCCGTATTTTACATTTCTTTTAAAGGGAGAAGTGGGGACATTTAAAACCGGCAATAGATTAACCAGTTAGATTTTATGTTTATCAATAAAATGGATGGGGGCTTTTTATCATTGTTAACTTAGTTAATCAAAATCAGGAAATATATTCTTACGGAACTATGGTTTACAAAACGTCTAATAAACGCGTGACGTCAGAAGTCGACGTAAGATTGTGAGCAGGTGCTTTCGCAAGTGGAATTTAATTCATACAATATTCTATATTATAAAAAAAATTTCATCGAATTACCAAGAGCGGGCGACATAACTGCAATTTTTTTGCCTCAAAAACATAGCTTATGCTCCTCATTGGAACGAGCTCGACGAACTCGTTCCAATGAGGGGCCATAAGCTATGTTTTCTAGGCAAAAATCAAAATTTGGTTGGCCATTTTTGTGAAGAAGGCCGTTACGTTAGGTCAAGTTTTAAATTATACATCCGATAATAAAAATCTTCAATTCATCACTATTTGATGAAATACCGACACCTTTCAACAAAATCGATCTAAGCCTCGAGAAACCTGGCTCAGGTCGATTTTAGTAAACTGTTCAGAAATTCCATATCAAATCGTGCCCGATTGGCATCCTATATTTATGCCCTTTTTATTAACCAAAACCCAGCTAGTTTCACGGAAGCGCTTTTTGAAATATGCTTTTTTTCAAACCTCAGTGTAGATGTGTGAACACTTCATTCCAACATGGATGCGAGGAACGTGAATTCCGATAGAAAACTACCGATGCGAAGCATCGTCGGGTGCCAAGCGGCAAGCGACGAAACTTTCCATTGCTAGTTTTTATCGGAAAACCCCGATAATCTAGACCCTAACACGAAACCATAGACATATCCTTGTCAAGCTTGTGTTGAACAAGCGCTGAATTTCGTTGATAGAAAACAGAGGTAATTCTGTTGGCAAATCGTCCCTTGAGCGCAACAGGACGCCATCGGTAACGCTAAAGCATTGCAGATGGCGCCTTGTTGCACTCATCTGACGAGTTTGTTGCTTCTCAAATTCAGTTTGAAAACAGATTTAACGCCAGTTTAGTATTAGTATAAAGCACGATTGGATAACACGAGCAAGTATTTTGTTTATTAGGGTTTTCATTTTCTAACATCCGATGCCGATTATCGTTGTGTTTTCTTGTCTACTTTTACTGCAGACGTTCGTTGTGTCCTTTTGGTAGAATGGAACCAGTCTATTCTACCGGACAAACATTCTATCTATTTCCAGTTCCAAAGTTGAAAATGCTTTTAAAGAGTTGCGGTAGGTTTATGAAATTGTCTTGACCTGTTACGAACCTGTTGCTATCGGTGGCTAATTGAGCAGTTCCAGTCAAACAGTCTAAGCAAAAAGAATCCTGCACGAGAACACTGAACAAGACCTCGTGCAAGTAAGAAAAACTTATGTAATATTTGGAGATCATGTGTCTGCGTTTGGGCATCCAGTTAAGCTGAAAAAACCCTCTCCAGACTTTTTAACTTAAAACATTTGGCCCAAATGATCTTCATTTTAGGCTCGAATTAGAACTTAAGTCATTTGTAAAATTATATCGTACAAACTACATTTCCAGTTACAATTTAATTGAGGTTTGTGAAATATTTGAATTATACTTTTAAAGAGTTTGCCATAACACCAGTCAAACAGATGTCAAAACGTTATTACTGGAGTGTTGTGGTTTTCGGGGAACACCGCCGTTTGTATACTAGTAGAATCAATTTGTCGCTGGACGAACTGATTCCACAACAATACAAAATAACTAACGTTTTTAGTACAAAGCCACATAGAGCGGTAAGGAATACCATGAATTGCAGGTGTGAATTTCATTTACCAGATACACTTCTGACAGACCGTTGGAAAGGTCCCCAATAGTCCTTTCCCACATGTCAGTTAGCAGTACATGACAAATGAACCAATGTGAACTAGTTTTTGCATCTGACGAGTTAACGGCTGCAATAGAAACAAAATACAGAATAACGGGAAATTGGAGGGCGGGTGCGAACGGAGTATAATTTTAAAATGGGCAAAATTAAGATTTGCAGTTGGGCAGCTGCTTTTGAATTTCGATCCTTCAACCAGAATTCAGAAAATCTTACTATTATGTCCAATTATCCTCCATTGACATTGGCGCAAAAAACTCGACACACAGCAGAAAAATGTTCCAAAGAGGCAATGAAGATGTCAACAGAAGGTTGATTTTATTTGAACAGTCGAAGGATTGATATTCAACTCTATTACACAATATTAACCCTCACCGTGCTGAGCATCTTCAGGCAGTAATGACTGCCGAAAGAATGGTTGTATCATTTCATTTTTTCGTGTTTTTTTTTAAATTAGTTTCATTTTAATTTAATTTTTCATTGATTTTTTTTTAATGGGGGATGGAGAACCACCGAGCAACGGCGATAAACTGTCAGGCTCCAACATACTAACTCCACATAAGCAGGATTAGCATTGGTTGGAGACATGTACACCATCGACGTGCTGTACGCCTCAATTTTCCGCAGTTATCACACGACACAAATGACTTGGGTTCAGTAACTTTTCAGTCCCCATACAGCCACAAACTTATCGCTTTGCGAAAGTTGGCCCCTAATGTATATTACCTCGATAACATGAAGGTAGACTGCATTTGTCTTAGTGGGTTTTTTTGTACCGAGTCTGCAGCCGTGGAGATGAAGAGAAGGTAAAAACATCGTAAAACTCTGGCTTCAAGGGTTTACCACCCCGATATCCGCCACCTCGAAGTTCTGAGCTATCTGTTTCTGCAGACGTCACGATCTTGGTATCTGATTTGGTCTCACACTTGTCGCACATCCCAAACTTCGGCTAAAACGCCCCAGATATCATTCAAATACAGGCAGGAGTGTTTCCTGATGGGCGCAGATCTATTGTCATGTTCAGCCATCACCCAGTCGGACGTTTTGGACTTCCATTCATGCTCCTACAGACATTCAAAGCCCTGAACGGTATGGCTCCTAATTATCTGGGCAGTTTGGTGCAACGATATGTACCGGCTCGACTCCTCCGTTCAACAGCTTCGAACTCCGATATCCAAATCAGGCGTCCTTGTAACGACAGGCGATCGGGTGTTTTCCGTGGCTAGCCCCACTCTTTGGAATAAGCTGCCCGATCACTTGGCATCTCAGACGCTAGGAAGTTTCAAAAGGGTACTATTTATTTATTTATATTTATTTATTGGGGTTTACGGTCACATTTTTGCACAGTGGCTAATCATGACCATGACAGTTGTACGGGTGGAGGAAGCCGTAGTACCCGGAAAGAACTACCGAGCAACGGCGACCAACTGTCAGCTCCCAACATACTAACTCCACACAAGCAGGGTTAGCATTGGTTGAAGACAAGTGCATCATCGACGTGCAGTACGCCTTAGTACACAGCGCCACCGTGCCCCCACATGGGCAATGGGGGTGAAGTGTCTTGCCCAAGGACAATGCGGTTGCAGCAGGTGGGGTTCGAACCGAGGACCTCTCGGTTTACAGCCTGCGCCTCTACCTACTGAGCCACCGCGCCCCATTTGATATTTGTAGGGAGGTCAGTAGCCGATAATAATTTAAGTGTAGGGTCCCGCGAAGCTTCGATTCGTTTCGATATCGTCAATTAGGTTAGCATTGGTTGAAGCAGGTGAATCATCGACGTGCAGTACGTCTTAGTACACGTCACCGTGCCCCCACATAGGCAATGGGGGTGAAGTGTCTTGCCCAAGGACAGAACGCGGTTGCCGCAGGTGGTATTCGAACACAGGACCTCACGCATGCAGCCTGCACCTCGACCTACTGAGCCACCGCGACCCCAAAAAGGTACCGAAAACCCACCTTTTCGCCCGCACTTTCGGTGTTCGTTAACTTTGTATCAACTTTATAGTACATGTGCAATATAGCAGTATAGCATTGTAAAGCCTGAGCGCGCATTTTTGTGGATTCATGGCTCTGAACTGTATTTATTCCATTCTATCGTGGTTCTGAAATCTTTAGCCGTGTCCTTGATTTGTTCCCTGTACTGTCAGGTGTCCCGACGGCTATCACCTGCTATTTTCTGAATGAAAGAATCCTTCCAGAAAAATGTTTCAAACATACTTTTGTTTGTCTGAACATTGTTCTTTTGTCGGGCTTACTGAAATGCATCAGAGCTCCTTTCGTCGGTCAAAAAGTCAAATTGTTTTCATCAGTTTCCATTTAAATGCTAATTAACGCAGTGGTGGACATTTTTCGTCTACCAGTACAGTTACAAATATAAAACTGCTATCTTCCTCTCACCTCTGGTTTTATTTTGTAAATCTTAAATTACTTCCACTTGTCCAAAACTCCTGATTACTTCAAGTTTTTATTATGGATTGATACCCTTTTTGTAAAAGACAAGACAAGACTTCAATTGTTTGGTTAGTAACTGATCCCAAAGCTGTTCAGATACACTTGTTCGTTTGGATAGTCACTAATTGATCAACTTTGAATATGCTCATGGTGATATGCATTAAAAAGTAGGCTCCCTTTTCGGTATCTGTTGGAAAACATTTTGGCAAAGTTCGTTCCTGGTCTGTTATCAGCCGTTGTTAATGTTCTGATAGCCAATTCCGTAGCTCGTTGATTCTATGACATTGGCTGTTATAAATGCCTATATTTTGATACATAGGGTTTTAGTTTTGAGATTCCATCAACAAACCTACTTTCATCTCCAATCGGGCTTTAGGTCCATGCTTCTTTGAGAATGTTAATGTCAAAAGGCGAGTTTCATTGAAGCTATTCCAATTGTAGTGCAAGCTTGTTTCCAAATTACTAAGTTCCGTTGTTTTGAAGGTTTGTAAAGTGGGTTGTAAATTGTATTTCGCAGATGACTCACACTTGTAAGTAAAACAAGTTGTAGGTTCATTTCCTCAAAAGATTGTAGAAACCACAAGATTAACAATTTTGACAATCATAACTGATAACAGTACGATAACAGTGTTCCTTTCAACACTGCCTTTTGGTCATGTCCCATGTTTTTTTCACAAACTGTTCAGAAAACTTTGCTACCATTTCGTTACTTGGTTATCCAGAAGGACTTTCCACAATCATTGCGGTGACGAAACATACTTTGGAAGTGCTATTGATTCCCATAACTTGAGACTAAAGGTTCAAGTAGACTGGTGGTGCCATCTTATTGTAGATCTCCAGTCCCAGTCTCCTTCAAATATTAAATTCATAGAAGCATTTGATATTCGCTGCAGAATATATCCTGTCAAGTTCAATTTTCTGTCCGTGTTTGTCAGCGACACAAACTCCTGTCGCTCGATCAAGGTGTCATGTCATTGACGGTTGCACGTCGGGGCGAGCATGAAAGCCGATCTGTTGCATGTGTAATAGACGAGTAATTCAAATATGGGCCTCAGTTTGATCTTGCACGGTTATTGGTTAACAGGTGACGTGTCTTGCAGCCGTGTTATGAAGAATCCTCTTCCACTAAACAATCGAAAATGTTTTCTAACAGGTCAAATGACCTTGGTTCTCCAGTTTTGAATTTTCATTGTTCTCTGCAGTTGAGTAGATGACTGTTTTGGATTGGCGATGTGGGGAAACTACTTTAAATGTTGACCGCTTCTGTCTTCATGTTTAAAGTCGAAGTTTTCTTAACAAGGTACTCTTATGTACACTAGGAATATGCCAATATGTTGGTGAATCGACATCCAAGTTTGACAAAGGATTTGATCAGTGTAAAACTGAACTGCGGAGTACAAATTCCTGACCCAACACCGTGACGAGTTCTGTTTGATCGAGTCGATTGTTTGTCCAATCCAATCCAGTCAATTTTGACGTAACACGTCTAATGAATTCGCACCTTGATCCTCGGGTCTAAAACTTCCTTGTTCACGTGATATTAATGTAGAGACAACCGTCAAATAGCTTCGTCCAGAGAACAACTATGTACGGTGCGATTATACCACACCCTCTCCCACTCGGGGAATGTTGAAGTGCACATACTGTGCTGGATGCGTAGAAGTCTACTTTTTCAAATGAATAGTAGCTTTACCAAAGTCCATTTGCAATTCCGCTACTTCAAAATCGAACTTCAAATTATATGGATTTAAACATTGCAACTTCGGAGGGTTCAGTTTACGTGTATTTGCTCGCGATATGCCGATTGGATGATTACATCACGAGTAATCATCCAGTCTTGCTATATGTGTCCACAAAAGGGGCTCCAAACCCAGTCAGTGTTTTCTCCCTTTTCTTAAAAGCCAGGATGGGTTACCACAAATCGGTGTTTAGTCTTCTCCATAGTTCTGCAAATGAGTCTTCATGACACATATATGCTTTTCTGACGCTCTATCAATCCACGTAATATATCTAATTGGTCATTTTATGGGGATAACTTCCTTGCAGCTGTCGAATAATATGTCCATTGAATTTTAGGTTACTAACAGCATTTGTGGCTGTATAGAGGCCACAACAAATTCATCTATGTTTCTTCTCCCTAGAGTACTCAGCCCTGATATTGGAGTGGAATGTTAAATGCCGGGTATGTTTGGCAATATACATAAGAAATCTCCTTGTTGCGCTGTCATCTGCTCTTTACACTTGAGGGGTCAACTTGTCCAGTCTTGACTGCGAACTTACACTGTTAGAATGTGTTTGGATGTTAACAATGACCAACATTGTCCTTTGGAAATTGGATTGGCTCTCATTCTGTATGTTTCTTGTCCAATTGCAATTGTAGTTCCGCAGATTTATTTGACTGCAAGACGAGAGCCTTAGCTTATACTGGCGGTTTTGAGGTTTTCTGGAGAGGGTTCTAAGCACTGAAGGTCGTACCATTAGAAATACTCCGTGTACTCATTCGAATGGTAATAAAAACGCAATTGTGTTTCCTTTGGAACCTCAGCGTAAACAAAGTCTTTTGTTGGCCAATTGTCAAGCTGTGTGATCAAATTCATTCGAGTCCTTAACTGCTCAAACTATCAATCCAGGTTTGAAATATAAGGGTATCAAACTGTTTCTATATATGCAACTGAGCCGATCACTTTTAGATATCCTGGGCCTGACTGCCAGATCTATAGTATTTTGAAAGCCTATTGTACTTTTGTTCAACTACAATGAAGCTTACCTCACGTTCCAGGTCGTTTGGCTCAGTAAAGGTTTTGGCGTTGGCTAATGAGCATTTCCAAACGTACTCCACCGTCGTTTAATTTCCTTTTTTTAGTTTCTTGACGTTCCATTAGGTTCACAAGTCATTTCCAAACTATTACCCTTCAGTGTCGGACTCGTACTCCGTTGCAATGTCATGTATATGCTTTTTGAGCAGTTGGATGAAGCAGTTTCCTCCTACATTTCCACATCCATGCACGATACTGCAGTTATATATAAATGATGCAATATGCCATTCGTCTTGGATAAATCTTCACATTGTATATGCCCGGAAATTCTGGTGTTGAAAATGGACCCCAAAACTTTTATCCTAGTCTCAGGGCCATACTCGGTGTAAACAGCGTGTGAATAGGATCCCAGATGAAACCATTTCAAGCTGTGTTCCACCAAATGTTTTAACTGGATTAACAGTCACGTGCTAGGATGTCTGGTTTTATATTCTAAACCTTCCGTTAAATGGTGCTTTGATTGCCAAGATGTCAAAAATGGCTGTTTTCGATGTTGAGCTTTACCGTTTTTAAACTAATCCTTTTGGTGTGTTGATCGAGGCCACTTCATATGTCTAGTTTTCTTTGGAACGCTACCGATTAAGACCATTTTGCAGAAAATGACAATCTTGGGAGTCCGAAACGTTCCACTCAATGCCATTATTGCACAACTGTCGTATTTCAACCCGAATAACTTAAAGTCAAAACTCTGGTCAGTTCTTCATTTACATTGTAATTTGTAAAAATGTGCTCATAAGTGAGACTAGTCCTAATGGTATTATCCTTTATGTGGCGCATTGCATCGATCACGCGTCCGCATTCATACAGGTCGCCCAACTCCACTTCAATCTTCATACAAACTTAGTGCCGAGGATAACATACGTAGCCTGTACCATGTAGGCAAGTGCAGAAATCTGGTGGCAAGGCAGTCGCTCCATTCCAATGCAGTGCGAAGTGGGTAATCAAGTCCACTGCCTCCGAGGTCTACGCGCCAATCCATTGCCTGAAGGCTCTGCGCGCCAATCCATTGCCTGAAGGCTCTGCGCGCCAATCCATTGCCTGAAGGCTCTGCGCGCCAATCCATTGCCTGAAGGCTCTGCGCGCCCATCAAGTGCCTCGTAGTTCTCTGCGCGCCCATCCAGTGCCTCGTAGTTCTCTGCGCGCCCATCCAGTGCCTCGTAGTTCTCTGCGCGCCCATCCAGTGCCTCGTAGTTCTCTGCGCGCCCATCCAGTGCCTCGTCGTTCTCTGCGCGCCCATCCAGTGCCTCGTAGTTCTCTGCGCGCCCATCCAGTGCCTCGTAGTTCTCTGCGCGCCCATCCAGTGCCTCGTAGTTCTCTGCGCGCCCATCCAGTGCCTCGTAGTTCTCTGCGCGCCCATCCAGTGCGTCGTAGTTCTCTGCGCGCCCATCCAGTGCCTCGTAGTTCTCTGCGCGCCCATCCAGTGCCTCGTAGTTCTCTGCGCGCCCATCCAGTGCCTCGTAGTTCTCTGCGCGCCCATCCAGTGCCTCGTTCTCTGCGCGCCCATCAAGTGCCTCGTAGTTCTCTGCGCGCCCATCAAGTGCCTCGTAGTTCTCTGCGCGCCCATCAAGTGCCTCGTAGTTCTCTGCGCGCCCATCAAGTGCCTCGTAGTTCTCTGCGCGCCCATCAAGTGCCTCGTAGTTCTCTGCGCGCCCATCAAGTGCCTCGTAGTTCTCTGCGCGCCCATCAAGTGCCTCGTAGTTCTCTGCGCGCCCATCAAGTGCCTCGTAGTTCTCTGCGCGCCCATCAAGTGCCTCGTAGTTCTCTGCGCGCCCATCAAGTGCCTCGTAGTTCTCTGCGCGCCCATCAAGTGCCTCGTAGTTCTCTGCGCGCCCATCAAGTGCCTCGTAGTTCTCTGCGCGCCCATCAAGTGCCTCGTAGTTCTCTGCGCGCCCATCAAGTGCCTCGTAGTTCTCTGCGCGCCCATCAAGTGCCTCGTAGTTCTCTGCGCGCCCATCAAGTGCCTCGTAGTTCTCTGCGCGCCCATCAAGTGCCTCGTAGTTCTCTGCGCGCCCATCAAGTGCCTCGTAGTTCTCTGCGCGCCCATCAAGTGCCTCGTAGTTCTCTGCGCGCCCATCAAGTGCCTCGTAGTTCTCTGCGCGCCCATCAAGTGCCTCGTAGTTCTCTGCGCGCCCATCAAGTGCCTCGTAGTTCTCTGCGCGCCCATCAAGTGCCTCGTAGTTCTCTGCGCGCCCATCAAGTGCCTCGTAGTTCTCTGCGCGCCCATCCACTGCCTCGTAGTTCTCTGCGCGCCCATCCACTGCCTCTTAGTTCTCTGCGCGCCCATCCACTGCCTCGTAGTTCTCTGCGCGCCCATCCACTGCCTCTTAGTTCTCTGCGCGCCCATCCACTGCCTCTTAGTTCTCTGCGCGCCCATCCACTGCCTCTTAGTTCTCTGCGCGCCAATCCACTGCCTCTTAGTTCTCTGCGCGCCAATCCACTGCCTCTTAGTTCTCTGCGCGCCAATCCACTGCCTCGTAGGTCTGCGCGCCAATCCACTGCCTCGTAGGTCTGCGCGCCAATCCACTGCCTCGTGGGTCTGCGCGCCAATCCACTGCCTCGTGGGTCTGCGCGCCAATCCACTGCCTCGTGGGTCTGCGCGCCAATCCACTGCCTCGTGGGTCTGCGCGCCAATCCACTGCCTCGTAGGTCTGCGCGCCAATCCACTGCCTCGTAGGTCTGCGCGCCAATCCACTGCCTCGTAGCTCTGCGCGCCAATCCACTGCCTCGTAGCTCTGCGCGCCAATCCACTGCCTCGCAGGTCTGCGCGCCAATCCACTGCCTCGTATATCTGCGCGCCAATCCACTGCCTCGTAGATCTGCGCGCCAATCCAGTCCCTTGTAGCCCAGCTTGCCAATCCAGTCCCTTGTGGCCCAGCTTGCCAATCCAGTCCCTTGTGGCCCTGCATGCCAATCCAGTCCCTTGTGGCCCTGCTTGCCAATCCAGTCCCTTGTAGCACTGCTTGCCAATTCAGTCGTTTGTAGCCCTGCTTGCCAATCCAGTCCCTTGTAGCCCTGCTTGCCAATCCAGTCCCTTGTAGCCCTGCTTGCCAATCCAGTCCCTTGTAGACTTGCATCTACAATACAGTCCCTTGTAGCCCTGCTTGCCAATCCAGTCCCTTGTAGCTCTGCTTGCCAATCCAGTCCCTTGTAGCTCTGCTTGCCAATGCAGTCCCTTGTAGCCATGCATGCCAATCCAGTCCCTTGTAGCTCTCCAATTTCAGTGCTTTGTAGCTCCACAAATCCATTGTCTTGTAGCTCTGCGTGCTAATCTAGTGGTTTGTAGCTCAAAATGCATATTCAGTGCCAGATGTCTATACAAAACAGCGTTACAGTGCTGCTTGCCAATCCAGTCCATTGTAGCCCTGCTTGCCAATCCAGTCCCTTGTAGCCCTGCTTGCCAATCCAGTCCTTTGTAGCTCTGCTTGCCAATCCAGTCCCTTGTAGCCCTGCATCTACAATACAGTCCCTTGTAGCCCTGCATCTACAATACAGTCCCTTGTAGCCCTGCATCTACAATACAGTCCCTTGTAGCCCTGCATCTACAATACAGTCCCTTGTAGCCCTGCATGCCAATACAGTCCCTTGTAGCCCTGCATGCCAATCCAGTCCCTTGTAGCCCTGCATGCCAATCCAGTCCCTTGTAGCCCTGCATGCCAATCCAGTCCCTTGTAGCCCTACATGCCAATCCAGTGCTTTGTAGCTCCACAAATCCATTGTCTTGTAGCTCTGCGTGCTAATCTAGTGGTTTGTAGCTCAAAATGCATATTCAGTGCCAGATGTCTATACAAAACAGCGTTACAGTGCTGCTTGCCAATCCAGTCCATTGTAGCCCTGCTTGCCAATCCAGTCCCTTGTCGCCCTGCTTGCCAATCCAGTCCCTTGTCGCCCTGCTTGCCAATACAGTCCTTTGTAGCTCTGCTTGCCAATACAGTCCCTTGTAGCCCTGCATCTACAATACAGTCCCTTGTAGCCCTGCATCTACAATACAGTCCCTTGTAGCCCTGCATGCCAATCCAGTCCCTTGTAGCCCTGCATGCCAATCCAGTCCCTTGTAGCCCTGCATGCAAATCCAGTCCCTTGTAGCCCTACATGCCAATCCAGTGCTTTGTAGCTCCACAAATCCATTGTCTTGTAGCTCCACAAATCCATTGTCTTGTAGCTCCACAAATCCATTGTCTTGTAGCTCTGCGTGCTAATCTAGTGGTTTGTAGCTCAAAATGCATATTCAGTGCCAGATGTCTACATACAAAACAGCGTTACAGTGCTGCTTGCCAAACCAGTCCATTGTAGCCCTGCTTGCCAATCCAGTCCATTGTAGCCCTGCGTGCCAATACAGTCCCTTGTAGCCCTGCTTGCCAATCCAGTCCCTTGTAGCTCTCCAATTCCAGTGCTTTGTAGCTCCACAAATCCATTGTCTTGTAGCTCTGCGTGCTAATCTAGTGGTTTGTAGCTCTATATGCATATTCAGTGCCAGATGTCTACATACAAAACAGCGTTACAGTGGACAACATGAAATTCAAGCCATGCAGTCCCTTGTAGGCATGCATGGCAATTCAATCCCTTGTAGGCATGCGTGCCAATCCAGTCTCGTGTAGGCCTGCATGCCAATCCAGTCCTTTGTAGCTCTCCAATTCCAGTGTCTTGTATGTAGCCCTACGTGCGAATCTAGTGGTTTGTAGCTCTTACATGCACATTCAGTGCCATGGATGTCTACATACAAAACAACGCTACAGAGGGCAACATACAAGTCAAGTGCCAAGTAGGTCTGCATACAAATCCAATGCCAAGTAGGTCTGCATACAAATTCAATGCCTTGTGGTTCTTCATAGTTATCCTTTTCCAGGTAGGCATTCATGCCAATCTTATGCGAAGTAGGTCCAAATACCGATCCAGTGCCAATGTGGTCTACATTAACCATACATTATCGAACACTACTCGTCGGCATTGTTGCTGGTACCAGATTTTAAGTTTAACCTTGGGTGGATAGTGCATTTTGACCCTTGCGAGATGAACCTTGAATATTGTCCTTACAATGGTCTTATTTCCGTGAAATGACTAGTTGTCTCATTGGTCTTCATACTTTGATCTTTGGACTCCCACAATCCGTCATTGTGGTCTTCGTCATCGCACATTAACGTGCTTTTTGGTAGAAATCGGACAAACTAGAAATAGTGTAAATGCAAACATGTTGAGATGAATCTTTACTCTGAAACGGCGAACAGCTGTCGACCCCCCCCCCCCCCCCCAACCCCTCCTCGCCAACATACTAACTTCACACAAACAGGGTTGGCAATGGTTGAAGACATGTGCACCATAGACCTGCAGTAAGACTTAGTACACAACGCCAACGTGCCAGCACGTGGGCAATGGGGATGAAGTGTCTTTCCAAGGACATAACGCGGTTGCCGCCTACACGATGAAACCAGGCTCAAAATTAACTTAAAACACGGTAGGGTGATCACTTGTTAAGCACGGTGCGGTTTAACAGGGGTCGATAAAAGGACAAAATAAAGTGGCAGACGCATTTAACACAAGGTCACAAAAGACAGCCGCCAGTCTTCAACCCATATTGTAATAAATATTCTGTTTCAGACGAATAGCTGATAATCTGAGGTTGTTTAACTCGTGGGGCATTTTAATGAATATTTCCAACGTGCTGCCCGAGGCTTCCGATTGGATATATGAATTAATCTACCAAACATTCACAAGTTGCATATTTTAGTTCAGGGAACATCGTGGTGTTTTATCGTTTAAGTGTTTTGTTGAGTTCAAAGACTTAAGTAACCCTTTATCTAACTTAATGGTAAAATTAACAGCGATTTATACCGTGATTATCTATTCTACTATATATATAAAGCCTATGACAACTTTTAGTTTTACACACCAACCGTGGTGAACACGTCAGCAATGGGATTTAAATAGTTTAAATTTACACCTCCAGTGGAACTACATCCAAGGTGACCTTTAGTGACCTCGCCTTGAATGCAAACTGGTCTAAATTTATCACTCGTCGCCACGCGAAGAGTGAAATAAAAGCGGCAATTATTTATTACGTTTTTAAATAAGTTTACCTCATAAGACACCAAAAATTAACAAGCATACGTTGTCTCATGCTAATAAAGAATCCATAACTCGAAATAGTATGTTATGTTAAAATGAAAAAAGACCCAGTAATTTGCGCGTTTCGTTTTCTATTTTGTTTCGGGGATAAAATTGCCAGCGTGAGTACCGTCCACAGGTACTCATGTAAACCATTGCACGTGTGAATATTGATTTATTCAACATTTAAACTTATTAATCTGACCATAATGGTACAAATAAAATATACCCAAAGTAGCTTGGTGTACTAAATGTTCACCACTCTGAAGTGGTGTTAACCGCGCGTCAAAGGCGCGCGGTTAACACCACTTCAGAGTGGTGAACATTTGGTACACTTAGATAAAAGGTTAATTCAGGTGGCTAATTCTATAAACATTTAAATGGATGTGTTAACAATAGAGCTATGTGGCCAGGGTGAGCGATGAGGAGGGGATGGGGATACCATGCTTTCTTTTCTTCATCTGTACTTGATCTGTTTCTTTATATAGTAGCCACCAAAGATGCATTTCAAACCAAACCGATGTGGCCACTTCCAGTTCGCCGAGTGGAAAGCCACTCATTACATCAACGCTGGGAATAAAGCAGATGGACAAAATTTGTAATCAAGTCTCATTAAGCTTTATTACCATTTCCATGATCTGTTTTTGAACCCAGCAGCTCTGATGGGTGATGAGAAAGCCAGATTTGTTTTCGAATTTTAATCAAAATTTAAAAAATTTCAAATGGTTTAAATTTTGAGGTAGCTTCTGTAGAGTTGATGCAGCTGCAATCCACTCACCTCCTCTGTTGACCTGAAAATATGCAGCTTTTTGTCCATGGAAACGTCAATTCACAAAGCACACTATCTCCAACTATAAAATGAAAGCTGGTATTTCAGAAAAAGCCTTTTCTAAAATTCAACAAAACCATTAATGCGACCCTCCACTGGAACGAACTCGTCGAGCTCGTTCCAATGAGTGGTTCGCATGATATGGTTTCGCTGAACATTTTTGAAAATTTGGATTTCAAATAAATTTTGATATCTTGTGCGTTGGAGTGGTAAAAGGCTAAACCAGTTACTGTTTTGAATGGATGAGATGGTGAAAGCAAAAAACTGCATGTATAGACAAATAAACTAACGAATGGTGATGGACGGGCCATGATAAACCGCCTGACAAAAACTTAATTAGTATTTTATATTGTTCCTGTGTGTTTACGGGGACGTTTTGGTTGTTTGGGACTAGAGTCGACGAAAATATACTTCCTATATCCCTGTCGTTGTTAGTATACATGTGGGTTTCATTTTTATTTATACGTGTATTAGTAGTTTTATTCACACAAAGCTATTTTAATTATGATACATGAGTCACAAGGACACCCTGAAAAAAAATAACATTTTATTTTTTTTATTTTTTGTCAGTGCGGTTTTTACGTTAAAGAGAGGGGCGAGTTATTTACTGCACATGCGCACCGAGGAACGTGTTTTTCATATTCCTGTTGAAAGATGAAAAACACAGGTTTCTTTTTTTAGCGAAAAAAGAGTAACCAAAGAAAAAAACTATCTTACGCGATTTCCGAGAAACACCAGAATTCGCGGCAAACGCGTCGTAATTGTGACGGCGACATTGGGCATTGCTATATGTAAATGCAGTAAATAACGAATCGAGCTTCAAGTTTTCACAGCGGTATTTAACCAAAGGAAGATAACCGCTGGATTCACAAAGCAGGGTCACCAGCGATCTCTCTCAGCTGATTCAACTGGAATCTCCGCGTACAGAGATAGGCCCCCCTCCCAAACCAGGGTTCAAATTTTAACACACAAAAATGTCTATAGCAAACAATATAATGCAAGTGAATTCAATTTTAAAAATATGCTCGTTAACCATCTGCACACTGATGTCAAAATGCGAGAGTTTTCGGCAGTAAATTTCTACCACAATGCAAATGACAATTTAATAAATTACATCTTGTTTGACAGAGCTCATTGAGCTCTATCAAACAAGATATAATTTGTTAAATTTTTCATTCTGCGTGGGCAATATAGGATGAATGTCGAAAAATCTGAAATACTGCCAGAGTGCTAGGAGTTAATTAACGATTTTAAAAATAGGTCATGGCATTATTCTGATAGAAAAAGAATATCGAATGAAAATGTAGATTCATTTTTGAGTGTTAACTTTTTAAGTGACCCACGGAACTGGCTCTACCCCCACTACTGTACGCAGCTTAAGCGGTCACAGCAATATCCCTTTCACCTTTTAACCCGGATTTGACTAACCACACCATACCACGGAACGTACTTTTCATTCACATTTCAGAAAGCATATGCCGCCGTTAAAGAAAAACACAAAATATTCTCCAATAACTGCAATCACTGGAAGTTAGGCTCTCGATCAAATCCTAAATCAGGGTTGTTAAGCAACCCTAGGACCAGTTAGTAGCCTCCCTCCTCTCCCTTTTGATCGTCACCTGAGTCCAGTGTCATATGCATCACGTGTGAATGAACTCTATGAAGACACTGATTTAGTTGGTATTTCGGAAGTTCAGGACACGGCGGCCAGTTGGGGCCCAAAAAAAACAAACCTGTACTTACCATCTTCCATCTGCAATCCTCTATCCTCGCTTCCTGAATTATGCAGATTTGGCGGCTCCTCCATCTCCAGAATAAGTTCAAAGTTCAAACACGAATCACAAAAATGTCCGGCAAGACGTGTTTCTGAAGAAACGTCTTGAACACAAACTTGTCATGTGTAGCTGTTACCATTTCATCCTGGATATGAGTTCATCGATAGGTATTGTTATCGTTGATACACAAATGTGTACAACTACAAATGAATCCATATTCAGCATAAAACGGTAGTAGCACAAGCGACCTATTCTCAATCACGGCTCCACCCACGTTGAAAGGGTCAAGCAGAATCTAATAGTTTAACGAGTCGACTGTAGTGTAGAGAAAATTGTAAAATGAATAAAAAGTTTAATGTTCAGAATTCTCTGCTTCTAATTTTCTCGTTGACTTCGGACAATTTTCTTTGAAAACGATTCGTATATTTCATCGCTCGTCATCTGATGAATATTGATATGAGGGAGAGAGATGAAAAAACTCGAAACGTTATCAAGGGAAAGTTGAGCCAAATGACAGCGAGAAAATTAAAACCTAGTACTTTTAACATATTTTCTTTTAAATTAACCCCCTGCACACTGATGTCAAAATATCCAGATCTCAAGTAGCCATTTTTCCCATAATGCAACTGGGGATTTAACCAATTCAATCTTGTTTGACAGAGCTCATTGAGCTTTGTCAAACAAGATTGAATTGGTTAAATTTCTAGTTGCATTATGGAAAATATTTGCACCCTGAACTTTAGATATTTCGACATCAGTGTGCAGGGGGTTAACACTCAACAGTACCTTCTGTTCATGCTACAATTTTCTTACCAGTGTACCATAATGTCGTCAAAACTTACCGTGCGTCGACTCTAACAAACCAACTATTTGCTACATAACACCCCGTGGCTTTTGCCACGCCTATTCTTCCTATATAACTCCAACACATCGGCTTACGACCTAC
Organism: Pictodentalium vernedei; assembly: GCA_031216915.1. Classification (NCBI taxonomy): domain Eukaryota; kingdom Metazoa; phylum Mollusca; class Scaphopoda; order Dentaliida; family Dentaliidae; genus Pictodentalium; species Pictodentalium vernedei. The sequence continues at coordinate 268,014,319 of CM062291.1, read as the reverse complement.
ATTCTCTTGCCGATATCCCTGAATCATAAGGCACCAGCTACCTGAAAAGAGAAAAATTAACCACAATAAATCGTGTTTTCATGTAAAATTGAAGTGCAAACTCTGGAAACTCCCAAAAGACTGGGAGAGGTTAAACAAATTCAGGTTTTTATACGTGACTTGTTAACACGGGAATCACCTCGACGTGATGACTCATTTAACCCTTAACCTTTTAATTAACGAATTATCCTCCCCACCCCCACCCCCCACCCCCACGTTCAAACACTTCAACAAAGCCATATGTGGCCTCTCATTGGAATGAGCTCGTTCCAATGAGGGGCTACAAGGTTTTATTGAATTTGTTTTAAACACTTGAAATATTCAAAATAGTTATTGGAGGTCAAGGACCACCAAAGCACCTTGAATGTGACTTGTAAGTTTACCCAAACGTTGCTGGTTGGATACCCGTTTTGTTGTATGAAGATATTAAAGTAGAAATTTGGCCTTCAATGGTTATCCCTCCACCTACCCAACGTTGCTTTGTACAGTACTCGAGAATTAAAGTTCTTTTCTAGACCCATTTTAATATCCCCATCTCGAGCCGAAAAACCTAGATAGTTAGCGCTATGGAGAGATGGGACAACAGATTGTTTAACCCTTTACCTAACGTAACGGCCAAAACCGACCAGCACTGTTCTCAAAAATCGCCAGTTAATTTATTATTTTTTCATTTTTTGTTTCTAAAACATAAGTTATGACCCCTCATTGGAACGAGCTCGTCAAGCTCGTTCCAATGAGGATCATAACCTATGGTTTCGAGACAAAAAATGAAAATAGTTATTCAGGATTTCATTTTTGCTAGTGTCGTCTGCTTTTCATGTTAGGTAAAGGGTTAAAATTTAAACAATATCGCCTATGTCAGAAAGTCGTGTTCCAAGTATAGAATATGATTCTGGCACTTTTCCAGTTTTCTAGGCCGTCCTTCCTTTGGGGTGGCTTTAAAAACTTGAAACATCAGCCTACACTACACTACCAATATAATTGTCTATTTTAATATTTCACACAGCTCCAGACCTATACGTATTGGTATTTAAGGCCACAAATTTCCGCACAATGGCTAATCGTGACCACAAAATGGATATAGTGTCAAGTCCATCCAATCATTGAAACCCATGTTGTCTATTCTACAAGCACTGGTGACTGGGTCCTATTTTACCAGTAAAACAGTACATGTTTACCACAGTGAACAAGCACTGCATCCATTCCCTGGGTTCCCACGAGGTTTCTCCAGACCTACAATTACAACGAACTCAACACGATGCAATGTGGGATCAGAAACCATAGATGAAAACCAAGTTATCTGAATAGCGATTCTTTGTTGAGGTTTAACACCGCGTTCAACAATCGTCCTGAAGGATCACTCCAAGACCGAGCAACCGGACGGAAGAAAAAGCAGCTAATAACTATCTGACCATCCAACTTACTAAACGACACATGCAGCATTAGTTTTGCTTGATAGCTGGTGTACAAATGACGTGTTGCACTCCGCACACTTCACAAGCGTGTACTGAGCTATATCTTACCTCCTTCAAGTATCTGAGAATTTCATTGGTTCAAAGACGTCGCATGCAGACTGCATATTAAACCATATTCTGCCTGTCAACATTAATATACGCCGACAGCTATGGGTAATCTCCCCTTTGTTCATTGATTATTCAAAATGGCGGCAGCAGATAAACGCTTCAAGTTGAAAGATTGAGTGTTGGAAGCCCATATTTGGTCTGAAGTGCAGGTTAGGTAACTTAAAAGGCTTCATATTCTGTGGAAGTGTGTCATGTTACCTTCGAAATGAAACTGTTTGGTATGTATGAATTTGCCTTGTTACAATTTATGGGAGAGTGCGGGCACTCTCCCATAAATTGTAACAAGGCAAAGACACGTAAACACATTGTGAGAATTCTCTCATTTCATTTTGATCGCCGTTATTAGTTCTGTGCATCGATGCAGCAGTCGGTAAGATATATTCGTTACAGTTTGTTGGTGGCTTAATATGGTACATGTGGTGTCAGTTAATTCCATATTGGACTCGAGCCTCGCTCTCGTCCAATATGAAATTAACTGACACGAGCTTCGCTCTCGCCCAATATGAAATTAACAGACACCATATTACCATATTAGGCCACCAACAAACTAACTAATTAATATCTTTGCCCAATTACGCAGATGTGGGTCATGACCGAACTCAGCTTTCGATTTGAAGTTCAATGTGTATACCAATTAACCGCTACCCAGTTAAAAGTTCATCAAATGCGATATTTCCAAGAATTAAGCCCTTTCCCTGAACCTTTAGTAACTTCCGGAAGATATATCAGTCTCTTCGCAAAACGATTTATTAGTTATTGGTGTTTAAGGTCACATACTTCTTCACAATGGCTAATCATGACCACAACATTGAGATAAAGTCAAGGTCAGTCAATCGTTTATGCCCCATGTTGCCTATTTTAGAGGACTTGCACCCCAATCATTAGTGACGGGGTCCCATTTTACCAGTACAACGGTTCTTGTTTACCACAGTAAACAAGCACTGCCCAACTTCCCGGGTTTCCCGCGGGGTCGCAAAACGATAGATTCCAACGGTCAAATATTGATCACTGAATTGTCCTTTTTCGAAACTGCCATCTTGGACTTGAATCTATGGCAAGGTCATGGGCCGCGGGGTGTGAACAAATTGATTTCCATGTTCACCGCGTTGAGTTCTGTGCCAGCCAAATCAACTAGGTTTGTGAAATATCAAGTTTAAATTTGGAAAACCGATGTCATTCGAATTAACTGACGGTGCAACCCTAGACGATGTTAAACGATGGAATATCGCAGGTTTACAGAGTTTTTTTTTTGCGGAGACAAGGACTCGTTTTGAATGGCAACAAGGACACGTGTTGCACGGAGTTTCTCGGCTTTGGAAAACCCCGGAAGTTGTTGAAAACAGTGCCCATGGCCACGGAGTAATGACACAGCGTGCATTCAAACATCATTTATGTCGATAGGAACTTAATTCGAAATAATGAAAGTTCTCATACAACATTGCTATTGCCATAAACCAATGGTAACCTTGGCTAAATGTTTTTTGAATTCTCACTAATGAGCGTAATGGGGTCCAAAGTATTTCTCCCGCTCTCTTCTTCCATTGTTCACACCGTGTTTTCTTGAAATGTTTACACCTCGCGACCTGTGACCTTGCATGGATTCAAGTCCAAGATGGCAGTTTCGAAAAAGGCTTATACTTCCAAATTCTTGACAAATGGGTGTGGTCTGTTTTAGACGGTGTACAGAATTAGATATATTAACTTTACCAAGTATGTCTAGTCAACATTTACAGTTTGATTTACTCCCAAATACTGATGTCACAATACCAACATTTGAGCCAGCAATCTTTTTACCATAATGCAGCTAGACATTTAACCAAATCAATCTTGTTTGACAGAGCTCAATTTAGTGTTCAACCGATGATCGGAATCGGCCACCACAATCGGCCGATTGTGGGCAATCGGATGACAACGGCAACGGCTCCTGGAACATCTGTTCAACCGATTGTTGCCAAGCATTTTGTGATTCATTAACCGCATTTTATTATATTCTGCAATTGTTCAATTGTTAATGTAAAATATACCATTCAATAAAGTTGAAAAACCACAACAATGTGCATTAATGTCTAGACTCCCTTTATGGAATATACAAGTTAAACGACATTTAAAGCTTATCATTGAGCGTACTTTCGACAATCGCCAGGTCATACTAGAAAAGAGAAGGTTGAACTCCATTGACTCGGGTCGCAGTAAAATTACCAGTCGCACGCACTTGGGGGGTAAACGTGGCTCAGAGAGCCACGTTTACCGCCCAAGTGTGCGCGACTGGTGATTTTACTGCGACCCCATGCAGTCAACGAAGTAGTGTACTTCTTTCGAGCCTCGACTTGTCCAGTAGTGCACGGTATTACAATCTGAATCGGCATCAGAAACGGCAGATTGTGAGCTCAAATAACCGGTAATCGGTGAGCGACAATTTTTGGTAATCGGTTGAACACAAGATCCCATTGAGCTCAAACAAGATTGCATTGGTCAAAATCCTTGCGGCACTATGGAAAAAATGCATCTTGAAATTTATGTTTCGACGCCAGTGTGCAGAGAGATTAATCAAAGAATTGCAAATGTCTACTACCCATGTTCTGGTTTAAGAATTTGTCTAGTACTACGCACAGATAAAAACAAACCCATTTGTTTACAATTTGAACAATTCGATATCAGCGTGGGACATTTTACAATAGGGAGGGCAGTGGGGTCCAGTTTGATGTCTCCAGTTTTGGGATTGGAAGATAATTGTAAAACTCGAATCAACCCAGTTAGCAAATGACCTCGCGCCGGGCAGTTTTACAGGGGGACAAGCCTGAGAACCCGGTCATAACCACCGAGCAGCGACCAGCAACTGTCAGACTCACCAACGTACCAACTCTGCACGAGCAGTGTTAGCATTGGTTTAATACAAGTGTACCATCGACGTGCAGTACGCCTTAGTACACAGCGCCACCGCGCCCCCACATGGGCAGTCGGAATTAAATGTCTAGCCCAAAGACAAAGCGTAGTTCGCACTGGTGGGGATCTGACCATGGATCTTTCGGTTTAACTCTATTTGGCGCGACAAGCGACTAAAGTCGACAGACGGCAGACCGAGGAAAGGTACTGCAGTAGTCATTTTAGCCAACTGCGTCCATTTTCATGTGCTTTTAACCCTTTACCTAACATAGTCCATTTCAATTTTAAAAATATTTTTTCAAATTTTTCGAAAAATTTCAACAAAACCATATCATGTGACTCCTCGTTGGAACGAGTTCGACGAGATCGTTGCAACGAGGGGTCTCATATGGTTTTGTTGTAATTTTTTGAAAAATACTATTTTTCAACTGCTGAAGTTGCATATTACGCGGCGAGGGGGGGGGGGTGCGGCCGATTCGTTGGGTAAAGGGTTAAACATAAGTATTCCTATGTTTCATGCACCATTTATATCTTATCCACGAACAATATTATCGTCCCTTGAAAGTATGAAGGTGCCATTTAAATATATACAGGAAATCATTTGAAAAACTGCCAATGAGATCATTAGATTTTTTAAAATAACGCTTTAGTCTAACCTATACTTTTTGTAAAATTCCTGATGAATATTAGGCACCAAGAATTCTGTTTCTCAGATTATTCCGCGCCAAAAGAGTTCAAGTCTAATGCCGTAACCAATGAGCCACCACGCCCCGACTGGAGTGGATTAATAAAAATGGTATCAAATCTCCATGCACCCTGGATGTTGCTCGAGATAACTATTTTGCTCCACCTCCTACCACGGAAATGCTGGTTTCATTAATTTTAAACAGTAATAAGCTTTGTAGTTAAAATGACGCAGTGGGAGTCAAAGGTTTTTATTTATTGGTGCGTGAGGTCACATATTTCGGTACAACGGTTAACCATGACCGTAACATGAATATAAAGTACAGCCAATTGTTTACACCAATGTTGCCCATTTTAAAGGACTTCCACCCAAGCAATGGTGGCCGGGTCCTTTTTTACTAATAAAACAGCACGTTTACCCTAGTACACAAGCACCGCTTTACTTTCCGGAGTTCCCACGCGGACGGACGGTTATCACATGGATTAAGTACGTGAGATAAACTGGATACAGTGTTTGTCATTGCTATTTGCAATGTGCACTAGCCGATCGGAAAACGCGTTATTTAGTGGGATTTAACAATTCTTCGGACAGCCAGGTCATCTCGCGTCGAACAGTTGTACGGGTGGAGCACACTGACGGGAACCTTTGAGAACCACAATCTGTCATACCTCCGAATGCAATACGCACAAGCAGGGCTATCATTGCACCATGTACTTGTAGTACGCCTTGGTACAGAGTCACCGTGTCCCCACGTGAGCAATCGAGATGAAGTGCCTTGCCCAAGAATGCAGTTACCGCTAGCCGGGATCGAGACGTGTGCCTTACGGTAAGTTCAATACCTTAACTACTGAGCTACAGCACTCCGCGAAAATGGCGTAACATACTGAGGGACATCTGTCTTCGGGTTGGTCATCGCGAATGCACTGCCTTGATGGCAGTCTTTAAATCACAATGACACCCATACTAAATTACCCCCCCCCCCCCCCCCCCCGCCACACAGCTGGGTGATATACCGTAAATATCGTGACAATATCGTTCAAAAGTCCCAAGATCAAAATCCCAAGACCATGTTCCAACTGATCAGTTCATACTAAGAAACGGCCTAGGAATAGATTGCAAACAAAACTGTGTGGATTTTTTTAATTGGTGGTTTGGGTCACAGCAACTATGGCCATTTGACCGAAACACAGGTATGAAGTCAAGTTTAGCCGATTAATTATGCCTGTACTGCGCACTTTAGAGGACTTCCACTCTTGATGATCGGGTCCTATTTTACCAACAGAATTGAACTGGTTTACTATAGAAAAGTACTGCTTCACCTCCGGGAGTTTCCACTGAAGGACCCAACTCCAAGATTATGAGTCACAAGGTTCAAGTACGATAGATCTGTTACCTAAGGAGAGTTTATAGTAGGTTACTATCAGTTTCACCATAAATTGCTCTCATGCTTGCACATATTATAGAATGGCCGTTTTACATCTAAACTTAAACAGAATTTCTGCCGAAACAGCAACAAAGACTCGCGATCTCGCCAAAGCGAGATCGCGAGTTTGGTGTTGCTATTTATTTTTTGCGGATTTTCAGATATAACACAATCGTGGTTGCCGTTGTGAAACAAAACCATCACAACACACTACTCTAGGCTGCCATTATGTTACATAGGGTAACATTTTAACGAGTTACGATGTAAGCCATTTATTGGAGTTGGAGGTCATATTTCTGCAGAATGGCTAACCGTGACCGACAGCAACTTGACGATAAAGTCCAGCCAATTAATTTTCATTTTTTGAATCAAAAACATAGGTTATGACCCCTCGTTGGAACGAGCTCGTCGAGATCGTTCCAATGAGGGGCCATAACCTATGTTTTTGGGACAAATGAAAAAATAAGTTATTCAAGAATTTTTTTTACAAGTGTCGTCTGCTTTTCATGTTCGGTAAAGGGTTAAGCTACCATTATGTTACATAGGGAAACCTTTCAACGGGTTACGTTGTAAGGTATTGGCGTTTGAGGTCACATTTCTACAGAATGGCATGACAGATAGCCACTGTAGGGAATGATCATTTGCTATATTTGTGCTTAAATTTCTGTACAGTGGGTAATCGCGAACACATGGAGATGAAGTCAAGTCTAGTGAATGATTTATATCCATGTTGCAGATGTTCGAGGACTTCCATCAAAAGCATTGGTGATTGGGCCCTATTTTACCAGTAAAATCACAGTATACAGGCACTGCTTCACTTCCTGGGAGTCCCACTGGGGTGTTAACTCTTAACCCGCTGAGTATTTTCAAAATTTACCAGATTTAGTCATGGATCCTGTGAAGCAGCAATGATTTGATTTAATAAAAAATGCATGTAAATTTAACTGAAGAAATCATTCATCAAAAGGTCCATTCAATTTACAGGAGATAGTTGGTTAAATGTGCCCATTATCCTTATTTCAGTGGCAAGAGATGATTGTCTTGATCAGGGAATATCTGCCAGCTGCATGCACGAGTTAATGGCCGCTTTCATAATCCGACTCATAACAGCTACATAATTATATATTAGTCAACGTAAAATTAAGCATCTGGTTATTTAACGACCACATGTCCAATTTAGCACATCGTTAATGCTAATACCTATGCAGCCCACTTTTTAGAGAACTTTCACCTCGGGAATGAGAAACGGGGTATAAATTTACAAGTGAAACCGAACTTCTTACCAAAATAAAGCAGGGGTCCACTTTCCTTGAGTCTACACTGAGATCGTATGAATCAAGTCTAGTTCAGCCATTCGTTAATATCTGCGCTGTCACAGATGATGTCCACCCAAGGCGTTGATGATCGGACTTCAAAGGGAGAGGTTTGATAAATTTAACGATTCAACAGCAAGGGTTATATTGTGGCCGATTTGAATTAATAAAGGATAAACATGGTGGAGGGTACCCAACGATTCATCCTTTCTCTTGGTACTAAATAAAAATATCAAACTGCAGAAATGTGAACCAAGAATGATCTCACCTAGTTACGGTTTGTGAAGTTAGTGGTCTTTGGAGACTTTAAGGGCCTATATAAGTAATGGAATTTTGTTTATTTTGAAATTCTCACCCCTCATATTCCTTAAATTCAGATTAAATACACACAAATTATACATCAAAATGAAGGTTGGGATGTATAGAACACGAAACACAATCGACTCATAGAGTCGACTGTAGGCACCACTGGTTCCTGGAAGTCTGCTACCGTATTCGCACCAGAACTGATAATAAATATTTCATCAGAACAACTTGTGGCCAAATGTGCTTCATATATCCAAGAACAAAGCTAGGCATTCAAAACACTTTCGAATACAGCGATGGGACTGCATTTTGGAAAAAGACAACACTCTCTGCATTTTTTATTGAAGATGGTTTCCATGCTCGACAGACATGCGCAAATCATTCGTTACCACGAATTTCCATCGAACAACAAAATCGTAATTCTAAGAAATTTCAACAGGTATCATGATACCTTGCATTGAATCTGGCAACTGTGCAATCTCTATCTAATAACAGTATACTGTATGAAGGCGATCTTTTTCATTATTTGATTTTAGACGGCGTTGTTTTTACATGCTTTTTCTGTCCGATGACGTCGACCGGAAATCGAAAGTATACTCATACGTAAACAAAAGCAAAGGCTTTGGAATTTTCCCCAATGCAGCTCTGTCGCCGTGTTTTGAAGAATTTTTATTCCCTAGCTTTGTTCTTGGATATATAAAGCATATTTGGCCACAAGTTGTTTTCTTGAAATATTATTAAATTATCAGTTCTGGTGCGAATACGGCAGCAGACTTCCAGGAACCAGTGGTGCCTACAGTCGACTCTGTGAGTTGATTACACATGTGTTTCGTGTTCTATACCTCCCAACCTTCATTTTGATGTACATTTTGTGTATATTTAATTTGAATTGAAGGAATATCAGAGGTGAGAATTTTCAAAATAAACAAAATTTCATTACTTATATAGGCCCTTAAACAGACATGTTTTTATCGTGCCAGCTTTACCGGTTGATTAAGCTAACAATCACTAATTTTTTGCAAGTAACTGCCGAGCTCGACAACTTAGTAAAGCAATACAGTATGCATTGGTTGAAGGCCAGTATATCAACGTTCTGTACGTTTTATTACATGGCGTCGCAGGCCATAAAATTTTAGAGGAAAGAACGATCTCATCGTTCCTCTGGTTATCTAAATAAATAGATAACCGAAACGTTGTTCGTTTGGAATTATAAACAGTTCGTTAAAAGGTCTTATCACCTTATTTGATGGCACTGATTAAAAAATGTTCCAGTGGGAAGACCCTTCTCTTCAATGCTCAAAGTCCCCAAGACATCTGACGCATATTCTTGCCGCAGATGCTTTCAAAAACTGAACTGCCATACAGTACAGCCATCTTGGACGCTTCAAAATACACGGATTGGCATTTTTTCCATGCATATTTATTGGTGTTTAAGGTCACATTTATGTACACTAATCATGACCGTGACAGTAAGCCGGAGTACCTGGGGAGAACCACCGAGCAACGGCGAGCAACTGTCAGCACCCCATCATACTAACTCCACACAAGCAGGGTTAGCATTGGTTGAAGACAAGTGCACCATCGAAGTGCAGTACGCCTTACACAACGCCATCGTGCCCCAGTGGCGTAGATAGCTTTTAGCTGGCGGAGAACAAGCCCAAATTTTTCCGACAGTGTCACAACAACAAAAACCCAAACAAACAAAGAATCTGTTGTTTACTGCAAATGTACTGAAAGTTGGTCTTTTGTACCCAAAATTTACCCAAAATGGCATGTTTTTATCCCCAAAGCCAGCATTTTAATGTTATAAGGCATAAATTCGCCTAAAAATGGTCCAAAAAATTTCCGACAAAACTTCTGGTGGGGGGTGGGGTGGGGGGGGGCTATTTATTTTATATTACCCAAGACAAAAGAAGTATTTTTCTTTAGAGGAGGAAACTAAAGTTTTACAAAAACACTTTTTGGTACTCACCAACACATGGTAGAAGAAACCCACAAGAGAACTTGTCTTCGTCTTTCAGAACCGCCAAATGATGTTCAGAAGCGTGTTTCCAACACACTGAACGACCAAAATATCCGTGCAAAAGGTGCAGCCAATCATATTTTAAGACTCGTGACGTTTTGTTTTTACAGGGGAAATTTGAATTTGAATTTTCGCGCTTAACTCAATGAACATTAATCTGCGAATTTGCGAAATCAAAACCTAACAGCCATCAAAGGATCAGAAATTTTACAAAAGGATATATCTCCTTTTTTTATTCAATGATAAAAAAATAGTTATGTTTTTAAAAATTTAATTTATATTTCTAAAAAAAACACTAATGGTCTCCAGTGGTGGCTTTTGTGCTGGCAATAACACTTTCATCAGTATCTTTGATAGAAGTTTTTTTTCAGGAAAGCATGTCTCAGCTCGCTCAATCGTGGATTTGGCATCGGTATTTACCCTTGCCCAAACCCTACACACAATTTCAAAGAAACAGTGAAAAAAACATGAAGTAAGAGTTGGCTTGGCATTGGATGAGATTTCACTGTCTTGTTATTTTGTGATTCGTGATCAAATACCTCTCCGCTATGCTATAACTTCAGGAAACCAGTCTGTCAACTTTGTTTTCTTATATTTTGTTGAACAGGGGCGTGGCCAGCCCAATGGACGTGGGATGAGGGGGGTGGGCAAAACATTTTTCCCCCCACTTCATTTAACCTCGTGGTATGTTAAAATATGTGTACTCCAGATTGGTAAATCTTAGTGCCGTGCGATTTATTTATTTATCTGTTGGGGTTTAACGACACTTTCAACAGACAGGGTCACCTCGCATCGGACAGTTTTACAGATGAAGGAAGTCGGAGTACCCGAAGAGAACCACACAGCAACGGCGAGCAGCTGCCAAACTCTCCAACGTACTAACACCGAATAACCAAGCCAGAAAATAAGCAGCCTGTCATCTGCAAAATGAGATCCCCAGAGGGTGAATTTAGTGATGCTACCCTGCATAGCAGGGTAGCATCACTAAATTTACGCTCTGTGAACCTCAATCTGAATCAAGGTCTCAAAACTAAACAGAAAGAGGTGTCCCAGAGGATACATTGGCCCACTATATGGATTAGCATCATCAAATCCCCAGAAACACCCCTTGAAACAAGGGCATGCAGAGAATAAAGTATATCTGCTGTGCAAGCCAGAAAATAAGCAGACTCATGTGCAAAATGAGGTCCTCAGAGGGTGAATTTAGTGATGCTTCCCTGCACAGCAGGGTAGCATCACTAAATTTACCCTCTGTGAACCTCAATCTGAATCAGGGTATCAAAACTAAACAGAAAGAGGTACCCAGAGGATAAACTGGCCCACCGTATGGGATAGCATCATCAAATTCACCCTCTGGGAACCTCATTCTGCAAATGTCAGACTGCTTATTTTCAGGCCTGCGAATAACCATGGTTAGTATTGGTTGAAGACAAGTGCAGCGTTGATATGCAGTTCACCTTAATACATTGCGCCACCGTGTAACCACGTGGGCAGTTGGGATTGACTGTCTTGCCTAAGGACACAACACAACTACCGGCGGGGGTCGAACCGTTGATCTTTGAGTTTGAAATCCAATGCCGTAACCTCTGTGCCACCGAGCTCCCTCGTTGAATGCGATACTTGTGTGGAGACTGGCAATATTTACGGCTGTAAGAAGGCGCTCCGTTTACAATTTGAACAAACTATGCGAATAGACTCGAGATCTGATTCGAATCGGGCCGAAATTCTCTTCCTGATTCGAGTTGAGATTCGATTCGACCCGACATTTGAGATTCACAGGGCTTTTTGACATGCATAAAAAAACGAAAATTTCGTAACAATCAAATAAATTTATGTATCTATTTATTTATTTGGTTTTAACAACACTTCCGACAGCCAGGGTCAGTCCGCGTCGGACAGTTTTACGGGGAGGGGGGAGGGATCCGGAGAGATCCATCGTGCAACGGCGAGCAACTGTCAGACTCCCCAACGTACTTACTCCACACAAGCATTGTTAGCATTGGTTTAAGACAAGTGTACCATCGACGTACAGTGCGCCTTAGTATACAACACCACCATGCCTCCACGTGGGCAATCGGGATTAAGTGTCATGCCTAAGGACACAACGCATTTACCCCTGGCGGGGATCGAACCTTTGGGTTTGAAGTCCAATGCCGTAACCTCTGAGCCACCGCGTTCCCTCGCTGAATGCAATAGTTGAGTGGAGACTGGCAATATTTACGGTTGTAAGAAGAAGCTCCGTTTACAGTTTGAAAAACCATGTGAATAGACTCAAGATCCGATTCGAATCGATTCGAAATTCTCTGCCTGATTCGGTTTCAGATTCGATTCGACCAGAAATTTGAGATTCGCAGGGCTCTTTTGACATGCATACAGTTAAAACTAGAAGTCCTGTCACGTACTGTGCGCTTATTATAGGCTTAATTGCGCGTAGGTATTGCGCGTAATTGCCATATCGAATGGCATCCAAAGCACGGCAGGTTCGCCTGGTTACTCATAGCAAACAGGCAATGTTTCTGCCAATGGACCTCCGGGTTACCCGGAGGTCCATTGGCTGAAACATTGCTTGTGCACAGGCCATATTACAGAATTTGATAGCCTTACTATGGTTACAACGCGTAGATTAACGCGCAGATCGACGTGCTATTTGTGCGCATTTCATGACAGGACTTCTAATTTTAACTGTATATAATAAAACGAAAATATCGTAACAATCAAATAATTTTCTCCTGTTCTTTTCTTCTCTTCCTCCAATTCGATTGTCGCGAATGCCCATCAATTGAAAAGTTCCATGCACAACACCAGTTCAAACTCTTTTTTCATCATGGATCATTTACATGATATTCGATTCTATTTACTACAATTTTTTCGAAGAATGGATTCAAAAATTCGATGCGAGAAAAAACGGAATTCGCAGGGCCCCAGTAAAACTCTAAGGTCTTCCCTGAAGAAAAAATAAATTCCCATGTCAAACTTTTTGAAGTCTTACGCACCCTGAAAGTGGGGAAATAACATCGCAAAATGACCCACTAAATATCAGAATGAAAGAATATCAATAAGTTTTAGGGATTTCAGGCATGAACATGCTTACAGGGTTCAGATTTCTCAGAAAAAGTGGGGTGGGGATCTAGTACCTCCAGCCCCCCCCCCCCCCCACCCCACCACCGGATATGCTGCTGGTATTGAACATATTAATACTCACACATCATAATAATGGTTTGAGTAAACAAGAACTGAATTGAATTGAACACGAAAGGCGCGACTTGTGTTCGGGAACATGTGACTGCTTATAATAAACATTAGTGCCGAAAAGTAAATGTTCAATTTTTCTAATCTGTCAGGTTTTTTGTTCCAACAGCTAACTGTTTACCCCTCACTGGAACAAGCTCGTTTTAACCCTTCAACCAACAAAGACGATATCAAAATTTATTATTTCTTTCATTTTTTCAAAGAATTTCAACAAAACCGATCATGCGAATCATCATTGGAACGAGCTCGTTTCTATGAGGGGGTCACGTGATATGATTTTGATAAAATGTTTGAAAAAAAAAAATTTCTAGTGGTAAATTTGTATATCACGCGGGCGGATATGGCCGATTAATTAGGCGAAGGGTTAATGAGGAGTTATAAACTCTACTGAGAAAGAAAAATTGAGTTTTCTAGAAAAAGAGTATGTAGGTCTAGTTGTGTTATTATTTATTTATTTATTTAATTATTTATTTGTTGGTGTTTAAGGTCACATACCTCTGCGCAATGGCTAATCATGACCACAGCATGGAGATAAAGTCAAGGTCAGTCAATCGTTTATACCCCATATTGCCTATTTAGAGGACTCGCACCCCAAGCATTAGTGACTGGGTCCTATTTTACCAGTGAAACAGAACTTGTTTACCACAGTAAACAAGCACTGCCTCACTTCCCGGGGTTCCCGCGGGGGAGACGTGTTATTCAAAGTGTTAATAATCTTTCATTCTTCTCGAAGACCAAGTGGAATGAAAAGTGTGTTTGGAATTAGTCGTTATTTTAGATTGTATTCTGGGAGCGCGGTGGCTCAGTGGTTACGGCATTGGACTCAAACAGAAAGGTTTACGGTTCGATCCAGCCAGGGGCAACTACGTTGTATCCTAGTCTATTTATTTATTTGGGTTTAACGACACTTTCGACAGCCAGGGTCATCTCATGTAGGACAGTTGTACGGGTGGAGGAAGCCGAAGTACCCGGAGGAAACCACCTAGCAATGGCGAGCAGCTGTCAGGCTCCCCTTGCCCACGTGCGGACATTTTCTATGTCCCAAACAAACAAAAAATGGATTTTCCTTCTATTTTCAGTTCCTGGGCTCTTTCGTCACAAAATTGAGAGAAACGCACAAAAAAAAACGGATTTGTTTTTTACTTTTGTGCGGAAGTCCCAAACAAAAAAATTCCAGACTAAAACAAAAATGGGTTTTTTTTTGTCTTAAAATTGACCAAAACGCATCAAAACAAAAAACTCTTTTCCAGATTTTGGTCCAGAATTTTCCAAGTCCCATCCGGACCCAAAATTTTCAGTGCAAAAAAAAATTATTTTTTTGGTCTTAAAATTGACCAAAACGCATAAAAACAAAAAACTCATTTCCGGATTTTGGTCCAAAATTTCTGTCCGAACAGGACCGAAAATTTTCAGTGTAAATAAAAAAAAAATTTCGTCTCAAACTTGAACAAAACGCATAAAAAACAATAAAAAAAAAACGAAAAATCTTTTTTCGATTTTTTGGCCGCCCTTTTGGATAAACGAAAAATCGAAACGAAATTTTTCGATTTATTTCGCAATGCGGTATTACTTCCTTCAATTTGGATCCCTTTTAAAGGACTCATTATATTTAAATCTCGATATTTCAATCCAAAATGGCCGATTTTCGAGATAATTTTCCTTGAGAAAAATTCTGGCAGAAAACAAACAAAAAAATGCCGATTATATTTGTTTAGACAAGAGTAATTCTGACAAGTCTGTAAAAAATAAGTCGATAGCTTTTTCCGTTCATGAAATATTGGCCTAAGAAAGAATAATAATCTTGGCAATAACAAAAGTATTTTCCTTTCAGGAAAATCCAAATAATCTTAGCAATAACAAATGTTTTTTCCTTTCAGGAAAATCCAAATAAACGGAGTTTGTAGTTGTGTAGGTTCACCTAATCCCCATGGTGGATCCCTATGGAGAACTGCATTATAATAATCCATATGTATATATTCTCTGCAGAGGCGGTGGAAAATCAATTGTAAGTGAGGTCGGGTGGGAGGAGATGGCACAAATGTCAAGACACGCAGTTCCTACAAAGATTCAGCCCGGTGGGAAAAAATGAAACATAGATCCACAAGAGTGCCATTCGCTTGCCTTCTTGGTGGAAGATGAATGAAGTAGAAAAAATAAACTGAACTGGCTGAAAGTGGGACAAGGAAAATGTGGGGTAAATGTGGGCAGGTGGGCGTGGCCCCTGCACCCACCCCGACCCCCAGGTTTCACCATTTTTGTTTCTCCGTAAACAATGCGGGGTGTTGTACAGTACGTGGAGAGTGTATTATCACTAAATTACCCGCAGAGTGGAGATTCCACCCGAGTAATAATTGCAAATTTGTTCCAAAGCATAACCAGCACCAGCAAAGTTTCAGCCAATGGACCTCCGGGTTAAACCCGGAGGTCCATTGACTGAAACATTGTTTGTGTTTTTTGTCGATATATACAAATTTGAAAGTTATAGCTTGGGTGATAACTCCACTCCGCGAGTGATTTAATTATTATCCACTCTCCACGTACTGTATGTGGGTTGTTCATCGATGAGCAGGAAAGGGGTGTATGATACATACACTGAATGGGGACGAGAAGGTGGGAATCAGTTGAGGAGGACAGTAATAGTGGGGAGCAAGGTGTTAGTAGCAAAGGGGTGAACCGAGTGTCAGCCAGAGGAGGCAAGCAATTAATAATACATTGCTTGGAGAGTGACAAGAGAACGAGTGGAAGATGATGGTCACAAGAAGTATCATTTTTGGAGTGGGGTGGAGGTGACATTGCAATTTGTGGTCCCGATAGTTGAAATCGGACTGTTTTGTGTTTTATAGGGGATTTGACAGAGAGAGCGGCGATGTGTTGTGGCAGGACCGGATCTAGCGGTGCTGGTATATGTTGTGTCCAATAACAGTAAGGATAGGAGCCCAGTTCGGTCGATGGAGACAAACATGCCAGAAAAGTAGAAGGAATGCAAGGAGCGTTGTGTGGCGTATCTTCCTGTATTTGATTGTGGGGATGACCGCACTTCCAAGGATCAGGACAATGGATGAGGAGTTGGACGACGAATGTGTGAATTTGGAGATATCCTTTATTGACCATTAGTATACACTCTACAGTCCAAGAGTTTGAACGGGTGGATCAGGTTACACATTAGTAGGGTGGAGACAAAGTTGCTGAGAGAAAGAATTCTACTGATGGCAAAGCGTTTTAGAGAAGGACGGGGTGGGAGATTAGAGACATAACTTGTGGACGCACGAGTGAGAGGAACGTGAGGAACGGTTAGAGGTGGGAGGACACCTAGCCACACGCGCTAAATAATACTATCAGCAACGAGAGAAGTATGAGGAAACCCACCGTTCTTGAAGTAGGTTACAGCAACATCCGGGGAATCGATAGGAAAGTGGTAATTAGTGAAATGGAAAACAGTGATCAAGGAGAACGACTGAATGAGACACGGTTAACCTTTACACAACGTAACGGCCACAACCGGACAGCGCTATTCACAAAAATCGCCAATTAATTTTCATTATTCTTTTCATTTTTGTCGAGCTGGTTCCAAAGAGGGATCATAACCTATGTTTTTGAGACCCCAAAAAATGAAAAAAATTAGTTATTCAAGAATTTTGTTTGCAAGTGTCGCCTGCTTTTCATGTTAGGTAAAGGCCGGGTTAATACACAAATGCTCTTGTTCGCATGTAGCTTCTGTGACACGCATAGGCACTACTTTGCTACTTTTTTTAAAGCCTCGAATATCAATAAGTATCAAACCGCCTAGACGTTCCACAGAAACTAGTTGCATGGATCTCGTGTTGTACAGGATCTATATGCTACACCGAGCTTATCCGTGTTTAATTTCGGCCAGAATTACACATTAACAGCATTACATTGGTATATTATTAGTTACACGGTGTTTCAACAGGGTGTACGGGACTTCACTACCCTTCTGAGTAAATACGAATCTCAAAAGGGTAGTATAGTCCCGTAGCCTGCTGAAGCACCGAGTGACGAATTTATTACCGTACCCCTTCAGTGTGTCGAGTTTTGTTTTATTATATAATCCCTAAAACGGTATTCCAATGATGAAAACCGTGATAAAAGTAATAATTAGAGAACCTGAAAGAAACATATCTTTCTTTATTATTGAACAAGAGGAGTAGGACTTATTTCCCTTCAATTGAACTCAAACGTTTGGTAGACTTCAATTCAAGGACATTGGGTAATGACGTGTTGTTATTTTTGTGGGACACACGTTGACTTTATAAGTGTTTCATTCGATACAGTGGTGCGTTGTGTGTCTTGGAGAGTCGGGGACACTATATTTAAACATGTGCACGTGCTTTAATAAGTTTCACTGAAGAGGCAATTCATATAACGAGATAGGATGCATGTTTCTCAAAACCACAACGGATCTGTAGTATAGAAACATCACAACAGTATCTCTCTAGTCGACAGTAAAATCAGACACTTGGGGGTTTGGACACATGTTTTATTTCTAGTTTTCGGAATATTCTCATGAAACAATATTGTTCTTATTTTGTTTGTGAGTCTGGATGTTTATTATTACTGACGAAAATGTTTGAGGCGATGGATGAAAGGGAAATCGGAGAAGTGTATCATAGAATGTCTGTGCACCCCTTTTAGCTGCCACGTGATATTTTCAGACAACCCTTTGAACTTCGTACACCCCGTTGGAGTTAAATGTACCGTACTGGATTCATTCGTTACTGACCAATCAGGAAGCTTGATTAATTTTAAAAAGCTAA
The DNA here is from genome assembly GCA_031216915.1 of Pictodentalium vernedei. NCBI lineage: Eukaryota > Metazoa > Mollusca > Scaphopoda > Dentaliida > Dentaliidae > Pictodentalium > Pictodentalium vernedei. The sequence continues at coordinate 267,996,040 of CM062291.1, read as the reverse complement.
TAAAAAGGTATATATAGGTATAATATACATCTAGAAAATAAAATATGCCTATGAACTTTATCTATTTTGTATGTAATTTTTCACATACAATAGTACAAAAGTGCTTCTATTTCAGATCCTAAATTTCACATAATATTTTCCCAGATGCTGCTACCTAGCTCCATTTGATACTCATTCTTCACAATTCTCGCCGCTGGCAGGAACAATGGTCGACCAACGGAGCTCGCGTCCGCGCACTTCCGTAAGCCTGAAAATATGCAGACTGCAAAATGAGGTCCCCAGAGGCAGGGATAGCATCACTAAATTTACCCTCTGTGAACCTCAGTCTGAATCAGGGTCTCAAACCTAAACAGAAAGAGGCACCAAGAGGATAAATTATTCCACTGTATGGGATAGCATCATCAAATTCACCCTCTGGGGACCTCATTCTGCAAATGTCAGACTGTTTATTTTCAGGCCTGCACTTCCGCAACAAAATTCCTGGCTACGCGCCTGTAATGTGGCACTGTCAGGACTGATCATTACCGAGGGACACAATTGCTTAATGATACGCGTGTGCCCCTTAACTCCATATAAATCTAAAAGAAAATAAACAACAGTCAACTCTAAGCAGTAACGGGAGATGTCTCATTGATACTGGAGTTGACTGTAGAAAAATCTGTAAAGTTTTTTATGCATCTGGTGGTTGGTATCAAACTCCGATCTAAAAATGTTTGTCTCACCCCTGGCCCCTCCCCTGAAACACCCCTTCGAACAAGGGCATGCAGAGAATAGTGTATATCTGCTGTGTGATATAGAAACGAAAGAGCACGTGTAATACAGAAACGGCTGCCCTTCCCGAAATCACAGATTAAAATTACAAGGAATTATTTTTACTTCCCATTGTTGTTGTTTGAAAAAGGAAATGTGAAGGCGATTGGAGTTTCTAAGCATTATCAAGTGCACTGGGCACCAACAAACTACACTTTTCTTCAGTGTTCCGTTAAGATAGGCGACTGACCAATAAATGAGCATAAATTATCTGATGTATTAATTCTATGCCAGGCCAGTACAGGCGCGTAACCTGGAATCTATAATGGGGGTGCTCAAATCAGTTTTGGGGAGGGGGCAAAGATGATATTTGAAGGCCATTATGCGGGATTTCAGAGGATTCCCTTAGTCCTAACTAGGATCCTCCGGACGTTGCCCGACCCGCTTCCTTGAAGGGAATTGGGAGGAGGGACAACGACCAGAAGGTCCTAGTTAGGACTGGACCCTCACCACACCCTCCAAGAAATGTTTGCAAATTTTTGTGCTATGAGAGCGAATCTGAGGCAAGGCAGTTGTAGCGTGTGTAGCCCCTATATTGGAGACTATTTTGCGGCTCTCTGGTGTGTGAAACTTGCATTGGGCCAATTGTTTTGAATTTCTTTTGGGGGGGGGGGAGGGGGCAGCTAAACTTTTAGGGGGTCCAAGCCCCACAAATGTGACCTTCTCATTGGAACGAGCTCGAGGGATTACATGATATGGCTTTGTTGAAATATTTGGAAAAATATATTTTTTTAACTACTTAATTTGTAAATTATGCGTACGGATACGACTAGTTCGTTAGGCAAGGGGTTAATGTGGGTAATAGATTACATGAAAAAACTACTACTAATTATATAATAGGAAAAAGATATGGTCAAAATTACCTCGTGTCTAAGTGCCCAGGATGGTCTTTAAAAACGTGAAAGTCCATGTACCCCCACCCCCCCCCCCCCCGCCCCCTTCTTATTTCTTCATGGTTAAAAAAGTTACATCAATCTGCTTTCAAGAATACCAGCAGTTATCTCTCCATTAAAACGTTATAGTTAAATATTATTTATTTATTTATTTATTTATTGGGGTTTAAGGTCACATACTTATGCAGAATGGCTAATCGTGACCGTGGCAGTTTTACGGGTGGAGGAAGCCGGCGTACCCGGAGAGAACCACCGAGGAACGGCGAGCAACTGTCAGCTTCTCAACATTCTTACTCTGTTCAAGCTCCGCTCAAGCAGGGTTACAGCGGTTGAAGACAGGTGCACCATCGACGTGCAGTATGCCTTAGTGCGCGGCGTCATCGTGCCCCCATGTAGGCAACCGGGATAAAGTGCCTTGCCCAAGGACACAACGCTGGTCGTCCCGAACGGGGATCGAACTCGGGACCTCTAGTATAGAAGTCCAACAGTCTACCACTGAGTCACCGCGCTCCCAAGCAAATAAATAAAAGAGACCCGGTTTTTATATTAGAAGAACTAGAATAGCTTGGAAGCGATAAACATGGTTTGAAACAAATATCAGATTCACAAAAAAACTTTATTGTTTTAAAAAGACAATTGCATGTCACTTCGAACAACAATATCTTAATGTAAATAAACAGGAGAAATAAATAATTTAATAACTAACTTATTCAATTAACTAACGAAAACAAACAAAAAAAACACAGTGTATATTAAAATTGTTTAAATAAATAAATAAATAAATAAATAAATAAATAAATAAATAAATAAATAAATATCTAGCTTTTAAGTATAATGTTAGGATTATTGAAGAATAACTCAGTCAAATCAAATTTCGACATTTTTCTTCTTTCCAAATCGTTCGAAAATATTATAAACATGGCAGCCATGACTGGACTTGATGAAAATTTCATCTAAATTCTATTCAAGAAATCATTGGTGAAAAAGCCCATGCAATTAACAGAGGGAAAATTTGTCTAACCCTTTACCCAACGTAATGGCAAAAACCGGATTCACAAAAATCGCCAATTAATTTTCATTATTTTTTATTTTTTTGTCTCAAAAACATAGGTTATGACCCCTCTTTGGAACGAGCTCGTCGTGCTCGTTCCAATGAGGGGTCATAACCTATGTTTTTGAGACAAAAAATTAGTTATTCAAAAATTTCGTCTGCTTTTCATGTTAGGTAAAGGGTTAAATGTGTCCAAATTTTCTTATTTCGGCGGCAAGAGAAATTCTGTCGTGGGCAGGAATATTCGCCAGCGGCATGCAAGGGGTTAACGCCTTTTCTATGACTAGCAGACCAGATGGCACTTGCAATATTTCTTCTAAATAATTAAATATTTTCATTTTTTAATCCAAAACACAACTTATGCTTCCGCATTGGAACGAGCTTGGCTCGTTTCATTGAGGAGGCAAAAGCTATGTTTTGGAAATTAAAATTCGAATGGTCATTTTTTGTCTATTGCGATGGGTGAAGTTGGCCGATACGATATGTGACGGATTTATGGACGAAGTCTTGTGAAAGCTTCTGCAAACGGATATTAATCCCTTTTACATCTGGCAAAGAAGTTCAAAGCGGTTATTTTAGTACATTAGTGCAAGTGTTTTATACCAATCAGCGTGACCGAAAAATGACAAACCAAATTAAGACGTGGCTAAAGGGTCTTGGTTCAGGTGTGATGTGTGTGGGGTGGGCGGGTGGGTGGATGGAGGTCCACCCTGAATTTCCAACTGTACAACCGTCTCCCCATCCCGGCTGCCGAGCATCCAACTTTAAGAAACGATTTGCAATCCCCATTCCCTTGTGTGAGGATATTTTCCAATTGCGACCTGTGAATTTCCAAGTGCTGGTGAAATCCTAATGCTCCCCTCTCCCCTTGTGTTCGAAATATAGGACCATGACCTTTGGGTTCTAGAGTTGGAAATCATATCTTTAGCATTGCAGACCGCGCCTTGTTACACTGAAGAGAGGAAACAAAATGCTTTAGCATTGCAGATGGCGCCTTGTTACACTCAAGGGACGAAATATTTACTGCAGTTAGAAAATGAAATGTGGTTAAAAAATAACTATGTCTCTTAGAAACCACAGTTAAAAATGCCACGAATCAACTACGATGGGACATGACATTTCCTACTGTTAGTAGTTTGGGGCTTAAAATTTCTAACCACTGAAAATTTTGGCCGGGATTGCCCCACCGACTAACTGCTCTGCCACCGTCGCCACGTCCATGAAACCAAACGATAATTTATGTCATTCAAAATACTTATTAGAAAACTCTAAATTTTATTTCTCCTTCAAAACATAGTGTATTGCCTCTCGCAGTGATAGATCCCAAGTTATATTTCGGACGAAGAAAGGTGCCAATGTGGAGGGAAAATGAAAGATACGCTATTTATATGCACTGTCACACCCCGCCACCTCCCGGAAATTGACTGATGAACTGATAATTCAATCTTTGAACAAACCAACAACAAAGCGCCAAATTTAAGAAGAAAGAAAGCTATCCTAACAAACTTAGGTGAATGACATGATGCTTTTGTTACAAGTCAAAATATCTTGCAATGTGATTTACATCGGGAGATATCTTCATCAACGTCAAAAAGATCTTTCAACAATGTACCGAAAACATAGCGTGATTGTGTATTTTGCGTCTAGTGCATCAGAAGGTAAAAACTTGTTATTATTTGAAATATCATGCTGTGAAAGGGGCACATAAAGGGATATTTCTTTAATAAAAAGTTCATTTATTGTTCTTCATCCTCTTCTTCCCCTTCAAATTCTCCTTCCTCCTCAGCTGTGGCATCCTGGTATTGTTGGTATTCTGACACCAAGTCGTTCATGTTGGATTCTGCTTCCGTGAATTCCATTTCGTCCATGCCTTCTCCAGTGTACCAATGCAAGAAAGCTTTTCTACGAAACATGGCTGTAAATTGTTCAGAGATTCTCTTGAACAGTTCTTGAATAGCCGTACTATTGCCTATGAATGTTCCAGACATTTTAAGACCACGTGGTGGAATATCACAGACTGCGGTCTTAACGTTGTTAGGTATCCATTCTACAAAGTAGCTGCTGTTCTTATTTTGTACGTTCAACATTTGCTCGTCTACTTCCTTCATTGACATGCGACCTCTAAACATAGCAGCCACGGTGAGATAACGACCATGGCGAGGATCACATGCAGCCATCATGTTCTTGGCATCAAACATTTGTTGGGTAAGTTCTGGAACAGTGAGAGCTCGATATTGTTGGCTACCACGTGATGTGAGTGGAGCAAAGCCAGGCATGAAGAAATGGAGTCTGGGGAACGGAACCATGTTGACGGCCAATTTTCTTAAATCCGCATTCAATTGACCAGGAAATCTAAGACATGTGGTCACCCCAGACATCGTGGCGGACACAAGGTGGTTCAGATCACCGTAAGTTGGTGTGGTGAGTTTCAATGTTCGGAAGCAAATGTCATACAGAGCCTCGTTATCGATACAGTAGGTTTCGTCGGTGTTCTCGACAAGCTGGTGGACAGAGAGGGTGGCGTTGTAGGGTTCTACTACAGTGTCTGACACCTGAAAATATAAAAAAGAGACGTCAAATTAGTTGAAGCTTGTGTAAGAGTGTAAGTTGTAAATTTTATTTGTCCTCTGCGTACAATTTTTGAGACTTTTTTTAAAATAAAATATTGGATTCCCCCACCTGAAGAAGAGGGGGGGGGGGGGGGGGTAATGTGAGATATTTACCTCCCATCGGAACACGTCAGGTTGGGCCGTCTTATCGGAATAATGTATTGTAACCTCCAGTTCAGACGCACGCATTTTGGACGAATCCGAATTGTATCAGATGCGTCTCCAGTTGCACCTAATGCCTGTTGATGTAGACGCACGCATTATCGTCGAATTCAATTGCCCGGTATAGTTTGGTAAAATTGGGTAAAACCACGGATTCAAAAACTTATCATTAACACTACATTCCAAGATGAGGTTAACCAATTCGACGTCTTGCCACTTTGAAGTTGTATAACTTAATGACAAGGGAGATTGTCCGTCTGTGAGTGTATCAAGGGAGATAATATGTTACACCTATGCATTTTCCCTTTACTAAACATGAAAAGCAGACGACACTTGCAAACAAAATTCTTGAAAAACTATTTTTTTCCATTTTTTGTCTCAAAAACATAGATTATGGCACCTCTCTGGAACGAGCTCGACGAGCTCGTTCCAAAGAGGGGGCATAACCAATGTTTCTGAGACAAAAAAATGAAAAAAATAATGAAAATTAATTGGCGATTTTTGTGAATACCGCTGGCCGTTTTTTTTTTTTCGTTACATTGGGTAAAGGGTTAAGCCGACAAATGCCTATGTGCATACTCCAGGAGGACCTCCAATTCAACACTCCTCCCCTGCCTGTTTAGAGCTATTTACATTTTCAGTCAAACGGACGGGAGGTCATGATGCCAAACAGGTGGACATACAAATTATCTACAAACACAAGATTATTTACAATAAGTCAGTCTAATACTGATAACCTGTTTACAAAACTGTTGAGAAATGACACAACAGTCATCCCATTTCTCACTGAGGCCACCACCTGCTATAATTCATGAGGACCTCCAGTTCAACACTCCTATGTCCAAAACTGTTGGGAAATGACAACTATCCATCCCTCAACACGTCATGAAACAAATCGTGCAATCAGAAATGGTTATTCGCAAAAGCTCATACTCCAATAGAAAATTCAAAAAAAACACGTGAGCATTCAATGTGAAAAATCCTCACTCGATTCATAAATATCATTCAAAATGAACACTCATTTCATATAAACAAAATATTAATTTTCTATCATTTCTTTTAATATCATCGATAACATTTCACAAAAAGAAAATATATCTTAGGAACCAGGCTGTGCAATGCAAGTTCGATAACTTTTCAGACTGTGGTAGCTTTATTCTTTCAGCCTAAAACACTAGTTGTTAGTTGAAAGCAACTGATCACCAGTGCTCCTACCTACGGTATCCCGTGGGTCCATTGGTTGAAACTTTTCTTTGTTTTTTTATGCATTATCAGAGGAATTGGCAGTTATTGTATGCATTGGAATTCCACTCATCGAGTACTTTAGTGATATTCCACTCCCCGTGTATATAATATCCAATATATCCGTAGTATGCACACTTTACCTAACCTATTGATAAATCCAGTCAAACCCGTAGGCCTCACGTCGCCAGACAATTTTGAGCTCGTTCCAGTGAAAGCTGATAGTTGGGTTTCGGAAGCAAAAAATGAAATACTTCATATGTAGTTAATCAGGAAGAAATATTGTAACAGTTGTTGTTGAGTCATGCTGGCTCAGAGTTCGATAACATCATTCAGTAACCGTCCGAAACAGCCGGCCCCACCTGTCTGGGTAACGGCCTTGTAGATGCCAAAGTCAGAAGGATTTTTGTTCTTTGCCATGCAAACATGGTGATTATTTGATTTTATGAAGCAGGCCTGGAAATAAGCAGTCTGACATTTGCAGAATGAGGTCCCCAGAGGGTGAATTTGATTATGCTATCCCATACATTGGGCCAAATTTATCCTCTGGGTACCTCTTTCTGATTAGTTTTGAGCCCCTGGGTCTGGAAAAAATTTGCAGATACAGGGTCCAAACAATTTTTTTCCGCCTGCCGGGAACCCACAACCCCAAACCTGTACATTTTTTCCACCCCTCCCGAGGGGACCCACCCCCCATATTTCATTTCTGAGCTTAAAACACTGCTGCAGCCTGGCCAATTATCAATGGTCCGTTTTCTCTGCCATTGTGCATTCCCAAATTTTAGTTTGTTCTGCATAAACTAATACAAGGGAAGCAATTCTAAATTGAAATTCAACCTCATGTTATAAATCCATGTAAAATGATTTAACAAAGTTATCAAAACAGAGATTTGTCATATAAATTGTGTCAAGGTGAAATATTTTATGAGACACATTCTACACCCTGCAATTCTTTATTAGCACCATATACCTTTGTTACATAATATAATTTGATGCTCAAAGTTAATGTATCCTATTTCCAAGGCAATGCTGACATCACCACATGTGAGTTGTGATACCTGAAGCTGAGTGAGGGCTGAAATCAGTGGTGCAGTGGAGAATGTCAAATAAAATGTAAAATAAAGCAATCAGTTTGAATCATGGCATATCTGACATATTCAGAACTTAATCTTATGTTCACCAGTCTGGGATATTTCAATTTTACTTGTTGGAGGTCCTCGCTAAACTTAGTTATGTCATTTGTCCCGGCAAACATGTCCCCACTGGGTCTGGTTGATCTACACATTTCCGGGGTCTCTGAAATCGGTACCGGTAAGTTGATTTGAGCCAAGCTTGACTGAGATAAAGTGGTACTTATTGGGTGACATATCTCTGAACAATAATACATGTGGAGAGATGAGCTGTGGGATTAGGCCAACTCAAATGAGTTGGTTCTAAAGACTATATAGCAAAGACATATTTTGTTAAAGTATATTAATAGCTGAATTCAGTAGGGTAATTCTACATGAATCAGTTTGGTTGAATTGAAAAAAAAGTGTTCATAACAAAACTCAATTGCAGATTATTCAGATTTGATCAGTGTATGTTAATGTTTCTAATGTCCACTTCAGTTGTCGAATTTGCGGATCTTCACTGAGAACATTTTGACTCTTCTGAGCTTGTCTATACCCCACATTCTCTCCAAAGCATGTTTAAAATACTCTATTCACCACCCTGAATCATCTTAAAGGTATAAGAACATCATTCTTTGAATGAATTCAAGTGCAGGAAAAAATTTGCAATTTGGGTCATTTCCACGTTTTTTCCGGGCCGATGGACCCACCCACCCCTACCCTGTGTCTGGAATTGTTTGGCAGACCCCCCCCCCCCCCCCACCCTGGTTATACAAGGAGTTTCAAATGGACGCATGCAAACGTGTCAATATACAGGCATAAGTGTAATATTTGCATTTGGCCAAAGAATCCCACCTTCGGTCGCTTCTGTCAGCCTATTATACCTCAATCATCTTCCAGTATGAAGGTTAGCCTTCGGGTTGAAAGATGATTGAAGTATAAGAAAACACTGGACAGTGACCACAGCGGTGATAGCGCGGCATGGTCGTCTAAACGAGACACTAGTGGGTGGTGGCCTCAGTTGGAAACTTTTTGTTTGAAAAATGATAACGAAATCAAAATATTCCGGACACAACTGTTCCGTGAGTTTAGTCGTGAAGTGTTCTGGTTATGTTTTCCGAGCGGAGGTAGTATTAGCCGATGCAGGGAGCAAGCCAGAAAATAAGCAGACTGTCATCTGAAAAATGAGGTCCCCAGAGGGTGAATTTAGTGATGGTACCCTGCACAGCAGGGTAGCATCACTATGTTTACCCTCTGTCAACCTCAATCTGAATCAGGATCTCAAAACTAAACAGAAAGAGGTACCCAGAGGATGAATTGGTCCAGTGTATGGGGATAGCATCATCAAATTCACCCTCTGGGGACCTCCTTCTGCAAATGTCAGCCTGCTTATTTTCAGGCCTGGCAGGGAGCGCGGAGATCTAGTGGTTACGGTATTGGACTTCAAACCGAAAGGTCCACAGTTCGATGCTCGCCAGGTGTAAGTACGATTGTGTCCTTGGGCATGACACCTAATCCCGATTGGCCACGTGGGCGCGATGGCGCTATTTACTAAGGCGTACTGCACGTCGATGGTGCACCTGCCTTCAACCAATGTTAACCCTGACTGTGCAGATTTAGTACGTTGGGGAGTCTGGCAATTGCTGGCCGTTGCTCGGTGGTTCTCCCCGGGTACTCCAGCCTCCTCCACCCGTAAAACTATCCGATAAGATGTAACCCTGGCTGTTGAAAGGATATCGTTAAACAACAATAAGAAAAAAAATAGTCGATGCAAGAAAAGAATAGCATTGATGGAATTGTTGAATTTTAAAATTACCTTTGGTGACGGAACTACAGAGAATGTGTTCATAATTCTGTCTGGGTACTCCTCTCGTATCTTGCTAATCAATAGCGTTCCCATTCCGGAACCGGTTCCACCTCCAAGAGAGTGTGTCAGTTGAAATCCCTGCAAACAGTCACAGGCTTCTGCCTCTTTGCGTACGACATCTAAAACAGAGTCAACCAGTTCCGCTCCTTCCGTGTAGTGACCTTTGGCCCAGTTATTGCCGGCACCACTTTGTCCAAAGACAAAGTTATCTGGTCTGAAGATTTGTCCGAAAGGCCCCGACCTGACTGAATCCATGGTTCCGGGTTCCAAATCAACAAGCACGGCACGGGGAACATACTTTCCACCTGGAAATAAAAGATAAATAAATAACACTGGAGATACCTGATTGGCAATGTGGGTTGGTGGTTCATCCTGGATTAACTTGGACTAACATTTGATGAACATAACAGTGCATTCACAAAAATTGTCATTCTAAATTTGTTTGTCAGTTTCTGCCTCCAGTATACAGCTTATGAACCTTCACTGGTACGAGCTCGTGGAGTCATCATCTATGTTTTGGAGGGAATAAAATGAAGAACATTTGGAACCATTCTGTTTTGTTTTTTTTTCAAATTTCTTCTCTAGGAGCTGGATAAAGTACCCAAAAGTACTAAATTGTGTGGGTTTTTTAAATATCAGCACCAATGGCTGTATCGTTTCGAGTATGTTTGTGGGTGAGGCGTGCAAGGGTGCTCTGAGAGACAATCTAGTAACGGTAAGTAACTATCACAATCTCCAGCTTACTAAGCTGGCACAAGTGGGGTTAGGACTGGGTGATGGCAAATGCACTATCGATGTGCTGTATGCAAAAGCAAACTGCGCTGTCCCCCCCCCCCCCCCCGACACACACACACATCCACACAGACACATCCACACGTGGGCAATCGGGGTGAAGTGTCTTGTCCACATGACGTTGACCAGGAACGAACGTACGACCTCGCGATCCGAAGTACTCGATTAAAAATCGACACCGCCGGATTAGTAATCTTCCGGCTCCTGCAATTGCCTAAAAATCTGTAAAATTTGTCCAACGCTATGCATTTACCACAACAGTCATATATTCTATATTGTTGATAACTTGATAAAATTATTTTTTCATCTAAATCTTGGCTTATAACAGCTCATCCGAACGAGCTTGTCGAGTCGTTTTGTTTTGTATTTGTTTTTCCAACCGAAAATGGTTTTGGCCGCTCAATAACTGCGAATAAATTTCAGATTTGTATAATTCTCAGTGGGTCGAAATTCCATTGATAACATTCACTGTAACATTTGCATTATTACAAATAATTAACCCTTTACTTAGCACGAAAGGCATACGACACTTGCAAATAAAAGTCTTCCATAACATTTTTTTTTTCATTTTTTTGCGTCAAAAACTCAACGAGCTCGTTCCAATGAGGGGTCATGAGCTATGTTTTTGAGAACAAACTGTAACATAATGAAAATTGAATGATGATTTTTTGTGAATAGTGCCGGTCGGTTTTTTCCGTTGCGTTGAGTAAAGGATTAACCCTCTGAACGCTGATGGCGAAATATCAAAATTTCAACCTTCAGTGTTTTTCCATAATGCAACTAGGGATTCAATCTTGTTTGACAGATCTCAGTTCTGTCAAACAACACTGTATTGGCTATCACTTTACTCAATGAGCACGATATCAAAATTTGTTATTTTAAATTTTTATTTTTCAAAAAAGTTCAAGAAAACCATATCACGTAATCCTTAGTGGAACAAGCTCGACGAACTCGTTCCAATGGGTGGTTACATGATATAGTTTTGCTGATGTTTTTTTATTTTTTTTCTTTTCAACTGCTCACTTGTAAATAGCGCGTGTGTGTGTGGCCGATTTTGGGGGTAAATGATTAAATTCCAACTTGCATTATGGGGAAAATTTGTTTGTTGAAATTTCGGCATCTTGACGTCAGTGTATAAAGTGTTAATCAATGTTCATCCTTTTCCCAAATGTAACGTCATGTTCAGACAACCCTATTCACAAAACTCGTCATTATATTAATTTTAACTTTTTGCCTCCAGAACATAGCTTATAACCATTGAATGCAACTCGCTCGTCGAGCTTGTTTCAACGATAGGTCGAAATCTTTTTTTTTTTTTCTTTTTTTTTGTGGGAGGGGAGATTTTTTTTTAGTTGTTCTTGGTTTTTCAAGATTTTTTTTATTGTCCTTTGCTAGCCGTGATGAATAAAGAGAACGCAGTCGGGATCTCACTCACCTGTAGCCTCATTGTAGTAAACATTAATTCTTTCTAGCTGCAGATCAGAATCTCCGTGGTAGGTTCCAGTTGGGTCGATTCCATGTTCATCAGAGATTACTTCCCAGAACTGGAAAAAGATTTTTAAAAAACGGATCAATATTGTGGCAAAGTAACAATGCGAAACATTGCTAAATTTCTGTCCGATATATTATGGTTTAAACCCTCCAATATTATTGTCTCGACTCCATGCCCTCTTCCCCTACCAAGCACCATCATGTAATTTGTAAATAAAAAACTGAAATCTAAATTCGCCAAGAAATCATTGGTGCATGTGGCAGCCAATCCTCTTCCTCCTCATATTTAAATTACTGCTGAATATAATGATGCAAAAATACATTTGCAAGTTAAAACTCTCATAGATATTTATTTATTTGTTTATTGGTGTTTAAGGTCACATACTTATGCACAATGGCTAATCATGACCGTGACAGTTTTATGGGTGGAGGAAGCCGGAGTACCCGGAGAGAACCACCGAGCAACGACGAGCAGCTGCCAGCTCCCCAACATCGTTACTCCGCACTGCAGCACAGGCAAGGTTAGATTGGTTGAAGACATGCGCACCATCGACGTGCAGTACGCCTTAGTACACGGCGTCATCGTGTCCCCATGTGGACAATCGGGGTTAAGTGCCTTGCCCAAGGACACAACGTCGGAATCCGAATCGATCGCTCAGATTCACCCATCCAAGGACTAAACGGGCTCGACGTTGCTTAACTTCGGTGATCTGACGAGAACCGGTTACCGCAACGCCACCGCGCCCCCGTCTCATTGATATTCGAAGGCGTGAATATTTTATCTTTCCTTATCGGGTTCACTGCTAGAAACCATATTTTCGGCCTCAAGAAAAATACGGAGAAGTCACGACACAACTGTAATATTGTAAGCGCGACCAAGATATTCTCTCCAAGCAAACTATATTTTGATAATGAGGATTTGTATTGCCACAGTTTGTTGGAGGGGGGGGGGGGGGGGGGTAACCTGGACGTACTCTCCAATAAATTGTAACAAAACAGTTTTGATAAAAAAAACTATACAAGCATTCTATTCGTTAACCGTCTGCGCCCCGCTGTCAAAATACTGCGGTTTCAAGCAGCAATATTTCCCAAAATGCAACTGAGAAATTAACCAAATCTGTCATGTTTGATAGAGCTCAATGAGCTTGAAATCTATATTTTTCGACATCAGTGTGCAGAGGTTTGACTCGTTACCGTATGTACCAGTCATAATACGTCAGCGCTATCTATTAAACTCGCAGTTCCATGTTTATTATATATTTTTTTAATTTTGGGCCTCAAAAACATATCTTTTGCCCCCTCACCGGAACGAGTGCGTTGAGCTTGTTCCAATGAGGGTCATAGGCTATGTTTCCGAGGCAAAAAAAAAAATGAGACTATTCGGTTATTCGATATTTTTTTCCCATTTGTGCCGTCTGATAGAGTGCGATATTTATTTACTGGTGCTTAGTGCCACATCAGCAACTAAGGCTACATCGTGGCGATAAAAACGTTATGTAGAGAAAAACGATTCATTTATAAACTGAAATGTATGAGAAAAAAAGGAAAAATGTACATGATCATGATATCGAAATAAATAGCCTAGGTTCCTTCGGATGTGAGCCTGATATGTTGTTTTCGTTATGTTAACCCTTTACCTAACGCAGTGTTTTTTAAAAATAAATTAAATTTCATATTTTTCGAAAACAAATTTCACAATTTTTCAATAAACCATACAAACAGGGATATCATTAGAACCAGCTCTACGAGCTGGTTCTAATGATATCCATATTTGTATGGTTTCATTGAGAAACTTTAGGCTGTGGTAGGCTTATTCTGGCTAATTTTCTACCGTTTTTTTTTTTGACGCTATGTTAGGTAAAGGGTTAAAGTTTTTTAATCATATCTATAAAATAAGAATGAGAAAAGAATGAAGATCTGAAGACTAGGTGTGAGGTTTAGTAAGATCAGTTCTGAATCGTTTGACATTTTGATTACTTAAACTGAAAAACTTTCCAATTCATCTCGTACATATCTAAGCCGTGCAAATCGAATCTGGCCCACATCTATGATTCGAATCACGTTCAATAGATTCGACGGAGTCACAGAAAACGCGTAAATGTTAAACTGCTTTTTATAATTGTGAACTGGCGATAACAGCAAATGTCCAAACTTCGACTGTTGAGCTTTAATTAAATTTCTGGCTGCGGTGCAGCTCGAGCAAAAACCAAAGTCAATGAACTAATTACAGTACAAGGTCCAACACTTTACTAACGAAACTAATCATGGACGAATCTAGATAGAGGTCCCACCCTGCGCACCACCCCATCCCATATTTTTTGTATCTCATTTTTTTCACGGGCACCGAGAATTAACCGCGATACAGCCGTGGCTTCTGCGCTTGTTTCCCGTGAGCCGTTATATTAGAAAGTGGCTTCCCTTTCAAAATATGAAGGAGTAGAAATTGCAGGAAAACATTCTGGTCGTGGGCAAAAAAGCCACCGGATTGCCACCCTGACCTACAATTTTCCAAATTGTCCACGAGAAGGTCCATAGACCCTGCCGACTAGAGTGGAATGCCCCTCTCGTGCCCACCCCCAACTTGCCACTGAACGCGTCGGATGATCCGTCTTCACACCAATACCCATGACTGAGGTGGCGCCAGCCCCGAATCCAGATTTCTAGATCCGCCTCTGCGAACTATTGTCTTCCAGCGCTATTCACAAGAATCTCAATTCAAATTTTATTAGTTTTCAATTTTTGGTATTCAAAAGATAACGAGTTATTGGATATAAATATTCTTTAAGAATTTACTGGAGAGTGCAACTTGTTTCAATAGGGGAATTGGTTAACCCTTTACCCAAAGTAACGGGGAAAAAACGGCCAGCGCGATTCTCAAAAATTGCTAATTAATTTTCATTTTTTGTCTCAAAAACATAGGTTATGACCCCCTCGTTGGAACGAGCTCGTCGATCTCGTTCCAATGAGGGGTCATAACCTATGTTTTTGAGACAAAAAAATGAAAAAAATAGTTATTCAAGAATTTGTTTTACAAGTGTCGTCTGCCTTTCATGTTAGGTAAAGTGTTAAATCCTAAGTTGCTTTACGGGAAAAACTTGCAACTTGACATTTCGGTATTTTGACATCAGTGTGCAGAGGGTTAAGTGAGACCTATAGTATAATATTTCGTCTTTGGCTATGCTATCCACTTTCCTCGACAAAAGTCAGAAGAAAAACTTTAGCTCTGAGCAAAGTTTCTGTTGAAATCTATATTTTGGGTTTCTACCAGAAGAAAATGGATTTCCAGTCTCTACTGATTAAATATCGCTCTCTAAAATCAGTTGGGTTAACCCTTTACCTAACGTAACGGCCAAAACCAGCCAGCGCTATTCTCAAAAATCGCCAATTAATTTTCATTATTTTTTTCATTTTTTGTCTCAAAAACATAGGTTATGACCCCTCGTTGGAACGAGCTCGTCGAGCTCGTTCCAACGAGGGGTCATAACCTATGTTTTTGAGACAAAAAATGAAAAAAATTAGTTATTCAAGAATTATTTTTGCGAGTGTCGTCTGCTTTTCAGGTTAGGTAAAGGGTTAAAAATCAACTCAGATCAACTGGGTTGAGTGAATATGAACCCAGTTGGGTTTATATTCACTTAACCCCAGTTAATTTGGGTTGATTTTTAACCTCCCCGTGGGAACCCCGGGAAGTAAGCAGCACTTTTTTACTGTGGTAAACCAGTTCCGCTTTACTAGTAAAATAGGACCCAGTCACCAATGCTTGGGGTGAAAGTCCTCTAAAATGGGCAACATATTGATCAACGATTGACTAAACTTGACTTCATCTCCATGTTGTGTCACGATTAGCCATGGTGCATAAATATGTGACGTTAACCACCACCAAGCAAGCAGTTGATTTTTAACCCCAACTGATTTTAGAGTCCACAGGCTCCACCTGTTTTCAATAGGTGCCACGACCGAAAGGCCTGCATTGGATTTAAAAGAAGCAATTATGATACTCACCTTTGCACCAATTTGGTTACCGCATTGTCCAGCTTGCATATGAACGATTTCCCTCATTGTTAAAGTTTTGTTTTTCTTGTTTAACTCCGACGAATACTACTGTATGCGTTGTTCGCTGAAAAAGTCTTGATAGTGAGAAAGGGTGTCACTACCTTATATATAGAATCCGTTGCTAAAGGACTTTTTCAGTAACTGTTGTGAACAATATTCATTCACCATAAGGGTATTAGTAAGGTTTGAACTATACACACCGCAACAATACTGCCTAATATGGATTGATTAGTTGAGATTATTACAGAAGATTAATTCTTACAAAAGAGGTTTACCGCTAATTACTTCACTGAAAGGGATTAGGTTTTGTTGGAACGCGATCAACAGTAATCTGCTGACGTACGGTCGTCAAGAGAAACATTCAGTGACAAACCCTGTATTACCGAACGTCAGTTCAAGGCTAACCGGTATGTGCGAAAAATAGGTATTAAAGTTTTTTTGTATTGCCACGAAATTCAGCATGGTACCAGATACAAAGATCATCATAACACTGTAAATATTCTTATATTTGTTGGTTTGAAATAGATCTTCAATGGCAGAAAGCAATTCCTTCTCCTAATGGCCCTTATAAAAAAGGCCTATGGTTTTGTCCCAAAACGTCATGTTCAAGCCATGGTTTATACTATAACGGTACTTGTTTAGTATAAAGGAGACACAGATAAGAACCACATATGCCACAGTGGTCAAATTCTGTAAGGTGTCGTTGGAGAATTTCACTTGTGGCTTGAGGGCGAGCTTGTTACAGTACGCGAAGGGTGGATTACCACTGAAAGTGAAACACTCGTAAAGTGAGATTGTCACCGATAATACTCTATCAAATCAAGTGATAAAGCATTCGGAACACGATTAATGACAACTTCAGCCATGGACCTCACAGTTTCTGGTATGCTTTTTACACAACGTGAGATACTATTGAGTGTCATATCTGTTTTTCCGTTGTTTAATGGTATTAATTATCCCTGCTCAAAATGAAATTCATATCGTTCATAAAAGACGTCAAGAAAAATTGTGATGGCAGTTTATATCGCTGTTACTCAGCAAGACAACACTTGTTAACCCTTTACCCAACGAATCGCCCGCATCCGCCCGCGTAATATGCAAATTCAGCAGCTGAAAAAATATTATTTTTCGAAATATTTCAACAAAACCATATCACGTGACCCCTCTTTGGGACGAGCTCGACGAGCTCGTTCCAAAGAGGGGTCACATGACATGATTTTGTTGAAATTTTTTGAAAAAAATTAAAAAATGATATTTAAAATAATAAATTTTGAATCGTCTGCGTTGGGTAAAGGGTTAAAAAAAATCTTGAATAATAAGAATTTTTCATTTTGTTTGGCCTCCTCAACATAGTTTATGGCCCAACATTGGAACGAGCTTGACCAACTCGTTTCCAGGAGCTTGACCAGGGGTCATAAAACTATGCTTTTGAGTCAAATATTGAAAACATAAAAATAATATTTGAGGGACAAGGGTGGCAATGGAATTTTATATTCCGTTTTAGAATGCTATAAGTTTTTTGCAAAGGAATTGATTTAACTGACTACTTGGTTTCACCCTTTACCAAACTTAACGACCGAAACCGGCCAGTCCTATTCAAAAAAAATCACAATTCAATTTTCATCATTTTTTTCATTTTTTTTTTCTCAAAAACATAGGTCATGATCCCTCATTGGAACGAGCTCGTTGAGCTCGTTCCAATGAGGGTCATAAGCTATGTTTTTGACGCAAAAAATGAAAAAAATTAGTTATTCAAGAATTTTGGTTGAAAGTGTCGTCTGTCTTTCGAGTTAGGTAAAGGGTTAAGCGGTAACGTGAAAAAATCACTGAGGGAACTGATGACATATCGACCCCTGAGTTTCAGTGTGGTCTATGTACCTACTGGCACATAGAACACATTGGAACTAAGGGGGCGATATTTCAATTCGAGGAGCAGTCGATGCACAACGCCGGTTGTCAATAACCTGAGCTCTGAGCGTGATTTTTCTTCAGAATGGCACTCAAAAGGCCTGGAGATCCCAACTCAGAGAAGTTAACCCTTCCCCACTCCCACTCCCAAATGTCTTTCGTAATTCTTTAACGTTACTTACAAATCATTCCTTTTCAGCTAAAGAGATACTAACTGCATGACTTTGAGTGTACAACATACTTAAATGAATCAATTTGAATTTTGGATCACTGTTAATGACATTCTCCATGCTACCTGAATTTATATAATCTACAGTCCCGCAAATATCACAGCTTTCGATTAGACTCGAGATGCCAAAAACACGGGACGCAAAGAGGGAATGTTAGATAGATGCTGTCCCCAGGATAAATGGTGTACACATGTACATATCCGCGAACGTAATGGTAAAGTTGATTTTCAGTCGGGAGGCGTGGGGTCAAGAAAGTTTATTACAACCCGGTGCTTCATTAATTAAAATTTTGCTGATGACAATTTTTATCACTTGGTAAACAAATGCGTCGCCATCACTGTCCACACTTGGACTGCGACCAGTCCACGGCGACTGTACTGTAACAGATAATTGTTTGGACAATCATTGGTATACACTCCCGGATCTTGCAGTCCAAGGGAATAGCGTTGTGGTACTTCGTGTATAATGCGATGGGTTTATGGAGCTAGTGGTCGCTTAGCTTGGCGAAATGACATGGTGTGGCAATGGGTGGTACCCATCCATCCCATGTCTGGAATTGTTGGATCATGTGCTCCAAGCCGTGAGAAGAAAATCTATATATTTGGTGTATTTGTGTGGGAGCGGGGGGAGGTGGGGGGGGGGGGGGTACTTGGATTTACATTACATGGTGACTGTCGGCTCTGAAATTGAAATGATAATTCCTACCGCCCAACCATGATTGTTGTTAAGTGTCAAAATGTTTTCGCATGGCACCGATTTCTTCAACAGGGCGGAGAACAACGTAATCTCAATTGCAGGGGAGGGGGGGGGGGGTCGCAATTCTCCGCCATGCTTGGAATTCTAGTAGGAAGCGATTGGTGTGAGCACAACTTATTGTGCATCTTGAAGTACTTCTGGTCCTTGTTGCAATGGAACACGCCATAGGAAAACCCACCATTTGACACGAAAAATACGGTATTTTGTCTCCATGATTTGAAAAAATAGAATATTATCCGGTTATGACTGTAAAGCGATCGGTAGGGTACATGCGGGTATAGTGGGCACATCATAGTGGTTTTCATGTCTCATTTTTCCCACTTTTTGCTAATGGCAACACCGATTTCTGTAGCCACATAGAAAACTAAAAGCGGGTTTTGTAGATTTTTGAAGTTTTATTACAAAATGCAACTACATGGACTGGAAAACGTTGCAAAAAGTAATAAATATTACAAAATGCAACGGAATAGAAAGTGCGTTGCCACAGACGACCCACACAGTACAAACAACCCAGAAAGTGTAGACAATACAGACAATTCTCATAATACAGATACACAGTACAAACAACCCAGAAAGTGTAGACAATACAGACAAGTCTCATAATACAGATACAATCTAGACAGTCAATGTTTACAGTACAGGCAACCCAGAAGAAAAGAATAAAAGAACCGACCATCCAGACAGAACAAGAATTCAAGTTCGCGATTTACCCAGCCAGCCTTGACGGACGCACGGACGGAGAGACAGACTGACAGACTGTCTCACGGAAGATGGAAGCAAGACAGACAAGCTCGTCGAAAATGAAAATCAATCTCGCTTTGCGATCTCGTGGTTGTGTGCGTAATCAAAATATTACTGGATACTATATACCTGCAGCCACATGTTCATTTCCGTCAGATTATAATTAATGCAAATTTACTAGAGAAGTAAAATCAATAACATATCGTTGGAAATAATAGGATTTTCTGCTTATTTGGGTTTAACAACACTTGTATCCGCTAACGTCACATTGCAACCTCCATTCTCACTGACGGAAGCCGGAATATCCAAAAAAAAACCTGGAGTAGTGTTCCGTAACATACCAACCCGGCACAAGCAGGGTTGGCATTACTTTGAGACAGGGTACGACCGACGTGTCATCGTCATTCCCATGCGGCAATGGAGGGTTTAGTATATTGCCGATGGACACGTGACGCGGGGAAGTGAATTAATCAGATGAAAACGTTTTTCTGATAATTCCGTTGGAAAAAAAGTTAATTACATAATGCAACGCTTGTCGAGTGTGTTTTCCGTTCCGTGTTGTAATATTTATTATATTTTGCAACGTTTGTTTCTATCCATGTAGTTGCATTTTGTAATACAATTTTGAAAATCTACAAAACCCGCTCACGTAGGCATAGAAGTGCACACAATACACACCCAGACAGTCGTACAAACATACAGACACAAATATATTTTAGTATCTGTATAATAAAATGAATTAGTTTCTAACTGCCCTGTTTGAAAAAAAAGTTTATTACATAAGGCAACTCTTGTCGAGTCTATTTCCTTGCAGTTTGTAACAATTATAGTTGCAGCGTTTTTCCCACCCATGTAGTTGCATTTTGCAATAATTATTACATTTTGCAACTTTATTACAAAGTGTGTTGCAACAGTTGTCAGTTAGAGACGAGGAGATACAACCTTTAGGCATTCTTTTTCAAAACAGTATCCAACTTGAAGGATCCACGCCCCTTCCCAATATGATGTTGAGAACCATACAGTTTCCGAAGGTATCCAGCGACACTAGATATCGCCAATTTCTGTAGGAAATATTATGCCCTCTGCCCATTAACTCTTTACCTAACCTGAAAAGCAGACGACGGTTGCAAACAAAATTCTTGAATAACTTTTTTTTTCTTTTTTTTTTTCTCAAAAACATAGGTTGTGGCCCCTCTTTGAACGAGCTGGACGAGAGTTCCAAAGAGGGGTCATAACCTATGCTTTTGAGACAAAAAATGAAAAAATAGTGAAAATTAATTGGCGATTTTTACGAATAGCGCTGGCCGGTTTTGGCCGTTACGTTGGATAAAGAGTTAACAAAAAAACTTTATCACCGCTGGGGTAAATATAAAAAAAAACGAGCCGCACACCGCACTATATTTCTATCCGATCTAGGAAACGTGAGAAGATCTTCACTAACCGGAACACTGGGGTTGTTGAAAGCGAATCCGATCAAAAAACTTACCGAACACCGGATAATAGAACCCTGGTAAAAACAATGGAAGAAAATGAGCACAACATCCATCATCCATACTAGGCAAATAAGAGACTTCAGTGGGAAAGTGAATCATTTTAAGGCCTGTTGAAACTTCTGCCTCGACTCGCACTCAAATGTGCCTTTTTCTCTAGTGCCTCTCCTACCCGCTTCGGACACATACACACTGGAAGCTGCAGTGAAATAAAACAGCCTTTTCCAGTTTAATTTGTGGGAGGAATGACTCGTGGAGGGTGGAGGGGGTGATGTGCCCCATCCTATAAGAGAACCGTGGCAATTCAAGTGCGGTTATGTTAGGTCTGCGATAGTGCATACATACTTATAATTGCTTGTCAAGAAAAAAAACCCGAGGACCCAACAGTAAAAACACCGTTCATTGAATACCGGATAGTCTGTCCGGCGGTTCCAAGAACAGCAATATTTTCTTGTTGTGCCAGTGCATTTTATAGTTGTATTGTATATGTGTGTCACGGCCCACTTGTGTAATAAAGTTTTCCTACTACTTTTGTGATAAAGTCGCCAGGTTTTGTCATAAACAGAGGTCACGAGTTTTGTAATGAAAATCGACAATTTTTGTCTTAAAAAATGAAATCACACCATTTTTCTGATAAAAATCATCACCAGGTTTTGTTAAACATTACCGTTTTCCACTCGCATTAAAAACTGTTAATCCTTTATACCCCCCCCCCCCCCCCCCCACACACACACACACATAATGCCTTACACCATCGTGTTGTTGCCAATGGTAGTACCCGATTTTAGGTCATGTGATATTATTGGGTGTGTGTGGTTGCCTGTTGTTGTAGTACAGTATAGACCATAGGTACCATTGTTGGTGTACTGTTAGCGCTAGGTATACGACTTACTCACCTTACACCTTTTTCTATCCCCTGGTTGCTATGGGTAGTAGGTAATGGTATGCCATGTGTGTTGTGGGGGTATGCTTGGTTGCTTAGATTGGTAGCATAGTATGCGCGGTCTATACCCATTTTGGTACATTTTAGTCTTGAGGACATCCATTAACCTATCTCGAACCATATACCGAACCATCCGGCAGATTTTATGCTATTTCCTTACAATTCAATTGTTCTTGGGAGTACGACAGTCATCTAAAAGACTCAGAGTGGTATAGTGCATTTTGCTGCATTAGTGGTTGTTTTTTTGGTCATAGTGATTCTGTAGCAATAGTTGTTGTAGCAGTTGTTGTTGGTGTGGTAGTTTTAATTGAGGTTGTTGGTGTAGAAGTTGTTGTGTACTTGGTGGTGCTGTATAGATTAGTGTTGTAGTTGTTTGGTGTTGTAGTAGTTGGTGTAGTAATTATGGGTCGATGTTGTAGGTTTAGTGGAAGATAAGTAGTGGTTAGTGTTGTAGTTGTAGAGTAGAACAAGTCACCAAAGGTGCCCCAAAATCCTCATACCACAACTGGCTCCAATACACAAAATTCTCGAAACCTCTATCTTCATGTCTAGGAGCTATATGGACATTGAAAGCTATGTTCTTGGAGCGTATAACTGTTAGGATCCATATTTGAGCTTGGAATAATAAAGTCTCTTCTGCGCTACTGGAACACTTTCTAGAAGAATCGATACATACTACCTGCGGCAACAATACATGGTATAAGGTGGGTAAGTTGAACTCAGGCCTGAACATAAGCAGTATGACATTTGCAGAATGAGGTCCCCAGAGGGTGAATGTGATGATACTATCCCATACAGTGGGCCAATGTATCCTCTGGGCACCTCTTTCTGTTTAGCTTTGAGACCCTGATTCAGATTGAGGCTCACAGAGTGTAAATTTAGTGACGCAACCCTGCTATCCAGGGTAGCATCACTAAATTCACCCTCAGGGGATCTCATTTAGCAGATGACAGTCTGCTTATTTTCTGGCTTGGTTGAACGAAGGGTAAACACTTACTTGATGCGAGTTGAAAAAGGTAATGTCTTAGAAAACCTGTTGAATTCTATGACAAACGTAGTGATTTTTTATGACAAAACTTAACGACTTTTCTTACAGAACTGGTGACCTCAGTTTATTGCAAAAGTGGTAAGCTATGGCAAAACCTGGCGATTTTTATTACAAAAGTGGAAGGTATGACAAAATTCGACAGTTATTACAAAAGTGGGCGTAAAAATATGTGCATTCATCTCTCCTAATCGGCTGTACAATGTACTTACAGCTGACGTCGATTTGTATTATAAATATCGCTAACTTGATATTTACCCAACCTCTCAAGCCATCAGTCAAATTCTGCAAGGAATTCAACGCAGTTATGGCCTAGTACCAGTCTATCCATTAAAAAGTACATCGCCTTGGTTCTGCTCCACAGTTTTCCAGGCATTTCCGAAAATGATATGCCATACACTCTCTTCAGATGCGGATATTCTTTAACTTAGTTATCTGACCCATAACATGTATTACATTTTCCAAATCCACCAAAAACATATGACATTTGATTCGAGTCGAAAAAGATAATGCCTTAGAAAACCTGTTGATTTCTATGACAAAAGTGGTGATTTTTATACCAAACATTACTCCATTGCGGTGTAATGTATTAAACTATTGAATATGACACTATCTGACTAAGTAGAAATAAACAATCTGAATGTGGGTGAAATAATTAATTGTCAAAGGCAAGGCTTCAGTCTGCAAATTGCATGAAAAAACAACGATACCATGGCTCATTTTCAGCCACCCAGCAGCCTCAAAAGCAGAAATTTCCCACTACCCAACTTACATAATCATAGAGCACATAACCCCCTGTTTCTAAAATGTGAAATGTTTCCGTCTCATTTTTAGTTACATACCTGGTAATAATTCCGTGTAAAAATGACATTTTAAAAAATAGCCAATTTTTTGAAGCCACTGTTTCCCATAATTCATCTGGTAATTTACCCCTATGCATCAGACTCCCACTCTGTGGCCAAAACTTCAAATTCTCTCGTCCAACAATTAGCCTAATATAATCATCCATCTGATACTAAAAATATATCTCCAATTTTCATGGCATTAGTTTCAACATATGCCCTATGTTTAGAATTTAACCCTTGTGCAATAGTGTGAAACCGTAGAAAGGAACCCTATTTTTAGATTCAATCGTGTGAAATATTTCAATTAGTTGGAAAAGCGAACCAACAGGTTCGCTTTTCCGGCAAATTGAAAATATTCCATTGGATTGAAAAGTATCATAAACAAATAGAATATACCCATAGTAGCTTGGTGTACCAAATGTTCACCACTCATGATGAGATGGTGTTAACCGCGAGCCTTTGGCGCGCGGTTAACACCACTTCACCACGAGTGGTGAACATTTGGTACACCAAGCTACTTTGGGAATATTTTATTTACACCATGATCGTCACATTATTAAGAGTCTTTATTATTTTTCTCGATTTTACTGAGTAGCGGACATACATACGAGGGAGGGTTTAATCATAATAGTGCATGTTGAAGCGAGTTTATACTATTGTGTACACTGTTTAATTACGTATAACGGTCGTTGAATATTCATACAGATTCTACTTTTGATAGTTTCTTAAATTTATACAATTTTTATAACATATAAAGGTCGATAACTTGAAAATTTGAAACAATAAATATATTTATGAAATATATACTTGTGCAAAAGTACATGAGTTATAAATATATTTATAAGAACTTTCCGTAATATGCAGAATGGAATATGTATTGGCAGATAATTTTTCGATTAAATGTTTATTTCGTTTCTGATGACCCCAAACGAATTTCATTACTATGTTAAATCTTTTTCAAAATAACGTCAAGAATGTTTGTTATACTGCTTGGAACGTACAGGGTTTTGTAAACAAACTCCATAACCTAGATGTTGTCTCACTTTTAAATCGCCACGATTTCATTACTATAACGGAAACGTGGCGATCAGTCTTATATTTACCTGATTATCACTGCGTTGAGTATTGTCGTGATAAACAGAAGAATGCCAGACGAGGAATAGCTTTTTATTGTCGTTCGAAATATACGAAATATCTCAAATCTGTTGAAAGACTGCATGGAACAACGCTGCGGGTTGAATTTAGAGGAGAGATGTTTAGTCTAAAAAGAAAATTGTTTTCATTTCCATATACATTCCTCCATTCAATTCTTCTCATTGGGGAAATAATAATGCATGTACTATAGAATCAGTATTCAGTAACTTAGAGCGAGACCTGGCGGATTTAGAATTAGATCAATTGACTATCATTGGTGGTGATTTTAACGCACGTACAGGTGGTCGAACGGATTACGTTACAAATGGTGACGATTCACATTTAGTTTTACCTGATAATTATACATTTGATTGTGAAAATGATAGGGCAAGTTTGGATAAGGAATGTAATTCGTTTGGCAGACAATTATTATCTCTGTGTAAATCGTCTGGTATGAGAATCGTGAATGGCAAGAGATTTGGAGATTCGCTTGGAAATTATACAAGCTTCAGTTACAATGGCGCTAGTATTGTTGACTATGTATTGATAAATAAGAGGTACCTACCCGATGTTAGCTATTTTTGTGTTAAAACTCCGACAGAATTGTCAGATCATACTCAACTGACTGTTCATTTCGATTTTAGGGTAATCGAAGTAGAAAGTACTAAGCTTCAAAATACCTACCGAAAACATAATTTAACAATTAAGGAGCCAGATATCGAATTAAACAATGACCACATAACCACTAGAGAAATATTAGACGCTCTAAGGCAGCTCAAAAACAAAAAGTCATCGGCTGTAGATAACATTCCGAATGAATTATTAAAACTTATTGTTCCAATTATTATAGATGATGTTGTCAAGCTATTTAATCAAATAATATGACAATACGCAAGGCGTAAGAAGGAACCCCAAAGTATCCAACGTATTGAAATATTTCATTCCGCAACCATTACTCCAAAAACATTTTGGTTTATTCAGTCGAATTCCTGCAATTGTTTAATTTCAGCCAAACAAGAATACGTTTCACAGTACTAAATATTTTCCCATAGGCGACCATTATAACGTTCAGGCGAAAAAAATATGGTCGCATCATTTTAAATTAGCATTCAAATATTTTTTGTCAACTATAGCCCTTCAGACAACGTTTTAATGATTTTTAAACAGGGGTCATGCAACAAATAAAAGAAAAACTAACAGAAAGGGAAGTGCTGGTCACATGTTCATATTTCTCAGGGAATTCCCAAACAAAACACACCAATAGTCAAACAAATTTTTAGGCTCTAAAAGTCCTCAAATCATCCTCTTTATTCATCTGGAATATTCAAAAGTAATGCAAAATGTCAGTAGACTTCTTCAAATGTTTATTGAAACAATATATTTCCCCAAGACTGCTTAGTTTTGGGAATTACATAATTTCCGAGCGCAACTTTTCGAGGCATGTAAATCTAATTAAAATATTTACAACAGTTATACCTATGAGCAAACCCAACCCTACCAAAGATACAGTTACCTCTTTTATGTGATGAAAGAGTCATTTCTGCAATAGAATTCAACTTTTGGCTTCTGTCTAGTCCAAAGCAATGGAAATTTGTTCTTTTGAAGAGAACTGTCCAATCTGT
The DNA here is from genome assembly GCA_031216915.1 of Pictodentalium vernedei. Taxonomy (NCBI): domain Eukaryota; kingdom Metazoa; phylum Mollusca; class Scaphopoda; order Dentaliida; family Dentaliidae; genus Pictodentalium; species Pictodentalium vernedei. Next base: position 267,969,244 of record CM062291.1, on the reverse strand, counting down.
GTCAAACAGGCTTAAAAACTGTTATTGCCTCCGACAGAATTTCTACTCTGTTACCCAATAAGTTGGGAGGGATAAGAATTCACAGCTTTCTTTGATACTACCCAAATCCCAAAATAAAACTAAAATCTGCATCAGCACACAAAACTTTTTCACAAAATCTGTTTTAATTAATCATACAGCAAGATAAATAGGGCCCCACCACCATGAAACAATATGTCAATTTTGTTTCAAAATTGGGGTTGTGCAGGACTTATAGTTCCTCTAAATTTGGGAGAATCCATTTGGATTCTTGCGGAAATCGTTCCGAGAATTCAGACCTGCTATGGGCCAGGATCCTATTAGGTCAGTATGATTGAACCCCTGTTGCATACTGATAATACATGTTAACCCATTACCCAATACAGCTTTTTTAATTTTTACAACACCAACTACTGATTTTTACCCCACCCCTCCCCCCTGGGCCCTTAATCGCTCACCTAACGAGGTGGTTCAGAGAAGTATTTTGGGTCAGATTCAGTTAGTCAAGGTTCATGGACACTACATAGGAATAATGTTATGAAATTATTCATAATTCTATTGTCCATGTTAGATGATTATTAGCATAGGTCTTCCTGATTGCTTCCAATTCTGACAGCTGTAGACAAGTACTGCCAAACTTCCAAGGGTTGTTGTGTCACTGCACTTTGAAAGGCAAATTTTATGGAAAAGCTCTAAGGAATGGATTTGAACATTTATGAACAACCTCGAACCTAACCCACCCCTGCCCAAATATTAAGTCACAGACCTGAAATGAACAAACTCAAATCTGCCCCCCCCCCCCCACCCCCCTTCCTGCGATACCAAATATGAAAGGGTTCTGACTGGCAGGAACCAAACTGGAACAAATTTACATCTGACCTCCCCAGAGATGTTGTACACCAAATATTAAAGCATTAAACTAGTGGGTCTGAAGAAAAATATTTTTAAAGAAATTTTCTCATGTTGCTTTGAGTTAATTTGCACTCCCATAATGAGCCCATATATTAACCCATAGATTTGGCTTGAACAAACATGAATCTGACCCCCTTAGAGATGCTGTAAGCCAAATACGAAAGGATTCTGACTGGTGGATCTGAAAAAAAAAACGAGTTTTAAAGAAATTTCCTCATACTGCACTGAGTTAAACTTTGGGCTTCAATAGATAGACCAAATATTAACCCAGAGACCCGATTCAAACAAACTTCAATCTACCCTCCCCCCTGCCCCCCACCCCACTAGAAATGTTGCATTCCAAATATGAAAGCATTCCGACTGGTGGATCTGAAGGAGGTTTTCAAAGAAATTTCCTCATGTTGCACTGTTGATATTTGGGTGCCCATAGGGAGCCCAAATATCAACTCAGGGACTTGATTTGAACAAACCTGAACCTATCCCTCCCACCCCTAGAGATGCTGTATACCAAGTATCAAAAGATTCTTATACATGGTTCTGGAGAAGATTTTTTTTCAATTTTGGAAAACAATTTATGCATGCTATCAGAGAAATGCTTGGGGCCCCCTGTGGGTGTGGCAACGTTATTTGAACAAACTGGAATTCATATATGATAAGGAACATGAATATCAAATTTGGTTCAATTCGGCTCAGTTGTTTATGAGGAGAGGTTAGTAATGTAAAGTTCACGCCGGACAGGATGGACTGATGGTGGACAGACAGAAAGTCATCATTTAAACGCCCCCTGACTTACAGTCAGGTGAGCTAAAAATAAACAATATTCATCAAGCGTAATAATTATGGATGTTACTAGAACCGGCTGAGAGCCGGTTCCAATGACAGCCATATTTGTACAAATTTTATTGCCAGTGTCACAATATTTCAGGTCATGTTAGTGTTGTATTGGTTAATTTGCTGCCTTTGTGTTAGGTAAAGGGTTAAACTGACTCAGTTCTTTTCATGTGAATCCTAGCAGCAATGTTACGAGAACCTACATGGTTTCTCACTGGTTTTGTTGCACGGATCTCTACGGGAATCGATTCTCAGATTCTTATAAGCCCTGGCTGAGGCTATATAATCCACCAATATCAATAGAAAGTGCCATTTTATCTCAACAAATGTCAAATATTCTTTTACCTAGTGATGAGGTAAATTATAGCCCTGGATGTACCCCCCACCCCACCCCAAGCTCTCAGTATGCATTTTTTCCTAAAACAAGAGACCCCAGGGGGCCTGAGGGCGCCCACCTGTACATGGTAACCTAAATATCAACCCAGAGAATTGATTTCAACAAGTTGCATCTACTCCTCCTAAGAAAAGCTTATACCAAATATCCAAAGATTCTGACAAGTGGATCTAAAAAAAATGATTTTTAAAGAATATTCCTCATATTCAACTGAGTTATAATTTGGGCTCCCACAGGGAGCCCATATATGAACCCAGGGACTTGGCTTTAACAAACTTGAATCTCACCCTCCTAAGGATGCCGCACACCAAATATCAAAACATTCCAACTGCTGGATCTGAAGAAGATTTTTAAAGAAAATTCCTCATTTTGAACTAAGTTACAATTCGAGCTCCCACAGTGAGCCCAAACATGGACCTAGGGACATGACTTGAACAAACTTAAATCTTGCCTCCTAAGGATGCTGCATAAAAAATATCAAAAGCATTCATCTGCTGGATCTGAAGAAGATTTTTTAAGAAAATTCCTCACTTTGAACTAAGTTACAATTCAAGCTCCCACAGTGAGTCCAAATATGGACCTAGGGACATGGCTTGAACAAACTTGAATCTCACCCCCCTAAGAATGCTGCATACCAAATATTAAAACATTCTGACTGCTGGATCTGAAGAAGAAGATTTTTAAAGAAAATTCCTCATTTTGAACTACATGTAAGTTATCATTCGGGCTCCCACAGTGAGCCCAAATATGGACCTAGGGACATGGCTTGAACAAACTTGAATCTCACCCCCCCTAAGGATGCTGCATACCAAATATCGAAACTTTCCGACTGCTGGATCTGAAGAAGATTTTTAAAGAAAATTCCTCATTTTGAACTAAGTTATAATTCGGGTTACCACAGTGAGCCCAAATATGAACCCAGGGACTTGGCTTGAACAACTTGAATCTCACCCCCAAAGCATGCTGCACACCCAATATCAAAAGATTCTGCTGCTGGATCTTGAGAAGAAGATTTTCAAAGAAATTTGCCTGAAATGCACCAAGTTCAAATTTGGGCTCCTATACTGAGCCCAAATATGAACCCAGGGGGCTGATTTGAACAAACTTGAATCAGATCCACCCCACAATGTTGCATATCAAATATCAAAAGATTCTGCCTGCTGGATCTGGAGAAGAAGATTTTTTAAGAAATTTGCCTGAAATGCACTAAGTTCGAATTCGGGCTTCTATAGTGAGCCCAAATATGAATCCAGGGGGCTGATTTGAACAAACTTGAATCAGATCCACCCCACAATGTCGCATACCAAATATCAAAAGATTCTGCCTGCTGGATCTGGAGAGGAATATTTTTAAAGAAATTTGCCTGAAATGCTTCTATAGTGAGCCCAAATATGAATCCAGGGGGCCGATTTGAACAAACTTGAATCAGATCCACCCCACAATGTTGCATACCAAATATCAGAAGATTCAGCCAGCTGAATCTGGTGAAGAAGATTTTTTAAGAAATTTGCCTGAAATGCAGTAAGTTTGAATTCAGGCTCCTATACTGAGCCCAAATATAAACCCAGGGGGGGGGGGGGGGGGGCGGATTTGAACAAACTCGAATCAGATCCACCCTACAATGTTGCATACCATATATCGAAAGATTCTGCCGGCTGGATCTAGAGAAGAAGATTTTTTAATGTTTTTCCCATTGCCTACAGTGTTAAAAAGTGTTTTCAAAGTCCCGAAACTGTACCCTATGATAAAACCGATGGCAATTTTTTGGACCAATCCTTTCTGTTGGTCATAAGGAAGCTTCACACAAAATAAAAATTATCAGTGCCGTGGAGTTTTGGAGATATGGCATTTTACTTTTTTCGATTTTTAGCTCCTGTGGTTTCCCTGGGGCTACAGAAAAAGAAAATTTGGCATAAATTAGGTTCTTATGACCCAATAAGCCCTCACATAAAATTTGATTCAAATCAGCCTCTCGGTTCGGAAAATAGAAATTTTGGGCGGGGCCAAAAATTTTGCCCCTCCCATAACGACGCCAAATATAGCCCATCAAACTTCGCTTAAAGAAATCCAAGTCTACACCTTAAAATGAAGCTGCATACCATATATCAAGTCTCTGCTACTGCTGGTTGATGAGAAGATTTTGGTTCCCCTTGGGGGCATGGCACCACCCAGGAGAAGGGGGCAACTTCATTTGAACAAATCTGAATTGGCATTAGGTAATAAACATTTACCCAACATTTGAATAATGTAAAGTTAACGCCGGACGGGCGGCGGACAGAATGTGATCAGTAAAGCTCCCACTGAGCTTTGCTCAGGTGAGCTAAAAAACTTTATTAATTTATAAATAAATTGATGGTGACATGAATTTCCCATTATTTTTTAATCACATTCTTGCTTCTGAACACATTTCACATTGTGTTTGATATTCTGCAATCTTTGTAAGAAAAAGCCTAAGTTTTCTCAGTTAAGGCACCTCGAGTCATAAAACAGTGATTTTTTCCAACAGAATGACCAGTACCTGCTACTGTGGTGTCTCATGACACTGTTAAAATTCCTAAAATCACCAAATATTGATTCATTAGTGCTGTGCTTGTGCTGCAAATATCCACAAGTGCACTTTCACTATTTTGGTTTTAATCCCCACAGGCATGCATTCTGTCAAAAGGAGTGAAATTGTAGAAAATATGTTCACAAAGAGGACAAGTTACAGTACAGTCGCCGTGGACGGGTTGTAATACACGCGTGGGCAGTGATGTCCACTCATGCATTTACCAGTCAATAAAAATCATCATCTACAAAATTTTAATTGATGAAGCATCGGTTTGTACCTGGTGCTTCATTATTTAAATTTTTGATGATTATACCTATAGTTAGTGTTTGGCATCAAATATTATTGTATGAATTTGTATCCGTGGAAATATCGCCCATCCATGGAAAGTGAGCAGTACACAGCCACTGTACTGTATTTGTTTCAAGTATATAATATACTCTTTGATGTTTAATATACTTGTGATAGGCTGGGTCCAAAGTACTCAGTAGTTGTAGTACTCGAGTACCACTTTTTTATAAAATACTCAATACTTGCCAGCCCAGATTTTTGTATGTGTGTTTTTGTGTATGTGTGTGTGTGTGGGGGGGGGGGGGGGGGAGGTTGGAGGGTGAAAGATAGCTGCAAATTATTTAAAATGTTGACCCAGGCAAATGAAAATCAAAGAAACATTTCATCCGAAGGACAGACAGACAGACATGCAGTAACAAATTTGGGAAGCCTAAATAAAAGTAGTGACTAACTTAAAATGAAAAATATAGATAGAAGAGCCAGGGCAATGTTGTCAAACAGAAAACAAACAAGAGCCCCCAGAGGGCCTGATGGCATTCACCTGACATAGTAGCCTAAATATCGACCCAGGGAATTTATTTGAACATTTAGTTGCATCTGCCCCTCATAAGAAAAGCTTATACAAAATATCCAAAGATTCTGACCGGTGGATCTCAAAAAAAGGATTTTTAAAGAATATTCCTCATATTGAACTAAGTTATAATTCAGGCTCCCACAGAGAGCCCAAATATGAACCCAATGACTTGGCTTGAACAAATTTGAATCTCACATCCCTAAGGATGCTTCTATATACTAATATCAAAAGATTCTGACTACTGGATTTTAAAGAATATTCATCTTATTGAACTAAGTTGTAATTTGGACTCCCACAGGGAGCCCAAATATGAACCCGGGGACTTGGATCAAACAAACTTGAATCTCACCCCTCTAAGGATGCAGCATCCCAAATATCAAAATATTCTGAAGAGTGGATCAGAAGAAGATTTTTAAAAAATATTCCTCATATTGCACTAATCTAATCATAGAGAGCCCAAATATGGACCCAGGGATTTGATTTCAACAAACATGTGAATAAATCTTCCAAAGATGTTATATGCAAAATATGAAAGCCTTTGGAGCAGTGGTATGGGAGAAGAAGATTCTTTAATGTTTTTCCCATTACTAAAATGATGACTCCGCATAAGTCCTGGAAAACTTCCCTATGATAAAACTGATGGCAATTTTTTTTTTACCATTCTTTTCGGCTGTTCGTAAGGAAGCGTCACACAAAATAAAAATTCTCAGTGCCATGAAGTTTTGAAGATATGGGCGTTTTAAATTTTTTCTACATTTAGATCCTGCAGTTCCCACAGGGCCACATTAGAAAGTTTTGGCATAAATTAGGTACTTACGACCCAATAAGCCCATCTTATCAAATTTGCTTCAAATCAGCCTCTCAATTTGGAAAATAGAAATTTTGGTACAATTCAGGCTCCTACAGGAAGACCAAATATGAACCCAGGGACTTGGCTTTAACAAACTTATATCTCACCTCTCTAAGGATACTGTATATATCAAAACATTCTGACTGCTGAATGTGAAGGATACTTTTGAAGAATATTCCTCATTTTGAACTAAGTTATAATTCAGGCTCCCACAGTGAGCCCAAATATGAACCCAGGGACTTGGCATAAACAAACTTGAATCTCCCACAGTGAGTGAGCCCAAATATGAACCCTGGGACTTGGCGTAAACAAACTTGAATCTCACACTGGCTCACACCGATTAATCGACTAACCAATTATCAATATCTTGATTGATAAAAAAAAGTAATTGATCGGTTAACCGTTACTTTTGAAGTACGGTACTATATGGCAGGGTATTTGATGGCTGGATTCACATCGCAAAATGCTATACAAAAATGTCCAATTGCTAACCATTTTTCTTTCATATTGGGTAAGCTTATATTCACTATTTATCATCACTTCTTGAAACCAAGATGGAAACTGTTAATCAAATTTTTAAAAACAAAAAATACCCTGTATGGGTTAACTATGGAACAAACTTGATCCAAAACAGGCAAACATTGTCACACTGGCTCACATCAATTACATGAGACAGAGAAATGCATGCCAGTTACGTGCCAAATACTTGTTCACTTGCATGATCATTATACTGTATCAGTAGCTGAAAACGGTCATTCTCAACCCTTCACCAAATGCAGGTAGCAGACGATACTTGCACAAGAAATTCTAAAGATTTTCAATGTTTGTCTCAAAAACATAGCTTATCCCCCCCCCTATTGGAACAAGCTCAATGAGCTTGTTCCAATGAGGGGTCATAAGCTATGTTTTGAGACAAAAATTGAAAATATAATAAAATTTGAATGGACATGTTTGTATATGGCGCTGCCCGGTTTTGTCCATTATGCTGAGTAAAGTTTTAATTATATAAATGGTCAACGGTACAGCAATTATTCAGCTACCTATTGGGGCAAGTGATTAATCGGTTAACCAAGGTTAACCCATGCGATTAATCAATCACGAAAACCCTTTAATCGTTTCAGCTCTAAAATTAATTTAATTTTATTAAATTTTATCTGATGAAAAAATGCTTATAATTTTGGGGGAATGGTAAATATGGATCTTCTTAATAAGCATTTGCAAGAACATCAGAGGAATGAAATCACCGTTCTCGCAATTTGCAAAACCCTGGTGAGCCAAAATATAGGCTTGGCTTGAAGAAACTTAAATCTCACCCGCCTTATGATGGTGCATAGCAAATACCAAAAGATTCTGATTGGTGGGTCTGAAGAAAAAGATTTTTAAAGAATATTCCTCATACTGCACTAATTTCAACATTTGGACTCCCATAGAGGCCAAATATGGACCCAGGGATTTGATTTCAATAAACGTGTAAAAAAAATCTTGCAAAGATGGTATATGTGAAATCTGAAAGGTTTTGGAGGAGTGAATTGGGTGAAGAAGAGTCTTAAATGCTTTCTTCATTACCCACAGTGTTACAGAATGCTGACTAAGTATTTTTTCAAAGTCACGAAAAAGTATCCCATGATTGACCTGACAGAAAATTGCTTAGACCATTCCATTCTGTTGGTCCCAAGGAAGCTTCACACCAAATAAGAATTCTCAGTGCCATGTGCAGTTAAAACTAGAAGTCCTGTCACGAATAGTGTGCTTATCTAGGCTTAATTGCGCGTTGGAATTGCGCACAATTGCCATATCGAATGGCACCCAAAGCACGGCAGGTTCTCCTGGTTACTCATAGCAAACACATGCACTGTTTCTGCCAATGGACTTCCGGGTTACCCGGAGGTCCATTGGCTGAAACATTGCCTGTGCACAGGCCATATGTACAGAATATGATAGCTTTAATTGGGCCATAACACGCACATTAACGCGCATATCAACGTGCTATTTGTGCACATTTCATGACAGGACGTCTAGTTTTAACTGTAGTTTTGGAGATATGTGCGTTTTGAATTTTGTTCTATTTTTAGCTCCTGCGGTTCCCATGGGGGGATGGGAAAATATTTTGGGGCATAAATTAATTACTTATGATCAAATAAAACCAAAAATTAAATTTGGTTCAAATCAGCCTCTTGGTTCGAAAAACAGACATTTTGGGCGGGGTAAAAATACATGCCCTCCAATAATGAAGGCAAATAAAGACCCACAAACTTCTCTTGAACAAAACTGAGTCTACACCTCAAAAGGAAGCAGCACACCACATATCGAATCTCTGCTACTCCTGGTTCACGAGAAGATTTTTTTAAGATTTGGACAAAATTTTGGGGCATGGCCCTACTGGGGGCAGGGCAACTTGATTTAAGCAAAATCAAAATGCAATGTCATAACAAACAAGCATCTCACATTTCACTTAAATGATTAATCAGTTTAGCAGTTTTGGAGGAGAAGACGCAAACACCATGTTCACGGGCGACGGACGACAAGTGATCACTACACCTCACCCTGACTGAAAGTCAGGTGAGCTAAAAACTCAGTGGACCATGAGTGCTGCAGTTGGGCGAGATGAAACTTGTAGCTGCTGGCTTTCGAAAGTGTTGTTAAAACCCAATAAATAAATAAATAAATAAACAAGAGGCCCCACAGGGCCTGAAGCGCTCACCTTGAACAGAACACGATATAAACAGAGAACAGAACACGATATAAGAGTCCAAGAATAAATCTACATTAAGCAATCCATCTCCATAGGATACACTGCAAATCTTTGAGCCTCTCAGGAGTGACAAAAACAGTCCAAGCATCATGCCTTTTCTTAAGTTGATTATGATGTAAAATGTGTAGCTCCCCTCTCAAGCACCTTGATACAACCTATGTAGATTACTCTTCACCTCTTGAGGGTACTGAATAAAAAATGTCTAATTCTTCAGCTACTTGGCCAATTCCGGCTCCCATAGGGAGCTCAAATATCAACCCAGGCACTCGATTTGAACAAAGTTGAATCTGATCTCCTTAGAGATGTTGTATACCAAATATGAAAGCATTCTGACTGGTGGACAAAATTTTAAAGAAATTTCCTCATATTGCAAAAAGTTAAAATTTGGGCTACCATAGTGAGCCCAAACTTTAACCTACAGACTCGATTTGAACAAACTTGAATCTCACCCCCACCCCCACCCCTCCCCCCTTAGAGATGTTGTATACCAAATACGAAAGCATTCTGACTGGTGGATCTGAAGAAGAAGATTTTTTAAAAAAACTTTCCCATACAGCCCTAAGTTAAATTTGGGCTACCAAAGGAAGCCCAAATATTAACATAGGGACTTGGTTTGAACAATCTTGAATCTGACCATCATAACAATGAGGGTATCAAACATTAAAAAATTCTGACTCGTGGTTCTGAAGAAGATTTTTAAAGAAAATTCCCCATAAAATTTGGGCTCCTGCATTGAGTCCAAATATGAACGAATGGGCTTCATTTTAACAAACTTGTATCTGACCCCTCTATGGATGCTGTATACCAAATATCAAAAGATTCTGAACATTGGTTCTTGAGAAAAGATTTTCTAAAATGTTTGCAAAAATGCTGCGCCAACATTATTCTGATGCCCTCTGCTGAACTCTCTAACAACAACAGAGGGCATTTTTTTTTACCATTCAATTCTACTGGTTCTAAGGATGCTTCATACCACATAACAGTTCTCTGTTCCAAGTGGTTTGGGAAACATGGGAGTTTGAAAACATTTCTATTTTTTTCTCCTGGGGTTCCCATGGGGATGCAGGGGGTTTTTTTTGCATGAGGTAAGTACTTATGACCCAATATTACCACGATACTGAATTTCATTCAAATCGGACCATCGGTTCGGAAAATAGAAATGGATTTTGCTGGTCATAATCCACTGCCATTACAAAGCCAAATATTGCTTCACAAAGTACGTTTGAACAAGCGTGATTCTACACCTCAACAGGTAGTTCCATAACGAATATAAAGTCACTGTACCCACTGGTTCATAAGATTTTTAAAATATTTTGGGAGCATTTTACCCCACCCCCTCCCTATGGGGCTGGGCATGTTGAGTTAAACAAAAATGTAATACCCATTTGGTACCATTACTCACACAAACTTTAACTTGAATTGACCAAAACATGGTGTTGATGGATGACAGATGGATGGACAATGGATGGAGAGTGATTAGATAAGCCCTGCTAGACTTTGTCGAAGTGAGCTAAAAAAAAAAAAATTAAACGGTTCATGTCCGATATTTTATCCATGTTATTAAAATTGATAAATTTGTCCCTGGAGTGCAACAAGGTTTATGCTATACATGTAGCATTGCAAAGCCTTCTTGCACTCAAGTGATGGAATACACCTCCATCCAAGCTATTCTGTAGATTATGAGGCCTAAAACAAACCAAGAACATGAACTTATGCATGAATATTATTACAATGAATACACTGTCTTACACAAAGGAACACCACACAATCCAGTGTAGACTGATTTCAAAAAGTCCTCCGTAGTGGAAGGGCAATTTTAACAAACATACAGGCCCAAATAAGCTTCATACACAGTGTAAAAATTCCACAAAATTAATAAACATTCATATATGTTTAATAGGAATTAGGAGTATTGTAATTAAAGGTCAATTGTGTGGTTGTTTATAAACTTATATTACTTTGTTATCAGGTGTTAAAAAATATGAATATTTGTAAACACACCCACCCATTTAGATTAGTTCCTGCTCATAGCACTGACACAGACATACAGTGCAGTTGCTGGTCATAATCCTTGCATGGGCAGTGCATGATGTCCATGCATGTTTTTTCCAGGTAATAGAAAATCATCATCAATAAAATTTTAATTAATGAAGCACAGAATTGTATCCTGTGGTTCATTAATTAAATTTTTGATGATTATTGCTGTAAACAATGTTTGAAAACTAATATCATTGCATCCGCAGAAATATTGCCCACCCATAGAAAGTGACCAGTACACAGCAGCACAGAGTCAAGGTAATTGTGTTTTACTGTCTTGAATTTCAAATTTTGTTGTTTTTTTTTTTGTTTTTTTTTGGGGGGGGGTGCACCAGACCCCTCCACTGATGAGAGGGTCACACACCCTCTTGTCCTCACCCCTATCTCACTGCTATGTGGCTCAGGTGATTCTGTGCATCATATTCTTTATGACTCCCACTAGATACATGTATTACTCTTGCCCCTACATGTAACTTAGATATCCTGGCTTAGCACCAGTATAATGGTAAACAAACATCAAATTGTGTGCTTATGTACAGTAGCTAACATATTGGAATAGTATAATGAGCTTTGTCAGAAACTTGATCAAGTATTGATGAGAAACAACAATTTTCATTACCAGTACCTGGTGCCAGTAATAAAATAAGATTTGTAAATATCACCCTGCGTTTTTTCAGCTATTAACTAACATAAAATTGTGCGCTTCATGAAAATTATTTCGTAACTACCTGTTAAAAATTACCGTTTCTTGTTTTGCTCTTTTAGAAAAAGAAATCACTCCTTTTCTGGCGGGCATACTAAACACTGAGGCAACCGAGGGATACCAAGGTGAAGGAAAACAGGAGAGAAACGGGTATGAGGTGGTGTGTTCTTTTTATCATTTATTTATTGGTGTTTAAGGTCACATTTATCTGCACAACAGCTTATTGTGACCATGGCAGTTTTATGGATGGAGGAAACTAGAGTACCCAGGAGAATCACTGAGCAATGGCAAGCAACTGTGAGCTCCCCAACATACTACACAAGCACGGTTAGCCTTGTTCGAAGACAGGTGCACCAAGAACATGCAGTGTGCCTTAGTACACAGCATACCTTGCCCCCACATGGGTAGTGGGAGTGAAGTGTCTTGCCCAAGGACACAAAGCTGTTGCTGCAGGTGGGATTCGAACCGAGGATCTCTCGGCTTGCAGTCTGCACCTCTACCTACTGATCTAATGCACCCCTGATGGTGTATTCTGATTATGTAAATAGATTTAAGCAGTACTAGTACATGTATGTGATTGGTTTTAATGCCATATTTGAGAATTATGGGTGCTGAAGTAATAAGAGTGTGCTGAAAAATCTTCCCTTTGGTATTTAGTAGGTAGCTTGGTAATGGTAAAGTGACTTCACCTCAGTAAGCAACAGTGTGAAAGCTGGCAGCCATCTTTAATATCGGGCCGCCACACCCCAAAAATACTCATTCTCATCCCAAGGTGATAACAAAGGTACACAAGAAGTTTCATGAAGATCGGTTCATAAATACAGCCTCCAGACTTAGCGTATTGACATGTGCACTTACAGTGTATAAGTAGCACTGATAAATTAAAGGTCATCTAATTTGCATAATTTCTGCAAGAGAAAAAAACCTGTATTATACAGTATTTTTTGTGATGTACAGTTAAAACTAGAAGTCCTGTCATGAACTGTGCGCTTATCTAGGCTTAATTGCGCGTATGAATTGCACGCAATTGTCATATCGAATGGCATCCAAAGCACAGCAGGTTCTCCTGGTTACTTATAGCAAACACGGGCAATGTTTCTGCCAATGGACCTCCGGGTTACCCGGAGGTCCATTGGCTGAAACGTTGCTTGTGCACAGGCCATATTTACAGAATTTGATTGCCTTACTATGGTCATGTCGCGTAGGTTAACACGCATATCGATGTGCTATTTGTGCGCATTTCAGGACAGGACTTTTAGTTTTAACTGTATTCCATGTTACTAAACATTCATACAAAAATTTATTCAAATCAGAACTTTCATACAGAAGTTCTGTACAAAAAACTGATCGCACTAATTTTAGTACAAATTGGCTGCTAGTGGCCATCTTGAATTTCGAACTGCACCCAAAAACACTCGCTCTCATCCCACGGTGATAACAAAAGTACCCAAGACGTTTCGTAAAGATCGGTTCATAAATACAGCCACTAGCCTGAGCCGTATAGAAGTTGTGTACAAAAAACTGATTGTATCTAATTTTGGTACAAAATGGCCACTGGCAGCCATCTTGAATTTTGGATCGCACCCCAAAACACTCGTTCTCGTCCCAAGGTGATAACAAAGGTATGCAAGAAGCTTGGTGAAGATCCGTTCATAAATACAGCCCCTAGCCCAATCCGTATTGACATGTGTACTTACTGTGTATAAGTAGCACTGAATAAATCAAAGTTCATCTAATTTGCATAATTTCTGTACAAGAAAAATACCTGTATTTTATGTGATGTATTCCATGTTACTAAACAATCATACAAACATTTATTCAAATCAGAACTTTCATACAGAAGTTCCGTACAAAAAACTGATTGCAGTAATTTCAGTACAAAATAGCTGCCGGCAGCCATCTAGAATTTTGGACTCCCCCCAAAAACACTCATTCTAACATCATGGTGATAACAAAGGTACCCAAAAAATTTCGTAAAGATTGGTTCATAAATACGGCCTCTAGCCCAAGTTGTATAGAAGTTCTGTGCAAAAAACTGATTGTACCTAATTTCAGTACAAAATGGCCACTGGTAGCCATCTTGAATTTTGGACTGCACCCAAAAACACTCATTCTCATCCCAAGGTGATAACAAAGGTACCCAAGAAGTTTCATGAAGATCAGTTCATAAATACTGTACAGCCTAGCCCGAGGCGTATTGACATGTGCACTTACTAGGTATACATGTAAGTAGCAGTGAATAAATTAAAGTTCATCTAATTTGCATAATTTCACAACGAGAAAAAAACCTGTATTATATGTGATGTACTCCATGTTACTAAACATTCATACAAAAATTTATTCAAATCAGACCTTTCATACAGAAGTTCTGTACAAAAACGCTGATTGCACTAATTTCTGTACAAAATGGCTGCTGGAGGCCATCTTGAATTTTGGACCGCACCCAAAAACACTCGTTCTCGTCCCACGTGATAACAAAGGTACTGTAAGACGTTTCGTAAAGATCTGTTCATAAATACAGCCTCTAGCCCGAGCCGTATTGAATTGCTGTTCCCGAACAGACGGACAATGGGCCATGACATAACCTTAAATTTGACTTTGTCAAAGTTGAGCTAAAAATGGAGAGTATCCAGAGTATCACAACACAAAAACCTATTTGTAAAGGACTCCTCCTTTCAAGGACAATGGGGCAGTGTTGGCATTCACCACCATGCTGCCTTGAGGCTGCATTTTGAATTCCTGTGTTTGTTGTTCTAATGAAATATTATTTTATTATTATCAGTTATGGTACAAATATGGTACCGATAGCACACTTTCAGGAACCGCTGATGTCTGATGTCGACTGTGTGTCAGTGCGTGAGGTGCACACATACTTTTGGGGTTCTATACTCCACATCCTTCATTTTGCTATATAATTTGTGTAAATTTATTTGGAATTTATAGAATTTCAGACTTGTAAATTTCCTAGTATTGTTTTTGCCTTAGTTATGGTGCTTTATAAGTAATGGGCAATTTAGTTTGAAAAAAGGGGTTCATGAATATTCAGTCACAGGAAGATTCAGCCCTCATACTTTTTCTGAGAATATTCGGTCCCCAATTTCATTCATGCCCTCACTCCTCTCTCCTGTTAACCCATATAATGAACATCCCAAAAGACATTTTAATATCTAGATATTTATGCTTGTTCGCAACTTATGGACACAAATGGACACAGAGTCAAGGTAATTGTGTTTTACTGTCTTGAATTTCAAATTCTTGGGGGGGGTGGGGGTGGTGGGGGAGGTGCACCTGACCCCTCCACTGATGAGAGGGTCACACACCCTCTTGTCCTCACCCCTATCTCACTGCTATGTGGCTCAGGTGATTCTGTGCATCATATTCTTTATTACCCGGCCCCACTCCCACTAGATATTACTCTTCCTCCTACATGTAACTTAGATTTCCTGGCTAAGCACCAGTATATAGTGGTAAACCGACATCAAATTGTGTGCTTATGTCCAGTCGCTAACATACTGGAATAGTATAATGTGCTTTGTCAGAAACTTGATCAAGTATTGATGACAAACAGCAATTTTCATTACCAGTACCTGGTGCCAGTAATAAAATAAGATTTGTAAATATCACCCTGCGTTTTTTCAGCTATTAACTAAGATAAATTTGTGCGCTTCATGAAAATTATTTCGTTACTACCTGTTAAAAATTACTGTTTCTTGTTTTGCTCTTTTAGAAAAAGTAATCACTCCTTTTCTGGCGGGCATACTAAACATCAAGGCAAACCGAGGGATACCAAGGTGAATGAAAACTGGAGAGTCTAAACGGGTATGAGGTGGTGTGTTCTTTTTATTATTTATTTATTGGTGTTTAAGGTCACATCTATCTGCACAACAGCTTATTGTGACCATGGCAGTTTTATGGATGGAGGAAACTAGAGTACCCCAGGAGAACCACTGAGCAATGGCGAGCAACTGTGAGCTCCCCAACATACTACACAAGCTGGGTTAGCCTTGTTCGAAGACAGGTGCACCAAGAACATGCAGTATGCCTTAGTACACAGCATACCTTGCCCCCACATGGGTAGTGGGGGTGAAGTGTCTTGTCCAAGGACACAAAGCTGTTGCCGCAGGTGGATTCGAACCGAGGATCTCTCGGCTTGCAGTCTGCACCTCTACCTACTGAGCTAATGCACCCCTGATGGTGTATTCTGATTATGTGAATAGATTTAAGCAGTATAAATATGTGATTGGTTTTAATGCCATATTTGAGAATTATGGGCACTGAAGTAATAAGAGTGCACTGAAAAATCTTCCCTTTGGTATTTAGTAGGTCGCTTGGTAATGGTAAAGTGACTTCACCTCAGTAAGCAACAATGTGAAAGCCGGCAGCCATCTTTAATTTCGGGCCGCACCCAAAAACACTTGTTCTCATCCCAAGGTGATAACAAAGGTACCCAAGAAGTTTCATGAAGATCGGTTCATAAATACAGCCTCCAGCCTTAGCGTATTGACATGTGCACTTACAGTGTATAAGAAGCACTGAATAAATCAAAGGTCATCTAATTTGCATAATTTCTGCAAGAGAAAAAAACCTGTATTATACAGTATTTTTTGTGATGTATTCCATGTTACTAAACATTCATACTAAAAATTTATTCAAATCAGAACTTTCATACAGAAGTTCTGTACAAAAAACTGATCGCACTAATTTTAGTACAAATTGGCTGCTAGTGGCCATCTTGAATTTCGAACTGCACCCAAAAACACTCGCTCTCATCCCACGGTGATAACAAAGGCACCCAAGACGTTTCGTAAAGATTGGTTCATAAATACGGGCTCTAGCCTGAGCCGTATAGAAATTGTGTACAAAAAACTGATTGTATCTAATTTTGGTACAAAATGGCCTCTCGCAGCCATCTTGAATTTTGGATCGCACCCCAAAACACTCATTCTCGTTCCTAGGTGATAACAAAGGTACCCAAGAAGCTTGGTGAAGATCGGTTCATAAATACAGCCCTAGCCCGAGCCGTATTGACATGTGTACTTACTGTGTATAAGTGGTACTGAATAAATCAAAGTTTGTCTAATTTGCATAATTTCTGTACAAGAAAAAAACCTGTATTTTATGTGATGTATTCCTTGTTACTAAACAAGCATACACAAATTTATTCAAATCAGAACTTTCATACAGAAGTTCTGTACAAAAAACTGATTGCAGTAATTTCATTTTCAGTACAAAATAGCTGCCGGAGGCCATCTAGAATTTTGGACTCCCCCCAAAAACACTCATTCTAACCCCCTGGTGATAACAAAGGTACCCAAGAAATTTTGTAAAGATCCATTCATAATTACGGCCTCTAGCCCAAGTTGTATAGAAGTTCTGTACAAAAAACTGGTTGTACCTAATTTCGGTACAAAATGGCCACTGGTAGCCATATTGAATTTTGGACCGCACCGAAAAACACTCATTCTCATCCCAAGGTGATAGCAAAGGTACCCAAGAAGTTTCATGAAGATCAGTTCATAAATACAGCCTAGCCCGAGCCGTATTGGCATGTGCACTTACTGGCCCAGTAATATCTCCAAACATTTTGTACATAAAACCATTGAAATATGGATGTCATTGGAACAAGCTCAGATATTGGCACATGACCACATCCATATTTCTGATTTCTGTTTTTCTCTATATTTCTATGATTTGGCTTTTGAAAGAACAAATTGTTCAAATAAAACACATTAGGGTGGAATGTTTAATGTATGTGTGTGTGAGGGGGGGGGGGGGGGGTAACATGGAAATTATTGATGTGCTGCCCACGTGCAAAAATCTCACTGACAAGCGTCCGAGTCTCACTGGGAGCTCATCAAAATCCCACTGACAGTCACCTCAGAGGTTAACAGGTCTGGGTCACTCACCACCAGTTAGTAGAACGTTGACGTATGTTCCTTTGATGTATTGTTGTTGGGCTGTTTCCTGTTATGTGTGTGTGTGTGGGGGGAGGGGGTATTTGGTATTAATTTATATTTAAAATTGATCGATCCACACATGGTTTCTACGCGCAAAAAAAATCTCCCTGAAAATCATGTCATCTCCCTGAAAATTTTCTTCAATCTCCCTGAAAAAAATTTTGGGAGGTTAACATGTCTGTTACTGGGTATACATGTAAGTAGCACTGAATAAATTAAAGTTCATCTAATTTGCATAATTTCAGCACGAGAAAAAAACCTGTATTATATGTGATGTACTCCATGTTACTAAACATTCATACAAAAATTTGTTCAAATCAGAACTTTCATACAGAAGTTCTGTACAAAAAACTGATTGCACTAATTTCTGTACAAAATGGCTGCTGGAGGCCATCTTGCATTTTGGACCGCACCCAAAAACACTCGTTCTCGTCCCACGGTGATAACAAAGATACCCAAGAAGTTTTGTAAAGATCAGTTCATAAATACAACCTCTAGCCCGAGTCGTATTGAATTGTTGTTCCCAAACAGACGGAAGCCCGAGTCGTATTGAATTGTTGTTCCCAAACAGACGGACAACGGGCTATGACACAACCTTAAATATGACTTTGTCAAAGCTGAGCTAAAAATGGGGAGTATCCAGAGTATCACAAAACAAAAACCTATTTTGTAAAGGACTCCCCTTTTCAAGGACAATGGGACAGCATTGGCATTCACCACCATGCTGCCTCGAGGCTGCATTTTGAATTCCTGTGTTTGTTGTTCTTATGAAGTATTATTTTATTATTATCAATTATGGTACAAATATGGTACCGATAGCACACTTTCAGGATCCGCTGATGTCTGATGGCGACTGTGTGTCAGTGTGTGAGATGCACACATACTATACACCACATCCTTCATTTTGCTATATAATTTGTGTAAATTTATTTGGAATTTATAGAATTTCAGACTTGGAAATTTCATAGTATTGTTTTTGCCTTAGTTATGGTGCTTTATAAGTAATGGGCAATTTAGTTTTAAAAAAGGGGTTCATGAAGATTCAGTCACAGGAAGATTCAGCCCTCATACTTTTTCTTAGAATATTCGGTCTCAGTCGTGGTCGAATGTCATCACCTCTTGAGGTCAAATCCTCACAGAATTTTTTTTTTTTAAATATTCTATGCATTTTTTCTATTGTTTTATGTTAAGGATTTATGATTACTAATTATGACAAAATTACAAGTGCGATATGAAACAAACCTTAATGAAGCTGGAACAAAAAAAAAACCTTCCCAAAACAAGCTGTGAGAGGTTCTCAGCTTGAATCCCAATTGCGGCAACTGAAATAAGGCGTACTGCACATCGATGGCGCACTTGTCTTCAACCAATGCTAACCCTGCTTGCTTGGAGTTACAATGTTGAGAAGCTGACAGTTGCTTGTCAATGTTGCTCGGTAGTTCTCTCTGGGTGCTCAGGCTGGGTTCCTCCCCCAGTAAAACTGTTGGGTGGCCCTGGCTGTAAAAATTGTTGTTAAACCCAATAAATAAAGAAATCAAATTTGCTGAATCCAAGACCTTTGAATGATGGTTTTGACTGGGGTGTGTGTGTGTGTGTGGGGGGGGGGGGTGTTATACAGTTGTGCCCACTTAATTGGATATATCTTAATTGTATACAGTTGAAACTAGAAGTCCTGTCCCGAATTGTGCGCTTATCTAGGCTTAATTGCACGCAATTGCCATATCGAATGTCATCCAAAGCATGGCAGGTTCTCCTGATTACTCATAGTAAACACAGGCAATGTTTCTGCCAATGGACCTCCGGGTAACCCGGAGGTCCATTGGCTGAAACATTGCTTGTGCACAGGCCATATGTATAGAATATGATAGCCTTACTATGGTCATAACGCGTAGATTAATGCGCAAATCGACATGCTATTTGTGCGCATTTCGTGTTAGGACTTCTAGTTTTAACTGTATCCCTGTTAATAGAATATAATTTCCCACCACAAAACCATTTACCTCCAGTACAAATTTGACCTGGTAATTGAGTATAGGTTATAGAGTAATCTCCTGTTAATTGAATAAAAAATCTTGTAACATGTTGAGAAATTGCTCTGACTCTTCCCAGTTTTCCTTTGGTTATAGACCAATTTGGCCTCAGTACATTCAATACAGGCATTTAATCTATTATATCTTGTTTGACAGAGCTCATGGAGCTCTGTCAAACAAAATATAATAGAATAAATGCTAAGTTTATCTCTGGAATACAGGAAAGTGACACAATCCCTGTTAATTGAATACTCCTGCTAATTGAATAATGTTATTGGCAAAGTGGCTCTTCAATTAACAGGGTTCCACTGTACAGCAAAAACAAATATCACAAACTAATAATGAAACTATGTACTTGTGAAATTTTCATGTGGTCATTCTACAAAATGTTTTAGCTGGTACTATATAGTTTTGAAGGTTAAAGGGCTCAGTACTTAGAGGTGAAGGCTGCAAGCCAAAGGGTCCTCTATCAAATACCACCTGTGGCAACCACTTTGTTTCCTTGGGCAATACACTTCATTCCCACTGCCCACGTAGTGCCATTGTGTACCAAGGCATATTGCATGTCAATCGTACACTTGTCTTCAACCAATGCTAACCCAGCATGTGTGCTGTTTGTACGTTAGATGTTTGTAATTGCTCTGTGGTTCTCTCTGGCTTTTCCCACCTGTAAAACTGTCCGACAAGAAGTGACCCTGGATATCGAAGTGTCATTAAACCCCAATAAATAAATCAATAAGAATCATGTGCCCCTATTCTGGAGAACAGTTTGGGGCAAATTGCCAAAGGATGGTTTGGGTTAGATTAGTATCCAGTTTGGGTCAAATTGTTGGAGGTCAGTTTGGATGCAATTCTCACGAATTGCAGTCACTTTGGCCCCAAGTCATTTAGGCCCCAGTCATCACAGCCTCAGGTCAATTTAGCCCCAATATACCAGGTCATTTCGGCCTCTTTAAATATTTTCAAATATTGTTTGAATTTTAACATTTTTCTATTTAATTTTTTTTCAACATATATATCTCTCAATTAGATATTCAGGTATACATGATATATGTCTAGTAGATTTTATTTCATGATGAATAAATAAAAGAAAAGTTTCAGCATGTCGAAGAAGCACATGGACTATGTGGGATTTGAAATCACTTGTGACCTGAATAATTTTATTTGCTTATGAATGTATGAGAGCCGGAAGCGAGGGTAAGTAATGTGATTTGGTTTGAGTGTACGCCTTGGAAGTGGGGCACTGGGATCAGACCCCCGTGGACATCGAACTGGAAGGGGACTAGGAATTGCGCATAACTACAAGGATTCTGCTCTGTGTTTTAGAAAATGTGAACATATTTATGGTAGTATCAAAATCGCAGTTTGGTGGTTGTTTCAGAAAGAAAAAAAGAAAAAGAAACCCTGTGAACCTCAAACTGGAAGGTGACTAGGAATTGTGCATAACAATATGAATAAATGACTGCATATTCTGGTACTTTGCAAAATTTCAAAGTAAAATAATTTCTCTTACTTATACAGATAGCATCTTAAATGTATGTAAAATTGAACACATGGATAATTTTTAATGTCATGTATAACTGTTCTGTACACTGAGTAGATACAAATAACTGAACATTACTTAATAAAGGTAATTACCCATTATTTCTAAACATGAACTATGCACTGATCTTTATAGATCTCTACACTTAAAATGGTGCCGAAATGACCAAGTGACCAAAGTGACTAGGACAGAGATGACTTTGAGGTCGAATTGACCAGAGGACGAAATGACTTGGAGCCGAAGTGATTGGATATCATTCTAACAGATGAGAGACGTTAATTAGGCCCTATTACAGAACACATTGAATGTGAATTAACTAGTACTGCAGAGATAATTGCTCGACGATATATTATATTAATATTTTTTCAATAAATATTGAACAATCTATTAAGATTTTTTTTAAGAATTATTTTCAGGAGTTAAAACGAATATCGTAGCGTATCTACAAAATATCCCAACAGATGTGTACTGCTTTTCTTTTGGATGATTCTTCCCTGGGCCTAGTTCTCCCCAGGCTGAAGATTCCCCCAGTTCCCGAAAAAAAGATAACATGCCATTTTCAATGGTGGTAAATATCCAAAAGGGTTATTATTTTCCATTTTTTAGTTTTTGAAACTACGAAGCACTGTTCAGAAATACAGATGCACCAAAAAGTAACACATTATTACTTTGTTTTGGTTTCTAACGGGACTGAAAGCAACCTATCAGTATCACTTTTTCGAATTACACCCATTTCGTCTGCTAACCAAATCGTCCGCTGCAATTTTACCCAAGTCGTCCTCTACAATTATACCCAACACGACCGAAACTCGTTCGCTGGGGAAAAGTATTCAAGTATTGCATTGCGAATCATTTTTTATTTATTTAATAATTTTATTGTATAATTTATTGTATATTACCTATTGTAATATATCTTAATGTACCTCCATTGTAATATATCTTAATGTACCTCCTTGCATTAAATTTCATATATGTGTATGAAATTCTGAAAACAGAAGTGTCAGAACAAAATAAACCATCCAGCCATCTAATAAATTTTAATTACTGTTTATTCAATGGATTACCAATAAAAATTATATTATTACAGTAAAAGTTCTTAAAGTATATGTACGTTATAATAAGTTCCACAACATAATCTTATAATTTTGCAATTTTTCATTGAAGAGCTCCACTGGCACCTTACAGTGAATAATTGCAAAATTATTAGCATAAGTATTATAAGAATTAATTATATTAAGAAATGCAACAAAATTTGTTATATTAAGTTCTGCAACATAATCTTATAATTTTGCAAGTATTCATCGAGGCGCACCGTCGCTTTAGAATGAATAATAGCAAAATTATTAGCAAATGTATTATAAGAATTAATTATATTAAGAAACGCATCAAAATTTATGGTTTATTAAATTCTGCAACATAATCTTATAATTTTGCAATTATTCTTGGAAGAGCATCACCGGCGCTTTACAATGAATAATCACAAAATTATTAGCAAATGTATTATAGGAATTAATAATATTAAGAAACGCATCAAAACGTGTTATAATTAAATTAAGAAATGCATCAAAACTTGTTATATTAAGTTCCGTAACATAATCTTATAATTTTGCAATTATTCCAGGGGGAGGGGATCCTGGGGGGGGGACCAAAAATTTGCAAGACGTGATGTGGGGGTGGGTGAGTCTCTTGAGTGCACCAAAAATGTGCATTTCCAACTTGTGCAATTTTTTAAAAACATATCAATATATCATCCAATATATGACATCATTATGTGACCTTAAAAACATCAATAAATAAATAAATAAATATGACATCATTTGTGTTTCAAACCTTAAAGATGATGTTGTACATCACACTCTTAACATAAATACAACATCAGGAGGCTTTATATGTGAGAATATTGGGCTTAATCTGGGGAAATGTCACACGTTAGTAGGGGGTGGGTGTCTTGTTCGAAATGTAGAAAATGTGCAGACAATATTTTCCTTGACAAGCGGACGACTCGGCTTGTGGACGAAACGTCCGTATACCCTTTTTCCAGCAAACTTTTCCTTACTTTTACAACACCTTAACATTCGGATAATTGAACAACTGAGTTTCTGTTCATCTTGATATTTCACGAGGTACGTGTCAATGCAAATCTGTATACAATCGCACCAATATAACAACAATTATCAGTTATATTATCGGTTATATGTACGTTTTCTTCGATTGAGGTTATCACTGGCAGACAAGCTGCAACGAAATGAGGACTGAGAGTTCGATCTGAAATGACGAGATCATCAGCTGAGCATATTGACAAACCTCCAGAAGGACAGAACTCGAGTAATAATAGTAACACTTTGGCCGGCCGCTGATTTGTCGCAATTCTCGGTTGAGAAGGCCTGGCTACCCCTGAAGTGTAGATATGTAGGCCAATGTATCACGCAAAGCTTTGAGGCGAAACAAAAAACATTTGATTCCCAGAGGGGGACAGGCCAATTGCAATTGCATGGGCAATTCGACAGCGGAAGTTACGTGTTTTTTTCACTGAAATTTACTGTCCACTTCAAAAATTACATTGACGGCTATAGAGAATTCTGTTCTGGAACACATTTATCTGACTGGGTATGTGGAACCCTTTGCGGGCCTACGGCCCGCTTGGGGTTCCTATTATTATCAGGTCATTATCCTGTATGTTGGAGTGAGTCTATAATAAAAACTCTCTATAAGAAAGGCGATCGACATGATCCTAACAATTACAGACCGATTGCGCTGAGTAGCAATTTCGGAAAATTATTTAACAAAGTAATAAGCGCGAGGCTGAATGAGTATTTAGAACTCAACAATTTAATAAGCGATAACCAATTTGGATTCAGAAAGTATCGTGGAACAATTGACAGTGCATTCATTTTGAACACGTTGGCAAATAAATATAAAGAAGAGAAGAAACCAATGTACGCGGCTTTTGTTGATTTTAAGAAAGCATTTGATTCGGTAGATAGGTCGTTACTTTTTGAGAAAATGAAGTCATTGCGTATCGGTCTGAAAGTCCTCAAAATTCATAACTCTGTTTATGAGTCCAGTTACTATTCTATAAATACTTCTGTAGGATTGAGCCCACCTTTACTCTCAACAGTGGGTGTTAGACAAGGATGTTCTATATCCCCCACTCTTTTCAAAATTGTTATTGATGACATATGTGGGATATTTGATCAATCCTGTTCACCTGTTAATGTGAATGGACAACGATTCAATCACCTACTTTTTGCCGATGACCTGGTAATGTTATCAGAGTCTCCAGTCGGATTGAATAAATGTGTTCAGAAGTTAGAATACTATGTGGATAAAAACAAACTTAGTGTCAATATTAATAAAACAAAATGCATGATTTTCAAAAATAGAAAAGATAGAAAAGATCATACGTTTTGTATTGGAACAGCGAAATTAGATGTCGTAGATCAATACAAATACTTAGGTCTTGAATTCACATACAATGGAAACACAAAACAAGTTCAAGAGAATTTAAGTACAAAAGGATCGAAAGCAATGTTTTTCCTTACAAATTCTCTCAGAAAGTCACTTGGCATAACTCTTGATGTGAAATGTACACTTTTTGATAAATTGATTAAGCCTATTTTATTATATGTTTGCGAGATATGGTCACCTGACCTTAATACTCCTTTTGAGGACACTACAGCCTGTGAACAAGTCCACTTGAAATTTTGTAAACAAATATTAATGTTGAATAGAAAAGCATCTAATCACGCAACACGGGGAGAGTTGGGTAGGTATCCTATTGTGAACGATGCTATCTTACATCTCCATAAATATGTCGATAAATTATCCAAAATTGCGGACGATAACATACTCTCTAACTCATTCAAGGAGTCACTCAAATGTAAACTTCCGAAAACTTGGATAACTCAGTTATCTTGTTACAATATCAAAGTTAATGGTAATACGTTAACCAATAGTAATGGAAAATGCCTGAAAGATGTACTAGAATCTCAGAATAGAGAAAGATTTACTAAAGATATGTTTAATGATGACAAAATAAAAGGCAGTAATAAGTTACGAATGTATCGATTAGTTAAAAATGAATACAAGCTTGAACCTTATCTGAAAATCACCAGATCTCGACAGGCCCGTGAACTGTTTACTAGACTTAGGGTTAGTAACCATAATTTAGAAATAGTAAAGGGTAGACATAAACAACCCCCAACGCCACTAAATGATAGGAGATGTCAGGTCTGCGATACCGGTGAAATAGAGAGCGAAAAACATTTTGTTATGTATTGTGAGGCAGATGTTGAAATTAGGGAAACGGGGTTCGAAGAAATTATAAAAGAAAACAAAGAATTTGAACAATTAAATGATTCGGAGAAATAAAATTATATATTGAAAAACTGTGATAGAAATTCGATTAATATTATTTCTAACATGATCTGGTCATTCTTCTGTAAGCGAGATCACCTTGTTAAAGAAAAAAAGTCATTAGTACTTTATATTATACATCATGTTTACTAATTCTTCTTATTTGTTATGTTTGTATTGCGCAACTGCCATTATGGTGTAATGCATTAAACTATTAAACTTAAACTAAACTGCGTGCGAATCTGTTTTTGTTTACATGAGCATCGGTGGGCGGTACTTCCGCTGTAAATTTTACCACCGAAATGAAATGTAAAAAGAAACGGGTCCTTTTTTATTTTAATAACATAATAACATTCTATTTTGAGTTATGGATGCTTTATTAACATGAGACAGTGCAAGTTTGTTAATTTGTGGTGTCTTTTGTGTTAAAATCATTTCAAAACGTAATAAATAATTGCCACTTTCATTTCTCTCTTCGGAGGTGGAGTGCGATAAATTTCGCATTCAGGTCGACGTTACCAAATGTCAACTTGGATGTCGTTCCACTGCAGGTGCAAATTTTAACTATTGAAATCCCATTGCTGTCGTGTTCACCACAGTTGGTGTGTAAGGCTAAAATTTAAGTCATGGGCTTTTCATATGTAGTAGAATGGTAATCATGGTATAAATTCATTTTGTAATCAATGCATGAAATGTTTCACAATCAACACTTGATTTGAGAGAAACTTTAATGACTTTATCAATACTATTAGGTTTGTTTATTTTGTGTGATGGCTCATCTTAGCTGTAGTTTTATGATAACGACGCGCAGTTCCATTAATTGTGTTAATATCGTGATGTTTTCTAGGCGACTTAAATATATTTTGATTGTAAGATCTATAACTTGAGCACGAAAAAATATCTGTATATCTTTGTTGAGTAAAGGGATATCACATTAAATCCATGGAAGTCTGCGAGCAAACTCCACGAAAAGTAGGTAAACAAATACCCCATAATAGCATGGGATTCCTTACAGAGTTTGACTGGTGATCTGAGAGCTTGATATTTACAAGGGTCCTGCGAAGCTTCGAGATTCGATTTGGTTTCGAATCTTAAGTTGGTATTATTTCGATTCGAAATCGTCTGTCCGACTCGTTTTCCTTCGCATTTTTTCACTGGAATTTCGTTTCGTATCAGTGATGTTAGTCGTTTAACAAAACGAAAAGCTGAGATAGAAATTGTACATAAATAATGTTGAAAATAAAGACGGAGTGTCATAACCGCTGTATTAACATCAACAGCGCCTGTACCCATGTCACCACCCATACGAGTCAAATTATCACTGGAAATGGTCGATTTGTCCTAAAACATATAATGAAATGTAAATCTAGTGTTTTTGAGTGGATACCGATCATTTCCAGCAATAATTCAACACGTATTCACCTTGAATTGATGCATGAAACCCGCTAGTCCAGGCATGGCCGGAAAGTCCGTAATATAAGTTTTTGGTTTGATACGTCCTTTCAAAGGACGTACCAAACCAAAAGCTAATATTACGGACTTTCAGGCCATGTTTGGATTAGAAACCCGCCAGCTGAATCTGATTGCAAGACGCTATCTGTTCCGAGTAGCAATCAAATCACTTCCGCGTATCAATGATTCAATGCGCTGTTTACTTTCATGCATCAATTCAAGGTTGAACGAGTGGAATTATCAGATTATTATCAAAGGCGTATAATAAAAAGAAAATCTAGTGTTTTTGAGTGGATACCGAAAATTATCTCACTTTTAACTGAGACAAATAGTTATTTTCGCTCGCGCTAAAATAAACATTTGTCTCGGTCACTCATGGGATAATTTTCGGTATCCACTCAAAAACACTAGATTTCCTCTCTGTATCCATGGTGAGCGTCGTAGAACCGTTTTTTTCGCGATGAAAGTCGACCAAGCTATGCAATATCCTTATGGTAAACACATATAGATATCTATGCATGTTTTTGTATTGGTTTATGATCCCAGCTTTCAAACACAGGAATCTCAGTTAATGGAAGATCTGTGAAAATGCAACTGCTTCAATTTAATTTTTATATCACCTTTGTCAAGCAGGAACAACACTAGGCATTGTGCTGGGTCCGAGCCTACCGTTAGCTAAATTAGTATGGTGGCAGAGTATTTATGGCTAGGCGATTGGGTGCCGTTGAACCGGGATCGAATCCCATCGGAGCCGACTTTAGAAAATTTAAGAATTTTCAGTTCCGTGGTTCGGGCCTTGCACAATGCCTCGTGGAATTCCTGTTTGACGCAGGCGATGTATGAATATATTATTTGTATATATCATTTAGTAGTATATCCGCGTACCGCCGCCATGCGTTCTTTGTAAAACATGCCTGCCTCTTCGAGTATGTTCAACTTCTTTCTTGTCTCTTCACTATATCTCTCCTTCTCTTGTTTTTCTTTCTCACGGGGAGGCGGATACAGGAGAAGGAGGACACAAGAAGCACACAACTCTCCAAACTTTATACCCAAGCATAAGTAGTAGTATAGCACGTATGAATCGTGCCTGATTACCCGGACTTTTGCCGGTGCAACTAGTGTTAAATTCCCATAGGAACCGGACTTTTGCCGGTGCAACTTTTGCCGGTGCAAAAGTACGGCCACTTTCAGCTAGATCCGGTGAATAGTGTACGTACTGCATAAATAGTATGCTATGGCATGTATAGTGAGATATGTACGCATGGGGCTCTAGGTATATATTATGGGTAAGTGATGGAAAGATGATGGTGAAGATGGGTTTTCTTGAAAGTTTTTCCCGCGAAACGGTTGACGTTGCTATTGACGTCGTGACGTCATGATGCGAACGCGACGTCATAGAGATGTTGACCAGTGTTATTGTCCAGTATACAATCAGACATAACGTTATTCGGGTCAGAGGATATCGGGCTTCTTGTATGGGGTGGTGGCGACATAGTAGTAGTGGTATATATGCATGTAGGTCCCAAGTTAGCCCTTAGTACTATTAATCCACCTTATGCTTCATATTATCCTATGTCTGCTATAGCTAAGTCAAGCAGTAGGGTGAGTGGATGGTAGTGTGGTATTGCGAGATAGTCATTGGTGGTTTAGATTGGCAGTATAGGATGAGTGATCTGTTGGTCTATTACCCCCCTTAGTACTATTAACCTACCGAATCCTTTGTATTATCTTATGGCTGGTATTGGTAGTTTAGTGTTAGGCCAGGCAGTATTATGTTAGGTTGTTTAGAACGGGTGGCATAGGATGCATGGTATATACCCCTGTAGGTCCAGTCCTCAATATTATTAACCAGCCGATTGCTTTGTACTATTCAATGACTGGTATAGGGAGTACGTTATGACAGGTCAAGTGGTATTGTGGAGTGGGGTTGGGAGTAATGCCTGACAGTATAGAACAACGGTATAGTATGGACGATATATACCTCTGTGGGCCCCTGCAGGTCCCATGTTAGCCCTTAGTACTACTAATTCACCTGATGTTTCATGTTATCCTATGACTGGTATAGGTAGTATGCAATGCTAGGCATAGGAGTATTGTGGGTAGGGGTACTGCCTGGTAGTTTAGAACGGTACTATAGTATGGGCGGTATATGCACCTATAGGCCCCCTGTTAGTGCTTGGTGCTATTAACCAACCGATTGCTTTGTTTTATTATATGGCTGGTATATGTAGTACGCTATGGTAGATATAGTGATTTTGTGGGGGTGGGGGTAATGCCTGGCAGTATAGAACAACAGTATAGTATGGACAATATATAGCTCTGTGGGCCCCCGACAGCCGTTGATACTACTAATCGACTTAATGCTTTATGTCACCCCATAACTAATATAGGTAGTATGTAATGTGGGGCCAGACGTTATTGTGGGTGGGTGGGTGTAATGCATGGTCGCCTAGTGTGGTAGTGTAGGGTGTACGCATTCTCCCCTACAGGTCCCATGTTAGTCCTTAGTACTATTAATCCACCTAATGCTTCATGTTATCCTATGGGTTGTATAGGTAGTATGTAATGCTAGGCCAAGGGGTACTGTGGGTAAGTGTAATGCCTGATGTTAAAACACGGAATCCAAATTTTACGGACTCGGCTAGCAATCTCAATTACGGAATGCTTTATATGTATACACTGATGGAACATTTTGAAGGCCTGGGCGAAGGTATAGCTAGGAAGTAGTGGTACACGTCAATATTAATGGATGGTAGTTTAGTCAATAGTACTGGTACAAGGCCGCAATGGAACAAGCCTGCTGTAGAAGCTAATGGTAGGACAGATAGACCATAGCCAGTAGTGGCCTTGGAGCTTTGGCGACAAGATGGAAACGGAATCCCATTTGTGGAATCCCTTTTTGGAATCCCATTTGTGGAATCCCTTTTTAGGAATCCCATTTTCTGAAATGAGGATAAGAGTCGTATTAAAAATTCCTCAATAAGGTCTAATTTACTACGACTCTTATCCTCATTTGACAAAAAAGGGATTCTCCAGAAGGAATCCCATTTGCGGAATCCCTTTTTAGGAATCCCATTTGTGGAATCCCTTTTTTCTGAAATGAGGATAAGAGTCGTATATTAAAAAAGCCCTCAATGAGTCCTCATTTATTATCCCTCATAGCCTCGTTGAATTTTGAGGTTATGAGGCCCATTAAAAATCCCTCATTGAGGGATTTTTAATACGACTCTTATCCTCATTTCAGAAAAAAGGATTCCACAAATGGGATTCCTAAAAAGGGATTCCGCAAATGGGATTCCTTCTGGAGAATCCCTTTTTTGTCAAATGAGGATAAGAGTCGTAGTAAATTAGACCTCATCGAGGAATTTTTAATACGACACTTATCCTCATTTCAGAAAATGGGATTCCTAAAAAAGGATTCCACAAATGGGATTCCAAAAAAGGGATTCCACAAATGGGATTCCGTTTCCATCTTGTCGCCAAAGCTCCAAGGCCACTACTGGCTATGGTCTATCTGTCCTACCATTAGCTTCTACAACAGGCTTGTTCCATTGCGGCCTTGTACCAGTACTATTGACTAAACTACCATCCATTAATATTGACGTGTACCACTACTTCCTAGCTATACCTTCGTCCAGGCCTTCAAAATGTTCCATCAGTGTATACATATAAAGCATTTCGTAATTGAGATTGCTAGCCGAGTCCGTAAAATTTGGATTCCGTGTTTTAACATCAGGCATTACACTTACCCACAGTATCCCTTGGCGTAGCATTACATACTACCTATACAAGTCATAGGATAACATGAAGCATTAGGCGGATTAATAGTACTAAGGACTAACATGGGACCTGTAGGGGGAGAACGCGTACATCCTACACTACCACACTAGGCGACCATGCATTACAACCACCCACCCACAATAACGTCTGGCCCCACATTACATACTACCTATATTAGTTATGGGGTGACATAAAGCATTAAGTCGATTAGTAGTACCAACGGCTGTCGGGGGCCCACAGAGCTATATATTGTCCATACTATACTGTTGTTCTATACTGCCAGGCATTACCCCCACCCCCACACAATCACTATATCTACCATAACGTACTACATATACCAGCAATATAATAAAACAAAGCAATCGGTTGGTTAATAGTACCAAGCACTAACAGGGGGGCCTATAGGTGTATATACCGCCCATACTATAGTACCGTTCTAAACTACCAGGCAGTACCCCTACCCACAATACCCCTATGCCTAGCATTGCATACTACCTATACCAGTCATAGGATAACATGAAGCATCAGGTGAATTAATAGTACTAAGGGCTAACATGGGACCTGCAGGGGCCCACAGAGGTATATATCGTCCATACTATACCGTTGTTCTATACTGCCAGGCATTACCCCAACCCCACTCCACAATACCACTTGACCTGTCATAACGTACTCCCTATACCAGTCATGGAATAGTACAAAGCAATCGGCTGGTTAATAATATTGAGGACTGGACCTACAGGGGTATATACCATGCATCCTATGCCACCCGTTCTAAACAACCTAACATAATACTGCCTGGCCTAACACTAAACTGCCAATACCAGCCATAAGATAATACAAAGAATTCGGTAGGTTAATAGTACTAAGGGGGTAATAGACCAACAGATCATTCATCCTGTACTGCCAATCTAAACCACCAATGACTATCTCGCAATACCACACTACCACCCACCCACCCTACTGCTTGACTTAGCTATAGCAGACATAGGATAATATGAAGCATAAGGTGGATTAATAGTACTAAGGGCTAACTTGGGACCTACATGCATATATACCACGACTACTATGTCGCCGCCACCCCATACGAGAAGCCCGACATCCTCGGACCCGAATAACGTTATGTCAGATTGTATACTGGACAATAACAATGGTCAACATCTCTATGACGTCGCGTGCGCATCATGACGTCACGACGTCAATATCAACGTCAACCGTTTCGCGAGAAAAAACTTTCAAGAAAACCCATCTTCACCATCATCTTTCCATCACTTACCCATAATGTATACCTATAGCCCCACTCGTACATATCTCACTATACATGCCATAGCATACTATATATGCAGTACGTACACTATTTACCGGATCTAGCTGAAAGGGGCAGTACTTTTGCACCGGCAAAAGTTGCACCGGCAAAAGTCCGGTTCCTGTGGGAATTTAACACGAGTTGCATCGGCAAAAGTCCGGGTAATCAGGCACGATTCATACGTGCTTTCCTACCATAAGTAACATCTCTCTTATCTCATGACTTTCTTCCGTACAGAATGATATTTTGGTGTGTGTGTGGAAAGTTTATATTACATGGCAAAGGGCCGTCACTACTATTTATGGTCCTCCTGGGGCGTTTTATGACTCAATAGGTGCGCCACTGCATACGTTCTGCGCTTTTGATTTACCAAAAGCTCGTGTCAAGAGGGGGGGGGGGCACATGCTCTGTTTTGGGGGCAAATATTGAAAACAAATAATAAACTTACGCCAGAAGAAGGAGTCACAATATTATTGGAACTATCTCCACCCTGTACCTCAATTGAACACTGGCAGTTTTGTTTACCAAAACACTACGTTCAGCACCGCCTAATCGATTTTGCTCAATTATTTAAATGATAAAATTACAAGTATTCAATTATATGTATACAATTCTTTTTATTTAAAATGCACCACCGATTGCCGATTCAATAAACAACCTTTTGTGGCAGATATTAATGATCACAACTTAACCCTCTTAACATTGATGCCGAAATATGAAGAGATCAAGCCTAAAGTTTTTCGCATAACGCAACTAGGAATTTAACCAATTCATTTTAATTTAATTCAACTGTGGGATAGTTTCTTCTCGCATGACTTTCTGCCTTACAGAATGACAGGCGTGTGTTTGAAAAGTTTAATTTACTTGGTAAAGGTCGCGTCGCTATTTAGGCTATTTATCGTCCACCCAGTGTGTTTTTGTGTCTCAATGGGCGAGTTACTGCATGATTAACCAGAAGCTCGTTCCAATGAGGAAGCATAAGCTCTGTTTTTGGGGGCAAATATCGAAAAAATAATACACTTACGCTAGATGAAGGCTTAACAATATTTATATTGGAACAACTGCCAACCTGTACCTCAATTAAACACTGGCAATTTTGTTTACCAATAAATATACTTTCATTATTTAAAAGATAAAATCACAAGTACCTTAGTATTCGTAAACAATTTTTTATCCAAAATGCATCACAGATTACTGATATATACTGAATCAAAAAAGAAAGTATAATAAACTTTGAGGAGCAATTTTGTTACTATTATTGACTTTAATCCCAAACAAATTATTGTAAATTCATATTTGGAGTCTAGCTGTAGGAATTTGCTTAATTTCATGTTTTTGCTGTTGCCAGCGTCACGTCAGGACGTCGCAATTCAGACATGGGGTGAAATGAAAAGTTCACACATGCAGTCAATAGCGTGTATGTCCACCGTTTGCCTCTTGGATGGCAAGACATCGACGGCGCATGGACCTCATCAGTCGCTGGATGTCACCCCGAGGTATTGCGTTCCACTCCTGCCTCAGAACATTGCGTAAATCGCCTAACGTCTGAAGATCATGAAGTCGTACCCGACGGTCCATTTGATCCCAAAGATGCTCGATTGGCGACAAATCTGGCGAAAGTGGGGGCCAGGGAAGAAGTTCGATCTCTGCTCCTCAAGAAAGTCACGACAGATACGCGCCACGTGACATCGGGCATTGTCTTGCTGGAATAACTGCAATCCGATGTTAGCATTGAACAACGGGGCAACAACAGCGTTAAGAAATTCGTCCCTATATCGCTGTCCATTCAGATTACCATCGATGAAGATCAACGGCGTTCGGTAGTGCAAGGAAATTCCTGCCCAAACCACTACACTACCCCTGACAAAACGGTCACATTCCCGCACGCAAACGTCAGAAAACCGTTCTCCTCGTCGGCGATACACTCTTACCCTACCATCAGCGCGCCGTAGGCAAAATCGTGATTCATCACTAAAACGAAATGCGCTCCAACGCTGCTGAGGCCAGCGAACACGCTGACGTACCCATTCCATTCTGACGGTACGATGACATTGGATAAGGATTGGTCCGTGGTATGGACACCTATTTCGGATGCCGTGTTCAGCAAGGTCTGTTGCGGACAGTTTGTGCACTGATTCTATTGTTAGTTCTGCCAGGAGTAATTGCTGCTGTCCTCGTCGCCGGAAGGAAGCGACCTCGCAAGTGAGACGTCCTGATGCATCTGTATTGTGCAGGGGGCGTAACTCTTGGTCGACCTGAACGCGGTCGGTCGGAAGAAGATCCAGTGGTTCTATACCTTCCAATGAGACGGTAAATAGCGGCCACAGTGACTTCGAACTCAACAGCGAGCTCATTTGGAGGTATCCCAGCCCCATGCACACCAATGGAACGCAACCTCTGATTTTCGGTTAACCTTGGCATTTTTTAAAATGTCGGAAGACAAAAACTAGCGTGTTTTCTTAATAATCCAGACTCTCTAGCAAAACATAACACAAAGAAAATCGTCGGCCACCCATTCAATTTGACATTCCCGGGTAGCACGTGCTATTTTGAAATCCGTAGCAAAATTGTATACTGTTGGGTGGACAACAACAACATGTCATTAAACTCTTTGCACGACTTCTTGTCCACAAACATGCAACATTAGAACTATTATATTTCATCCTTTATGCTATTTTTTCACATTTGTTTCTATTATACTTTCTTTTTTGACTCGGTATATATAACAAAACAACCTCTTGCAGTAGATATTTATAGAGCTGAAACGGTTAACCGATTAATCGATTAATCAATGATCAACATCTTCATCGAGATCCAAAAAGTAATTGATCGATTAACCGTTACTTTTGAACTACTGTATTATATGGGTTAACAAAGGAACAAACTTGCTCCAAAACAGGCAAACATTGTTACACTGATTCACACCAATTATATGAGACAGAGTAAAGCATGCAAGTGACTTGCTGACATAGTTGTTTACTTGCATGGTCATCATACTGTATCATTAGCTGGAAATGGTCATTCTTCACCCTTTACCCATTGCAGGTTGCAGACGATACTTGTAAAATAAATTCATGAATTACTAAAATAATTTAATTTTTGTCTCTAAAACATAGCTTATGACCCCTCATTGGAACGAGCTCAACGAGCTCGTTCCAATGAGGGGTCATAAGCTATGTTTTTGAGACAAAAATTGAAAACATAATAAATTTGAATGGTGATTTTTTGTTTATAGATATAGTCGGTTTTTGTTGTTATGTTGGGTAAAGGGTTCATGCTGTAAATCCCCAACGGTATGGCAATTTTTCAGATATCTATTTGGACAAGTGATTAATCGGTTAACCAACAACAACATAAATATCTAAAGCTGAAACGGTTAAGGGGTTTTGTTAATCGATTAATCCATGTGATTAATCGATCAACAAAACCCCTTAACCGTTTCAGCTCTAGATATTTATTATCACAACGTTTACCCTCTCAACATTACTTTCAAAATATGAAAATTTCAAGCATTAAGTTTTTTGGCGTAACGCAACTAGGAATCTAACCAGCTCCGTCAAACGAGATTGAGTTGGTTAAACTGCTCGTTGCATCATACGCTAAATATGCATCTTCAAGTTTCGTTGTTTGTACATCACGGAGAAGAGTTTAAATGAACTTAAAAAAGATTGCGTTGCGCATTTTGTATAATTTCTTGGCAGCAGTTGTATTTTCTTTGCATCGCCGTTTGCAGATTTATTATTCTGTGAAGACGAAATTTCACAATTTTGAACGCATTTTTGTTTCTCGTGAAAATATATTGATGTTGAGTAGTTGTGTGAAACGAAGAAGGAAAAGTCTTGGAACGTGGAAATAACGCCATTTTCTGTATATTTGTAGAATATTTATTATTTATTAGTGTTTAAGGTCACAGATTTATGCACAATGGCTAATCATGACCGTGACAGTTTTACGGGTGGAGGAAGCCGGAGTACCCGGGGAGAACCACCGAGCAACAGCGAGCAACTGTCAGCTCCCCAACATACTAACTCCACACAAGCAGGGTTAGCATTGGTTGAAGACAAGTGCACCATCGGCGTGCAGTACGCCTTAGGACACAACGCCACCGTGTCCCCAGTTTTAAATGATATTTCTAAATAAAAATCTAAATTAAACTAGGACCAAACTGTTTGGCAAGTTTCGACTAGTTTTCTACTAATAAGCCCCTGGATCGATAAAAGGAAGAAGACAATTACTTGAAACAAACAACAAAACAAATAATAATTTATTTTCACGAAATATTATAATTTCCACAACACAATTAAGAACAACATTGAGAGACAATAGCGAAAATATAGAGCAAAAGGTCAACATACCAAATATTTACATTTTTTATCACACCACAGTAGTATATTAACATCTTGGGACATAACAATAAAATACAAAATTTACACTTCTTCTTTATGGATTGTCAACAGTTGTGGGCGAGTGAGTGAGTGAGTGAGTGACCACCGTGGTGCGAATTGTGGCCACTCACTCACTCACTCGCCCACATTTTCTATTCTATCGACGATCCAAAGTAGCACTCAGAGGCAGCCACAGAAAATGTCTGTGAGTTCTACATTGGAAAATCGACAGAATAGAAAATGTATACGCTCTGACTATTCACAGTGCGACTGACTGTATGCGAGTGCTATATTGGATAGTCGAAAGAACAGAGAATGTATACGCTCTGACTGTCCCCAGGGCGTCGCAAAGATGGCCAACAGGTGGAGGGTGGGTATAAATCTGATTTGTCCCTCCTCAGTCGACAGGGGTGTGTGGGAGGTGTCGCCCCTCCCCCAATCCTGGCCAAAATTTCCTATAGATGGAAATTCGGAAGGCAAGTCATGGATTTTACCGCTTCTTTGGCGATGCTGATGTCTCCTTTACTTCCCAAAATTCCACCTCTGTTTCAAACAAATTGTAACTGCTACTATTTACAACTACAGTGTACGCAATATCGAGCTTCATAAGTATGCGTGATGTCAGTCGGTACGAGATTTCTATAGTACATTTTCTTATCGTAATAAAAAAAATCCTCGAAATGCACTTCAAGAAAATCACATCATGTAAAATCGTTATCCTGAGTTAATTCCATCATTCACAGTTACAAAATGATGAAACATCGAAAATTGATCACTCCTGCATAAGATCTGATTTAATTTTACTGGGACTGTGTGGATTGTTAAAGTTCAAAGCTTGAGCATTTGTTTTGCACATATTCAATTCCCAGAATAATACCAAATAATAATAACCTGATAATTCTATCTTAAATGTGTTGGCATTTTAGTTACTGGAATCAATTTTATGCCACCTTACATGGCTTCATTTTCAAAATCTTTCTCGATAGTGAATTTCCAACTACGGGGAGGGACCGGAAGGGGAGTTCCCCCTCCCGGCCCCTCCCGGCCCCTCCCCTAGTTGGAAATTCACTACCCTACACCCCCAATCGGAAACCTCTAGCCACGTCCCTGTCCCCACTGTAGCGGCAAAAGTCCAGTCTGACAAAATATTCCAACTACATCAGCCAGGCATGCCTTTTTCAAAGGAATGCCTGGATGATGTTGCTGGAATATGGGTCAGTCGGGATTGTTGTTCAAAAAACTAAAGACTTCTTGGAAATTTAATTGTGGATATATAAAATATACATCAGGCAGTCGTGACGTAAAATCGTATTCATTAACGCGTATCGTATTCCAAACTGTCCAAGTTTGGCTCACAACTGCCCGCATCGATACCACAGCCGTCCACAAGCCTAGAAATAAGCAGTCTGTCATTTTCAGAATGAGGTCACCAGATGGGGAATTTGCTGATGCCATCCCACACAGTGGGCCATCTTATCCTCTGGGCATCTCTTTCTGTTTAGGGCTGAGACTTTGATTCAGATTGGGTTTCCCAGAGGGTAAATGTAGTGATGCTACCCTGCCGTGCAGGGTAGCATAATCAAATTCACCCTCTGGGAACCTCATTTTTCAGATGACAGTTCCTATTTACAGGATTGGTGGTCCATTTGTTGCGTCGACTGTGTTTGTAACATGACTGCACGATTACGAGCAAGAGCGACTCGACATCTGAGACTCCAACCCAGATACGCCTGGCATTCTTTATGAGTGCAGGTGTGCTGCACGCCTACTGCACACCTAGAAGAAATTGAGGAGCGCAATTTTATGCACCCTTTGATTTTCTGGAATGCCAAACATGTTTGGGACTGCCTTTAAAATCTGTTATCATTTTGTCCCCTGACTTCCAATGTGTTCTATGTGCCAGTATGCACATAGAACACATTGGAACTCAGTGGACGATTTGTTAATGTTGCATTGATTTGCAATAATTCATGACCCATTCTTTGTCTCATTTCAACACATTTTGAGTGTAGAAGACAGTCACATAAGAACTGAATGCAACATTTTGAATAATGAGAAGATGTGTGTGCCAATTTTTTCAGTGTAGCTGAATGTAGTACAATTTTTCAGTCACAATAGTAATAGGATCCCCAGCGGGCCGTAGGCCCGCATGGGGTTGCACATACCCAATCAGATAAATGTGTTCCAGAACAGAATTCTCTGATACCGTCAAGCGATATTTTGAATTGGACAGTAAATTTCAGGGAAAAGATCACGTGACTTCCGGTTCACAATTGCCGATACAATTGCAATCGGTTTATCACCCTCTAGGAATCTTTGGGTCGATATCAACAATCAAACAAAATGTCAAATGCGTTCGTTTTTTGTTGCAACCCAACTCGCATCATCTCAGCTTTGCCTGATATTTACATGTCCACACATCACTCATAATCTGTCCTTTTTGAGGTTTTTCAATACGCTCAGCTAATACCAAAAGATCATACAAGTATATGCATTAAACATTCCAGGTGCAATTGCACTCTCAAGCAATCTGAGGAGGGCAATTGTTTTGCACTCCTTGATTTTCTAGACTGCCAGGCCTGTCTGGACAAAAATATATCAACTGGAAACTGGTGGGGAGGGAGTGGCACACCACACATCCTTCGCTACACCACTCACCTTCTCAGCCTTAGTTAGGGTATTCGGGGCAGTGGAGCGGATGACAAGGACGACAATCCTATTCAAAATTATCTGATTTGTTTGTTTGTTTATTGGGGTTGAATGAGACTTTCAACAGCCAAGGTCATATCGTGACGCACAGTTTTACGGGCGGAGGAAACGAGAGTAGCCGGAGAGAATCCCCAAGCCACGACGAATAACTAGTAATTTTCCGGATAAAATTATCCTGTAAAACTGATGTTACTTTATAATGTCCGTATTCCAAATTCATAATATGAATCGGTCGATCTTGTAAAAAACTCTTGTTTTCTGTCGAATCCACAACACTGTTTTGATTGTAACTTGTACATTTGAAGTTAGAAATAAATACTGTTTTATCTAAATTACACATGTAGAATCATACTTTGAATAAAATATAGAAATTTATAACTGGATTGCAAACAGGCCGGTAAATAAGCAATCTGACATTTGCAGAATGAGGTCCCCTGAGGGTGAATTTGATGATGCTATCCCATACAGTGTGCCAACTTATCCTCTGGGTACCTCTTTCTGTTTAGTTTTGAGACCCTGATTCAGACTGAGGTTCACAGAGGGTAAATGTAGTGATGCTACCCTGCTGTGCAGGGTAGCCTCACTAAATTCACCCTCTGGGGACCTCATTTTGCAGATGACAGTCTGCTTATTTTCTGGCTTGATTGCAAACCACTTTAAAACATTACAGTGCACCCTTCCCCCGCCCCAACTACAATTCCATGGGAATATCTTGTCTGAGTCACTGTTAACGATCGTCTTATCTGATCACAAGATTTATTCAGTTATACTCGTGTTTCCTTAAAACATACAGTACTGCGATCACAAAAGCGGAAGTCAATTTTGACGATCACATCTGGGTTGCAATCCGGTCGAAGTTACCCCCCCCCCCCCCTCCCCCTTGAGCACTATATAACCTCACTTGTGGGGAAAAAATACAAGAACATTGAATTTCAGACGGTACGCTTTGTTTTTCATGATTCCGCAATATTCTATTTATAAATCCCATCGGCTGTATGTAAGTTTGTCGCGACTCAATCGCGATGTGATCGAGAAAAGTACAACTTGTGTGATCATGGTTCTGTAACTTACGTCTGTTACGATGGGCATATATATCATCCTTTACATTTGTGTTGCAAATGATCTACATAACCACTCCTTCAAACCCCCACCACCCACATGCATCTACAATTTATGTTCGCCAAATCTTAAAAAAAAATTCAGATACTTTCATAGCGCGTTATACAAAGCAGGTATTTAATCCTTAATCATATATATTATATACACTATCAAAAGAGAGAATGATTCAGATGTCCTCTTAGGGGACGCGGTGGCGTTGTGGTAACCGGTTCTCGTCAGATCACCGAAGTTAAGCAACGTCAAGCCCGGTTAGTCCTCGGATGGGTGACCGTCTGAGCGATCGATTCGGACTCCCGCGTTGTGTCCTTGGACAAGGCACTTAACCCCGATTGTCCACATGGGGGCACGATGGCACCGTGTCCTAAGGCGTACTGCACGTCAATGGTGCGCATGTCTTCAACCAATCTAACCCTGCCTGTGCTGCAGTGCGGAGTTACGATGTTGGGGAGCTGGCAGTTGCCCGCCGTTGCTCGGTGGTTCTCTCCGGGTACTCCGGCTTCCTCCACCCGTAAAACTGTCACGGTCGTGATTAGCCATTATGCATAAGTATGTGACCATAAACACCAATAAATAAATATAAATAAATAGATGTCCTATTTGCTGATAGAAACCAGGTCTGTAGACATAAGTTTCATATTGTTCTATCTAAGGTGTATGAAGAGTGGATTATAACGAAAACCCTTGTGGAATTAAGGTTCCATCGACACAGTAGCTCACCTTCTGTGAAAGAGAATACAGCACGGCTGCCGTAGAATGGTCACTTTCCAGGGGTGAACAGTATTTTTACGGACGCAATAATATTAGATTCCAAACACTAATTATAGGAATAATCATAAAAATTTAATGAATGAAGCACCGGGTACAACCCGGTGCTTCATTCATTAAAATTTTGCTGATGGTGATTTTTATTACCTGGTAAACGTATGCGTGAATATCACTTCCCACGCGTGGATTACAACCAGTCCACGGCGACTGTACAGTAAGAAATACTTGCAGAATTTCCGACAGCCTATGGATCTCCGGGCTGATCCCGGAGGTTTATGGGCTGAAAAATTGCTTGTGATTCTTACTCTTAGGCCTCTCCCCTGGGTGGAACTCCTTCTCGTGGGAGTTTTAGTAGTTATTTACTCTCCATGTACTGTGATGAGTGTATACTCTTTTGGACCATCCATGGATTATGCTAAGTATATATTCAGACCTTTAAAGACAATTAATACTATATCTAAGAGAGAGTATCCAAACATCACAAGTAATTACCCGATCCCACCCCACCCACCCACAAAACACCAGTCATTACACGTCTACACTACTACATATTAACGCTCTTTGGCATAATTCAGAATAAAAAATAGATATTTTGTAATAAATCAAGATGCTAAGGGATAAAGGTTTACAGGTGTTTTGAGGGGAAAGGCAAACGAGGTGTTGTTCGCTTTCGGGTTGAACCAGTCACCGTTGGTGTCCTCTCACTTAACCCTTTACCCAGCGCAGACGATATCAAAATTTATTATTTTAAATATAATTTTTTTTAAAATTTCAAAAAGTTTCAACAAAACCATATCATGTGACCCCTCGTTGGAACGAGCTCGACGAGCTCGTTCCAACGAGGGGTCACGTGATATGGTTTTGTTGAACTTTTTTGAAAAATAATATTTTTTTCAACTGCTGAATTTGCATATTGCGCGTGTGGATGCGGGCGATTTGTTAGGTAAAGGGTTAATCTTGTCTACTAATAAATAGTACTCAAATTTGCAACTGTAGTTTCTACTAAGGTTTAACCCTTTGATACATTTGTACGTCTTATGACGTACGAAATCGAACATCGCGTTGATACTTTGTGGTCATTTGCAGTAACCACTGAGCCCCGTCACTTCCTGGATGACTACTGTGATTTTACTACGAGAAAGTTAAAAGACAGATCTTTACAACATATTCGCCGTTTCTTAGCAATTCTGCCAATTCCTAGACAACATCGATGAGATGAAACACCACGGTTCGGCAGTTGTTTAAACAAGAACGTGTTTTACGCTTGTCTGCTATTTCTTTAAAATATTTTTCATCAAATCTAGTCATGGCTGCTATGGAGCAGCCATGAGTAGATTTTAGAGACGGGCGATAAAACGCAAATGCCATTCGATATCGGTATCCAGCCAAAATCGATTTACTGTACCGACTGAAACTCAATATTCCGAAATTTCTTTATTGAAAAATACCTTCGACATTAGTTAAAAAATAAAAGAGCAAACGACAGAACAGTCCGCAAAATTCCATACAAGAAGCCATGGACTGTGTGTTCCTGAAGCACTCGACACCTGTCATTTGAGGTAACAAAAAGGCTGAGAGAAAATACCCAAGAGGTATTTTCTCTCAGTTTTTTCGTAACATCAAATGACCGGTCGCGAGTGCCCGTGTAATTTCCAATATTCAGTTGACAATTCTTCATCCGCTGTAAATGATTACCTCCAGGTGGGCAGTGTACCATATCTGATATTGGTATTCATTATATGACTACGGAATGTAACCGCTAAATATCACCTACTGTTTGACGATCTTTGTCTGGTCCTCGGAAAATCCACAGTGTGGAATCCGATTCCGTATCACTAGTATGACGGACTATTTAATGGTGCGTTCGAATTCGCAAAATTAGCTGTTCCGGTCGCAAAGAATACTTTACTCCGAACTGGAATGGTTGCGCTCGAACGGCGGTCCGAGGTTTTTTTTTATCATATTCATGATATTTTTTTATCGTATTCATGCGCATCGGGGGATTCCCTGTAAGTGTGTACCTGTTACAAAATAAGATAAGATACGATTTATTAAGCAAATACGCCCGAACAAAGGCAGATTGCCTTGTACACACCATATCAACATAAATAGAAACATAAAACAATATTAATTCCATGTGACAAACGTAAATATCAAGGATTATAGTGGTTGTAATATAATATTATTAATGTCACCTCTTGGTGTCAGAATGAGAAAACTTGTTCTCGTTGTATTAAGAATTGCTGGATCATATAACAGATGATACTGCGTAGCTGTGGCATATTGTTTCTCATCGGGAATATGAATCTCTCGGATGTGTCCATCTCAACAAACTCTTGGTAATCACGTTCAAATTTGTAAAATGCACGTTCTCTGAGAGATGTATATTCACTGCACTCCATAACGAAGTGCCATTCTGTTTCTACTGTACCCGAGCCCGCACACCGCGCATAAGCGTTCACTTACGAGGATGGGTGGTTGCACATGCCTCCCCTTTTCTATCATAAGTTTGTGGTTACGTACACGCAAACGAGTAAATATGTTTCTCGCTTCGGGGGATGTTGTGTAGGTCAAATAAGGTTCCAGGGGATATTTGTTTTTACAATCTCGATAAGTTCTCTGTTTATTATTTCCAGTTTTCCTGTTGTCATCAAATATTGCATTATAAAAATTATTTAAACGGGTCTGTTTCAGATTTTTCTTAGTGTTATGTATTTCACAGGTTGAAACGGAATTTTCGGTTCAGATTTATTTGAGGATTATAATTAGCTATAAGCTGCTGATATTTAACCAACATTGAGTCCGACATAGTGTAATTCTCGGATTCAGTTCTAGCCTCTGATAGTAAGGAAGGGGTTTGGAGATCATATAGTTTTATACAAACTTAGCCAACTGGATTTTGGCAGCTATGTGCAGGGGGTACTGTCCAAGTTCAGCTCTCATTACATGTTTCGATGATTTATTGTTCACACCCAGGACTAACTTACAGAACTGAATATGAACGGTTTCACATGGCAATTTATCAACGTTGATTTCCGGTCCCCATAATTCAATGCCGTATAAGAGGATTGGTTTTATCAGGATGTTGAATAGTTTTAGGTAAACCGAAACAGGCGGAAGGCACTTTCTTTTAAAGTTGTTGTTCGGGCTGAAGGGGGCCTTTACACCTTTCAGTTTGAGATCTTGTTGTGCATTCTGAAGTTTACCGATGGATGTAATCGAAAGTCCCATACATGATTGTGTACTGATGGGCGTGCATAAGCTCATTGTTTCCAATATGTAAATTATCGGGCGCCTTATTCTTTCGGAATTGAAAAATCATAACTTTAGTTTTGTCAAC
Source organism: Pictodentalium vernedei (assembly GCA_031216915.1). NCBI lineage: Eukaryota > Metazoa > Mollusca > Scaphopoda > Dentaliida > Dentaliidae > Pictodentalium > Pictodentalium vernedei. The sequence continues at coordinate 267,924,595 of CM062291.1, read as the reverse complement.
ATTTACGCTAAGTGTGTGTTTATTGCAGTAGGCATTCAAGTTATCCAATGCTCTCTATAGTCCCCGAGACGAGTTTGAGATGATCGTTAAATCGTAGCAAATGTCAAGTGACTTAGATTCGTGGTGTGTAGACGGACGGGATCACATTTTTCATCAAAGATTTAGCTAATGTCGTTAATAAAGAGTTTGAAGAGCGTCGGCGAGATCACACAACCTTGTCTGACACCAACCGTTGACATTAGGGTTGGGCTTAATTCTCCCGAAGTTTTTATTTGATAGTAATCTGAGCTATAGGGATTTTTAAATTTTAAATACATTATCCTGTATACCGAGGCGGCGTAGTTTATGAAAGACAATGTTTCCATCAACAGTATCAAATGATTTTTTAAAATCAACAAAAACAGCATATAGCGGTTGTTTAAGTTTTTTTTATATTTGTTTAAAGCTGTTTAAGAAATAAAGGCGCTGTCAATAGTACTACGGTGTTTTCTAAACCCGAACTGATTATCAGTAATCAAGGAATTATCTTCAAGATAGGTATTAACCTCTCGTTGATAACTCTGTTGAATAGCTTACCCCCAGCACCGCTTACGGCAACCGCTCTATAATTATTGGGAGCGTTTCGAATACCCTTCTTATATAATGTGGTGAGAACAGATTTACTCCATGAGGGGGGATAATGATGTGATTCAAATACCTGATTAAATATTTTAGTTACATGATCAGTCATATGCGGGACTATTATTTTTAAGAGCTCGTTTGAAATGTTTTCACACCCGGTCGATTTATTGCTTTAGAGTGTGCATTATTTCGGTAGCCGAGATTTTGTCATTATTGAATAGGTGTTGAATATCTACTTCTGTGTTTTTTACACCGGGTGCATTTTCATGGGTTTGTGGTCGACACCAACATGTTTTAAAGAAATCGGGGGTCGAGATGATTGATCTCAACATTGTTTGTTCGAAGGGATTTAATTGTCTGCAAACAGGTTTTTGGATCTGAAGATGATAATTTTTTGAGGTTTTCCCACATGTTTTTGAAGTGGATTTTGGATTTTTTCATCGTTGCTCTTTTATACATTTTCTTACAAGGAAAAAACGTTTGCAACAGACATCTATCCTGAGGGTTTTGCTTAAACGTTTTAAGTGAATTTTGCATGGCGTGTTTGCGTTCATCATCAAACCATTTCCTTTTAGTTTTTTTTTATTTAGGGGCACGCAAAATTCTCATGGATGCCAGATTGTTTATGTCAGTCAGTAAAACAGACAAATCAGTTATTGCTTCTTCTGTACCGGAATCGTCATTAGTGTGATTTTTCATTATAAACTGCCGATTTTTAAACTGAATGTCTTGCCGCAAAACTGCCTCCAAAGCTCTCGTTGGGCTATCTTTGGCCCATTTTAGAGTATTCTTTGGTTGCGTGTATCTGTATTTTGGAGCTTTTTTGGTCAGAAGATTAGCTTGGCCCATAACGTAATAATGTAAGCTTGACATTCAGACCTAGTGTAAACAAAAATAGTTCTTTTTAACTTCAATCCACTTTATCAAAAAAGGTTGGAGGAATTGTTAATGCTAGCGTTGGAATGCGGTGTTGAACTATAAGTCATATAATAAACCTTTTACCGCTACAGTGAAGTGATCTTGGTCGTCGCATCACGTCTCGTTGATGGGGTCAGATCGCCGCCCAATCAAACTCGCTGCCTGCGTACCGATACCGAGGTAAATCGTTCTAAAAATACAGATACCGAAACCGAACTGGAAATTTCAATTCCGCCCATGTCTGCTAGATTTGATGTAAATTTCCCTAACATTTAACTAAAAAATCACTGTTCGAAAAGTTTATAAAGCTACAAATGATAATTTTGGTCAGAAGTGCTAAGTTATAATACTTGTTCTAGTGGTAAGAGATATTTGCTGTTCTGGACATAAATATTCACCTACAGCATGTGACGAGTTCAACTGTGTATGCTTGCATATTTCATCTACCAGATCATTTGCATTTTCATCAGAGAGACAGCAAACGGGAGTTTGCATTAGTTTCAGGACAATGTCAGCAGTTTCAGATATTTGCTTGACAGTGAAATTCGATTCAACGAGGAGTATATATCTACGTGTTTTCTGTTGACATTCCACCTTCTGTGCAGTACTATTTAAGGCTAGGGATAATCCACGGCGATTTATGCGTTTAGATACCAGCTATAATGAGGTGTTGGATGACAGCCAGACAGAAGACCATGCGATCATTCGATGATGATACCGATGTCTAACGGAGCTTGGTGAGTTTTTGGTTTTCCGGCTCGGCTTCGGTTTTTGCAGGAAACCGGAAAAACGAATCGCAAGACGCAGCAAAAACTGGCCGAACAGGTTTACTGTGTCAGTGCATAAACTGTTCAAACTATCTTACTAGGAGAGAAATGGAGTAGTTACCCATATGGACTCTCGTCACTAAGTCATCTGTCAAGGGGTCGAATACGTCGTGTTCTCATTGTAACACTTTCAACCTTATTGACGATCGAAGTGGGGAGAAAAGAGAACACAACACAGATTAGCCCTTTACCTAACGAATCGCCCGCATCCGCCCGCGTAATATGCAAATTCAGCAGTTGAAAAAATATTGCATTTCAAAATATTTTCACCAAAACCATATCATGTGACCCCTCGTTGGAACGAGCTCGACGAGCTCGTTCCAACGAGGGGTCACATGATATGGTTTTGTTGAAATTTTTTGAAAAATTTAAAAAAATGAGATTTAAAATAATAAATTTTGATATCGTCTGCGTTGGGTAAAGGGTTAGATGAACTTTATTCATTTGTTTCTCTAATTTATATTTTGTCTGACTCAATATGCTTAGTAGCTGATCCTCTAGGATTCCTAAGGGTGACCAAAGGGAAGTAAGGCTGAACCCAATGAAGATACTTACAGACAGGTCGTTTTGTGGTGAGTGGGGTCATTCAAACTGTTGCAGATAGTTTACAAGTTAGGGAGTCTGAAGTGTTATTTACTATATGCTCTTAACCCTTTACCTAACACGAAAAGCAGACAACACTTGCAAACAAGGTTCTTGAAAAGTTATTTTTTTTAATATTTCGACTCAAAAACATAGCTTATGACTCCTCATTGGAACGCGCTCGATGAGCGCGTTCCAATGAGGGGCCAAAAGCTATGTTTTTGAGACACAAAATGATAACTGGACGGTAATATTTGTGAATAGCGCTGACCTGTTTTGCTCGTGACGTTAGGTAAAGGGTTAACACATAGAAAAACTGAACCGAAACCTCGGTATTTTTTCTGACACCGAACCGAAACCAAAACTGAATCTGAAAAATCTAAACCGCACAGCTGTAGTCCCTAACCTGGTTTCTTGGAAACCTCCCCGACAAAGATTTCTAATAAATTATGTTGTAGGCTATTATTATCATTGGAGAGAAATGGTCAATCTGCTAACTAATAGCCTACTAATTATATGGGGAATACTGTACCAAAACAATATTTTGTCTCTGAGACTGATTATTAAGGTAAGCGTTTCATCAACTCTTGATTGACCCTATTTACCTTTAACCCTTTACCTAACATGAAAAGCAGACGACACATGCAAAAAAAATTCTCGAATAACTAATTTTTTTCACTTTTCGACGAGCTCGTTCCAACGAGGGGTCATAACCTATGTTTTTGAGACAAAAAATGAAAAAATAATGAAAATTAATTGGCAATTTTTGAGAATAGCGCTGACCGGTTTTGGCCGTTACGTTGGGTAAAGGGTTAACTCTTTTCCAAACCTAACGACATACGCTGGCCAGCATTATTCGCGAAAATCGGCATTTTTCCTTCTTTCAGTTTTTGAACTTAACCCATGTTTTTAAAACAAGAAATCCAAATATTCAGTCATTTTAGATTTTTTTTTAAATTGCCGTTAGGTAAGGGGTTATCCAACGCAGACGATATCAAAATTCATTGTTTTAAATATTATGTTATTATGATCTCGTTCCAATGATGAGTCACGTGATATGGTTTTGTTGAATTTTTTCTAAAAAAATTTTCAACTGCTGAATTTGTATATTACGAGAGTGGATATGGCCGATTCGTTACGTTACGGGTCAAGCAGGCTTAATTTTAGACAGGGTTTATACATTCTATTAACCCTTTACCCAACGTAACGACGAAAACCGGCTAGCGCTATTCTCAAAAATCGCCAATTAATTTTCATTATATTTCCATTTTTTGTCTTAAAAACATAGGTTATGACCCCTCGTTGGAACGAGCTCATCGAGCTCATTCCAATGGGGGTCATAACCTATGTTTTTGAGACTCCAAATGAACAAAAATTAGTTATTCAAGAATTGTTTTTGCAAGTGTCGTCTGCTTTTCGTGTTAGGTAAAGGGTTAACACATTTTCTTCCATTTCAAAATACAAATCCACAAAAACAAATAAAACCTTGGTGCAAACACTACACTCACATTGACTAATCAGTGACGGTCAAAGCTTAGATTCTCACCGGGTCAACCTTTAGGTTCTATCCTTTCACCGTGCATCGCTAAGTATATTTGATGGTTGGATCCATATAGACATCTGGATTTCATGGCTTTATTAACATATCTTGACATATTTTTCCGCCCCTGAAAGAGATGCCGCGTGGCGTTCCCCCACCCCGCTCCCATCACACACACAGAGAGACGTTTTGACCGCCACTGATTGGCTTTTCTTCTGAAGTTCTGTATGCCACATATCCGATCAGACCTGAGTTATAAACAATGGGCGTCAATATTTCTTCCTATACCTTAACATACAGTATCCCAACTTGTTATGACATCTGCGGTTCTTCCATGTTTTGTGATGGAGTCATTGGAACCGTAGCGCTTAAAATCTCCTTCAGCCTAACCTTAAACTTTGTGTGCCCGATGGCGTAGATGACTGGATTGTACGCACATTGTGCTGTGGCAATGATAGTAGGAACCACGGTGAGACCAAGTGGAATATCAGCGCCGGCGGCTGATGCTAGAAAGATTAATCCATATGGTAGCCAGGCAACCAAATAAACAACAACTGTCACAAGAATAATCTGAAAAAGAAGAAAAAGTTTTTTTTACATTATAAAAATTCCAATAAGACTAAAATTCTCGCACTCTGATTGGGCGAGAGTTGGCGTAGTTTTCTCTGTATTCAAGACTCCAGTAGAATATGTTACCATTGACGTCAAAACGCGAAATGTTTGAAATGAGGTTACCCATTTCGCAATTATTTCGGAGTAATTTGCAAACCGTTTTATTTTTTTCTAGATTTTTCAAACGCGAAGCAGACGATTTTCCAAATCAAGTGTTGTTTAACCCTTTGAACTCTAGTGGTATCGTTCATGCCAGTTCAATACCAGCAATTTGAAGATTCCATATTCATTATTAGGGGTAGACCAATCAATATTTTCAACGTGCAGCCCGAGGCTGCACGTTGAAAATATTGATGGGTTAACCCCACACATTTACTGAACAGCTATCCTATTTAATGTCGTTATGACGTATCATGTTCCTGGCCGGAAAAGCGGCCGCTCGGGTTAAATTAGAAATCAGTTTACGATTTGAACTAAGATGGAATGATCTAATATTTGCCCACTCTCCAGTAAAGTCGTGGGGTAAACAGGAAGTTTATTTACAACATTTGTTTTCGTTGGAGGTTGCCTTGTTCGTATCACGATGTGGGTTTTGGGCTAACGGTAGGGTCTTATTTGAACGGATCGTTATTGTGATGAATTGGCGGTAACATGGTCTCGGGTTTGCGGCTCGGAGCATATGTTCAACCTCGACGCTCCGCATTTCGGCTGAACATAACCTCCGAGCCGCAAACCCCAGACCATGTTACCGTCAATTCATAACAATATCTTTATAATGTTGAGTTAAGATACTGTTAGTGTGTTCTTGTAGACCATGCTACCCAGCGTAATGTCAGGTGTATTTCTTTATTTGGTGGAAGGGCCCGAAGGCGGGTGTCCACTCTCGTTCCGCCACGAGATTCTACTGCATCCAGCAACCCTAAAAGTCTGGAAAATGGTGCAACCATGGACTTTTCGCTAGTAATTACCGATGCATAAACATTTCTAACTCATATCGTCGTGAAAATCGACTTTCGATAAAGGTATCTCCCTTGAAATTATTTGTCGAACAAGGAAAGTTCAATTTAGAAGCAAGTAGTTGTTGCGAAAACACCTATGGTATCAGTAGAAAATAAAGTTAACTTTCCTTTTTGTTACTTCTAATGAACGAAAACAACAGACAACTCTCGGAGCAACCACTCCACTGATAACCCGTCATAAAGAATATCTGGAAACCTGTATCACACCTACCATCACTATGTAAGAATTCCCTTGGCTCTTTGTTTAGCGAATGTGTTTTTAAAACCCTTTACCTAACGTAGAAAGCAGACGACACTTGCAAAAATAATTCTTGAATAACTAATTTTTTTCATTTTTTGTCTCAAAAACATAGGTTATGACCCCTCGTTGGAACGAGCTCGACGAGCTCGTTCCAACGAGCGGTCATAACCTATGTTTTTGAGACAAAAAATGAAAAAAATAATGAAAATTAATTGGCGATTTTTGAGAATAGCGCTGGCCGGTTTTGGCCGTTACGTTGGGTAAAGGGTTAAAGTAATTTGCAAATTTTTATTTTTCCCAGGACAAAAGTAGCAAATCTTTCCTCCTAGATGTTTATATTAACCGTTTACCTGACGCAGTATTTTTCAAAAATAAATTAAATTTCACTTTTTTCGAAAACAAATTTCACAATTGTTTAATAAAAGTATATAAATATGGATATCGTCAGAACCAGCTCGATGAGCTGGTTCTAATGCTATCCATATTTGTATGGTTTTATTGAGAAACTTCCGAGATATTTTAGGTTGTAGTAAGCTTATTCTGGTTAATTTTCTGGCCGTTTTTGACCGCTATGTTAAGTAAAGGGTTAATGGAAATGACAATGTCTGTATTAGATAATGTATGCTACGTTGCGCACATTGTTGATATAATGAACAGGACAAAAAGTTACATACAGAACATTAAAAGATGGGGAAAACGCCGTTTTCTCCTTTTTAAATGGATTTCAAAGGAGAATAATAATAAAACGGTCAAACTGATTGGGGGGGGGGGGGGGGGGCTGTAAAAAGCCAGCTTCTGTATTTTCATACTACTCTCCAGGAAAATGTCTGAAGTTTGTGAAATGATGCGCACATCTATGATGCAACTTCGCTAACATTAAGAAATTTCAATTTTTATATGAAATTACTGTACTCTTTGAGTTAAATTTGCTGACAGTTTTTAGAAAGTTAAGGGGAGCTAACTTTCTTATAAATCTTTTCCATTGACGACCATTGTCAGCCATATTTTGTGTCGCTAATATCTGTCGGAAAATGTGATGTCAAGTAAAAATGTTTTTTTTTGTAAATATCTTGGGTTCAATTTGATATCCCTCATGTTTTCAACGGATAGCGGTAAAAATATCCTTTATTGATTGCTCAGTGTGGAGAGCTGCTTGAGTTCGTAAGGACAGAGATATTAGTGTCAGAACTCCTTGGCGGGAGAGAGCTAACAGATGTTGATAATACGACCCCCGTGTTCCAATGTGTTCTACGTGCCAGAAGGCACATAGAACACATTGGAACTCAGGGGACGATATTATAGAGTGTGAGAATTAGTAATTGCTTGGGATGTGTAGTCCCAAGTTAACCCTACGAGGACAAGATCAGTGAATTTGTAACTGAACTGTGTAATACGGAATCGCGGTGACGGCAACAGCGACACAAGTGTAGTGAAGATGCCTACGCGAGCGTACGGCAGCAGAACTTTAACCCTTTACCCAACGTAACGTCCAAAACCGACCACCGCAATTCACAAAAATCAACGTTCAGTTCTTATTATTTTTTTCATTTTCTGTCTCAAAAACATAGCTTATGACTATGACTTTTATGCAAAAAATGAAAAGAAATAGTTATTCAAGAATTTTGTTTACAAGTGTCTTCTTCCTTTCGTGTTAGGTAAACGGTTAACCCTTTACCCAACGCAGACGATATCAAAATTTATTATTTAAAATATAATTTTTTAAAATTTTTCAACAAATTTCAACAAAACCATATCATGTGACCCCTCGTTGGAACGAGCTCGACGAGCTCGTTCCAACAAGGGGTCACATGATATGGTTTTGTTGAAATTTTTAAAAAAATAATATTTTTTCAGCTGCTGAATTTGCATATTACGCGGGCGGATGCGGGCGATTCGTTGGGTAAAGGGTTAAGCAAACTAAGTGCAGATGACGGCGAGTTTAACCTCATGAAAGAAGTGTCGAAAGGGGCGAGCATTAACTCTATCGTAAATCCCAGAACCCAAGCCGTGTAGATAGACCGACAATGAAGGATCGAAGAAATCCGCGTGGAAAGGGAGCACACCAACCTGCGAGACACGACATGAGGACACACAGTGCGGACTGTAATTGTGTGTAAACTTTATTCTCGGGCTGTTAACCCTTTACCTAACCTGAAAAGCAGACGATACTTGCAAACAAAATTCTTGAATAACATTTTTTTTTCTTTTTTTTGTCTTAAAAACATAGGTTATGACACCTCATTGGAACGAGGGAAGGGGGATACTGTAGGCCTGATGTGGGGTGTGTATGGCACTTTATCTTCAACAGCTGTAACCCTGCTTGAGCGGAGCTTGGACCGAGTTAGCATGTTGAGGAGCTGACAGTTGCTCGTCGATGCTGGGTGGTTCTCTCCGGGTACTCCGACTTCCTCCACCAGTTAAAACTGTCACGGTCACGATTAGCCACTGTGCTTAAGTATGCGACCTTAAACACCAATAAATAAATAAATTTGTTTTTGAGATAAAAAATGAAAAAATAATGAAAATTAATTGGCGACTTTTGTGAATAGCGCTGGCTGGTTTTGGTCGTTACGTGGGGTAAAGGGTTAACGAATTTGTAAGTAAATTGCACCATATATTCCCCTAGGCCTGTAAATAAATTATCTTTTCAGCGAGTTATCGTCGATCGCCTTTAAATATTGAAGACACTGACCCCTTCAGAAGAACGAACAGTACCAAAAAATAGGGCGTTGATAAGGTGGTAAGACTAACGTTCGAATCGAGGTCCATACGACAGCCTATGGGTGTCAACTGTGCCGCTAGCGAACAAATAGGTCTCCCACCTCCCGAATGGCACCCCCCCCCCCCCCCACCCCCACATCCCAATTAAGTGACATTCTCTCTTAACCTTTCACTTAACGTAACGGCCATAAATGACAAGCGCCTTTCACAAATATCGCCATTCCAATTTTAGTATATTTTCATATTTTTTTGTCGCAAAAATATAATTCATTGCAACGAGCTCGTAGTACCCCGACAGAACCACCGAAAAAACTAGTAACTGTCAGACTCACTAATATCGCGAAAGCAGGCTTAGCATTGGTTGAATGCATGTGAACACTCGGCGTATAGTACGCGTAATCACACTGCTCCACCGTGCTTCCACTTAGGCAGTTATTTATTCATTTATTAGGGTTTAACGACACTTTTGACAGCCAGGGTCACCTCATGTGGGACAGTTTTACGGGTGGAGGAAGCCTGTGTACCCGTTGAGAACCACTGAATAAAGACGAGCAACTGCCAGACTCACCACCGTACCAACTCCACACAAGCAGGATAAGCATTGGTTGAAGACAAGTTCACCATCCCCGTGTAGTATGCCTCAGCACACAGCGCTACCGTTCCCCCACGTAGGCAATCGGGATGCAGTGCGTTGCCCAAGAACACAACGCAGTTACCCCTTGGGGGACCAAACCATGGGCCTTCCGGTTTGAACTCCAATTCCGTAACCACTAAGCCACTGTGCTCACTTTAATTGGCAGTTGGGATAAACAGATTGCTCAAGGACAGAACGCAGATACTGATACTTAACCATTTACCTAGCACGAAAGGCAGACGACACTTGGAAACAAAATTCTTGCATAACTAATTTTTTTTGTGTGTGTGTGTCAAAAACATAGCTTATGACCCCTCATTGAAACGAGCCCAACGAGCTCGTTCCACTGATGAGTCATAGGCTATGTTTTTGAGACGGAAGCGCGGTGGCTCAGTGGTAGACTGTTGGACTTCTATGCTAAAGGTTCCGAGTGCGATCCCCGTCCGGGACGACCCGCGTTGTATCCTTGGGCAAGGCACTTCATCTTCAACCGCTGTAACCCTGCTTGAGCGGAGCTTGAACAGAGTTAGCATGTTGAGGAACTGACAGTTGCTCGTCGATGCTGGGTGGTTCTCTCCAGGTACTCCGACTTCCTCCACCAGTAAAACTGCCACGGTCACGATTAGCCACTGTGCTTAAGTATGTAACTTTAAACACCAATAAATAAATAAATAAATTTGTTTTTGAGACAAAAAATGAAAAAATAATGAAAATTGAATGGTATTTATATGAATGGTGCTGGCCGGTTGTGGCCCTTACGTTAGGTAAAGGGTTAGAAAATGCACTTACAAGGGTGCTCTTGCCTTCAACCGCTGCTAGTTCATGCAGAGTTAGAAAGACACAGTTGCTCGACACTACTCGGTGGTTCTCTCTGGTTACTTCGACTTCCTCCACTTGTAAAACTGTCCTACGTGATGTGGCTCCGACTGTTGAAAGTGCCGTTGAACCCCAACAAACAAACGAACATTCGCCCTGTGGTCAATGCTGTAAACCTTTACAATTGTATTTTCTAGTTATGACTTGAAATGAGTTAAAATGAACCATTAGCATTTTCCAAGATCTGGCAATTTGCCAGTTGGCAAATTGCCAGATCTTTGAAAATGCTGATGATTCGTTTCAGTCCGATGTATTAATAGGTAGATATTTATTTATTTATTGGTGTTTAATGTCACATATTTCTGCACAATGGCTAATCATGACCTCGACAGTTTTACGGGTGGAGGAAGCTGGAGAACCCGGAGAGAACCACCGAGCAACGGCGAGCAACTGTCAGCTCCCCAACATACTAACTCCACACAAGCAGGGTTAGCATTGGTTGAAGACAGTGCACAATCGACGTGCACTACGCCTTAGTACACAACGTCACCGTGCCCCCATGTGGGCAATGGGGGTGAAGTGTCTTGCCCAAGGACACAACGCAGTTGCCGCAGGTGGGATTCGAACCGTGGACCTCTCGGCTTGCAGCCTGCACCTCTACCTACTGAGCCACCCCCCCCCCCCTTTTTTTTTTAATAGGTAGAACATACAATTCTAGAAAATATAATTGTAAGAGTTTTATAGTAACATTTCCCTTGGAGGGAGTTAGTCGCTCTCTTGTGATTTTCAAAGCGATTATTATTAATGACACGCCTGTTCTATGAAATTCCCATCTGTAGCAACACTAAACCATGCGAAAAATGAAAATCTGTTCCGCACATATCTGCGGAATGGAAATCGTTGGGGGACTATTTTTAAATCGAAGCGAAATTTCACTGGAATTTTCTCCAAATCGTGCACCGCAATTACAATTTTAATCACTAGCGATAGCTAAAGATTGTCCCCTGAATTCCAATGTGTTCTATGTGCCAGTAGGCACATAGAACACATTGGAACTCGGGGGACGAAATAGTAGCACGGGTTCTCCTTTCAAATTTGGTTGGCGATAAACTGTGTTCTTTTTGTTGATAGTTGTCAAATGAATTGCTGAGTGTCCTTCTAATAATTGTTTTTATAGACGCGAAGGCGTGTAATAAACACAGAACGACACGCGTGTGTCGTTCTGAGTATATATGGCATGGTTGTAAGCATCACAATAATTTCACAATAATGTATGGGAGATACCTTTGTTGCTCTCTTTTCTATGTCCGGTATATAACACACTCCATGTCTTGAGTCTGTGATCTGTGCATTCGTCTGAGTTATGCCATGAGAAACTCGAAACTTTGTGGTTATTAGTATCTTAACGTACCAATATACCATGATGCTCATAGGCAAAAAAAGGAAAAATACTGCTACGCAGATGACGTAGGAAACAGCGCCAGTGCTGTGGCCGTGCCAGTCAATACTGCAGGTTGTTCCAAATGGCTCCACGGTGTATCTTCCCCAACTCACAAATGGCATTGCAGCCCAAACACATGCATATACCCATATACTGACAATTATAATACGAATCTTTTTCATCTGTCTCAGGTACAAGGCTGAAAGAAAAAAAACAACAAGTTGGCTGTTTATAAGGCCTCCGTCTTGAAGTACATGTCAGACTCGAGGCCAGGGTCTCAATTTTTTTCCGACATGGTGGGGCGAGAGTTAAAACTTTTCGACAGTATTCCCGGGTCGGTTCTAACTTGAAACCTAACTCAATATACTTCTTTAACCCTTTACCCAACGTAACGACCAAAACCGGCCAGCGGGATTCTCAAAAATCGCCAATTAATTTTTATTTTTTCACTTTTTGTCTCAAAAACATAGGTTATGAGCCCTCGTTGGAACGAGCTCGTCGAGCTCGTTCCAATGAGGGCTCATAACCTATGTTTTTGAGAAAAAAAATGAAAAATATTAGTTATTCAAGAATTTTTTTTGCATGTGTCGTCTGCTTTTCAGGTTAGGTAAAGGGTTAACCCTTTAACTGGTTGAGGGCTAGATTATTTTGCCACTCTCCAATAATTTATAATAGAACAAATTTACAAGAACAAAATAATCTTTGCGTTTGACTGAATATGAAACACAAGAAAGGAAAATGTTGGATTCTGATCTGGGACCCTCATGTTTTTTGAAAACCCAAATAGTATCTTCTAATACTCAACCAGTTAACCCTTTAGCTAACACGAACAACAGGCAGACGACACTTGCCAAAAAATTCTTGAATAACTATTTTTTTCATTTTTTGTCTCAAAAACATAGGTTATGACCCCTCATTGGAACGAGCTCATTCCAATGAGGTGTCATAACCTATGTTTTTGAGACAAAAAATGAAAAAAATACTGAAAATTAATTGGCGATTTTTTGTGAATAGCGCTGGCCGGTATTGGTCGTTACGTTGGTTAAGGGGTTAACTAATGAATCGTTTGCATCTTCCAGCATAATTTACGAGCACTTTCCAATGAAGAGTCGCATTTATTTTTTTTAAACATTGGGGGACAAATAATTAAAATAACAAATTTTGATAACGTGTGCGTTCAGTTTATTTTTAAAATGGTTAACTTTTTTTGCAAATTAGCACTTTTTAGAGAAGAATTGGTATTCGAGCTACCAGCACTTTTTCCGATGCACAACAAAATTTCTGACAAACACGTGACATGACCCCCACCCACGAACTTCACTAGTTTCGGGAATGAGCCAAGAACAAATTAAATTAACCTGGTTATCTCAACTTGTTTCAGGCAACTCTTTTCTAAGGTCATTCTTTCTGGTTTTCTAAATATGCGAAATACGATAATTCTGATGGGGTTACCATTTTTTATTCAAATGAGGAGATGAGAAACCCACAGATTACTTTTGCGTAAAAGCCTCCAATGGCATTCAGATCACTCCCAACTAACAATGTTATTGAAATACAGGAACATCTCTAATACATCCGACGTAAATCTAAAATATAAATATACCATGCCCAAATTCACACTAAGGTGGACACCTGATAGCCAGATAAGAGCTATAAGAGCAATTTATGGCCACGATGTTGAATGTAAAAAACAGCAGTTTCTGATGAAACCCTACACTCAGTATAGAAAAGGCACTACTGACGCCGTGGCCGAATTCAGTGAGTTATTGGGTATTATTAACACAGCTGCAACAAAAAGAATAACTCTTAGGTCTTAGGAAATCGAAAATGAGACCTAAGAAGAGATGGTTTGATAGCGAATGCAAACAACTAAAAAGTGCTCTGGATGACGCTATAAAACGCTTGTAACGCACACCCCACGACAGGTTATTGATTCAGAAATTTTATTCTGCCAAAAAAGCATACAAGAAAACACTAAAAAGAAAATCAAAGTTATACTTCAAAAGCATATGCGATAAACTAGAACACCCGTCAACATCTGATCCCAGAGAATACTGGAAAACAATTAATTCATTGCGAAAAAACAAAGCCGCAGATCAACATCTGGATGCCGACAGAACTGTAGATTTCTTAGGTGATCTTCTCTGTAGACCTAGACCACCGAACAAATCTAACAGTCCTGACACGTTTAGCAGAAATCAAGATTATCAGTTTGCACTTAATAATGGTTCATTTACTGCCGATGAAATTATGTACTCAGTTGAACGACTCAAAAACAAAAAAAGCATCTGGTTGCGACAATATATCAAACGAACTGCTTAAAACTGTTACCCCACATCTAATCGATTACTAAATTAAACTTTTTAACCGGGTGTTTGAATCACACCATTATCCAGTGATTTGGAGCAATACTGTACTAACAACTATCTACAAGAAAGGTGATAGATATGATCCAAATAATTACAGAGCAATAGCCGTAAGCAACGCGCTTGGCAAGCTATTTAATAAAGTTCTGAACGAAAAGATTAACACATATCTTGAAGACAATTCCTTAATCACCGATAAACAATTTGGCTTTAGACAAGGTCGAGGTACAACCGACAGCGCTTATATTCTTAAAACATCGATAAATAAATATAAAAAGATGAAAAAACCACTATATGCGGTTTTTGTTGATTTTAAGAAAGCCTTCGACACTGTTGACAGAAGTATTCTCTTTCAAAAACTTAACAAAGTGGGTATATGTGGTAATATTCTCGCAGTGTTAAGTTCTTCACATCAGTCAAGCGTTTATCAAATAAAAACCAAACTTGGCGTGAGCCCCGCACAATTATCGACAATCGGTGTTAGGCAGGGCTGTGTAATTTCGCCGACATTATTTAAAATTTTTATTGATGACATTGGAGACATTTTTGATGAAAATTGTGCACCTGTAAAATTAAATAATACTACATTCAATCATCTGCTTTTCGCAGATGATCTGGTGCTGATATCAGACAACCCTAAGGGTTGCAGCGATGCTTAGACCAATTGGACGATTACTCTGTTAGAAACGGGCTCCATGTAAATGCAGATAAAACAAAGGCGATGACATTCCACTCCCGTAAAGTTAGAATGCCAAACTTCCACATAGGTTCAAATTCAGTTACTCAGGTATCCGATTACACTTATCTTGGTCTATGTTTCGCAAAAAAAATGGAAAGTTAACAAAAGCACAACAAGAATTAAGCAAAAAGGGCATGAAAGTACTGTACAGTCTACTGAATACTTTCAAAAAGGAATGGTCACCTCCGATAATTCTTCTCACTAAACTTTTCGATTCACTTATTAAGCCTATTCTTTTATATAGAAGTGAAATATGAGTGTCTGAAATAAACAACACACACGGTGATAAGGTTCCGTTTTAACATGTCCATCTACAGTTCTGTAAAAGCCTACTCGGTGTTAACAGGAAATCATCCAACCACGCAGCGAGAGCGGAGCGGAATTAGGTCGATATCCTATGCACATAGAGGCTACGATGCAAATGATTAAATTATGCAACCAAATTGTACCAGATGTCTTCTTCAACACTGTTGACTGAGGCTAGAATTGGGTCTGAAAATTATACATTACCAGATTCAATCATTTCAAGATGTCATCGTCTTGTGGAAGATAGTGGTCAAGCAAATGCCCCCTGTAAACAACCAGCAAACCTTAGCAGTTGGAAAAATGACGTAATTCGTGAAGACTTGAAGACTCGCCACCTTAATACTTTTCTAAATGATATTTACAATGATGATAAGAAGGCCGGAAAAAAACAAACTTAAAACCTGTAGAGAGTTTAAAGACAATTATAACATAGAAGTTTATTTACTGAACACAACTTCGGAACATGCAAAACATATGTTCACCCGATTACGTATTAGTAATCACAACTTAATGATTGAGAAGGGTAGACATATTCAGCCCCCATTAACTGTACATAAAAGGTTATGTAAGGTCTGTAACAATGGTAATATAGAAAACGAATTCCACTTTGTTATGGATTGTAAGAGATATGAATCTATACGTGCTGACTCCTATCGCAAAATCGAGAGAGAATATCCATATTTTGTTGGTATGAGTAGCTCTAAGAGATTCGTATTTCTTATGAAAAATGAAATCTCCGCACTGTGTGGTATCATCTGTAATATGATCCGACAAATGTTTGAATGCAGAGAATGCTTACTTGCGGCATAACACCAATTAGAATGCAATCACTGGCTATAACATGCACCAACTGAATATTAGTGTTTATGGTGTAAAACATATTTTGCTATTTCCTGGTATTATTGTTACTAATTTCAATGACATGCAATCTGCCTTGTTTTTGGTGTTCTTGCAATAAATATTATCTTATCTTATCTTATCTTATCTCCTTATTTTATGAGCTTCTTTCTCGGAGTGCCTTTTCCAACAGCGTATTGCTTCGCAGCATTTCAGCGAAACAGTCGAGAGTTTTGTTATATACCTATCATAAACTCTTAACCTGCTGAGTATTTTTAGGGTATTTTTCTTCAAATCTAGTCATGGCTGTTGTGCAGCAGCCATTACTAGATTTGATGAAAAATTCATCTAAAATTTACTTAACCCTTTACCCAACGTAACGTCAAAACCGGCCAGCGCTATTCTCAAATATCGCCCATTAATTTTCATTATTCTTTTATTTTTTGTCTCAAAAACATCGGTTATGACCCCTCATTGGAACGCGCTCGTCGAGCTCGTTCCAATGAGGGGTCATAACCTATGTTTTTGAGCAAAAAAAATAGTTATTCAAAGATGTTTTCTGCAACTGTCGTTTGCTTTTCATGTTAGGTAAAGGGTTAAGAAATCATTGCTGAAAAAAAATCCTT
The DNA here is from genome assembly GCA_031216915.1 of Pictodentalium vernedei. Classification (NCBI taxonomy): domain Eukaryota; kingdom Metazoa; phylum Mollusca; class Scaphopoda; order Dentaliida; family Dentaliidae; genus Pictodentalium; species Pictodentalium vernedei. The sequence continues at coordinate 267,907,749 of CM062291.1, read as the reverse complement.
TCAATTTACGAGTAGAAACTGGATTAAATATGCCCAAATTATGCATTTTCAATGGCAAGAGAAATCCTATCCTGGGCAGGAAGACCAGCCTGCAGTATGCAAGGCGTTAATACGGACACGATTTCAGTCATCCAATCTCTCCTCAAGGATCAGGTGGATTGTGATAATGGCAAAATGAACGCAGTGTGATACTGCAAAATCGTAAATGAAGCTGCTTTAAAAATGTGTCTTCTTCTTCCACGTCGCTCTATGAACTGTGCTCTAAATTCACAATTTATTTTATATCTACGTGGTTGTATAAATGCATCAATTCATTCTTCAACGAATGTTGTCGAACCTATATTAGATTTGTGCCAGAAACACCGAAATAATGAGGTACTTCCGCCCTCCCAAGCCGGAATGGAGACAAAGAACACGCCGGAGCGACAACGTAGTTGCTTCGATTTCTTTCATTCGTTGTCATTTCCTCTTTTTCATCTGAGGGCAGGTATATAATAAGAAAACGTTTGTGCAAGCACAAGTGTGCATGGAAAATGCCCATGAAACACTTTTATTTTGTGTATATATTATGCAATCTCTTCATATTAGAACATCGATAAGAAACATTCTGTGAACAAACTTGAATCTTTCTGACAAAAACAAGATGAACACCACATCTCAAAGCATTATTTTAAAATAATCTCAAACTTATTCGACAGGGTTCCATACAATGGGGGTTAATATCTTCATTCGAAAACACTTGAAAGTGTGCCCCTCCCACTCACAAACATTCCCTACGCCCACCCCCCCCCCCCCCACCCCCCCCCCCCCCCCCAAAAAAAAAAAAAAATTTTGTCCTGACGAATCGTCCCGGTACGAAACTCGACTTGGGATAAAATGCCCGAATCCCACACAAAAAGCAGCATGCTTAAATGTAGGCTACAGATATATCGCGAATTAGGGGAAAATATTTTCGCAGACATCTCATCTAACATAATCAAGGGTGGATATATCATAACGAAAATAAATAACGAAAATATGTAATTTGAAATCTTAAGCAATCGCGTCCGTTGCCTTGGAATTTTCGTTCAAAGTTTGGAGGTGGCATAACACGACAACACGCATTCTAATAACACTGAATACGGTGACCCCCAGTTAAAAATCTCTATCCGAACTCGGCCGATAAAAAGAAAAAAGACATTTTCCAATGGAGTATACATATCAACCTATTGTCTACAAAGATTTAATTTCTTGACATAATCAAGGAAAAAGTTTCCTAATTATGAAATTGGATTTTCATTGTCAAAATTCTCCAGAGATCATATTTGCTTTTCAATTAATCGGTCGAGTTCCAAGTCTCCTTCCTGAAATTTGACTATGATTCCTCATAAATGTTATTTCAAGATATGAAAATACAAAAAGTAAGTATAGGTTGGAATTGAAATCATATATTCAATATTGAAAAAAAAAACTAAAATAAACACCATCAACCGGAACAACAGAGGTTACATCGCAGAACACGCAAATGTACATTTTTGGCGAACGGGCAGAGTTAATGTATTAAATGGATTGTTTTTATATGTGTGTCTTCTGAATCCTGCATTTTTACGAGAATATGATGACTTGGTGAAAAGAACCAATCCAAGTGACAAAACGTTTTCTTCTAAAAATTCCGATGGGATTTCTGGACGGAGTGTATTGCAGACATGGTTGAAGAATACTGAAGTTCGTCATATATTAGAAATGTTTACTGCAGCTTATTATGCTTTCACAATATAAAAATAGTTTATGTAAAAGAAATATAATAGTAAAAATGAAAACGAGAAATAATAACGAATTTCGCATATTAGTGGATCCAGTATATATACGGTTCCATTTTTTTGTTTCCCGAGTCGATTGAATCTTCCTAAGAATAGAATATCACATTAACTGTGTCAAGAATATTGTCCGAGTAATGCACGCGCACGCGCGCTAAATAAAAAAGATCATGTGTACAGTGAAGATTTCTGGCGTGCGCATCTCGTTAACCCTTTACCTAACGTAACGGCCAAAACCGGCCAGCGCTATTCTCAAAAATCGCCAATTAATTTTCATTATTTTTTTCATTTTTTGTCTCAGAAACATAGGTTATGACCCCTCGTTGGAACGAGCTCGTCGAGCTCGTTCCAACGAGGGGTCATAACCTATGTTTCTGAGACAAAAAATGAAAAAAATTAGTTATTCAAGAATTATTTTTGCAAGTGTCGTCTGCTTTTCAAGTTAGGTAAAGGGTTAGAGACCTTCACCAAACAGTATAGCACAGTTAGCTATGCCGACTAGTGCTATACCCCATGGAAGGGGCGGCGGAACGATTTTCAAAGTGTGTGTGTGGGGGGGGGGGGGGGGGCTGGATCGGGCGATGGATGGTCGTCGGTATGAAAATTTTAAATTCCAGGGTCCCAAAAACCCCATTTCCATGCATCTGAGTGGATATTTTGAGATTTTTCAGGAGCTGTATTTGAAAGATTTCACATTTTGAGAGCCGTTAAAAAACGTCGGTAAAGCATACAGGCGAGGTCTATTTATCAGCTTTGGTCGTAAAGACCAACGCTGAGAAACAGACCTCGCCTGCATGCTTTACCAGACGTTTACAGCAATTATACTGTCTGTAGATTATCTTGTCTGGGAGTGGATTTGGTACTTGTGTATCTGTAAGATTACGATCTACTTCAGTTAACCGATTTATTAACAGACAGTATACATTTCAGCATTTGCTGCCACTCACTGCAAAAAAATGATCCGAAATCCATCGAAACTGAACCAGTACCAGAGAAACATAGCTGGCGAAAATATGGGGGAGGCTCTGGATCCGCCCCTTGTTTCACCAGTCATTGGTTGCGTTAAAATATATGCATACAAAAAAAAACATGGCCCGGCAAAAAAAGTGGAGGGGCTGACGTCACCCCCCCCCCAAGTTCCGCCGCCCCTACCCCATGATTAAAAAACCTCAACTCGATGTGATAATGCACACCAGAAAACTTCACTGTGCTGATGTTTTGTGCTTATTTGTTTTACACGGATTGGCGAGCAAGTTATGGAACTTACATTAACGCCTCAACTTGGCCTAATGGTGCATGTGTGTGGGTTGACCTCCGTAACGGCTAATTCGTGAACTCACCTCTTCTGGAATACTACGAGAGGGATCTTTAACCTGCACGGAGTGTGGCTCTCTCCGCACAGAGGACAGCCATTGTGCGCCCCAACTCGATAGGACGGTACGGTATGACAGCATCAATCCCACAATTGATGCTGACAGAGAGTGTTCGGACACCTCAAGAACTTTCCCCGACTGGGGATCGATCCCTGGACCTTGGGCGTGAGAGACCAGCGCACTTATCCACTCGGCCACTATTTTACTGATAATGTCTATTTGTCATCATTATAAAATAGTTTTGGAGGAGCCAACAAATGAATACCGAGAGAAATATTTGTGGACTGCTAATGTGATCGAAGGAAATATCTCGCTATCGTTATCAAATGTATTTTATTGAAACTAATGACCGCGACCTTCTTTTTGTCGTCAAAACTAGAAATTATGCGTTTTAATAAGCTACTTGGTTATTATGCCGTCTCCAAACAATGTAAGTCGAGTTCAAACAGTCGCAGTTATACCTAATCTATATTAAACTGTACACGTGGTATTTGCTGAATATCCTTTCTTCCATTCGCTCAGAAGGTGGATAGTGGATATCTTTTTTAAAAAAAACACCAATAGTGCGATATGTCTACGAGAAAGGATCTCTTAACCCTTTGTCCAATTAATCTACGCATCCGCGGACAAATGCAGGAGTGGAAAAAAGTATTTTTCAAAATATTTCAACAAAACCACACATGTGGCATCTCATTGGAACGATCTCGTCGAAATCCTTTCAATGAAGGGTCACATGATAGGGTTTTGTTGATTACTTTTGAACAATTTGAAAAAAATGAATTTTAATCATTTACCTAACATGAAAAGCAGACGACACTTGCAAAAAAAATTCTTGAATAATTATTTTTTTTTCATTTCTTGTCTCAAAAACACAAGTTATGACCCCTCAATGGAACGAGCTCGAAGATCTCGTTCCAAAGAGGGGTCATAACCTATGTTTTTGAGACAAAAAATGAAAAAATCATTTGGCCGTAAATGATTAAAGAGATAACTTTTGATATCGTGCGCATTAAGTAAAGGGTTAAAACGTAAAGACAAAAGCTTGAGAAGTACAAGTAGTGCTTGAGCAAACGGACCTCATGTTCAACTTGGAAAAATCAACAAGCTTTTTAACCCATTGCAGAAATTTAACCAATTAAATATTGTTTGAAAACGATCCGTGAGATCTATCAAACTAGACTGAATTTGTTAAATTCCTAGCCGCCAACCCTTTGAACCCTCGTTTCCTGAAATTGTGTCTCCTTTGTGTACACTTACAGTAAGATGGGTCAGTCCAATATCAATATACAGGGAAGATAAAATAATAACTGCAGTCTGCAGCCCTCTGGCTGCAGTTATTATTTTATCATCAGTGCCTCGTGTATAGACTCTTTTTTATAAGACAAAAATGGGACGAAATTATGCACTGGACCGAAAAATCGGTCTTACGAGTTCAAAGGGCTAAGGGACATCAGTGTGCACTGTGCAGTGGGTCAACAAGTGAATAAGATTTAAAACTCAACTCACCAAACGAAGGTCTACACATGACTGCGTATCTGTACATACTTATTGCTACATATGTACACATGGTGGACAGAATGCTGACATAGCACACGAAACCATAAATATAACAACCCCAATCACCAAATATCCATCTAAAAGTAAAACAAAAGTTTCTAGAAAAAATAGTGTATAAGAGGTATGAAAACTAAATGTAATGCAATGCTAGTTCAGTCTTAGGTCCAGAGGTCATAAAATAATATAACTGAGTGTTCTTCCTGTTAACCCTTTACCTAACATGAAAAGCCGACGACACTTGCAAAAAAAAATTCTTGAATAACTATTATTTTAATTTTTTGTCTCAAAAACGTAGGTTATGACCCCTCATGGCACGAGCTCGTTCCAATGAGGGGTCATAACCTATGTTTTAGAGACAAAAAATGAAAAAATAATGAAAATTAATTGGCGATTTTTTAGAATAGTGCTGGTCGGTTTTCACCGTTACGTTCGGTAAAGGGTTAAATTTGTTAAAGATTCGTGTAGTGTGCAGTAAATACCGATTTCACCATAACACGTTATGAAATTTCGACCCCCTCGGTACGCTTTATAAAAGCTTATATACTTATGCTTTCGCTGCCCACAAGATATGACCGGAATCTTCCCACTATCTTTCTCACTTCTTCTTGTAGGTGTATCAGTAGCCTACTTTCAATTTCAGGAGGGGGTGGCGTTCTTCTGTTTGTAATTTTTTTTTCTTATAACCAGGCCAATATTTCCATTTTATGCTATTCAAAAGAATATGCTTAACTGTTTACTTAACAAGAGTGCACGGTGGCAGATTGCTTAGAGAAATCGACTTCAGATCGAAAAGGCGTAGGTTCTATCCTGCGCTCTGTCCTTGGGGAATCTTTTAACCCTTTACCCAACGTAACGGTCAAAGACGGCCAGCGCTATTCACAAAAATCGCCAATTAATTTTCATTATTTTGTCATTTTTTGTCTCAAAACATAGGTTATGACCCCTCTTTGGAACGAGGCAGTCAAGCTCGTTTAAATGAGGGTCATAACCTGTGTTTTTGAAACAAAAAATGGAAAAAAAATAGTTATGCAAGAATTTGTTTTGCAAGTGTCGTCTTCTTTTCATGTTAGGCAAAGGGTTAACCCCCAACGGTCCAAGTGGGAGCGCAGTATGCCAAGGCATACTGCACGTCGATGGAACACAGGTCTTCAACCGATTCTAACCCTGTTTAGTAAGTAGTAATTTGGGGAATACGACAGTTACCCACTGTTGCTCATCGGTTCTCTCCAGGTTCTACAGATTCCTTCGCCCATAAAACTGTCAAACACGATATGACTGGCTGTTGAAGTGTCGTTAAACTTCAATAAATAAATATTTATTTTACCTAACTTGACGTGTTCTTGGGCAAGGCACTTCTTCCAGATTGCCTGCGTGGGGGCACGGTGGCGCCGTGTACTGAGGCGTACTGCACATCGATGGTGCACCAGTCTTCAACCAATGCTGACCCTGCTTGTGTGGAGTTCGTACGTTGGCGATTCTGGCAGTTGCTCGCCGTTGCTCAGTGGTTCTCTCTGGGCACTCCGGCTTCCTATTTATTATTTATTTATTGGTGTTTAGTGTCACATACTTATGCACAATGGCTAATCGTGGCCGTGACAGTTTTACGAACCACCGAGCATCGACGAGCAACTGTCAGCCTCCTGCTTCCTACACCCGTAAAACTGTCCGACACGAGGTGACCCTGGCTCTCGAAAGTGTCGTTAAACCTCAATAAATAAATAAATAACCCAACTCAACTGGAAGACAACACTTGCAGAGTAATGTGAAATTGCTTTTGAAAAATCAATTGAAAAAAAAAAAAATCAATTTTTTGCCTCAAAGACATAGCTTTGGACCCCTTATTGGAACGAGCTCGCCGCAATGAGGAGTCATAAGCTATAGGCTGAAGCCGAAATTTAACCCTTTACCCAACGTAACGGCCAAAACCGGCCAGCGCTATTCTCAAAAATCGTCAGTTAATTTTCATTATTTTTTTCATTTTTTGTCTCAAAAACATAGGTTATGACCCCTTCATTGGAACGAGCTCGTCGAGCTCGTTCCAATGAGGGGTCATAACCTATGTTTTTGAGACAAAAAATGAAAAAAATTAGTTGTTCAAGAATTTTTTTTGCAAGTGTCGTCTGCTTTTCATGTTAGGTAAAGTTAAAAAAAATAATATTTTGAATGACGACTTTTGTGAATAGCGCAGGTCGTTTATTTCCATTAAGGCCTGACGAACCAACCGCATCCCCAGCGTAGCCAAATTCAAATTTTACAGATTGAGCAGCTGAACAATATTTCAACAAACCCATATCATGTGACCCCTCATTGGAACAGGCTCGGTGAGCTCGTTTCATTGAGAGGTCACATGATATGGTTTTATCGGGGGATTTTTCGTGGGGGGGGGGGGGGGTGGTGGAAAAAATAACAAATTTTGATATCACGTGCTTTATCTAAAGGGTTACATTAATGATATATAAGAAGCACAGTATACTTACTTTCTCCGGAATGTCGAGATAGCAGCAAAAGGTATTCCCAGCACTGCGTGCAACACGTCAGCCACTATGACATTCAGTATGAGTATGTTGATAGTCTGCTGAAACATCCTATTCTTCAAGAAAACAAACAACATCAGTCCATTGCCGAATATAGCCGTGGCGCCTGGAATTAAAAAAATAATAATTGGCGAAGCATTGCGAAGCTTCCGGGATCGGGGAGAGACTGTAAGTAACAGCTTATGTGGGTGGTCTGCAATAGATCAGTTATTTGGAATTTGTCCTGGCTTGCTTCAAATCATTTTCTTCACGAATACGTCCACGGCCAAAATAATAAATGCGAGTCCTTGTCTTCCCGATACAAGCGCGTAATTACAGTAAAAACTATAGATCATAGTGTTAGGGGCGAGGATACAGAAAGCGGGTGGCGGACCGGTTCCCACCAAAACTTTTGTCTTAAAGATTTCAGGGTTGTTGGGAAAAGATTTTAGACCTGTAGTCTTAGTCGATATATATCATGAAATGAGTAAAAAATTTGCACATTTCATGAAATGGGGATCCCCATTGTCGCTTTGATGAAATGGTGGAAAAGGGTTAGCCAAATCCCATATTATATACTGGGCAATATAATTACTGCCCATTTCACGCAGTAAACAAGGGCTTCGCGTGAAAACTATTTTATTACACGCCTGTTCTATGAAATCCCCATCGACACCAACACTAAACCATGGGAAAAATGAAAGTCTCTTCCGCACATATGTGCGCAACGGAAATCGTTTGCGGACTATTTTTAAACAGAAGCGACATTTCACTGGAATTTTCTACAAATCGTGCAACGCAGTTACAATTGGAATCGCTAGCGATAGCTGAAAATCGTCCTGTGATTTCCAGTGTGTTCTATGTGCCAATAGGCACGTAGAACACATTGGTACTCAGGGAACGAAATAGTAACACGAGTTCCCCTCGAAAATTTGGTTGGCCGTAAAATGCGTTCTTTGTTGTTGATAGTTATCAAATGAATTGCTGAGTGTCCTTCTAATAACTGTTTTTTTTATAGACACGAAGTCGTGGAATAGACACAGAACGTCACCCGCATGTGAATTTGTTAATCGATATGGCACTTGTGCCATCGCGGAAGGATAAAACCTGCGGCATCTCGTTCTATCCTTCCGCGCTATCACTCGTGCCATATCGATTAACCTATTCACACGCGTGTGTCGTTTTGTGTTTTTCGTACACAGTGTTTTATTGAGGTCGTAAAATAGGTAACATTAGTTGGATAGAAAATGTTTTTACTCACATATGTGTGTAGACTGAAATCGGTTCAGATATTGCCTATTCATCATGGTTCTCACAGGCCCTGTGTTGATGACATACACTATTGCACCTCTCTACAAGCTTCAGGCATGACCAACTCTTAGCTAAACAGTTCTCCTCCTACAATGGCTTCTGCGATATCCTTGTCCACTACACACATACTGAAGACGAAAATCATCTCTTATACTGAAATATCATCAGGGTTTAGTCTCTGGAGTTCGATTAACTCTTAACTAATTACCGTAAAGTCTTCTGGCTTTGCTTCGTCATCTTGACAAACAAGAGTGTAATTGTTAAATTTCGAGTTGTGACAGTTTTCATAGACTTGACCTTGAACTTCAAGGCTTTGTTGTGATGAATGTCGAAGATGAAATTTTAATTTTTCTGACAAATTACATACCGGACCCGTGAAATATCATTCCCAATATTATAAGTTATCGTGATGAATTGACGGTAACATGGTCTGAGGTTTGTGGCTCGGGTGTAAGTTCAACCACGACGCGTGTCATCACAATTCAGTTACGTATATGTTCCAATAAGGCCCTCCCGTAGCCCAAAACCCAAAAGCCACATCACGACATGAACAAGGCACATGAATGAACAAGGCAACTTTAACGATAGCAAATTTAGTAAATAAACCTCTCGTATCCCCACGACGTCAACAAAAAACAACAAAAAATCAATAACTTAAATATAGGTCAAGGTTACTCCATCTCAGTTCAAATCATGAACAAGTTCATCATTTGAAGTGAGATGGAGTAACTCTCGATTTTTTTATAAGTGGGTTATGAGTGTACATTTACAGAATGATCACTGGCCTCGAAAAATAACCACTTTCGGTAAAGTCCTCTGGCTTTGTTTCTGGCACTGAAATAGTTAGCCGGATAATCTGTTTGAAACCAGTTAGCTACCGAACCGATTAGAAAAACCGTCAACCGGTTATCCGAAATATCGATAGTGACTGTCATTCCACGCTTAAAACGTAGTAAATCTGCTGCTTCTCCTCTGTGGTAGATTACACATCGAAGCCGCGTTGTATATATTGAGAAATAATCGACTTTGGCGTTCAAGACTTCGTTAATGATCGGCAGTTTCCGTGAGTAATGAGTAATCGCAGAAATTATTCCGTAGTGTGCATACAAACGAACGTTGTCGAGTACTCGACAACGTTCGTTTGTAAACACACTACGGAATAATTTGAGAATACTGCTTTCCAATTCCTATAGTTTTGATCCCATATTCGGTGAAATAATGGCCACGGATAACCGGGTATTATCCGGTTATGGCTCTCGGTTAGTCCGTTACGAAAATGAGCCAACCGTTTCAGCCCAAATCCTTTCATGATTTTGCGTGTTTGCTGTCCTGTGTCAAAAGTATATTCCAACCTGGAAAATGTTGCCGAATGTGCGTGATCTGTTGATTCGTCGAAGGTAGGTGTTGTCTGCTGTGCTCCAGAGCTTTAGAAACATAAACATGTCAGAAACTGGTCTCAGTTTGGGTAATTAAAAACCAAGTGTAAGTGTGAATGTCTAAAGAAAACACGGCTTTAAAAAAACTCTAATATGGAAGTTAAATTATTTTATGGTGGAAATTAGTAAACTATCTTTCTAAACGAAAATGTCAAATTTCTTACACACTTTGCTCATTTTATAAAATGGATAACCTTTTGGCCCTTTCATGAGATGGGCAATGGGTCTACCCATTTCATGAAATGGGCAAATTGTTGCGCATGGCATCCCTAAAGTGGGCAGCATAGGTATAAACGATTGGCTAAACTTGACTTTATGTTGCGGAACACTTCAGACTTTCAACTTGTAAAAAATTCCTAATGTTTTTTTTTTCGATCCCAGGCACCACAAAAACCTTGCCTTGTCCGGGGGGTTCAGCCTAACTTCCCGTTCTTAGGGGTCCTCAGGGAATTAGTTGCTAAGCCTATAGAGTCAGAAAAAAAATTGGGGTAACGAATGAATAAATAATCGAGTCAACAAGGGAGACTGAGATGTGACAATGAGAACATGAAGTACTTATTTCTTTTTTATTACGGTTTAACGACACATTAACAGCCAAAGCCATATCCTGTCGGTGACAGTTTTACGGGTGGAGGAAGCCGGAGTAACCGGAGAGAACCACCGAGCGTCGTAACTCCGCATTGCAGCACGGGCAGGATTAGAGTAGTTGAAGACATGCGCACATTCGACGTGCAGTACGCCTTAGTACTCGGCGTCATCGTGCCCCCATGTGGACAATCGGGGTTAAGTGCCGTGTCCAAGGAGACAACGCGGGAGTCCGAATCGATCGCTCATATGGCCACCCATCCAAGGACTAAACGGGCTCGACGTTGCTTAACTTCCGTGATCTGAGGAGAACCGGTTACCACAACGCCACCGCGCCCTCTACATGAAGTATTCGCCCCTTTGCCGGATAGAGTAAGTGACAAGAGTCCATAGGGGCCACTGGTCCAGTTCCCTTCAGTAAGATAGTTTAACCCTTTACCTGACGAATCGCCCGCAACCTCCCGCGTAATATGCAAATTGAGCAGTAGAAAAAATTAATTTTTTCAAAATATTTCAACAAAACCATATCATGTGACCCCTCATTGGAACGAGCTCATTGAGCTCGTTCCAATGGGGAGGGGGGGGTCACATGATATGGTTTTGTTGAAATATTTTGAAAAAATTAATTTTTTTTTTAAAGAATCATATTTAAAATAATAAATTTTGATATCGTCTGGGTTGGGTAAAGGGTTAATCAGTTCACGCACAAACACTGTAAAATCGCTTCGCCGGTTTTCGCCGGGTCTTGCCTCAAAAACCGAACCGAAAAACAAAAAAGCCGCCCAGCTTTAGTCATAATATAGCCAAGCATACTGAAAGTGACCTTAAACACCAGTTGTGTGTTTTTTTTTTCATCTTGGGCATCCTGTTTGATATAGGCTGACCTGTTCTTGTCAACGAGAGAGCAAAATTTCCGCCAGAATATATCGCCGCGTATGCATCACCAATTTTCTGTTGGAATTTTATGGCCTCGACCCTCCCTCGCCCGACCGTCCCTCCGGCTCAGCAGAATATATATTTACCACTGCCTATCGAAATGAAATGTTGGATAAAAACGGAAAAAAATGTTTTTACAATTTTTCTTCGGTGATTGTATTAGCGTCAGGGCTAGTATTAGCTGTGACGAACACATAAGAGGGAACCCTTCTTGCTGTTATCCTGTTATAGTTTCAGGGGGCGCGGGGTAAACGAATGGAATCATCACAAAGGCCAAATACAATCATTATAGAAAATACTTACCAACTATGGTGAGATAGAAACCAAGCGCACCATATGCCCATTCCGACAGTTTACCGTCAAAGTCTTCCGTAGAATAGTTACTTTTTGGCTCGTCAGTTGATTGCGCCATCTCAAGCCATCTGTCAATTCTCGCCAGGTCAGAGTTGTGAGTTCTTACAAAATGAATGACAACTCGCAGTGACAACTGAAACAAAGATCCTAAACCAAATCCTCGCAATGACTGATGGTCACACGATTCCTAATTATGGTTTAATTAATTTTTCGATTATCTCTTGCATCTGTGCATTGGGTGTTATACCATGTGTACTGTGATTAATATAAGACTTACGATTACATTATTCGTTCCATCCAATAAAATTCGTAACATCACGAGATGATACGTGAACTCTTGAAGAAGAGACTTGCTCGTATGGTTCGTAATATCACTATCATCCAGAGGCATCGCTAAGGGGGCAGGGTTTTGGGGGCACCCCTCTCCCAATAATTTTTAACCCTTTACCTAACGTAACGGCCAAAACCGGCCAGCGCTATTCTCAAAAATCGCCAATTACTGTTCATTATTTTTTTCATTTTTTGTCTAAAAAACATAGGTTATGACCCCTCGCTGGAACGAGCTCGTTCCAACGAGGGGTCATAACCTATGTTTTTGAGATGAAAAAATGAAAAAAATGGGTTATTCAAGAACTACTTTTGCAAGTGTCGTCTGATTTTCAGGTTATGTAAAGGGTTAAAGTAGGGATATTTTCATCCAGAGTCTTACATATCGATTCACTCTTGCTTGTAACCAGCACTTTCACACGTGACTAAATTTGATGATTGGACTTGCGTCACACACACAGTCGGTCATACAAATGGATGTCTGAAGTAAAAGATTCGGCCTGATGGCTACCCAGCATGATCAAATTGGAGCATCTATAAAAGGAGCACAAAAGAATAGCTGTATATCTTTCAGGGCCCCGCGAAGCTTCCAGATCCGATTCGATTTCGAATAACAAGTTCGTTTCCCTTCGAATCCCTTCATTGGAATATAGCTTGGCATCAGTCATATTCGTCGTCTCATAGTTCAGATGGAAAATGTACATAAATAATGTGGAAAGTGAAGACTGATTGTAACCTCCGCTGTATTAACATAAATAGCATCTGAACCCATGCCGCCAGCCATGCTAAGTACGGTCTTACCACTCACTACCACTGCGGGAAGCAAATTTAAAGTTTCCAAGCAATCTCGACGATGAGCTGTTGCTAACAGCTAGTCCTGTGCAGTCAGGGACGTGGCTAGAGGTTTCCGATTATGGGGGTGTGGGGTAGTGAATTTCCAACTAGGGGAGGGTTTACCCCCTCCCGGTCCCTCCCCTAGTTGGAAATTCACTACCGAGAAAAATTTTGAAAATGAAACCATGAAAGGAGGCAAAAATTGATTATAGTAACTGAAATGCCAACACATTTGTGATAGAATTATCAGGTTATTATTATTATTATTTGTTATTCTTCTGGGAATTGAATATGTGCTAAACAAATGCTCAAGCTGAGAACTTTGAGCAATCCACACTCGCCTAACATTAAATCAGATCTTGCAGGAATGATCAATTTTCGATGTTTCATCATTTTGTAACTGTGAATGATGGAATTAACTCGGGATAACGATTTTACATTATGTAATTTTCTTGAAGTGTATTTCGAAGATTTTTTTTGTTACGATAAGTAAACGTACTATAGAAATCTCGTACCAATTGACATCATGCAATCGGTACGAGATTAGGTCATTATGAAGCTCGATATTGCGTACACTGTAGTTTTAAATAGTGACACTTGGAATTTTTACCGATTTGAAACCGAGTTGGAATGTTTGGAAGTAAAGGAGACATAAGCATCACCAAAGAAGCTATAAAATCCAGATAGATGGAATTTCCAACTACTCATTACTTGCCCTCCGAATTTCCAACTATAGGATATTTTTGCCGGGATTGTGGGGGGGGGGGGGGGGAGATCGTCCCTGTGTGCAGCACATACTACGAGCAATTCACTCACTCGTTTCTGTTTTTGAACTGTAGCCCTTACTGGTTAATATTCCAGCTACATCATCAAGGCATGCCTTCGACGAAGGCATGTCTTGATGATGAAGTTGGAATATTTTATCAGTCGGGACTTGAGCTGTCACAGTCACAACAAATCAGGTTTACAGCATCCACCCCCCCCCCCCCCCACCCCACACACACACACACACAAACATTCCCCCAATCGGCCACCTTGTAGACATCCCTGATTTGATTCGGCGTTCGATTCGATTTCAATAATAGATCTGATTCGATTTGAGATTCGATTCGAATCGAAAATGTGTGATTCGCAGGGCCCTAATATCTTTGTGACTAATAGGATATCACATTACATCCATCGATGTCTACGCGAAAAGTGAGTAAACAAACAGCCTATAGCAGTGTCTGATTCCTTACAGAACTAGACTGGTGGCCTGATCTTCCAGCCTGACTACTCTGTGTGGTTTCCATCATTCAGGGTGTAATAAAGCATCCCCATTTACTGCCATCTGCTTCTTTACTGTGATAGAGAAAGGTTTATCACTTTCCGTGATTTCTGGGATTCCACAAATAACTGGTTTATCATTGACACAACAGCATACTGAGTGTCAACAATTCAGCCAACGAAACGGAATTGTTTCTTTGAGCTGTGTCCAGTCATATTAGATGTCAAATCTCATTATAGCATATATCATTATTTTAGGTTCAGTGTGTCACATGATTTCAAACAAACAGCGTATGGAATGATACGAGGTCAGTGGATTCATACAATGACGGGAGGGGGAGGGGTGCGGCGGGCGAGGCCTGAAATATTCTACTTACAATGTATCGTTCTCCACTTTGCGAACCCAGTTGATGTGGGTTAATTGTTTTCTCCCCCCACTATACGTGAAACATACGCGTGTCCCGAGTGAGTCAGCAGGGTGGGATATTTCTATCCCACCCACCCCACGTGACATACTCATTTGCATATTTTATTAGGTCGCCGGAACTATTTCATCATCGCCTGCACAATTGTAAATAAACAAAATGGCTTCACGATTGTGTTCGTTTATTATCTGTTTATCTGTTCCTTGTTGATTTTGACTCAATATTTAATTATTATTCAAATAGTAAACTTGATTTGTTTCAACCCCATGTTTCTCTGCAGATTTAATAATATCACTGCGCGAATTTATCGATCGATCAATAATCTCACAATGCCCTTTACATTAGAGTTTGACAAATTCATTAACCCCTTAACGCACAGTGTTACAAATCAATTTTTTAGTATATACCTATGGTATATACCTAACTTTTGTACGATCTTTCCTATGAAATTGTTCGTTTTTCGAAAGGACTACGACTTGATAAATTGGGTATGTCAGCACGTGACCGCCAATTATCTATAATGACGTAATCCTCGTGTGTGGGGAGAAAAATCATCCTCGATGAGTCTGAAGGTGGGAATGGGGAAATCTCACCCTCATGGCAAGATATGGGAACCAGACCCTCGGCAAGCCTCGGATTTAGTTCAAATATCTTGTCCACTCGGGTGAGATCTCCCCATCCCACCTCCAGACTCATCGGGGATCATAATAATCCCAGCTTAGAGTGTACGTATCTAGCCCACCACTTGGCTTAAAGTACCTAAATGCACTCCAGAAATTAAATTAATTAATTTGATACGAATTAATTCACGTGAGTTTTATTTCTGAAATAACGTAAGTAAATATTTGGCTCAGAGTTATATGCCTTGAAAAGTGGTTGTCGGAAGTGATTCAATCTTGGAAACTTAAGCTCCTGGAAAAATTCTTAATGATTCAAAAAACCACAAAGCAATTTTTTCCAGTTTTACATTGCTGTTAAATAGTCCAGAAAAGAGGATGATTTCATAAGTTTCTTGGCTAAAAAATGCATTTAATTAACTATTTGTGTGTTTTTGTTGGAAATGTCTTTGATAATTGGATTGAAAGTAGGTATTTCACTTACTGTTTAAATTTCTCTCTCGCACTTGTTGAATGACTCCAAGTTTTCTGTACAGAAAAAGTTCTGCGAGAGGCTATACTTGATAAAGGTATTTGAATATCTAATTTTCAATCATGCAATCACATTTTTTTACATACATCTGAAAAAGGGAAAATATTTACTGCTGTGTTGCCGTCTATTTGGAAAAGATCGAAGAGAGATAACTGCGAATTCAACAAAAAAATACTATCAAGGGAAAGAACTCTCTGCACTGTGCAGTCATGTGAAGGTCAGTTGGTATCACAACACATATTTTCCTTTTGGCAACCATTATAGGTATCACGGAACTAAATATTTCCCCATAAGCGACCATTATAACGTTCAGGCAAAAAAAAATATGATCGCATCACTTTAATTTTGGCATTCAAATATCTTTGTCAAGTATAGCCCTTCAGACAACTTTTTCTGACCCCAAAACAGGGGGTCATGTAACAAATAAGAGAGAAAAATTGACAGCAAGGGAAGTACTGGTCACGTGCACATATTTTTCAGGGAATTCCCTACAAAAACGCACCAAATGTAAATTGTATTTTTTTGTCCAAATGTCATCAACCTCTTTTTAATCTGGAATATTCATCAATAATGCAAGTTATAACCGAAATTATCTGCATTGGATTACGCGGCCAGCTTTCGAAGCTGTCCCGTATTTATCCAAATTTTGATGGCAATCTGATCTCTCCGTCCACCATGGTGCGTAACCTCGGATTTTTCATGGATGCGACACTGTCTTCGGACTATCATGTCACACAGGTGTCGGACATCATATTATCACTTACGAAACATCAGCAGGGTGCGCGCCGTGGTTGACGAGGATGTCGCCAAACAGTTAGTCATGCGTTTGTCACCAGCCGCCCGGACTACTGCAATTCCTTAATGTACGGTTGTAAACGGACCCTTCTACATAACCTGCAGCTTGTCCAAAACTGTGCGGCTAGAATGATTCTTAAAAGGAGGAAATCGTGCCATAGAACATCCTTACTTTACCACCTTCATTGGCTACCCATTGAAAAACACATTGATTTTAAAATCATTGTAACTGTCTATAAATGTCTAAATGGATTGGCCCATACATATCTCAGCAAACTACTTCAACGATACGTTCCCACACGATCTCTGAGATCCTTCTCTACAAATAATCTTTGTCACAAGACCAGCAACCTTGTAACTGCTGGAAATCGGGTCTTCTCCGTTGCCGGGCCTTTTCTCTGGAACAATCTGCCTGATCACTTGAAATCACCACAAACATATCAGTCCTTCAAAACTAACCTTAAGACGCACTTATTCGGTAAAACCTATACATGAAATGTCCTTCTAAATTTATGATTAACACAGAGCTGACTTTATTTATTTTAATTTTGTAAAGCCCGAGAGTACATTGCGTGGAGTCATTGCACTAAACTGTATTTATTATTATAATTATATAAGATGTCAATAGAATGCTTCAAAAGTTTATTGAAACAATTTATTTTCCTAAGGCTGTTAGTAGTAGGAGATGTATGAAACGGGGCCTATTGGGGGGATCTCATGGGAGATCTCATATGTGACGTCATAGTCACGTGACCTGGTGGCGCCATGTTTGGTTGTCATGATAACCCGCGTGAGCGGCCATCTTGTGACGTCATCTCCATAGTGATACGTGGTGTGAGTGCGCATGCGCAGCGCGTGCTGTTAAGGTGATACGTGTTTCCGTCGTCCATTTTGTATACTGGAGGCCGCCATCTTGGTTTCTATGGTAGCACGTGGTTGCTATGTTACCCAAAGGCTTACAACAAGACAGGGTGTGTTCCTTTGTACAGGAGTAATTTCCCGATTCGTAGAATTACCACAAACAACCCGACAATCCCTCCAAATCACAAAAACGACATTATTTCCCTAATTTATCGGTGTAGCACGTAGTGCTATAGTACCAAGGGGTACAAGGGGTGCGTTCGAGTAATAGGAGTAATTTTCTGGCTTAGAATTCTCCCAGAATCCTCGTTTAGTTACCCAAATAAACCCGACAATCGCTCCAAATCATCAAAAACCGACTTTATTTCCCCATTTTATCGGTATATCACGTAGTGCTATAGTACCAAGGGGGTACCTGGGGTACGTTCGATTGAAGTGGAGTAATGTTCTGGTTCGGATTTTCCCAGAATCCCTTTTTGGATCCCTATCCCATGACGTTTTTCCCATTAAAAGACACGTTCCTTTGGTCATTACTCAGAGTTTTCTGCTTGTATTTATATATGCAATAGTTTTCGTCTATCAGATCATGTTCCTTTGTCCTGGAGTATACTCCAATAGCGTAGAAGAGCCTATCAGCTGGAACAGCTTTGCTTATTATTACTATATTTAGTTGTTCTGGTCTGTTCTTGTTAGTTCTGACCCTATTCCGGGTACTCTTGTTGTTTCATATATCTAGATCATTTATGTAGATTATAAGTAACCAATCAGATTGCTTGATTTCCCATAATCTGTATGCAGAGTTATCTCCCTTGTGTATAACAAAAACCTATATCAGTTCCAAAGCCAATAAGCTATCGATCAGTTACTGATAAGTCATTGCTCGAACGACTCGAAGCCCATCGAGCAAATGAGCTATCGAACAATTGCTCGTTCAAGTGACTCGCACATATTGCTCGTCGAATTATTTCAGTATTTGAGGATACTTATGACCTGGTATTGTATTATTTGAGGATACCTATCTAGGATACCTTTCATGGGATACTTATATGGGGATACTATTACCTGTACCACAAAACATACCTATCCCAAATATCCATTATAAGCTAAAGAGCCAAGAGAGTAATTGCTCCATGAGCAATTGCTCGAACGACTCTAAGCTCATCGAGCAAATGAGCCTTAGAGCAATTGCTCGATCGAGTGACTCGACATACTGCTCGAACGACTCGAATCCCATCGAGCAAATGAGCTTTAGAGTAATTGCTGGTTCGAGTGACTCCTTGAACGACTCTTCGACTCATGTCAGAAAAAGGGATTCTAGAGCCTATAAGGGATTCCGTAAATAGGGTTTTTTTTCTCAAATAAGCCAAAGAGCCAAGAGAGTAATTGCTCCATGAGCAATTGCTCGAACGACTCGAAACCAATCGAGCAAATGAGCTATCGAGTAATTGCTCGATCGAGTGACTCGACATACTACTCGAACGACTCGAATCCCATCGAGCAAATGAGCTAACGAGCAATTACCTCGTTCGAGTGACTCGACATACTGCTCGACGATTCATTTCAGAAAAAAAGAGATTCCATATCCACAGGCGTTTTCAAAAAAGGATTCCACAAATAGGATTCCAAAAAAGGATTCCATAAGTGGGATTCCGTCTTATGTCGAGTGACTCGCACATATTGCTCGAACGACTCGAATCTCACTTAGTAATGTAACCCATAACATGTATTACATTTCCCAAATCTACAAAAAACATATAACACTATCTGACTAAGTAGAAATAAACAATCTCAATGTGGGCGGAATAATTTATTGTCAAAGGCAAGACTTCAACCTGCAAAATTGCATAAAAAAATGTCGAAACCAGTCATTTTCAGTCATCCAGCAGCCTCACAAGAAGAATTTTCCCACCACCCCACCTACCTACCCCTGGAGCATAGCATCCCCTGTTTCTAAAATGCAAAAAAATCGTATGTTTTCATTTCATTTTTTAGTTACATGCCTGGTAAGAAACCCGTGTAAAAATTACATTTTAAAAAATAGGCCAGTTTTCGAAGCCACTGTTTCCCATAATTCATCTGGTAATTTATCCCTTTGTATCAGACTCCAACTTTGGGACCAAAACTTCAAATTCTCTTGTCCAACAAAAAGCCTAATGTAATCATATATCTTATACTAAAAATACATCTCTATTTTAAACGGCCTTAGTTTTAACGTATGCCATGTGTTTAGAATTTCACCCCTGTACAAAAGTGCGAAACTGTAGAGCGGAACCTGGACAACATCAGCGATCAACGTTTCTATGACGTTGCGTGCGCATCATGGCGTCACGACATTAATAGCAACGTCAACCGTTTCGCTTTCAAGAAAACTTTCCCATCAATATTCCCTCACATGACGTCCAAACTATATACCCAGAGCTCTGTGTGTACATATATCGCTATACATACCATAGCGTACCATATATGCAGTATACAATATCCGAATATAGTAGAGCAGTGGTTTTTCACAGGTAAAAGTTGCACTGGCAAAGCTCCGGTTCCTATGGGAATTAAACACTAGCTGCGCCGGAAAAGCTCCGGGTAATAAGGGGCGATTCTTCGCTACTGTACTACTTTCATTTTTGAGTTACGCCTTTGTGCTTACGAATGCTGCTTGTTTGCAAGTGGGGCACACCTTTAAAAACCTAATCAGGATGTATAATAACTTCTGTCACACGTTATGCCCAGATGAGCCTGATGTCTGGCGAACAAATTATTATATACATCCTACTGCAGATATTTCAGTGGCGCGAGAAGAGAAAGGATAAAGTGTTATCTTTACAAAGTAGGGGGTGTTGGGGTGGTTAATGGCACTTTCAACAGCCAGGGTCACCTCGTGCGGGCAATACGCCTCAGTACATAGTGCCACCGCCCCATGTGGACAATCGGAATTAAGGACACTACGCGGTTACCCCTGGTGGGGATCGAACTGTGCACATTTCGGTTTGAAATTCGATGACGTAACCACTGAGCCACCGCGCTCCTACTGGTAAGACAATCACATCAATCCCGATATTGCTGCCTTGAACTACATGCTACTTATCTATTTCAAATTTCATGCCCATTCCCATCCATGGCATAAATTTCGGTATGACTATCATACAAGTTATTTCCATCACCAGGTGGGCAGCTAAGGGGGTATGAGGGACTTGAGCCATGACAATCTGGACAAATCGGGTTTCTACATGCCCCACAATCGATCATCTGCGCGACGTCTTTGTTCATCACTATGACCATGTTATAACAGCAACTGACACAGAAGCGAATCAGCAAACTTTTCGATGTTACGTCTATAACCCTTTACCCAACGTAACGGCCAAAACCGGCCAGCGCTATTCTCAAAAATCGCCAATTAATTTTCATTATTTTTTTCATTTTTTGTCTCAAAAACATAGGTTATGACCCCTCATTGGAACGAGCTCGTTGAGCTCGTTCCAATGAGGGGTCATAACCTATGTTTTTGAGACAAAAAATGAAAAAAATTAGTTATTCGAGAATTTTTTTTGCATGTGTCGTCTGCTTTTCATGTTAGGTAAAGGGTTAAAATACATTCATAGATAGATAGATAGTTTATTGCAAAAACACCCAAAGCAAGGCAGATTGCATGTTACACAACTAACAGCACAGAACAATAATGTTAAGGCTTGAAGATAATGAATTAATAATTGGTTATTTACATGCTATGTGGAGGGTTTATACAATGTGTCACTCCATTAAGTGGCCATAGCATTTCTTCTGTTCGTGAAGAATTAAAGGATCATATTACAGATGATATTACATAACGGTGGGATTTCATTTTTCATAAGAAAGATGAATTTCTCCGAACTGTCCATGTTCACGAAATGCGGGTATTCTCTACCTATTTTGCCAAATGAATCAGTTCGGAGCCCTTCATATTCCTTACACTCCATGACAAAGTAATATTCAGTTCCAATATCGCACGCATTACATAAACGATATAGCCTTTCTTTTACGGGAAATGGTGGTTGGCTGTGCCTCCCTTTTTCAATCATCAGTCAGAGGTTGCTTATGAAGAAACCTGCACAACTTTTTTAGGCATTTTATTGGTTTCTATAGAATAAACTTAAATCTTGACCGTTACCCACTTGGTCAGACATTGTCAGATATATGGGGCCGATGACTACGCCACTTTACGTAAAGTGATTTGTAAGAAAATATGAATGTATATGCATCTTTAAGATAGACGTGCATAGCCTATATTACAAACAGTTGAACGAACTGTCTACTTCGTTGTCGTTCATTGTAGGGACCTGTAAATCACATATTTTCGATTCGAACCTAATCTCGGATCGAATCGAGTCTATTATTCGAAATCGAATCGAACTTCGAATCGAATACATGCGTCTTGAAGTCCCGACTGATAAAATATTCCAACTACATCATCAAGGCATGCCTTCCACGAAGGCATGCCTTGGTGATGTAGTTGGAATAGTACCCCGTAAAGATTTTTGTTCAAAAACAGAAACGGAAGTGAGAATTCTGGACTGGACACTGCTAGCAACCGTGAGCTCATCGTCGATATTGCTTGGGAACTTTAAATTTGCTTTCAGCAGTGGTAGTGACTAGTGAAATTGGAATTAGCATGAATGCTTAGTACGGATGCTTTTTATGTTAATGTAGCGGAACTAATTTAAGTCTCTATTTTCAACATTATTTATATACAATTTCTATCTCAGCTATACGTTTTGTGAGTCGACAAAGATGATTGATACCAAGCGAAATTCCAGTAAAAAGATTCGAAGGAAAACGAATCGGACAGCTGATTTCGAATCGAACCGAATACCAACTTAAGATTCGAAATCGAATCTCGAAGCTTCGGAGGATCCCTAGTTCGCGGCTTTGCAGGAAAACTGAAAGCTAAAATAAAGATCTGACAAAATAAGTATATGGATCTGCTGAATGACGAAATGGCTTACAAAATCCTCCAATATGACGCACTTTGTTAATTACTAAATTAATCTGGTACTATAATCCTTGTTCAATATATGACATATTCTTTATCCCATTGAATTAATCTCATATCAGGCAACGATACGGGATTTTTCCGAACATTGTCACTTTTTCTGAGGACACATGTATCTTTATGAACAATGTTCCTGAATATCCTCTAAATGATGCTAAATATTTTAAGTTCACTCAAGAAGAGCGGGGTGGGGCGCTATTATGTGGCACGGAACCAAACAATGACACTTGCATTCTTAACCTCAAAAGGGACTCGACATATCAAAATGATGCCTCGAAATCCAGGAAGACTCAATATTAACCCTTTACCTAACATAAAAAGCAGACGACACTCGCAAAACAAATTCTTTAATAACTATTTTTTTTTTATTTTTTGTCTCAAAAACATAGGTTATGACCCCTCATTGGAATGAGCTCGACGAGCTCATGCCAAAGAGGGGTCATAACCTATGTTTTTGAGACAAGAAATGAAAATATAATGAAAATTAATTGGCGAATTTGAGAATAGCGCTGGCCGGTTTTTGCAGTTACGTTAGGTAAATGGTTAACCCTTTACCTAACATGAACAGCAGACGACACTTGCAAAAAAATTCTTGAACAACTAATTTGTTTCATTTTTTGTCTCAAAAACATAGGTTATGACCCCCTCATTGGAACGAGCTCGACGAGCTCGTTCCAATGAGGGGGTCATAACCTATGTTTTTGAGACAAAAAATGAAAAAATAATGAAAATTAACTGACGATTTTTGAGAATAGCGCTGGCCGGTTTTGGCCGTTACGTTGGGTAAAGGGTTAAAGGCATTTAGCATTTAATGAACCCCAGTATTTCGGGGCTTTGTTTGTTAGCGACTGTTGGAATATTATGATTTGAGGTTTTCGAAACGGCAGTCCTTTCCATAATTCAAAATTTAATATAATTCTCCAACCCACTTCTGCGTATATTCTGGGAGCTGGTTCAGAAAAACAAAATGAGTTAGTTGGACTGGAAAGGTGGCAACAGTTTGATTGTGGTAACATGTTGTGCCCACCTCCAGGTGACTTGAGATAGGGGAAGTAAAAGAAATATGTGAGTCTAAGCTAAGTGGCACCACACATTGCATTACCGCAAAGGCAGTCAGTATTAGAAATTTGAAGGAAATGGATTTTCATAGTCATATTTTGAAGAAAAAA
This sequence comes from Pictodentalium vernedei, assembly GCA_031216915.1. Lineage (NCBI taxonomy): Eukaryota > Metazoa > Mollusca > Scaphopoda > Dentaliida > Dentaliidae > Pictodentalium > Pictodentalium vernedei. The sequence goes on along the minus strand of CM062291.1, from coordinate 267,884,039 downwards.
AACGCAAAGTCAAACACGTTCAGTTTAAGTTTAACTACCACAAACCACACAAGCCGAGAGATATCGAGGAGGGGTCACTGGAGAAAAGTTGTCAATTATCCAGACTTTCTTGGTGAGTGTGATAGGGGAACCCTGGCAGGGATTGACCATAAGGATGTAGCTAAGATGCCAGTTCTTCATCCAGATTATCTGTTTTACAGCCTTAACGAGAGGCAGCGGAAGCTCGATAAAAGTGGAGGGGCACAACTTTTCAAGGCTACCATAGTTCGGCCTAGTGGGGGAAAAGTTACAATCGTATATCAGTAAATGTACAGTGACATATTACATTCTCTCGTTTAGATGAGCATGTCACGGTGTGGTCACTGTCCTGTCCAATTTTTCTACTTCAATCATCTTACAACCCGAAGGCTAGCCTTCGGGTTGGAAAATGATTGAAGTAGAAGAAAGAGCTCGAAGCGACCGAAGGTGTGATTCTTTGCCAAATGTTGTTTGGATTTGCAAATAATATATAACACGAATTCATTATATTGACACGTTTGCGTGCGCCCGTTTTAAAACGTTGTGTAACCGCGCAACATGTCTGTGGAAAAAAAGTGGAGGGGAACGTGTCCCCTGTGCTCCCCTCCCCCCCCCCCCCCCGGTTCCGCCGTGCCTGGCCTTAGCTGTCACCCGGAGGTCACTAAGGATAAATTCTTCCCTGCATTGTGTACCGAGGATTATAACCAGAATTTTTCATTTTCAGTTGTTCTATAGTGACGGGGAATGGGGACAGGGACATCATGGAAATGCTCCTTCTTACTTCAGAATAGTAACTTTGGGCTATGTCCGGCACGACCTTGTGCCTATAATGAGGATGAGGTCACCCAGTTTTCCCACGAAATAGTCCCACCAAGGCAGCTAGAATTGCTTTTTACATCTGTTTTGAGATCATTGTCTTCTTGAGGCTTCAAATAGTTTTGTCTTTGCACCGTGGACGACCGGAACTACTTCACAAAAGTTCGCGTCTTGGGGGCACTGTTGTTGTTACCCGTTGTGTGGCATTTCTTCTGCTATAGGTGGTGGCTGGCCCTGGTCACTGCAGCATATGACTGTTTCATGTTTTGGTCCAACTACACTCAAAAATCAGGTGAGTTAAAAATCAACCCGCATCAAATGAGTTGAGTGAATGTGAACACAACTGGGTTCATATTGATTCAGCCCACTTCATTTGGGTTAATTTTAACCCAGCTGATTTTAGAGTGCAGACAAGTAAGGTAGTATGTCCATGAAAGGGCAATGGCGCTGTTCACACTGCAGATGACATGTAGTGAGAATTCATTCCGGTGTCCATTCATTCTAGACTGACGACACCATCGGAAGAAGCTACGGCAAATCTGGACCTTAACACCCCATCCGTATCGGCATCGCATTCCTTTTTTCATGTGGTGTAAGAACCAATGTCTCTGTGTTCCCGAAGAGCTTTACTGCTTTGTGGCCAGCCCTGCCATCATTACCGCCGACACTTAATGTAGGTACTTGAGATAAGTAGATGTTGGGGGGGGGGGGGGGAGTTGACATGCATGAGTGTCGTGCTCACAGAAACACCTTGACCTGCTACCACTATAATCATTTTTGGACATGGAATTTGGAGAGTACGCTGTTCTTGTGGCATGTAGATAATTTCTCCCCCCCCCCCCCCCCCATGCCACCATGATATGGTTTTGTTGAATTTTTTTTTAAAATTAAAAAAAAATAGTAATTAAAATAATAAATTTTGATATTCTCTACGTTGGGTAAATGGTTATAGCATTTGATAGATACGATTGCACATGTCCTTATTATCGTGTGGTGTATGTAGGAAAAGTATCCATCTGTTGGAGGAAAATGTGTCTGTAGTGTAACGCTCATGTCTCGGATGCAACACATGCCATACCATGCACCAGAATAGCAACCACACACAAGTTGGGGCATGTATTCTTGCAGAAAATCACAGAATATTGCATTTGCTTTGACGCTGGAGCTACATTATTTTCATTCTTGCTCTGTGAATCGCAAATTTGTATACGTGTTTACGTCCCATAACCTCGATGTCTTCACTGTAACCCATAATAGTTCGATATACAGAGACTGTTCGTATAACATGTCGACTTTGTATTTTCTGGGTATATTCTATTGGCAAGCCTAGTAGGCTGTCATTTGCTAAGGCTTGGATGCTACTTTGAATGAGTATGGTGTACTCATTACTTACTGGAAGCAAAAATTGATCAGTCTGTGGCGGAATAAGTCTTTCGTGTAGCGTTCATGTCTATGATGTAACAATTGTTATTTTCCCGTTCAGCAATGGAACGAAATATACTTCAAATGAATTTTTTGCTTTGTTTGTGTCGGGCACCAAGAACCGTATTTTTTGTAACAGTCAACTACCAAGGTAAAATAAAGTTCGATGTTCTTTTGAAAGCCATTTAAGTTTAAATTTGATCCAGAAGGAGTTCCCTGTAGAAAATTCCCAATTTGCCCGGTGAATGTTTCCTTATTTCATGCAGTGCCACTGAATACTCTATTTAACTTATAAAGTACATCTATATCGGAAATGTGAAAAACGAGAATCTCGATACATATCGCCGTTACAGTAAAGATATAATCGGGGGACTGTCAGAAATCAAAGCATTATAATTCATTCATGACGCATGTTTAACACACAAGAACGATTTTTTTGGTCCTAGACATAATTTCGTCCCATTTTTATCTTATTATAAGAGGTCTGTACACGGAACATTGATGATAAAATAATAACTGCAGTTTGCAGCCGGGCGGCTGCAGACGGTAGTTATTATTTTATCCTCCCCGTATATTGATATTGGACTGACCCATCCCAGTGGAAGTGTACACAAAGGCGATACCATTCTAGGAAACGAGGGTTCAAAGGGTTAAGCTTGCAATTTTGCAGTTTCGTCATGATAGAAGTTCCTACATTCACAAATAATAAAAAAAATGTTCTACCTTTCTAACTTAATTTTGTCATTTCATACTTTTGAAATTTTGACCTAATTTGATATTGTCTCTTCTACCTGTTTATTTCAGGTAGCTTTTCAGGAGAATCCTACTTATAATAGTAACACGTAGTCCTGTAGGACCGAGAGGTCTCATGTGAGTGCGTTCGGTTGTTCCAGTGTATACTCCAGTAGCACAGAAGAGCCTTTACGTTGGAACAGTTTTAGCTCATTGGTTACAATGTTCAGCTTCTTCTTGTCTGTTCTGGCTACTTCTTACCCTATTCGGGGTATTCTTCTTGATCTGAACATCCTAAGACACGTTTCATCTCGTCAGATCAGATCAGATCACTCTACTTTACTACCACGTCCCGTTGTATCCCACTTTCAGAAACCCTAACTAACGAAGACTGGCCTTCGGCATCTCTTTTCTGTCGTATGAGGTCATGAGGGTCATGAAGAAATCCTTCAATGAGGTGTAATCTGCCATCCCTCTTATACTCATCTGGCGTGGAACTTCCACGTTCCCTGGCACCCAAATTCCAGCACCACTAACTAACAAAGTCTGGCCATCGGCACCCCTTTTTATCGCATAAAGTCATGAGAGTCGTGAGGAAATCCCACAATGAGGTATAATCGGCCATCCCTCTTATCCTCATCTGGGTATTCAACGACCACGCTCCATGACACCCCACTTCCTCTGCCCCTGAATAACAAACGCCTTCGGCACCCCTTTTATATCTTATGGGGCCATGTGGGATATGAGGAAATCCTTAAATAAGATATAATCTACCATCCCTCTTATCCTCATTCCGCAAAATGGGATTCCATAACCATAGACGTTTCCAGAAAGGGATTTTATAGGGATTCCACAAAAGGGGTTCCATAAGTGAGATTCAGTTAGTGGGATTCCAAGCTCCTATACAGGTAGTCACTATCCTCCGTTCTGTGATCACATTCTCTGTAGTCATCTAATATCATAGTTTTGTACCACCCTTGCAGCTTAACCCATTACCCAACGAATCGCCCGCATCCGCCAGCGTAATATGCAAATTCAGCAGTTGAAAAAATATTATTTTTTCAAAAAATTTCAACAAACGCATATCAAAATTTCAACAAAAACCCCTCGTTCCAACGAGGGGTCACATGATATGGTTTTGTTGAAATTTTTTGAAAAATTAAAAAAAATGGTATTTAAAATAATAAATGTTGATATCGTCTGCGTTGGGTAAAGGGTTAATACCGATGTGTAGCTCTACTACAGGATTACTAGCTGTGTTTGATTCTCTATCGACACCTTCGTCGACCAATCCACTTATCTAAGCCCTTATCAGTCTTCACAATTCCTTAACCCTTTACCCAACGTAACGACCAAAACCGGCCAGCGCTGTTCACAAAAATTGCCATTCAATTTTCATTATTTTTTTTCATTTTTGCGTCAAAAAGATAGCTTATGATCCCTCATTGGAACGAGCTCGTTCCAGTGAGGGGTCATAAGCTATGTTTTAGTTATTCAATAATTTTGTTTGCAAGTGTAGTCTGCTTTTCATGTTAGGTAAAGGGTTAACCCTGTACACGGTAGGATGCCTTACATATAAGAAAGTGCCTGTTGATTGTATCGAGGCTTATTTATGTGCTACTATTATTCTCTCGAAATCCGAACTAAGTAAAGTGATTTTTGGTGGTTTGGGGACTGGTAGGGACTAATGGGGATTATTGGAGGATATACCTGTGGTGTGGTAGTACACTACTAGAGGCTAATGGTCGTAAAAACCTGTGGTTTATACAAGCGAGGATCCACATTCCCTACTACTTCCATTCCTTGTTCCCCTATGGGATCCCCCATGAGATCCCCAACCGGGGACGACCTCCACATCTACTATTTCCCTTCTCCCTCTACCTTTCCCTCCGGCCAATGTTCATTCTCCTACTACAACTGGAGCTTGGATTCACGATAATACCTGGTCTGGGGGCACCTATTAGGTTTCAACCACTAATGTACGACGAGACAGGTAAGTCAAGCTAAGCAATACGTGACCAATCGACGAGTGAGATGCCTTTTGCTGGTCCCTCACTCTGGGTAACATTTCTCGTGGTCCTGCAACAAAGGGCTATTTCCTTGAGAAGCCGAACACTCCTTTTGAGTCTCAAAATATTTGATGGTCTCGGTAGCTTTCAAGGGTGTGTGTTTTGTATGAAATCAGCGAGAACTGTGAGGGCCACCAGCTTATTGAAATGCTCTTCAAACCAGGCCGGGTTCACTGGGTGGCACCGTTTTTAAATGCCCCCCCCCTATGTATCACTATCTGCTTCTTGAGTAACTTTTTTATATATAATTAATTGATTCTCAGGCAATTTTGTTTTCATGTCAGTGAGGAAGGGTTTTATTTTTTATTTTATTTCATTTTTTTACATATAGTGAGAATGGATTGAGAGGTTTTCCGCTGTTTTTCACACTCAGAATATATAGAGAGTGCATAAGTATACAAAAACTCATTTAATTTTAAAAATATAACTATTTTGCATCTTTAGTTATGCTCTTCAGATTTCTATTTCATACATCAATCACAAAAATGTAAAACGTTTTGAGTGTCCCGATTTTTGTAGTAATATTGGAAGATACTGCAAGGCAATAAACACGTCCAATGATGGGTTCAATCCAGTGAGAGATTGCTTGAGAATGAAAACATTGTTTAGCCTCAATGTCAATGTACGAGTATCAAGTTTACCAACATTAATTAAACAACCTGGATGGCATGAAATATGCTTAACTGCCACAAATATATTTTTTATTGAACACTTCCATGCTCCAAAGAATGTGCAGTAAGGAAAAGCATAAAACGTTTCCTGATATGACATGCTACGCGTATTCGTTAATAGTTTTTCTGTGAGAAATTAATGGGTCGAAAAGATCTGTTTTCTTGCTTAGACCCACTCACTCACCAGTCAAGTTTGGCACTCCAAACGTGTTACCAACAGTAAAAACCAAAGGCCTCTCATACGTCGATTTTACGTTAAACCATCCAATAGTACGATGGCAGAGGAAAGAAGCCTTCCTTGTGAAACAAAAGCTGCATTTTTTAACATATTTCAATAAGAAAGTTACAAAAACATTAAAAAATATCCTGATTTTCTGGGTATTGGGTGGATACATATTATATGTTGACACAATCAAATCTTCTCCAACAAAGTGTTTTCTAGAGCTATTTCCCGAACCAGCTCCTGGATTCGTAAATAAAAATGTATGAAAACAAAAAAAGTACGCAAAAGCAAATATTGGCTGAAAATTTATTGCGGTGTGTTTGTGCATATCAAATATCACTGGGGGTCGCAACCGTTGTTCGACAACCATTTGTGAAAAAGTAAAATGCCTCCCTCCCGATTCCCACCCGACTCGGACTGTAGAAGTGTACAGCTACTACTCAATTCTAGTAGTACCAGAAACGCTTTCTCTTTATCTAATGCCACTACTAACAAGACCTTTATCTGCTATCATAACTACACCCTGTTTCACCAATTGTTACTTCTACTACTATAACTAGATGGTGTCACTTGTGTGCAAAGCACACTATAGTGTATCCCCGCATTTCCATCCTTGACTTTGTATGAATGCTTGATACAAAGATGAAATGTATTCTATGACACACTAAAATCATATTGAGTGGCACAGGTGACACAGCTTCGTGCGCACCTACAGACTCCACTGCAACATTTGAGCATGGCTTTAGCGTTTCGAATTATATACATGTACCCTGGGAGCCTTTCGCCGGAAACGGTCTAAGAAAACATGAAAGTGGCAACGGTGGCACAGCCACGTGGCACCACAAAAATCCGAAACCTTCGTGCACATCTACAGACCCTACTGCAATATTTGAGCATAGTTTTAGCATTTCAAATTACATACTCTAGGAGCCTTTCGCCGGAAACGGTCTAAGAAAACACAAAAGTGGCTACGGTGGCATAGCCACGTGGCACCCGGAAAATCCAAAACCTTCGTACGCATCTATAGACCGTACTGCAACATCTGAGCATCGATTTAGCATTCCGAATTACATACCCTACGAGCCTTTCGCCGGAAAAGGTCTAAGAAAACACAAAAGTGGCAATGGTGGCACAGCCTGTGGCACCCAAAAAATCCGAAACCTTCGTACGCATCTATAGACCATACTGCAACATCTGAGAATAGTTTTAGCATTTCGAATTACATACCCTACGAGACTTTCGGCGGAAACGGTCTAAGAAAACATAAAAGTGGCTAAAGTGGCACAGCCACGTGGCACCCGAAAAATCCGAAACCTTTGTGCACATCTATAGTCCCTACTGCAACATATGAGCATGGTTTTAGCATTTCGAATTACTTTCCCTACGAGCCTTTCGCCGGAAACGATCTAAGAAAAACATGAAAGTGGCTACGGTGGCACAGCCACGTGGCACCCGAAAAATCCGAAACCTTCGTACGCATCTATAGACCCTACTGCAACATCTGAGCATGGATTTAGCATTTCGAATTACATACCCTACGAGCCTTTCACCGGAAAAGGTCTAAGAAAACACAAAAGTGGCAACGGTGGCACAGCCACGTGGCACCCAAAAATCCAAAACCTTCGTACGCATCTATAGACCATACTGCAACATCTGAGAATAGTTTTAGCATTTCGAATTACATACCCTACGAGACTTTCGGCGGAAACGGTCTAAGAAAACATAAAAGTGGCTAAAGTGGCACAGCCACGTGGCACCCGAAAAATCCGAAACCTTTGTGCACATCTATAGTCCCTACTGCAACATATGAGCATGGTTTGAGCATTTCGAATTACATTCCCTACGAGCCTTTCGCCGGAAAGGACCTAAGAAAACACGAAAGTGGCTACGGTGGCACAGCCACGTGGCACCCGAAAAATCCAAAACCTTTGTGTGCATCTATAGACCCTACTGCAACATATGAGCATGGTTTTAGCATTTCGAATTACATACCCTACGAGACTTTCGCCGGAAACGGTTCAAGAAAACACAAAAGTGGCTACGGTGGCACAGCCACGTGGCACCCGAAAAATCCCAAACCTTTGTGCGCATCTATAGTCCCTACTGCAAGATATGAGCATGGTTTTAGCATTTCGAATTACATTCCCTACGAGCCTTTCGCCGGAAACGATCTAAGAAAACACGAAAGTGGCTACGGTGGCACAGCCACGTGGCACCCGAAAAATCTGAAACCTTCGTGTGCATCTATAGACCCTACTGCAACATATGAGCATGGTTTTAGCATTTCGAATTACATACCCTACGAGCCTTTCGCCGGAAATGGTTCAAGAAAACACAAAAGTGGCTACGGTGGCACAGCCACGTGGCACCCGAAAAATCCGAAACCTTCCTGCGCATCTATAGCCCCTACTGCAACTTCTGAGCATGGATTTAGCGTTTCGAATTACATATCCTACGAGCCTTTTGGCGGAAACGGTCTAAGAAAACACAAAAGTGGCTACGGTGGCACAGCCACGTGGCACCCGAAAAATCCGAAACCTTCGTGCGCATCTATAGACCCTACTGCAACATCTGAGCATGGATTTAGCATTTCGAATTACATATCCTACGAGCCTTTTGCCGGAAACGGTCTAAGAAAACACAAAAGTGGCTACGGTGGCACAGCCACGTGGCACCCGAAAAATCCGAAACCTTCCTACATATCTACAGATCATTTAGCAACACCCTAGTGTAATTTTAGAACTCCGAATTACATAGGTTGGGACTATTCAGCAAAAAAGTGAAAAAATAACGCATTTTTAAAGTGGCTCCACAGAAGCCACCTGGTCGCACAAAAATTTAAAAGTTGTATTTTTGGGTTGCACAGACCCTATCGAACAACTGTAGAAAGTTACAGCGTTTCGAATTACAAAACCGGACGTACGGACGTACGGACGGAGATCATGACAATATCCCCGCATTTTTTAAAATGCGGGGATAAAAACTTCTAGACGAGATGATCCGAACACATGCGGCTCACGGGCACATCCGACTTTTTCTACAACCAGAGTTCTTGAACCACAAAGCTACTATACCCATCGGGGTCCTTGGTTTCGGAGGTGCTGTTGTTTTACGGCCCGGATCGTCGCGGAAATGACCGATTGGGTTGGGGATGTGAAGCCGATTTCTCCCGACCGTGATGGCTCAATTCCGACTGACTGATATTCCAACTACATCATCAAGGAATGCCTTCATCGAAGGCATTCCTTGATGATGTAGCCGGAATATTACTGAGCCACTAGGGATTATAATTAAAAAAACTCAAGACGTCTTTGAAATTTATTAGTGAATAAATAAATTATGCATGTAGGAGTCGTGATGCAACTCCTTATTTATTTAACACGTGCTGTACCGGTACTCCAAATTGCCCCCCCCCCCCCCCCCCACCACCACCACCACCAACAGGCCCAGAATCGGGTACTACAGACCTCCATCTAAATAACCGACTGTGTGTGTGACACTGACCTAAGCATGAAACCTTGTCAGTTGAGAAAGTACGTCATTATTACTAGCAGGCAAGGATTGGTATCTCAGATTCCAGTACTGACGAAAATGTCCCTGCTGGAAAAAAATTACCGGGGGGTATCATCACCCCCCCCCCCCCCCCCCCACCCCAATCCCCCCCAACCCCGTAGTTACGACCCTGTCCACGACACAGTTTGACAAGATGCTGCATATACACACTCCCGAATACGTGGTGAGTCCGAATCCATGCCAATAAGAGGTTATTTCTTACTTGATTTTATGTCAGTCTGAAAATGGTTCAGAGATTTAAAAACTAATTTGTACATCGGTTCTCTAATCTACGGAAGCCTATTAGCTTCACGTCGTTTTCAGTTATTAAATTGTAGCTACAATTTAATAAATTGTACCTACAATTTAGCTAAATTGTAGTTACAATTTAATGAATTGTAGTTACAATTTAGTTAGATTGTACTTACAATTTAATAAATTTTAGTTACAATTTAGCTAAATTGAACTTAAAATTTAATAAATTGTAACTACAATTTAGCTAAATTGTAGTTACAATTTAGATACAATTTAATAAATTGTAGTTACAATTTAGCTAAATTGTACTTACAATTTAATAAATTATAACTACAATTTAGCGTCTGTACTTTTATTGGTCAAGCTAAATTGTAGCTGCAATTTAACTGGCCAATCGGGTTCGTTGTTTTGTTTTCGCTGAAAATGGCCTGAATAATCTCTTTCTTTGAGATGTTTCACACATTCCGCCGGTTGAGTCAGTCACGGCAACAAAATCTAACAACAGAAATGGGAAAATAAAATCATCATCATTTTATTATAAATATAATTATTTTTATTTTGGTTATCATTGGGCATAAATTGAGTATTATTGGGCAACATTGGCAACTTGGGTGTCTTTGTGTATCATTGGGGTAAAACACATGCCGTAAGAAATAGAGGGCACTAGGTAGCGTCGATCTGCGTGTGCCTGTAGGTTCAAGTAATGTACAAGATCAACCATGTTGTGGCCCCGCGGGAGAAAATTTTTTTAATCCAAAAGGAAAAGGAGCCATTTCCTGGCACTTGAACCTCTCAAAAACATCGTTTCACGCGATTCATGTTGCATATTTGAGAGAATGTTATCGTTTTGCACAATTCCGTATGAAATGTGGGACCCCTTAAATTATTGAAGCCCTGGGCGTTTGCCAGTCTGGCCATTCCTGAACAATTGGTGGAAAGGTTTTGTGTACGACTTTTTGTGATAACATAGAACATATATAGGGAGACGGGCGTGCACAATGGGCGGGGAGGTACAGTCATAATTGTACAAAGTTGAAAATGGTTGCTTTTAAAACAAAAACTTCAAAAAGCTCTGCCTTCAAGAACATTAATAAAAAATTGCATAAATTGTTTGTTTACCCCCGTGTGCCCCGCCTGCTGACCAAATGCAGATATCTTGGTTTCGCCCGGCGAGTTCATGATTTTACATCTTAGTCACACACATCCCCCATTTTTGGATTCGATCCGAGCTAAAGCACTCGGCGCCAAAATCTACTCCCATTGTCAGGGCAAAGCCAACCTAAATATAGGGGCAAGGGGCCTCATATTTAAAGATATTGTAAGTTCAAAATATATTCCACGTCAAGGCGAAAAACCTACATGAATTTCACTTCTCTGTAAAGCTGGAAAAACACACGTGGTGTATATCCAGCTTTAGCGCAGGGACCCAGGGGAGAAACGGTATGTTAGATAAGGTCTAATCTCATTTATCGTCACGGTCAATTAAGAAACGAGATTTGAAAACGATAGAAATGTCTATCGTATCGTCACCTGATCATTAGTTATAGCAATGCGTGGCAGGAACAAATCACCGTTCAAGTCACGCGTGAGATAACTTGTATTGATTCTGCCTCGATATACGTCATCTCCCACCGTTTTGACAGGTGGACAGATGAGCGTCGGTCCACCTGACAGTTTAGGGTAAAAAGTATATATATACCTGGAGGAGCAGAGCATTAGACACACACTTGGGGTCACACACACGATGGTGAAGTCCAGGACAGGCGGACTCTGTTTCCTGGCATAAGGGTACCTTCGATCACAGGACCCTGAAACGGCTGGAATCGCCAGAGAGGGCATTCCATGATTGATTTAGCTTAAAGTTGATAGGCGGCTACGGGGCCGAATTCGTGAGAAGGAACACCCCAGGTGGAACGTTAAAGTTTAGATTGTCGAGTAGCAGGTATCGTCCTGCAATAGTCAGAAGTGTAGGTTAATTGTATTGTGCGTATTAACCCTTTGAAGCGTCAGCCTGATTGCGTTCTGAGTAGTTTATTTTGCTGTCGGAACATCGTAATACCGACTGGAGATCGGTGTGAGTGACAATTTCGCCCTAGCACAAAAAAGGGCATTTGTGAATCGTGAATTCAACCAGGAACGGTGGATATTTCAATAGGACTTTCACGGAGGACTTTCAAAAGGCACATAAGGTATGAGTAGACAATATCTGACCCAAATCAGAAGTACGGTGGTTTATAGATGACGAACATTGCTGGTCGGAACCCTCCGACAGCCAGAGGAACAGTTACGCGCAGACGTTGACATTTGAGCCTAAGCGGGTGAAGCTCTTATGGCGAGCTCACAGTAATAACATTTCAGATTTGTGAAGCTCTTATGGCGAGCTCACGGTAGTAACATTTCCAGTGTGTAGACTATAGTGCCAGTACAGGACTATAGAATGACTATATGATTGTTTAGAATTATTTAACCGTAGTGACCCATTTTCCGTGAAAAGAATTGAATTGTTGATTGTTGAAATATTGAAATGGATTTATTTTTATGTGTAAATAAAAGAATCGTTGTTACTTTAAATCATTCTTTCCATTATACAGCCTGAAGTGATTAGGAATCACACCTAACGGAAATCGAACCTATTTCAGGACAATTTGGCAGAGAAGGAATCACGGCGTCGGTCTAACTCAGCTCTCTGCGCCGAGTTCGCGACACTTGGATTCCGACCCTCCACGTTGGTCTAATTTTCCCGCAACTTCATCAGCGGGACTAAATAACCCCACGTCAGCCCAGGCCTTACGGGGCCTTAGGTGTCCCTGACACCCATGATTTGAAATACCTTGGCTTTATTCCCTCGGCATGCAACCAGGACATTCATAAAACAACTACAAACCCCATAAGTGACGAGAAGGTTATTTTTGTTTGTCCTAATTAGTTATTTTGGTTTCATGACACTTTCAACGACCAGTGTTGTGTTATGTCGGTGACAGGTTTACGGATGGAGGGAGCCAGAATACCCAGAAAGAACCACCTAGTAACGATGAACACCTACCAGCTACCCAACATCATAACTCCACCCTGCAGCATAGGCAGGGTTGGAGCGATTGACAACAGAAGTAAGTCGATAGCGGTTTATATACGTCCATACACAGAGTCATCGTGCCCAATGTGTCCACTGGGATGAAATGCCTTGTTCATTATACAATGAGGGTCGCTCTTATGGCTTAACGAGCTTGAGCTGAGAGCCTCGAGCACAAAAGTCAAGCCGTCTATCAGTGATTCACCACTGCCCCTAAATTTATCACAACAGTATCCTCATGGAATTTACTAGAATTGAGGATGACCTCCATGCTATCATATTTTACGAATTGAGAATTGTTGGTTTTCCTTTACAAATGTTCAAGCATTTTTTGGAGCTGAGTATGCCCTCAAAGACTGAAATTTTTCCGGGTCGGGAAAACATCCTCAAAACGCTTACCCTGTTTGGGACGCAATTTTTCTCACTACCGGTACTATAACACCTAAATCCTGCCGGTCTGAGTGTTATGATAGTGAGCCAATTTCAAGCTATCGCCCAAAAATGCCACGGCGTCCGTGTTTACTAGGCTACACATATTACATTCCCTTTCTATCTAACACTCTTTTTAATGCCCCCCCCCCCCCTCCCCCGCCGCAGTTCTAGTGATTTCGATCTAACTCTAAACAACAGTGACCCCAAGCGAACCACCACGATAACGTTCAAGAGAGGGCGCCTCTTTCTTACTTAGCCAGTCAATAAGCTTTTGGATTTAACACCCACCCTCTCATTCCTATTACAATCCTCTAAAATTCTATAAAAACTCGCCGACTGATACTGTTTTAAACTCCTAATATTTGCCCCTCAAATTGACGATTTTCGACTATTTCAAGTGTAAATGCAGGATTGAGTAGAGAGCCATGGTACGTGCGAATGCCACCGATTGGCCACTTAAATTGCAGCTACAATTTAGCTTGACCAATAAAAGTACAGGCGCTAAATTGTAGCTACAATTTATTAAATTGTAGGTACAATTTAGCTAAATTGTAGTTACAATTTATCAAATTGTAAGTACAATTTAGCTAAATTGTATCTACAATTTATTAAATTATAACTACAATTTAGCTAAATTGTAGTTACAATTTATTAAATTGTAAGTACAATTTAGCTAAACTGTAACTACAATTTATTAAATTGTAACTACAATTTAGCTAAATTGTAGTTACAATTTAATAACTAAAAACGACGTGAAGCTAATAGGCTTCAATTTAATAACTAAAAACGACGTACTAATCCATATTTGAATGTTTTGAATATATTGTAGTAATTGTGTCAACTTTGTTTCGATACTTTGTTTCGATACTTCAAATCTCAGATTTTCTTAAATTTGTTTATATGCTTGAATGCATTTGATCCTTGGAAACTTGGACTTTATTATTATTATTATTTATTGGTGTTTAATGTCACATACCTATGCACAATGGATAATCGTGACCGTGACAGTTTTACGGGTGGATGAAGCCGGAGTACCCGGAGAGAACCACCGAGCGTCGACGAGCAACTGTCAGCTCCTCAACATTCTAACTCTGTTCAAGCTCCGCTCAAGCAGGGTTACAGCGGTTGAACACATGTGCAACATCGACGTGCAGTACGTCTTAGTACACGGCGTCATCGTGCCCACATGTGGACAGCCGGGATAAAGTGCCTTGTCCAAGGACACAACGCGGATCGTCCCGGACGGGGATCGAACTCGGGACCTCTAGTATAGAAGTCCAACAGTCTACCACTGAGCCACCGTGCTCCCGAAACTTGGTCTTGAGGGGATGGTGCGTGGTCTATTGAAGGTTTTATTTGTTTTTGAAGTTAACGCCGCGAGAAACGAGGGGGTGGTGTCATTTTGTTTGTTCGCAACTGTTTGGCAGCTGGGATGGGAGGGGTACACAGCTGGGATCACAAAATGACGACGCAGTGTGTAAAGTTTAAAAAAAATAGATAGCGACATTTATCTGTGTGAGGCAGATTGTCTTCCTTTCGTCATCTCTTTTTGAACCCGGCTCTAAATTTGATGCTATCCAGATTGTAAGTCGAGAGATACTGCATTATAGTTTAATGGCAGCAATCAGAAGAGTCCATATTCATTATTTGGGATAGACCAATCAATATTTTCAACGTGCAGGCCCGGGGCTGAAAATATTGATTTGTCTACCCCACACATTTACTGAATAGCCATCCTATTTAATGACGTTATGGCGTATCATGTTCCTGGCCGGAAAACAGCCACTCGGGTTCAAAGGGTTAAATGGGAGGAGGGCTGGTGATAATTTATCTCATATTAATATAATGGTAAATCTGTAGTCGACTACGCCATTGTCAGTGAGCCTCTTATTGACAGTGTACCTGTCTTCAAAGTTAATAACCTATCTTCAAAGTTAATAACCTTAATATTCACTCACTTCATGTCAAACCTGGTTTATCTTGAAGGTGAATTTCAAAGTTGAGGACGTGGTGACCAGCAATAATGAGCCTTTGCTTCCCTGCTTTTCCTGGAACGCCAATGCAAAAGAAAAGTATATCAGTCTGTTCAATTCACCGGAGACACATGTAAAATTATAAAACTTTCTCGGGAAAGATTTTGTCGGAAACCGGGCTTTGTCGCTGCCGGAAAAAATAGATTCACCTGCATGAACATTATAACTGAAGCTTTTCAATTGTTACCTTTTAGGAAGATCCTGGTATTCGCCTCGCCAGATGTCGGAAACCGGACTTTGTCGCTGCTGGAAGAAATAGATTCACGCCACATATTCAGCCAAAACTCAAGGAGTGTCGCCTGAAACCGCGCGTGAACATATGTCTCACCGTGACGAACCCGCCCGTTTCATTTTTGTTGGGGTGGTTCTTATCCTGAAGGGGTTAATAACTTTTCCTCGAAAAGCATAAATCAACAGGGGTTCACTGAAAACAACAATTTTAATACATATACATATAAATAAATGTGGTAATTTGTGACCTACATGGAATCCAATGAATATGATAAACAAAACGTCACTCACCCCCCTACCCACACAGTTTTTGAATCACTTGCGGGCCCGCATTCTGAGTTATCGATAGTTTGTCCTCCTTTTCGCTGGTATTTCGACTCGTTTCCCCATTGGGACAGATGAGTCTATCTTACTTCCACTAGCGCACAATAGGAGGTGGTCCGTTGGTACACAAGCAGCGACCATCCCCCACCCCTATACACTCACACTCTCCATTGTAAAATATAGTTCTACTCTATCATACACACACCTGCATCAATATACACTCACGCATCATCTGCGCAAAGCAAAAAAATATTGGCAAGGGGAACCACCCTGACACAAGCCAGCCGATGGGCCACTTGCCCCAATTCCTATCATCTCACTAACTTGCCCCCGTCCTTGGATAGGGTGCCCCGTCCGGCTCATGCTCGTCAGCGGGTTACGTGCCCTATTTAAGCACTACCTTTAGATATTCCATGTGTGGTAGGCCCCTTACTAATCCCAAGAGAGCCCTCACCTCCCTCCACCGGGACCTATTCCTTGGGCGCGTGTTCCACCAATGACCCCATTCGTCTTCACTAGAGGCCCCCAGGCGATGCCTCCCGTACCAAAGCTCGTTGCCTCAGATCCAACGCCCCGTTTGTTTACTTCCAATCCTCTTTTGGGTGCCCCACTCTAAGACCCCGGGTCCCTCCTAACTCTACGTCTCTGATGCCCTTGTGTGGCTACATCGGCCACCTCTTGCGGCTTCTTTTGGCCTAAGGTCCATTCCCCCGCCGTTCGAGAAGGTTCAGTGCCCTTTATATCCTGGCATCTCCGCACAAACCTTGCGTGGTAAACCACTCCACATCCATCTATGTCTACTCGATAATGACCGCTGGCCATTATTTTGGTTACGGTGCATGGCCGCTCCCACTGCAACCGCGGTCTACCTGACTTTGTTGGAGGGAGCACGGTCACCTTTTGACCGACCCAAAAGTTCCTAACCTTTGGTCTACTCCCGTACCGATCCTTACTATGTCCCCTCTCGTCCACATACTTTGGCTGCTTCTCTTCAGCCACACCCTTGACTTCCGTCGTCGAAGGGTTAACCTTTGGGGCCTCCATTATGCACTCTACCTATGCATCCTTACCCGACTCCACTGGTCCCTCCAGTGATTTCATCGGCAGCTCTGCATCCGTGGCTTGGGCTCGGGTAACCGCCTGCGATGCCCCTTTGGGTGCTCTCCTCTCCGACCATGTCTTGTCGGGTTCTGAACATACCCCGGGTATGTTCCCAAGCACGAGGTCATAGATGGGCGCCTCAATACACATTGCCTCTACCTCAACGCTATAGAAAGGGGGTGTCACCCTCACTCTCGCAAGTGGGAGCCTCCTATTCGACCCATCTATTAGCACGCACATGTGGTCGTGCCCCGTTAGCTGTCCATCGCTAACCAGTTCCCTCTTTACCGCCGCGCTACTGCACCCTGTGTTCCGAGCCATACAGACTTCTCGGCCACCCACATACGCTGGGTACACCGGCATCTCCTCCTTTTTACCACGGGTGGGGTATCCCTCGCACAATCCTCTAATAATGGGCAATACATTCCCCCCGCACCCTTCCAGCCCAAGCGGCCCAGTATGTAGTGTTAGGCGCAGTGGTCTCCTCTTTGACCCAATTGTTTGGCAGAATGTCGCTGTCTGCCTTCTCTCCACAGGCTGTATCGAGTTACTCCTCCTTCCATTCCTAATCAGAGACGGGTCTCTCCCTCCAGTTCTTTGGGACCCGTTCTGTCTCCCTGTGACCACCCTTCTCCAACAGTCTCTGGCCAGGTGCCCCTTCTTATTGCACACAAAGCAAGCTGTGTCTCTGGGCCCTGGCCCTCTCTGATTCCCCCTGGAACTTTCCGGCTCGGGGCTTGGATTCCTAACGGGTGTCTTTCCAACCACGTTACTCCCATTCCGGCCCGACCTACCCTGGGTCATACCTCCCCCATGAGCCTCCAAATACTACTCGGCCACCCGAGTCATTTCCTCCACGCCACTTGGTTTCCTCTCCTTAACAAACAATGCCATCTCGAGAGCGCACGATGACATAAACTGCTCCCTGATAAGTATGTCCTTCAGGGAGTGAAATGACTCTTCAATTTCAGATAATTCGACCCACCTGTCGAAATACCCCGTGGCCCTTGATACAAACTGGTACACACTTTCACCCTTCTCAGCCTTACATTCTCGGAATTTGGTCCTGAAACCCTCCTCGGTGATCTGGTACCTCTTGAGTATAGCCCTTTTCAGCTCACCGTAGTCATTAGCTTGGTTAGGGGGCATGCTCACATATACTTGTAGCGATTTGCCCGCCAGCAACGGACTAAGACTGACACCCCAGGCGTCATCCGGCCAACCCTGACTTGAAGCAAACCTTTCGTGCCTCTGTAAGTACGCGTCAATGTTGTCAGTCTGTTCATTGAACTTGGGTAACTGGGGATAAGGTGCCCTCACGTTTCCCATGGGACTTCCTCCACCCTGTCTACCTCACGCGCCCTTTCATGCTCTAACGCAGCTTCCCGATCAGCTCTTTCGGCTCGTTCTCGCTCTAATGCAGCCTCCCTGTCAGCTCTTTCTCGCCCCTACCGCAACTTCTCTTTGAGCCCTTTCGCGCTCAACCTGTATTTCCTTCTCTCGATCTGCAGCTCTTGGTGCTGCCTCTCTCTCTGTCCTTTCAGCTCTTTCGTGCTCTAGAGCAACCTGACTCGGCGGCCATTTCTTTCGCCATACGCTTTTGCTCATCTCTCACAAATTTTTGCAATTCACTACCCGCGAAGCCCAACCGCTGACCCATACTAATTAACTGTTCCAAGCTTGGGATATTTTGAAATTTACCACTAAAAATTTAACAAACATTTTTTTTTTCGTGTCAAAGGGTTAATTATTCCCTATCCCACACTGTTTCCTATTATTACGCGAGAATTTCCACCACGTTATTTTAAATTCGCCGATCGAATTTAAAAGCTAATTTAACCAATGGTTAACCCCTACGCAACTTATGAAGACTATTAAAATTTCAGTGAGGCAACCTGCATGAACATTATAACTGAAGCTTTTCAATTGTTACCTTTTAGGAAGATCCTGGTATTAGCCTCGCCAGATGTCGGAAACCGGACTTCGTCGCTGCTGGAAGAAATAGATTCACGCCGCATATTCAGCCAAAACTCAAGGAGTGTCGCCTGAAACCGCGCGTGAACACATGTCTCACCGTGACGAACCCGCCCGTTTCACTTTTGTTGGGGTGGTTCTTATCCTGAAAGGGTTAATAACTTTTCCTCGAAAAGCATAAACCAACAAGGGTTCACTGAAAACAACAATTTTAATACATATACATATAAATAAATATGGTAATTTGTGACTTACATGGAAACCAACGAATATGATAAACAAAACGTCAATCACCCCCTACCCACACAGTTTTTGAATCACTTGCGGGCCCGCATTCTCTGTTGTCGCTGTTTTTTCCTCCTTTTCGCTGGTATTTCTTCCTTGGTCGCCTCTTCACTTCACCCTTTCACTGCCGTCGCACGGCCACTAACGTATTGTCACTTTATCGGGACGCCTTTCCTTCAACAAGTGGCGAGATGTTACTCTGTCACTGCCGTCGCACGGCCACTAGCTTATTGTCACTTTACTTGACGCTTTTCACTCAAGCAGTCGCCACCAATGCGGTTAAACTCTCCCCTACGTCTATCTCAGAATAATGTTCATACAGGCAAAGCCTACTCTGCCTACGTATGGCTTGCCTTCTAAAACAATTTTTCGAGAACCCCCCCCCCCCCCCCCCCCCCGATTTTTATCTCCATAGCCAAAACGTTAATTCTCTTGAACTTGGGTGCTCTGATCTATATTAATTTAATACTCGCTTTAAAGTTCCTTTGAAAGACTCGAATTTCGATATTTCCTGACATTCGTGACAGACCAGATGCATAATATGGGTGTGTGTCCAGAACATGTGGGATGTACTGTTCTCACCATAATTACATATGAACTGACCATAATTACACAGATAATGACAGTAAGAGAACACTGGTCTCTCTCGCTCTTTCAATCTTTATAAGATAGCCCATGTGGCGTTCGATAAATGCGCAATAATGGACATTAAACTTCATGCTCAATTAGCAGTGCTTGAATTTATTGCTGGTCTGTTCAAGTGACAAATCGGTTTTCGGGGTCCGTTGTATACCTATCTTTACGTTTCATGATTAACCCAGTCAGAAAGATTATCGAATATATTTACACTTTTATACAGCAAAATCGAAAATCCAAACTATCACCTTGACAGATTTCTCAAATTCAAGCTACGGTTTGCGAGAGTTCGATTAAATTCTCTTCAACCTCTCAAAATCTGCTTGAATTTGAGAGAAAAAAAACGACACAAAGGGAAAGTCTAGGGGAAAAAATAACATGGTATGATGGCACATGTTACCCAATAAAAAAACATCTTGTTCATCCGCGCCATCTTTTTCAAAAGCACAGTGATCCTGTCGTTTGTGGCAGGTACTACACCCGAGAGCGAAAATACAAAAAAAATTAAAACTACGAAAATGACAATACGAGGAATAAATCATTAAAAAATTGAACCCCCTGAATAATTCGAATCCGAAAGAATTTTGGGCATTAATGAACACGACACAAGCAAGGTGTCAAGTAACATTTTGATGAATAGCTGGATGGAACATTACCAGTCGGTGGGTAATCCTGTACAAACACACCACTTTGATGACGCTTTCAAAATTAATTTCTTTGAAAAATCACTAATCTAGAATTATCGTCCGATTTACCAACGTCCTTAGATGTCGAAATATCGGTACAATAGATACATACTGCTATTTCTAATTTAAACACCGGTAAATCTGAAGGCCTGGATGTGATAAGGCATGAGATGATTAAATCGGTCAAGTCAATGTGTGTGTGTGTGACACAATGACGTAGCTGTGGGGAAGGGGTGGGCTGGGGGTCCCCCCCCCCCCCGTAAAATTTTCGCTGGCTCCAAAACATTGTCCCAATGCAAGTTTCACACAACATCTCCAATATACGAACTACACACGCTACAAATGCATCAGATTAGCTCTTAGAGCACTACATTTTGCAAAATTTTCTCGGAGGTGTGGTTGGGCTAGTATTATCTCCGATATTTGCGCCCTCCTTCCACTTCCCTTCGGAGAAGTGGGGCGAATGCGCAACGGCCCGAGGGGCCTAGTTAGAGCTAGTGGAGGCCCCAAAACCCCACACACCGGTCTTTCAAATATCATCTTTGCTCCCCCCCCCCTCCCTAAATAAAAAAAATAAATAAATAAACGGGCTAGGGCACCCCTATTATAGAATCCAGGCAATGCGCTTGGTGTGACATGAGTCCAAGTATCAAATATATCCTCGTAGGAAAGTACATGACTACAAGTTAGGGTGAATCGAAATCTAAGACTACAATACCAATAAAAATATCCCGAGTCGGAACAGTATTAGCAGGGACGTGGCGACAGGGGGGGGGGGGGAGTGTCACTCCCCAATCCTGGCCAAAATTTCCTATAGTTGGAAATTCGGAGGGCAAGTCACGAGTAGTTGGAAATTCCATCTATCTGGATTTTAGAGCTTGTTTGGTGATGCTGATGTCTCCTTTACTTCCCAAAATTCCAACTCGGTTTCAAATCGGCAAAAGTTCCAACTGTTACTGTTTACAACTACGATGTACGCAATTTCGAGCTTCATAAGTATGCATGATGTCAATCGGTACGAGATTTCTACAGTACGTTACTTATCGTAATAAAAAAAATTCCTCGAAATGTACTTCAAGAAGATCTCATCATGTAAAATCGTTATCCCGAGTTAATTCCATCATTCACAGTTACAAAATGATGAAACATCGAAAACTGATCATGCCTGCATAAGATCTGATTTAATGTTAGGACAGTGTGAATTGTTCAAAGTTCTAAGCTTGAGCATTTGATTAGCACATATTCAATTCCCAGAATAATACCAAAAAATAATAACTTGATAATTCTATCATAAATGTGTTGGCCTTTCCGTTACTAGAATCAATTTTATGTCCCCTTTCATGGCTTCATTTTCAAAATTTTTCTCTGTAGTGAATTCTAACTAAGGGGAGAGACCGGGATGAGGTTCCCCCCCCCCCGATCCCTCCCCGTAGTTGGAAATTCACTACCCTACACCCCTACAATCGGACACCTCTAGCCACGTCCCTGAGTATTGGGGGGTTGACAACTGCAGTGTACCCAATATCGAGCCTCATAAGTATGCATGTGATGTCAATCGGTACGAGATTTCTACAGTACGTTACTTATCGTAATAAAAAAAAATCCTCGAAATGTACTTCAAGAAGATCTCATCGTGTAAAATCGTTATCCTGAGTTAATTCCATCATTCACAGTTACAAAATGATGAAACATCGAAAATTGATC
Source organism: Pictodentalium vernedei (assembly GCA_031216915.1). NCBI lineage: Eukaryota > Metazoa > Mollusca > Scaphopoda > Dentaliida > Dentaliidae > Pictodentalium > Pictodentalium vernedei. The sequence continues at coordinate 267,861,805 of CM062291.1, read as the reverse complement.
ATTCCTGCATAAGATCTGATTTAATGTTAGGACAGTGTGAATTGCTCAAAGTTCTCAGCTTGAGCATTTGTTTAGCACATATTCAATTTCCAGAATAATACCAAATAATTATAACCTGATAATTCTATCATTAATGTGTTGGCATTTCAGTTACTAGAATCAATTTTATGCCCCCTTTCTTGGATTCATTTTCAAATTTTTTCTCTGTAGTGAATTTCCAACTAGGGGGAGGGACCGGGAGGGGGTTTCCCCCTCCCCTCCCCCCAGTTGGAAATTCACTACCCTACACCCCCACAATCGGACACCTCTAGCCACGTCCCTGAGTACTGGGGGTTTGACAACTCCTACATTCCTCTCCTTCTGACGTCTTTGGTGAAGCGGAGAACCTCCATAGAAGTAAGAACATAAACAATACCTCTACGAGTTATATTGTTTATTGAATTTACAGTAAACACTACAAAGCTGAGTGATACATGTTCAAAAATTGCATTGTTCATGTTCGTGAGATTGACAAAGATTTTGACCGTGATTTAATGATTTGAGTAGAATTAAATAGTCAAACACTGGACAAAAAAAAAATTAAAAATTTAGGAGTCCTGTGTTTTTCTTCACTCTAGGATCCTGACGGCAAAAGGGACCTTCATCACTATCAGTACTCGAGATTCGCACTATATTATGATACAACAGAAACAGAATATTACTGTGAATATTTATTTACTTATTTATTTTTAATTAATTAATTCACTTATTAATTTAGTTAAGGTGATTTCTTTATATGTAAGATTGTGTTTCTGTCACTTTTGCACAGCTGGACCGGCACGAAAAAATTGTAAAGCACTGTCATGTACAGGTAAGGCGTTAGGATAGGCCTAGCCTGTTCGCCAAACCTTTTTCACATAAAAGAAATAAAATATTGTTAAAAAAAATGATTTGAGTATTACATGACAATGTTAAAAAAAATAAGTCCGCTGAAAAGAACGTGTTTTCAATGGACACTCACTTGCTATTACAATGGGGGCTTCATGGGGAAGTGAGATGTTCAGACCTGAAATCTGCCATGCCGCGAAGAGAGAATGGGAACAACTATAGAAATTTCATGCATCGAAATTGTCAATATAATGAGCATAGTAAGTATAAGCGAAATGTTAGCCCCCAAAACCTTCGGGTCACCGAGTGGAGGAGCCAAATAATGTTTCGCGGAGGGGGGGTGGTGGCGCTGGTAGAGGGGGCAGGTGCCCTACAAAGGAGAGGGGAAAGTCCGCAAGTGGCCTTTTATGATCCTAGAATAATAGCATCGCATTTATGTAGCGTAGACATGGTCAGAGCGTCTTTTGCGTTCCAATGTGTTCTATGTGCCTACTGACACATAGAACACATTGGAACTCAGGGGACGAGTGGTCTATGGCATCTGAATGCAATGGAAAATTATAGGAGGTTTGTTTGTGGGCTTTTTTTTGCGTGGATGCGGGGGGGGGGGGGGGGGGTCTCGTTACAGAAGCGGAAATAAAGAAGCACGAGTACGATCGCGCAACTTACACGTGAAGATCTGTCCGAAGATATGAAGCAACGCAGGGATCCAAGTAGGCTCACTGGGCTGGATGGGTTTCCCTTACAACAATAGGAATTATTGTTCGGGCTTCTCATTTTTTAAATCTATAGTATTATATTCTGAGTAATTATACTTAATGCTTCGGCTGCAGAAATATTTAACTACCTGTTAAGTTTTTCTCTAGTATATGGCATGGGGACCCCTTTTGTCGGGGCGACGGGTCCCCTAACAATGGCGCCTATGATTTAGAGCTGAAACGGTTAAGGGGTTTTCTTGATCGATTAATCACGTGGATTAATCTTAGTTAACCGATTAATCACTTGTCCAAATAGATATCTGAATAATTGCCATACGGTTGATGATTTACAGCATGAACCCTTTATCCAACGTAACAAACAAAACCAACTAGACCTAAATACAAAAATCACCATTCAAATTTATTATGTTTTAATTTTTTGTCTCAAAAACATAGCTTATGACCCTTCATTGGAACGAGCTCGTTCAAATGAGGGGTCATAAGCTATGTTTTTGTGACAAAAATTGAAAATTTTTAGTAATTTATAAATTTATTTTGCAAGGATCGTCTGCTACCCCCAATGGATAAAGGGTTAAGAATGACCATTTCCAGCTACTGATACAGTATGATGATCGTGCAAGTATCAAGTATGTCAGAAAGTAACTTGCATGCTTTACTCTGACTCATATAATTGATGTGAGTCAGTGTGACAATGTTTGCCTGTTTTGGAGCAAGTCTGTTCCTTTGTTAACCAATATAATACAGTAGTTCAAAAGTAACGGTTAATCGATCAATTACTTTTTGGATTGATCAAGAAGTTGATCATTGATTAATCGATTAATCGGTTAACCGTTTCAGCTCTACTATGATTGTCATGATGCACATTCCACTTTGCAGTATAAATCAACCATTGGGATTAGAGTTTGTTAAAATAAAAAGATGTGCAGTGTGTGTGTGGGGTGGGGGTGGAGGTGGATGTGGATGTGTGTGGATGGGCATGTGTGTGGTAGAGCAAATTGGAGGAAACGTCTATGTTTGGGAGAACATGCCCCCTATGTCCCCCGTTGTGCAGCCAACGAGGAAGAGAAAGTTACATGAGATATAATACATTCCTTTATACTGTTGGATGAACCCAACTGAGAGTCTTCTGTTTTTAGTTAAAGATTATACTTTATAAGTTACTAGCGGGTGATACCCGGCGTTGCACGGGCGAAGATGGTTATATCAGCCGTTTTCGAAATAGAAGGCCAAAGTCACCAATTTCAAGGTCAAGAAATAGAAGGTCAAGGTCACCAGTCACCAATTTCAATGTCAAGATCTCCCCGCACGGGCACCCTGATAAAGTCGAAATGAACGATGGGTCAATATACCCGTACATATGATATTTTAGCCCGATCGGCCTAGCCGTTTTCGAAATAAAAGGTCAAGGTCACAATTTCAAGATCAAGGTCATCCCGCACGGGCACCCCGATAAAGTCAAAATGATCGATGGGTCAATATACCCACACATATAAAATTTTAGCCCGATCGGCCCAGCCGTTTTCGAAATAAAAGGCCAAGGTTATCAATTTCAAGGTCAAGGTCACCCCGCACGGGCACCGCACCCATCCCATGTTACTCGCAGGGACGAATTACCCCCGTGTACAAAATTTGAGATCTATCGGTGGAGAAACGGAGGAGTTCACCAGGAACAAAGATAGAGAGATAGATAGAGATATAGATTCAGACATTCGCATTTATATTAGATTGTGATGAATTGACGGTAACATGGTCTGAGGTTTGCGACTCGGTGCGTATGTTCAACCTAGACGCTTCTCAATAACAATAACGTATATGTTCCAATAAGACTCTACCCATAGCCCAAAACCCACATCGTGAAATGAACAAGGCAACTTGAATGAACAATGCAACTTTAACGATAACAAATTTATTAAAATAAACCTCTTGTGTACCCCACGGCGTCACTGGACAAAGAAAAGTAAATAACTCAGATAAAGTTCGAGGTTACTCTATCTTAGTTCAAAACATGAACTCATAAATGGGTTGTGAGTACACATTCATAAAATGACCACGAATTTATAAGCAGTATGCGGGGGGGGCGCGGTGGCTCAGTTGATAGAGGTGCAGGCTGCAAGCCGAGAGGTCCTCGGTTCGAATCCCACCTGCGGCAACCGCTTTGTGTCCTTGGGCAAGACACTTCACCCCCAGTGCCCACGTAGGGGGCACGATGACGTTGTGTCCTAACGCGTACCGCACGTCGATGTGCACCTGTCTTCAACCATGATGGGGAGCTGACAGCTGCTCGCCGTTGCTCGGTGGTTCTCTCCGGGTACTCCGACTTCCTCCACCCGTAAAACTGTCACGGTCATGGTTAGCCATTGTGCAGAAATGTGTGACCTTAAACACCAATAAATAAATAAATAAATAAGCAGTATGCACTTTGAATCTCCTCCCATTGTTGTCATCTTTTCAAATATTTCACGTGGTGGCGTCACACGGTAACAAATGCCACTGCAGCCGTAAACATAGAAACAACTAAGCAAGCAAGTTCTCGTCTAATCAGAGGGCGGAGTTTTTAGTCTTGTTGGAACATATACTCATGTCATCTATTTTTATCCCAAAAGACATTTAAAAGAATTTATCTAATTACAAAAAGAAATCATCAAAAGTTCCTGTAAAAAGAAGGGTGTTCTTTTTCAGGGATAAAAATATCTACTTCATCATGGTGAGGGGTTATTTTAAGGGTGGCTTCTGTTACAAAGTTGTTTGTCAACTAATATGACAAGGTATCTTTAAATTAATCAGATTTGAGTATTCTGTTGTTCACGTGCAACCACAGGCCTCCACTCGAAGGTTGGGTATCACAGTTTGAAGAAAGCGTTCACCTTCGTTGTAGATAATTGGAACAGACGACCATCTGACCGGCGAACAGCAGGGTTCTAACAATCTTGTCAGGGTTGCGTTGTTTGTTGCATATCTCATGCTTTGTATCAAAACTGTGTGGTTGTAAAACGTTGACGCGAAATCTGTAAGAAACAAATATATTTAACAACATAAATGTCACTTAAAAATTATGTTTACTTAAATTCTTTCATGGCGCACATTTTTATTAACGCCCAAAAAGCAAAGGTTGCAACAAAATCGTGCTATGACGGCCTATGATTTTGGAAAGGGATCACGAGTATAATCCCCTTTACATTTGTGTTGGGGTGCTGTATATAATATCCAATCCCACCTCCAACAATTTATGTTCGCCATGTCGCGAAGAATGTCAGTCAATCGATTCCTATTGCTCGTTCATCTGATGATTTTGTCGCAGATTTTTACATTTTTTGGGGGGAGTGGAAACTTAAATGCATGGGTGCTTAAGTAACAATCCTCCCTCAACATGCTGCGTACCCAAAGCATACACGTCTTCGCGGTGTATATGAATAACCTTATGTACATTCCTATATCAGTCTAAAAGACAGATCTATTAATATGGAAACTTCTCAAGCCTTCCCACGCCCAATAACCCTTTGGAAATCCAGTTTGTCATCCCTGAATCATAAGTCATACTTTCATGAAGTAAATGATTGATTTTGTGTTGAAAACTGGTCAGTATTTTAACCCTGTACCTAACATGAAAAGCAGACGACACTTGCAAACAAAATTCTTGAATAATTAATTTTTTTCATTTTTTGTCTCAAAAACATAGGTTATGACCCCTCATTGGAACGAGCTCGGCGAGCTCGTCCCAAAGAGGGGTCATAACCTATGTTTTTGAGACAAATAACAAAAAAAATAATGAAAATTAATTGGTAATTTTTGTGAATAGCGCTAGCCTGTTTTGGCAGTTACGTTGGGTAAAGGGTTAAACGTGCCAATTTTTTCAACGTAAAGCCCGAAGGTCTGCCCCCACTGATATCTATACAACTCAATTGCTGGAACGTCAGTGAAAAATGTCGCAACTCCATTTGCCCCTCGCCCCTCGCCCCCCCCCCCGCCCCACAGGCCACAGACACCCCACCCTAAGATGGCGTTAAATCAATCAAAGCGATAATTCCTCTCAATCGATGGGGTTGGATGACATGAAACCCGCTCATTCCAATGAGAGTCATAAGCTATGTTTTTGTCGCAAAAAATGGAGAGAAAAATTGTTATTCAAGAATTTTATTTGCAAGTGTCGTCTGCCTTTCGTGTTTGGTAAAAGGTTAACATATTCATTCTTTACAGTATGCTCTGTGAAAAGAGATCATCGATTGCGAGGCGTTGGGAACTTGAAAATCTTCGAGATTTTTGTTGTTGTTGAAGAGCATTGCTGTTTATTTATAGTAACTTCAAGCCCCCCCCCCCCCCCCCCCCCACACACACACACACACCACCCCTTAAAATAGTGACGGTTGGGACATTTTCATATTTTTGACCAATGAGCGGCCCAGAAATCCACTTTAAAAAGATCAATAGTCGCAACTGATTTTGCCCTCTCAAGATGGAATGATGTCAATCAACACTTCCCACCGCTGGCATAACTTTTTTTGTGTGAGAACTATGTTGAATCAGGGCCTCCAAATAAGATCAAGCTGTGGGTCCCGAGACTGTTGTATCGTGTCTGGTAGGAAGTCTCTCCCCTTTTCAAACCGTAATTCCTGAAATTTAAAATTTGATTTTGACCGTACGATCCTGCGAATCTCGAATTTTGAGTCGAATCGAAGCTCGAATCGAATCAGGCAGAGGCTCTCGCATCCAATCTCGAATCTAATATTACCGATCTTCAAGTTGTACATATTGCTGGTAATGTTATCAGAGTGTCCAGACGGATTGAATAAATATGTTCAGAAGTTAGAACACTGTGCGGATAAAAACAAACTTAGTGTCAATATTAATAAAACAAAATGCATGATTTTCAAAAATAGAAAAGATAGAAAAGATCCTACGTTTTGTATTGGAACAGCGAAATTAGATATCGTAGATCAATATAATTACTTAGGTCTTGACTTCACATACAATGGAAACACAAAACACGTTCAAGAGAATTTAAGTACAAAAGGATCGAAAGCAATGTTTTTCCATACTAATTCTCTCAGAAAGTCACTTGACAAAACTCTTGATGTGAAATGTAAACTTTTTGATAAATTGATTAAGCCTATTTTATTATATGGTTGCGGGATATAGTCCCCTGACCTCAATACTCCTTTTGTGGACATTGCAGCCTCTGAACAAGTCCACTTGAAATTTTGTAAACAAATATTAATGTTGAATAGAAAAGCATCTAATCTAGGGAGAGTTGGGTAGGTATCCTATTGTGAACGATGCTATCTTACATCTCCATAAATATGTCGACAAATTATCCAAAATTGCTAGCGATAACATACTCTCTAACTCATTCAAGGCGTCACTCAAATGTAAACTTCCGAAAACTTGTATAACTCAGTTATCTTGTTACAATATCAAAGTTCCCGATGCTAATAGGTTAACCAATAGTAATGGAAAATGCCTGAAAGATGATTTAGAATCTCAGCATAGAGAAAGATTTACTAAAGATATGTTCAATGATGACAAAATGGAAGGCAATAATAAGTTACGAACGTATCGATTAGTTAAAAATGAATACAAGCTTGAACCTTATCTGAAAATTACCAGATCTCGACAGGCCCGTGAACTGTTTACTTCACTTAGGGTTAGTAATCATAATTTGAAAATAGAAAGGGGTAGACATAAGCAACCCCCAACGCCCCTAAATGATAGGAGATGCCATGTGTGCGATACCGGTGAAATAGAGTGCGAAAAACATTTTGTTATGTACTGTGAGGCACATGTCGAAATTGGAGAAACGGGGTTCGAAGAAATTATAAAAGAAAACAAAGAATTTAAACAATTAAATGATTCGGAGAAATACTATTATGTATTGAAAAACTGTGATAGTAAATCGATTAATATTATTTCAAACATGATCTGGTCATTCTTCTGTAAACGAGATCACCGGGTTAAAGAAAAAAGTCATTAGTACTTTATATTATACATCATGTTTACTAATTCTTCTTATTTGTTATGTTTGTATTGTGCCACTGCCAATATGGTGTAATGCATTAAACTAAACTAAACTATTGCATGTTCTTACAACCCTAAATGTTTGCAGTCTTCACTGAATTTTTTTAACCCTTTGAACCCTCGTTTGCTGGAATGGTATCGCCTCTGTGTACACTTACAGTGAGATGGGTCAGTCCAAGATCAATATACAGGGACGATAAAATAATAACTGCAGTCTGCAGCCGTCTGGCTGCAGACTGCAGTTATTATTTTATCATCACTGCCCCGTGTATAAACCTCTTATAATAAAACAAAAATGGGACGAAATTATGCCTTGCGCCCAAAAATCGGTCTTACGAGTTCAAGAGTTAAGCGGCAACTTGTCTTCTGCAAGTCAGTCGAAATTGCGGAATATGTGTTTTCTGTCTGTACAGGAGGCCTGATTATAGAAGCCGATTCAATCGGGAGGAGATTTTGAGAATATCTCAACGATTCGAAAATTTCCGAATCAGCTCGACTCGAATCAATTCGAAACATCGCACGGCTCTATTTGACAGCGCGACAGTTCAATAACCGTGGCGAGAGTTATCCCGACATGAGTTCCTCTGAAAAAATACATGAATAAAACGCCCTTTGTTATGATATTAACAGTTACATTTTATCACCGTAGTTTCGCCAAAGATGATTTGAATCAAATGTGAGCATAAACACTGTCGGCATCATTGTTACTGATCGTCGCAATTACTCTAAACGACAACAAACAAGACACCCGTCTGCTTTCTTTTCATTTGGTGTGTATGATATCTTCAAAAACATCAATACTTTAAAACGCCCATGTGCCCATTTCAATTACATGTTCTGTCTGAGTTGTCAACGGGATGGAGGAAAAACATACTGCGCAAACAATTGACAAAACCTATAAGTTGAACAAACGGGTTAAACACGCCGGCGGTTTCAACTGGTTGAAATGAGTTGCGGTCTGATGACAGTTAACAAAATGAAGCACGTTATTATTTATTTATTCAATTATTTATACCGGGAGTGGAGTACTACCATGGTCTCCTTTGGGACATTTTTAAAATTGGTTGTCTAAAAGACGAAATTTACTTGAATCTAACATGCAGCTTGGAATTATTTTAGCATGCAATGGGCGTTTATTTCTTTGTATGAACAGGACTATTGTGTAAAAAACGAAAAATGCGACACAACTCGAAATTTTCTACAAAAGTCTTGCTGGGAGACCTCTACGCCTTAATTTCAACGTCACTGTGTAAAAATGATGGTAGGTTGTAATACATCCGGCGTAATAGGATATAATCCAGTGGCACAGAGCTTAAAATTCATGCGAGAATCAGTATCAATTTGGAGAAAATAGGGGCGCGGTGGCTCAGATGGTAGAGGTGCATGCTGCAAGCTGAGAGGTCCTTGGTTCAAATCCCACCTGCGGCAACCGCGTTGTGTCCCTGGGCAAGACACTTCACCCCCTTGCCCACGTGGGGGCACGGTGACTTGTGTACTAAGACGTATTGCACGCCCATGGTGCACCTATCTTCAACCAATGCTAACCCTGCTTGTGTGGAGTTCGTATGTTGAGGAGCTGACAGTTGCTCGCCGTTGCTCGGTGGTTCTCTCCGGGTACTCCGGCTTTCTCCACCCGTAAAACTGTCGTGGTCATGATTAGTCATTGTGCAAAAATATGTGACCTTAAACACCACAACTAAATAAATAAATAAATAAATTTGGAGAAAACGAGAGGATAACGGTTCGATCCCCACCAGGGGTAACTGCGTTGTGTTCTTGGGCAAAGCACTTAATCGCGATTGCCTACGTGGGAGTGCTGTGTAATAAGGCGTACTGCACGTCGATGGTGTACACCTTTTCAACCAATGCTAACCCTGCTTGTGTGGAGTTAGTGTGCTGGGGAGTTGGACAGTTGCTCACCGTTGTTGGGTGGTTCTCTTAGGTCACTCCAGCTTCCTCCCTCAGTAAAACTGTCCGATACGATATGACCTTGGCTGTCGAAAGTGTCGCTAAACTCCAATAAATAAATAAATAAATAAATAAATAAATAAATAAATAAATAAATAAATAAATAAATAAATAAATAAATCGATTTGGAGTGTGTGTGTGTGTATTTGGAGACCACCAGAGACCAATGGAACTAGTGGGAAACATGGGCGACAACTATTCTGGGATTAGAGCAGACCACTGGGAACTGGCTAGCGGTGGGTGGGGTCACTCTCTTTACGACCACTGGTTAATAAACTACTGTCGGAATTTGCTTACCGTATGTGGTAAACTATTGTCGTAGGAGCAATTACCCTTCTGCTATAGTGATATATTCCCACTACCACTATTGATACCTTCTATCACTAGTAGTTATGTCTACGACTTCCATCGATGCTACCCATTTAAACTGCTGCTAACAATACAGGTCCGATGATTGGTTTCGACCACTGATCTCATTACCCGCGCATGTATCAGTTCTTTCATCCCCTGCCCTGCCCTGCCCTGCACACACACACACACACACACACACACACACACACACACACACACACACACACACACACACACACACACACACACACACACACACACAGTCTTGTTTTCCCTACATACCGAGGTACCCCATTGTCTGTCCTTTGTGTGGACTAACGGTTTCAACCTCGTTTTGCCGGTACAGTTCTGGGAAAACAACCGAGGTAAAGGGTTTCTTTTGTCTTTTGTACCTCGGTAAGGCGAAACACGCAAACTCTTTTGTCTAGTTACCTCGTCAAGTTGGTAAGACAAACCCACACACACACACACACACACACACACACACACACACACACACACACACATCCATCTTTGTCTACCCCACATACCGAGGCACCCCATTGTTTGTCCTTTGTGTAGACTAACGGTTTCTACCTCGTTTTGCCGGTACAGTTCTAGAAAAGCAGACGAGGTAAAGGGTTTCTTTTGTCTTTTGTACCTCGGTAAGGCAAAGCACGCAAACTCTTTTGTCTAGTTACCTCGTCAAGTTGGTAAGACAACCCCCCCCCCCCCAAACCCACACACACACACACACACACACACACACACACACACATATATATATCATCGTTTCTGTTGTGGGTCCTTTGATGAACACAAATAACAGATACATATCGACTTCCGACTCCTAATATGCCGACACTATGGTTCAACAGGGGCCAATACTATAAAACTTTTACAGCTGTATTTTCTAGAATTATATTTTCTAGTCATGTCTTCAAATGGGTTAAAATGAACCATTAGCATTTTCAAAGGTCTGGCAATTTGCCGGTTGGCAAATTGCCATATCTTTTAAAATGCTAATGATTCATTTTAGTCAGTTATATTAATATATAAAAATACAATTCTAGAAAATACAGTTGTAAAAGTTTTAAAGTATTGGCTCCAGAACGTTGCTGTTCAATACCCAGATGAAGATATTTGGGCCCTGCGGTTTAGGCCTCGTGGAGGGATTTCCGCGGTAGCCTCCTCATCCCCATTTTAAAATAAAACTCTTAAGATAAACCAAATGGTCCCCACTAACATAGTACAATGAACTCCAATATCCAGATGGGGACAAGAGAATTGTTAGGTCTATCAGAGGACCAGATTCCCTGATTAGTGATCTTCCCACAGTACCTCCACTCTATCAAATGGTCACCCAAGATCAAGATAAGGATAAAACGAGCATGAGGATACGTCTCAAATATGGGTCTTCGTATAACCCTCTCATCTCGTAATTCCCACGATATACAGATATTGATAAGGGGGGGGGGGGTAAGGAGGGGCCTCTTGGGGGTATATTCTAAAAGGCTTCGTACGACGAAAAACAATATTCTTTACGCATAATCAGATTCTAAAAGGAATATCTGTTTATGGGATTTCCAGTGATATTCGATATGATGGATGTCTGAAACTTATTTTCACAAAGAAGAGAATAATTCGAGCGACATATACACAGAACGACACACACGTGTGAATGGGTTAATCGATACGCCACGAGTGCTAGCGCGGAAGGATAGAACGAGAGGCCGCATGCCTCGAGTTTTATCCTTCCGCGATGGCACAAGGGTCATTTCGATTAACGCATTCACACACGCGTGTCGTTCTGTTTTTATAACACTCGCGTCTATAAAAACAATTATTAGAAGGACACTCAGCAATTCATTTGACAACTATCAACTAAAAGAACACATTTTATCGCCAACCAAATTTGCGAGGGGAACCCGTGTTCCTATTTCGTCCCCCGAGTTCCAATGTGTTCTATGGGCCTACTGGCACATAGAACACATTGGAACTCAGTGGACGATTTTCAGCTATCGCTGGCGATTCAAATTGTAATTGCGTTGCACGATTTGTAGAAAATTTCAGTGAAATGTCGCTTCTATTTAAAAATAGTCCATCAACGATTTGCGTTCCGCACACATGTGCGGAACTGATTTTCATTTCCGCATGGTTTAGTGTTGCTGTAGATGGGGATTTGATAGAACAAGTGTGTAATAAAATCAAGTGACTCATAGAAAACCAACATGGATGCCCATGTATCGATACAAATAGGTATCACTGAACGAAATATTTGAATTAGAAATACCCGCCTTGAAATGTTGCACTCGGAAGTGATGCAATCTCTAAAAATAAACCGCCTTGGGAAAATAAATTGTTTCAATAAATGTTTGAAGCATTCTATTGACATCTTGTATTATTGATAAATATTCCAGATAAAAAAGAGGGTGATTTGATGACTTTTGGACCTAAAAAATACAATTTACATTTGGTGTGTGTTTGTGGGAAATTCCCTGGAAAATATGTGCACGTGACCGGTACTTCCATTGCTGTCAATTGTTCTCTCTTATTTGTTGCATGACCCCCTGTTCTGGGGTCAGAAAAAGTTGTCTGAAGGGCTATACTTGACAAAGATATTTGAATGCCAAAATTAAAGTGATGCGATCGTATTTTCTTTGCCTGAACGTTATAATGGTCGCCTATGGGAAAATATTTAGTTCCGTGATACCAATAGATAGAATAGGACCCGGAAGCTTAATGAAAAGTGCCGTAACACATTGCGTGGAAGAAAAAGAATGTGAACTTTAGCAAATACAATATTTTCTGCAGGCTTGAACTTTGGTGTGTGTAAAGCTCTTCAAATCTCTGAGGGACGTTCTGACAGGAATATCAGATATGCAGACATGCAATGCCATTTGTAAGATGATCTCAAGTGCTCCTTTTCCACAAGCGACTTGGCGCGCAAAAGAACCACGATCTAACATCTGAATGCGATCTTAGAATTGTGTAAATTTTAAATATGGCCTGACCTAATATGCAGTGCTAGCAATCCGCTACTACTTGAAGTTTCTGGGTACGAAAACTTGGAGAGGAGTGTTAACTAACTCTTTAATTCCTGTTTTTGCAAAATGGCATCGTCTATTTTGGAAGTTACCTTAATTTGAAGTCAATTTTACGGTAGACTAATTAATAGTCTACTCGGCGAGACAAATCAACAGACTTGTCGTATTATTTATATTTATTTATTGGTGTTTAAGATCACATACTTATGCACAATGGCTAATCGTGACCGTGGCAGTTTTACGGGTGGAGGAAGCCGGAGTACCCGGAGAGAACCACCGAGCATCAACGAGGAACTGTCAGCTCCTCAACATTCTAACTCTGTTAAGCTCCGCTCATGCAGGGTTACAGTGGTTGAAGACATGTGCACCATCGACTTGCAATACGCTTTAATACACGGTGTCAACTTGCCCCCATGTAGGCAACCGGGATAAAGTGCCTTGCCCAAGAACACAACGCGGGTCGTCCCGGACGGGGATCGAACTCGGGACCTCTAGCATAGAAGTCAAACAGTCTACCACTGAGCCACCGCGCTCCCCCCAGCCTTGTCGTATAATGAAGAGAAACCAAATATCAGTGTCTGGGTTTTGCGCCAAGATCAAACAAAATATAGGTCCGTATTGCCAACAGTAGTTTTAATACGGTGTTTTTTCCGTAATATTTTATGGCACAAGTACCGGTAACAGGTAACTGGTTGCCAGTAATTTTACCGTATTTAACAGTAATTTTTACAGTGTGTTTATTCTTTTAGAAATGTAATATCGGTTTTTATGTTTTTATGTCATTGTCATTATTCATATTTCTACTATAACTATTATTTTACATTTTGTTGATCTTGCAGTTTGCCTCACCGAAGATGCTAATTGCTAATAAATTTATTCATTCGCTGTTCTGTGTTAATGTGTTACATATACGATTATTTTTATTTATTTATTGGTGTTTAAGGTCACATGTTTCTGCACAACGGCTAGTCCTGACAGACATATACGATTGAGTCAATACATGTTATCGTTGTCACTACACACAGAGAAATTTTGGTTCTTCCAGGAACCAAAACTGGTTCTTCAGATTGTCCTGGTAAAGGAACCCAATTCGGTTACATGAAGCCAAACATACACATGTCGTGGTTCTTCAATCTTTCACATTAACTGGACTGTCAAGGCCCTTGGAGATTGTATAAATTGTAAAATATAAAGTCGCGCCAAGTTGAAGATTTAACTTAAAAAGGCGACGAATCAACGTCAGAAACGAGTTTCCAATTGTTCCATCACCAGTGTGCAAAATTTGACGAGAACGATCATTTCGTTTACGTGGTGGTTACGTAAATTTAAATCAACGCGAAGTGATGACCGGTTAGCCAAAAGTTGCATCTTGAATGGTAAAGTCTCAGTAACTTAACTGGTAGAGTGCTAATTTTTTTCTCAGCATCAAGATTTACTCACGCATTTTTGTCTTGTTACAATTAATGGGAGAGCGCCTATGGGCACTCTCCCATAAATAGTAACAATGCAAATCAATGGAGATGAAGTAATTTTACCTCCAAGTTAATATGAAGGATATCCACAGAATATGAAGCCTTTAGATTTAGGTACCTGCAGTTCAGAATAGCACTCTACTTGTTAACCAGCCTTTCTTGTGTCTTCACAGATTTTTAGACTTTTGCTTTCAGAGGCTATATATATATTTCAATTCCACGCAATATATCAATACTGGTAATGATAAAAAAACAGTTTCCCAAGAATTTTTATGTAGCCGAGTGTTTGGTTAGCCATCTCCAATCCACGTGAACGGTCAGTCGGTTAGAGTAATTTTTTTAAATTTTGCACACTGCATCACGCATGCATAAGGTTGAGCTATAACAGCAATTATTTTTATAAAAAAAAGACAGGCAACTGCGTATGAAATTGCCTGGTTCTAGACTACAGGGCAAGCTAGAAAATAAGCAGACTGTCATCTGCAAAATAAGGTCCTCAGAGGGTGAATTTGGTGATGCTACCCTGCACAGCAGAGTAGCATCACTAAATTTACCCTCTGTGAACCTCAATCTGAATCAAGGTATCAAACCTAAACAGAAGGAGGTACCCAGAGGACAAGTTATTATTATTATTTATTTATTGGTGTTTAAGGTCACATATTTCTGCACAATGGCTAACCATGACCGTGACAGTTTTACGGGTGGAGGAAGCCGGAGTACCCGGAGAGAACCACCGAGCAATGGCGAGCAACTGTCAGCTCCCCAACATACCAACTCCACACAAGCAGGGTTAGCATTGGTTGAAGACAGGTGCACCATCGACGTGCAGTACGCCTTAGTACACAGCGTCACCGTGTCCCCACGTGGGCAATGGGGGAGAAGTGTCTTGCCCAAGGACACAAAGCGGTTGCCGCAGGTGGGATTCGAACCGAGGACATCTCGGCTTGCAGCCTGCACCTCTACCAACTGAGCCACCGCGCCCTTAGAGGATAAGTTGGCCCACTGTATGGGATAGCATCAGCAAATTCACTCCCTGGGGACCTCATTTTGCAAATGACAGATTGCTTATTTTTAGGCTTGTTACAGGGAGACTTATTTGTTTAGGTTCTTCGGTGGGTTTTGGTTGCACTTGAGACCACCTTTGGCGCGGATTTATTTGAGTGTAAAATCTTCGGTAAATAACTTCCAACTTGTGACACTTCGATGGATGCCACCAAGAAAGTATTTTTTAGACTGTGATTTAGTAATTGAAACCAATTCTCATTTACTTAGAAAGAAGCATTTGCATGCGCAAAAATATTATGTATACGACTGTTAAGTTACTGACCTCGACAGCTGCCTCGACAGTAATTCGCATATATTTTTCTCGGGAAGGCAATCCAATCCCAGTTGATTTCATCAAAATCTATTTCCAGTTTAGCCTTACAGCAATGATCCATTCCGCTAAAACAGTCGTATGTTCGTCTCTTTTTCCGTATGTGACCGCTTCGTAAACTGATTGCGAGAATGGGAAGGTAGTCTCCTTTTCTGCTGAACATTGGTCGCCAACGACCGCGCTTACATGATTTACAACGCACCGATATTTTGGGGTTTCTGTCCACTTTTCTGATCCATCGCTCAACAGCTCGGCTGACATTAAATTTCATCCACCCTTCTTTCATTTTTCTCTCAATCTTGCCCACTACTTTCCTAGGTTGTAGTCTCTCAATCCTGGTTGTGTTTTTCAGTTCTTGTACAACGTATTTGTTAAGATTGTCGCTTTCCATATGCCAGAATTTGTAGACCCATAATTCGGCATACTCTATCGAATGTGAAGACATGGTGTCGTTATCTAATTTGAAATCATAACATGATGTGAAAGGTCTTCTGCAAGACTGTGAAACTGGAAGAAAAATTTATAGGCATAAAAAACAATTAGCATTCACTTTTGTCGGACACCCAGCTGTTTTGACCACAACAAACCCTATAACCTCTTATTCAAAATTTGAAACAGAGAAGCCAATTTATAATGGATCAAAGGAGACCACCTGCACAGCATCTGTAGCTGTATACCTTGGGCACGGAATTATCCGCGATAACACATGGATATCCACTACAGGAGTCGGTGGAAGTCTATGTGCTGTGGTGGATAACCCCACCCCCTCCCCCCGGATCAATGCTTGTGAAAGAAATGAGTTAAACCTGCCAAAATATGGGATCCCCATGGACCCCCCCCCCCCCCCCCATGGATGTGTTGCCAATTATAGGATTTTTCTGGAAACAGGGTCTTGTACCCTAAACCTTTTCGGGCCCCTGTACCTATATGGAGACATCCATTGCTTGGGCAGTAAACTAAAACTATAGAATGAACGAATAAATTTGCTTTGAAGTTACAGTACAGTACAGTCGCCGTGGACTGGTCATAATCCACGCGTGGGCAGTGATGTCCACGCATGCGTTTACCAGGTAATAAAAATCATCATCAACAAAATTTTAATTAATGAAGCACCGGGTTATACCCGGTGCTTCATTAATTAAAATTGTTGATGATTATTCCTGTAATTAGTGCTTGGAATCTAATATCATTGCGTCCGTGGAAATATTGCTCACCCGTGGGAAGTGACCAGTCCACGGTGGCCGCACTGTATGAGTAAGTTTGGTGGAAAGCTTCTATAAAAGTCATATTCATGCATATTTTCCCTTTCGTGTCCCGTTTACTAAATTTAATGTAACGATTTCAGCCGAATAATGAAAATCGATCTACGCCGAGATTTATGGAAGGTCACAATGAACTTCAGTGAACGAGATTCAAAAATTTTATACCGAATCGTCACGAATTTCACATTAATTTTATCACTTAACGTGTAAGTTAATGAAATAACGGACTTGAAAAACGGAGGAGATTAATTAAATTCCACAAACCAACTCCCTCACAACGTTCCGAAGTTACGCGCCATAGAAGTAGGACAAAATAGTCCCCCTTCATTATTTCAAGATGACTAATTTCCATTCCCTCCTTTGATGATATAAACGTGAAGACTCAATAAACCGCGAAATTGATCAACATGAACCGTTTTTCGCCAAAAGAACAAGGTTAGATACAGGAATGCCAGGGGTGTTGGTAACTCCTGGAAAGTCTGATAGTCGGATTCTAAAACTCAAACAGTGTTGTCTCTTCCTCGCTGTACTGGATTGACCATTGCCCAAAGTTACTTAACCATTCATATCGAAATTAAGATTTACAGTATTTCCAGCAAAGGCGGCGGAAGCTCAATAAAAGTGGAGGGGCAGAAATTTACAATGCTACCATGGTTCGACCCAGTGTGAGAAAGGTTACAATCGTTTATCAGTAAATGTACTATGACTCGTTATAGTCTCTTCTTTAGATGAATATGCAGTGTCTTGTCCGTTTCTTCTACTTCAACTATCTTCCAACCCGAAGGCTAGCCTTCGGGTCGGAAGATAGCTGAAGTGAAGAAACGAACTGAAGCGATTGAAAGTGGGATTCTTTGGCTAAATATTGTTTGGAT
Organism: Pictodentalium vernedei; assembly: GCA_031216915.1. NCBI lineage: Eukaryota > Metazoa > Mollusca > Scaphopoda > Dentaliida > Dentaliidae > Pictodentalium > Pictodentalium vernedei. The sequence goes on along the minus strand of CM062291.1, from coordinate 267,843,884 downwards.
TTGCAAATAATGTTTCAGAAATGCCTGTTATATTGACACGTTTGCATGCGCCCATTTAACTCATTATGTAACTGCGAAACATATCTGTGGAAAAAAGTGTGGAGGGGCACGTGCCCCCTATGCACCCCTGGCTCCGCCGCCGCTGATTTCCATCAACAATAAAAGGGAAGTGAGAAAGGAAACATGGCAACGTGTGTAACACACACACCTTCGAATTTGCCAGTGACTGTATTGAAATGTTTTGTATGTTTACAAATAATTATTGTTACATGTTGCAAATTAAGCAACCGAAGGTGCTAAAAGAGAACGTTTAATAACGAACTGGCTTTTTGGCGAGTGGGGGGGGGGTGTTCTGTTGTTGAACGATATTAAGGAGTTCATCTCTTGTAACGAATCCCGATTGAAGTTCCGAAAAGTAGCGCAACAACATTCGGACAAAATCTCTGCTAAAATGCTCATTTCATAAGTTCTGATAAGTTGAAGTTTCAATTAAAATGTTATTGTAGGCCCACAGTCATCTTTATAAAGTTGCGATGTATTGCAAAAACAGACATATTTTGTAAAATATATTTGGAACCACATTTAAAGCCAGCTTATGAACTTGTGGGTTCAACGCAGAGTTTGGCCAGCTGAAACGTTACATTTCCAAAGCTATTGCCCAGAATTTGAGCTTTTTCTGGGTGGTAACTGCCATCCCATGGGTATTTTTTTTCAGTGACAATTGAAACTGTCTTGGGAAAATTGGGAATATCAGAATGGATAAATTTAACCAGTACAAAAAAGCAATAAACAGTCCCACCCACCCACTCCCAAAAACAGTGACAAGATTCTATCAGTATCATCAAAGTAGTCCTGTGTATAAATATATTTTATGCATGTGGAATATGGCCTACAAGTTGGTACAACATGCATATGGATTTACTAAATTTGCTTGAAAACATTCTTTTTTTCACAAAAGAAAGTTTAGATCGAATGCATCCATATGCCCATACATCCAGTGCCTTTTGACATTTTCTTTTAATTTGAAGGAGCATGATCTGTTCCAAAAGTTGCAGGGTAACTGCAAGAGAATGTCTGTTACTTTTTTACATTGTTTATAATTGCAGACCTTGACTAAAGCATGTACAAAATATAAATAAAGATTTCTGAAAAACCGTTATCTTCTGATTTTAGTGTTACATGTTCCATTAACACTTTATTTTAACAAAGAACAGGCGAAATACTACAACAATTTTGGTATGTTTAAAATTGTCTGTGCATAGAAACACAAGAGAAGTTCATAATACTGTAGTTTATTTGACGAGTTTTATTCGCTGACCTAATATGGTTTCCTATAATGCACTGTTAAAAAGGCTCAGACAGCCCTTTTAGATTTCCAACAATGTATGACATCAAAGTATTTCATCTGCAGGTTCAAAAGACACTAAGTTAGATCAGCATTATAAAATAACCCAGGGTTCTGGGAGACTTAACAATTACAAAGGGCAGTTTACTTGAACACTCCTGTTAACTGGTAGAATGCAGGAAGCCCATATTTGGGCTTTATTCTGAAATGCAGGTGCTTCAGCTTAAAGGCTTCATTTTTGGAGGATGAGCTTCATATTTCATTTGAAGTTAAATAATTCTGTCTATTACGATTTGCCTTGGCATTGGCACTCTCTCGTGAATTGTAACAAGGCAAAGACACATGAACAAATTTTGATGACCAAAAATAATTCAGTACACTACCAGTTAAGTGTCTGATATCAAGGCCTAATATTTTGGCAAATGAAAAAAAAATCCTAATTCTTTTTCGGTTATTGATAGTCAAACACAACAACAGTTCAACCTAACTGTGCAGGCCTGAAATAATATCTTTAAGAAACTAAAATTCCAGCCAAGATATGAAGTCAAGGGTTTAAATTATTATCAAATGAAAAATGGGATAAGAAGTTTCGAAAAGTTATCCTATAACTAACTTTCACGGCATCGTATTTTTAGTCATTTTAGTTTAATATTTATACTTATATGTGCATTTCAAAACAACCATTGTTATATTTGAAAAAGCACGAAAATGGGTTGCTTGGTCATTGACAAGTTCAACTTGCATGTTTGGCACGTCCCAATTTACTTGTGTCTGACATAATGACTAATACAATTTCTTGGAACTAAATAACCCGAAAACCACATCCATATTATAGTAGACTTTAACATTACCAAATTATTGCTTTGTTATCATTCACTGGAAAGCTCTCTTACCGAGAGCTTTCCAATAAATGATAACAAGACAATTATCTTGTCAGATCTGAATAAAGAACTAACGTTATTTGTATATAATAAACTGGTTAAAATTCGCTCCTAAAGTTTAGGAATGGAAAGTTATTTATTTGTTTACTTATTTGTGTTTAACGACACTTTCGACAGCCAGAGTCACCTCGTGTCGGACAGTTTTACGGATGGAGGAAGTCGGAGTACCCGGAGAGAACCACATAAAAGAGGTGAGTAACCGTCATACTTCCCATCGTACTAACTCCACACAAACAAGGTTAGTATTGCGCAACTTGATTTCCATATTGTCACAAGTGTAATAAAATGCGCACAATTTAGGACAATATGAAACTCAGGTGACGATTAGTTGAAGACAAGTGCAGAATCGACGTGCAATACGACTTAGTACACAGCACCACCGTGCCCCCATGCGAGTAATGGGGTTTAAGTGTCTTACCCAAGGGCCACTGCGATCACATGAAGGGGGAGTAAGCTGAATATTTCAAACATAAACTACTATTCACCCTTGAAATATTTGTAAGCTTGAATGAATTAATCAAAACCCCACCTTCTATCTGGTGTACTTTCCCAATAGAGTAATGCCATTTCAAATACCTGCATAGAATTATATAACATTTGTTTAACAAAGTAATGGTACATCACACCACTGGGGCTTATACCAGCAATATGTACACTCTAAAATCAGTTGGCTTAAAAACCAATCCAAATTAACTGGGTTGAGTGAATATGAATCCAATTGGATATTCACTCAACCCAGTTGATTTTTAACCAAACTAATTTTAAAGTGCACGTGAAAAAATAATTTATACCATGCTCACCCATGTTACTACCTGTGAAAAGCTTGTATTTTTAATTTTAGCTTTTAACCCCACTACCGGTGTAAAGCTTCTACTGCAATTAAAACGTTTTCAATTTATTTATTTATTTATTTATTTATTTATTTATTTATTTATTTATTTATTTATTTATTTATTTATTTATTTATTTATTTATGGTGTTTAAGGTCACACATTTTTGCACAGTGACTAATCATGACAATGGGAATTCCATTACAAAAATTTACACCTAAAGTAGGAACTACATCCAACTTGGCCCATGACATGACCCAATTTGCCGACTTCAGTACATGCACACTTCGCGATGTTTCATTCAAACAAATGACGTTTTGCGGTACTATCTACTTCGCGCAATGTCTTATTAAGTTTAAAATGCCTACAATTAAATATTTAAAATAAAATTTAAGAATTGTTAATAATAATTTGACTGAAGAAGCAAGGTTAATAATCAACTTTGACGATGTGGCTAGCTGTCAACCAAGCATTCACGTGAAGACGGAAAGTACAGCCCACGGGCGCAGATGTAAACACATCAAACCCATGTGTTTGCGACAGAAAGTGTCGTTTTTTCTCCATTTTAAGTGACAAAGTCGATTGTTTATTGCGACCATGGTATAAATAAAACAAATAGGTACTAGGGCCGGTAATCAGATTTAAACCACTCGTAGAATAAGGATTTTAGCCACTCGACAGAGCCTGATGGTTAAAACCCTTATCCTACTCGTGGTTTAAATCTGATTACCGGCCCTAGTAACTATTTATTCTATATATTATTTAAAAGTTAGAATTCAAACCTTTCTTTACTTGTAATTCAATTAGATGTCCAATTTTAGTAGTTTCAAACAATATCTAACCTGTTATCATTTCTTGGAAAGCTCTCTAATAAGAGAGTTTCCAAAGAATGAAAATAAGACAGTATTTCAATCAAATCTATATGTACAAGTAATATTTGGATCGACAACAATTACAGTAGGCCTTCGGCCGCCGTGGACTGGTCACTTTTCACGGGTGGGCAATATTTCTACGGACGCAATAATAACATTAGATTACAAACACTAATTACAGGAATAATCATCAAAAATTTAACTAATGAAGTATCGGGTACAACCACATCATATCAGCCCACGCGTGGATTACGACCAATTCATGGCAACTGTACTGTAACTTCAGAATTTAGGGAGAAAATGGATTAGTTGTGTTTGATTTGTAGACTTGAACTATTGTTTCACTCTCATCAGGGCATCAGATTTTTTTAAAAAATATTCCAGGGCTGCGGTAAATAAAACAAATCCCAATGGGGTAATGCTACTTCATACACCAGCACAATTAATATATACAGAAATCTATCGTTATCTATACCGCTGACAAGCACAAAATAGTATTCTTTGAAGGCTAACATATCAACAATGTGACATTTGTGAATGACAGCAACCTGCCAAGGGCCAATACTATAAACATTTTACAATTGTATTTTCTAGAATTGTATTTTCTAGTTATGACGTGAAATGGGTTAAAATGAACCTTTAGCATTTTCAAAGATCTGGCAATTTACCAGTTGTCAAATTGCCGTATCTTTTAAAATGCAAATGATTCATTTTAGTCAGTTATATTAAAAGGTAGAAAATACAATATAATTGTAAAAGTTTTATAGAATTGCCTCCTGTGTTTACAATGTGCACACAACGTTGTTTTAAGGCCTCAACAGACTCCATGTCGTTTACCACAGAAATAACACGAGCTTCTGTTTATTTACAAATTGCATGTCATCACAAGTGTCTTCTTAAGCCGAACTATATTTATTTCATTTTCTTTTATTTTTCATTGTTTCAAGAAGTATTTTTAAAAATTCTTTTTAGTGTAATTAAATCGAATTAATTTAAAATGTGATTTTATGTAATTCAACAATCCATACAGCACGCAAGAATCAGTGATGAATCCAACTTAACGAGGAGGGACAATACTACTTGGACTTTGAATTCCAAGGCATTACAAAACAGTCGATGTTGTTTATAATCTCACTAGCCATCGTGTGTTCACAATTTCTGCAGTTTACAGGACGAATCCGCATTTTAAATCAATGTGCCCTATGACTTCATGTTTTCATTACACATGTTGTGGGCGATAAATTGGTGGTGATTATGTGACAAATGGAACATTGGGTTTTTTTCACAAATAGAAACCATCGGTTTTGTCAGCTAAATATGAAACATATTATGAATTGTCGGTATATTGTCCCTTAAAATAGCTATTATTATCATTCAATCGTGTTATTTATGTTATCACAACACTCGATCGAATGTCATCTGTAATTTCTTGTACGCCAACTCAAAAATCACCATTCGTCCAAATGCCAATGTGATTACCAATATAATTATACTCAAGTTTCTTCAGCGCATGTTTGATTGTTTCCCTGTTAGTGGGATTTCACGACACTTTCCTTCAACAACCAGGGTGACTTCGTGCTGAACAGTTCTACGGGTGGAGGAAGCCGGAGTACTCGAAGAAAACCAAAGAACGGTGACGAGCAACTAGCAGATTCTCCAACTTAATAACCCGGCACACGCAGAGTAAGCAGCGCTGGAAGGCAAGTGCACCATCGACGTGCAGTACGCCTTACAGAACAGTCGCCGTGGGCTGGTCGTAATCCACGCGTGGGCAGTCATGTCCACGCATGAGTTAACCAGGGAATAAAAATCGTTATCAGCAAAATTTTAAATAATGAAGCACCGGGACCCAACTTTGAATTTACATAAAGCCACAAATGCAGAAAGTGACATTAATCACCAGAAAATACGCACATCACATAACAATCATAAAAATACCTTTCCTCGCCGTATTGAACCCACGAAATGATGTTTGACCTGCAAAACGCCTTTAAACGTACGATAAAATGATTAGAAGTCGATAAGATGTACCCAAACTATGATTTGAGCCACCCCAAAAAGTTTTCAAATTTTGTTGAAAAATTGTTGGTTTTCATGGATGTTTATTATACTACTGGTTAAGTTTATTACACTACTGGTTATTACACTACTGGTTGATTTGTATTACACTACTGGTTGATTATTATACCAGTGGTTAATGTTTATTACACTACTGGTTAATATTACACTACTGGTTGATTATTACACCAGTGGTTAATGTTTATTACATTACTGGTTAATATTACACTACTGGTTGATTATTACACTACTGGTTGTTACAAGGGGACAAAGTTCAAAGGCGATTTTTTTAGAATAGCACTGATAGGACATGGCTGTTAACTCTGTGCAACTCGCTTCTTTTTTCTCTTCACCCACCTTATCCTCACTTATCATCATTAATTCCCCACCATAAAAAAACTACTCCCTGCGCCCGGTAACGCCAATTTTACTGATTGATTGCTTTTCGCGAATAACGGTCAACGATTTCGATGTAAATAAAATGGCTGCGCCTAGTAATGCATCAAAGGGGGGCAACTATAGCTTGGTTTATACTACCAAAGATCTGTCTGCTCATCCGTCTGAAATTGTTTTTGTACACAATTCCTGTTGCATTCTTTACAAATTTTGATGAAACCTTTCAAATATGACCACAAACAAATGAACACGTGCACATTCCCAAATTTTCAGACTGCGGCAATTGTAGACAAATTATCTCCCTTGAACTTAGAAGAATTAACCTTTTATATTCAAGAGGCCTTTTTACGAGCCACGATCGTGATACGACCTGAATTCTTAGCTTGAATGGTTCCCCGATGAATACGTATAGTAGACAAATCAATATTTGGAACGTGCAGCCCGAAGGCTGCACGTTGAAAATATTAATTTGTCTACCCCCAGATTACAAATATAGACTCTTCCAACTGCTGGCACTGAAGAACTGCCGTGGAAGATAACATCAGGGTTCAAAAGGTTAATATACATTTCTATATAAGACTCCTGTGTGCACAGCTTCTACATTTACTACATTTATAAACCCATTTCGATGAGACCTCTCAGACAGACAACTAACAAGAGAACATGTGCATATTCCCAAACTTTTAACTGCTTTCGTTGTTATAGGGACCCAAATTTTGATGTCCAATGCTATAAGCCTGTACTTAGTAAGGAGATACCACATACAGAGAATTGATACCACAGCACATTGTTATTCTCAATATAAGCCACACGTTTCAAATCTCAAGGACAAACGAAATGTGAGGTAGTTTTGGGGATACATACCTCTCCGACTCGTTGCTTGCCTTCATCTTGTAAAGGTAAACAAAAAGTCTACACTGTTTACTCGAGCTACACTGTTTACTCGAGATGGGCAATATACCGAAAAACTGAACCGATAGCATTGGGATAGCGAAAAACGGAATCCCAACCAATCATTGAATACCGAAACCGTCTGAATTTTAAAATTTCCCCACATTTACTATATATAAGGCTTCTTTTAGGCTTGATACCAGATGAAGTGTTCATTTTCACGAAAGAAGTGACTGAATTTTGTTTTAGTTTTGTTAACCCTTTTGGAATGAAATCCCATCAATTATTCAAAACTACAGCAGACCCCAGTTCAAAAAAAGCGATATCCGATGATTTCCTAAGTCGTATTTAATGCATGTCGAGTGCGGGCGTGCAGAGTGCCTCGATTGTAGCCCTTTGTGATCTAGTTCGTGTTTCGAGTTGACGCGGAGTTTCCGGTTTCGCGAATATGACCTTGATGTATTGCGAGGCGAGACACTCATATAACTTGCGGCGCATGGCCGCTTGGACTTCAGGTACCCTCAGAGCAAATTAGAGTTCAGACGCAGAGTGTTCTTGCTTGTGAGAATTGATTCAATCACATGTCTCGTTTGGCAGGGCTGGGTGGGTCATGGTTGACGTGACACGTGATAGATAATCATACTTGCCTGTATTTTCAGTTCGAAAGGCCTAAGAATTTCCATACATTCTCCCTTCTGATATCTTGCTTGTGCGAATTGATTCAATTTCAGAACGTATTACTGCTAAAATATGTATTTTGAGCTCGAAAACCCTAATAAATTTCATACTTTCACCTTTCTGGTATCTTGCTTGTGAAAACTAATTCAGTTTCATGTCTCGTTAAACAGGGCGCCGCTCTATGAGCCCTGGTGGACGGGACACGCGATAGATAATTCTACTTGCTTGTGGGAAACCATTACTGACAAAATATGTATTTTGAGTTAGAAAATCATAAGAATTTCCATACATTCTCCTTTCTGGTATCTTGCTTGTGAGAACTGAGTCAGTCCCATGTCTCTCAGTGAGCTCTGGTAGACGGGGCATGTGATGGATAATTCTACTTGCCTTATGTGAACATCTTACTGCCAAAATATGTATTCTGAGTTTGAAAAACCTTACAATGTCCCGTGTGCCATGGCTCACAGGACTCTGCTTGACGAGACATGAAATTGATTCAAAAATTGATTCGAAAACCCAAGAATTTATATACTTCCTCCTGTCTGGCATCTCGCTTGTGAGAAATGATTCGACTTCATGTCTCGCCAGGCGGGGCTCGAGGAGCCCCGACTGACGGGACATGCGATAGGTAATTCTGTTTGCCTTGTGTGAATATCTTACAGCCAAAATATGTATTTTGAGTTTGAAAAACCTTACAATGTCCCGTGTGCCATGGCTCACTGGACTCTGTTTGACGAGACATGAAATTGATTCAGTTTCATGTCTCGTTTAGCATAGCTCGGTGGACCCTGGTAGACGGGTTATGTGATGGATAATTCTACTTGCCTTATGTGAACATCTTACTGTCAAAATTTTTTAGTTCGCAAAGCTCAAGAATTTCCATATTTTCTTCCTTCGGGTATCTCATCAACCTCCACTTTCGTTGTAAAATATTTCGGCCTCACGGATTATTATTGAACGGTTTTATTGAGGAGTTCTGAGCTTTGCTGTGTTAATTCTTCTTAATATTTTTTTTTTTTTGGGGGGGGGGGGGGTGGCAGGACCAATATGGCTATGCAATTTATGGCAATATATGTATTATTTTTTGTCCAATATTTGTTTCCAAATTATTCTACCAAATAAAGATATTACTAGTACTACTACTAGCACATAAGAGCCTGGACAATTGTCCTGAATTTCCACTAGACTACAACCTGTATATGTCCAGTTGCTAAGAAGTGATTTGTAGTCAAGTCTTGGCTGCCTGTTAGGAAGCCAAAAACTTGACTATAAATCACTGCCCAGGTGATTGATCTATTGTTAGCGGAACCTCCTGAAGATGGCACATGTTGAGATTGCAAACGCCTGAAATATGCCTTTAAAGATTAAGGTGTGTATAAAACAAGTCACAAAATTACTGTAGATATGATTTTCGTAAACGAATGCCACTGTCGACCTCCTTGGCAGTGGCATTTGTGGTGCTGTAGTAAAATGATACAAGAACAACCTATTCTGTATTTTCCTGGTGTGAATTTCCCTTTGGTACTATCAGCAAATATCAGTCAAGTCAGATACCGAATACCGAACCTATACCGAGGTAGCCTATACCACCTTAAAAATCCCGAAGCCGATACCGAACTCAAAATTCCATACCACCCAGCTTTGTGTTTACGATTGTTGCAACCACTTTTGTTATACCGCCCACTTTTGTTATACCTCACCAGTTTTGTAATAGCGATCGCCCATTTTTGTTATACCTCACCAGTTTTGTTATAGAACGCCAGCTTTTGTTATAGTTTGAGGTCACCATTTTTGTTATAGAAATCGCCCATTTTTGTTATAAAAATACAGCTAACCACTTTTGTTATATAAATCGCCAGCTTTTGTAATACATGAAATCAAAACTTGCATTCGCTACTGTTCTGACGTGTGTTTGATGAAAGTGATTTTGGTTGGAGTTGGGGTGTATTTGAAACGTACATGTAAGGAAAAGGGAAACACAACTTCGTTTTTATTTGATGGCCTGCATGCTTGCCTGCTTGCCTGCTGTCTGCCTGCTGACCGGCCGGCCTGCCCGCTTGCCTGCTTGCCTGCCTGCCGGCCTGCCTGCCTCCTTGCTTACCTGCCCGATGATCATCCGGAAGTCCACCCGTTTTCCCTCCCGCCTGACCACCCGCTTGTCTGTCTGTCAGTCCGTCAGTCTGTCTGTCCGTTCAGGCTACTTCAGATGTACGTGTGTGTATAAGTTGTGCGTACAGACGTTATTTGTGCAAACCGGTGATTTAACCACTGGTCCAGTCCCCTCTTCTGAGGAGCGGCCCCTCAAAACACCCACCTTTGAGGTGCAAAAACGGTCGCAGGTGCGGAATTTTACCCTACCTAACACTGAAATCACCTCACAAGTACATCCGTTCTCCGTCCGTCCGTCCGTCCGTCCGTCCGTCCGTCCGTCTGTCCGTCCGTCTGTCCGTCCGTCCGTCCGTCCGTCCGTCCGTCCGTCCGTCCGTCCGTCCGTCCGTCCGTCCGTCCGTCCGTCAGGAAGCAACATAAAACCCAAATGCCCGACGGCTCTCGTTTTCTTTGGTGGTGAATAAAGTGACGTTTCTTTCGATGATGAGCATTCTAAAATACTCATTATAATAGTCAGTATAGCAGCAATCTTCTTTTTGTCAATCTTCCTTGCAATATTTTGAAAACCGGATGTCTGATCGATCAGATTCATTTATGATGGATTGGTGCTTTATGACTACACCGACGTTCCGCTTTACATTAGAAATTCTGAAAAAATGCAATATAGCCACCTTGGTGGAGAATTGTGTACGCCTGCCTGTCTTCATGTGCATTGTAAACTAATGTGTATTTGGGTTTGCAAGATATATTTTTCCCTGAGAAATGAATGCATTTACAGGAAGCAGATAATTAATGCTGATATCGCCTACTTCCGGTTCTTAATTATGTCATGGTAGATCGAATCCAGGTAAAGTGCATCGTTCGGTTTATTGTATGTGTTGTGGGTGTATGACGGCATGGGATGGGGCTCGGGTGGAGGGGGGGGGGTATACTGCATTGCATGGTGGAAACTACATATATGTTTGTAAATGTTATGTATGGTAGTGTTGTGTTGACTCTCTAAGCTTTTCACCGCACGTTCTCAGCGGTAACGCGTGGGACTTTTGTCTTGATCATGTGTCCTTTTATTGATATTATACAGAGGTGGTAGTCTTCGCCACTCCAATCTATTTAAGCATGGCCAAGTATCAATCTGAACTGTTATTGCCTTCTTGTACTGGTCGAGTGTTCTATGTTTCTGGAAGGCGTCTACTCTCCAAAACACGCCAAATCTTGAGACTGAATCTAACCAACTCATTTGTCCTAAAACGATCGACAAATTCTGTAATCCACACATAACACATGTAACAATCAAAAACATTCCTGTGGGGGACCCAGGAAGTGATGTAGTCCTTTTTTACTAAAACAAAACAAGTTCTGCTTTGCTGGTAAAATTGTACCCAGTCCCCAAATGCTCAGATGGGACTTTTTTAAAAAGACTGGGATTTAAACGATTGATTAAGTTTGACTTTATCTCCATGTTGTGTTACTATTAGCTCTTGTGCGTAAATGTGTGGCGCCTAGGCTAACACCAATAAATAAATGGATAAATAATCAAAGAGAAGTAGCTGTTCAAGTCGCGTGTGTTCTTTACACGTTTATAATGCAGTGAATAGATAATACGATAAAAATCCATCAACTTCCACGGTTCTAGACATGTGCGAAATTCCGTTGTCAAAGGAAAGACCACAAATGTTATGAGGGCTTGAAACAGGGGGAAAATTATCCAAGCGTTTGACATCCTGCGGCAGCATAGAAGGATCGGGTCATTTTCTTTCACCAATCTGCTACTACAGACAACTAATCTGTATATACAGATTATAATAAGGCAATTTTTACAATTTATCAGTTGACTGTCATCAGTAGTATAGCTCGGTCACATCAACCCTCATTTGGGGGACTCCGGAACTGACGTTATCCAGTGGTGCATTATGGGTGTCAAGTGTTTGTCGTGGTTGTCGTGGTAGCGTACGTAAGCGGTCATCTTGTGACGTCATCATCATGGTAATACGTGGTGTTACTGCGCATGCGCAGCGCGTGCTGTTAGGGTGACGCGTGTTGCCGTCGTCCATTTTGTTTATAGGAGGCCACCATCTTGGTTATTATGGTGACACATTATTGCTAAGTAACCCAAATCATAATACCACAATAGGAGCGCGTCCTACGGGTGTGTTCAAACCAACAGGAGTATTTCTACGCGATACACATTGGTACGGCACTTAACGTAAAGGAATAAGTATTAGTCAAAAATGAAAGCCGCTTAGAAGGAAGTAAACTTCCGAGCATGACGGCAATTTGACGAAGTTATATAAAATATATAGGCTTTCAGTAAGAAACAAAAGAGCATTCGACCCAATGGAAATACACAAAATTACCCAAATGAACCTAAAAATGACCCAAAGTCTGTTCCGGTGTCCCCTAAACGCGGGTTGATATGACCAAGCTATTTCACTGTTATCGTGAATTAGATAAAACGGTTTATACAAATTACGTTACCAAAGTGCTATAGTGGGCGAATTTTTACAAGAACCGCCTTTACCTCGTCACCCCTCACCCCCACCCCACTCCCCTCCCGTCTCAGGTCCAAAGGTGTGTTATTCTTATGTGTCCCATTGCTCCGCAGTGCATTGCTGGGGTGAAATCAGTTAGTACTAGCTAGTACTAGATAGCTATCTCGTGAAGGAATCATCGCGGCGACACGTAGTGTTTTGGAGTATTCATAGCGGCAACAGAAATACACGTGTTTGGGTGGCCTATTTTCGTTACAAGGGCCTGTCACGTTAGAGTAGAAGGATAGATATTGTTCTTTCTGAGTTGCACGAACGTTCCCGTTTAACGTTTATTAGTCTTCCAAAGTTCGACGTACGAGTCAACGCTAAAAGACCTTCTCAACTAATTTTCTGAAAACAATTGTCAAAGTCTAGCTGTGTGTAAAACTGCAACCCAAAGGCTTGGATTATACGTCGGATTTTTGTCGGGTCGAATTCAAATAATTGCATATAAATGAAATCGACGCGACAAAAATCCGACGTCTAATCCAGGCCTAAGGTGGCTGCCTTCATAACCAAATTAGTCGACAAAAACACATACCTCCCCCCCCCCCCCACCCTGAAATACCTTCTCTGTGTGACCATACACCACACATTACCTTGATGATTGAGTCGCAAAACAATCCTTGATGTAAGCTACCAAGACAACTCACATGACACCCTTAATGTTCTGCGATATGAGATCATTCGCATGTCCTTCAAAATATTGCAAGATATATGAATAAATTCACAGATTGTATGTTCTGGGATTTTTAGATCAGTCAATAATTGCATTTTTGCAACATATTGAAAAGTGTTAAAGTTTATTGCCACATGGGTGTTTCCTCACAAATCATCTTTCATTTACTAGATCTCTTTATCAATACATTTAATCCACGAACCCCGTTTCACATATTGGTGCGTCCAGATTTCAAAAGTAATGAGGGCATTGTAATTTTTGTTTTTCACTGTGAATCATCTCATTTTTTTATACAATGGGGATCATTGACTTTCGAATTTTTTCTTAAATTAGATGTTTACGATAAGTTAATTTTTTTTAAACTATAGCAGAAAATAAAACTGGCTTTTCTGTCCTATTCAGGGTCAATATGGTTTGTAACCATTTTTCCTCATTTCGAGATAGTACCTCGTTATAATGAGATATTAACTCGAGATAGTAGGAATCGTATCTTGGCATAAGGAGAAAGAACCTTTTATAATGAGCAAACATCTTATTATCTTGAGATAGAAAGTGGTTATAACGAGAAAAAAACTTTATAACAAGAAAAGATGGTGTTATAATCACAAGACATTCCGCCATGTAAAGCAGAGACTTCACTGTCTTAAAGTGGAATAGTGTTTTTGAATAAGCCGAGAGAGTCTTGCTCGCATTTTAGACCTCTTTTGCAGGAGGGAAATGGGAAGGAGAAGTGACGTAACAGCGTGATGCATTGTGGGTGTAACGTGACGTCACTTCCTAGGTCCGGCAAATGGAAGCCTTCCTACGCTTTATATACTACTTACCTTGGGTTACCGGCAGCAATGCCAGTTAGTTTATCCCTCAGTCAATGATGTTATGTGATGTGATATACCGATAGTAAAGCTATGGTAAAAAAAATAATAAATACAACTTTCAGAAGAGAGTGTGCGCGCCCTCTTCTATTGCTAAATACGAAGAGCACTCAATTCAAATAAAAATACGACAATGACTGAAAATCGCACAAGTCCTCTGTTTTCCAATGGTGATCCACGAATAATGGTCTGCAGTGATCCACAATCATCGGCAGATAGTGGTCGTCCACAGTGTCCACAATTTCTTAAATAAGTCCATGTGACGTATGTAAAGGCGTATTTCACATGTGTCACAATTTACAAAGGAGCACATTTATGTGCTGATATGTGACGTATATGAAAACGGATTTCTCATACGTCACATAGACGCACTTCTGTGTGCCAGTTAGAGTCGTGTGTGCAGTCAAAGGAGATAACTCCGTAAGGGCTGACCGTGGGTGGATCGGGCAGAATTTAATTAAGCAATCTGATTAGTCAATTCGAAAGAAATAGGAGGGGGGGGGGCTAAAGAAACTGAAGCATTTTGATTGGTCAATTCAAAAGATAGAGCAGAGAAGACGGAATAAGTTCTGGTAGTGAAAGATACAAATAGTAACACAATACAGCCTCGTTTGTATTGCATAGTCTCTTCTGCACTACCGGAGTAAACTCCAGAACAAAGAGATGGGACCATGGCACTACGTGCCAATCAGATACATGGGTTAGATGTACTTAGAATAGATGGAATGGGCACTAAAACGAAGAACTTGAGCGATTTCCAGTCGGGTCCATTTGGGTAATTAGACATACTCCCGTTCGATCGAACACGCCCCAAGAACACACTCTACTGTAGTACTAGCCTTTGGGTTGCTTAGTAACAACGTGCCACCATAGAAACCAAGATGGCGGCTTTCTGTAAACAACATGGACGATGGAAACACGTATCACCCTAACAACTCGCGCTGCACATGCGCAGTAACCCACGTATCACCAAAAAAAAAACTATGACGTCACAATGGGGTCCGGGAGGGGTCCGGCAAATAGGGGTTAAACATCACACCATATACTACTCACGGCGATTGGCAAACCGTTCTTCAACAACATATATTAACGCACTCTAAAATCGGTTGGATTGACAAACAACACACATTTACTTGGATGTGTTAACATGCACCCAATTGGGTTCATATTTTCTCAGCCCAGTTGATTTGCATTAATTCTCAATCCAACTGATTTCAGTGTAAGACTATCTTTAGCTCAATGGGAAATATTATACGGTTGATCTCAGAGCAGAACCTTCAAAACCTGCTCTTCTTGAATTCAACGTAGGAACTTTTAGTCTGTACGAATTGTGTCACTCTCCGTTTCCAGACAATCAATTCAAACTCGAGACCAATACTGTGAACATAAGTGCATCTCTCTGCATAAAAATGCAAAGGAAAACCGAAAGAGACACAGTGTGTGCAATGAAGATAAGAACGTATATAGGTCTACGTGCTTCAAAGTGTCAAAAGCGGCACTGACCATCACATGGTTCAAACAGGTAAGGTCACCTCAAATTCAAGGTCTATTCAAGGACTTTTCCAGGACTCTTGTAATTTTTTTCAAGGACTCTTCCACACCCAATATTTCGATGAACGTAGCAATTTATGCATGTTCGTACCTTTAGAAAAAGAGTGATACTTGTGGTACAAAGTGGAGATAATTTGTAGAAGAAGCAGAAGTGAGAATTAATCCTAAAAACTCAACACTTGACAATTTTCTGGAAAGCTTCAAGACACTGTGTCAAGGGTGGATTTATTTTTTGCCCATTTCTTGTGAACAGGAATATAAACTGTATGAATTACTTAGTCCGCTGATATGTTTGGGAAATTCAAGAGCTATGCAAGGCTGTTGGCCAATTTTCAAGAGCTTTTCACGGCTAATAAGCAGAGTCAATGACTTTTTAATACAAAAGTGAAATTCAAGAAATTTTCAAGACCCTGTATGAACCCTGTATGAACCCTGCATCAAGACTCCACTTTAAAAATGTTGAATCGGAAATTCTCATTCCATTCTAATCCATTCGTGAAAACAACAAACCTGCCGCCAATGTCTGTGAAGTGAAGTCACTTCAGGTGCGCTTCGCCGCCCGAATGCCCCATATACTAACAGGGATTTGTTTTTTTTGTTTCTCGACTCGACCATCTAATTTAGAAAACACAAGCTATTATTCCCCCGACCCCACAATCTGCCATGATTCTTCACTAACCCCGAATGGGCGTCGAAACATTAGCGTTATAGTTCTAATTTCAAGTATTACAAAAGCTGGCGATTTATATAACAAAAGTGGTTAGCTGTTTTTTTTATAACAAAAATGGGCGATTTCTATAACAAAAATGGTGACCTCGAACTATAACAAAAGCTGGCGTTCTATTACAAAACTGGTGAGGTATAACAAAAATGGGCGATCACTGTTACAAAACTGGTGAGGTATAACAAAAGTGGGCGGTATAACAAAAGTAGTTGCCACATACGATTATAATACAGAGGAGTTCACTTGAGAAGATTCGTAAAATTGTACTAGAACGTCATCTCAGTTGAACTAAAAAGAAAGATTAATAACTAATATCAATGTTCCAGTATGTACGCGAATAGTACACTGTAACAACCAGTAGTGTAATAATCAACCTGTAGTGTAATATTAACCAGTAGTGTAATAAAAATTAACCAGTAGTGTAATAATCAACCAGTAGTGTAATACAAATCAACCAGTAGTGTAATAATCAGTAGTGTAATAAACTTAACCAGCAGTGACATAAACATCCATGAAAACTAACAATTTTTCAACAAAATTTGAAAAACATTTTGGGTGCGCAATTCATAGTTTGAGTACGTCTTATCGATTTTTAATCATTTTATCGAACGTTTAAAGGCGTTTTGCAGGTCAAACATCATTTCGTGGGTTCAATGCGGCGAGGAAACTGATTTTTATGATTTTTATGTGATGTGCGTATTTTCTGGTGTTTAATGTCACTTTCTGCATTTGTGGCTTTATTGTAAATTCAAAGTTGGCCAATTATTTATGACAATGTTGTACATTTGATATACTTCCTTTCCCATGCATAAGTTGTCAGGTTCCATGATAACAGATTAAATTGTCAAAGTAACTTGCAGGTGCTGAAGTATCATATTCAAGGACATGTCTCTTGCGTGTTGTCTTCAGTTATAATATCTCATACGGCCCTGATTAATCACTAAGGGTCTCCCACAACCCGATCTCCCGCTTTACGCGTTTACCTTTACGGGGGTGGGGGGGGGGGGTTATTTTATTGTTGACATTATACGATTTTTAGTTAACTTTTACCCGGTGTAAAGGAACATCGATCTCATTGGCTGCTAAAGAAGTGTTAATTCTATTAGTTCTGGGTGAGACATTGTTTTTAACTTTCTGTGTGGCACATCTCAATCCAGTGCTAGTTATTTATCTGCAAAGCTTCTAAAACTGAAAGTAAAAGTTTGTAACTTCGTGCGCTAGCAATACATCGGAATTACATGATTCTCTCACGCGCGGGCCCTTCACTGCACGTCAAACTTTGACGTGCAGTGAAGGACCCGCACTTAACAGAATCCTGCTCTTATGCAATCAGGGAAAATCGGCCGGACCCAATAACGACGGGCCCTGGTGTCACTACACCGGTCTTCCCCTCTCGACGGCCCTGGACTGGTTCAGAAGTAATGGTAATAATGGTAGATGTATTAGTACTAGTAGTACCAGTAGTGGTAGTTGTATTAGTACTAGTATTGACAGTGGTACGGGTACTAGTACTAGCACTGGTAGTCGTAGTGGTACTAGTACTAGTAATGATAGATGTACTAGTACTAGCAGTAGTAGTGGTAGTTGTACCAGTAGTAGTACTAGTAGTAGTACTTGTACTAGTTGTTGTAGTAGTTGATGTACTAGTGCAAGTATTGTTAGTGGTATTAGTACTAGAAGTGGCACTAGTACTGGTACTAGTACTGGTAGTGGTACTAGAACTACTACTGGTAGTGGTAGTTGAACTAGTACTAGTAGTGGTGGGTGTACTAAGATTAGTAGTAATAGTGGTAGTTGTAGCAGTAGTAGTACTACAACTCACTGGTAGAAGTTGTACTAGTACTGTTAATTATACTTATATGAGTAATGCAAGAGTACTACTGTTAGTGGTACTAGTACTGGTAGGGGTATTAGTACTAGTAGTGATAGGTGTACTAGTACTACTGTTAGTGGCACTAGTACTGGTAGTTGTACTAGTATCTAGCTCCAGTAGTAGTAGTAATTGCACGTAGTAGTAATACTAGAAGTGGTAGTTGTGCATAGTACTAGTAGATGGCACTAGAGTGTAGTACTAGGGGATAGTACTGGGTGGATAGTACTCGTGAATAGTATTAATGTATAATACTAGTGAATAGTACTTGTAGATAGTACTATAGGATAGTACTAGTGATAGTGGCTAGTGGATAGTATTGGTGGATAGTAGTAGCAGTAGTATATTGTAGTAGTAGTAGTAGTAGTAGTAGTAGTAGTAGTAGTAGTAGTAGTAGTAGTAGTAGTAGCAGTATATTTTAGTAGATAGTAGTAGAGAGCAGATACTGGATAATAGTCAGTAGATAGTGAGTAGTAGTAGTAGCGGTAGCAGTAGTAGTAGATAGTAGTAGCAAGAGATGTAGAAGTAGTAGCAGTAGTGGTTAGTAGTAGTAGTAGTAGTAGTAGTAGTAGTAGTAGTAGTAGTAGTAGTAGTAGTAGTAGTAGTAGTAGTAGCAGTATATTTTAGTAGATAGTAGTAGAGAGTAGATACTGGATAATAGTCAGTAGATAGTGAGTAGTAGTAGTAGCGGTAGCAGTAGTAGTAGATAGTAGTAGCAAGAGATGTAGAAGTAGTAGCAGTAGTGGTTAGTAGTAGTAGTAGTAGTAGTAGTAGTAGTAGTAGTAGTAGTAGTAGTAGTAGTAGTACCAAGAGATGTAGTAGTAGATAGTAGTAGCAAGAGATGTAGAAGTAGTAGTAGGTGTAGTGGTTAGTAGTAGTAGTAGTAGTAGTAGTTTGCAGTAGTAGTTGTAGTGGTAGTAGTTAGTAGCACATATTAATAGTAGGTAGTAGTCCCCGAAGACTGGTTTCCACTAGTTCCCAAAGACTTGTCTCCAGTGGTCATATCAGTCCCCATAGACTGGCTCTGGTGATCCCCAAATACCCAGACGAGGATATGACAAATGGTAAGGACATAGCCAGGCACCTAAATAGATTAAGAATGGACAGTAGATGGCTAAGCAATCAAAAAGGAGGTTTCTATACAGAAATCAAGCGACATAAAGACGAGGATTCTGGAAGAATCCGTATCTAATAAAATCCTGTAACAGAGTGGAAACGAGAATTTGCCTGCAATGCCACTCTTAGTAAAAATACTCTAGTACAATCGAACACCGCATTTTTAAGGTCACACAGCACTACGTGGTGCTCTGCGCAGGTTCGTGTCCGTTAGAAACGAGGATTCTGGGAGAACTCGGGCCAGAGAAAGGCCAAGAACATAGAAAACTAGCTTTCTTCGCGAATCCGAGCCAGATAAATAGTTGTCGTTCTCATTTGGGTATTCATTATACTCCCGTCCAATCGAACTTACCCTCAAAACATATCCTCGTTCTATCAGAGGCCACTGGGTCCATATAGCAACCACGTGCTACCATAAAAACCAAGATGGCGGTCTCCAGTGTACAGAATAGACAGCGGAAACACGTGTCACCTAATTACACGCGCTGCGCGCGCACTTACATCGCATATCCCTATGGGAATGATGTCACAACATGGCCGCTCACACGGGCTACCATAACAACACAACATGGCGTCCCTGGATCCCGTGACTATGACGCCCCTTGCGCCTCCCCTATTCTCTCCCCAAATGAGGGACATTTATCCACATGGCACACTTCTAATGTATTATAAGAGTAGTGTTAACCCATCAAGTAATTCTGCTGAAACAATATTTTCTACATGTTGAATGAGTTCAAGCTGTTTACACCAAATGTAAATCATCACAAGATCTAAATAGCTGTCTACCATTGGTAATCGAGAACAATCACTTGACATGGCAGACGGAAATGGCAGTGGATCCCCAGAGCACCCGCCCTATTCACCTCGCCTTAGATATCCTCTACTCTCTTACCGACCTCCTCCTTCAAGATGGAAAAAAAATAGCTGACCGCAGATTTTAGGTAAACCAAACCCCTCCCAACCCTCCCCCCCCCCCCCCCCCCCACCACCTCACCTTCGTAAAATATGGTAGAGTGTCTATGCTCAAGGGATTTGCTGGGCACCACTCACAGAATTTTAGAATTCGAAACGGTCAACTGGACTGAAAAACCACGCATAATGATACAGCGACTGAAATGGGGGGATGTGAGAGAGACCTTCAGAGATTCGCCGGGGCCGTATTAAATATTATAATTGTAGACAACGCAGAAGATCACACAATTTTAGCCCTTGAATACCACACTTTATTACTCATAGATTTTCTGGTATGATAGAACCTGACAACTTTTGCCTGTGGTAAGCAGTCTCTCAAAAGCACAGCATTACTATAAACAATTGGCCAACTTTGAATTTATTTATTTATTTATTTATTTATTTATTTATTGGTGTTTATTGTCACATAGTTATGCACAATGGCTAATCGTGACCGTGACAGTTTTACGGGTGGAGGAAGCCGGAGTACTCGGAGAGAACCACCGTGCATCGACGAGCAACTGTCACTCCTCAACATTCTAACTCTGTTCAAGCTCCGCTCAAGCAGTGTTACAGCGGTTGAAGACAAGTGCACCGTCGACGTGCAGTACGCCTTAGGACACGGCGTCATTCCCCCATGTAGGAAACCGGGATAAAGTGCCTCACCCAAGGACACAACGCGGGTCGTCCTGGACGGGGGTCGAACTGGGATCGAACTCGGGTCCTCTAGCATAGAATTCCAACAGTCTACCACTGAGCCACCACGCTCCCCCAACTTTGAATTTACATAAAGCCACAAATGCAGAAAATGACATTGAACACCTGAAAATACGCACATCACATAAAAATCATAAAAATACCTTTCCTCGCCGTATTGAACCTACGAAATGATGTTTGACCTGCAAAATGCCTTTAGATGTACGATAAAATGATCAAAAATCGATAAGATGTACCCAAATTATGACTTGAACCACCCCCAAAAATTTTCAAATTTTGTTGAAAAATTGTTGGTTTTCATGGATGTTTATTACACTACTAGTTATTACACTACTGGTTGATTTGAATTACACTACTGGTTGATTATTACACTAGTGGTTAATTTTTATTACACTACTGGTTAATATTACACTACTGGTTGTTACATACCCTTATATATGAGTGTCATGCCAGACAAATTTTATGCCTCAATTGTTAGACCCTGGAAGCAGTGTCATACATCGGTGCGGGCTTGGTGTCATCTGTGTGGTCGTGGCAACGTGAGCGGCTATGGTGCGGTGGCATTGCCATGGTGAAGTGTGGTACTGGTGTACATGCTCGGTGCGTGTTGTCTGGGTGACACAAGTTTCCGTTATTTTGTTACTCGGAGGCCACTATCGTGGATTTTTCGAATAGTATGCTGTCTCTATGCGTGCGGATCTTTTAGTGTTGATTGGGTTGTGTACTGGCGGTGTGATAAATTCAGTGTGCGCACTTACGGGCTCGTATTTATCCGGAATCACCGTTTTCTACCATTTACACCACCTTTTCGCGTGTTTTCGTGTATGAATCAGTACTTTCCCAGTATTCGTAATTATTTCGTATGCATTGCTGGATTCTGTGTGTTGAGTAATTTGGGCGCTTTTGCTTGGGCAGGAGTTCTCTAGTAGTATAGTAGGGATGGTATGTACCCATATTTAAGCCCAGTGAACTACCAGTACTACCCAGCCACCTAAAATCACCGTTGTATGCTACCCCACGGGTTTCATGTTATAGTGTGATCTTTCCTGTGCGTAGGCCATTCTTTTGGAATATGCCCTGGTAGCGCAGAATTGTTTTTACTTGGAACATAAATCGTATTTTGTGAATATTTTTAAATTTTTCGCCTTCGAACATTCGTATTCTGGAAACTAAATGGCATTGTTTTACTTCTGTTTAATTGGTTCGGAACTGAGTCTGCGTTTGATGTGGTCACACGTAAGTAAACTTTTTTCGTGGGAGAATTCCACACCTCCCCCGATGGAACATTCCGCGTACTTGTAGGGACTGGCGAGTCCGCATGCCAGTTTGGATTAAGTGAGTACAATTGTGCGCATCCCAAACCCTGGAGAGGTTTTATTTTTTCTCGTCTCAAACATAGACCGGTTAGACCTTGGACCCGCTGCCGTCATCGACAGCGAAAACAAGGAAACTTCTGAATCGTAGCCAGTCGATCGCTTGAATACTTGAATACTTTATATCGCAGCATAATAATATAATAGTATGCATGTACAGTACGTGGAGAGCGTATTATCACTAAATCACCCGCAGAGTGGGGATTCCACCCAAGCAATAATTGCAATTTTTTTGCAAAGCATATCAAGTACAAGCAAAGTTCCAGCCAATGGACCTCCGGGTTATACCCGGAGGTCCATTGGTTGAAACAATGCTTGTGTTCTTTGCCCACATGTACAAAATTTGAAAGTGATACTTTGGGTGATAACTCCACTCTCCGGGTGATTTCATTACAATCCACTCTCCACGTACTGTATTAAACAAAATTAACTCTATTATACTGCGGGGAGACAGCATAGTCACAAGGACTGTCTTCCTGCCGTCTCCACATAAAGGCTAAATGTAATATTCACAGCAGATTTCACTTGCATTTTGATTCACAGAAAGAGACTAATATTGACCAGCATCTAGTAAGAAAAAACAAAATAAGACAAATTTGTACCCATTGAGAGCCCTCCCGAAAAGAACCCACAGTCCATCATGGTTCCGCCCCGTTGTACCTGATGAAGACATAGTACCCCGGGCAGCACCATGGTCCACCGAGTTACCTAATATTAAGCCATCTCAATTTAACACTGGACGAGATAACAGAACGTTAATTACAAGCACGACGATACTTCAGTCGTTACAACAATCTGGGCATGCAGGGTTACTACAGGCAACATTAATGGAGTATGAGCTAAGCATCCTGTCCGTAAGAGGTCTTTTAAATTCAGATCTTCATTCACGCATTTGTGACCGAATTAAAAGGTCTATCTAGTTCTATCAGAAACGAAGACCAGATTGTTTTTCCTTTGAACTCCTCTATACCACACCACTAACACTCGTCTAAAACAAATGCACAAACTCCATCAAGACCATATAAGTACAAAGTTTGCTGATTCATATCATATATTTGTTTATCACCATGTATAAATAGTACAGGGAGAGTGAATAACTATTAAAATACTACCATGGTAGAGTAAAGTTTCTACCTAGATAACATTAACTGTGGTGGGAGGAAGCAAGGGGTGTTCAGCAGATATTTTGCCAATTGACCTCCATTGGCGAAAACTTCCAGGCCTTGTTACTGGATGGCTTGGTTCAAAAATTCACTCTGCGACTATCTTGTGGTCCTCCCCTCTCCAAATACCGTATACGACGAGCGGACATTGAAGTTTATATGCTCCCCGAAAAAATGTCGGGGGCGCATATAGTCACCGCTTTGTCCTTCCGTCCGTCTGTGCGTCCGCAACGATATCTCAACAGAGAGTGGATGGATTTCAGTTTTCACCAGAGTTACGTCCTCACTTTTTTTCATGATTTTTTTACGTCCGTTGCAATATCTCAGCAGTGAGTGGATGGAAATCAATCAATTTTGTTACGAGGGATCCTTGTGCACGCTTGGATTTCTGAAAAATCCAGGGTGGCAATAAATCGCTCACCTGGAACCTACTTAGGCGAGCAAATTGCTCTCCTGAAATCTTTTTCATTTTTTTGCTTCACAGAGATCTTCTAAAGACTTAATTAACACCCTGCAGACTGATGTCAAAATATCTAAATTTTAGACAGAAAAAAATTCCCATAATGCAACTAGAAATTTAACCAATTCAATCTCGTTTGACAGAGCTCATTGAGCTCTGTCAAACGAGATTGAATTGGGTAAATTTCTAGATGCATTATGGGAAAAAACAGCTTCCTGAAATTTTGGTATTTTGACATCAGAGTGAAGGGTGTTAATACCGGGTTGGGTAATTTCTCCTTCGAGTGTATTCAAGCCAATCAATTTTAAATGAATTAATAAAATGTTAATGAATGAACCTGTATTCATTTTTTTACTATCTCCTCCACCCCAATGTGGTCAGATCGATCAAGAAGTTCAGGAGGACTGGTACATGTAGTGGCCGACACACGCATGTACCCAGCATATTCTGTACACACGTTCCATGGTCCGTCACCATCGAAAATAGCTGAAAGTAGGTGAGCAAAAAAAACGCTTATGCCGGATTAAATTGCGTGAGCAGTTAAGGCAAGCTAAAAATCGCTTGCGTCAGAATTCCATGACTGCTTGTGACAAGCCGCTCCTGCAGATGTTATAAAAAAAGACCCCGTTATTTGTCCGTCCGTCCATCCGCTCGCCCACTTGTCCGTTATTTCGTCCCTTCATCCATCCGTCCGTCCGTCCGCAGCGATATTTCAGGAGTAAGTGGATGCATTTTAATGAAATTTTGTATGAGGGATGCTTGTGACAAGCTGCTCCTGTGCGTTATAAAAAAAGTTACCCGCATATTTTACACCAGAGTTACGGTCATTGTATTTCAAAGACCTGTACCATATGATTTCCCATAGTGGGAGACAACAATTTTACGAATCTGCTTGTTAACAAAGTCGACTGTCGGGAGTATCCATCATTTTTACTGGTTCCAGCCGACTAAGAAACGAGTCAGACTTGAAATAAATGGCTCGAGCGGCTCATATGGGTAGCCAGCTATGAAATAAAGTGAGATAGACAAAACCACATTTCACGGCACTAGTGCCTAAGCCTGTATCCCGGTTTTCTTCAACCAGTTCACATTTTTGCTCAGATAAGGTTTCTTACGGGCAATCCCTCCCAACATAAAGCTTTCCATTTCGTGAAAAAGTTGACGGTGTTTCTGAAAATCCATTGCAAAAAACGTGCGGGTTTACTGGTTAGAAGTCTAAAGTCGTTTACGCTCATAGCCGATGTTGTACAATGTTGTGCTTAGAGACTGGGGTTGCGATCGCACCCGCACACTTATCGCATGCCCATTTTGCCAATAAAATGCATACTCATCAAATGCCATTATCCATGGCGTCTGATTCACAAAACTCAAAAAAGTGACCCACGTTCAACTGCTACTGAGCCCATAGTAACTTCCCTAACACATGAAGACACGTTAGCACATTGGGTCAGTATTCTGAAACGCGCAGCCATTCTCACACTGAAACGTTTATCCACCTCTCAAGTACAATGGTATGAGATGACATTACATAAACATTCTTTCTCTTCACATCTCTATCGCCTTATTCACCTACAAATCATATAAGTCCCCATTGAACTTGAATGTGAACTTCTGTTGACTGGAAATCACCCAAACCCATAATTTAATGCACATAGCCTTAAAAAATAACCACAATTAAATGTGACTACAAGAACTTGGCACCAAAACTGAACTAAAAACAAAAGTAGTCCTAACTAAGATCCCCAGGTCATTATCTTACCTGGGAGAAGGAGATAATGACCTGGGGGTCCCAGTTGGGATTCTAGAAGAGCACCCCCGACCTATTGAGAGGTGAGATCTTTCGCATCTCTATGGATTTCAGAATTTTAGGACAGTGATAAATAAGTTGCTGTGACTTTAGAGGTTCAGATTCTTGTAACGTGAGAGGTGTTTGACGATGCCAGCTGTTTCCACTCAAGTGTCGTCTGCCTTAACTGGCAGACAACACTTGACTGGAAACAGCTGCACGGTCGCGATTCTTTATAATCTTTGCTGTTCCATAAACTCAGTTAGAAATTCCCCCCTTCTACGAGTTGACAGCTACATCCTTCTTTTTTTTATTTCGGCGCTTTCTACAAGCCATGCAGCGAAGAAAAATAGTCTTGTTGATGTTTTTCAAGCTAGTAATATATTTAGTGAGTGGTGAAATATTTCACCCAATAATATTCGGCCAAATGGAGAAAGGTGGGATGACTGATGACATTGTGATATCTCCAAGACTTTTAGCCCGAATGAACATATGAAAAATCACTGAATCAACAATTGAAGGACGTCATTTTGAAAACTTTCTAACAGTCTATAAGGGTTTGGATTAGTTGTTATGCCCATAAAAAGTACTTACGGTCGTCACCAATGATGTAGACCCTACTTGTTCTGGCTGTAAGTGGATCATCGTCCTCGCCGTATCCCATGTGCTGTATTGATCGCTCCGGTTGCATTTCGTATCGAATGAAGCGAGGGGGCAACTTAAAATGTTTCGTTTTACTCACTGGTGGTCGCTCAAGATGCAATCTTTGTAGAATAATTCTCTTCACCGCTTCCGTACGCAATTCGAGTTCGGTTTTACATAATTCGTTAATCATTTTTTTCGTACGACGTTTATTCAATATTCCTGATGCCGTCTTGTCTGTTTTCAATGATTCTTGGTAAATCCTAGCCGATGAACACGAATCATAGTTCTTTCGTTTATCGTCCTGTTTGTATAGTTTGTCGTGCATTCTTTTTTTAATATCTTCAAGTTTATATTTTCTGCGCTGAACCATTTTAGATTTTGGACTCTTGCTGTTAACAAAAACTACTACACACAGGAATATGACGAAAATCCGAAACGATGTTCTGTTGAGTTTCATTGTATTCTTATATATTGGAGAATACCAGGTTGAATTGTTAAAAATGACAAGACCCTCTTGACATTTAGGTGTTGATATAACTATCAAGCCACATCGCCATGTGAGATGAGGCCTTCAAATCCATCTGACTACATTGATGATGCAACGAAAAAAAAAGAAAAAAACAAGCTTATTTAAAATTGGGACGAACAAAACGCAAGCTGTCGGTTTTAGTTACTTTCAGTCACACACTTGATTTTGTGGATTGTCGATTATCAGCCGTACAACAATTTCGAGTACTAACTAAACAACCTCAAGTATATTACCCCCTCAACAATCGTATTCTCTGTCTCTTTGTGGTTCGTTTGACATGTTTTTTTAACCTTTCCAGTCCCAACAAAGAAACTGATCAGGCCAATATACGAAAATAATATTCGTCGAAGCCGTGGCATCCAGTTTTGGAAACTATTTTCCAAACTCCAAAAGAAAGTACACACCTGTAGGGAAACGCGTGCCTTATAAAATGTGAAATAATAATTTATATGTCAATAAAAAACTTTCTCACCGCGGAATTGACGACCATTATAATGTGACAGAATGATTATTCGACAATTGAGTGTTAAACTATGATCCATAAATGGCCGTACAGGTCGATAGACATTCTGATGACGTTTTGCTCCCTGTAATTGCTCGAGGTAATTGTCTAGCTTCTGGTTGCAGCTGCCCATCAGAGGTTGTTAAGACACATTGTGTTCATCGTCTTACCTGTATGGGTTATTAGCTTTTATACCTAACGCGACCAGCAGACGACATTCGCAATATCTTTTATCTAAATAACCGAATGATTTCATTCAAATCCATTGTTTCCTTCAAAAATGTAGCTTATGGTTCAACAATGGCACGAACTTTATGAACTCGTCCCATGGGGGTGGAGGAGGGTAACTATTTATATTCTGAAGCAAAAAATGACAACAATAGTAAAATTTGTATTGCAACTTCGAAACACGGCGCTGCACGGATTTGGCCGTTGTTTTATGAGATGGGTTACCAATAAAAGAAAATGGGCAAAACGAGAAACAAACAGTTACCTCACCCTCTACAATGAAAGGGAGCGCGGAAGTTAACCTTCTCCACACCGAAATGATCAAAGTTTCACCTCGAAATCGGATGGGGGGGGGGGGGGGGGTCTTGAATATATTCCTCTACACAGGGCTGAGAAAACTTTTTTCCGCGTTGAGACCACCCACCACCCCCTTTTTGGAAGAATTTTTTTTTCTTTTTTCATGTGGGTGACCCACCCCCTTCAACTCAATTCAACCCCCTAAAATGAATCCTCAACACAAAACTGTATGGTTTTTACTCATATTACGGATCCGTTTCTGCTATTCTACTTTTTCTCATAACACAAAAGGAAGATATTTCACAAAAAAACCATTAACCCTTTACCTAACATGAAAAGCAGACGACACTTGCAAATAAAATTCTTGAATAACTAATTATTTTCATTTCTTGTCTAAAAAACATAGGTTATGACCCCTATGAGGGGTCATAACCTATGTTTTTTAGACAAAATAATGAAAATTAATTGGCGATTTTTGTGAATAGCGCTGGCTGGTTTTGACCGTTACGCTGGGTAAAGGGTTAAAAAAAACTAGAGCAGATTTTAAGCAAAAACAGAAATAATTAAGGTAAATACTTCATAACTGCAATAATTTAATGGTACCTAATTGTTCCAAATTATATCATTTTCGTCTTTTAGCATGGGTTATTAAGCTGACAAGCTCAGTTATATTCACTAACTTGAGTAGATGTGTAGGATGTAGCTCCCTGACACAATGCTGTCAATGTGGTTTTTTTTTGGCCACTCATGCAATATACAACAAAACCTACTAACATTAAGTCATCATTAGAACACTTGGACTGACAATCAGAATCGAATTTGATTCCTTGGGATCTTGGAGGTGAGTTGAGATGGGTTGATGGGTTAGAAAAAGGCAATAGCCTATAGGACATAGATGTACACTGTATTCATGATGCTATCTTTCTAACCCACCAGCGCCGGCCAGCACAATGAAATTGTGGAGGAACTGACAAACTTGATCATATACTCTGACTTATACCCTAACCAAATATCAAATTCATCGTGAATCATGGGTTTCCAAAACGGCACAACTCTGTGGGCAGCCGGTGGAATGCTTAAATGCAGTAAGCGATGCAATTACCTGTATACAGTGCAGTAGACTGGGATCATTTTACTTACACAATCTGGTCGGCCGGTCGGTGTAAACTCTAATGTAGCTCAGTACAAGTTTTAATCTGCCCCACACAGGGCAGTGCTGCGCTCGGCCGTGATGGAGAGATAATCTCAAGCACTTCTTGAAGAAAATGGTCTGCCATGAGCGTGACTACCGGGTGTATCACTTCAAAATCCAAGAATCCAGCGTAGACAAGAATAGATGGGGTTAATCGGTGAGATTGGGGTGCGATTATACTTGTATAAACCAAGCTAGGCCTAATATGGATGGTCCACATTCTGAGCCCATTCCATTTGTACATGTACAGTCCAGTCGCCGTGGACTGGTCATAATCCACGCCTGGGCAGTGATGTCCACGCATGCGTTTACGAGGTAATAATCGGCAAGATTTTAATTAATGAAGCAATGGGTTGTACCCGGAGCTTCATTAATTAAATTTTTGATGATTATTCCTATAATTATTGTTTGGAATAAAATATTATTTCGTCCGTGGAAATATTGCTCTTCCGTGGAAAGTGACCTGTCCATGGCGGCCGTACTGTAGCTTTCATATCTGTAGAGAAACATATTTTTGTATAAAATATGTTGTGAATTATTTTGTTCAACTCATTTACTTCATTCATCTCTTCATCTTATTTCTTCCTCAGTCAGAGACTTTCGTATTCTAATTTTCATTTTTCTTCCTGATTTTGCTCTGCTTACTATATTGCTACACACAACCCAGCCGCACCAATTCATTTTACAATGCACCTTAATGAATATCACTTGATTTTATGTTTGGTTTAATCCTTTACACAACGCAGACGATATCAAAATTTATTATCGTAAATATCATTTTTGAATTTTTTTTTTTAAATTTCAACAAAACCATATCATGTGACCCCTCTTTGGAACGAGCTCGACGAGTTCGTTCCAAAGAGGGGTCACATGATATGGTTTTGTTGAAATTTTTCGAAAAATAATATTTTTTCTGCTGCTGAATTTGCATATTACGCGGGCGGGTGCGGGCGATTCGTTGGGTAAAGGGTTAACTTTCTTCTCTTTTTTTTAGTTTTGTTTTTTTCTGTCAAACTTTTCCGGTATTTGAAAACTTTCTGCTATGCAGTTCTAGGATCATGGATCATGAGTTTTTTGGGGGAGTTTTTGCAGGAATGATGAAGTTAAGTTACTATAATTTCTTTATCAGACTGTTATAATCTTTACCGAATAGGAAGTTACTAAGGAACAGCAACAAAATTGGTAGCTAACATTGTGTTTAAATCGGTATTTGTTCCAAAATACAGTGCTCATTTAAATTGAATGGCTTCATCAAGAAACGGGTTAAGGGTGAGCGATATTGACCACCATCTGTTTGATGGTCACCATCTCACCAAATGTGAGTTACAACAGCTGATTATCAGTCATGCTACTGTGCCACATATGTACTAACTACCAAAAACGCCATTATATCACCTAAGAGTGTATCTAGATAGATTAAAACATAAAAAAATGTATAAATTTGATGAGAGGAAAAAAGTTACTTTTTCGCGGCGGTACCACCCACCCACCCACCCCAGTCCTGTGTAGAGGATGTTTTTAAGCTACCACCCCCCTCCCCCTCCCTGTTGAAATGATAAAAATTCCAACTTGCAATATTTCCTATAATGCAGCTTGATAATGCAATTAGAAATTTAACTAGTTCAATCTTGTTTGACAGAGCTCAGTGCCAGTGAGCTCTGTCAAACAATACTAATTTGGTTAAATTCGTAGTGGCTTGTTGGGAAATATTTGTCGTTTGAACTTTCGGTATTTTGACACCAGCGTGCAGAGAATTAATGATAAAATACTTAAAGATCCTCACGTTGACAGAAAAATATCTCCTTCATCTACTTCAAAAAGAGAAAAATATCTCTTTTTAAACTTACGTGTGCCACTGTCAAAAAACATAACAAAGAACAAAGGACGTTTTTGTTTGCCAACTTAATTTTATTTTCTATGTTAATTTTTTTTTTGTTTTTTTTTTTTTTTGTTTTTTTTGTTTTGGGGGTTTTGGGAGGGGGTTTGTTTTACGGATAGTTGGTTCTTAAACATCTTTTGAACCTGAGTAATGGCAGCTTCTCAGCTAATTTGACACAACATGATAGTAGTTATAAGAAAAGATAGAGTTCGAAGGTGCCATCAGGGAGAAACGTTGAATCACAAAGGAAAACTTTGAATTTTATCCTAGTGACATTTCGGGGGTATAATTTATTGGTGAACAATCATAGGGTTGGATACCGGGGAGGGGTTATCTACAGACTATCAAAGGGCCCAGGCCCCATAATAAATTAAATTCACCCTGGTACCCGAAATTACACAAGTCGGTTCTGTTAAATTTTATGCGGTTCTTTATTCTGTGTGTATTATAGTTGGTGCAAAAGAGCGGATATATCTACGGAAGCGTATTCGTGTCAGGTAGATGACATTTTTGGAGGGGAATTTATCTCATAATTATGAGATACGTAAGTCAAAATTATGACTTATTATCTCGTAATTATGATTTAGCTATCTCGTAATTATGACATACTAACTCGTAATTATGACATATTATCTCATAATTATGACTTAATAACACGTAATTATGACTTAGCTATCTCGTAATTATGACATACCTGAGTTATAATTATGACTTATTATCTCGTAACTATTATATCTTCAGTGTATTGCCTTAAAACATAGTGGGGGGGGGGGGGGGTGGTCTCCTTTTCTTCCTCATTCCTCATTTTATTTTTCCCTAATCATATTGTGTGTACAGCGTAATGAATTATTGAACTTAAAGAAAACGTTTTTTATTTCATTTGATAATGTCAGATATCGTACAAGTAATACATTGAATATCCACTTTACTGACTGATTACTTTGAGAATGGTTAAAATAAAAAGTATTATAAATATTCATCTTATTTGTCTTTCACCATTCCCATTTTCTTCCCTCCGAAACGTCCCCGATTTTATTTCGCTGAAACATCTTGATAGTTCCGTGAGAATTTGGTTTCTTGTTGAAACGCCGTAGATCCGGGCACGTTATCAATGATTTTCAAGTAACCTTCCAAATAATATTTATTGGAAAATCCTAACTTAAAAATCCAAATAATACTTATTGGAAAATCCTAACTTAAAAATCGTCTGTAACGTGCCACTGTTATCCAGGTGAATCGTCCTAACGCCGAATGTCGCTTTTATTTGTCTGTACAGAAACCATCCTCATTTTACTCCAACCAAGAATGTCCTAATAACTGAATAAGATGAATGAGAATATAATCCACTAAGCGAACTGGTAGGGCAATTCAAACAAGTTTTTATGCACTGAACTTCTACAACACCTCTATTGTCATCGGATTAAAGTGCGAGCTAATTAATTAACGACCTGGCCGGGGTACACTTTTTAGTGTGTTTCTGAAGGGAAAACTTCGATAAAACTCACAAAAATAAAATAATTCTAAATATGTCTCCACAAACCTTTAAAGTACCCCTAAAGGATGCCACATACCAAAAATTATCACATTATACATACGAATAAGATAGAAATGCAACTTTATATTTCCCAGGCACAACTTTTCCGGAGCCGGAGCCGGGGCCGGGGTACACATTTTAGTGTGTCCCTTTTATTACGTGTTATTAAGTCATAATTACGAGATAATAAGTCATAATTATGACTTAGCTATGTCATAATTACGAGATAACTAAGTCATAATTACGTGTTATTAAGTCATATAACAAATATATCAATAAATGTCCAAGAAGTGCTGTTTTGTACTAGTGTAACGGATTTGGTAACAGCAGTTGAAATATAATATACAAGAGAAGTTCTAAATTACTCTGTTATAATTCGTCAGCACATAACGGAGGTTTAATTCTATTTTTGTTGGCTTCAAGTCATTTCCATGTTGGAAATGAATCGATGCACCTTATTGGTTCACGCCGTGGTGCATTGTTATGTTGTTTCATTCGTCGAGGTGAAAGCGAGGGATCAATCAGATTACAGTGTTTGAAATCTTTCTCCGCGAAATTATCCAATGTTAGAGCGGTCTCGCTCATAATTCGTCGTCCACTTTGTGTTTGGGTAAAGTTTTGACTAGCTGTCCAAACATAAACCTATACACTAGCTTAGTTATGGGGACATTTTGTAACCTGTAAAAAGGTTAACCGTAAGGGGTGGCGTAATTTTTGGACCCGTTCAACTCGGCCCTGGTGAGAATCAACGTTTCTGACAGTGATTCTCTCCAGGTCCGAGTTCTGGGCGAGCATCCAGATTTACTGAACATTTTTTGTGTGTAATTTAACCCTCTTTTTGGTAAAAGTGGAGTGGACCCGTGGTTTTTGATCAGTCATTCATATTCATGTCCATTTCATATCATACTATTTTTTTCTTCATAATAAACCACGTTTAAACTGTTTTCCTATTTTATTGTGTATTCATCCAGACCACAACACATAACTTAATGGCTATTCTGCCTCTAGAGTTGAGTTATATTTTATTCATGGTTTGCTAGTTGACCCAGATCCTCACGAATCTGAAGAACAACAGGGAGATTTCGGCTAGGGGTCTAGCCCATGGGGAGTCGTTCACCCCACCCCTGTTACAGATTGGCGAGGCTACCAGGATCTGGTTATTACAGCTACTTACATTGTGGTGGGTAATTTTCTCGACGGGGTCTGTGTTCTTTGAACGATCAAAATGAATTTAATTCATGGGGAAATTAGAGCTTGATTATTGGTATGCATAATTTTAGTAGCGTTTGTTGTATTATTACAATTGCAAGGGCTTCTCCCCAGATGGATGCAATTGTAAACTTTTGGAATCCAACTTAGTGGTTTTAAGTGGCACAATGAGCCCATGTATACCACTGCCGGTGAAGTGGAAGCTCATAAGCTTGGTGTAATTAAAGTTTGATAGACAAAGTCATTCTATGAGTGAGTTGAAGTCTAAGTTTATAGACTGTTCATTCTGTTGTCTTATTTTACTCTGCACCAAACTCCCAAGATGTCACTATACTGGGATAAACAGGGGCCGAAATATCACCCACCACCCCCCCCCCCCCCCTACACACACACACAATACATATATTGTATTCTCGTTGGCGATCGGAGTAATTTGAGCCGGAGAATTTGAGAGGGTCTGAGCTGATCAGTCAACTCAGCCCAAACAGTTATGACACGAATGTGAAAAATACCCGATAGAGGCTTTTTAGCATCTTGTTATAGATGGATTTATTTTGAGACTAGTAAAGGTATTGAAAGTGCCAGTGTAGCTCAAAAAGCTTGTTCGTGAAAAGCTGTGAGTGATATTGGTCGTAAAAATGTCTGCAGTTGAATTACAATTTGTCTGAAATACCTCCACTTTCCGGGTTCATTGCGAAAATAACACATTTTGTGAATCCATCTATCGGACATATGAGTCAACTCAGACATGGGCAAGTAGGAAGGGTAGTCGAGTTATATGCCCTTTAGTACAAAGTAGCACTGGGTGCTTGCGAGATTTAACCCCACAATTTTTCTTTCAACTTTTGAAAATGTTTAAGGTCAACTTTTAATCTAATAAACAGGCCCAAGTTAGAGGTTCGTTAAGCTATTAGCTATTACGTAAACTTGATTCAAGGAAGAATCTTTTAGTAAGTCGATAGTGAAAGCTAAAATGCTAGGTGATTGCATTGCTCATTAGTTTGGATGTATTTGTTACCGTAGGTAACCCTCGGTAGTGACCAGAAAGGATGTTTTTCCTAGGAAGCGAAATAAGACCTCGTAGTCTGCTAATTTAAAGTAGGTAGTACACAGTGTGTTGGTATGCCGATCTTCTATTGGCAATAGGCATTGACGTATGTGGAACCTTTTCTATTAAACAGTAATCGCGACGTGTAGGAGTTTGTAAATATTTGTATATTTCTCTTTTAAGTTATGCTTCCGGCGTCTTGGGTTCTTTTAATAATAGGCTGTTATAGTGTTAGGGGCGTATGAGTCTGGAGCGAAACGACATGGTGCAGTTTTCATCCGCTATAAGGTAAAGGGGACGTAACTCGAGATATTTTTGTTAAAAAAAACTCTTTGGTTAAAAGAGAGCAGTGATGTTATGTTGACTTTGATGTTTGCCGGGAAAGGCGAATAATACAAAAATGTGTTTGAGATGTTTTCTGAATTTTTGATTATCTACCGATGAGCCTAATTCCCCGACATGGTGGAGAATCAAACCTAATTCGATTAATCTCGCCGTGCGATGTTGCTGTTTGCCAGTTATAAACTTTTTTCGTTATGAACGGTTTGAACTTTCCTTTGGTTGAAAAATGATGAGTGACATTGATCCCATGTATGGTCACGAGGTCGTCAACGCTGACCGTGGGGTCACCAATGACTTTATTAACTATGATAAAAACCCGTTTACCCCTCGATCTTCAAGACAGACTGTCAACAGCTTTCAGAGTGCAGATTCGGCAATGGACACGCGACAAAATGTCCCACCCATCATCGTGCAGTCACCTCTCGTGACGGACAAACTGATCAAGAAATTCTCTGGATTTTTACATGAAGACGCCTCAAAATTTTTAACCGAATTTCAGTCATATCTTGTTCTGTCCAATATTCAGGAACATTCCTCACAGGCTTTGGCAGCTTTTCATCTCCATCTGCAGGGTCCAGCTCTGGTGTGGTATCATACTCTCCCTGAGGAACCTGGACGATCTTGGGGCACCGTAAAAGCTCTTTTTCGAGCAGAGTTCTGTGATACTGTTAATCACCCTGTCTTGGTCGCTGAAGAGGCCACTTTTCACACAATGTGTTTAAAACCATCACAGCACATTGAGGATTTTCATTCATCAGTTCTGGAAAAGGCAAGACGATTGGGAAAAACCGAACGCAATATAATTTGTAAATTTGTGGATGGTTTGCCAAGTCAACTAGCATTTTTTGTACGGGCTGGTCGCCCTGAAACGTACCGAGATGCCTTACATTCTGCTAAACTTGGAGAGGCACATGGCTACCGTTCTCATTCCGACGTGTCTGTGAATGCAGTGACCTCACCCCCATCTCCGTCTGTTTCGGGTGTATCTGTTCAAAATGCCTTAGAGGAAATCAACCAACGCTTGATTGCTCTTGAAACGAGTCCTGGTAATAAAGTTCAATCTACCCCTAGAAAACTTGATCGGGACAGGACACGCGATGATCAGTCAAAGTCTTGTTTTCATTGTTCAGGCCGAGGCCACTACAAGCGGCAGTGTAACTGGAATGGGATGGGTCCCAAGTCTCCAACATTTTGTCAGCTTTGCAATCAGCAGGGCCATCAAGCCAAAAGTTGTTTACTAGGTACTACTGCAACCACCTCTAGACCTGTTAAAGTTACATGTCAGTTTTGTGACCAATCCGGTCACACTGCTCGTTCATGTCCTCAGTTAAACGACAACGGCCTGAAAGTGTAGGCCAACTTTCGGGCCCTCTGTCGATTGACTGCGAACGTGAACATGAAAATCATTTCTTCAGTTCTGATTCTGTTACTAGTGATTCCTCTTGTATATCTGATGATTTTTCAGTTGATAATGATCAGATATGCTGTAAAAATAATTTTATGTATCTGCGGGTGTTTGCAGGGTCCCGTTGTGCACCACTTACTGCTTTACTTGATTCAGGGAGCAATATTAATATTGTTTCACGACAGTTTTTTGATTCACATAGTACCGACTGCAAAAATTTTCAGCCATTCGGTTCTAAAATTTTATTAGCTGATAATAAATTTGTTCATATTTATGGTACTGCTCAGATTCGTCTTAGCAATACAACTCGTGTCGATAGCTCAGTCAAGTATCGCCCTTACCATGTCTTAGTTTATATTTTAGAGGAGGCATCACATCCTCTAATATTAGGTACAGAGTACATGAGAGCACATAACATTAAATTAGATTTTACCAAGCAGGCTAATTTTTGTGACATTAAGAAACATGTTAAGGTGAAGGCGCAACAGACATTTGTTGTCACACCAGGTTCTGAATGTGTACTCAGTGGTCGAGTACCTGGGAATGTGCCAGTGGGTACACAGGGGGTCACACTGGTACATTCTGAGTTGCTCAATAAAGGCTTATTGACAGCCAAAGCAGTTGTTACTTGCTCTCCTAATCGGATGATTCCAGTAAAATTACTAAATCCTGGTAAGGACACAGTATCCATTCATAAGGGTGCCACATTGTGCAGTTTGCAAATCTGTGACAATTCATTTGATCTTCTGCCTATATCGTGTGCACATGTGACCCAAAGTAGTCAATGTGTGTCCGATACAGTTACACGCATTGATAATTCGGATGCGATTACAAAATTCAAATCTTATTTCGATGTACCTACTGAAACTCACTTGTCTGACAAGCAATCAGAACAATTATTACAGTGTCTCTATCAACATAGGGATGTTTTTGTAACTGATGAAAATCCATCACTTGGGTTTACTAACTTGGTTAAACACCAAATTCATTTGAAGCCAAATTTCGTGTCTAAGCATCAAAGACCGTATCGTTTGCCTCCCGATAAGAAAACTGTTTTGCGCCATCAACTTGATGAGTTGCTGAGGCAAGGCGTTATCTCCCCGGTATCTGAGGCTGACGATGTACCTATATCCAGTCCCATTGTGCTTGTGACCAAGCGAAGCAAACCTAAAAGTAATCCGGATTCTATTTCACGAGAGGAAAGTTTGTCATCGTATCAGTTCTGTTGCGATTTTCGGTATTTAAACACACAAACCTCTGATTTTAGATATACTATTCCTGACTTGCAGGATTTAACGGAATCATTTTCCAATAAGGTTCCGAATTTTATTTCCTCTCTTGATTTAAGTTCGGGTTTCTTCCAAATGGCAATCGATGAACAGTCTACACAGTACACTGCATTTAATACCTGTTTTGGTACCTTCAAGTTTTTGCGCCTTCCTATGGGATTACGCACATCTCCCAATTCCTTTCAACTCTTAATGGATAAAGTTATGGCAGGTTTGACTTTTGATTCCGTACTTTGTTATTTGGATGACATTTGCATCATTTCTGAGACTTTTGACCAGCACTTGGCTGATTTATCAACAGTGTTGTCAAGACTCAGAAATGCTGGTTTGAAATTAGGACCGAAAAAGTGTAAGTTTGCTCAAGTTTCGTGTATATTTCTGGGTCACGAAATTTCGAAACACGGTATACAACCCCCAAAACACCGTATCGAAATCATCAAAGACTACCCTCCACCTACGAGTAGAAAACAACTTCAACGTGTTCTTGGAGTGTTTAATTGGTTCAAGAAATATATACCAAATTATAGTGCAATCGCAAATCCTCTACATCGCTTATTAAAAAAGGGTGTTCCTTTTCATTGGAGTGAAAGTTGTGTTTCAAGTTTTCAACAATTGAAAGATTGTCTCGTTAATTCGCCAGTGCTAGCATTTCCACGTTCTGATTTGGAATTCCACCTAGCGGTAGATACTAGTTCAAAAGGCATCGGTTATGTTCTTTATCAAATTCATAATGATGGGAAACATGTTATTCGATTCGGATCGAAGGGGCTATCCACCTATCAACAATCATATGGTCCAACTAAACTGGAATTGTTGGGAGTCGTCACAAGTGTTCTCGACTGTTCGCCTTACCTCCGTGGAAACCATTTCGTCATAGAATGCGACCATCAAGCATTGAAACCTTTATTCCAAAAACAGCTACGAGGAGCTATATATGAACGATGGCTTGCCATATTGCAGCAGTTTGATTTCGATATCGTCTATCGACCTGCAGGTGAAATGGCTGTCCCCGATGCTTTATCCCGAACTGCAACATTTCCAGAAACTTTATCCTCAAGTCCAGAGGAGACCGATCCATATTTCGGGTGCATACAGGAAAAGCCATCTCATGTTCGTGTAATTTCGGAGAACAATCAAGTATTAGAAACTGTGTTTCCAGTTCCACAGGCTAATGTGTTACAAGTTTCAGCACCAGTTAATAGTGCTTATGATGCTGACACTGAAGACAATCTTAATCAATCGATTCGGGCGCCTGCATCACGCAAACGCAAAAATATATGTACATTATTTTGCAAACGCGTCAAGTCTGACCGTAGAAGTAGTTCTGTACTTGTACCACACACTGATAGTGACAGTAATTCTGACTTGCACTCAGACATTGAAAAGAAAAAAACTTCTGTATTACAGACCGACAGTGTTTTTCCCTGCCCTACTGAAGTGACTTGTATACCAGAAACTGACTCTGATTGTAGTGTCGAGCCAGTAGCTACATCTCACAGTCTTCTTTGTGCCAAGGAGACTTGCGACACTCGTAATCATTCAGACGCATTCTCGCAAGACTCGTGTAGTAATGTTCATGTAGGTGATTTGACCCCTGACAATTCTAAATTTATTTCTTCACCTGTGGTTTCAGATGCACCAACTCCACCTGACTTGTTACCTTCAATCTCTCATTTGGATATGTCTGTGGAAAACGTTCGTGATTGTCAGAGACGCGAATTTCCTTCAATTATTGATTACTTATCGCAAGGCACACTACCTGTATCACAACGCGACGCCCGTAAAGTACTTTTAGAACAATGTGATTATGTAATTATTGATGAATTACTCTTTCATTCCCGCAAACCAAAATCACGTCGAAGTAAATCTTTATCATCATATCAGCTGGTGCTTCCTAGAATCTTAATACCCAGTGTGCTTCAGACATTCCATGATTTCCCTATGGGGGCACATGGTGGTATTCATGATACTATTGATAGAGTGAAACAACATTATTTTTTTCCGCGACTTACCACCATTGTTGCTGAATATGTGCGGTCATGTAGTGAATGTCAGTCTCGCAAAATTACAAAACATTTTGCTAAAAATAAAATTGTTGCCTACCCTACACCTGCACAACCGTTTGAAGTGTGGGAAGTTGACTTATATGGTCCTTTGCCATGTAGTACTAGAGGGAATTCGTATATCTTCACCGCTTTAGATATGTTTTCTAAATTTCATGTTGGTATCGCACTACCAAATAAGGATGCATTTACAGTTTCGGAAGCTCTCTTTCACCTATTTACGACCTATGGTGTTTGTTATACATTGATATCTGATCAAGGAACTGAATTCACTGCTAAAGTTACTCAAGGGTTGTGCAAATTACTTGACATTCCGCAGCAGTTTACGCCCAGCTTTATCCATCATTGCCTTGGTGCATGTGAGCGAGCTCATTCGACATTGGCTAATAAACTCACCCCATACATGAATAATAACTGCAATAACTGGGACGTATGTTTGCCCTCTATCATATTTGCTTTGAACAATTCGGTCAACTCATCAACAGGTTATTCTCCTTTTAAGATAGTGTATGCACAGCGACCAAAATTCCCAATGACGAATACTTTGAATGTTGATCAGTCTTTGCCAAGGAGCATATCAGATTATTTGCATACCAAACAAGATGTTTTATTACAAATGCGCAGTGATATTAAGACTAAGCTTGTACATTCTAAGTCCATTATGGAAGAACTAACCAATAAAGACAAAACATTATTGGAACTTAACCCTGGTGATTACGTGTATTTGCATGATGAGTTTTCAGGTCCTGCTAAAAAATTGCAGAATATCTTCAGTGGACCCTATGTTGTTGTGGGTATTCCAAGCCAACATATGGTTTCTCTGAGGGATCCCAGTGGAAAGAAGAAATTTCCTCATGCTATACACGTTGATCGATTAAAGCTAGCATATGTTAGGGAACCAACCCCCGATAATTTTTTTTCTGTTACAACTCATACGACTTTTGTGTCTCAGTCCACACAGACTGAGAATGTACATGTACCAGTGTGTGAAAACCAGGATGGACACTATACAGGTAGTTCTGTAACTCCTGTTGACTCTTTTAGTGATACTAATCATCCCGCAGTGTTTCCCACCCCCAGACCGAAACGAACGGTTAGGAAACCTCTCAAATTGAGAGATTCAGATCATATTGACCCCAATGATATTCCTTTATCTAGTGATGAACAGTGTAATAAGATTAAGCGAATATTAGCCCAACGTCATACATGAGAGGGTATTCAATATTTCGTACAACTTGTGGGTGAACCCGCTCAAAATGCCAAGTGGTTGTCCTTGTCCAAACTTGACAATAAGGCTAAGAAGTCTTTATACATTAGACCCCCTCCGATTGTGTAACATAATCTTATATGAGATTATGTAATGTGAGACTGTTATAACAGGCTTTAGGTTTTAAGACCTACGGGTTCCATATTTGTTGTTTTGGGTGATTTAATCCTAGACTGGATATTACAAAAAACAAAAAAAAATTTTCTTATATATGTGTTTCAGAATTCTGACATTTCATTATGAG
This sequence comes from Pictodentalium vernedei, assembly GCA_031216915.1. Lineage (NCBI taxonomy): Eukaryota > Metazoa > Mollusca > Scaphopoda > Dentaliida > Dentaliidae > Pictodentalium > Pictodentalium vernedei. The sequence goes on along the minus strand of CM062291.1, from coordinate 267,802,301 downwards.
ACACTGGAATAATCCACTGTTCGCATATCATTGTACATACATGAATATTATATACTCATGTTGTATATGGTTATGGTTGATTGGATTTTCTTGATTGTCTCTCTTTGACTTGTATCTCTGGGACCTAGCACGGTTTGTAAGTTTATGTAGATATACCAAATGCAATTAGCGGTATACAATAATACATGTATGAGTATTGATATAGGTATTGGATGTTAACTAACAGGACACCATTCTACAGTCCTAAGATGTTATTTATTGTGTTTGGAGTCAGGTTTTGATACTCCCCCTTTAATAATAGTATTTGATTGTCCTTAGTAATTTCTTTTAACCTGATAATTTGATTAATTGCATTCGTAGGAAATGCAGATAGATAGACAGTTATGGTTTACCTGGCCAGTAAGCTATATGCATATTATTGGAGAATCAGTGGTGGATTCCATATTGATACAAGTCAGGTCATTTTCAAATTTAAATGTTCTCCGCTTACTTAATTTTTGTTCATTTTTGGGTCAGGTTGAATATGCATACTGTTGTTTGGCTCTCGACTCATTGGTAGGCCTACTCTGGGGGAAAATTGCTTCTCAATTTTATTTCAGCGGGGGATGTTATAGTGTTAGGGGCGTATGAGTCTGGAGCGAAACGACATGGTGCAGTTTTCATCCGCTATAAGGTAAAGGGGACGTAACTCGAGATATTTTTGTTAAAAAAAACTCTTTGGTTAAAAGAGAGCAGTGATGTTATGTTGACTTTGATGTTTGCCGGGAAAGGCGAATAATACAAAAATGTGTTTGAGATGTTTTCTGAATTTTTGATTATCAACCGATGAGCCTAATTCCCCGACAAGGCGGTTTGTCTTCAGTAGTCTGGGTGCTATTTTAATATTACGTAGATAATATTTGTAGATGTCATTGCGATACATCATTTAGCTCTGTCGAAAATTGAAGCTGTTACTGATATGTCAAATTGAACTAACCTTAGAGGTGAAGTTTCTCTTGAAGTTTTTTGGTGCTTTTCCTCTGGCGCTGTGATGGAAGCGCACCTCTTTCACTTCTCAAGAGTGCTGTTGAGACCAACATCTGATCTCCATAATGACTCTGTGTGCAGCAGAGAAAATAATTCCCAACTGCCGAACGAAATGATTTTGCGCGCCGTCATTCATATTCATGTCCATTTCATATCATACTATTTTTGGCTTCTTAATAAACCACGTTTAAACTGTTTTTTTTTTCTATTTTATTGTGAATTCATCCAGACCACAACACATAACTTAATGGCTATTCTACCTCTAGAGTAGAGTTATATTTTATCCATGGTTTGCTAGTTGACCCAGATCCTCACGAATCTGAAGAACAACAGGGAGATTTCGGCCCAGGGGTCTGGGGAGTCGTTCACCCCACCCCTGTTACACTATACTCTCCCAAAAAAGAAAGTGTGCATGCTAAAAAATAACACTAAAAAAAGATATATATCATTTTCATTCATGGAAATTTTATTCAATCACAGATGAATCAATTTGTGATCAACACGAGAAATTTCATTACGCTACGACGAATACTCTTGGTGCCATGGAGAGTCAAAGACACTAAGGGTCAAACACAAAAGTCACACACTCAATATCTGGTATGACCTCCGTCAGCATCGACTACTGCTGCGCATCTACGCCTCATGGAAGCGAACAAGTTAGCATTGAAGTGTTGTGGGATGTTGTTCCATATTCTGATAAGCTGTCTTTGGAGTTCCACAAGCGTTGACGGTGCATGGGGAAGCCGGCGTAGCTGACGTTTCATTTCGTCCCATACGTGCTCAATGGGTGAGATATCGGGCGAATTTACGGGCCAGGGAAGAACATCCACTTGTTGTTGCTGCAGATACTGTTGAACAACACGAGCTGCGTGGGGTCGGGCGTTGTCCTGCTGTAGAATGACGCCGGGGCCGTGGCGTTGCAGAAATGGGACAACAGCAGCTGTAAGCACTTCATCACGATATCTGGCTGCATTGAGATTGCCATCAACAATGACCAGCTCAGTTCTGTTATGGGCAGTGATGCCACCCCACACCATGAGAGACCCTCCCCCATAACGGTTACGCTCCACGATACATGGATCCTCTTAGCGTTCGTTTCGACGTCTGTACACTCTCTGGCGGCCATCTGATGATGAAAGATGGAAACGACATTCATCTGTGAATAAAACACGTCGCCACCAGTGTAAGGGATGCCTGAGATGTTGTCTACACCACTGCAGTCGAGCACGACGATAACGTAACGTCAAAATCGGACGAATTGCAGGTCTTCGAGGACGTAAGCCGTATTCTCTCAGCCGGTTGATTACTGTTTGAGGATGTATCCGTCTCAGGTTAGGGATGTTCCTGGCTGTCGTCGTTGTCGTTTGATGCCGGTTCCGGAGATGGACGACACGGATATACCGATATTGTGCAGGGGTGGTAACTCGAGGTCTCCCGGAGCGGGGTCGATCTCGAACGTCATCATGTTGTGCATGTCGATGGACTAGCTTGTCTACAGTGTTACGGTGGCAGTTCAAATGCTGGGCAACCTCTCTGTGTGTTCTGCCAGCTCTAATCATACCCAGGGCAAGGAGACGTTGATTCATTGTCAATCTTGGCATGCTAATGTGGAGTCGTTTTAACAGCAACGCAAGTTTGAATGTGAACGATAGGAAGGCCTTACTTTAGTTTTTAAATACCCAAGGATTCACACTGCTGCATAAATTTTCAGACTCTCCACGTGCAAAACATGCCTTTTCACAAACGTGCAGCACGTCATTTAACGTTAATGCAATTTTAACGGGGAAAGCTGTTTTTGTGTTCAATATAACTTATTCATGAACAGGTTAACACTCTTTACACCAACGAAATTATTTTTTTGGAGTTTGATCAATTTCTGCAATGTACACTTTCTTTTTTGGGGCGAGTATATTATCCCTGACTGACTAATATTCCAACTACATCATCAAGGCATGCCTTCTCCGAAGGCATGCCTTGATGATGTAGTCTGAATATTGGGACTTGAGTCATTACAGTCAGAACAAATAGGTTAACAACCCTTCCCAATCGGTCATCTTCAACATGCCCCTGGTCCGTCTATGGTTTATGTGTTTATTAGGGTCTAACGACAGTATTACAAGATCGCTTCATATCGAATATGACGGTTTACGAGTGAGGTAGTTATAGTACCCGGAGAGAAACACCGATCAACGACGAGTAACTGTCGGACTCTCCAGTTTACACTATCCTTCACAATCAGGGGTAGCATTGATTGAAGGCAAGTCTACCGTTGACGTGCCGTATTATTTTGTGTAAAGCTTCACATACTTCCACTTCACCAGTCGGGATTATGTCCCAATCTCTAGATTTCAAGGCATTTTCAAAAATGACAGGTCAGACATTATTTTCAAATGCGAATATTCTCTTAGTTGTCTAACTCATGACATGTATTACATTTTCTAAAATCCACCAAGACAGACAATACTATCCGACAGAGCAGAAGTGGACAATATGAATGCGTATGAAGTAATTCACTACCAAATGCAAGGATTCAAGGTGGTAAAATTACGCGAAAAAATGACGAAACTACCTATTTTCAGTCACCTATTAGGCTAATTTAACCTCAAAACCAGCATTACGCTATTACCCCCCACCCACCTTACCCCTGGGCATATTATTTCCTGTTTATAAAATGTGAAATAAAAATTATCTTTCCATCTCACTTTTAGCTTCATGCCTCGCAACAACTCCGTGTCTAAATAGCATCTAAAAAATAGCCAATTTTTCGAAACCACTGTTTCACATAATTCCCTTGGTAATTTACATCTATGCATCAAGTTCCAACTCAGTGACCAAAACTTGAAATTACGTTGTACAACAAATAATCTAATGATATCCGATACCAAAGATGAATTTCCATGGCATTCGTTTCAAGACCGTAAGTGTCATTCCTATGAACACAACGTGGGTGACGCTCGTCGGGATCGAGCCGTTGATTTTTCGATCTGAAGTCTATGGTGAACTAACCAATAAGCCATCCGGCTTCCAAGACCTATGGTACTTTATGTTTATTATATACCTATCAATGATACGCCGTGTTTTCCACCGATGGAGTCCTGATCGAATTATCACACTTAGTGGTTTCCCGATTCCGTATCAGATAGTTGTCTCAGAACGAGAACGTCAATCGAGTCCGCCCTGGTTATCAACCCTTTCTTGGTCCGCTTCATTTGTGTAAATAAACACTCTCGAATAACGTGAATTTCTCATATTGTTCTCAACCAATTTTATATGTTCTAACCGCCATTAATCACAATAAAATATCTGTTTTCTTACATTATTGCTATTTTAATGCGTGAATCTGACTCTGGTGTACAAGAATGAAATGATAAATGCTGATTCTGTTCACTTTTGAAACTCTGAAACGCTATTTTGGAAAGTCCCCATAATTTTAGGTAGTTCACGCTACAATTGCGTGTTAATTACCCTTATATTGAAATTATCGTGTGAAGAGTGACTTTCCATAACGGCATATAATGAACAGATCATTATGACAGTACAGTGATCTGGTTTGTCGTATTTCGTCGAGTTGACAAGGTCAGATCGTGCGATCCAGCAATCTGACCTCGTCAACTCGACGGAATACGATAAACCAGATCACTTTACTGTCATATTAAACAGAGATTGGTAAAGAACAATATTAGAAATTCAAGTTATTCGATAGTGTTTATTTACATAAATGAAGCGTATCTAGAAACGGTTGGTAACGTGGGCGAACTCGATTGACTGTCCTCGTTCTCAGACCAACCATCTGATACGAAATCGGAAAACTACTCAGTGTGATCTGGCGATCAGGATTCGATGGGTGAAAATCACAGAGTATCATTGATAAGTATTAATAATCTCTATTTATCTATAGTGGGAACTGGATTATGAATGAAACACTCCTATCACGCAATCCGGCTTTCTGCACCGACAATAATTTGCATTCTGTGAAAAAGCGTAAGTGATATTTCAGCCAATCGAACTTGAGGTTAAACCCGGAGGTCTATCGGTCGAAATATTGCTTGTTTGTGTTACTTCTTTTTAGGATTGGAGACTTATTCATCAGATGGAAACTCCATTCTATGTTCTTTAGCGTTAACACACATTACCTTACTCGACGAGAAGACGACACGTCCAAAGAAAATTTTGTACAACTAAAAATAACCTCGTCTTGTTTTTTTGTTTTTTGCTTCTAGAGCACAACGAATGGCGCCTCAATGAAGTAAGCGTTGTCCAGTGTGTGTGTCCGTATGTGTGTGTGTGTGGGGGGGGGGGGGGGACTATTAATTAGTTCACCCTAAAATTCCACCGATGAGCCTCATACTTTATGAAGTTCGACGGATCCAAAAGGTTAAGAATTTGAAAAAATGAAGTGGGGAAGTGCTTAATTTTCACTTATATTGTTGTTTTCGATCCGCAATGAAATGCTAAAAGCCAACTTGAGGCCTAAAAAAGTTGAAAATTTGTTTCTGAGAACCCCCCGCATGGTCCTTTTGGATGCCACGTGTGCTCTTTTTATAAGCAATGCAAACTTTAAAAAAATAAAAATTAAATAGTTTATGTCTGATATTTTCCCAAATTGATAAAATTGATAAATTTGTCTTTTGAGTGCAACAAGGTTTTGCAATGGTGTCCTGTATATTATGAGGCATAACACATAAAAAACATGAACTTTTGATGACAAAGAAATAATTACAAAAGTAAAAAAGAAAAAGAAAAACAGTCTGCCCACATGCAATTTTACCGAAAATGGCCTGAGAAAAAGAAAATCTATTTTGGGGGGTCTAAGCAGAGAAAGTTAAGTAGAAGATGTCAAAGTGAAAATGAAAAACGGAAGATAAGTGATTTCTTTTGCAGTTAAAGGTTATTGTAGCACAATGGAATTTCTTTTGCACTTAAAGGTTACTGCAGCGGGCCTTTTGGTAGGAGACAAGCAGTCATTCCTTCTCTGTTAAATCTATATCGAGGATTGATATCCGACTTGAAGAACTCACGAAATTACCATCAGAAATATTGAATTCAATATCAAGAAGTGTGAGTTGTCACCAAAACTCGGATAGAGTTTCTATTTTGGCAATATTTATATTCTGTCCACAAGTACAGAAGCACGGAAGCAAACGTTCAAATAATGGACCTTTGGATCCCACCCGATGGTCTATTACCTGAACAATTTATTTTCTTTCTTGAACTTTTTAACAAACATTATTTCAGTAGAAAATCCTATCTGTGAGTGTTTCCTGATAATCCTCTCTTGACTCTCTTTGTTTTCTGCAGAACCCTCAAAAGAATAAAATACGGATCTACATATATATAAATTCTATTAGTGGAGCATTCCAGGTTTTCCAGACTCCGCTACAGATATGGAAAATAACTTCATACCGCAGAGTATGATGGCTGTCACTGCGGTTGCAGTTACAGCACGCGGGACGATCATATTATGACGCATTATGGTGTTGCGTCAGTATAGTGACAGTTTTGATGTGTAGGACCGAGCTCTCAAGACGCCAGTCGAATTCTGTAAGGAATGCGAGAATGCGGCGCTGTTACAGCCTGCAATAAATCTACCATTTAAATAGGCCATCGCCTGTGTTTAGATTCACTCGTCTGGAATATTTCAGTTGGTGGAAAAAGCGAACCTACGGTTCTCCCGCGTTCTCCAAGGAAAGCACCATTGCCAGTTGGGTATTTCAATGTTTCTGGGATCTTCGTCGGAAGCACGGAAGACTCCCAATGAGGGACAGAAACAGTAGTTCGTAACTATTATTAGCTTTTCCGCCCTTCCAAAATGCTTTTACCTTCGCCCCTGCACTAAAGATCCGTACTGAGTTATCTCCCTCCACCAAGTGCATGCGAGTGTGACCTCTTCCAAGTGTTTTTATTGGGATTTAACGACACTTTCAACAGCCAGAGTCACATCGTGTCGGACAATTTTACGGAAGGGAGACCGGAGAAAACCACAGAGCAATTGTTAGACCCCCCCCCCCCCCCCCAGTTCACTAACTCAGCATAAGCGAGTTAACAGCGGTTGATGGCAAGAGCACCATCGACCCACAGTGCGGCTTAGCGCAGCACTATACCGAGCCCCCGCATGGGAAATCAGGATTAAGTGTCTTGTTACCCAAGAGCACAGTGTTGTTACCGCTGATAAGGCTCGAACCGTCGATCTTTTGTTTTAAAATCCAATGCTTTAACCAACGAGCCACCTATTCGGTGTGTCTTCTGTATTTATTTATTTATTGGGACACTTTCGACAGCCAGGGTCACCTCGTGTCGGACAGTTGGGTGAGGAAGCCGGAGTACCCGGAGTATATTCTGCATTGGTTGCTATTATTGCAGTACAGTCAGTCAGTCTCACTATCAGCTCTCTCCTCCACACACTTACTCAGACTGCCCAGGAAGTAGTTGTTGGAAGCGCCACCAAGTGAATATTGCTGTTTAGATGTTCTTAACTGGCAGAGTGATGGAAGCCCATGTTTTGGCTTTATTCTGAAGTGCAGGTACCACTACGCAAAGGCTTCATTTTCAGGAGATGTTTCATATTATCTTTAAAGTGATAGTATTTAGTTTTTAAGGAATTGCTTTGTTACACTTTATCGGAGAGTGCCCAAAGGCACTCTCCCATAAATTGTATTTGTAACAAAGCAAAGACATGTGAGCAAATTTTGATGGCCAAAAATGATTAAGCACTCTACCAGTTAATGTATACATCTGAGATGTTAACGGGTCTACCGTTAGACAGAGAATGGACAGAGTGCATCTACTGTAGGTATTTAGTTATTTATTTATTGGTGTTTAAGATCAAATATTTATGCACAATGGCTAATCGTGACCGTGACAATTTTACGGGTGGGGGAAGCCGGAGTAACGAAGAGAACACCGAGCATCGATGAGCAACTGCTAGCTCCTTAATATTCTAACTCTGTTTAAGCTCGGCTCAAGCAGGGTTACAGCGGTTGAAGACATGTGCATCATCGACGTGCAGTACGCCTTAGTACACGGTGCCATCGTACCCCTATGTAGGCAACCGGGATAAAGAGCCTTGCCCAATGAAACAACGCGGGTCGTCCGGGACGGGGATCGAACTCGGGACCTCTAGCATAGAAGTCCAACAGTTTACCACTGAGCAACCGTGCTCCTAGTGTAAGTTACCACAGACAAATAAATTTGGCCATCATCGGACTACTTCTATGGAAACTTGTACTGGAGAATCGAAATCTACCTGGGCAACCCTGGTGAATTACCCATCGATGTATTGACAATTTCTAAGGAAACTACTAAAAGCGTGAGTAGACTTTTTAACCCTATATCTTACACAATGAACAGAGCCGACCAGAGCCACTCATGACAATTGCAATTCAAATTTTATTATGTTTTAATTTTTTGTCTCAGACCCATGGCTTATGACCTCTCATTGGAACGAGCTCATTGAGCTTGTTCCAGTGAGGTCATAAGTAATGTTCCTCAGGCCAACTAATGGAAATATACTTATTCACGAATGTTTTTGTCAAGTGTCGTCTTTTATGTGTGTTAGGTAAAGGGTTGAACAATGGACACGAGCGTACAGCAGGGTTGTCCATGTTGTTAGTTCTTCTTGTGCTTTTTCTCAGATATTGCAAATACCTGTGGGTAGAAAAGTCCCCGCTCCCGTGTTTTGTTCGTTATCCTCTCTCCTCGTATCTGGCAAAGACGGGGAGCACGATGGCCCAGTGGTTAGAGCATTGGTCTTCACACCGAATGAACCACGGTTCCATCCTGACCAACGGTAACTGCGTTGTGTTCTTGAGTAATGCACTAAGTATCCTGATTGCCCATGTGGGGTCGCGGTGGCACTGTGTGCTACGGCGTACTGCACGTCAGTTTTACATTTGCCTTCAGCCAATGCTTACCCTGCTTTGCGAAGTTAGTACGTTGGGGAGTTTGAGAGTTGGTCGACGCTACTCGGTGGTTCTCTCCCTGTACTCTGGCTTCCTCCACCCGTCCGATACGAGGTGCCCTGGCTGTCGAAAAGGTCGAATATCCCCCAATAAATAAATACAAAAATAAATAATTCTTACAAAGACATTTCCACAACGGAATACTGACAGTGCCGGGCCAGTTATCCCATCAAAGAGCTCGCATTGACATAATGTACCACGGGGTTGATAGGGGATTTTCTCACAAGATGGGGTTGTTAAGTGTGGAAAATACTCTCAGTAGACTGTTATATATTTAGGTTTCCTTTTATATTTTCAATCCAATATCCGTGGTTTTGAGGTGAAGAAACCTTTGGCATTTGACAGATAGGCACCTGAACGAAAACGCAGGGTCCGGGTAATAATTTAATCCTCCAATCATATAGGGCCTAGCACTAGCGCCGAGAGGGGGGGGGGGGGTAACTGCCCCGGGGCCCAGGATCCGAGACCCAGTAGGGACCCGGGATTTTTTGGTGTTCTAAAAAGCTGAAAGTCGTGGGAAGGCTTTTGATGCGGCCTCCGTCGCTGGTTCAGGTGGCAAGTATACGTAGTTTATATGCTATCCTGTGAATTATCGCCAATAATCTAAAAGATATCGAGAAATATTTCCCAGTAGCTTCCTAAATAACGTCACGCTCCGGCGCATGATGTCGCCTTGAAGAAACGACCAGCTGAGCTTTGTTATTGTTTTGAAACGCATGTATTTGGGGTCGAATTGGGCTGAATATTGTGCAATAAAATGTCTCGTAGCATATAATAAAAAAGAACATCTACTCTTTTTCAATCAGTATCTGGAATTATCTCATGAGTCCGGACCTGAAAGTTTTATTTTTCGCGAGCGCTTGCGCGAGTGAATAATAATACTTTCAGGTCCACACGATGATTTTTTTTTCAGTAGCTTCCTAAATGACACCTTGAACGTCGCCTTGAAGGAACTATCAGCAGCTTTTTGTTATTGTATAGAAACTGTTTACAGTCGAATTCGACTGAATATTGCGCAATAAAATGTCATGTAGCATATAATAAAATGAAAATCTACGTTGTTTTAGTGAATAGCGGGAATTATCTCATTCGTGTGGACCTGAAAGTATCATTTTTCACTCGCTCAAGCGCTCGTGAAAAATAAAACGTTCAGGTCAACACTCATGAGATAATTCCCGATATTCACTACAATAGCGTAGATATCCTCTGTTTTTTGCCACGGGCAGCCCTATGGCAAGTTCTATAGTAATTTTACAGTGGTCATAAGGACTGCCCTTGGCTCGCTGAGTTACTCAGGACAGGGAGTATAGAGCCAATATGTCTTTGGGAATTCCTATAGTAAATTTTGGAATTATACTCCTGCGCCTGGGTATGAGAACTCCTCTAGTAAAATAGTTAGCTCTATAGTCCCAGTCCCCGCTGCAGCCGCGAGATTAATTTATTGCTGGACCTCGCTGACCGATCGCATGTACATGTATACAGTATTCCGAATAACAATACCATTTGGCAAAAAAGGATCGAAACGTTTAAATAATACACTGCATGTGCCAAATTAATCTGTCCATATAGAGGGTCAATTATTGTTGTCGCAAGTAAAGGGTGGGCGTAATCTTTATAAACTCCAGTCTTGTGCGACGTACTATGACGGTATGTTTACAAAAATACTGGGGAAACATCTCTATCAAAACCATGAGTTATAAATTAAAAACGTGCAGGACTCACTTGTAAATTCTCTTTCCATCCATCTGATGTGAAGTTTTAATGACCACTTAAAATTTAAAATCCTTATAACAGACCAACTAATTTCGTGACTTGGGAGTTACTTTTGCACCCTTCCCATTGACAAAGCCAAGCGATTGGACACCTATTAACAGGTGCGTACCCGATCAAACCGGGAACAACTTTTCATGACTTGTTGGGTAATTTTCATGTAAGATACTTCCCATGCAAGCCAGAAGAGCTGAATTCTTGAATCAATATGGCCCGCAGATGATATGGGTAATATATTTTCCAAAACAATAAATTCCATTCCGCGTGAAAACTTAACCTATCACGCTCAACTGAAAGGATCCGAGCTCTGTTGCCCTGTTCCAGTGCATAATGAGAAGCTGCGTTTTAGACGTCAACAATAAAAATTCGCATGGCAATGTTTGTTCACAGTGAAGGTCTCGTTGTGGCCAAAAAATCAGGCGGAGTTAACCCTTTACCCAACGTGAACGATATCAAAATGTATCATTTTAAAGACTATTTTTCGAATTTGTCAAAATATTTAAACAAGACCAATCATGTGACCCCTCATTGGAAAAAGCATGGTCCAATGAGGGGGCCATACGATTGTTCTTGTAGAATTTTTTTTAATTTTTCTTTTGTTTGCTGCATTTGTATAATACGTGTGCGGGCAATTCGATAGGTAAAGGGTTAAACCTGTTTCCTGTGAACAACGAGGAACAATATATTCCCCTTTCTCACTCGAAGGTTTTTTTTTCTCCGAAAAACAGGATTTTTCATGGCCGTCCACTCGAACATGACATCGTGACCTGCAATTACATCATGTCTGGTTCCTTGTCAAATTTGTATAAAACGAGAAAGAAAAAGAATATGGAATTCGCAAAAGCTAAACACGCATCCAAGGAGAACATCGTGATATTGACGGGAAAAGAAATATCAGCTGGATCATGTCTGGAGTGTGAGTTTAGTTAATTGGCTTGTCGATAATCTAGTTTAGACATATTAGTGAGGAAGTCCCAGGGCCGTCGGAACCGCGAGACTGGGGTGGGGAGGGGGCATCACTCCACCCCTACTATTTTCGCCGATTATGTTTTTTTTTATTGCTTCCCCAAACTCAAGATTGCCGCAACTTTTAAAAGTTGTAAACGATAGATTTTGTTTAAAACTTCAGTTGTCATTAGAATCCTTTCAAATTCCTTATGAACAAAGTAACTTTTTCGGTCCATTCCTTGTGTCCATAAATTTGTGCAAGAATAAAATTGGTTCGGACAAGCAGATATGTAGGCAAATTTGCAATAACGGGTATTGGAAATTGCTTAAATTTAAGATGACTATGTGACAGGAGATATAAAAATGGTGGCTAAAGGTAGACTTTTTCTGTGTTAATCGGTCAGAACTGCATTTGTGTTAGTTAAGTTAACTGTTTAGCCCCAAAGTTGAATAATAAATAACAGGGCGAATTTCTCCAGTTGCAATTGCTAATGCCAGTCAGTGTAGTAAATTAAACATTCACTGGCGAGCTTGGCGATCTAAGCATGCATTTTCTACCCAAAAAACCACACATGAGAGTAAACTTAAGGACTTTTTCTTAGCGGGCCCCTCGCACCTATACCTATACTAAGATGGTCTTACTTATCGGGCGGAGTGGGCATAATTATCAGAAATAGTGTGTCACTTCTCAGCCAGTCCCCCACCTAAAAAAAAAAAAACTGGCTAGAACACCCCCTATTATAGAATCCTGGCTACGCGCCGGGGCCCAGACAAAGACTGCTTGTGGTATTTTAGAACATACGGGGAGTAGCTTACAAGTCAGCTTCAGGGACGTAGATACAGGGGAGGGGGCATCAGCACCCAAATTTTGGTCGGAAAATTTTAAGTTCTGTACGATTTGTTTTCGTTTTCGCTATTGGAAGACACAAAAATGATTGTAAAGAACAAGCCTCAAGAAAAGCCTTTTAGGGAACATTTTCTAAACTTTTGGGAGTCACATCGTCTTAAAATTCCCTTCTCTGCTTTGCACTGTTACTTTTTGTCTGACAATTGATTATCTTGCCCCACCACTGGATAAAGCTATACGGTAATGTACAAGGGGGTCGTGTGCTTTGTGTGGCACTCTCCAATAATTTGTAATAGAACAAACTTGTATAAACAAGCTATTATTTACGTTTAACTGAATACGAAACATGGGTAAGGAAAATGTTGGCTTTTGCATTGGTACCCTCATTTTTTTGAAAGGCCTGATTGTGGCTTCTAGCACTCAATCAGTTAAAAAACTCCTTGTTATTTTTTATCTTCATTTTAGTTGTTCTATATTGATTTTGTGTTGCGTGATCGCTGTCACAAAAAAAAATATCAGCAAAATCAACATGAAAGCTCTAGTATTTAATTTTAGGATCTCACAATTGTATTTTATGCATCGGCAACCATTCCATCAGGAATAAAAAATAAAAATAAAAACCGCCCGCCTTCAGCCGTTTAAAAAAAGCCTCGGAATCAATTATTTTATTTTGTTTGGCCTTATGGTTTTGTTTTGTTTTATTTTCAGAAGCACGATATTTTGGTTATTATTTGTTTCTCTTCCGACTCTGTTCTTTGGATTACCAACTAAATCTTTTGAAAATGACTGTTACGAAATGAATGATGGTTTGTCAAATGGAAAATTTAACTTCACATGTTTGATGGATCGGTTGGCCAAGGTTAATAACTGTACACACGGTGACATCAGCTCATGTTTATTCTCTCAATTTGGAATGAACCTGTTCTTCAACAATGAAACCGAAATATTTACCAACCATACTACGAAGTCTCACAATACAGAACACGAAGAGCCAACTGTTCTCAAAAGTACCAATAATACCAAAACATCTGATTTATACTGTCCAAAATTGACGGGTCCTAGTGACCTTGGCTCTCGATCATCATGTCCTTGGGTGCTCTTCTACCAGTGGATTCCTTCAGGGTTTCCTGCATATATTACAAACATAAAGTGTTTAAGAGACAGAAAGCCTTGCTGTGGTAAGTATTTTATAAAATAATAATAATAATAATAATAATAATAATAATAATAATAAAAATAATTCATGGGCGTTCCTCAGATTTACTGTGGTCCTCTGACGAGGGGGCCTACATCAGTTTAACTCTGTACACGCTGGGTTATTCCTCCACTACTCTTCCTTGCGCCATCGTTCATTGGAGAGAGTACAAAAATGAATAAATCCACCTTCACCCTGTGACGCATACATAGCATTTCGCAGATGTATATGTGGGGGAGGGGGGGGGGGGGAGCCAGCTATTGAAGGCAAGTGTACCAAAGACGTGCAGCAGGCATGTAGTCAGGATTCTATAACAAGGGTGCTCTAACCAGTATTTTTATGAGGGGGGGGGGGATATTTGAAAGGCCTTTGTGTGTGGTTTCGGGGGGGGGGGGCTCCCCTAGTTCTAAGTGGGAGGAGTGGGCAAGGACCCCGGAAGTTCCTAGTTAGGACTACCCACCCCCACCCCCCACCCCACTCCCTACACGCACAAACCGAGAAAATTCTGCAAAATTTAGTCCTCTAAGAGCAAATCTGTAGCGTGTGTAGCCCCTATACTGGTTACCATTTTGGGGCGCTATGTTTTGTGAAGCTTGCATTGGGCCATTGTCTTGGGGGCAGCGAAAGTTTTAGATATTTTAGAATTTGAGAGTACTGTTATACCCATGTGAGTGCAACATATACACGTCACGTCATAGTAAAAAGTAAAGTTCAACCTTTAACGATTCAGTTTCAGTTTGGGCGCGTTTCACATCACACACGTATGTGTAGCACACGTGTTCCAACATGCAGGGTTTGGGTGGTCATGCTGATGGAAACTACAGTACTAAGGCAGTGGTATCTAGTGACGTCTTGGCTACCCATATAGACAGCCAAGACGTCACTTGACACCACTGCTAAGTGAAGTTTTGTCACCTTCTTTATGAGGGTGCAAAGAAAAAATTCTTCTGGCTTTTCAAAGCCACTTTTAGAATCTCGAACAGAATCAAATGAACATTTCGCGCGAATCAAAGTTGATTCTCATTGTTTTTCTTGCGAGAATCATTTGCGCGAACCGATTATGATTCGCGCGTGAATTTTAAGCCCTGAAAATTGATCAGTATCCTTTAGTATTGTGGGTAGAATATAAGTACAACTATTTTGAAGATATAAGGCCCATCTTCTGTATTTCAGATATGAAAGAAAATGCCATGTATGTGTGCCAGCCAGTTGTTGTGCAGTTTACGGCTTTAATGAAAAATGATGATACAGAACAATATGACCAAACTAAGACCGTCGACTTAACAGTTAGTTGCACTTGTGCCTTAATTATTTGAATGCAGCTAACCTCAGACTGCCGTGGGCCTTCGTGTCTCAAGCTTTATCTTTCATCTTGCGTAGTGTTAAGTCAAATTAGTTTTTTATGCAATTTTACAGCAGCCAAGTGACATTTGCTCCTTTTTCTTACGGGAAAATATCCAACGGCTGCCAAATGTACTCATAACTTTGCATTTGTGGTTTCTTTACTAAGGACGTCAAAACCAATATTAAACTCAGTGGTGCATTTTTTTAATCACGATCGTAACCATAAAAGTTCCGACAAAAATCATTGGCATCTGGCATCGCCATGTGCCACTTGGTGATAATTTATGTTGGAAACCTTGTGGTCTCGCTCCCCTCCCCCTCCCCCATGCACACACACACACGCACGCACGCACGCTCATGCACGCACACGCACATGGGCACACGCACAAAACACATACATTTTCGCGAAGATGACTGGTCGGGAATGTGTGAATGTGATTTATTCCAACTGTAATGGGAGGTCTAAACTGATAACATATGCCAACTGCATCACCAACGCATTCATTCTTCGAAGGCGTGCCCTCGTGGTGTAGCTGGAACACCAGTCGGGATTATAGTTTAAAAAATTGAGTTCCTGGACATTTATCTGTAGGTAATCTCATGGAATAGTCGTGAGGCGTGGATTCACAACTTCTTATTTAACTCGTTGTCTGCTGGTGGCGGATTTTTCTGCCCATAATAAAAATACTCTGTTATTCAACAGAGGTTAACTCTACCTCTTGTTAACAAAATATATCCCTACACATTGGAGTAATCCTCTTATCAATGGTTTCTTCACTCTGTTGAATTTCCCATAAAATGAAGCCATGACTTGATTTTTATAAGAAGTTCAAGAAAATACTAAGCAGGTAAAGAGTAAATTAACACACACCGTATTCGAAATTGGTGATACTGTGTCCTTAACGGCCAAAACCGGCCAGCGCTATTCTCAAAAATCGTCAATTAATTTTCAAAATATTTTCATTTTTTGTCTCAAAAACATAGGTTATGACCCCTCGTTGGAACGAGCTCGTCGAGCTCGTTCCAACGAGGGGTCATAACCTATGTTTTTGAGACAAAAAATGAAAAAATTTAGTTATTCAAGAATTTTTTTTGCAAGTGTCGTCTGCTTTTCATGTTAGGTAAAGGGTTAACAGACCGAATCGAATACTGCATGTTTCCATTTGTATGATAGACTGCGTGTGTGTTCTAAGTACCAATTCCAGTCTCGTGAGAAAGTGTTCGGTAAAGGGTTAGCATTAAAAACTTATGGAAGCTCATTAATAATTGAACCCTTTTAATCACGTTAAATTTGCACCCCCCCCCCCCCCCCCCCTTCATAAACTAAATAGATTTGAGCACTTGCAACAGTGAATGTACTGGACTACGTCTTTCAGGAAGAAGGGGTTTTATATTCGACTATTCGATGGTCGTCCAGACAGTTGATTCTCTTTGTAGTTGTTCCCGTTACTGTTGTTCTTGTTCAGGTGCTGCCTTTGTCGTGTTCAGACCATGGTATAGGAACACATGTCGACCTAGAAGCCGGTGTGTCTTTAGAATCGTTTGTTGTGTAACTAACAAACATGCAATTTGTACGTAAGGCACAGACCGACTGAACTCTTAGGGCATGATGATAACAGTGGAAACCAATCCTTGGATTCACAGGGGTGGTAGAAGACGGTGTCTTCTACCATCACCATGAATCCAAGGAAAGAAGACACAGTCTTCTACCACCACAACGAATCCAAGGATTGGCTTCCACTGTTATCACCTTGCCCTAAGAGTCTAGTGGTCTATGCCTTGCGTGCAAATTGTATGTTAGTTTAAACAACAAACGATTCCCAAGACAGTGATAGTAAATGGGAAGAATCACTGTAGCGATGGCCAATAGTACTGCAGTTAACAAGTCGCAGTGTGGGCTGCCAATACTAGTTGAAACACCCGGCATTAACAACAGTAGTTAGACCTAATGGTAGAAGTCAATACAGAGACTAGGCTAGAGGATCTCGGTTAGAGGGTATGCCTCTCTGAATTTCTAACTGTAAACCCTCCCTCCCCGGCTGCTGAACATTCAACTTTTGATAAAACGATTTGGAAAATCACCCAGCACCCACCCCGAATGGGAATTTTCCGACTGCTGTCTGTGAATTTGCAACTGAAGAAATCAGAAATGCACCCTCTTCCTATGTGTTTGCAACAATATGACCTTTCCTTTGGGTTCTGAAGTTGGAAATCGTTTTCTTAAGTGCAACAATGAACCATCTGCATTGCAGATGGTGCCTTGTTACACTCAGTGGTCGAACTATTGATTCCGGTTAGAAATGTCCACGAAATACTGTTGAAGAACCACTAAATGTCTGTTAGAAACTGTCACGGCCACAGATAAAATGTCATGAAATCTATCTACAAGAGGCATGAAATTTCCAACAGATGATGGTTTGAGACTTCAAATTTCCAACTATAGGAAATTTCGGCCGGGATAGTGAGGGGAGGGGTGAGACACCTCCTTTGTTGGCACGTCTCTGGGCCAACAGCAACGGTGCGGTTGGTAGTAGTCCTGGTAGAATCCAGTTGCAATAATAACAGAAGGGGTTAGTACTGGTAGCAGTATTTGTAGAATTCCATAGTCATTAGGGTGGATGACTGTAGTAATGGTAGAAGACTTGTAATTGTTGGACAAGATAGTAGTAAAGACAGCCATAATAGGCAATACAGTTGACTTTTGGCAGAATCCAGTAGCAGCTGCCAGTAATAGAAGCGAGAGTGTGAAGAGGATGTGGTCATAGTAATTCTCTAGTAAATGTAGTGGTGGTATTGGTAGCGACGGTAAACCCGGATAAGATTGCAAGAAGCTGTTTCGAATATATGGTTCTTCCACTTTAATAGGGCACATATAACCATGAAACTGATCTCCCATCAAAATCGAATCCCCATCAGGAGACACGTGCTCTTCAATGAAATTACTTGTGACCATTCACTTTAGACTAATTAAACCCTCAGATACGTCATCGCCTGTCTAACCCTCAGATACGTCATCGCCTGTGGTTAGATTCACTCGTCTGAAATATTTCAGGTGGTTGGAAAAGAGAACTTACGGTTCGCTTTTTCCACCAACTGATATATTCCAGTCGATTAAATCTGAAAGATTTAATTAAGTTTCATTTTTTGTGAACCAAAACAAGAAATGTTGCTCAATCAAAACTTGATTGGATTGACATTTTGATGACATTACAATTAAAAATGAAGACTCACCACAGTCGTAGTTTTATGATTAGGCCGGGTAGTTCCACAAATCATGTTAACATCTTGATGCTTTCAATGAAATTAAAATATTTTTGATTGGAATATCTATAACTGGAACAGTAAAGAATACCTTATATCTTTGTAACTAAAGGCACAAGTCAAATTCCAAATAGAATTGGACTGGTGGCCCGAGAGCTTGAGGCTGGCCCACCCATACAAGAACGGGAAAGTTATCCATTGAAATCAAGGGAGATAATTAAAGAGACTTCAATGAGAGCATTGTGCGTTTTCATCCCTTTTCACCTTGTTCAACCCTTTTGGCCTCCTGGAAATTTCAGCCCCCTAGGACATTTACTGCACCGAGGTGAGTACACATGCAAAGTTGGTGGTGATTTGATAGACGATGTAAGAAATATTAGGGAACAAACAAACTATAATCGTTTTCATCCTATTTTAGATCATATTCGCCACATTCCACTCCTTTGTCTTTCGCATACGGACCCCCTCCCCACTGACACTTTCTGAAGTCAGCTGAGCAGACGTGTCAAGTTTGGTATCATGTGATGGGCAATCTAGAAGGACTAAGGGGATTAAGATTATATATGTATTTTTATTATCTTCACGGAACATATTGTAATTATGTGCACATTGTACGTTGTTTAATGTCAAAATGTTTTTATTTTTGTATCATCACTATCGAGTTCCGGTAGAGGTGTACATGTAGATGACTATTTGTGAACAATTCAACAATAGTACTCTCAATGAGAGATTTAAGTTATGCCTTTTTGTCTTGATTTATGACTTTTTTAAAACAAAAAAAAAAAAATAAATAAATAAATTCGGTGTTGCTATTTCATTTTATTTATTCTGTGTCCCCTTCACCTAGATTTTGAAAGGGAACATGGTGGTGCGTTTATTAGTGCAGTAGACTTCGGTCGTAGGTTCGATCTTGGCCAGCGTTATGGTGTGTTCTTAACACAAAATTCCAATTGCCAGTGTGGGCGCACAATCGGATGGTGCATGTCAAGGCATACAACACGATGGGGATACTACACTTTTCTTCAGCCAATGTTAGTCTACTTGTGCCTGGTTAGTAAGTTGGAGAGTTTCTAGCCGCTCTTCAATAGTCCTCTCTGGAAACATCGACTTACTGAGACCGTAAAACTGTCCGACACGATATGATCATAGCAGTTGGAAGTAGGACCGTGCTAATCTCCAATTTCGGTCGAATTCAATCTCGAAACGAATCGGGAAGCGGATTTCGAATCGCTTTTCAACGTGTAGATGTAACACCTTTGGACAAAAGTGAAATATAGCAAATATTGTCAGTTTTCACGCGAGCATTGTATTAACCCTTTTCCTAACATGAAAAGTAGACGACACTTGCAAAACAAAATTCTTGAATAACTATTTTTTTCATTTTTTGTCTCAAAAACCTAGGTTATGAACCCTCATTGGAACGAGCTCTTTTCTATGAGGGGTCATAACCTATGTTTTGAGACAAAAATGAAAAAAATAATAAAAATTAATTGACGATTTTTGAGAATAGCGCTGGTCGGTTTTGGCCATTACGTTTGGGTAAAGGGTTAAACGGTTACTCATCTGTTTGGGAAAGACAGTCAAAAACGGAGAATGTTTCAAAAACGGAATCAAAATATTTTCGAAAGAGGAACCTCCTCGAACTATTCATCCATTGCCAGGTCTCCTGAACAGGAGACCTGATAATGAGAGAAGAGTTCAATAGGGGGCACTTAATAGGATTTTAGAATATTTCGACAATTTGAAAATTTCCGAATCGTTGCACTCGAGGCAAAATGATCGAATCAATGGGACAATTTCAAATCCAATCGAATATGAAACTTCGTAAGAATCTGGTTGGCGGTTTGGTTAAACTACAACAAACAAACCACTGTTCTAAGGGTCTGCTGAGTTGTCAAGCCCTTTAGTGTGAGTATGGGGGCGGCCCAGGCATCGATTTTAACCTCTTAGGATTGTAACTCGCTAAACGCGATGCAAGCATGGAGATGAAGTGATAAATAACCATTTTTATCTCAGTTTGCCCATTTGACACAGTGTGATATATTATATTAGAGCCTTGCTGTAAAACAAACACAAATTTTGACTGCGATGAGACCAATGTGCAATTTGAAATATAAAATGACTGATTATAATTTTGACGAAACGAATCGTTTCATCAAAATTATATGCAGTGATTGTTTGTTTCAGAACATTGTACATTGGACTTTCTTTTTGTCTTTGTTCACCAGCAAGGCCGAATTGATGGCATCATAGTCCATTGGAATTGCAATTGAGAAAAGAAACCAATAATTATTACTTTATCGCATAACTTGCTGTATTCACATCGCGCCCTATTGTAAGTCTAAATATATTTTATAATTTTATTGTGTTTTCCTCTTGAACAGGACTTACAAAAAATCTACTATTCCAAGAGAAACGTGTTCCTTTTGAGATAGATATTGTTAGTATTAACTGAAGTTGAGCTTTGTATGAAATATTAAAGTTACTCTTGAAGATGTACGTCTATGTCGTGGGTTCCGTTTGGTTTTCATGGATGCCACGCCCTTCTCGTTGACGGAGTCTGTGGGAATAATTTGGAAATGGAAGGTCAGGTGATTTCTTATCACATGACCTCAATGTTTTTCAGCCAATATATGTCCTCAATTTTGTACAGACTCATTCAAATTTTGAAAAAAGGAAGCCAATTTAAAACTGCTTATGCAACAGAAGACCCACACATGAGCTGTAGGTGTATCCATGGGCTATGATGCTATCTTCGATAACACATTGACACTACATCGAGAGCGAGGGGGCTTAGTGGGTTTCAAACCGAAATGTACACGGTTCGATCCCCGCAAGGGATAACTGCGTTGTGTCCTTGAGCAATGCACTTAATCCTGATTGAGTATTAAGGCGTACTGCACATGTCTTCAACCAATGCTAACCTTGTATGTGCGGAGTAAATACGTTGGGAGTCTGACAGGTGGTCGACGATGTTCGGTAGTTCTGCCTGGGTACCCCGGCTTCCTCCTCCCGTAAAAGAGGCGAACTTGGCTTCGAAAGTGTCATTAAACGTTACCCCACCTTCGAAAAAACACTACCTCGGGTAGTGCATGTCCATGTGTCTATCGCGGCATTCGCGGATAATACCGGGTGCCCTGCAGTGTTCTCGGTGACTGTATAAACAATGACTTACAAAAAATAGAGGGGGTGAGGGTCACCTTGGATTCGCCCATGAACTTGAAAAGGAAATTTATACGATGTGGTAGGTCTCCGTCAAGAACGGATGGTGTGCTCAGCCCAGATGAACCCTGAAATTTTAAGTCCTTTATGAAGAAGATAGTACCGGAAGTATATAAACCCAATCGTGCACAAAAGAACGTAGTCACCAAATATGAACTGTAACAATGAGCAGAGTTAATTCTCCCCAGAACACAAAATGAAATACGACATCAACTATTCGGAATGTTTTAGCCCGTAATGTGCAGGGTGAGATGGGTGATCATACACTGGCGCTGATGGATTATGCTTAGTAAGCAAGCCATACCTTTCGAAGGCAATATTTCAATTCTACTAACCTCGATAAAGGAAAATATACGGCATCGATTTGCAGTGATTCTTGAAAACGCTGTTGAACCTTTACTTTCAAGTTTTTTGTGCGCTCTTTTTCTTCGAGTATTTATAATATAAATACATATAAATTATATGGAAAAACGGTCAAAATTAAAACAGTCACGAACTAAAGTACCCGGACAAAATCAGGCAACCAACTCAAGTTCGTGTAAAAACTTAATTTTGTTTTAAATATTTGAAATGATTCGAATACATGTTGGCGGTCGGACTATTTGCAGTAAGTTCCTGAACTGCGTGATTAAAAAAAATTATTAAAGAAGAGCACTTGCTTGAATAAATGTGGTTTCGAATTTGACAAAAATGATGGAGTAGGTTAACAAGTGATTTTACGTCTAAATTTTGTATACGCTGAACAGACTCCCATATCTGTATACATGTTTGTTTCAATTCAATCCGCAGACACGGAGCATATCTCTTCAATCTCCCTGCCACAGATGAACTAAATGAATCGAATGTACCCGTGTTGCTACAATATGTTAAATACCGCAATATGGCAGCTCATATGCAATTTAAATTAAAATCAGTGGTAAAGCTGAAGAATAGGGGACTTTTCCATTTACGTAAAAACAACGCACTTTTCTCACCTTTTTTCAACATTTTCCTATTACTAGTCATGTTTTCTATAAAATGACCTAAAGATATTCACTTTTACTGGCAATTATAACCGCCCAACGCACGTTTTTTACCGGTGCGTTTTGTGACATTTGCGTTTATCTTTCCTCCATGTTTTTTGCGTTTTTCGGCGTCTGCTCTGTGTATTGGTTGTTTTTGGTACACTTGTTTGTTCTGTTCTCGACATGGTCTAGGGTCAGAGTAGTGAGGGTTAGGGTTAGCTTACTTGTAAGCTAACCCTAACCCTCACTACACTGACCCTAGACCTACAGTCGCCAGCCAAAGAGAAAGCGAAAGTTATGTAAACGCGCACTTCAAAATGGCGAGAATGCAGACGAATCTCCGGCACAGGCGACATTAAAAGGGTTTAAATTATCTCTAATCTTAGTCATAAGTGAATATCTTTCGGTAATGTTATCCAAAACATGACTAATAATAGGAAAAGGTAGAAAAAAGATGAGAAATATGCGTTGTTTTTACGTAAAATAAAAAGTCCCCTATTCTTCAGCTTTACCAAATAGTGGTATTTTTACATAACTAAAATACCCAGACAGTTTATGAACGAACAGTCCGATCGACAGGCAGAGTTACACATGTTTTCACGATGACCACAAGTTTCGCTTTCAAGTTTCAGTGTCCATCTGTCCGTCATTGCGTCATTGACATTGCCGTCAAAAGCAATCTGAAATGATCCTGACTGTAGACTTGTGAATTGTTGCCGAGTTATACCAAATTATAGTCGGCTTGAAGTTGAAGTAGATTAGACAGCAACCAAGTACTATGCGATATGAACTGTGATGATGACCAGTGTAAGAATGTTTGACTTGTTCAGACTTCACGTCTTTCAGTGTCAAGTGTCACTGTCAATGATTTGGGGGGGGGGGGGGGGCTGGTTGGTGCGGGTCTATAGCCCATGTGTCGGAATTCAGCCCCAACCAACACCATTTGGGAGACTGCCTTCTTTATTCAGTTATTGTGGGCTCAGCAGTCGGCAGGAAATAGACATGCCCGATCCCATTGCCAGTGTTGGAAAGCATCCCTCCCCCCCTTAACGTTGTTGGTAAATCCAAATCCAAGTGCTACCTGGTAACAGATCGATCCAGCCCCAAAGATGATCTGTCCCCAGACTATCCGGCCGCAGCCATTTCTACACCCAAAACGATCCGTCCCCAGTCGATCCGTCCCTAGTCTTTGTAAGACTGTGACCCGGGGCCCTCCTGGCCCTCACAGTCTTTGAGAGACCCGTTCAAATCTAGTCTGACTAAAAATGAAAGAAACTGACAGCATTTGGGTCGACTCAGTTCACGCTTCATATCGAAGACACAAATCACATAATCAACATTCTACTTGTACTCAGCCCAAATATAATTTATTTACGTGTCTGCATCATTTTTTAACGCAAACACAGCATCAAATTCAAGAAATGTTGAAAAATATCCGACTTCAACACGTAAAATAACATCATGTTTCAAAGATAACCAAATTGTACTACGCATACGCACAGATATGTGTAGTACAATTTGTATATCTTTGAAATCGGTGTTTTTTGACGTGGTAAAGACGGATATTTTTCAACATTTCTTGAATTTGATGTTGTGTTTGCGTTAAAAAATGACGCAGACACATAAATAAATTATATTTGGGCTGAATACGACAAGTAGAATGTTGATTATGTGATTTGTGTCTTCGATATGAAGCGTGAACTGAGTCGACCCAAATGCGGTCAGTTTCTTTCATTTTTAGTCAGACTAGATTTGAACGGGTCTCTCAAAGACTGTGAGGGCCAGGAGGGCCCCGAGTCACAGTCTTACAAAGACTAATCCGTCCCCAGACGATCCATCCCCATGTTCAATTCATTAGTTGTGCCATGTATTGCTTTGTGGAGGGGTTTAAAAATTTAAAAAAAAAACAGTATTCCGAGATGAACTTTATTTAATAAGAAACATAACAGAAAAACAAATCAATAGAGAGAATAGCGCTTTCTGATTTTAGTCATTATGTTACGAAATCGAAACAGTAAATGTATACTTGAGCACCAATTATATGTACAAAATAATATCTACGTGGAGAGTTTACCATCACAAAATCAATCACCGCATGTTGGACATTTCACCTGAGCGATTAATCAGATTAATCTGTTTTTGTTTATACAGAAATCATGAATTGTAATCATTGTAAACTGACTTTACTGTTATAACACAGTTAAAACATTTATGTTTATACAAGGGTTGTGGTAGGAATAATGGTAGGTGTTAAGTAAAATACAAGTCGTTAAAATACTCGTGCCCCATAATGGAATATAAATATTAACGTTAATATACTCTCCCAAAAAAGAAAGTGTGCATTGCAGAAATTGATCAAACTTCAAACAAATAATTTCGTAGGTGTAAAGAGTGTTAACCTGTTCATGAATAAGTTATATTGAACACAAAAACAGCTTTCCCCGTTAAAATTGCATTAACGTGAAATGACGTGCTGCACGTTTGTGAAAAGGCATGTTTTGCACATGGAGAGTCTGAAAATTCATGCAGCAGTGTGAATCCTTGGGTATTTAAACACTAAAGTAAGGCCTTCCTATCGTTCACATTCAAACTTGTGCTGCTGTTAAAACGACTCCACATTAGCATGCCAAGATTGACAATGAATCAACGTCTCCTTGCCCTGGGTATGATTAGAGCTGGCAGAACACACAGAGAGGTTGCCCAGCATTTGAACTGCCACCGTAACACTGTAGACAGGCTAGTCCATCGACATGCACAACATGATGACGTTGGAGACCGACCCCGCTCTGGGAGACCCCGAGTTACCACCCCTGCACAAGATCGGTATATCCGTGTCGTCCATATCCGGAACCGGCAACAAACAGCAATGACGACAGCCAGGAACATCCCTAACCTGAGACGGATACATCCTCAAACAGTAATCAACCGGCTGAGAGAATACAGCTTACGTCCTCGAAGACCTGTAATTCGTCCGATTTTGACGTTACGTCATCTTCGTGCTCGACTGCAGTGGTGTAGACAACATCTCAGGCATCCCTTACAGAGGTCCGTCGAATTACCGAAATGCACTGAAACGCACCGAAATGCGACCGAAACGGACCGAAATGGGAACTCAAACTACCGAAACGGGCCTCTAGTCTATTGATCTGGGCGTCGAAAAGACTGGAATGGGTCTGCGTGCGCTTGACGACCTAGATCCTAGGATATCACTACTACTAAATTCCAGACACACCCCTGATAATCATCATAATTCCATCGCGGTACTGAGGAACTCCTAATAAATAATAACCCATGGGAGTCGGGTTCAAGTTAATTTTCCGACCGTTTCACAGTTAATGGGATAAAGGTTCGATGTGTTTCAGCTTTTAATTTTCACCTGTGTGAAATAAAATTTTACGGCAGATTTTGAGAAAAGGTGCGCCCCTTCTTCCCTCAATGGTTTTATAACAAAAGATCCTACCCGTCAACCCCATCTCATTTCAGCAAGCATTATCGCTCAAATAGAATGAAGTGTGCATGGTCCAAAATGAGCAGTGAAAGTATCAGAACTGAATGAATAAAAGTCATTTCTATTGGTTGAGCGCCCGACCTAACACAAAGTTTGGGATCATGTTCTTTTTAAGCCAGAGCTTTATCACAATAACAACACAAAGTGGGTGGTTTAACGATGTAAGCTGGTGATGTGTTGTCTTAGCGATGAGGTCTGTAGGCATATGTCGGGAGGTCAGAAATGTGTGGCTTCAAAATTTTCCAAGTGTGAAAAGATAGCTTGCTGCTTTGGTTTCTTAGTGAAAGTGACAGTACATCTGTCTGCACTTGTGAAATCCACTAGAACCGCAGCATTTTCGATTTCCAAATTTACACCACGAGTGAAATAATGGAGTGGCACACGAGATCTGGCAGGTGTGGTATATCTCTTAACCCACAAGCGGTGTAAATTTGGTAATTGACATATCCCACAAATGATGTAAAATTGATAGTGTATTTTAACAAGCTTCTGCTGGTGGGCAATGAAGTAATGTGATCAAACAGTGATGCGCAACGACTGGTTTTATTGTGAACCATTAAACAAACTAAAATTTGTGTCATTGGTTGAACAGTAGCCTGGTCAATACCACAGTGAGAGTCCCGAGCAGTGCCCCGGCATTGAACCTAAATGCAAATAAATAAATGGTATAAATATGGATATCATTGGAACCAACGCGGACCGTCAGTCTAAATGATATCCATAATAGCATGGTAGTTCTCAATCAAGATAGTTAACCCTATCCCCAATGCTTGTAGCAGACAACACTCAAGAAAAAAAAAATGTGTAACTAAAGAAAACAAATTTTTCACTTCTAAAATGTAGGTTATGACCCCTCATTCGAATGAGCGTGTCACAACAGAAAGACCTTATCGCCCGTTTTAGTCTTTTGGGTGCATGTTTCGGTAGCTTAGTCGCCTATTTCAGTCGCGTTTTAGTCCTTTATGGTAGGAAGACCCTCGTGTCGCCTATTTCAGTCTTGTTGGTGCACGTTTTGGTAGATTACTCTCCCGTTTCGGTCCGTTTCGATAGCGTTTCGGTCCGTTTCGGTAATTCGACACACTGCCTTACACTGGTGGCGACGTGTTTTATTCACAGATGAATGTCGTTTCCATCTTTCATCATCAGATGGCCGCCAGAGAGTGTACAGATGTCGAAACGAACGCTACACAAATCCATGTGTCGTGGAGCGAAACCGTTATGGGGGGAGGGTCTCTCATGGTGTGGGGTGGCATCACTGCCCATAACAGAACTGAGCTGGTCATTATTGATGGCAATCTCAATGCAGTCAGATATCGTGATGAAGTGCTTACAGCTGTTGTTGTCCCATTTCTGCAACGTCACGGCCCCGGCGTCATTCTACAGCAGGACAACGCCCGACCCCACACAGCTCATGTTGTTCAACAGTATCTGCAGCAATAGCAAATGGATGTTCTTCCCTGGCCCGCAAATTCGCCCGATATCTCACCCATTGAGCTTTATGGGACGAAATGAAACGTCAGCTACGCCGGCTTCCCCATGCACCGTCAACGCTTGTGGAACTCCAAAGACAGCTTATCAGAATATGGAACAACATCCCACAACACTTCCATGCTAACTTGTTCGCTTCCATGAGGCGTAGATGCACAGCAGTAGTCGATGCAGACGGAGGTCATACCAGATATTGAGTGTGTGACTTTTGTGTTTGACCCTTAGTGTCTTTGACTCTCCATGGCACCAAGAGTATTCGTCGTAGCGTAATGAAATTTCTCGTGTTGATCACAAATTGATTCATCTGTGATTGAATAAAATTTCCATGAATGAAAATGATATATTTCTTTTTTTAGTGTTATTTTTTAGCATGCACACTTTCTTTTTTGGGAGAGTATACTTATATTCCAATTTTACAGATCCAAAAATGTTATCAGATATAATTTTATTTTGATTTCCCAACTTGTGCCGAGCACCAGTGGGTGGCAAAGGAAATCCCACATTGTCTCTGAACCTTTCCATTCAAGAAATTAATGGATGTAATCAATAAAAAATCAATTATTAACAATAGACTCTTGTAGTTGACAACACTGTAATCCAATTAAGTACCAACAGGACAGTCACAAAGGAATAATAACACCTTCGCTCACACTGAGGAACTTCCGCAAAGTTACTTACTGCAATTCAGGAACTTTCTGCAATTTGGGAATTTACTACAAATAGACTGACCCGATAAATTGATGAATCTGGTGTATCACACAAAATATTTTTATGGTGTCATATGACAAAACATTTTGTGCAGTTGAGCACAGGTCTTTTTTCTCATTAGGATTTCTTGTTTAAAAATGATAAATTTTCAACTTTTTCTCCTCTGAGTTACCCTCTGGCTTTTTTCAAAAGACACTGGCAGAGAAGCAATCCTTCATATTTCTATAGATTTTACAAAATAGAGTCACTTTTAAAATTGTGTAAAATTGATGAAAATTAATTTGGTCAGATGATTGTCAAATCAAATTGTATGTTGGCCTAACCCTTGTTCCATTTTTACCAGCACTATTTTTCTGAACGTATCACTGAGCCAAAACTACTGTACTATTTTCACAACAAGTGAAGGTGTAAACAGCTCAATTAAAGGGCAATGAAAGCAAATATAGTGGCTTGTAATCTCAGCTGATCTCATAATATCTAACAATAGCAGTGTAACAGTTTATCTTCCCCAATTATCCCCTTCAGTTTATCCCCCTCCCACCCTGTATATCTAACCCCCACACACATATACACAATCACATACACACACTTGAATTTATTTTCCTTTATAAAATATCCTCATTTTCCTTGCAGAACTTGAGAAGAAAAAATAATTTTCATGAGTCAGATGCCAAGGAAGGGCCTAGAGCTGGTCGGTTTTGAAATTTTCCCTCGGTTTGGTTCCAGTTCGGTTTTGGACCCCAAAAATTGGGTTTTGGTTTTTGTAACACAATACATACTTTCCATATCTTATGTATTAAACTGAGACAGGATACATGTAGTACTAAAAAAACTGGGACAGGATACATGTAGTACTAAAACATGTTAGATAACAAACAAGTGAACTAGATAATGAAATAAAACTGTATTGCAAATGTTTCCTGTAAATTCGAAGAACAAAAAATTACTTCTGCAATCTGCATGTGCTTTCATAAAAATTCATTCAAACCTAAAGGCATAGATTCGGGAGTTGGGAGTGTCAAGGGGAGAGGGGGCTCAGACATTCAGTCCCAAAGATGCTGCTTGAGACGGATAATTTATGATTTGACAGTCATGTCAAATTTGTTTTTCATTTCCATTCACTGCATTGACGTATTGCCTGATATGAAAATAAGTGAAGGGGGTGAGAATTTCAGAAAGCAGCTGCCCGAAATCAAGGAGAAGTTGAGAACTTTAAAACACGCCTTTTACTTTCAGAAAGACAAATACCCATTTCACAAGCTAAGTATCTTGACAAGTTGACATTTGTACTGGTACTTGAAAGGTGCTAACTCTAAATCCCAGAATTATTCATTTACAAAAGCACTGTAGAGGTTATACAAATTATTGACAAGATGGCAGTCCTGGAAATGAGACAGGTGCGAGTGCAAATGCTCCTGTCAGCACCCATATTTTCAATTTTGCGGGAGCTAAAAAATACACTCTTTGAAAAATATTGTCGTGCACTGATATACTGTGGGGCATATAAATGTGTGTTGTTTTGAGAAAGCTACACTCTGTGGTCATTGGCAAGTTACTGTCATAGTTCAGCAGGTCCTTATACATTTAAAATTTCTGGTGTTTGGTGACAGTATTCCCTCAATATTCGTACACTAAGCTAACATTTTACGGGTGCAATTTACTCCTGTCTCTGATTTCACGGGAGCTTAAAACTGGACCCGTGAATTTCTTATCAACCTACCTTACAATTGTTTACTACAGGCTTGCACTGCAGTGGAAGACCCTAACTTGGATAAAATACTCTCTATTTTAATCTTTCCCAAGAGATTTGGGAGAGAAAAGTGGTGTAAAAACACCACGAAAAAATAAGCCAAAACTGGATCGAGCGCCATCGGCGCACACCCAGTAGGGGATTCTCTTCTCTTAGTACAATTCCACGACTTCCGTTAACCAGTGCGCAAAGCAGTCATCAAAACATTCTTTTTTCGTCTGACGTCCCGGCATGACATTCGGCCATTTGTATTATGAAACAGTGATAATTCAACTCGTCGATAATGGTTTCCTGTGATTGGAATTATGGATCTGAGGATCGTACAATAACAGGACTGTGTTTTATATATTCTCGTTATTATTTTCAACCACATTTTCATTATATTTGGTATATTTTTCGTGTCGCGCGCGAATTACGCGTACCATGCAGTTTGTGACATAAATTTTTCGGTTGATAAGTTTTATTATTATTATTATCGGAGTTTGGTGTCAATGAGGGACTGTATGGACAGGATTCCTTCACTCTGTTGAGGACTGAATTTCTGTTTTTTGGGTCCCTTTCGGCTGTCTGGGTTCTGTTGTGTTCCTGCCGGTTCTTTTTCTACCACCTTTCTCTCGTAGTTGGAGGTGTTCTTCTTTCTGTATCTGTTGAGTTCACCTTTTTCTTCTACTGCTCTCACCTCTGTTATGACCAGTACAGTTCCTTTAGGGCAATGCCTTTTGCCCTCCCTGTTAGTGCGTTCTCGTGGCTGTTCCTCCCACACACGTGGGGGGGGGGGGGGGGAACGCTGTCATTTCGGGGCCTCCCGACACAACCACGTCTGGTGAGAGTTATACCACCTCCGTGGGGGATGTGCTATTTTTTACCGTGGTGGATACTGCGGGAGCTGTTGAGTTGTCTGGTGAAGAGATGCCTGGTTCCGGGACTATGCAACCTCTCCAGTTGACATCTGAGGCTGTCACTAGGGTTGTGACTCCTCCTTTGGAGGCCGAGCTCGGTTGCTCTCTCCCCTTTTCCGCTAGTTTCAACAGCTCCCGTCGTATATGCAATGTCATCAGTCACCGTTTCAGCCGGCCTCGGCTTATCCCTGCAGGGTTCTGCAGCGATGTCTGTAGTGTGGATGTGGGGTATCCGCCTCAGCCTTCCCTGACTTCAACTCGGCGAAGTCAGAAGTGGCTGCCGACCGAACCCCCTGCTGTGTCCTCTCAGCCGTTGAGCACAGCAGTTTTATCTCTGCAGGGGTCTGCAGAGGTGTCTGGTAGTGTAGACGTGGGTTATCAGCCTCAGCCTTCCCTGACTTCAACTTGGCAAAGTCGGAAGTGGCTGCCGACCGAACCCCCTGCTGTGTCCTCTCAGCCGTTGAGCACAGCAGTTTTATCCCTGCAGGCATCTGCAGAGATGTCTGGTAGTGTAGACGTGGGGTATCGGCCTCAGCCTTCCCTGACTTCAACTTGGCGAAGTCGGAAGGGACTGCCGGCCAAACCCTGTACTGTGGTCTCTCAGCCGTCGAGTACGTCAGTTTTTCTCATTGGATTCGGATGTTCATGGTGGGGTCACCATGAGCTCCGTGGCATTTCCGTCCATGCACTCTGGTCCCATGGCTAGTTTTGCGGGACCAACGCTTTTTGTGCAGCCTGGACCTTCTGTCCCGCAGAGGTCCACGGTGACTCTCCTGAGTTTCCGCTCTGTAGATCCCCGGGGTATGTCATACCCCAATACACATCTGCCTTCAGATGTTTTGGCTGCAGCTCGTTGCCCTGCGTCAGGTGTATTTGAGGATCGTGACCCTTCGCTGGTAAGATGGGTCAGGAGTGAAGCCACTTTGTCAGTTCGTTCCCACGTCGTACCGTTCCAACACAGTCAGTGAGCTTAGGGAGGCCCTCTTTTTGCTTACTCAGGTTCTGTCCAAGAGCCTTTTCCGTTGCTTCCAGCGAGGCTACGAGTGGTTTCCAGGTGCCCCCTGTGGCGCCGCCTCCCGGGATTGGAAACAGGCCGCTTTCTGATCCCCCTGGTGTGCCTACCCCATGGGAGGCGTCGGCTGGTTTGCCCATGATGAGCTATGTGTCTTCCGATTCATGGAATGAGTCCGACATACCTGACGTCAAGAGCCAACAGTCTTCTGACTTGGGAGCAGCTATTGACTTTGTGTTTGGGTTCCTTCCAGATCTCAAACCATCAAACCAGCCTACAGTATCAGCCTGGCCGCGATCATCGGTCACGCGCCTACAGCCTGTGGAGCAACCTGCTTCTGGGTGCCTGCGACCGTGCCTGTCGGTACAGGTGGTTGAAGCATTTACAGCTTTGCACTCTAAGCTGAGTTCCAAGGCTATGAAAACGTTCTACATCAGGGTTGACACTTTTTTGCCTCCAATGCATTATCGTTCCTACAATTTCACCAATCCATCAGTCTGCCAGACTTTTTGACAGTCTTGGATCAGGACTCCAACTCCCAAGCCGGCCATTTTTCATATGGAGACTCTGGAGTCTGTGTTGGGCTTATCGGGAGAGATGCTGGCATGCTTTCTCTCTTTGATCACGTCGTCTCTGCTTTGCTGCATATCTGCGCCCAGATAAGTTTGACGACGAACAGGTTTTTTGTGTGTGCTGTCCAAGCACTCATGCATCTTCTCACACACATGCCTGTAACACGGCTAACTTGGAATTAGTTCGCAGGGACGCTGTGCTGGACACAAGCCGTTCCCTTCTTGAGGGGCAGTGGGCTGCTCTTCGATCTGCCTCTATCGGCAGGTCCGCAACTATTCCATGGTTCCGTGGCGATGGTCCGGGATGACTCCCTATGTCATTCCATAGATCTGCTGCTGCTTCATCAGCTTGATCAGCCTTCTGTTGGAGGCAGGGGCCGTCCACAGCCTAACAAGTGCCCTTCTGCTTCCTCTGCGAAGCTAAGGGCTGATCCTCCTGCCTCCACTTCTACTCACTAACAGGGTAAGGGTAGGCGTCGGCATTAAGGTTGAGGCATTCCACTCAGTAGAGAGTGCCTCTTCCAACACAAGTCCCTTTCAACATTACACGTTGGGGACTTCTGATCACGGAGATAGGCAATCTCCTATCAAAGGGGGCATTCGAGGTCATCAAGAACATTCTTTCAGTGGGATTTTATTCCCGCCTGTTCTTGGTGCCGAAGAAGGATGGCTGACTCAGACAGGTTATCGATCTGAGTATCCTGACCCAGTCTTTCATTGCTCCTCAGTTCAGCATGGAGGCTTTCAGGTTGGTTCGCCGCACCATTCCCCAGGATGTTTTCCAGTTCAAGGCCATCCCCTTTGGCCTCGCTCTGGATCCTTGGGCCTTCACCCATCTGATGTTGCATGTGTTAACATCGCACACAGTCCAGGGTGTCTTCTTTGGCATATCTAGTCGATATCCTCCAGAGGAATTCCAGTGCTGCCTTTCTGGAGTCGGATGTCGTCACACTGTTGAGCCTGCTCACGTCACTAGGGTTCAGAGTCAACGGGGAGAAGTCGGACCTGTCCCTTCTCCGTCGTTTTGTCATCTGGGATGGGCTTCCGTACTCAGCTGGATACAGTGGCGGTTTCCCAGGAAATGGCTGTGATTTTCTCAGACTTTTGCCCTGACACTGTCCCAGTCCACGTCCGCAACAGCTCGGAGTCTTCCCCGGCTGCTCGGTCTCTGCGGTTCGGTGACGGATCTCATTCCTGTAGGTCGGCTGCATGTCAGACCTCTCCAACACTTTCTGCTCAGTCGTTGGAGGCCGAATGTCGATCCTCTGGATCTGGTGCTTCAGTTACCGGAGTCTCTTCCTTGTCACCGTCTCCCCTGACAGATGTTCAGTCAATTATGCAGGGAGTTCCGTTGGACTTCCCCACGTCCGATCGTGTTCTGATGGCAGTCGCCAGCGATCTCGGATGGGGTGTGACGTTGGATCCTCTAGGTCTTTCCCTTCGCAGGTCATGGCACCACGATCTAGCAGCTCTTCACGTCAACCAGAAGGTGCTTCTTGCTCTTCTTCTGAGTTTCCGGCAGTGGATCCCCCACCTTTCGAATTGTCAGGTCCTTCTGTTGTCCGACAATTCGACCGTGGTTGTTTAAATTCGGAACCAGGACGGCACTCATTATGTTCCCATGTACGAATTGGTTCGGGATCTTCCACTGCTCGCTCAAGATGTCAACGCCGGAGTGGTGGTTCGTCACTTTCCTGGTCATCTGAACGTCCTCCCTGTC
Source organism: Pictodentalium vernedei (assembly GCA_031216915.1). Taxonomy (NCBI): domain Eukaryota; kingdom Metazoa; phylum Mollusca; class Scaphopoda; order Dentaliida; family Dentaliidae; genus Pictodentalium; species Pictodentalium vernedei. The sequence goes on along the minus strand of CM062291.1, from coordinate 267,768,069 downwards.
CCAACAGGGCAGGTTCTTTTCCACCGAGTGGATGCTCCACATGGCGGTGTTCCAGACTCTTTGCGATCTCTGGGGTCGTCCCCACATCGATCTCTTTGCGACTCGTTGGAACCATCTTATGTGGGACAGCGTTGTATCGGCACTACTCCATGCCTCTCCAAGCTTGTTCGGCACTTTTCCTTGAAAAGGCCTAGGACTTTGCAGCTTACCCCAAGATGGAATCTTTCTTGGGTGCTGCTCTGCTTGGGGGTGTGCCGATCGAGCCTTTATCACAGGTGGATATGCGTTTTCTAACATACAAGACGGTTTTTCTGATGGCTTTTGCCTCAGCCAGATGGGTTAGTGAGCTTCGCGCCCTCTCGGTTGATCCAGCCTTTTTTCTGGAGCTCTCCCGCCAGTGTTATGTTTACCAGTGATTGCTCCTTTCTGGCCAAGAATCAGATACCGGAAACTACTCCGTCTCCTATCTGTATCGGGACTCTTCCTTCTGTTGAGGGTAAACACCCTTTGCTCTGTTCATTTGGAAGGGTAGGATCGATTTTCTGTCTGTTATTCCTGTTCGACAGAAGATCTCTCCTGAATCCATTTCTAGATGGATTTGTCTTGCTATTCGTGCAGCTTCCGCTCATCCAGTGACCGTTGGGAACGGCGAGCGATCGCGCCAGCGCACCATCGCGCACCGCTTTTTCGTATACCGCGAGTAATTAGTCGCGCACGTTTATCTTCCGGTCGTGTTCAAAGCCTTCGTCGGAGTCTCCGACGAAGGCTTTGAACACGACCGAAATTCAAGTCGCCCTCCCAAACTTCCTTGGGAGACATGGCAATTTAATGTATTTTCTTATGTTTTATTTTTTAAAAACACACGCTTCCGCAAAAAACAGTAAACATGGTTGCTGTTAAAGTCCGTCACACGGCTATGAAAATAGCCTAAACTAGCCCAATTTTATATTTCTGAAAAGAATTGCAATGGCACAACGAATCACACAAGACACGCATCGAGTTAATTAGAATTTATTAAAGTTAAGCACCGTTTCAAAACAAAAAAAAATGTATTGGAGACAGTTCGTCCATATCGAAATTGCTTGCGGTTATGCTCTGTTCCACTGAAAAATTGGCTGCATTGAAATTCGCCCCGCAATACATTGAATGTTTTTCTTTGAAAACTTGTGAAGTTTGTTGGAAGGGGGTTAAATGTAATAAGGCTACAATAGAAATCACAGGTATCTGGATGGATAAGAATGGCAGACCTTCAAAGCACCAAATCGCACGTGTCAGTGAAAGATGGTTGGCAGAAATTGTCAGTTTTCTGAACAGTGTATTATTACACAGCGCAGCCGGGAAGGGAGACAACTGAAATGTTTTGTCATTTACCAAAGAAATTAATTAACTCAAATTGTTAATAACGCTTAATTTACGAAGGATATCGAAAACTTTTTTAACTACACTTTTCAACTCAGTTAGGGTATTCAGAAACCATGAATGACCCAGCTTCTTATATGAACTTGAAATTTATTTTAAACACTTTAAATATTTTTTTAAAAAGAATATACCTTCTGTTACAGAGAAGAACACTCTCACCATGGGTCATACTAAATTTCAAATCCACATCGTTGACGCAAATACAAAACCAACTGCACGGTAACCTTAGTCATCACTGTTCGGCAAAGAGTTAGGGGGTATTCAGAAACCATGAACGACACAGTTTTTTGTGGGGTGGGGTGGGGGTGTGGATTTTAACCTACATTCTGTTATGTAACCATCTGACTTAGTTTTGTGTGTGTTTGTATGTTTGGATAACTTTTATTTATTTTTTTCTCCATAATTGTGTCCTCTATGTTCATTTATTTTGTCACGATGACATATACGTTTTATGTTTTTTTTCTGATTTCTCCTTCATGTCCACTGACTTCTCCCTCCTGGGTCCTGACTTCTCCCTAAAGTCTCTGAAGGGAGAAGTCACTTCTCCCTAAAATCAGCTGCCAGGCTGACCCCTGGTCGGAGAAGTGCAAAGTACAGAAGAACCTGTCATGAGCGACCACCCTTGGGACTTGCCAATTTAAAACTCCACAAACCCCTCCACACAATCACATCTAAAAAAGAATTACCGAATGTGAAGACGTTTCGGCCCAATTTCTAAGACGTTTTGGCCTCTTAGGGCCGAAACGTCTCAAGGCCGAAACGTCATAAAACCAATTATTTTGGAAATCGCGCGTTATTAGGCCTACTGATTTCTCAACAGCAATCACCACCAATCCTCGTTATTCCACCTGGGGGCGAATTGGCCCGAGGCATTATTTTTTATTTTAAAAATCACTCTCCTAAAATTTTTCACTCTCGTAAAATCTAAAAGTGGAGAGTGAATTTCCACTCTCCTGCTCTCCCGCTCCCAACGGTCACTGCTCATCTAACGACTAGCGATTGTATTACCAATCATTTTTCTGCCACGAGGTGCGTGCATTGTCTACCTCTTGTGGCTTATACTAACTCTGTCATGTTGTCAGATGTTATGCTGGCAGCCTACTGGAGAAATGCTACTTTCTCCACTTATCTTCAACAGTTGCGGGAGCAGGCAGAGGACCTTTGTTCTACGGGCCCTCTTTCTTCTGCTCAGGCTGTTGTCTATCCCAGCCATTTGGATTCTTACAAGGTCAGTTCCAGCTCTGTGCTGTTACTGCCCTTTCTGTCTGTGCGTCGCACATTACCATACACCTCATCTCTCATTGTCTTTTACTAATGTTTGTGATGCTATGGTTTGATAGGCCTAGGGACCTCTTCCTCTGTCCACGGTTCCAGTCCAGTTGGGTTATGTGTGGGTTGGTTATGTGATTCCCTCCATCCTATTGTCTGTTCAGCCTGTAGTAAACAATTGTAAGGTAGGTTGATAAGAAATTCAAATTTTATAGTAAATTTTCTTTTTTATTATACCTACCGCAATTGTTTACATGGAGACCCTCCTGTCTTCTTATTCGGGTAAGAATCCTTCCTCCCCGCTGATCACATAACTCCTATATATATGTTGGCGGACTCAAAAGAATGGTTTGATGACTGCTTTGCACACTGGTTAACGGAAGTCGTGGAATTGTACTAAGAGAAGAGCGTCCCCTACTGGGTGTACGCGATGGTGCTCGACCCAGTTTTGGCTTATTTTTTCGTGGTGTTTTTACACCACTTTTCTTTCCCAAATCTCTTGGGAAAGATTAAAATAGAGAGTATTTTATCCGAGTTAGGGTCTTCCACTGTAGTGCAAGTCTGTAGTAAACAATTGTGGTAGGTATAATAAGAAAGGAAATTGACTATAAAATTTAAATTTTCTTAATTTCCAGTACTGAGATGGTCACCTGACCTGATTTCCATGTCCATTCTTCCTGTCAGTTTGCATTGAGAATTCCCATTACTTCGAAAAACAATAAAACACAGCAACGTGCGTTTTGCAAGTATAAATGTATTTTGGATTTTTAGTTTTCATTCTTTTCAAATTGTCGATTGACAATTTGTATGACAGGTATGTGCAGCTAACATTTTATTAATTTTAATTTAACCCCTTTCTGCACTCCTGGGTTCCCCAACATTAACGGAGCATTGAGCGAATTTAATACTTTTCTCTTACCTTGACACCAAGTCGCTTTGCAGGTGTCACAGTCCGCGGTACCCCACAGTCTCTTCTTTTTCAAGAACAGTTTTGTACTCTTCGGCATGATGATTCTGCATGTGGCGATGTAGGTTGGAGGTATTTACGCACTGGGCGATTACTGACTTATTGCATAATTGGCATTTCTATCATCGTTTCTTACAAAATATTGATGTATGCAACTACGCATTTTGGCTGATGTTTTGTTGATTATACAAAATCTATGACATGCTAAATGTGAATATTCAAAAGTTTAGCAAAACCAAAATTATATGGTTTTTAATCTCATTTTTGGTTCGGATTCGGTTTCCACTTAAAAAGCGAGTTTTGGTTTCTGGTCTGTTAAACTGACCAGCTCTAGTTCAAGGGCCATGATATCTCCCCCGAAAAATAAAAAAAACTTCTCAACAGAATATCTCTCAGAGTGTCATCAATATGCATTATGTGGACTATGCACAATCTAAATAATAATTGTTTGCATCCCCAAAACTTCATATATCTCTCTCTCTCCTCTCTCTCTCTCTCTTTCTCAACTATTTATTGAATTAGTTTGGGTTCTATACCTCTTTTGAGTAAACCCAAATGGAAATTGTGAATTCTCTGCAATTTTGATTATCTATGGCACTGATAAATATAAATATTTCTTTTGTAAACCAATTCATTGGTAGCCATTAATATTAGAAATCATGCTTTGCAAAATATTAAACAGATCAGATCCAGAGTCATTAAACAGAAGTCTTACTTTTATTATGTTCTCACTATGGCATGGCATTGATATCAGCATCTCACTCTTCATAGATGACATGGGAAGGTCACTATACTTACCAGTCAGCGGAATCATGTTCAGTCAGTGGCACAGTAGTGTAGATAGATTTTTGTTAAATTGTGTGTCTGGGTTGGTGGGGGGGGGGGGGGGGGGAGGCAAAATTTTTCAAGAGAGAAAAAATTGTCCCACAGATTTTAGAATGGTCAGATCAGATTTGTACCTTTTAGACATCCAGAATTGGTTATTTGTCTGAAATGTTGACTAAAATGTGGGTTGGGAGATTAGGTGGGAGGTCAAATTTGTGAAACGCAGGGAGGAGTAGATGGGTACATGTATTTCATTGAGAACTAAGTACACAAAATTTCCATTTTGATCAATTTTTTGCCTCATTCCTTATAATGGCTCCAATTTTGCTGGAAAATGCCTCATGTTGCAGAACCCTCATGGTATTAAATAGAGTAAGCAGATCTCATGAGTCCCCAGGTGCATTTTATAAAATATGACATGAAAGTCATTGAAATTCGGGTGGGTACTGTTTTGGAGATGGAAAACATTTGTAGTACAAACGATTTCCTTTGACATATTTTGGGCAGTTTTTCATTATTCTACATACACTGGTTAATGCAGAAAACGGATCTCTGTACAGACAGTTTAAACCTTGAATAACATGATATATCTGCACGCTAGATATAACAAATTAGCCTTTCAAAGGCTACCCAATGTAAACTTCATCCATACTGGATTGTGCCTGTTTATTCAGTTGGGCACAATTGTAAATTGAACCATATAGTGCCAAACCTGGAAAAAAAGGGTTTATATCGTAACCCATTTACAGTTTATGCCATAGGGCATGCTCGTAACCTATAGGAAAAGGGTGTTGTGGTGCTTTTCTGCCTTCTGTGTTTTTTATTATGTCAGTCATGCCTTTTTTAACCTGCCTATATAAATATCAACAACAAACGTGCGATCTCACCAAGGCGAGATCCCATGTTACTTGTTGCTATTTGTTTTGGCAGAAATTCTTTCAAGATGGTATTTTACTAAACTTATGTTGTATTACTTTGTCATAACCTGTTGCAATCTGCCGTAACCTGTAGTTCGCTCGCGTATTTTACAATTGACATAGCCCACACATTAACTACATGTAAACAATCATTCCTGAGTTATTTCCAGGCCCATAGTGCCATTGAGCAGTATCTGATTATGGTCTCAGGAGTTGTGCTATTATTATTGTAAAGACCTTTAGGACATAACAGTGATTCCAAACTGAAGTGATTTTACACTGTATACACATCTGTCTTAATTGACTTCCTGATATAGCTAAGGTATGGCTGCCCTGGACTGGTCACTTTCCATGCGTGGGCAATATTTCCACAGATTCAATAATGTTTAATTATAGGAATAGGATATAGGATTCCAAACTTTAATTATAGGAATAATCATTAAAAATTTAATTAATGAAGCACCGATACAACCTGGTGCTTCAGTAATTGAAGTTTTGCTGCTGCTAAATTTTATTACCTGGTAAATACATGCCTGGACATCACTGCCCATGCGTGGATTACGACCAGTCCAAAGTGATTGTACTGTAAACAGTAGGACTGCACGATATTCAAAACTGAATACCGGTATCGGTATTCAAAAAAATACCGCGGTATACCGGTATATCGAAAACTGTTCAGATATATGAACACAAGTATCACAATCGAGACTCGAGGCATCACAGTCGGAACGAATTAGCACGCCTTGATGATGCAGTTCGAAAAATCTTTACCCAATGCAGATGATATCAAAATTTATTATTTTCAAAATTAGTTTATCAGATTTTCACTAAAGATTTCAACAAAACTATATTATGTGACCCTTCATTGGAACGAGCTCAACGAGCTCGTTCCAATGAGGGGTCACATGATACAGTTTTGTTGAAACTTTTGAAAATTATTTTTTCAACTGCTGAATTTGTATATTACGAGGGCTCAAGCAGACGATTCCTTGGATAAAGGGATAATATTATTCATTCGAAGCTACATTTAAAAAACTCAAGACATCTTGAAAATTAAACTGAGGGTAAATAAATAATGACGATAAACCGATATTTTTGTAATTACACCCGATATTCAATCGATATTGGTTTGAATACCGGTATATATCGGTTTATCGATATACCGTGCAGCCCTAGTAAACAGTATATCATCAACACTTGCTCATGAGTTACAAAAGGATTGTGAATTTGAACATCTTTGGTTCAATGAATAGTTATGTAATGACTGAGTTTGTGCAATTATCTTGAATGGATGCATCTTATCTGGAAATGGTATATTGGGACTGTCGAAGAACAGCTTTGATTAATATTCAGATCTATTAAGGTCATTGTTAATATGGCTATGAAGCATTCCTCATGTAAATGTATGAAGTCAAGTCACATTTTGTTATAAGAGTCATGACGTGTGCATCAGCTTTGTGTATCAGTTAATAAGGTTGGACTAGGAGAACCAGAACACCTACCCTCCCACCTTGATCCTTGCATACTATGCTCTCTCATTTTCCCCAGTCCAGTTCTTGATGGTCTCCCAGATTCTGTTAAAATGCCACCTAGGCTATCCAGAGACTTGCACAGACTCTTTATGTGCACTCACCCTGACCCAAAATTGCAATCTTGCCCATAACAGGGTACTGTTATTTCACTCAAAAATGATCTTTAGTCTGTTTTAATCAATGTTTTATTTGTCAACACCTGTCACAAATGTACATCTTTGCTTGTGGTAGATCAGCTGTATATCCCCTGTTTATATTATTGTGTCATTCAATCAGAATTTCCTAAGCATGTATGCTCATTTTACAGATTTTTATACAACAACCAATGGCCCAGACTAGCTTGTGCTAACTCAAAAATGAATCCAAGGCCAAGCTCAAATTTTGCCCCCAAATCCCCAAAATTTGCATGCAAAACCGAAAAATTGATGTCCTGTCTGGTCCTCCATACTTGTCAGCTCTGCGCATGCACAGTATGCAGGAAGGAACCAAAATTGGCACAAACCAGTATTCTTTGTTTGGCCCTAAAGTCAGCAACAATGAACTGACATCTATGCTTTTAAATCTCATTTTTGAGGATGCCAGACACAAATCAATGGTAAAATTGGTAGATCCAAGGACATAATTGGATGATGGAAGTGAACAATGGTGGTTAGGAACGTTCAGGGCTGTAACTTTATAATTTTTATCAAAATTATTTAATGTTTCCCAATTTCGGGACATGTGCCTGACGTCATCATTCTTGCTAATGATTTATCCACTGTTTGTTAAGTGTTCCTTCCCTATACTTCCTTGAAGCCCTCCTATTAAGCTCCCAAGCTTTTTGGCTTCTTTTTATTGAAATTTTGTATTAAATTTCTTGGGAGTTTAACGTGTTTAACAGAATGTTTATTCTGTTCATCCCCATGGTTACGTCCTCACCCTAAGGGTGTTGGGTTGTTTGGGTCATGCATCTTCTATCCGATGTATCGTTTTTCTTCATCTGAAGATCTTGCTTTACATCTGGTAGCTTTAAAATCTGTTACTGACTTTGGGCCTTTTTCTTCTGTGCCTGAGGTCTTGTTTCCGTTTTTTTCCTTGACGTTGTTTACATTGGCAACGTCCCTATATATATGTAGTATGTACTTATTATTACTGTAGGATTATTGTAAGATACATGTTTTAATATTCCGGTAGTGTAGCAATAATATTTGGATTTTTTTCCACCCTTAGGCTCTATCGGGATACCCTTGGGCTCTTCATGTTCCCTTTGATAACTTGGGCTGTTAAAATGTTTTCGAAAGATTTTTTGAAATTAATTTTTTGATTTGTATTTTGATTGTTGATTATATTATGTATCTTTATCATATAGGTTTTGTGGAGTTGGTGGGAATCCGATCGACTTTGTTTGATTAATTATGAAAGCTTATTGTTCAAAATGCAAGGCGAGGAAGTCTTCCTCAGATTTACATGCTTGTTGCCTTGCCTGTAGTCGATGTACTCCCACTAATTCTTGTCCTACATGTGGTGATTGGGATGACAAACATTGGACGTGGGTGTCATGGTATGTTGTTAGTGGTGAGAGGCCAGTGCCGGTTCTCTTGCTGCAGAGTCATTCAAGTTTCTCAGTTTATTTTTCAGAGGAAGAAAAACGTGGTGATGGTTATGTGACACCTACCAAAAGTGTGCTACTGTCATCGTGCTCTGATAAGCAAACAGAGCTAGCTGCTAAGGTGCTCCTGAATATTAGGCAAGGGATAAAGCCACTGGGAGGTGGTTTTAATCCTTTGCCAGCAGCTAGCTTGACCGGTGAAGCTGTTACTCCATCGGTGGGAGCCGTGACGCCTGGTCTGGCCGTTGTTGTCGAAGGAAGTGTAGTGGGTAGAGTGACCACCTTAAAATCTAAACATGCTCACCCAACGATGACGGAACTAGGGAAGAAGCCAGTAAGTGTTTTGGGAAGCTTGGCGCGGTCTGAAAGTGCCGCGAGTGGGAGAGGTCCCTCTCTATCCCATCAACATCTGGGGCCAGATGTTGTTATTAAGAACTTGTGCATGCCGGAGCAAATGTCTACACCTGCCGTTCGGGATGCTCCATCTAGATTGCAGCTGGCCTCGGCTACAGTCACGGCTTCTTCCGCTTCGATTATAAAGCACACAACGACCGCTTCCTAGCTACCCGACTTCAGATATCCAGCCTGCTGCATGAAGAAGGGACCACTCTTTGCCCGTGAAGTCAGACCATCCAGTAGCTAAGGAGACCAGGCCTCGATCATCGGGCCGTTCAGAGAAGAGATTCATCTCCGACACGTCGTCCCAGGAGCAGCAAGCGGCTGAGAAACAGAAGACCGCTGCTCCGCAGGCCTCGATGACAGACTTGCTGTTGCAGATTGCGCAGCTGATCGTAGCATCCCAGCAAGTGCAGGAGCAGCTCCCTCAGACACAGAACCTGAGCTGTCGGATGGTGCTGGGTCGGTCCAGTCGTCTGTTCATGCAGATGTAATGGACCGAGATTTGCAACTGATTCTCTTGGATGGTGAAAGGGATAAGGAAGAGGATTACCGTTCCCTTTCAGAACAGCACATGGTTGAGATGGATTTCATCCATCAATACTACTCTGAATTTGTTAACCGAATTAGAATGCTGTGACAATAAGAGAGAAACCGCCGGCGTCGCTAGACTCGGACTTTATACGGAGAAAGGAAGAAGTTCTTTCTTTTCAGGTTCAGTCTAGGCAGGTGTCGCAGACCTTCGCCCATGTAGACAACACCATATTCAATCTCTCGAGTGCGACAGCTTCCATAAATATACCGATTCTTGAACCACGTTCATTTAAAATGGTTGGAGAAGATGTTCAGAGAGCTCCTCTGCATTTGATGAGCAGGCCGGGGATCTAGATGTATCCTTACCTGCATCATTTACTATTTGCTCAGATGTAATGGAAACAGCAATTTCACCAAATAGAGCAAATTTGGACGCAATGTCCTACGTAGATCACCTTACTAGAGCTATGGTGCAACGTCTCATTGGGAAGGAATTTGAGGACATCTGTACCTCTCTTAGAGTTCTTTCCAGGGCAATTATGTATACTACGTTTAACTCCGCCCAGACAGTGGCTAATCTGGAGTTAATTAGACATGATGCTGCCCTTGCGTTGTTATCACTAAAAGATGACAAGGTGAAAAGCTCTCTCCAGGTCGCTCCGGTCTCCGGAATACTATTGAAGTCGGCATCTCAGCAACCCGCTTCAGCAGACAGGAGTAAAGGAGGACGTTCCAAATCTAAACATCAAAAGGGAACTCCTCACGAGGGTTCAAGAAGCCCTCTTACAATTACTCCGGAGGTCGTCAATATAGCGACTCAGGAAAGGGGCGTAGGTCTGATCGGGACCATCCGTCAGATGCCCCTAGGCTGACGGGGCGAGGTTCTTCATGGGGAGGACGTAGTTTCTCCTCCCGTAAGCCTCGCAGGTCATACAGGTGATGGTCAAGACCTCTATTGCTGGCCAGTGATGGCAGAAGGTTATCAAACTGGATAGCAGTCACAGAAGATCAGTGGATGAGAAGTGTAGTCTCGGTTGGCCTACAGGTATCATTCTGAGTGAAACCCTCACAAACAAGATGTCCGCGTTGGACAAATCTTCCGTCGGAGCCTTTCAAAAGAGAGTCTCTCCTAGTGGAGCTACAGGCTCTCTTAATAAAGGAAGCAATAGAGGTCATCAAGAATCAAGATTCTCAGGGTTATTACAGTCACCTGTTCCTCGTACCGAAGCCAGCCAGCTCGTTCCGACCGGTAATAGAACTGGATAAACAAGCTTATCGTGGCTCAAAAATTCTATATGGAGACCATTCGGTCGGTAAGAGCGAGCATCCGAGTGAACGACTATGCGGCAAGCATAGATCTAAACGATGCATACTTTCATGTCCTGGTACATCCAGCATTCAGAAAGTACCTCGCCGTACAAGGGAAGGTTTATAAGTTCAATTCAATGTGCTTTGGTCTGAACCTGGCTGCCTGGGCATTCACTCGAATAAGGAACTCGGTAGTGTCATACTTCCGAGCTCATTCATCTGCAGTAACTTCGGCTTACTTGGACAACATTCTGCAGAGATACGGCAACAGAATTATTCTTCAGAACGATGTTCAGAGTCTGCTTCTATTACTCTGACATCTCGGTTTCATCGTAAATGAGAAAAAGTCGGATCTATCTCCGTCCAAGTCGTTCACTCACTTGGGAATGAGCTTCGAGACTCACAACAATCTGGTTCATCTGCCATTACCCAGAGCGAAATTAGTCAGTTGGTATGCTCGCTTTTGTCTACACTCAGACACATTAACAGCGAGGGAATTCATGCGACTGATGGGGCTGTGCAGAGCGGCTGCGGATCTTATTCCAATGGGCTGCCTGCGCACGCATCCCCTCCAGATATTCTTTACTCAGAACTGGAGTGTGAAGATGCATTCGCTCGAAACCAGCACTGTTTCAACGGACCTAGTAAAACAAAAGGTTCAGATTTGGGCAGATCTTCAGTGGTTAACTCAGGAAGTTCCACTGCAACTGCCAGATCCTGCTTTCACGATTATGACGGATGCGAGTCAGACGGGTTGGGGTACGACCCCAAGTCCCGCAGACTTGAAGTGTCAGGGTCTTTGGACCCTCGGTTCCTAGAGAAACACATAAACATCAAAGAGATGATGTCAATATGGCTAGCTCTTCAACTGTTACATTGGATTCACATAATAGCGAACGTCCATGTTCAAATTTTGTCGGACAATTCGACAGTAGTACAGTAGTAGCTCACATCAGGAACCAAGGCGGCAATCATTTGATTCCATTATGCGAATTAACGGATTCCATTATGCGAATTAACGGAGAGGATTCTCCTGTACGTCATGAATCATCATGTTCATCTTTCTGTCCGTCATATACCAGGTCGTCTGAATGTACTGGCAGACTCGCTCCCTCAGAAAGGTTGCCTGTTATCGGAATGGACTCTCAACAAGCGAATATTCAGACAGATTTGCTACCAGTGGGATCATCCCATGACAGATCTGTCTGTGACTCACCTGAACAATCAGTTACCAACGTTCGTGTCGCCATGCCCAGATCATCGAGCATATGCAGTATATGCTCTGTCAATCTCATGGGACGGAATGATAGGATATGCAGATTCCAGACAAGCGGCCAGAGCCTATTATCATTAAGGCTTTACCGTCCTCCAATAGCCGTAGACCTTTGCTGTATTCAGTCAGGGCTATGTGCATTTATAAACATCGATCAGATTTTATTAGAAGAGGAAGAAAACGTTTCTTTCTTTCATTGATTCCTAACAGAAAGGATATTTCTGTTCATTCAGTCACTAGATGGATTCAGTTGGCAATACGCATTGCCTATGAAAATGTATCTTTGTATCAACGTTCAGTTAATAAGATATCAGCGCATGAGGTTAGAGCACTGTCCACGTCGTGGGCTTATTCTAATGGTATAGCCATTACTGATCTCATGAAGGCTGCATACTGGACACAGCCCTCTTCATTTACCAAGTTTTACCTGAGAAATTTAGAGTCCCTCTCTGGTGACCTTAGATCTTTGGGTCCTCTTTCTGTTGCTCAGAATGTTGTCCATTAATGGTTACATCTGTAGGTATTTAGGCGGTCCATTCCAGCATTGACATAGTTCCGCTGCCCTCTTCATTCTGAGGATATTTACCTCAGAACAAGGGGAAGGGGGGGGGGGGGGTTCCCTTATGATCATCTGGCTTTACTGTGAAAAGCAAGGGAAGACCTCCTCCGGTGTCAGTAGTCCTGAGTTGGTGCTGGGATGGTTTTAATGTGTAGCTCAGTGGGAAGCAATAACTATGTCTCATTTATGTACTGTTTTTAAAGTGTAGCTCACTGTGAAGCATTTGTATATGTCACGTGTCAAACGGGCATTAATATACAATCCTTGGGCACTTTTAAATGAGTATAAAGAGTCTCATTCTTTATATATTGGTTTTCCTTCACCGAATTAGCGTAACGGGTTATGCTGGCATTAAATGGAGAATTATATATTATGTAATACTCAATTACATTGTTGGTGTTATGCCTTTCTCTTTTCTCGTAAAGGAGAAAGACATATATAATTCCTTTCTTCTCCTATTCTCCTGTAGGAGCTATCCTTTACTGAAGTAATTGAGAGATTGGATTTTCCTTTATGTCCTAGGCCTTCCAGCCTTTTTACGATTCAGCTAGTCTGGACCATTGGTTGTTGTATAGAAATAGTATAAATTATAATTTGTATATTTTTTATACTTCACAATGGCCCATGAGTGGGCACTCATACCTCCATGCTGTTTATAACATTTAACAGGCAGTCTGTAGAAAAAATGATGGTTGGCGCCAATTTCGGTTCCTTCCTGGATACTGTGCATGCACAGATCTGAAAAGTATAGAGGACCAGATAGGACATCAATTTTTCGGTTTTGCATGCAAATTTGGGGAATTGGGGGCCAAATTTGTGTTTGGCCCTGGATTAATTTTTGAGTTAGCACCAGCTAGTCTGGGCCATTGGTAAGTATAAAAGATATACAAAAATTACTTAAAATTTATAATTTTTATCAGGTTCAGTTTCCTGTGAAAGTTTGCATGTGTAACAGGATGTACTCGATTGGCATTCTACTGCAGGTACTATACTACTCAAAGTTTGCTAAGCACCAAATATTTGACACATCATTGTGAAATTTGCTTGTGACATATTTGTGATATTTTTGGTGGATATGATTGAGGAATGTATTGAGATGGTCCCCAGTGTTTACATTAGCTCTCTTGACAGTCAGACTTTTCGTGACAGTCATGGAAAGCATGTACCCCTTGATTTTCATGATGTTTTCGTGTACTGTCTACATGTACATGACATGTGTAGGGTATTCAATCTTCATTTCAAAAGAAGCCCTTGTGATTTAATGATTGAATATGGCAAATGCAAATGTAAGAAGACATTTGTCTGAAGCAGAAATCTGGCAGGCTGTGGGATGGTGGAGCAAGGGGCTACCCATCGTCAGGTTGATGAAGCCCTTGTTGTGCACCATACGGTGATCACCAGAGTCTGGGCAAGATTTCAGCAGTATGGCACACCAGTAAGACAACATGGTGGTGGCAGAGACAGGGCAACATCTGCAGCTGAAGACTGTTTTTTGATCATTCAGTCCTGTAGGAACAGCTTTGCCACAGCAACCCAGTTTCGCAGTAACCTTCAGAATGCATCCGGGATAAATGTTTTGACGCAGACTATCCAGGCAAGGTTGCACGAAGGTGGTCTCCAACCGAGAAGACCATGTATTTGCATTTCGCTGTCCCAGAACCACTGCCAGGCATGATATGAATGGGCCATGGACCATGTTGGATGGACCAGAGAAGATTGGCGACCTGTCCTTTTTTACAGATGAGTCAAGGTACTTCCTAGACCACACAGATAGGCGTTCTAAGGTATGGAGAAGACCAGGAGAGCGATTCCATGCAGCCAACATTGCTGAGCATGACCGCTATGGTGGAGGGTCTGTCATGGTCTGGGGCGGCATCAGCAGGGATAGACGTACAGAGCTCTGTGCCCTTGAACGTGGTACATTGACTGCACAGCGGTACATTGATGAGATCCTGGATGTCCACGTTAGATTGTATACAGGTGCAGTGGGTGATAGATTCATTCTGATGGACGATAATATCCGTCCTCATGTTGCCCATGCTGTCGTGGAGTACCGACAGAGGGAGGGGATTGAGCGTATGGACTGGCCAGCAAGATCCCCTGCCCTCAATCTAATCGAACATGTCTTGAATGAGATGCAGCTTGCAATTTCAGCCCATCCAGTCCAGCCAAGAAGTGTCCAGGAACTTGGTGCCATGCTGGTCCAAGAATGGAACAACATCCCACAAAGGACCACCAGGAACCTGATTGGGAGCATGACAAGGCGTTGTCAAGCAGTAATTAACAGTAATGGGTCTCATACTCGATATTGAACCCATACCAGTTCACTTCGTCAACTTTTTGGCAAATTGAAAAATTTCCTCTTTTACCAATAATATCCATTTTCCATGGTTATCGTATTCAAAAGCTAAAAAATAATGTAAAATGCAAATACAATCTTAATTTCTGTACTTAAATCATTAAAGATAAAATTAAATAAAAAATATATACACTTTTCATTACAAAATTTCAACTAAAACGTAGAACAGGTAGTTGGATATACTTGGTGCTTAGCAAACTTTGAGTAGTATACATGTACTTCTTAAAACCCATCTCAATATTTGGAGCAAATTCTTTCCTGCCCCAACTGCCTATTTTGCAAAATGTTACAACAAAATGTCTTAATAATGCCCAACAATTCACAAATTGTTTCAACAAAATGTTTGATGGTTTGGTGGGTGGGTGGGTGGGGGAATTGGGGACATAGTCAACCCAGGATCCCTCTGCATCCACACCCCCTGCTTTCGGAAGATCTTCACCCTCGCCAATAAAAACTTAAATTGATCCTTTCACTGTGTCAAAATGCAGAGAATTCCAGCTCAACAATTTCCATGTTTGAATTCTGCCCATTTCATGGGTGACTTAAAAAACCTTCATATCTGAAAATGCTATGAATTTTGACATCTTAAGATATATTTTTTTTAATCTTTAAAAGTGCATTTAAAATCATGCCAGTTAATTAACCATATGCAGAAGGGTAATTAAAAGTGAATATAGGCCTGTGGGGGAGGGGTGCATGGAAGACCCCTTCTTATCTGAAAATCCCAGGAATTTTCATTTCTTGAGAAGTATTTTCTAAATGTCTGAATACTGGGCTAATATCACACCAAGTTTCATTGTTGTATGCAGAAGTTTAATTAAAACTAAAAATCAGGTCTGCGGAAGGGGGTCCACAGAAGAACTCTTAAGTTACGTTTTTGTAACATTAGAACATTAGAGAATGTTAAAGCCCAAAATCACTAATGTATGCAAAAGTGTATTAAAAGTGTTTTTTGTGAGTTCCCCCCCCCCCCCCCCCCCCCCCTTAAATGCCAGTCATGTGCAACTTAACAAAATGGGTTTTCTTCAATAGCCTGACATTACTAACAACTCGAGAGCATCAAACCTTCCACACATGATAGTGTAATTAAAACCCTATGCACTCTCTAACTATGAAGACTGGATAAAATATATTACAGAGTGTTACCGGAATTATTAAATCTTAATCCACTGAGTATTTTCAAGATATTTTTCTTCAAATCTAGTCATGGCTGCTTCATAGCAGCCATGACTAGATTTGGTGAAAAATGCATCCAAATGTAACTCAAGAAATCATTGGTGAAAAATTCCATTCAGTGTACAGGAGTAAAATTTGATTAAATGTGCCAAAATTATATTTATTTCAGTGGCAAGAGAAATCCTGTCCTGGGCTGGAATATCTGCCAGCAGCATGCAAGGAGTTAAACATTAAATTCTTCTTTATCAGACTTTTATGCAAGAGCATTTGTTGCCCATATTTAAACTAAGTAAAGGCAAGGGTAACAGCCAGTCCACCTATGACGCTGAGTACTATGAGTTTAACATAAAAGGTCACTGATCAAACATGACAGAAGGTGGGAGGGTTGGAAATTGAAGTTTTAAAAACATTGGAAATTTTATAATTATAATAAAAGGACAATATATCTGTAAAAACTATTGTTTCTGTCATCTGTATACCAGTCTTTTGATTTTGAGGCAAGCTGTCACCCTTGTGCACCGTCACACCTGCAATTTTTACTTTTTGCAAATAGACAACAGCACACATCAGTTCCACCTAGCAAGCAATTAACCCTTACCTAATGAATTGGCTGCATCCACCGCAACTTACAAGTTGTGTACTAGAAAAAATTCAACAAAACCATATCATGTGACCCACTCATTGGATTGAGCTCATTGAGATCATTTCAGTGAGAGATCACATGATATGGTTTTGTTGAAATTTTTTTAAGAATTGAGGAAAAAAAAAGATAACAACAAATTTTGATATTATGTGTTTGTAAAGGATTACAATCTGTTCATGGCAAATAGGCCAAATAATATAATGCATGCATGAAAATGTGAACAACACACCATGAATTATCAGCTGTAGCATTCCAAGACTTCAAACTAATCAAACTTCAGTTTATGAAAATTGGTACATAAGGCCACACAAAGTAGATCTTCTGTTTCTCAGGCCATTATTTGTGAAATTCCATGCGTGCGAGCGGTTTTTTATTTTATTTTTTATTTCAGTCATCACTTCTTTGCCATCAAAAGTTCATGTTCTTGGTTCAAGTTTTAGGCCTCATAATCTACAGAATAGCATGGGTGGTGGTGTCTTTCATTCCTTGAGTGCAAGAAGGCTTTGCAATGCTACAGCATTGCAAAGCCTTCTTGCACTCGAGGGACAAATTCATAATTTTTTTTAACTTAGGTAAAATATCAGACATAAACCATTTAATTTTTATTTTTTTAAAGTTTATATTGGTTATAAAAAGAGAGCATGCGGCAGCCAAAAGGACCATGCGGGAGGGCCTGAGAAACAGATTTTTTATTTTTTTAGGCCTAAAGAACATAATTCAGCAAACTTCAAAGACCAGTAATGCTACTCACTGTCTTTTAGATCATGCATTCTGTGGAAAATAATCTGATTGACTTAAAATTGCTCCATTGAAGTTGCATTTCATGTTTTATACCAATCCCAAATAAATTTAATTATTCTGCAAAAAGCTTATTTGAAAAATTGGGTAATCACAAAAGCAGACAGAGAATTTTGCCTGAATCGCAACTGGGAACTCACCCTATAGTGTGTGCTGACTAAAGTATTCTTCCATCATTTTGGATTTTCAGTGAGAGAAGTTGAGAGCAGTATTTTATAACTTTATGAAAGAAAATCATTGGTGAGATTACACCAGGCATGTCAAAGTACCGCCGACCACCGGTACCAACATAACCGGTACCAGAAACTGGTGCTGGTACTGGGACAAATCAACAATTGGATGACATATCACAATCAGATGGGAGAAATTCACATTCAAACTGCCCCAGTCCCAAAGATTCCAAGACAAACATGGCATTGTGCCAATTATTCTGCGATGACATCAGAGTAATCATAAAGCATGAAGATCGTGCTTTATGATTACTTTGATGTCACCACAGAATAATTTCTGTGAATTAGCCAATGACGGCTCGTTCATTGTCTTTGATACAACATTTGAAAAGTCAAAATGGTTGGCCTTATCGAGGTTGTGGTGCAGACAGAACATGCATCTGTAGAGTGTTTTGACATGTTTTGATATGTTCATTCACAAAATAAGTTAAAAGTATGTCGTCAAGTGTGCCATACACGATTATCAGCCTGTTTACCCTCATTTAGTTAGGAATTTCCCCATAAAATAATTTTGTCCTGGTACTGCGGGACAAAAGCTTCAGTACCAGTACTGGTTGGAGCATGAGGGAACTGGCAGTACTGGTGTTGACATGCCTGGATTACACCAATACTACTGTATTTGAGTGTGATCAAAAACTGGATGCGATCTGAAACTGGACCTTGTGCGCAGCTTGAAAGATTGGACATACTGTTAGCATGAAACAGTTTAAAGAAATACTTGTGAGTGAAAGTGTTTAAAATTTGGATGAATAAGGCCAGATTAGTGGCTGTGAGGGGGTGATTGTGCACTTCTGTATGGGGAGAAATTGTTTTCCGTCAAAAAGGGAGGGGGTGGGTGGTCTTGGGGGGATTTTTTCAGTCCTGCTTACAGCAATTTTTTGAGGAACCCCCTCACCCACTCCCCTTGACTCGAGGTGAACATGTACTTTGTGATCCATCATCACAATCTCATAAAGGAAAACACCACTTTTGTGATTGATGTACTCTATAAGTGTGTATAATAGGGAGTTCTCCAAATATATATTGATCAAGCATCACAGCTTAATATTCAAGAGAGAATCACAATCTTATTCTCGTAAAGGATTCTTGAAAAGAAAGCAATGAAAATCAACTGATTCTTGCAAAAGGTTGATTTGATTCTTGTCATAGATTTTGAAAATGCTCTCAAAGACCTGGAGAATTCTACATATTTTTTACTCTGTCATAATAAGTTAGCACTTTGACTTAGCAGTGGTGTATAGTGAAGTTTTGGCTACCTATATAGGCTAGTAACCATTGCCAAGTTACTGTAACTTCCATCAGCAAGTCGACCAAAGGCCTGTATGTTCAAACATGTTCTATATGCACAGATAAGACAAGAAACTCACCAAAATTGGAACTAGGCCCTTAAGGGTTCAACTCTTGTAAATATGGGAGGTTTTTTTACTGTAGAATATGTGCATCTTGGGCTCACAAAGGTAGATCAATCCTCTCATTTTCTAATTATTTGAGAACTGAAAATTGATTTTTGCAGCAGAAGTTCGTTAGAATCAAAACCGATTCTCACGAATCAGGACAGATTTGAACCCTCTGAAGTTGCGAAGCCACTTTTCTCGTCCAGAAACATGATACGTCATAATTTCATTAAGTAGGATGACTGAAAAGTGAATGTGTGGGATACAGGCCTGAAAATAAGCAGTCTGACATTGAATTGAGGGTGAATTTGCTGATGCCATCCCATATAGTGGGCCAGTTTATCCTCTGGGTACCTTTTTCTGTTTAAGTTCAAGACCCTGATTCAGATTGAGGTTCACAGAGGGTAAATTTAGTTAGTGATGCTACCCTGCCGTGCAGGGTAGCATCACCAAATTCACCCTCTGGGGACCTCATTTTGCAGATGACAGTCTTCTTATTTTCTGGCTTGGTGGGACAGACCAATTTATATTTTCAACGTGCAGCCCTGAGTCTGCACATTGAAAATATTAACTGGTCTACCCCAAATAATGAATTTTGACTCTTTCAATCGCTGCCATTGATGAGACATGGAAGATGCCACCGAGGTTCACAGGGGAAGGTCTGAGACAAACATAGAGCAACTCTCCTTGGAAAAACAATACAGATATCAATTCTGTTTCTCTTGAGCTCAAATAGAAGTACAGGTGGAATATTAGTGTAGGGAGGAAAATCCGTTAAAAATTAAATAAAAGTGCAGGGCAGAATAAAAGTACAGAGTGGGAAAATCATAATACATGGAGATATGTCGTGTGCAATTCCCTGCGTTTGTACAGTTCCTGGTAATTTGGAAGAGTTGTGGAAATTGAAAAAGATTTTTCTGGGTCTGGAAGTCCTGAAAACTGGGGGTACTTTTGCTTCAAGTCACCTCTGTGCTTTCAAGTCCAGATCTTCTGTTTTTCAGGCCATTTTTGCAAAATTGCATGTGGGTGGTCATTTTGTTATTTTTATTTTTTATTTTTGTAATTATTTCTTTGCCATCAAAAGTTAATGTTCTTGGTTTATTTTACATGTTTTAGGCCTCATAATCTACAGAATAACATGAGTGGTGGTGTATTTTGTCCCCTGAGCGCAAGAAGGCTTCACAATGCTAAAGCATTGCAAAGCCTTGTTGCACTCAAGGGACAAATTTATCAATTTTATTAACTTGGGTAAAATACATGTATCAGACATAAACCATTTAATTATTATTTTTTTAAGTTTACATTGGTTATAAAAAGAGAGCATGCAGCAGCCGAAAGGACCATGTGGGAGAGCTTGAGAATCAGATTTTTAACTATTTTTGGCCTAAAAAAATTGCGAAAAAATCCTTAGACTTAAGTTGGAGCTGATGCCATTTTTCTCCCGACTGTTTTACAGTCAGGGCTATAGTCATGACTTTTGTCTGTCCATCTGTCTGCCCGTCTGTTAACATTTAGAGTTTTGGTTAAAGTATGTGGTTAAAGTTTTTTAGTGAAGGTTGAAGTTTTTTTTCTTCTTAATTATTATTGATTGTATTATTCTCATTATGTTTTCATGTTGTTTTCTGAGATATTTTAACCCTTTCCTGCAGTCCATTTTACATAGAACTTTCAGGTTAAAGTTTTTTTGGTTTACAAAGTCACACCTTCAATTCTTCAAACAGTTTAGTGGAATGTCACTGTTTCTCATTTAGGGCAATGTCTACTGTCTACTGAAGCTTTCTACAGTGATTGGCATGATTTTAACTCCTTTTAAACATGTTTTTAGACTTGCTTTCTTTGTTTTTGAAACTAGGCTTTTACCACATACTTAATTACTTTAATTCTTGCATGCTCAATACAACTTAATGATTGCATTTACACCAATGATTTCTTTTATCGCTTTTGGGAAATATTTAACCCTTTTTTGTAGTCAGTTTTACTTAGTATTCTCAGCTTAAAGTTTTGCATTCATACCTGAAATCCATAAAACCACTTCCTATATACTCTCACCCTGATATTTCTTGTCATTTTGCTACATGTATGGTCATGTCTCCACTTTCTCTGAGTACTTAACTCGTAGAGTGCTAAATTATTTTCGGTCATCCAAATTTATCCATGTCTCTTTGCCTTGGTACAATTTATGGGAGAGTGCCTATGGCACTCTCCCATAAATTGTAGCAACTCAAATCCTCACAGACTAAATAATTTCAATTAAAAAATAATATGAAGCACATCCACAGAATATGAAGACATTAAGTTGTGGCACCTGCACTTCAAAATAAAGCCCAAATATGGGCTTCCATAACTCTACCAAGGAGCGTGCTGGCTCAGTGGTTAGACTGTTGGACTTCTATGCTAGAGGTCGCGAGTTCGATCCCCGTCTGGGATGACCCACGTTGTGTCCTTGGGCAAGGCACTTTATCCCAGTTGCCTACATGGGGGCACGATGACGACGTGTACTAAGGCGTACTGCACGTCGATGGTGCACATGTCTTCAGCCGCTGTAATCTTGCTTGAGTGGAGCTTGAACAGAGTTAGGATGTTGAGGAGCTGACAGTTGCTTGCCGATGCTCTGTGGTTCTCTCCAGGTACTCCGGCTTCCTCCACTCGTAAAACTGTCACGGTCACAATTAGCCATTGTGTATAAGTATGTGACCTTAAATACCAATAAATAAATAAATAAATAGCACTCTACCAGTTAAGCCTTAAAAAGTACTCATCATGCTCCAATTGGAATGGAAAGCTAATTTTTTACCCTAGGAAGATCCTGGAACTTCCAACTATGTGGAATACAGATCTTAACTCAGCATGGAAAATATTTTGCCTCTGCCCTCCCCACCCCACCTACTTCATTTCGTCTGGCCACACTCCTGTGTTTCATATTTTAGACATATACAGGGGAAGAGTTAATGGGGAACTGTCTGGATGCCTGGTGGATTAATCTACCCTTGATTTTTTTTAAAGCTTGAAGATGATGGCTTTGTTCATGTGGCAAAGTTGAGTGAATTTGTTCAGAAGTCAAGAAAACGATTTATGGTCAAAGACAGAGACATTTTCTTGTTGAAGTGTGAAGACAGCTTTTATGCTATAGACAGTTTGTGTTATCGTAAGTGAATATGCGAAAGCATACTTTGAATAAAGAGTGTGTTTGTGTAGAAGTCTGCCAGAAAGTATCTGATTTTAACCACTTACCTAATGAATTGGCTGCATCTGCCCACATAATTTTCAAAGTTAGTAGTAGAAAAAAAAATGTTTCAACCAAACCATATCATGTGTGACCCCTCATTGGAATGAGCTCATTGAGCTCGTTCACATGAGGGATAACATGATATGGTTTTGTAGGAGTTTTTTGAAAATATTTATAAAACAGTAATTAAAATAATAAATTGTGATATCCTGCCAGGTCTGAAAATAAGCCGCCTGATATTTGCAGAATGAGGTCCCCAGAGGGTGAATTTGATGATGCTATCCCATACAGTGGTCCAATGTATCCTCTGGGTACCTGTTTCTGTTTAGTTTTGAGACCCTGATTCAGATTGAGGTTCACAGAGGGTAAATTTAGTGATGCTACCCTGCTGTGCAGGGTAGCAACACTAAATTCACCCTCTGGGGACCTCATTTTGCAGATGACAGTCTGCTTATTTTCTGGCTGTGATCTTGCACATTGGGTAAAGGGTTAACCATACATAAACACAACAAAATTAGATACTATGGAGTAAGACTATTTCACCTATTTAAATTTTATGACATCCTCAATTTCATTTTCATTCAACCATTAACCCTTTTACCCAACACGAATAATAGTTTACACATGCCAAAAAAAAGTCTCAAATAACTGAACAGTTTCATTTTTTTTTTGTCTCAAAAACTTAGCTTATGACACCTCATTGGAAATTAACCTTATGAGCGGTCATAAAGTATGTTTTGGAGACCAAAAAATGAAAATTTAATATTTGAATAGTGTTTTTTGTAAATAGTGCTGGCCAGTTTGAGCCATCACATTAGGTAAAGGGTTACTCCAATATATCGGCCAAATCCATCCAGTGGAAAACACAAAAATCACCATTTTTGTTATTAGAAAGGTGGTGAAAGGCTTTTCACACCTGTACCCATCTCCCCATCTCCCATAGTCTAGACTCATATCTCAAGAACCAGAAAAGGTAGGTTGACAAACAAACTCTGTATGTCACTTTCCAATCCCACAAGATTATCGTTAACTGCTCGCTCTGTTTCAGAGTTATGACCCTTGCTGTGAATGCAGGCAATGTGCTTTGGAAAAATTTGAGATTAAAAGTTTCCATCAGATAACATCTGTGTTTTCTTCCTTAACCCTTTATCCAACGAAACAGCCACAACCGGCCACTGCTATTCACAAAAATAGCCAATTAATTTTCATTTTTTTGTCTCAAAAATATAGGTTATGACCCCTTGTTGGAATGAGCTCATCGAGCTCATTCCAATGAAGGGTCATAACCTATATTTTTGAGACAAAAGTGAGTTATTCAGGAATTTTTTTTTTTTGCAAGTCTTATCTGCTTCTCATGTTAGGTAAAGGGTAAATCATCATCTTAAGTTTGATTTTGTGATTGTCCCCAATGTACTTTAGTAGTCATGCCGGGGGCGCGGTGGCTCAGTTGGTAGAGGTGCAGGCTGCAAGCTGAGAGGTCCTCGGTTCGAATCCCACCTGCGGCAACCGCGCTGTGTCCTTGGGCAAGACACTTCACCCCGATTGCCTACATGGGGGCACGATGACGCTGTGTACTGAGGCGTACTGCACGTCGATGGTGCGCATGTCTTCAACCAATCTAACCCTGCCTGTGCTGCGGTGCAGAGTTCAGAGTTACAATGTTGGGGAGCTGACAGCTGCTCGTCGTTGCTCGGTGGTTCTCTCCGGGTACTCCGGCTTCCTCCACCCGTAAAACTGTCACGGTCACGATTATCCATTGTGCATAAGTATGTGACCTTAAACACCAATAAATAAATAAATAAATAAATAAATAAATAAATAAATAAATAAATAAATAAATAAATAGTAGTCATGCCCTTTGCATTAGATAAAATTTTAAATTTATTTTCTTCCATTTCCATCAGATAAAATCTGTTTTAAAAATATGATTGTTTTCAATCTTCTGGAGCATCTAATTTTTTTGGAATACAGGTCAGGTTTGAAATTCATATATTTGTCCATTTTGTTGATAAGCTCTTTGGATCCAAAAAATGATAAAATGTTTTGGATTTTTTTTGGTTATGGTTTCCATAAGACAAAATCTCTCAAACAACCTATTGTTTTTAAATTTTTAGAACATGTTCATAATATGATGCTGGTGGGGTGGATAAAATAAATACTCAACGTAACGGCCCAAACCGGCCAGCACTATTCTGAAAAATTGCCAATTAATTTTCATTGAGCTCATTCCAACGAGGGGTCATAACCTATGTTTTAGAGACAAAAAATGAAAAAAAATTAGTTATTCAAGAATTTTTTTTGCAAGTGTCGTCTGCTTTTCATGTTAGGTAAAAGGTTAAGACGAAGGAGTCTAAAACAAATGCAATGCCATAGGATTGCTAATCCTTCGCCATGCTTTTCACATTTGTTCATATTCTGGTGAAGGAGTTACGCACATTGGATGAGCAAAATTTTTGTTTATATTTGGTTTCTATCAGATAAAAACTTTTTCAACTGACTTTTATCGAACTCCTGGAACATCTGAACTTTGATCAAATACAGGTCATCTTCGAATTTTACTTTTGTTCCTAATGTAGTTTAGGAGTTATATCCTTTGAAATGATGGAAAGGTCTAAAATCTTAATTTTCTTCAAGTTCCATGAAATTGAATTTTCTGCTCACAACTAATTGGTATTCAAATTTGAGAAAAGTTTTCGTTTTCGCATTTGTTTCCCATTGTACTTTAGGAGTTATTCTCCATTCAGTTGAAAAAAGTGTCTTCCGTCCATCTGTCTGTCTGTCTGTCTGTCTGTCTGTCTGTCTGTCTGTCTGTCTGTCTGTCTGTCTGTCTGTCTGTCTGTCTGTCTCTGTCTCTGTCTCTCTGTCCATCCATCCATCTGTCTGTCCATCCATCCATCTGTTTGTCCATCTTCCTCTCATCCACTCACCCACCTGCACATCCATCTGTCCCTCTGTCCATCCATCTTCCATCTATCCATTCATCCATCCATCCATCCATCTGTCCATCCATCCACACCAATAAATCAGGTTTATGTGCTTAGTTGTTGGTACACAGCATTGTTATATGTCTAGTCTGATTTATCTGACTAGCCACATAAATTTGAACTAACGAATGGTGTTTATGTGTCTAAAAAAGTGGGTTATGTGGCTAAAATGGTTTATGTGGCTACTAAGTGACAAAAAGTGGGTATTGTATTTTCAGGGATTTTATGTTAGGCCTAAAAAATGTAAACGTTTGTTTCAGTAAACGAGATAAAAAAAATAGGGTCGGTAGGTCGGAAAAACTTCTTTTTTTCTCTTTCTTTTCAGAATGTAGTTCCCTTAACTCAATTTATAACCTTTTCAACATAAAATAGGCCTCTCTGTAGTGCTGGGTGGTTTTACAGTGGCATACCGGCTGTAATCGGTAAAATTGTCAATACCATCACCGATACTAGCGAATAAAATCATAATCGGTGCCTGGAAAAGCTGGTTTTATCCCAGTAAGGCAGTATATAAATTTCAACTTGCTTTAATATCACGGTTTACAAGAAATGATTTTACTTCAGTAGTGTGGATTAATGTTGGTTTAAATTTGGGTCGTTTGACTCTTTTCCCTTTTTACCATCCTGTCTGCCCTCGCATACCACGAAACTGTTTTGTATTACTTTTCTTCAACTGTTCAAGTGTTTTGTCTCAACAGTGACCATTATTACACAAGTGATTGAATATTGTTTACCTCGAATTTGAAACAAGACACATGGACTGTATTCCAGTAAGCATGCGTAGTTAGTCGCATTGTACATTTCGAACAATAGCATGCCTGCTATTTAAAACCTGGAAATTTTTCTTGGGAAATGCCAAAGGATTCCCTGTAAATTGAGACTTTTACTTTAAAGTGATTGGCTGTTTGCACATGCTGACGTCACAAGAGCATCATGGCTTCAAAATGGTGTGCTCAAAAGTGTTTGACACAAGACAGATGCAAAGAACTTTATTGTTTTCAAATAAACAAAGGCAAGTCATTTGTGCTTTCTTAGTCAAGACAAATACGATGTTACTTAACCAGTCCATTACCACAATCACTTAAAAAGGCAGTTTATTTCAAGTGCTGAGGTGTGCTAATTTTAACACTTCTTGTGATAAATTGAGGCATGCAAATGCACAATTCAGAATAAGAGGACTGCTGAATATTATGAAGTTCCGTAGCTCGATAGGCTTTTATATAAAATAGGGTCTCTTTTTTATATAAAATCTTCATTTTTTGATGATCAATATATGTGGCGTGATTTAGAAAGTGGCAAAAATGACGCCGTTTTTTTTAACTTTTTTTTTGGCAATTTCAATAAAATGCTTAGACTCAGCGGTTTGAAATAGGGTCAGTCAGGTTAGAGGAAACAAACATTTATTTTTTTAGGCCTAAGGGTTGGGGTCAGTAAGCTGAAAGTGTTTGGGTTTTTTACCACCCAGAAAGTAGACTTAAAAAGAGTTTTTAGTGTTTGTCCATGCATTTTAAATTCCTCAAATATTTTAGCCAGATGAACTCTGCCTTTTGGGGTGTCCATCCATCTGACCATCCATCAGGTCGTCCATCTGTTCATACATCCATCTGTTCATCCATCCAAATGTCCGTCTGTCCATCAATCTGTCTGTCTGTCCAGGCTTAGCAGAGGTACATTGTGGGGTTCACAATTTAGGGTCAGTGGTAGTTGTGGGGTTGGGGTTGGGGTAGTACAGTGGCCCCTTGTGGGGTTATTATTTGCACTGTGGGGTTAATTTTTTGACCTTGTGGGGTTAGGGTTTAACATGGGAAAAACCCCACAAGTAAGAACGTGTAAGAACGCCCATCTATCCATCTGTCTGTCCATCTGCCTGTCCATTCATCCATCCATCAGTCAGTCTGTCTGTTTGTTTTTCCCCATTTTTTGTCATCACAAAAAAAAAAACAGTTCAAAATATTTTTTTCAAATTTGATATATTTTTTGGTGATAATATGAATGGTATTGCAAACCAGCTCTTTCCAAGTATTTCTTCAAGAGTTATTAAGCTTGCTGGACTTAGACTGTCTTGTCATCACATTAACATTTCTTGTCATCAAATTTCAAAGAAACCCATAAAAGATATTTCTTCGAAATTTAATATCTAGTTTTTTGTTTATATAATCACGAATGGGTTTGTGAACTGGATATGTTCAAGTATTTATTCAAGGCTTATTGCCTTGTTGGACTTTCTTGTCATCACATTACAATTTCTTGTTGTTGACAATTTTTTTTCTCCAAATTTAACTTTTTTGTGATAATATCATGAGTGTGAATGGGATTGTGAACCAGCTTTGTGCAAATATTTTTTTGTTAGTTGTTGCCAATGTTTTGGATTTAGATGGCAGAGGATTAGCCATCCATGGCATTGCATTTACATTTGTTTTAGTCTTCTTCATCTTAAAACAGTTTACTGCAATTAATTTTATTCACCCCCACCACCACCACCACCAAATTATAACAGGTGTATAGCAATCACTTTGTTCATCCACCATCTAGCCATCTGTCATCCATCGACAACCAGTTTATCTTACAATATCCCCCTTAAAAGTGACCAACTTGTCATTTGAACAAAAAAATATTTTATTATGCACAGACTGAAACAAAGTGCCGTTATCATGAGTGGTTACCATCCAGTGTATCTAGTGGTAATGCTAGAAGGATACACTCATAAACAAATTTATGAACAACTAGAAATTTTCATTTTATGTCCCCAAAAATATAGCTTATGATCCCTCATTGGGATGAGTGCAACATAATTGTTACAATTAGGAGTAATAAGCTATGTTTAGGCCTAAAAAAGTTAAAAATCTGTTTCTCATGCCCTCCCACATGGTCCTTTTGGCTGCTGCTCTCTTTTTATAACCAAAGCAAACTTAAAAAATATATAAATTTCATGGTTCATGTCTGATATTTTACCCAAGTTAATAAAATTGATATTTGTCCTGTGAGTGCAACAAGGCTATGCAATGCTTTAGCATTGCAAAGCCTTCTTGCTCTCAAGAGATGAAATACACCACCACCCATGCTATTCTGTAGATTACAAGGCCTAAAACATAAAACAACCAAGAACATGAACTTTTGATGGCAAAGAAATAATTACAAAAACAAATAAAATAAAATAAAAAAAACACCTGTCCACAAACAATTTTACAAGAACAATGTTACAGAGAAACAGAAAATCTACTTTGTGGGGCCTTATGAGGCCTTATGAGGCAAAAATATTAGTTATATAATCATTATTATGAACAGTACCAGTCAGTTATGGCTAAGATTAGGTAAAGTGTTAAAAGTTAATACAGCGATAATATGGCATGGGATATTGGAGTGGCAAAATCATTTTTCTGGCACACAAATGCCTTCCTGTAATGCCACCAATGAATGTATTGTCCATAAATTTGAGACTTTGTATAAATGTGTTTTGTATTTCAGATGCCGGTGGTCCATTATTTGATGGAGATATTGAAGTAAGACTCCTGTTATTTCTTTTGTACCCAAACTTTGATTTTTCAGTTTCAAATATTTTTTTTCTCCCTTTGACTTTTCCCTTTCATTTGTGATTATACATGTAGTCAGAGTGCTTGCAATTTGCTGACTGAATAGCTATAGGTAGTTGTCACTTGCCTAAAAACAGCATCTAGGCTAAAAGTTTTCCAAATCTTTGATGTTTGTTATTACTGGTAAACTTATCTGTTACTTTCAAGGCTTCTTGAGTAACGACTAGTTAATTTTGCTTTCTTTGAGAAGAGAATTAATCTGTTACCAATTTTGAATTTCATTTTCTTCCACCAGTACATTTCAAGTTCTTTCCTCATTGCAAGAAGCTTATTCCAAACCCCTACACAGAATATATTTGGGGAGAAGAAAAATTAAATTTTGCAATAGTAGTAATTGTCTTCAGAACTTGATTAATTAGGCCCTCTGTTAACCCTTTACCCAATGTAATGGCCGAAACCGGCCAGCGCTATTCTAAAAAATCACCAATTAATTTTCATTATTTTTTTCATTTTTTGTCTTAAATAGGTTATGACCCCTCGTTGGAATGTGCTCAACGGGTTCGTTTCAACGAGGGGTCATAACCTATGTTTTTGACACAAAAAATGAAAAAAATTAGTTATTCAAGAAATTTTTTGCAAGTGTCGTCTTCTTTTCATGTTAGGTAAAGGATTAATAGATGTGAAAGGCATCTTTTCTGAATAGAAGAAGATGCAATAATCAAAGCTTTTTGTTTTCATTTGCTCCTGTCAAACAAGATCTCATCCATGATCTCTCCAACCTTGATCACATACTTTCCATAAACACAATGGCATTGAGCAGTGGTAGTTTACTTTCTCCAACTTATTTGTTTGTTGATAGAGTTTAATAACACTTTAAACAATCATGGTCTTACAGCTTACAGTTTTACTGCTGGAGGAAGCCAGAGTACCTGGAATGAACCACCAAGCAATGTGGGCAACTGTCAGACTCTCAAACTACTAACCCTGCACAAGCAGGGTTTGCATCAGTTACCTTAATACACAGCACCACCATGCTCCCATATAGGCAATCAGGTTGTGGTGTATTGCCCAAGGACACAATACAGATGACATGGGTCAGGATTGAACCATTGACTTTTCGTTTTCACATCCAATGCTCTAAGCAATGAGCCTCTATGCACCCTACTTTCTTCAACTGCTTACAGGCATTTTCAATAGGTCAGATTCAAGTTTGTTCAAAACGGGTCCCTGAGTTAGTATTTGGGCTCTCTATTGGAGCCCAAAGTTTAACTTGGTGCAGTTTGAGGAAATTTCTTTAAAAGCCTTCTTCTTCAGATCAGCCACTCAGAATCTTTTCATGTTTGGTATACAACATCTGTAGGGGGGTCAGATTCAAGTTTATTCAAATTGAGTCACTGGGTTAATATTTGGGCTCCGTATGGGAGCCCAAATTTTAACTTTGTGCAATGCGTGGAATATTCTTTAAAAATCTTCTTCTTCAGATTCACCAGTCAGAATCCTCTCATATTTGGTATACATCATCTCTAGGGGGGCCAGATTCAAGTTTGTTCAAATCGAGTTTCTCGGTTAATATTTGGGTTCCCTATGGGAGCCTGAATTTTAACTTAGTGCAATATGAGAAAATTTCTTTAAAAATCTTCTTCTTCAGATCCACTAGTCAGAATGCTTTAACATTTGGTATGCATCATCTCTAGGAGGGGTCAGATTCAAGTTTGTTCAAATTGGGTCCCTGGGTTGAAAATTTGAGTCTGATTCGGACTAAGAAATGTTTTACCAAAGTTTGAGAAAAAAAATATACAACATCTCTAGGAGGGGTCATATTCAAGTTTGTTCAAATCGTGTCCCTGAGTTAGTATTTGGGCTCTCTATTGGAGCCCAAAGTTTAACTTTGTGGAGTTTGCGGAAATTTCTTTTAAAATCTTCTTCTTCAGATCGACCACTCAGAATTCTTTCATGTTTGGTATACAACATCTATAGGGGGAGTCAGATGCAAATTTGTTCAAATCGAGTCGCTGGGTGTATATATTTGGGCTCCCTATGGGAGCCCAAATTTTAACTTTGTGCAATGCATCGAATATCCTTTAAAAATCTTCTTCTTCAGATTCACCAGTCGGAATCCTCTCATATTTGGTATACATCAACTCTAGGGGGTCAGATTCAAGTTCGTTCAAATCGAGTTTCTCGATTAATGTTTGGGTTCCCTATGGGAGCCTGAATTTTAACTTAGTGCAATATGAGAAAATTTCTTTAAAAATCTTTTTCTTCAGATCCACTAGTCAGAATCCTTTAACATTTGGTATGCATCATCTCTAGGAGGGGTCAGATTCAAGTTTGTTCAAATTGGGTCCCTGGGTTGAAAATTTGAGTCTGATTCGGACTTAGAAATGTTTTACCAAAGTTTGAGAAAAAAAAATTGTTTGGGATTTTTTATGCATTTTGTTCAATTTTGAGATGAAAAAAACCCCAAATTTTTAGCCTGAAAATTTTGGGTCCGGTTCCGACTCCTAAATTTTGGACCAAAATTTGGAATTATTTTTAAAAATTTATTATACGTTTTGTGTTAAATTTTGAGATGAAAAAAAAAAATTTTTAGCCTGAAAATTTTGGGTCCGGTTCAGACTTGGAAATTTTAGACGAAAATTTTGAAAAATTTTTTTTGTTTTTTATCCGTTTTTTTCAATTCAGAGATAAAAAAAAATTTGGGGTCGGGTTGGGACTCCAAAATTTTGGACCAAAATTTGTACATTTTGGGGGGATTTTTATGTGTTTTGTTCAATTTTGAGATGGAAAAAAAAAGTTACAGCCTGAAAATTTTGTGTCCTGTTCCGACTTGTTTCTGAAATCTTCTTCTTCAGACCATGTAGTCAGAATGCTTTCATATTTGGTATACAACATCTCTAGGAGGGTTAGATTCAAGTTTGTTCAATCCTAGTCCATGGGTTGATATTTGTGCTCCCTATGGGAGCCAAAATTTTAACTTAATACAATATAAGAAAATTTCTTTAAAAATCTTCTTCAAATCCACCAGTCAGAATACTTTCATATTTGGTATACATCTCTTGGAGGGTTAGACTCAAGTTTGTTCATTCCTTTGTAGTGTTGATGAACCATGTCTAACTGAATGTGACCCCAAATACTTCTTTGAACCACTTTGGCTGGTGAGCGATTGGGCTCTTGTTTGTTAACCCTTTACGTAACATAATGGCCTAAAATAACCATTCAACTTTCATTTGTTCAATCATTTTTTGTCTGCAAAACATTGGAACAAGCTCATTGATTGAGCTCAGTTCAATGAACGGTCAGAAGCTATGTTTTTGATGCAAAAATGAAAACAATTATTCAAGAATTTTGTTTGCAAGTGTCATCTGCCTTTCATGTTAGGTAAAAGGTTAATTTACAAAACAATCTTGAAAATAGTTTGAATTAGAAATCTAACTCCTCACTCTATTATGCGGAAAAAACCAATGTTTTAAGCAGTGAAAGTTTCTCTTGATGCAGTTACAAATTGACTTGGTTATATCATGTTTGACAGAGCTCATTGAGCTCTGTCAAACAAGATACAGGTGGGTTAGCTTCTAGTCCTACAAGCACAAAATAGTATCACCAGAGATTTCCAGGTTAAAAAAGTGATAAGGCAGATTGGAGGTGCCTGTGAAACCAATAATTTTTTTTAACTGCCTGAGAAAGAAGTGCAGAACATGGAGATTCTGATCATTTAATTGTGTTGAATTTTATGAACATTTTTAGCTCAACTTGATGCCAAGTATGAGCTATTGGGATGGGTTGCAATCCATCATACGTCCATCCATCCACAATTCCTTTAGCACACCATACAGGCCACAGCTTTCACTCGATCAGTTCCAAATTTTGTACCTGGCTTTTGGGCAATGTCTACATGGGAGCTATCAATTTGTTTTCGAATTTCATTGAAAAACAGATCCGCCAGTGGCCATCTTGGATTTGGATATAAATTGTCCAACAATTCCTTGAGCACACCCAGGCCACAGCTCTCACCCAATCAGTCCCAAATTTCATATGTGGCTTTGAGGCAAAGTCTAGATGGGATCTATCAAATTTTTCTGAACTTTGTTGTTGAAAAACATGGCTGCCAGCAGCCATCTTTGATTTTTATATAAATGTTCAACAATTCCTTCAGAACACCCTACAGGCCACGGCTCTAATCCGATCAGTCCCAAATTTCATATGTGGCTTTGGGGCAATGTCTAGATGGGATCTATCAATTTTTTTCCAAATTTCCTTGTAAAACATGGCCGCCAGCTGCCATCTTAGATTTGGATACAAATTGTCAACTGTTCCATTAGCCCACTCTACAGGCTGCATCTCTCAACCGATCTTTTTAAAATTTCATACATAGCTTTGGTGTGATATCCAGATGTGAGCTATCGAATATTTCCGAATTTTGTTGAAAAACATGGCCACCAGAGGCCATCTTGGATTTGGATATAAATTGTCAACAATTCCATTTGCACACCTTACAGGCCGCATCTCTCGCCTAATCTTTTTTGAATTTCATATATAGCTTTGGTGTGATGTCTAGATGGGAGCTATCAAATTTTTCTGAATTTTGTTAAAAAATATGGCCTGCAGCAGCCACCTTGGATTTGGCATATAAATTGTGAACAATTTACATTAGCGCATCCTGCGGGCCTCATCTCTCACCCAATCTTTTTCAGATTTCGTATGTAGCTCTGGTGTGATGTCTTGATGGGAGCTATCAAATTTTTCTGAATTTTGTTGAAAAACATAGTCAGCAGTGGCCATCTTGGATTTGGCATATAAATTGTCAACAATTCCATTAGTAGACCCTACAGGTCACACCTCGCATCTGATCTTGTTTAGCTCACCGAAGGGAGCTTAACTTATCACTTGCTGTCTGTCGTCTGTCGCCGTCCGTCGTGAACTTTACATTATCGACTACTCCT
This sequence comes from Pictodentalium vernedei, assembly GCA_031216915.1. Lineage (NCBI taxonomy): Eukaryota > Metazoa > Mollusca > Scaphopoda > Dentaliida > Dentaliidae > Pictodentalium > Pictodentalium vernedei. The sequence continues at coordinate 267,734,199 of CM062291.1, read as the reverse complement.
CACAAACTAATGGATCAAATTGAACCAAATTTGGTGTGCATGTTCCCCATCATATGTCAATTCACACTTGTACAAATAAACTTGCCGCACCCACAGGGGGCACCACAAGGGGCATAACTCTGATAGCAACCATGAATTTCTTTCCAAAATTCAAAAAAATCTTCTTCTTCAGTTCCACCGAGCAGAATCCTTTCCTATTTGGTATACATCATCTCTAGGGCGGTCAGATTCAAGTTTGTTCAAATCAGCCCCCTGGATTCATATTTGGGCTCACTATAGAAGCCTGAATTTGAACTTAGTGCATTTCTGGCAAATTTCTTAAAAAATCTTCTCCAGATCCAGCAGGCAGAATCTTTTGATATTTGGTATGCAACATTGTGGGGTGGATCTGATTCAAGTTTGTACAAATCGGCACCCTGGGTTCATATTTGGGCTCAGTATAGGAGCCTGAATTTTAACTTAGTGCATTTCAGGCAAATTTCTTTAAAAATCTTCTTCTCAAGATCCAGCAGGCAGACTCTTTTGATATTGGGTATGCAGCGTGCTTAGGGGGGGGGGGGGGTGGATTCAAGTTTGTTAAAGCCAAGTCCCTGGGTTCATATTTGGGCTCCTTGTGGAAGCCCGAATTATAACTTAGTTCAATATGAGGAATTTTTCCTTAAAAATCTTCTTCTTCCGATTCATCAGTCGGAATGTTTTGATATATGGCATGCAATATCCTTAGGGGGTGGGATTCAAGTTTGTTCAAGCCAAGTCCCTGGGTTCATATTTGAGCTCACTGTGGAAGCCCGAATGATAACTTAGTTCAAAATGAAGAATATTTGGGCTCAATGTGGAAACTTGATTTGTAACTTAGTTCAAAATGAGGAATTTTCTTAAAACATCTTCTTCAGATCCAGCAGTATTTTGATATTTGGTGTGCAGCATCCTTGGGGGGGGGGGGGGGGGGGGATTCAAGTTTGTTAAAGCCAAGTCCCTGGCTTCATATTTGGGCTCCCTGTGGGATATTCTTTAAAAATCTTTTTTTTTTTAGATCCACCAGTCAGAATCTTTGGATATTTGGTGTAAGCTTTTCTTAGGAGGGGCAGATGCAACTTGTTGAAATCAATTCCCTGGGTTGATATTTAGTCTACCTTGTCAGGTGAGGGCCCTCAGCCCCCCTGGGCCTCTTGTTTAGCTCACCTGACTGAAAGTCAGGGGGAGCTTAAGTGATTACTTTCTGTCCATCCATCATCCATCTGGCATGAACTTTACATTATTGACTTCTCATAAACTACTAGACCAAATTGAATTTGATATGCATGTTCCTTATCAAATTTCAATTCAAATTTGTTCAAATGAAGTTGCCATGCCCACAGGGGGCACCACAAGGGGCATTACTCTTCTAACACCCATAAATTGTTTTCCAAAATTAAAAAAATCTTATTCTCTAGAACCATCAATTACAATCTTCTGATATTTGGTTTATAACATCTCTAATTTCAACTTAGTGCAATATGAGGAAATTTCTTTAAAAATCATCTTCTTCAGATCCACCATTAAGAATCCTTTCATATTTGGTATGCAACATCTCTACTCTAGGGGGGGGGGTCAGATTTAAGTTTGTTAAAATAGGATCCCTGGGTTTATATAGAGAGCCCAAAGTTTAAGGCTCTCTGTGGGAACCTGAATATTAACTTAGTGCAATAGGAGGGAATTGCAAGTTTGTTCAAACTGAGTCCCTGGGTTTATATATGGGCTCTCTGTGGGAACCTGAATATTAACTTAGTGCAATAGGAGGGAATTTCTTTAAAAATCTTCTTCTTCAGATCCACTGGTCAGAATCCTTTCATATTTGGTATACAACAGCTCGAGGTGGGTCAGTTTCAGGTTGTTCAAATTGGTTACCTGGATAAATATAGCTGAATATCAACTTAGTGCAATATGAGGAATTTTTTTTAAAAATCTTCTTCATTAGACTCTGTAGTCAGAATGCTTTCATATTTGATATACAACATATCAAGGAGGGTTAGATTCAAGTTTGTCCAAATCTGGTCCCTGGCTAGACATTTGGGCTCTCTATTGGAGCCTGAATTTTAACTTAGTGTAATACAGTTAAAACTAGAAATCCTGTCACAAACTGCGTACTTATCTAGGCTTAATTGTGCGTAGGAATTGTGTGCAGTTGCCATATCAAATGGCATCCAAAGCACAGCAGCTTCTCCTGGTTACTCATAGCAAACACAGGCAATATTTCTGCCAATGGACCTCCAGGTTACCCGGAGGTCCATTGGCTGAAACATTGCTTGTGCACAGGCCATATGTACAGAATTTGATACCCTTACTATGCTCATAACGCGTAGATTAACGCACAAATTGACGTACTATTTGTGGGCATTTCATGACAGGACTTTAGTTTTAACTGTTTGAAGGAATTTCTTTAAAAATCTTCTTCTCCAGAACCATCAATTAGAATCTTCTGATATATGGTATACAACATCTCTATAGGGTTCAGATTTAAATTTGTTGAACTTGGATCCCTGGGTTGATCCCAGAGGGAGCCCAAATTTAACTTAGTGCAATATGAGGAAATTAAAAAAAAAAATCTTCTTCAGATCTACCAGTCAGAATCCTTTCATATTTGGTATACAACATCTATCGGGGTGTCAGATTCAAATTTGTTCAAATCGAGCCCCTGGGTTATTATTTTGGGCTACCTATGGGAGCCTGAATTTTAACTTGGTGCAATATGAGGGAATTTTTAAAAAAATCTTCTTCATATCCATCTGTCAGAATCCTTTCATGTTTGGTATACAACATCTCTTGGTGGGTCAGATTCAAGTTTGTTCAAATCGGTCCCTGGGTTGATATTTTGGCTCTCTAGTGGAGCCCAAAGTTTAACTTAGTGCAATGTGAGGACATTTCGTTAAAAACCTTCTCCTTCAGATCCACGAGTCAGAATTCTTTCATATTTGGTATACAACATCTCGATGGGGATCAGATTTAAGTTTGTTCAATTTGAGTCCCTGGCTTAATATTTGGGCTCCCTGTGGGGGTGGGGGGTGGGGGGGGGGGCAGGCTAGGTTCAAGTTTGTTCAAATCCATTCCTTAGTGTTTTTCCATAAAATTTTTCCTTTCATGACCTCATTCCTTTGTAGTGTTGATGAACCATGTCCAGCTGAATGTGACCCCAAATACTTCTTTGAACCACTTTGTCAGGTGAGCAATTATTAAGGCCCCTTGGGGCCTCTTGTTATATGTAACTTTGGTATGATGACTAGATGGGAGTTATCAAATTTTTCTGCTTTCTGTTGAAAAAGATGGCCGCCACCAGCCATCTTGGATTTGACATATAAATTGTTATCAGTTCCATTTGTACACCCAACAGGCCCCATCCCGCACCCCGATTTTTTTCAGATTTCATATGTAGCTTTGGCGTGATGTCTTTTCTGTAGAAACTTGAATGAATAACTTGGCATTACTGGATTTTTCTGTTTAGTTCAGTCCCTTCTTGGACAAGTTGAGCTGCAGTGTCATTGAACTTTCATTTAACAGAAATTGGATTTGAATTCTTTATTACTGAGCAAAAGAAGGAAAAGTTGAGTGGTATCTTTCCTCCCACAAATACTCATATCCAGTTTATCATCTCACTTTTATATTGCAGGACCTTTCGAGTATCAAGTGTATCAAGTGTCCATGGCATAGTTATAGGATTAATATTTCAAATGGAGAAGGCTTATATAAGGTATGTACTTTACAGAGGTTTAAGTTTGGGTAATTTGGAAACTGTTACACATAGGACCCGATATGAGCTTTGGATACGATGCAATAAAGTGATAATTAACTTTTTTTTCATTCTGTAATTTTATCTGTAACAGTAACTTTTCACAACTTTGTAAAATTTTCTTGAAGGGAAGTTGGGAGGAGGAGTTAATGACTGGAGGGTCCTAGTTAGGATTGGTGAAGGTAGGCCTTGAACATCCTTGAATTTGACAATTGTATGGCCTTGAAAAATGCTGAAATATATCGTGAAATGGCCTTGAATAGCCTTGAATTTTATTAGTCCTTGTCTGTAGGAACCCTGAACTATATATAATTTTAAAAATGCTGTTATTTGTTTTCCAGTTAATCCTCTGCACACTAATTTCAAAATTTCAAACTGCAAATTCTTCTGATAATGCAAGTAGGAATTTTACCCTTTACCTAACATGAAAAGAAGACAACACTTGCAAACAAAATTCTTGAATAACTAATTTTTTTCATTTTTTGTCTCAAAAACAGGTTGTGACCCCTCATTGGAATGAGCCTGACGAGCTCGTTCCAAAGAGGGGTCATAACCTATGTTTTTGAGACAAAAAATGGAAATATAATGAAAATTAATTGCCGATTTTTTAGAATAGCGCTGACCGATTTTGGCCATTACTTTGGTAAAGGGTTAACCAATTCAATCTTATTTGACAGAGCTTGTTTGGCTCTGTCAAAAAAAAATGAATCGGTTAAATTCCTAGTTGCATTATAGGAACAAATTACTGCTTGAAGTTTTATTATTTTCTAATATATAGAAATCACATCCATGAAAAATAAGGTGTTAATCCTTTACCCAACACAAAAAGAAGACAACACTTACAAACAAACTTTTTGAATAACTAATTTTTTTTCATTTTTGAGTCAAAAACATAGCTTATGACCCCTCATTGGAAGGAGCTTGTCAAGCTTGTTCCAATGAAGGGTCATAAGCTATGTTTTTGTGACAGAAAAAAAGAAAAAATATTGAAATTTGAATGGTGATTTTTTGTGAATAGCGCTGAACAGTTTGTGCTGATATGTTGGGTAAAGGGTTAAGAATATTTAATGTTTGAATTACTTTGATTTGAAAATTTGTGCATTTCTATTCCAGTCAGTAGATCCATATAATCTGAAGAAACCACCTCAATGGAAATCTAAAGGTGTTAAGCAGAGAACACACACAGTGAAAGTCGAGGAAGGAGAAATATACATCAAGCTATCTGAGTCTGACATACCACTGGAATCAGACCATTATAATACCTCTGAATTTAGACAAAAACTGGATGATATATTGAAAAGATAACAAAACATTATATTCTGTAATGCCGATTTTTCTTTTGCACGTTATTACATTAACCCTTTACCTAACGAATCGCCCGCATCCGCCCGCGTAATATGCAAATTGAGCAGTTGAAAAAATAAAATTTTTCAAAATATTTCAACAAAACCATATCATGTGACCCCTCATTGGAACGAGCTCATTGAGCTCGTTCCACTGAGGGGTCACATGATATGGTTTTGTTTACATTTTTTTCAAAATTTAAAAAAATTATATTTAAAATAAATTTGATATCGTCTGCGTTGGGTAAAGGGTTAAGAGGAAGAACGGTGGGCCAGTGGTTATGGCATTGAACTTCAAACCAAACGGTCCATGGTTTGATCCCTGCCAGGGATACTTGCATTGTGTCCTTGGGCAAGACACTTAACCCTGACTGCCCATGTGAGGGCACGGTGGTGCTGTGTACTAAGGTATACGGCACATCGATGGTCCACTTGTCTTTAATTCCTAGCACTCTGGTAGTATTTCAAATGTTTCATCATTGATCATGTAACATGAAAAATTTAAATTATATCTTGTTTGACAGAGCTCAATGAGCTGTGTCAAAACGAGATATAATTGTTTTAAATTCTCATTTGCATTGTGGGAAAAAGTTGCAGCTGAAAACTTTGGTATTTTGACATCAGAGTGCAGAGGGTTAACCATTGCTAACCCTGCTTGTATGGCATTAGTACGTTGTGGAGTCGGGCAGTTGCTTACCATTGCTCAGTGGTTCCCTCTGGGTACTCCAGCTTCCTCCACTTGTAGAACTATCTGGCACAAGGTGACCCTGGCTGTTGAAAGTGCCATTAAACTCCAGTAAAATAAATTAATTAATTACATGCATGAACTTGAATGGCCTTTCTTATCACTGTAGTTGCTCAATTTGTTTACATATTTATTGATTTATCCATCATCCAATTCATCCTTTGAGAACTGATATCTGATTTGTATTTCACAAATAGAGTGGAATCCTGTTAATTGAAAGCCGCTTTGCCAGAGAAAACTTGCCCTCGCTGTAAGCCCCATCTGTGAATGTATGCCACATTGCTGCGTGGATGCGTTTGCTTATCACTTAGTTAGTGGATGCCATCCATATTATATGACGTGTAGTATGTTTGGTTTGTGACATTGTATCAGTATTGGCATGCGTAATAAGTGATGGCACTGCTGAAGGACCAAGGGTGGATGGCTTAGCTATCCATTTCCTCCATTCATCCTTAGCCCTCGCTCTAAGGATCATCTATGAGTTAACCCTTTACCTAACGTAACGGCCAAAACCGGCCAGCGCTATTCTCAAAAATCGCCTATTAATTTTCATTATTTTTTTCATTTTTTGTCTCAAAAACATAGGTTATGGCCCCTCGTTGGAACGAGCTCGTCGAGCTCGTTCCAACGAGGGGTCATAACCTATGTTTTTGAGACAAAAAATGAAAAAAATTAGTTATTCAAGAATTATTTTTGCAAGTGTCGTCTGCTTTTCATGTTAGGTAAAGGGTTAAAGCTGTACATTGTTGAGTGCATGTGCTTTACTGAATACTGATCGATTTGAATCAAATCAGTTTTGAGTATGCAAGATGAATGAAGCCCATATTAAAAGGCTTATCGGTATGTGCATGCTGCATTGTTTGAGTTTTGCCCATTTTAATCATTAGCATTTGACAATTGTCAAAAGTAAATAACTGTTGACACTGAAGAATTATGGTCGATGGATGATTTGAGCAATGCATTTTGTCCCTTGTCAGCTTTTCCTGACATCTGAGGCTGTCACAAGGGTTGTGACTCCTCCTTTGGAGCCGAGCTCGGTTGCTCTCTCCCCTTTTCCACCAGTGTCAACAGCTACTGATGTATATCCTCCTGCTGCTGCTCTGTTGATGACATCTTCAGTCTCCATTTCAGATGGGCTCAGCTTATCTCTGCAAGGGTCTGCGAGGATATCTGCTAATTTGGACGTGGGATATCAGCCTCAGTCTTTCCTAGCTACAACATGGTGAAGTCGGAATGGGTTACCCGCCGATTCCTCTGCTTTGGTCTCCCAGCCGTTGGACCAAGCAGGTTTTGCATTGGATTCAGATGTCCATGGTGGGGTCACCATGGACTCTATTGTGCTTCCGTCCACGTTCTCCAGCCCTTCGGCCAGTTTCGCAGCAAGGGTTGTCCCTCAGAGGTCTGTGGCAACTCCAGATCCTCAGGTGTTTCATACCCCTATATACATCTGCCTTTGGGTGCTCCGGCTGCCACTCGTTCCGCGTCGGGTGTTCTTGAGGCTCGTGATCCTTCACTGGTTAAGAAGGTCAGATGTGAAGCCACTTTGCCTGGTCCTTCCCACGTTGAACTGGCAGATTCGGGTCGTGAGCTTAGGGAGACCCTCTCCTTGCTCATGCAGGTTCTTTCCAAGAGCTTTCCCATTGCCACCAGCGAGGCTACTTGTGGTTTCCAGACACCCTCGGCAGCACCACCTCCTGGAATTGGAAGCAGGCTGCTTTCTGATCCCCCTGGTGTTCCTAAAGAATGGGAGGCTTTGGCTGGTATGCCCGAGATGGGCTATTTGTCTTATTTGTCTTCTGACTCTGGAGATGGGCCAGACACACCTGACGTTGAGAGCCATAAGTCTTCTGACTTGGGGATGGCTCTTGACTTTGTGTTTGAGTTCCTTCGGAGCTTAAACCGTCAGACAGCTGGAGGTTTCAGCCAGGCCATGATCGTCGGTCATGTGCCTACAGCCTGTTGACCAACCTGCTTCTGGGCACCTTCGATTGTACCAGTCGGTACAGGTGGTAGAGGCTTTTGCAGCATTGGACTCTAAGCTGATTTCCAAGGCTATGATGACTTCATTCTTCACTAGGGTTGATACCTTTTTGCCCCCTATGCGTTATCGTTTTTACGATTCTGCCAATTTGTCTGTCTGTCAGACTTTGACGTTCTTCGATCAGGACTCCTCCCTCAGACTTTCTAAGCCCAAGTCGGCCATTATTCCTATGGCAACTTTGAAGTCCCTGTTGGGCTTATCCAGAGAGATGATGGGCATGCTATCTCTCTAGGATCATGCTGTCTTTGCCTTAGCTGCTTATCTGCCTCCAGATAAGTTTGATGACATACAGGCTCCCTTGCATGTGCTTTCTAAGGCGCTCATGCACCTTTCTCACATTCATGCTTGTAACATGGCTAATCTGGAATTAAATCACCAGGATGCAGTGCTGAACACTAGCAGTTCCCTTCCTGAAGTGCAGCGCACTGCTTTGCGATCCGCTTCTTTGGTGGGTCTGCATCTATTCCATGATTCTGTGACGATGGTCTGGGATGAAGTCCTACATCGTTCCATAGATCATATTTGTGTGTGAACTGATCAAACTATCTTACTAGGAGGGAACTGAACTAGTGTCCCCTATGTATTCTCATCACTTACTCGATCCAGCAAAGGGGTGAATATGTCATGTTCTCGTGGTCACATTTTTTCCCCGCATTGTCTCGTCTACTAGACACATCAATAAGGAAGAACATGTCACAATGAGAACACCACATAAATTAGATTAACTTTGTTAATTTGTTATCCTAATTTGTTATTTTATGACTCAATAGGCTTACCAACTGATCCTCTGGGACCCCTAAAAAAGAGAAGTTAGGCTGAACCCAATGGACAAGTGATTGGTATTGAAAAAACTGTTGGGGATTTTTCTCAAGTTAAGGAGCCTGAGGTGTTATTTACTATATGTTATTAACCCTTTACCCAATGAATCGGCCACATCCGCCCACATAATCTGCAAATTCAGCAGCTGAAAAAATAGTATTTTCCTGAAACCGAAGGGAAGCCAAAAGTGAATCTGAAAACTCAAATCCTCCAAGCTCTATATGATATCAAGGCATTGCCATGTATATTAGCAACATATTACATGGAAGGAAAAACTTTGGTTCATGTTAGCCAGCTATGTTTTTACAGTATGAATATGTGCACAAGCTTTTAATAGATTTTATCTTACAATCAACATGCATTTTGTCTGTATTAACTCTGCAACGGTTGTGTATCCGACCCCCTGATACAGATGTTTGTATCAGGGGTCGGATACAAGCACATTCCTTTCACGTGAGTTCCATTTTTTTTCTTTTTGTTCATCCGTACGAATAAATAGTTTGTTATATATTCATCTACATTCTTGACTTATCCCCAATATATTGTAAGATAAAATGATTATATTACCATAATGTGGATGTACAAAATATGTATCCGAGTCTCGCTCCGGGTTCTACGGGTAGATCACGACTCATCTTCGACTTGTCGCGATCTGTCCTTAGAACTCGGACCTCGACTCGGATACATATTTTGTACATCCACATAATGGTAATAATCTCTATGTATCCGCCATATGAACACAAGTATTTTTAGCAATAAATATATTGTACTGAATAAAATATATTATTGTTTTTCATTGACAAAGAAATAAATCTGAAACAGTTGGAAACTAAGTTATCCAGAGTTGTTATTATAAATTTATTGAAGAAACTTTGTGTTTATAAAAATGCATAAATTAAAAAATGTATAAGACGTTAACAAGTGTCTTGGTATTTTTTCACAATTTACATCCATTCATATATTTTCAAAGTGTTTCTCCTATTCACTCAATATGTTTTTCTCTCCAATCAATTGTCAACTAAAGTGGATATTGGTTAATTGGATATTTTTTGTCAGCACCAATCCATTTACCAGGCCATCAACAGAAATATGACCTGTTAACTGGTAGAGTGCTAATTATTCTTAGTCGAGTTGTGACGAAGTCAAACTCGACTTATAGTTTGGTGAATGGCAGGTGGGTGGTCGGGGGTGGGGAGGATGGACGTAAACAGTTGGTTTCTGGACGATAACTTGATAATGGTTGAACCCACATTCATGAAACTTCATATGTAGGTTGGTCTCGGTGAGAGGAAGAACCCTATTTATTTTGGACTCGCTAGGTCAATGGTCAAGGTCACAGTGACCTTGAACATACTAAATCATAAACAATTGGTTTTTGATGATAACTTGACTATGGTTGAACCCACATTCATGAAATTTCATTTGTAGGTTGGCCTTGGTGAGAGGAAGAACCCTATTTATTTTGGACTTGCTATGTCAAAGATCAAGGTCACAGAGACCCTGAACATAGTAATCAAAACAATTTGTTTCCGGACAATAACTTGATAATGGTTTGACCCACATTCATGAAACTTAATAGGTAGGTTGGCCTTGGTGAGAGGACGAACCCTATCTATGTTGGATGTGCTAGGTCAAAGGTGAAGGTCACAGTGACCCTTCACATAGTAAATCATAAACAATTGGTTTCCCGATGATACGTTGATAATGATTAAACCCACTTTTGTGCTGTCACAACTCCACATTGGATTGGTGATCCTATCAGCATTTTTCAAAGATGATTTGTAACATGAGTCTCTTTTTTATTATTAAAAAATTATTTTCCTACTGCTGAGCAAACAATAAACTAATGCAGTGTAAAGCCACTAAGGTAGCCTTCAGCACTTCTCAGTGAAACAGGATAGTTGCTTCTGATTTAATTTTATACTGGTAAAAGTTGACCTCTCTCTTGATGGAGTATATTTTTGTGAAAAAGATTGTGGGGAAAATAATCAAAATTTTTGCATGCTACAGTTTTTGGCATCAGAATTTAGCATTTCTCTAAAGTCGAAGGTTTGATCCTGCCATGCCTTGAGTTCTTGGGCAAGACACTTAATCCTTTACCTAACAAATGGGTCACATCTGCCCACGTAATTTGAAAATTGAGGAGTTGAAAAAGAAGCATTAAAAAAAAAAATCAACTAAACCAAATCATGTGACCCCTCATTGGAACGAGCTCATCAAGCTCATTCCAACGAGGATCACATAGTTTGGTTTTGTTGGAATTTTTTTTTTTAAGTTGAAATTTCTTTTTTTTTAAACAGTAAGTGCTGATACTGTCTGCGTTGGGTAAAGGGTTAAGACACTTAATCCCAATGACCCAAGTAAGAGCATGATGGCACAGTGTTCCAAGTCCTACTGCATGTTGATGGTACACATGCCTTCAATTGCTGTCCATGCCAGGTTACTAAGTTGGAGAGTCTGACAGTTACTTACCACTGCACAGAAGTTCTCTCCTGGTACTTTTGCTTCATTCACCTGTAAAACTGTCTGATATGATACAGTACTTCCTGCTGGTGAGATATGAACAATACCAGATATTACCCTGTCTCATAATGGACACCAAATTTGTGGGGCATGCACTTTCAGCCCCTGGTCAGTCTGATTTGACTAAAATTTTGTGTTTCAACATTTTCACATCTTCCAGGACTCTGGCCCTGGCGTACTTCCAAATTGTCGCTTTTTCCATATTAGAGGTGTGGATGGCGATAAGCATGTTCAATTGGTGTGTAAAGAAATAGCATTGGTTGTCCCATGAGGCATTCTAAGGGGACCTCCACACTCACCCTATAGAGATTTCACATATGAAGAAGAAATATATTTATAGTTTCAAATGACAGTTGAGGCATTGCACTGTGACATCCGGTGAATGATTTCAGTGATAGTTGGGTGTCTGACAAGCACACATTCCACGCACTGAGCTGTAGAAGACACGGATGATCAGTCAGAGAACTTACCACATTCAGTCCAAGACCTCAATACCTTGTAAATCCTCCTCGGTTCACAAGACAAACACAGATCCGACATGGCATACTCCTCACCAAACGTCCAATATCAGCTTGACTGATGTTATTCCATCCTTCCTGCAGTGCAGCGGCGAGTTCCTGCACATTGGTAGGGGGCTGTTGGCATTGTCGTAAACGCCTGCCAAGCATATCCCAGACATGCTCGATTGGTGAAAGGTCTGAACTTAGTGCTGGCCAAGGCAATGTAGTGATGTTCTGCTCCTGGAGGAATGCTGTAGCAACACGGGCCCTGTGTGCTCTTGCATTGTCATCTTGAAAAATGAATCTACGGCCGTGACATCGTGCAAATGGCACAATATAAGCTGCTAACATGTTGTCACGGTAGTACTGCCCTGTGACACGCCCTTTGATAACATGTAATGCTGTTCTGCTTGTCATGGTTTTGACTCCTCACACCATAACCGATCCACCACCAAAACGATTGTGCTGCCTAACGGTTATGTCATGGTATCGTTTGTTTTGCTGCCGCCACACTCTGTTTCGCCTGTCGTGGAAGTCGAGAGTGAACCTCGATTCATCGGAAAACATGATCTTGCTCCACCGATGATTGTCCCAGTGCTGTCGTGCTCCACACCAATTACGCCTTGCAATGATATTACATTCAGTCAAACTTGGAATTATTCGAGGTCGTTGAGCATACAAATTCCAGCTGTGTAGGCAATCTCGGATAGTTTGTCCACTGACTCGCACATCTGTTGCTCGGTGCAGATGCTGTCCAATTTCTGAGGCACTTTGATGGCAGTTACATAATGCTGTGGTTCAGATGAAATGATCCTGGTTAGCAGTTGTCGCCCATGAACAACCTGACCGACGTCTGTCATCAACATTGCCTGTCTGACGGTAGCGTGACCACAACCTTCTAATCACCGATTGAGTAATGTTGAGACTTTGAGCCACTGCAGTCTGCCTGATGCCAGCTTCCAACATGCCAACAGGTCAGTCTTTGCATACCTCAAAAGTTATGTTTCGACCAGAAACTATTGATGAACGAGTTTATACCAAGAAAAGAATGATGAGACCTCCGAAAAAGCCCGTCCAGTACAAATGAAAATTTCAAAACGTACCCCGCAGACATTAACACGTGCTCGTGCGAAAAAACTGCACAAAGTGACATTCATGATCCACATTAAACTTGGTAACATATTGATGTGTCCAATCATGCGTATCCAATACCATATTCCGAAAATATCAACATCAGTTTGGATATCCCCTACTTTTTTTGAATAGTATATATCATAGCGACTGCACAAAAGGACAAAAATCCACCAACATATGGTTTCTGAAACCCAAGAATAAACCATTAGTCTATTGAGAGAAGAGGGCTGTTGCACAATCAGATCTGCCTTTGGGGATGGACAAATGATGAAGAGTTTGAAAACAAATAAACAAAATAAAAAACTGACTTCAGTGCTCACACATGCCCTAAATTCTTCACCAGATGATGACACTTACAAAAGGATTTCTTGAATACTTAAAGATTTTCATGTTTTGCCTCTGAAGATAACTTATCCCCCCTCATTGGAATGTGCTCTTCCAATGAGGGGCCATAATCTATGATTTGGAGGCAAAAAGTTTAAATATTTTAAATATTTAAATTGATTGAGGTACAAAATGGACAGAAACTGTTTTCTTCATAGTTGAGTTAATGCACTGATTCATCAGAAAGATAGATGATGAACAAGTGAGGCAGTTGGTTATATGTCAATAACCTATGGGCAATCACTACAGGCTCCAAGGAGTCTACAAAATTTCATCTAAAGACATTTCGTCTAACCGACACGTTGCCAAAACGACTAATTGTCTAGCCGACTTATGGTCTAGCCGATCAAATGTCTACCTGACATTTCACATAACCAATTGTTCGTCTAAAAGCTATTTGGTATAACCATATGTAGATGAGTTTTTATTTAGGTTTAACTTATCCTTTTTGCACAAAAGAAACGAAACTGAACAACTGTCATTGTTCTGATCTATTTCTGAGTTGATTATTGCCGAGCAATGTGGAGAGAAATTGCGAAAAAGTTATATAGTTCTAACGTTTATTAACAGAAATGTATAATACAAATCAAGATAAGTTGTCTGATAACCACTATAAGCTATGTATATTTCTCTTCCGACATTGATAAGACTAGAAGCTGATGTCATTTTCTGGAAAGCTCCCACAGAGAGAAAATGATGTTAGGTTCTGATCTTATCACTGCAGGAGCAGCAGTATACTTAGTTTATTGCAGTTATGCTACAACTTATTATAACTTGTACTGTATAAAGATAACATTAAATAATATGTACACACACATAGTTAGCGATAATTGTTCAGTTTTACATTGTTTGCGATGCCTCGCAGAAAGTCCACTTGATGGTGCCATTTACTTCCTTCTCCTTCATTTTAAAATATCCAACATATGTTCTTCAAACAGTGCTGAAGAACTCTCTCTGTTTGGGACAAAGAGCGTCACCCAAGAACTCACTCAACTGTTCAAACGCATCAGGTATGTTATGTGAGGGAATGACTGTCAACAAACTGAACATTCTCATTTTTTGTGGCAAACATGTTAGGAACCTAACATAATCACAACTAATCTCACAGGCTTGAAATGTTTGTGAATTAAGATCAAATTAATTGTGAATACAGTTTATCTGTGGACCTTTTGGTGAAAAGACTAAGTGTCCTGTAGACAAAGAGTCGTATTAGCGAAGTGTTGGGTAGACAATTGATTGCTTAGACGATGAGCCGGTTATACAATCAGTCGGCTCAACAGGGTGTCAGCTAGATGTACTGACATTAGACGAAAAGTCGGGCACCGGCTGCAAGAATCTTTGAAACAAGTGGCCCAAGGGACTTAATCGCTCACCCGAGAAAGTTGTTTACAGAAGGATTTGCGATTAGATTCAGCATTTATGTCTAGTAAACACTACCAAGGAATGAAGTTATGTAAGTTTTTATAACTCTGTTGTCCATGTCAGATGATTTTACCCTTTACCTAACAATGAGCTTGTTCCAATGAGGGGTCATAAGCTATGGTTTTGAGACAAAAAATAAAAAAAATAATGAATACTGAATGTGATTTTTGTGAATAGTGCTGGCCGGTTTTAGCCGTCATGTATGATAAAGGGTTAAATGTCCAGATTTCCAGTAATGCTAAGAACAGATAGTTCTTCCACCACCTGCGATTCCAAAATCTCCATTTTCCAGGTGTGGTGGTGGAGCTAGGGTAAATTTTTTTTGGCAATAAAATGAGTTTTGAATGATTTTGTGCCAAAAAAGAAGTTCACTCAAATAACTTAGTGGTGGGGTGGAGGAGTGAGTGAGAGGAGCAGTAGGAAGAAATTCTGACTGGGGGAGCTGAAGAATATTTTTAAAGAATAATCCTCAAAAATGACTCCGGGGGACTTCATTTGTACAACCTTGAATTATGACTCTCCCAAAGAAAGGATGTATACCAAATATCAAAAGATTTGATTGTTGGATCTGAAGATGATTTTTACAAGAATTTTCAAATTACACTAAATTAAAATTTGGGTTTCCATAGGGAGTCCATCAATGAACCTATGAACTTGATGTGAACAAATTTCAATCTGACCCAACTGAGGATGGTGCATACCAAATGTCAAAGGTTCAGACAAGTGGATCTAAAGATGCTTTTTAATTTAAAAAAAAATACATTTTGGGTGCTAACAGTTGTCAGTTGTGTGCATTGTGATACAAACAATTTTGTTTAGACATTTTTTGTGTTTCAACTGCTGATCAAATGAGGTAAAGTGGCTTTCATCACTTTTCAGTAGAGCCCTGATAGTGTCTTCTAGCACTCAACCAGTTAATGGCTGGTTCAGATGACATTAAACTGAAATTAGATACATGTACTATTCCTGCAGAATATAGCAAAGGCACAATGTGTGAGATTTAATAGAAATTATAATCTCATTGTCAAAGAACAAGCATATTAACCCTTTACCTAACGTAATGGCCAAAACCAGCCAGTGCTATTCAAACCAGCCAGTGCTATTCACAAAATGAAAGTGTCAATGACACTGCAGCTCAACTTGACAAACTTGAACCTGGTAAGTTATAAGTTAAATGACAAAATTGAAGATCATTGGTTCTAATGTTATTTGGTGAAACTTCAACATAACAGCATTGTGTGTGCACAACGTCAGAGCAATCCTTGCATTTTTAAATGTCAACTGTAAGGCTGGCTAAAGGAAGAATGTTGATACACAAATGCAGTAAGTTCAGAGGTTATTGTAAATGGTATCTTTTTTCACAGAAATGAATGCTAATCAATAGCTCTTATCTAGAGGTCTCGCCTAACAAGCACATCAAGTTAAAAAACAATCCTATGATAAATGTGACCTGTAGGCCATGTCAAAGAAGAATGCTGATGCACAAATGCAATAAATTCAAAGATTTTTGCTAACAGCAACTGTTCTTGATGGAAATGAAAAGAAAATCGATAGCTCCTATGTTTCTCACCCTGAATAAGCATACCAAGTTTCAAAACAACCTGATAATGAATGCGTACTCTGCAACATGCCAAAGGAAGATGTTAATGCACAAATGCACTAAGTCTGAAGGTCATTGCTTGTGGTAATGTTTTTTTATCTCTTTTTTCTGGAAATTTATAAATATACCCTGCAGAGTGCAAAAGGGATTGCACAAATGCACTAAGTTCAAAGGTTGGTGCTAACGATAATAGAGGTCACTCCAAACAAGCACACCAAGTTTCCAAGTGAACCAGTCATAAATATGCCCTGCAGGGTGTGTCAAAGGAAAATATTGATGCATAACTAACTGCACTAAGTTCATCAAAGGTCATTGCCAACGGCAACATTTTTTGACGGACAAGGAAGAAAATCAATAGCTCCCATCTGGAGGTAACCCCAAACAAGAATATGAGGTTTCAATGCAATCCAATCATAAATGTTCCCTGTAGGGTGTGCCAAAGGGGAATATTGAGGTCTGACTAAACTAAGTTCAAAGAACATTGCCAGCGGCAACAGGTTTCGAAAGAAATTGATGAAAATCGATAGCTCCCATCTAGAGGTCACCCCAAACAAAAATGTGCACTGCAGGGTGTGCCAAAGAGAAATATTGAAGGTAACATTTTTTGACTGAAATCGACTATAATCGATAGCTCCCATCTAGAGGTAACCCAAAGGAAATTGTGGACATACGGATAAGAAGTGACGGCAATAGCTCAGCTTGACTTTGTCAGTTTTCATTATTTTTAGCTCACCTTGACGACGTCAAGTGGAGCTAATCTTTTCACTCTCAATAACACTATGTTTTGGACTTCTCCAAAACCTATGGGCCAATTCAGGTGAAAGTTTTATGAGTGATGGTCCCGAAGGGTCACTGCATTTTCTTTCAACTCAACATGCCCAGCCCCATAGTGAGGGGGTGGGAGAAAATGCTCCAAAACATTTTTAAAATCTTCTCATGAACCAGTGGGTACAATGACTTGATATTTGGTATGGAGCTACTTTTTGAGGTGTAGAATCAAATTTGTTCAAACGAAGTTCATGAATCAATATTTGCCTTTGTAATGGGAGGGACAAGATTTTTGGCCCCACCCAAAATTTCTATTTTCTGAACCGATGGTCCGATTTGAATCATATTTGGTATGTTTTTTTATTGGGTCATAAGGACTTGACTGATGCAAAAATGTTTTTCCTGTGTCCCCGTCCATAAACAAGCATTACACATTATTTATTAACGAAGGGCAATAACTCCCATTATTTTCATCAGATATGGTTGGTCATCGAACTTGATGTAGACATTTTTGCTACAGAGACATATACCAAAAAGAATTGAAATCCTTTAACTAATGTTCAAGTTATGCCATAAACAGAGTTCTGAAAAAATGTTGATTGAAATATGCAATTTTCCAAGTCGAAAAGCCACATAACTCTTGTAAAAATCATCGGACCATGTCCCAATTCGAACTTCATCTTTATTTTGACATAACTGAGGCAGAAAGCAAGTTTGGTCCTGATCTATGAATCCCAACTCAAGTTATCGTCGGAAACCAAAATGTTGATGGTAATGAGAAATTTCTAAATTGAAAAAGGCCCATAACTCATACAAACATAATTGGATGGAACCCATAATCAAACTTGGCCTGTATTACTATCTGGGTAATACATGTACCAACTTTGGTTGATATCAAATAATCCAAACTGAAGTTATCGGTCGGAAACCAAAAATCTTAATAGAAAGTCAAATTCTAAGTCGAAAAAGGGCCATAACTCGTGTAAAAATAATTGGACAGAACCCATATTCGAACTTGGCCTGTATTACTAGCTGGGGAATACACTTACCAACTTTGGTTGAGATCAAATAATCCAAACTAGAGTTATCAGTCGGATACCAAAAATCTTAATCAAGGGTCAAATTCTCAGTGAAAAAAAGTGCCATAACTCATGTAAAAATAATTGGATGGAACCCATATTCAAACTTGGCCTGTATTACTAGCTGGAGAATACACATACATGTACAGACTTTGGTTGAAATCAAATAATCCCAACTGGAGTTATCGGTCAGGAACCAATTGCTTATGGACAGATGGACAAACAGACGGATAGACAGACCATTTACATAATACAAGTTTTTACAAATGGGAAGTATAAAAATAGAAATATTTTCAAATGCCCATATTTCCCAAACCACATGGAACAGAGAACTTTTATTTGATATGAAGCATCCTTTGGACCAGTAGAATCAGATGGCAAAAAAAAATTGCCATTGGTTTTGTCAGGCTGTTCTGTAGGGGGTGGGGGGGGGGGGTGGGGGGGGTGGGGGAGGCAGCATGGGAAGTAGGGGGTGGGCAGCATCCAAAAAATGCTGAGTCAGCATATTTGCAAAAATTAAAAACAATATTTTCTTCAGAACCAATGGTCAGAATCTTTTGATAGGGAAGGGGGGGGGGGGCAGATACAAGTTTGTTAAAATGAAGCCTCTTCGTTCATATTTGGGCTCAATCCAGGAGCCCAAATTTTTAACTTAGGGCAATATGGGGAATATTCTTTAAAAATGTTCTTTACCAGACTGAATCTTTTAATGTTTGGCATACATCATTGTTATGAGGGTTAGATTCAAGACTGTTTAAACAAGTCCCTAGGTTAATGCTTGGGCTTCCTGTGGAAGCCTAAATTTTAACTTAGTGCAATATAGGAGATAATTTTTTAAAATCTTTTTCAGAATCCTTTCATATTTGGTATACAACATCTCTAGGATGGTCAGATTCCAGTTTGTTCAAATCGGGTCCCTAGGTTAATATTTGGACTCCCTATGGTAGCCCAAATTTTAACTTATTGCAATATGAGGAAATTTCATCTGAAATCTTCTTCTTCAGATTCAGCAGTCAGAATGCTTTCATATTTGGTTTACACCATCTCTAGGGGAGTCAAATTCAAGTTTGTTCACATCGGGTCCCTGGGTTAATATTTGGGCTCCCTATGTTAGCCCGTATTTTAACTTAGTGCAATGTGAGGAAATTTCTTTAAAAATCTTCTTCAGATCTACCAGTCAGAATGCTTTCATATTTGGTATACAACATCTCTAGTGGGGTGAGATTCAAGTTCGTTCAAATCGAGTGCCTGGGTTAATATTTGGGCTCCCTATGGCAGCCAGAATTGGCCATGTACAACAATTAGAATTTTTTTAAGTATCCTCTAGAGGTGTGTAACTAAGATTAACCCACATAGGTTGTATCAAGGCGCTCCATAGGAGAGCTCCACTTTTTACATTATGATTAACTTAAGAAAAGGCATGATGCTTGGACTATTTTAGTCACTCCTGAGGGGCTCAAGGATTGACAATGGATCCTATGGAGATTGATTGCTTAATGTAGATTCATTCTTGGTCTCTGTTTATATCAGGTTCTGTTCAAGGTGAGTGCTTCAGGGCCCATGGGGCCTCTTGGTTCATTTTTTGTCTCAGACATAGCTTATGACCCTCATTGGAATGAGCTTGTTGGGCTTGTTCCAATGAGGGGTCACATGCTATGTTTTTGACAAACTTGAATCTGACACCCTAAGGATAGTGTATACCATATATCAAAAATTCTGATTGGGGGTTCGTGAGATTTTCAAAGAATATTTGTCATACTGAATCAACTTAACCCTTTGAATCCTAGCAGCCATTTTTCCAGCCAGGAACATGATACGTCATAACGTCATTAAATAGGATGGCTGTTCAGTAAATGTATGGGGTAGTCCAATCAATATTTTCAACGTGCAGCCTCAGGGCTGCACGTTGAAAATATTGATTGGTCTACCCCAAATAATGAATATGGACTCTTCTAATTGCTGCCATTGAACTGGCATGGAAGATACCACAAGACTTCAAAGGGTTAAAATTCAGGCTACAATATGAAGCCCATATATCAACACAGGGACTTGGTTTCAACAAACATAGATCTGACCTCTATCAGGATGCTGAATACCAACAATCAAAAGATTCTGACTGGTGGATCTGAAGAAGATTTTAAAAGATTATTCCTCATACTGCACTAAGTTAAAATTTGGGTCTCCATAGGAAGCCCAAATATTAACTGGGAGATTTGATTTGAACAAACCTGAATCTTCCCCTTGCAGCGATGTTGTATACCAAATATTAAAAGATTTTGACAGGTGTTTCTGGAGATGATTTTTAAATATCCAAACAACATCCCATATTATACCAAGGTAAAATTTGGGCTCCTGTATTGAGCCTCAGTATGAACCGAGGTACTTAATTTTAACGAACTGGTATAGGACCCTCCTATGGATGCTGTATACCTAATATTAAAAGATTCTGATTGATGGTTCTGGAGAAGAAGATTTTTTGAATGTTTGCTAATATGCTGACTTGGCACTTTTCCAGTTCCCTCTACAGTACACTATGACATAACCGATGGCATTTTTTTTACCGTTCCATTCTACTGTTCCTAAGGTTGCTTCATACTGAATCAGCTCACTGTTTCATGTGGCTCTGGAAATATAGGTATTTGGAAATATTTCTATTTTTAGCTCCTGGGGTTTCCATGCGGAAATTTTTTATTATTTTTTTTTACATGAATCAAATACTTTTGACTCAATAATACCACATATCAAATTTGGCTCAAATCAACTCATCAGTTCAGAAAAAAATTAATTTTTGGCAGGGCTAAAAATCTTGCCCCTCCCATTACAAAGGCAAATATGGCTCCACGAACTTCGTTTGAACAAACTTCATTCTACACCTCAAAAGGAAGCTCAGTACTAAATATCAAGTCAATATATAGGTTGATGAGAAGATCTTTTTTTAAATTTGGGAGCATTTCCTCCACCCCCTCCCTATGGGGCTGGGCAAGTTGATTTGAACAACAAGGAAAATGTTACTAAGGTAACACATGCCTCCCCCCCCCCTTGTGACCTTCACCTTGCAGATGCGGCGGAAACTATTATATGCGATACACCTTCTGACTATCCTTAACATTTGTAAAAAGTTTAACAATTGTAATATGATTCGTTTCTGAGTTGTGGCTGGGACATGAATATTGATGAATTTCAGTGTGACCTTGAAATGTGACCTTGACCTTACGGACCTGGCTGTGGTGTGTGACACATCCACCTATTGTCCTTTATAATTGAGCGAAGTTAGATGATTGTAGCCGTAATAGTTTTGGAGTTATGCTTGAGACACGATTTGTGACCCTGAACATATGAAGGTCAATTGTGACCTTCACCTTGCAGATGCGGCGGAAACTATTATACGAGAGACACACCTTCTGACTGTCCTTAACAGTTGTAAAAAGTTTAACAATTGTTCTATGATTCGTTTCTGAGTTATGGCTGAGACATGAATATTGACCGATTTCAAGTGTGACCTTGAAATGCGACCTTGACCTTGGCTATGGTGTGTGACACATCCTCCCATGGTCCTTTATAATTGTGTGAAGTTTGATAATTGTGGCCCTAACCGTTTTTGAGTTATTGGCTCAGACACACACACACACACTTCAATCACTATATGCCACCTGACTTGAGTCGGGTGGCATAAAAACAAAATGCGATGTCAGAACAAACAATCACCTCAAATTTAACTGAAATTAGTCCAATGGTTTTGTTAAAGAAGTTGCAAACACCATGTTCACAGATGATGGATAGACAATGGATGATGAGTGATCACAATAGCTCACCCTGACTTTCAGTCAGGTGAGATAAAAATGACAACAAAGGTTTAGTCTGTGTATTTTTTTTACTCATGAAAAATCAAAGAAAACTGATTCATAACACCTGTTTATGAATGATTTTTTAAACAAGATTATCACAGCTTGAATATTTGTGCTTCAATCTCTGACAGCAATGATAGTACACAAAATATTATGACAATTTTAACCCATTTTATGCTGTATATAAGTATGTAATAAGTTCTGATGGACTCAATTTCAAAACAAATTTTGTGCCCTCGGGTCACATATGACCATACAAATAATCTCTTCACAATATTACAGTAACATTTAAACACTTTGCTGCTTTTTTTTAATCAAAACCCTAGCTTGTGACTTCTCACTGGAAAGAAATCTCAATCTAGTGAAGATTCATTTATGATGAAACATAGTGTCTTTCCTAAAGAAAAATTATTGTATAAGCAGCAAAGACTTAGCTGCAATTCGCTGATAAGCTACTAGTTGAAAAGTTGAGGGAAGATGTGGAAAATTATCCAGCCCATGGTCGCTCGCTACTATTTGTTCGTCTATGATTTCAATTCAACATCTATGGCTATTTTATTATTGCACTTTACACTTGTCTCCAAACGACTGTAAAGCCACAGGAGTAGACTATCAAAAGCATTGCAAAAATATAGAAAAATTCCCAGGCCTTTAACCGTTTACCTAACAAATTGGATGCACCACCCGCGTCAATTTTCAAATTAAGCAGGTGACAAAAAATATATTTTTAAACAGTTTCAATAAAACCATATGATGTGACCTCTCATTGGAATGAGCTCACCGAGCCCATTCCAATGAGGGGTCACATGATATGGTAAATAAATTTTGATTATTTATATATTTTTATTTATTGGTATTTAAGGTCACATATTTCTGCACAATGGCTAATCATGACCATGACAGTTTTATGAGGGGAGGAAGCCGGAGTACCCTGAGAGAACCACTGAGCAATGGTGAGCAACTGTAAGCTCCCCAACATACTATCTCCACACAAGCAGGGTTAGCATTGGTTGAAGACAGATGCACCATCGAAATGCAGTATGCCTTAGTACACATCACTGTGCCCCCATGTAGGCAATGGGGGTGAAGTGAAAATTTTGATATCTTATGCATTGGTAAAGGGTTAAGAAGGGTAAACAAAATTCCACCACACCAGAAGTTTTTTAAGAAAACAGTTATTTTGATTAACTCTTTACCAAAATGCACACAATATAAAAATTTTTGATTACAAATATTACCTTTACGATTTTTTTCAAAAATTTCAATGAAACCATATGTGACCACTCACCAGAATGAGCTTGATGAGCTCAATCCAATACGGGATCCCCGATATGGTTTTGTAAAAAACATTTTCAACTGCTCAATTTGCATATTATGAGGAGAAGATGCAGCCAATTCATAAAGTAAAGGGTTAACATAAACTAGAGACTCTAAAGAGCCTGTAATCGCTCACCTGGAACTACATATAAAACTGTGATTTCCCATTGGCTTTCCTTGGTAACTATGAGCTGCAATTGTGGCCATGTTTGCAACATTACATCAACATTACATGAGGATCATTGGTAGAAGGTGTCCCAGTCCTCAATCATGTGAAGTTTTGAAACATCTGACTTTGTGGTTTCGAAGGGGAAGATTTTTGCAAAATCCATCAATAAGAATCAGAGAATGTCTCTGGTGGCCATATTTTTCAACCAACGGGAACAAAAAGAAGAGGATCGTTTGCAGAGGGCCTCCTATAGACCATTCCTGCAAAGTTTGGTTCACGTCGGCTCAGTACTTCCAGAGAAGAAGATGAAAATGTGATTTCCCATAGGGAAACTATAAGTCACAATTGTGGCCATGTTTGCAACACGATCAACATTAAATGAGAATCATTGGAAGAGGGTGTCTCAGTCATCAACCATGCAAAGTTTCAAAACATTTGGCCCTGTGGTTTCAGAGGAGAAGATTTGTCAAAATCCACCAATCAGAATCCCAAAATGCTTCTAGCAGCCACGTTTTTTGATGCACGGTAACAAAAATGAGGAGCATTTGTAGAAGACCTCCCATAGACTATCCCTGCCAGGTTTGGTTCAAGTCAGCTCAGTAGTTCCAGAGAAGAAGATGAAAATGTGATTTCCCATAGGGTTTCTATAGTAACTATAAGCTGCAATTGCGGCCATGTTTACAACTCGATCAACATTAAATGAGGATCGTTGGTAGAGGGAGTCCCAGTCATCATTTATGTGAAGTATCAAAACATTTAGCCCGGCAGTTTCAGAGAAGATTTTTGAAAATCCACCAACCAGAATCAAAGAATGCCTCTGGCGGCCATGTTTTTCAACCCACGGGAACAAAATGAGGATTGTTTGTAGACGACCTACCATAGACCATTCCTTCCAAGTTTGGTTCATGTGGGCTCAGTAGTTCCAGAGAAGATGAAAATGTAATTTCCCATAGGGTTTCTATAGTAACAAGCAAATTCAGTGAATTCATGTCTCCAGCTGGACAGCAGTTTCAAGGGGAATTAATGCATCTCAAGACGTTCACAATGATAACAAAGATACCCAAGAAGTTTCATGAAGATCGGTTCATAAATACGGCTTTTAGTCCGAGGTGCATTGATGCACAGGGCAGACGTACAGGCAGACGGACAGATTTTCGGTACAAAATTTCCCACATTCGATCTTGACCTAGGTATTGATAAAAGTAATCCATAAATGAAATTTCATAGGAAATCGGTTGATTTTAAGGAAAGTTAGAGTCTGGAAACCATCAGCCAATCAAATTTCAGCAACCTAATTAAATATGCACGCAAAATGCCCAAATTCGAACTTTGACCCACAATTCATGAAAGTGATCTACTACCCAAATTTCATCGAAATCGACTGACTGTAAGGAAAGTTAAGAGTCTGGAAACGAAAAACACGGAAGGTGTGCTCTTACTGTGAATTAGTAGTACATGTAGCACTGAATAAATCAAAGTTTCCCTAATTTGCATAATTTTTGCATGAGAACAAAACCTGTATTATATGTGATGTATTGCATGTTACTAAACATTCAAACAAAAACCATATAGAAGTTCTGTACAAAAAACTGATTACACCCAATTTTGGAACAAAATGGCCACTGATGGCCATCTTGAATTTTGGACCAAACCCCAAAACACATATTCTGGTCTCACAATGATAACAATGATACCCAAGAAGTTTCATGAAGATCAGTTCATAAATACGGCTTTTAGTCCGAGGTGCATTGATGCATGGGCAGGCAGACAGACAGGCAGACGGACAGATTTTTGATAGAAAATTTCCCACATTCGAACTTGACCTAGGTATTGATAAAAGTAATCCATATATGAAATTTCATCGAAATCGGTTGATTTTAAGGAAACCGTCAGCCAATCAAATTTCAGCAACCTAATTAAATATGCACGGAAAATGGCCATATTCGAACTTGGACCCACAATTGATGAAAGTGATCTACTACCCAAATTTCATCAAAATCTGGTCACTGCAAGGAAAGTTAGAGTCTGGAAACGAAAAACACGGAAGGACACCCCGAATTAATATCTCCCATTTTTTTTCAAAAAGTGGGAGACAACTATAAGCCGCAATTGAAGCCATGTTTGCAACTGAATCAACATTAAATGAGGATCATTGGTAGAGGAGGTCCCAGTTATCAACCATGCAAAGTTTCAATACATTTGGCCCTGTGGTTTCAGAGAAGAAGATTTTTCAAAATCCACCAACCAGAATCAAAGAATGCCTCTGGCGGCCATGTTTTCAAAGCCATGCGAACAAAATTAGGATCGTTTGTAGAAGACCTCCAATAGACTATCCCTGCTAGGTTTGGTTCACGACGACTCAGTAGTACCAGAGAAGAAGATGAAAATGTGATTTCTCATAGGGTTTCTATGGTAACTGTAAGCCGCAATTCGGCCATGTTTGTACCCGATCAACATTAAATTAGGATCATTGGTAGAGGGGGTTCCAGTTATCATTGATGTGAAGTTTCAAAACATTTGGCCTGGAGGTTTCAGGAGATTTTTGAAAAACCACCAACCAGAATCAAAGAATGCCTCTGGAAGCCATGTTTTTCATCCGACGGGAACAAAATGAGGATCGTTTGTAGAGGACCTCCCATAGACCACTCCTGCCATGTTTGGTTCACACCGGCTCAGCGGTTACAGAGAAGAAGATGAAAATATGAAAAGTTTACGGATGCCGGACGACGACGGATGCCAAGTGATGTGAAAAACCCACATGGCCTTTTAGGCCAGGTGAGCTAAAAATGTATATGGTTTAGAACCCAAAACAAATTTGTTTCCATTATCTATGAATAGTGCTATGGTTTAGAACCAAAAACAAATTCGTTTCCATTATCTATGAATAGTTTTGTGCCAAGTCAATAAAATCAGCTAAGAACACTGGTTATTTCTTGGGACTTTTTTAGCTGTTTGGTGACCCACTGTTTGAAATAACTTTTTTTCTGCAGTATGCCAGCTGGCAAACAATATTTTCCTCAGTAAAAGGCCCCCCAAAAATAGCAAATTTTCTAGCCTCCATATGAAACTGGGAGGGAATAATTAATAAAATGATGAAAAAAATGAGATCTGATAAAATGGGTTACACATTATTTCAATATATGAATTTTATTTAAAAAAATGAAGACAAATAATCCAACACTTAGAAGAGATACAAAAAGTGGATGATATATTAAATTAATCTGGTAAAATAGAAATTAACTCTTGGAAGCCGGGAGTTGAGTTTTCTTGCCTGCGATGTAATACGGCAGGTAATCTGGCTGTTACGGTTCAGCTATCTTTGGGCTCATGGAGAATGAAATACTGAGCAGGTGCTTCTGGTCAAGTATCATCTGCCTGACAAGGCGACACTTGACTAGAAGCACCTAATTTACTGTACGTTTTTCGCGGTATGTCATGTTCAATTAATTAATTCTGATTCCCCTGCTTCTAAGAGTTAAACATAATGCTAAGGTTATTGATTTTGTTCTCAACATGGGCTTAACTATTTTTGTGCTATGGCCAATCTGGTGAACCCCTTATTTATTTATTGGAGTTTAATGATACTTTTGACAGCCAGGGTCACCTCATGTTGGACAGTTTTACGGGTGGAGGAAGACAGAGTACCCAAGAGAACCACCGAGCAATGATGAGCAACAGTCGGGCTCCCCAACATACTAACTCCACACAAGCAGGGTGAGCATTAGGTTGAAGACAAGTGCACCACTGACAAGCAGTACACCTTAGTACGCAATGCCACTGTGCCCCCACGTAGGCAATGGAGGTAAGTGTCTTGCCCAAGGACACAATGCAGTTGCCACAAGTGGGTTAACCCTTTACCTGACATATTAGCAAACCCATCCGATGATCTATTCACAAATCACCATGCAAATCAAGCTATTTTCTGAGCTTTAGTTATAAAACAGAGCTTATTCCCCCTCATTGTTTTGTTTTAGGCCTCATAATCTACAGAATATCAAGGGTGGTACAGGTAGAACCTGTCTTGAGAGACTGCCCTTTGGGCCACACAAAAGTGGTCTCTCAAGACAGGTGGTCTCTCATAACAGGTTTCAGGTTTTCTCAAGTCAGTGAATAACCAATCACAAAATTCAGAAATGGAGAAGAATGGATTTTTGTAATTACTTTGTAGTTCTTTTTTATGAAGTTTTTGTAACAAATTGAAATGGACTGTTATAAAAATTATAAAAATAAACACTAATTTATTTTTATAATTTTTATAACAGTCCATTTCAATTTGTTACAAAGAGATTTTCAACACAAATTTATTTTTATTCCTATCTGTCACATTTCAGGTATGTATGAAATTGTTTATTCAGCAATAATCCTAATCCTAATCTTTTCACATGGGTCTTATAAAAACATCTCAATCTGTAATGAATTAGCAATTGAAACCCAATTAAGAGCTTTTAATACTTTTAATTATGTTAGTATAACCACAATGGATTTTCCAATTCCAGAACGGGTAAAAAGTTTTTGTCATGGTTTCAGTCTTCAAAGGGGCGGTCTCTCAAGACAGGTCCATTATGGCATAAAAATACAAATTGGTACCAGGTCACAGTGGTCTCTCAAGACAGGTGGTCTCTCAAGACAGGTGGTCTCCCATAGCAGGTCCATTATAGAGTAAAACCAGTCGGTGTCTGGCAGATGTGGTCTCTCAAGACAGGTGGTCTCTCAAGACAGTGGTCTCTCAAGCCAGGTTTTACTGTATTGTATTTTGTCCCTTGAGTGCAAGAAGGCTTTGCTAAAGCATTGCACTTCTTGTTGCACTTAGAGGACACCATTTAATTTTTATTTTTTTAAGTTTGCATTGGTTATAAAAAGAGAACAAGCGGCAGCCAAAATGACCACATGGGAGGGTTTGAGAAACAGATTTTTAACTTTTTTAGGCCTTAAATTACATGCTTGTTTTGAATTACACTGGTCATTGTGTCAGGAATAAGAGAATTGGTGCCTAACAAACATGCAAATTGTGCCTGTCATTGACCATGACAAGCTTCTTATAAGCCGGCTTGCTTAATGGCAGAACCAAAGCAGTTAACTTGGTACAACAAGAAGGAATGAGACAAAAAATTCCTCAAAATAACTCTTTTTCCTTCCAAATTTGGTTTGTGTGACCTACAGGAGACTTGTTTTCCCCAGAGAATCACATTATCATTAATTTTACAAAGGTCCCCTTGTTATTATTCTGTTATGCAACTCAGATAATGATGAATCATTTCTTCACTATAGCAATGAATATATCGATGAAAAGATTCAATGATTATGGCAACTGTTTTCTTTGCAAAATAACCAAAAACTTACGACAATAAATTAATAAACAAAATATAAATAAATTAATCACTGAGTATACAAAACACAGCACTAAAATGATCTCTTCCACAAAGTAAATAACTCAACAATATATAGATACACTTGCAAATATATGTGTAAACTACTACAAAAATAATAATAATAATGTATCATCTACTTGTAAGATACACCCTCTTTTTATTCTTTCATTTTAACCCTTTAACCCTCGTTTCCTGGAATGGTATCGCCTTTGTGTACACTTAAAGTGAGATGAGTCAGTCCAATATCAATATACAGGGAGGATGAAATAATAACTGCAGTCTGCAGCCATCTGGCTGCAGACTGCAGTTATAATTTTATCATCAGTGCCCCGTGTACAGACCTCTTATAATAAGACAAAAATTGGACAAAATTATACTTCGGACCGAACGAGTTCAAAGGGTTAAACCTTCAGCGAGAAAATCATCTTACTCAAACCAGCAGAGGCAATGGAAACCCAAGGAAAATGTGTGTATGTGCGGTGGTAGTGGCAGAGTTTGGTGGCAAGGTTGGGAGGGGACAAATGTCAGATGTGCAAAACCTACCATGTTGTTATTAGTGAAAATTTGCTGTAAGATTTTATGGAAATATAATTTCTTTCTTCATTCTAAGGTCTTCACAGATGTATATCTTTCAAACACATGACAACAGAAGGGGGAGGAGAAGGAGGGGGCGATGGGGCTGGATGGCAATAGATCTTTCTTTAAAACACACAACAATGTCTGTTCATGCCATGCAACATATATCTTATAATCAGCAAGTTAAAAATAGCTGCTAGTTAGTTGCCATGCTTTGGTCATGGTTTGGCCTATTCCTTCCACTTCAACCATCTTCAGATGACTGAAGTAGAAAAAATAGACCAAACCTGCCGAAAGTAGAATTTATTGCCCATATGCAACTAAATTTGTTTGATTGTTTATTGGGGTTTAAGGATATCTTCAACAGCCAGGATCTTATCAAGTTGGACAGTTTTATGGATGGAGGAAGCTGAAGTACCCAGCACTGATCAGTGGCAAGTAACTCAAACTTACTATCCTCACATAAGAAGAGTTAGCAGAGGTTGAAGGCAAGTGCACCATCGATGTGCAGAACACCATAGTACACAGGGTCGCCGTACCCCCATGTGGGCAATCGGGATTAAGTGTCTTGACCAAGGACATAGCACAGATGGCATAGATCTGGATTGAACCATCAACCTTTTGGTTCAAGGTCCAATGCTCTAAGCAATGAGCCACTGTGATTCCAACTAATAAATTTGTTTACACACGCAGTTAATATATACTACTCACATTTTGCTAAGGATCACTCCAACCCATCCTGTTATTTGATACACAAAAGGACAAATGTGTATAGTTTTAAGTTTGTTAGGGTTTAACAACACTTTAAACAGCTTGGATCATATCATGTCATGCAATTGTAAAGGGGGGGGGGGGGGAGTCGGAGTATCCAGAGAGAACCAAAGAGCAATGGTGAGTAACTTTCGAGCTCTATAATTTGCCATCCTGACACAAACAGTTCGCACTTCGTCCTCTAAGTTCCAATGCGTTCTATGTGCCAGTAGGCACATAGAACACATTGGAACTCAGGGGACGACTTGTTGAAAGTAAGTGTTGCTTTGACATGTTGTACATCTATGATCGATGTGTTGTATGCCCACAGTTCACTCGCCTTCAACCAATGCTAACACTGCTTGCACCATGATGATAAATTAGAGAGTGAGATGGTTACTCAGCATTGCTGAGTGCTTCCCTATGGGTACTCTGGCTTCCTCTACGCATAAATGTGCACAGCATGATATGACCAATTGTTAAAAGTGTCGTTGCTACCCGTTCAAATAAATGAACAAATAATGTACTCATTTTCCTTTCATGAACAAATTATGTTGATGAATAGATCATGATC
This sequence comes from Pictodentalium vernedei, assembly GCA_031216915.1. Taxonomy (NCBI): domain Eukaryota; kingdom Metazoa; phylum Mollusca; class Scaphopoda; order Dentaliida; family Dentaliidae; genus Pictodentalium; species Pictodentalium vernedei. The sequence continues at coordinate 267,703,478 of CM062291.1, read as the reverse complement.
TTTAGCAAAATATGAGCAGTATATTACAGGAATGCCTGTATATTGACACACTTGCATGCTCTAATATTTTAAAATGCACTGTGCAATCATGTTTATATTATGATTGCTGTGTGTATTCAATGTTACGCGATGCAATATAGACATTGGGAAAGGTGCTAGATACACCATATGTGGAATCTGGATTACCTGTAAGAATGTCATGTAAGAACAGATCTGATTGTACATTATGTCTCTGAGTGACGTTAAGACGTGAATGGAATGCTTTAACACAAAACAGTGTTAACTGGTGGAGCCCTGTAAGCCCATATTTGGGCTTTGTACTCAAGTGCAGGTACTGCAACATAAAAGCTTCATATTCTGTAAATGTGCTTCATATTATCTTTGAAGTGAAATTACTTGGCTTGTATGGATTTGCCTTGTCACAATTTATGGAAGAGTGTTCAAAGGCACTCTCTCATAAATTCTTACAAGTCGAAGACATATGAATAAATTTCAACAACCAAAAATAAGTTAGCAATCTACCAGTTAAGCAAGAACATTGTCAGACCACCAGAGGTAATATTTTTCTTTAAAAATATCAGCTTTATTTATTTAATTCAAAGTTTAATCATGGAATAAATATAGAACACAACTCTGGTTGAGTACAGAGGACAGGAATCAACAACAGTTGGTGGAATTTTTCCTGTATTTCAAGCGTGCCTCCAGTGCTCATGAATCCAGGAAAAACACCACCCTTGGGTAATTGATCGCTGTACCACCCCCGCCCCCCCCCCCCCCTGTTGTGTTCTGTATTAAGTGTATCTGAGGAAACATAGGGGGGGGGGTTTATTTGCCTATGGTATCCCATTATTCTGTGGCTTGTACCAACAAGTGTTAAAAACAAATAACACCATTCTAATTTAATTTTTAGTTTTTCGCTCTCATGCTATTGCTTACGTCGCCTCTCTGGAATACACTCAATAAGAATCATGGTCTAAGAGTTGGAAAATAAAAAACTCTTTAGTTATTTTGAAAAATATATTCATCCTGTAGTTAGCAATGCATGTCAGGTGATGAGTGAAGATCCATGTACATGTATGCAATGTACCCGATGCAATTTTTATATGTTACTCATGTTTCGATTTGACTGTCAAAATGTTGTGCAAAGTCTCTGATTCATCTAAAGTTATTTATTTACTGGTGTTCAAGGCCACATTCAGCATCTATGGCTATAACATGACTGCAACATAGGTAAGAAGTCAAGAGTAGCCAATCTTTTATACCTCTGCTGCCCACTTTAGAAGACCACCCCCCCCCCCCCCCCCCCCCAGCCTATAAAAGTGAGGAAACTTGCCTGAAAAGAAATTCTTTTTTAAAGGCCTAACTGAATATTTTTAACTGGTTGAGTCAGCTGGTCGAGTACTAAATTATTTTTTAAAGGTGATTTGAAACATGGGTATTTTTTTTGTTCAAGTACAATGCTACCGGCAAGAGTAGCCTTAGTTTAGCAAGATTTTGTACATATATATAATTGTTTAGTTACAATTTCTTGGAGAGTGCCAATAGCAATCTCCAATAAATTGCAACCAAACAATTTTATATAAGAAATTTTTCTTCTACTGCTGAGCGAACATCAAGCTAATGCATACAGCTAAAGCGTACAGTGTGAAGCCACTAAAGTGACTTCCAGCACTTTTCAATAGAGCCATGATAGTGGCTTCTAGCACTCAACCAGTTAAATGAGCAAGATGGTTATAATATTAACAACATTCCACTACACTGTGTAAATGGCTTCCGATTTTTTGATGTCCTTTGTATTCAGTCAGAAGGAAATGATATCAAGTTAAGATATTAGTTTGTTACAATTCATAGCAGAGTGCAAGCACAAAGCAATTATTGGTGAACAGAGGTTGGCCACTGAAATTAATCTAACACTCCATCATTTGAGTGTTGAAGTAAATTCAAAGAATTCATAAACAAGAAGCTGCAAGCTTTTTTTACTGGCATGCCCTTTTTATGCATGAAGAATAGAAAAGTGATATGATAAGTTATCTCCGCCAACATGTATGGTATATGGAGTTTTAATACTTGGATGTGGGTTTTTAAACACCGAGCCGTAGGTGAGGTGTTTAAATGAGACATCCAGGTATTAAATCTCTATATACCATACATGTTGGCAGAGATAACATTTTTGTTCCATTTGAAACACAATACAAATATAGTGGAAGTAAATTTACATTTCTCAGGTTCTGCAATCACTTGGACCAAATTCATGAATATTTTTTGTTTTTATAAACACAGAAGACAACAGAGTTACATCTCTTGGATCATTAAGGAAACGAGTAAACAGTATTTTGCTGACATATCATCCCCTGAGTTCTATGTGCCTGCTGACACATAGAACACATTGGATTCAGGGGACGATATTTGCTCTTATTTTATTTTTCTCAAGTTGTTTCATTTAATTACTCGACTTTTTTATTTATAATGGCAAAATATGATCGAATTGTCGGAAATGTGATAATATTTGTGACTATTTTCAGATTTTTTCGTTCGATTTTTATACCGAGGCGAGCGAATGTGAAAAGCTTTCATTTAAACCATATATCCCCAATGTTTCGCGTGCCCATATAACGTGTATGTCGAATGCTCTCATATACCTTGGGTGTTGAGTGCATTCTTTGCCATGGCTATTTGTCCAAGGCATTCTGACCAATCAAAAAACAGAATTTATCGGGATATAGGGACAAGGTAATTTAATGAGTATCTGAAGTGGTTCACTGGCACAATGCAAGTGGATTAGACTGTGTTCAAATTTGTCTTCTGCAAAGCCAATGCGCGATGTGATAACAACAAAGTGCCATCAAACTCCTTTTAGAGCAGTGATACAGTCTAATTATGCACAACTCAAAAGAATTTTGCTGGCTCCTCCCACTTAGGTATTTAGGGTGTGATTACATCAACAGTGAAAAAGAAAACAGAAAATATTACATGGTTGATGGTAAAATTTGATCAAGCAGGAAAAAAGCGGACTGGTTACATAACAAAATGGCCAGACCTGAACAATGAAACACCCCAAAAATGTGAATCAATTAAACGAAATTTTTAATTCCAAAAGATATGACCTCTCATAGGAACGAGCTCAACCCAACAAGTAGCCATAAGCTACGTTTTTGAAAAAAAAAAAAAATTCAAGTTAATCAGAAACAGTTAGTGCAGTGATGTTGAAAAGTTGTGCAGGGAAAATAAATAATTGGTAATTCAAGAAGCAATAATATATCATGAAGGCTCAAAACAAGATTGTTACCAATGATATAATGTACAGAGTGATTTGGTACATGGCCACCTAGTGGCTGGACATCAGTCTGTATCCTTAATTATTGTAAACAAATGACCACCCAATGAGCAAATTTGCAGTTCATGGACCATAAAATACATATGGTCCATAAACAGCAAACTTGCATATAGGTCCTCCAGATTCTACTGGTTTAGCAAGTGTATCAGTAAATGGTCTACACATACTGTAAATGGAAAAACTCCAATATTCGCCCACAAAGTAATAACACAGTGAAGACTTTCACAAGGTAGTCAACACATATATAACACAAATGATACCATACACATACATTCACACATTTTCTCTACACTTTAACAAACTGTTCATAAAATTTAAACATTTATGGCAGTTACAGTCAGATTATATACAAAACACCAATTTCAAATTTCAGGAAAAAAATAGTGCAATAAAACTATGACAGTTGCAAACTCTTAATTTTGAAATACCTCTCCAGATAATAAAATGGTCCCAAATGACCTATTTCAGGGATACAAGACAAGAAATATGTTGAAGATTCAGTTGACAAAATGGATTGACCAAACTAGTCATATTTATCCCTTTACCCAATGAAAAGACCAGCATTATTCTATTATTTTGGAAAAATTTTGGCCCCAAAACATAGCTTGTTCCAATGAGGGGGTCATAAGCCATGTTTTGAAGACAAAAAATGAAATATTTTGTTACTTAAAAAAATTATGTGCAAGTGACGTCTGCTGGCCGGTTTGGATAAAGTGTTAAAATGGAGAAATCAAATTAGGTATATTCTTGCCTTTGATAGAAATTTATTTTAACCCTTAAAGACCTGGTGATTTTTATACATGTTTGATACACAATGACAGTCTACATCCTGTGACATTTCAGTAGTTTCTAGGCAAGTCTTGTCTGCCTATATAGGCAGCCAAGACTTGCCTGAAAACAACTTCCCAGGTACTTGGAAGAAACTTGCAAGTTAACCCAGACACTGCACATTGGGACTCTAGCTCTGTTGCAGTAAAATATGATTCAAGTTGGAATTAGGTCTTTAAGGGTTAAGGAACACTCTCCAATCCAAGACATCAGTACCAAAGGTAATAAGAGTTACTCTATATTTCAATGCTTGCTGGAACAAGGCACAGTTTAAGGGATTCTACACAACTAATAAAATGGAGAACGACATGAGATGGGGACACTTTAGTTAGTAGAAAAATCCTGGTACACCATGCAAGATGTATTGATTATTTTTGCTTCAAACACATAGCTTATGACCCCTCATTGGAACAAGTCCATTCCACTGAGGGGTAACTCATAACGTATGGTTTGGAGGTCAAATATGAAAAAAATAAAATCTGAATAGTGATATATGTGTACATTGATCGGTGAAATTCTAGGCACAGAGCTGTATTCTCCAGCCTGCATGGCTTTTGCACTTGTGTTGGAACTGCTTGATGAGCATCTCCAAAAGACAAACAAGAGGTGCGCATCGGAGATGCAGGCATAGAGTTGTGGCTACTTTCTTCATGCACTCTGCATTGAAAATCAGAAATGACATTGCGTTGAGCTCAAAACTGATAAAAATTGACGAGTTCAAAATTCGTAAAAATGGAGTAATTAAAGCCCATAAATCTGTAATGAGAAAGTGGACCGGGCCAGTTTTCAAACTTGTCTGAGATAATTGTACAAAAGACTTGTATGGCAAAAATTAGTCAAATTGGAGAACGTTTGTTCAAGTTATAGCGCTAATGAGATAAAAATTCATAAAAATTGACTAATTAAGACCCATAATTCTATAATGAAGAATGTGACCACGCCAGTTTTCGAACTCGCTTGAGATACTATTGCCTAAGACCTTTATAGCAAATATTAGTCAAATAGGAGAACATTTGTTCAAGTTATTGTGCTAATGAGCTCAAAATTCATAAAAATTGATGAATTAAGGTCCATAACTCGGTAACAAAAAATTGGGCCGAGCCAGTTTTCGAACTCGCTTGAGATATTATTGCAAAGGACCTGCATGGCAAATATTAGTCAAATCGAAGAATGTTTGTTTAACTTATTGTGCTAACGAGCTCAAAATTTGTAAAAATTGATGAATTAAGGGCCATAACTCTGTAACGAAAAATTGGGCCAGGCCAGTTTCGAATTTGTTAGAGATATTATTGAAAAAGACCTGTATGGCAAATATTAGTCAAAAATGGAGAATGTTTGTTCAGGTTATTGTGCGAACAGTGCAAGCATGCCTGGATGCCCGTCCGGATGCCAAACCATAGGTTAACACAACTCAACCAAAATATAGCTATTCCTAAATCTACCCAATCCACACTGATGGAGAAATATCAAAATTGCAGATGGAGAAATATCGAAATTTCAAACGGCAATATTTTTCCATAAAGTAACCAGGATTTAACCAATTCAATCTTGTTTGACAGAGCTCATTGAGGCCTGTCAAACAAAATTGAAGTGGTTCAATTCCTAGTTGAATTATGGAAAACATGTTTGGCTTGAAATTCCAGTATTTTGACATCATTGTGCAGAGGATTAAACAAGCTGCATCTGGCCAAATTCAAGATCACCACCTTAGTGTGTCTGCTGAGAAATGATACAGAATATGAGTGTCAGCTAGGGAGAAAATCCCATGTCACATAACTATCCGATCATTTTGAGGTGCTACATATACAGTGGAGCCCACTTGAATTGATATCTCATGATTGAATAAAACCCCCTGTTAATTGCGTATAATAAAACCCCAACCATACCTTCAGTACAAATTGACTTGTTAATTGCATTTTGGTTATAGAGTAAACTCCTCTTACTTTAATAAAATATCTTGTGATGTATCGAAGAATTATTGTGACTACCACCAAATTCTCCATGTTTATAGACATACTTGGTCTCAGTGCATCCAATTTAAGCATTTAATCCATTATATCTTGTTTGACAGGGCCCTATGAGCTCTATCATATGAGATATAATAGGATAAATGCTCAATTTATTATGAGAATACAGAAATGACAAGATTCCTGTTAATTGAATACTCTTGTTTAAATGAATGGTTTTCGCTGGCCAAGTGGCAATTCAATTAACAGGAGTCAACTGAAGTAAGTATTGGAAGAAGGAAATAGCATCATGAGGGAATGTTGAACCATGATTGGTACATGTCTGTTTTCTCGGACAATCTATCTATATATATGTGTAAAGTGGGTTCTGGTGAATTTCAGTAAAAAGAAAATGGTGAGAACAAACAGATTTCTGAAAAAAAATTGATAGAAAATGAGACCCGAATATGTTAAAAGAAATTGGTGGTAAGTAATCTTATTATCTGAGAGTAACTGCCAAAGCCAGGGTCAAGAGTTGTACTGTAGTCGCTGATAGTGTGGATATATCTCCTGATCTGGTGTATGCAGGCAAAACTCAAGACCAAGCAGACATGCAAATTCAAATGACATCATCTCTTTCTTCTGCAATCTAAAGTCATTTTCTATATGCTGAAAGTGTAAAGAATTAAGTCATTACTTCACATGAAACCAATATGTAGTTGCTTCTGTTTTATATGTTCCAGTGCCACTGCCAAAATAAAAGTGTCAATGAAACCATTCCTTACCTTGACTTTAGGCTGCATTTATGAAATTAATATCAGGTACCAAGGTTATGTTGCATTTAAGTAAATTGTAGCATAATTAATATCTTTTTGTTATCTATCAGAAAAAAAAAAATTACAAAAAAGAAAAAAAATATGAGCCAAGGCTAACATTCTAAGCAGCCGACTGTGACAGATATATGAGATTCTCATCTATATCCTGCCAAGTTTCAAGAAAAGTGATTCATAAATACAACCTGCAGGGAATGCTGAAGAAATTCAAGGAGGCAGCCATGGCAGCCATTTAAGTTAAGCAGGCGGACCATGACTTAAATACACCATTCTCATTTACTCATCAAACTAAGTCATCCTGTCAATTTCAACAAAACTGATGCATAAATGCAACCCATAGTGGATGCAAAAGAAATCAAAGATAACTGCCATGGCAGTCATTATATGCAGTCATGCCCAACATAAAGCATTCTTATCTGCTCATCATATACTAAGTCAACTTACAGAGTTTCAAGAAAAGTTAGGGATAAATGCAACCTGAAGGGTGTTCAAATGAAATCCAAGATGGTTGCCATGGTGGCTATTATGGGTGGCTAACCATTAACCCTTTACCTAACATGAAACATACGACACTTGCAACCAAAATTACTGAAGAACTAATTTTTTTTTCATATTTTGTGTCAAAAACATAGCTTATGACCCCTCATAGGAATGAGCCCATTGAGCTCAATGAGCTCGTTCCAATGAGGGGTCATAAGCAATGTTTTTTAAGCCAAAATTGAAAAAATAATGAAAGTTAAAAAATTTATAGTAATTTCTATATTTTTTATACTTACCAATGACCCAGACATAGCTGGTGCTAACTCTTAAAATATAGGGCCAAACACAAATTTTGCCCCCCAATCCCCAAAATTTGCATCTAAAACCAAAGAAAACATGTCCTGAAAGGCCCTCCACACTTCGCCTCTACTGCGCATGCGCAGTGTCAAGGACGTTCCGAAATTGGCGCCATTAATCATTCTAAAAACCAGTGCCTGGTAAGCGCTATGTACTCAGCGGGGAGGCAAGAGTTCCCAACTCCTGGGAGGGCCATCCCCATCTGGGTCATTGGTAAGTATAAAAAATATTGAAATTACTATAAATTTTTTAACATTTTTATACTGTACCAATGACCCAGACATAGCTGAATAGTAAAAAGGCTGGAGGGCCAAGGACATAGAGCAAAATGGAATACGCTCAATAATATAAAATAGAGTCATCCCCTGTAGGGAAAAAGAAGTAATAGGCCTTACATGTATCTTTCTTATTTATGATAAATTAGAAAGATACAACACCTTCCAAAATTGAGCTTCATACATCCATGTACTCTATTAATATCCAATATAATCCTTATACTAATAATTTTTAAAGTAAGCCAATAAATAAAGTAAGTCTAAAGAATAGAGACTCTTATACTCCTAAAAGTGTCTGAGGATTGCATAATCATGTCCGTTGACATATGCAATAATCAAAAGCTATACTTTAAAAACTAAGACTTGAATGAATTTTAAAAACCTAAACTTCTCACTAAACAACCATCCCAATAACAGCTCAGAATTACTAACTCCGGAGGAGGTATCCCCTTGTTTTCATAGTAAAACAGGTGACCCAAGGGAACACCCTCCCCCCCCCCCCCCCCCCTTTTTCTTGCCCTGGGTCAAATAGCCCAGAGCGAAGAGGGCAGCAGAACGGAGACACTGCCGAAACAGACAGCCTACCTAGCTATAGTAGCAACTGTTAAGTGAATGACATTCTGAGCAGTAGATAATAGACCTAACAATAGAGGCCTCCAGAAATGGACTCGATATTTCTGAGATAAAAATTCATGAATGTGGATGGCTGAGCGCAATGAGTAGCCTTCAAAAATCTATAATAGCGACACTATTAATGTAAGCCCAAGATGTAGAAGAACTCTTACTTCATGAGCCGAAATCTTAAGCACAACTGCTAAGTCAATGATATACCATAAGCAGTACCGATAGTTAATAGAATCCATTAACAATAGAATGGAGCGTAACGTCCTTCTACTAGGCATCAAAGACAGAAGAAGCTTACGCCCATAGTAATAAACAGATATCTGTTTATAAATACATAAACTCTACCCGGAAAGAGTAAAGGCCTATGCCCGTACGAAGACGGAAGGACCTTAATAACAATAGGTTCCGGCTATTAGGAGCCTAACTCTTATGCAAAAATCCAACCTAAATAGTAACGGAATAGTGATTCCGAAACTACGAAAGTGAAAATCATCCATCGATAGTGCATGAAACTCACTGACTCTACAGTAAAAGAGAAACCAACAGAATTACTGTCTAAAAGGTCAGAATTTGAAAACTACTGTTTCCAGAGGCTCAAATGATTACTTAGCTAAATAAGAACCGAAGTTAAAATCCATATAGGAATTTAATCTAAAGATTCTACGTCTAATTTATCAAAAAGTTACTAACTGACTTAGATAAAGAGACATAAGACTCAATTGTAAACTATCCTAGAGTGCATAGGTATGAGGTAACATAAACCTATAACCTTAATAATAACAGGCTGCAGTAGATCTTGTCAAACAAGTATACTAAAAAATTGCAATGAGTAGTATGGAGGGATCAACAATATGAACATAATGATCCCTACACCAACGACAGAAGAGCCTCCACTTTAGCCGCATAGAATAGCGAAGAAGAGGATCTCCTATAGTAAGAAATCGCGTCCAAAGCTCATCCAGTACAATGCTTACAATGCAATACGGACCACACAACGGAATACATGAAGGTTGCGACCTTGCGGGTTGTGATAAAGATGACACGATTTACCCAGTGAAAAAAGATCCTCACATCGAGGAAGATTTCACGTTAAGTCCCACAGTAGACAAGAGAGTAAATTACACATGATCTCTGTGAAGATAGAGATGCTATCAACAGAAATGTATTGTGGTTGTTTATCTTAGCAATACCTGCTGAAACAACAGCGCCGGAGGATACGCGTATCCTATCATTCCGTCCTATAGATCAACAGAGCGTTAACAACATTAGCTCAGAGATCTGGACAAGCCAACACATACGTCTGCAATAGATTAGCAAGCTGTGTCGTAAATAAATCATCATAGGGCGCTCCCATAGATAGCAAATCTGATTGAATACTTGTTTGTTGAGAGTCCATTCTGACAGCAACAAGCAACCCCTAAGTGAACGGGAGTCCGGTAAAACAATCAGACGACCCAGAATATGACGGACCAAAACAGAACTTGGTGTACTATAACCAACAGACGGATTCTTTCCATTAAATTGAATAACGGAAACGAAAGAGTGCCTCCCTGGTTCCGGAGATACGCCACTACTGTCGAATTAACGGACAGGATTTGGGCACGCGTTTCTGAATAATGTTCATGCAATGACATAAAGCAAGCCTAAAAAACATTATTCCGCGGAAGAAAATTGGTTGCTAAGAGACTGCGGAACCCAAAGACCCTGGCACTTCGAATCCGTTGGGATCAGTATTATATCCCAATCTGTTTGACTGGCAACCGTCATAACAGCAACACTCGGGTCCGGCAACTGCGGTGGCACTCTCTGAGTCAACCACCGAATGTTTGCCCCAGTCTGAATCTCTTGTAACACTAGATAGACAAGAGAACGTGTAAATCGAGCAATTCATGGATTGCCGAAAAGTTGCTGTCGAAGAGAAGTTCCTCCGAGAACGAAGCGACTCTGAGAGAGTTCTTAACCTTACTATCCATGCGTGTGGATGTAGCTAGGGCTGCGTCACGTCTAACCAACTCCAATCAGCCACTGAAGGGCGGAGTTATACGTGAACAAACTACTGCCCTCAAAAGAAATTACATTGAGAATAATATCCCGTAAATCTTTTCTTGAAGACGTAATGATAATGCCTCAGTAAGGCGGATTACGTATGATAAAGCGTCTAAGTTAAGTCTACTATACATCATGTCGTTTCCAACATTGAAGTTGGAAAAGACATAAACGGCGAAAAAGAATATTTCCAGTCTTTAACCACACCGTCTAGACGCATATGAACTCTCGGTATGCCCTGCTCTGCCAAAATAAACTATTCGTATAAATGATAAAACGGCAGAAATGAGCAACGCGGACAAGAAACTAAACTATCATGCTTGGTAGCAGGCTTGTATGCATATATAGCGTCGAAAAATAAAACACATGTTGTAATGACATTATTGGACTGCGTCGGTAAGTCAGGGACAATGTCCCTGAACCGATCGAAAAATCCGAGTCCAATGACGCTATAAGTCTCTTATCCAAGATCGCAGCAATGAAGTCCGAAATAACAATCACTGGAAGATAATGCCAGAAGATATGAAAGGCAGCTTCCGATACTACTAAAGGGAAAACTCGAAAACTTTTGAATCCCTTTCGCCATCCTGTCGGACCCTATAAAGCATTCAGTCGTCCGTACCTGATGCAACCGCGGACCGCACTGACCCAGCGCCGTCGGATAATTCCTGATTCGACCAAGAAACTGTCAATTGCTGGGATGCTGCGAAACAACTGTGCTAACTCGGATAGCACGTCTGTCACTGAGGCCTGAGGAGAAGCGGTCCTACAATGCATTGCCGCTGGAAGCTCCGTGATCGTTACCCCGTGCATACTACCAATATGCGAGCGAACGGAGTGTATAAGCCTCGTGTCCCTTGGCTACCGGATGGCGCGACCTATTCGCCGTGGAATCACTGAATGACGAAACTGATCGGATACTCGAGGTCACGTAGCCAATGTGCGGTCTTGTGCCCTGCTGTGAGGATGAGGAAGCATTAAGGACAGTCTCTAGGACTGTCAATATAACGGAGCGTCCCGACCGACAGACATATGCTCCGAATGTAAAATATCTGAACCACAACATGCGGTCCCCTATGTTGTTGGACGAGAGAGGGACCTCTCTCGCTCACAGCCCGGACGGACCTGGACAAGCCAGGAACCGGACTAACAGGCTTCCTCCGATCTGTCCTCAATCTGCCGTCACTGGGTGAGTACTAAAGTAATTAAAGTGCTCGCATCACCCAAATCTCCTTCCTAGACCGCAACGGACGAACCCGGCAGCCGAACCATTCGATGAAAGTACGCTACACCGGGTGAGCTAGCGAATGTCACTCCGTAGGCGATAGACATATTCCATGAGCACTTATTGCCGCTAGCTCTTCAATAACTATGACGACAGAGGCACACTTTTGAAAGACATCTCCGTAACTTTGCGAACAAGAAACCAGAAATGCTTGGTTATAGCAAGCATAAAATAATAATATATATAGCGTCGTTCAATAATTCGAAAGTTTGTGTGACATTATTGGACTATGTCGGAACTGAGGGACGATGTCCCTGAACCGAACCAAAAATTTCTAAGTCCACCGACGCTATCAGTTTCTTATCCGGCATCGCAGCATTCTGGTCCGACGAAAGAAGCTGTAGAAGACCAAGTCAGATGACATACACAACAGCATATGATGTTCCGAAAGGGAAAGCTCGAAATCCTCCAAATCCCTTTCGGTATCCCGTCGGACCGGATGAAATTTTCGGACGTCCGTACCCGCTTCCGCGGAGCGTCCCGACCCAGCGTCGTCGGATAAAAAATATGCAACAGATTCAGTTGATGCTGGGATGCTGCGATAAACTGTGCTATTTAGGAAAGCACGTCCGTTCCCGAGGCCTGTGCAGTAGCGGTCTTACGATGCATTGCCGCCAGAAGCTCCGTGTACGTTGACTCCCGCACACTTCCTATGCGAACGTCCGGAGTCTGCAGGCCTCATGTCCCTGGCTACCGGATGGTGTGACCTGGTCGCCGATGAATCTCTGACTGGTGAAGCTGACTGGATATCCGTGGTCACGTAGCCAAGAGCGGTCGTGTGCGCAACTATGAGAATGAGGAAGCCTTATTGACAGTCTACTCCGGACTGACTATATGTCGGAGCGTCCCGAGCGACGGACGTATGCTCCGAATGCGAAACATTTTGTACCACAACATCTGGGGCCACATGTTGTTGAACGAGAGAGGGGCCTCTCTCGCTTGCTGTCCGGATGGACCGGAACGAGCTATGAACCGGACTAAAAGGCTTCCTCCGTTCTCCCTCCGATCCGCCGTCACTGGGTGTGCATTAGGTTGATTTATAGTGCTCGCATCACCCCAAAATTCCTTCTAGACCGCAACGGACGAACCTGGCTGCCGAACCATTCGGTGAATGGACGCTACACCGGGCGAGCTAGCGGACGTCAAAGGCCGTCGAACCTACTAGGGTCCTCTTAGGCAATTGGCGTATTTACATGAGCACTTTTCCGCTAGCCCTTCATTAATTGTGACGACGGAGGCACACTGTTGGAAGACATCACAGATACATCACCCTAATCTTGATCGTCTGAAATAGAAATTGATAAAGTAGAGTGACCCTGCAGGGAAAGGACCGGAGTGTCCAATTCCCCAATAACATACCGTGACATACGCTTCCCATATTGTCATCGAAATCATACGATACATAACAGGAGTTAATGCGAGTACACTGACCACATATAGAATGATTATAAAGTCAGAGGAAGACTTCCTCTTATTACAATTGATCAATATCCTTTCAAAGTGAAAAGAAAACAAGTCCTGGTACTCGCACTAACCCCTGGCAATCAAAATACATAATAATAATATGATCCATTAATATAGAAAAAATAATTGAAATCAAAATATTTTGAAAAAACATTTTTTCAGAACAGCCCAAGTTTCTGAAAAGTAACGTTGAGCCCCAATGGATCCCAAGCCTAAGTGTGGACAAAAAATTTTAAAAATATTTTAAACAATTTATTCAACACTTACGAACAATAATAATGTATCTAGTTATGATTAAAATAACATAAAGATATTATTTTCCAGAAATCCCCCCCTCACACAGAGGGCTGTTGTAAATGTAAACAATGAGTGTAAAAACACTAAAATAAGACTCCAGGCACCCAGGCCCGAAATCAGTTACCAAAAATACACTATCTGATGCAAAACAGAGACTTCCAGGGAAGAAACTGCAGAACATCAGATGGTAGATGCCGAACACAGCGCCTAACCACCCGTAGGTGAAGACGTAAACATGGGGAAAAGAACAGAATTCATTCTGTTATTCAGCTAAAACTCCCAAGAAAATTTAGTAATAATAATTACAAAAACTATGCCAAAAGCATGGGAGAATAGCAAGGGGGGGGGGGGGGGACTTAAAGGACAGGGAGAGAGGAAAACACTTAAAAAACAGTGTAACTAAATAGTCAGAATGACAACAAAATGGCTGCTGCCTCGAAAATAGGTAACTTAACATAATTTCATTAAAAAATTTGAAGTTACAGCCCTGATAATATTCTGTCACACATTTTTTCCTCTCCTCCTTCTCTATCCTCCTTAGAATCACCATTTCACTAATATTTATGTGTCTGGCATCATTTAAACTGAGATTTACAAGCACAAAGATCAGTCAGATGTTAACTGATGAAGGGCCAAACTTAGAATGATTAATGGCGCCAATTTCGGAACGTCCTTGACACTGCGCATGCGCAGTAGAGGCGAAGTGTGGAGGGCCTTTCAGGACATGTTTTCTTTGGTTTTAGATGCAAATTTTGGGGATTGGGGGGCAAAATTTGTGTTTGGCCCTATATTTTAAGAGTTAGCACCAGTTATGTCTGGGTCATTGGTACTTTATAAAAATATTGAATGGCAGTTTTTGTGAAGAGTGTTGGCCAGTTTTGGCCGTTACGTTGGGTAAAGAGTTAACAGAACAGGACACTCTTATCTTCCCTGCTAAATTTCAAGAAAGTTGTTACAAAAATGTGACCTTTAAAGTGTTCTGAGGAAATTTAAGATGGCTGCTATGGCGGCACTTACAGACAGTCAACCTAGACCATTATACAACATTCTAATATTAGTATGAACATGAACATGCATATAAAAAGAACTGCAGGCTGCACCCTGTGCAGAGCAAGTTGCAGACAGATGGAAGTTTGGTTTCAATCAGCGAAGTGGAATTTTAATTAGAGAGCGGAAAGCGACTACACCCATAAAAGTTTCTGGTTCAAGGTCACTGTGACTATGACCTTTGGCACAATGGCCCCAAAATAAATAGGTTTTTTTTCTTTCATCATACCCAACCCACATATAAGTTGGGTTTTGATTGGCCAAGTGGATCTTTAAGTTGAGAGCAGAAGCCAACTCTGTCTACATCAAGAGACAGATAGCACCACAGCCAAATATTTCCCCAACCCTGCAGAAAGACAATGAAAGTGTCAATGACACTGTAGCTTAACTTGTGTGTTGTGTTTGATGAAAAGGATAATGTTCAATGTTTATGAAAGGATTATGAAATAAGACAAGAATTGTGATAATTGGGAATATGTTCATTTTCTGTTCCCTGTATGCTATGTTTATGATAAAAATAATATGAGGTGTACACTGTACTAAAGATCTGAGGGGTGGGTTAATATGACCTCACAGTTAATATATGTGGCCCTCACAGTTAACATATATCAACAAAATTACAATGAAATTATTCCAAAATGAGTCATCCTATCAAGTTACATTAAAATCCCTTCATAAATATGGCCTGTAGACTGTGCTAAAGGTTTTCGGGCTTCGGGCCTCTGTAGCCGTCAGTTTCCCAATTGCGTCCAAAGGGGACGTTCTCATCTAGACATTATATGAAGTCAACCTACCAAGTTACAATGAAATCCCTCCATAAATACGACCTGTAGACTGTGCTAAAGGTTTTCGGGCTTCAGGCACCTGTAGACATCACAGTTGACCAACCACGACCAAAAGGGGATGTCATCATCTAGGCATTATATGGAGTCAACCTAACAAGTTACAATGAAATCCTTCCATAAATACGACCTACAGACATGCTAAAGGTTTTTGGGCTCGGGCAGCCATCAAGGCTGAATGATCATGACCAAAAGGGGACGTTCTCATCTGGACACTATTTGGAGTCATCCTACCAAGCTACAATAAAATCCCTTCATAATTATGACCTGTAGACTGTTCTAAAGGTTTTCGGGCTTTGGGCCCCTGAAGCCGTCACAGTTGCCCACTCGTGTCCAAAAGGGGACGTTCTCATCTAGACATTATATGAAGTCAACCTACCAAGTTACAATGAAATCCCTTCATAAATATGACCTTAGACTGTGCTAAAGGTTTTCGGGCTTCGGGCTCGGGCAGCCATCATGGTTGAATGTTCGCAACCAAAGGGGACAATCTCATCTGGGCATCATCTGGAGTGATCCTAAGAAGTTACAATGAAATCCCTTCATAAATATGACCTGTAGACCGTGTTCAAGGTTTTTGGGCTTCGGGCACCTGTAGCCATCACAGTTGACCAATCACGACCAAAAGGGGATGTCATCATCTAGGCATTATATGGAGTCAACCTAACAATGTTACAATGAAATCCTTCTATAAATATAACCTTTTGCCTATGCTAAAGGTTTTTGGGCTCGGGCACCCATCAAGGCTGAATGATCACGGCCAAAATGGGACGTTCTCATCTTGACCTTATTTGGAGTCAACCTACCAAGTTACAATGAAATCCCTTCATAAATATGACCTGTAGACAGTGCTAAAGGTTTTTGGGCTTCGGGCACCTTTAGCCGTCAAAGTTGGCCAAACATGTCCAAAAGGGGATGTTCTCATCTAGACATTATATGAAGTCAACCTACCAAGTTACAATGAAATCCCTTCACAAATATGACTTGTAGACTGTGCTTAGGGTTTTCGGGCTTCGGGCTCGGGCAGCCATCATGGTTGAATAATCGCAACCAAAGGGGACAATCTCATCTGGGCATCATCTGGAATGATCCTATGAAGTTACAATGAAATCCCTTCATAAATATGACCTGTAGACTGTGCTCAAGGTTTTTGGGCTTCGGGCACTTGTAGCCAACACAGCTGACCAATTACGACCAAAAGGGGATGTCATCATCTAGGCATTATATGGAGTCAACCTAATAGGTTACAATGAAATCCTTCCATAAATATGACCTTTTACCTATGCTAAAGGTTTTTGGGCTCAGGCACCCATCAAGGCTGAATGATCGTGATCAAAAGGGGACGTTCTCATCTAGACATTATTTGGAGTCATCCTACCAAGTTACAATGAAATCCCCTCATAAATATGACCTGTAGACTGTGCTAAAGGTTTTCGGGCTTCGGGCACCTTTAGCCGTCACAGTTGCCCAATCATGTCCAAAAGGGGACGTTCTCATCTAGACATTATATGAAGTTAACCTACCAAGTTACAATGAAATCCCTTCATAAATATGACCTGTAGACTGTGCTAAAGGTTTTCGGGCTTTGGGCTCCGGCAGCCATCATGGGTGAATGATCGCACGTTCTCATCTAGACATTATATGAAGTTAACCTACCAAGTTACAATGAAATCCCTTCATAAATATGACCTGTAGACTGTGCTAAAGGTTTTTGGGCTTCGGGCTCGGGCAGCCATCATGGGTGAATGATCGCAACCATAGGGGACAATCTCATCTGAGCATCATCTGGAGTGATCCTAAGAAGTTACAATGAAATGCCTTCATAAATATGACCTGTAGACTGTGCTCAAGGTTTTTGGGCTTCGGGCACTTGTAGCCATCACAACTGACCAATCACGACCGAAAGGGGATGTCATCATCTAGGCATTATATGGAGTCAACCTAACAGGTTACAATGAAATCCTTCCATAAATATGACCTTTTGCCTATGCTAAAGGTTTTTGGGCTCGGGCACCCATCAAGGCTGCATGATCGCGATCAAAATGGGACGTTCTCATCTGGACATTATTTGGAGTCATCCTGCCAAGTTACAATGAAATCGTTTCATAAATATGACCTCTAGACTGTGCTAAAGGTTTTCGGGCTTCGGGCTCCTGTAGCTGTCACAGTTGCCCAATCACGTCCAAAGGGGGACTTTCTCATCTAGACATTGTATGAAGTCAACCCACCAAGTTACAATGAAATTCCTCAATAAATATGACCTGTAGACTGTGCTAAAGGTTTTCGGGTTTTGGGCTCGGGCAGTCGTCACGGTTGGCAGATCATGCCCAAATGGGGAAATTCGCATCTAGACATCATAAGGAGTCATCCTACCAAGTTACAATGAAATCCCTCCACATTAAACATGACCTGCAGACTGTGCTAAAAGTTTTTGGGTTTCGGGCTTGGGCAGCCATCACGGTTGATAGATCATGCCTCAAAGGGGACGTTCTCATCTAGGCCCTATACAGAGGCATCCTACCAAGTTACAATGAAATCCCTTCATAAATACGACCTGTAGACTGTGCTAATGGTTTTCGGATTTTGGGCTTGGGCAGCCATACCGGTTGCCCGATCGCGACCAAAAGGGGAAGTTCTCATCTAGACATGAACCCAAACCTGCATATGAAACGATCAGACAAGAACTGCGGGGTGTAGCCCGTGCTAAAGGAAAATGTGAACAGACTCACAGACTAACAGACTCACAGACTAACAGACTTCTACATGCATGATGGCAATAGCTTATCTTGACTATGTCAAG
Organism: Pictodentalium vernedei; assembly: GCA_031216915.1. Taxonomy (NCBI): domain Eukaryota; kingdom Metazoa; phylum Mollusca; class Scaphopoda; order Dentaliida; family Dentaliidae; genus Pictodentalium; species Pictodentalium vernedei. The sequence goes on along the minus strand of CM062291.1, from coordinate 267,685,020 downwards.
TTAAGCTAAAAATCAGCCTATGGTTTCACAGGAACAGTATTTGAAAACGTCATATTTTACATACCTCTATGAGTTTTGAAAGTTCTGGCCCTTTGATATCATTCAATTTGGCTGCTAATATTAGACAGGCTCCAGAACAAAGTTTTCTGTTTTGTTTGTTGATCAAGTTCTGAAAGAAGATACATATCTTTGTGGCATATTCAAATAAAGACAGAAACACATTCATCATTACAGAAGTTTTGAGGGGATTTGGATTGAATCCCTTGAAAATGGAAAACATTTGCTGTGGTACATAACATGCTATGGTTGGGGCTTTACACCAAAGTGCTGCAATACTGGGTTTTTTTTGTTTGTTTTTATTCCACAGGGTTCTAATATGACTGTACATGACAGAAAAAATTCAGTACTTCAAGGACTTTTTCAAGGAATTTACAAGCACTTTCCAGGACAATTGTTTGAATTTAATTCAAGCATTTCTGATGACTGTTTACAAGCCAGCAAAGCTGAAAATTGGTGTTTGGACACAATCACTGTCAGTCCCAAATTCGTCAGATGCTAGACACAAATGTTTAGGAGGCTAACACTGAGACAGGTATTGGCATGTCTCTGTACTCTATGTCTATGGTCCCCTCCCACATGTGGGAGTTGGGTAGTCTCTGAAAGACTTATTACTACCTCAGGCTTGCTCAGGTGCAGAGCTCAAGCAGGCCTGAGGTAGTAAGGAGTCTTACAGAGAAGTAAGAAGTCTTAAAAAGACTTGAGGTTGAACCTTCCTGTGGGGAAGTTTTGCAACAAATATGCTCAACATCATGCTACATAAGTCTGTTTCTGAGCATCAGTGCCACATAATTATATTGATACAAATATGATCAGAACTATGGGCTATTCCTAGTTGGTAAGGGTCTGGTTGGATGTTGAGGTCTAAGGCCTTCCCCCCACCCCAGCACCTCCTGCATAGCTTCCTCGCTGAGATAGGGAGATCAATCCAAGGAAAAATAGGCCGATGAAATCGTCAGATGTGTACCCATATGCGCAACTAGTAAAAAGCTGTATGACGGAGGGCCATCACGGATGCTGACATTATATGCACCATACATGGTATGGGTACATACAGAAATGGATTGGAGGAGTGTCTAATTTGATGGATAAAGGGTTAATATCTCCGGATCAAATCATCAGATTTACATAAAAAACTACACAGCACAGCACATCAGTAACCTGAACACAAATATAAAGTAACTTGACAATCCAAGCAATATTTTTCAAGTTATCGAATGCCAACGAAATGGATACAGATGCCGGACGGACAGACAGATGGACGGAGGGAATCACAAAGGATGGACGAACGACGGATGGCCACCCCGGATGCCAGCATTATGTGTACCATACATAGTATGGGTACACATAAAAATGAATAGCATAGTATGGAAGAAGATAAATTATTTTCTTTCCAAAAATATATATATTTTGGTAAATTTGCAACAAAATATAAATTATATCAATCAAAATCTTGTTGGTTCCAGACATTTTGTCACACATCAATTCTGTAGGTTTGGCTACTAATTCTTATACATGTATTCCAAACCTATAATAACTGTATGTGACAAGTATCAGTGCCAGTTGCTGGTATCTTTGGATAAAAAATAGGCCGATGAAATCGTCAGATGTGTACCCATATGTGCAACTAGTAGAAAGCTGTATGATGGAGGGCCACCACGGATGCCGACATTATGTACACCATACATGGTATGGGTACATATAGAAATGGATTGGAGGAGTGCCTAATTTGATGGATAAAGGGTTAATATCTCCAGATCAAATTATCAGATTTACATAAAAACTATACAGCACAGCACATCAGTAACCTGAATACATATATAAAGTAACATGACAATCGACTGATATTTTTTGAGTTATCTCATGCCAAAGGGATTGGAGGAATTTTCAATTTGAAGGATAAAGGGTCAATATCTCAGGATCAAATTATCAGATTTACACCAAAAACTATACAGCTCAGCACATCAGTAACCTGAACAAAATTAAAAAGTAACTTGAAATCCAAGCAATATTTTTCAAGTTATCGAATGCCAAAAGGATTGGAGGAATTTTCAATTTGAAGGATAAAGGGTTAATATCTCAGGATCAAAATAACAGATTTACACCAAAAACTATATAGCTCGGTACATCAGTAACCTGAACACAAATATAAAGTAACTTGACAATGCAAGCAATATTTTTCAAGTTATCGAATGCCAAAGGGATTGGAGGAATTTTCAATTTGAAGGATAAAGGGTTAATACCTCATGATTAAATTATTAGATTTACACCAAAAACTATACAGCTCAGCACATCAGTAACCTGAACACAAATATAAAGTAACTTGACAATCCAAGCAATATTTTTCAAGTTATCGAATGCCAAAGGGATTGGAGGAATTTTCAATTTGAAGGATAAAGGGTTAATATCTCAGGATCAAAATAACAGATTTACACCAAAAACTATACAGCTTGGCACATCAGTAACCTGAACACAAATATAAAGTAACTTGACAATCCAAGCAATATTTTTCAAGTTATCGAATGCCAAAGGGATTGGAGGAATTTTCAATTTGAAGGATAAAGGGTTAATATCTCGGGATCAAATCATCAGATTTACACCAAAAACTATACAGCTCAGCAAATCAGTAACCTGAACACAAATATGAAGTAACTAGACAATCCAAGCAATATTTTTCAAGTTATCGAATGCCAAAGGGATGCGAGGAATTTTCAATTTGAAGGATAAAGGGTTAATATCTCGGGATCAAATTATCAGATTTACACCAAAAACTATACAGCTTGGCACATCAGTAACCTGAACACAAATATAAAGTAACTTGACAATCCAAGCAATATTTTTCAAGTTATCGAATGCCAAAGAAATGGATACGGACGCCGGATGGACAGATGGACAAAGGATGGACGAATGATGGATGGCCACCCCGGATGCCGGCATTATGTGTACCATACATAGTATGGGTACATATAAAAAGAAATACCACAGCTTACAAGTGGTCATTTACCCAAAAGAAGCCAACCATTTACAAAATTACCTAATGCTACTGTTTGAGGACTTTGGAAGGCATTTTCCATTCAAGTCGGATTTTTAAACATTTGCAAGGTGCCATAATCTCAGTTTCAAAATTTAAGCACTTTCAAGGATCCATAAAAAACCTGTTCTAGCTTCAACGATATAATCCCTGTTGATGATGATGATATTTTATCAACATCATGGGGTAGGGCATCCTTTTTGTATAATGTTGTTAAGAATATACCCAGTACAGTAATTAGTAATTATAGCAAGAACTATATTTCTAGGACATTTTAGACAATTTTTGATACTATTCTAAACTACATGCATAAAGTAGGGTTCATACACCTTTCCTACTAAGAAATTCCATAACTTTTCCAAAATTTTTCAAGGAGTTTAAAACAAATTCTCCTGGACAAAAAATTACAAAACATTTCCATACCTAATACATGTTCCAAATACTTCCATTCACCACAAGCGAACTGCTGTGCAATCCCACTGTCTGGAAATATCTGCTTGATGAGTATGGTCACATCCGAGTTTGAATTGTGCTGAGAAACTGTATAAAGAGTCCACAAAGAGAGATGCGCAATATATTCTAAGTACGCAAATGCTTCCTAATCGGGTCGTGGGAAAGAGATCTGGAATATTTTATGTCGCGTTGTTTAAGCTACCTTTTTCTCCTAATTCCATGACAATTTCATACCCATCCTAATTAAATTTTATTTCTCCAGAACTTGTACAAATCAATATTAAAAACACTTCTATTTTCCATACTTTTCAAAAGTAGGTGAAATTATTTTTCCAATTCCATACTTTTTACAGGATTCCATACCTGCGTATGAACCATATAAAGACTTGAGTTAGACTTCTGATTAAGAATAAAGATATCAGTCAACACCAAGAAAGCTAAAGTCAAATCTGTTCACCTTCAATGTTTGACTAATAATCAACAAGAAAAGTCATATTAACTGAGCAGTTGTTGTTAGTTAGGAATAGGTAGATGGTACTTGACTGAGAACAACTGCTAAGCCGTAAGTCTTGATACTTTTTAATGTGTAATCAATTCTCTCTTCTTGCCAAGGTTTTCAAAAGTCACAATTTAGAAGCATCCTTAAAAATCAAGAACTTTCAAGGCTAATGCACAAATTTCCTGTACTTTCAAGGCTTTGAAAACACAGGGGCCAAATATGGGACACTTTCCCAATGGCATTTTGGCATGATTTTTCCCCAATTCAACCAAAAATTTCCCAATCTGTCCTGATTCAAATAAAAATTTAATTCTTTTTTAACTCTGGAAGGCCTAATTCTGACTTTTGTCACTTTTTACTGCAACAAAACAGGTGCCCCAACAGGCAGTTTTTATATACATTTGCAAGTTACAAACCAAGAACTTTGTCAGTTGTTTCTAGGCAAGCCTTGGCTGCCTATATAGGCAGCCAAGGCTTGCCTAGACATAACAACAAAGGCAAGGAAAATAGACTGCTGAAGGGTAGCAAAATCCATAAATGTCTTCATTCTTCCACCAGTTAACTGCATGTAATCAAAACGGTTAAATTTTACCCCATTGCGTAATAAATTTTGTAAAAAGTTAAAAAATTTATAGTAATTTATATATTTTTTATACTTACCAATGACCCAGACTTAGCTGGTGCTAACTCTAACAAAACCAGGGCCAAACACAAATTTTGCCCCCCAATCCCCAAAATTTGCATCCAAAACAAAAAGAAATCATGTCCTAAAGGACCTCCATACTACGCCTCTACTGCGCATGCGCAGTGACGCAGACGTCCCGAAATTGGCGCCAATTATCATTCTTACTGGCAGTGCCTGGTCAGCGCTATGTACTCAGCGGGGAGGCAAGAGTTCCCAACTCCAGGGAGGGCCATCCCCGTCTGCGTCATTGGTAAGTATAAAAAATATATAAATTACTATAAATTTTTTAACATTTTTATACTGTACCAATGACCCAGACTTAGCTGAATAGTAAACAGGCTGGAGGGCCTAGGACATAGAGGAAAATCCAATAAGCTCAACTATATAGTAAAGAGGTAACCCCTTAAGGAGAAAAGGAGTATTAGGCTTTACATGTATCTTTCTTATTTAATATTAAATTAGAAAGATACACTACCCTTAATAATTGAGCACAATAACATTCATGTTCTCTATTAACATCCAGTATATCCCTTATACTAATTATTTATTATTTTTAAAGCAAGCCAATAAATAAAGTAGTCCAGAGAATTGAGACTCTTTATAGTCATTTAAAAGTGTCCGAGTATTGTATATTAAAGCCCGTTTGACACTTGACATATACAAATGCTTCACACCGAGCTACACTTTAAAAATAAGACATGAATGAATTTTAACATTAATATTACACTTTAAAACCATCCCGGAAGCGACTCAGAAATACTGACTTGGAGGAGGCATTCCCTTGCTTTTCACTATAAAGCAGGTGACCTAAGGGAACACCCGCCCCCCCCCCCCCCCCCCCCCCCCCTCCCCTTGCCCTGGGTCAAATAGCCCAGAGAGAAGAGGGCAGCCGGACGGAGTCACTGCCGGAACAGAAAGCCTGCATAACTATAGTTGCAACTGTTTAGTGGACGACATTCTGAGCAACAGATAACGGACCTAAACAATGCAGGTCTCCACAAATGGACTCAATATTTCTGAGATAAAAATTTGTAAATGTGGATGGCTGAGACCAATAAGCAGCCTTCATTAAATCTGTAATAGCAACACTATTAGCATAAGCCCAGGAAGTAGAAAGAGCTCTTACTTCATGAGCAGAAATCTTAAGCACAGACTGCTGAGAAGAAGATAAATTTTCATAAGCAGTACGGATAGTTAAATGAATCCATCTAGCAATAGAATGGACCGAAATGTCCTTTCTATTAGGCATCAAAGACAGAAAGAAACGTTTCCGTCCCTTTCTGATAAACTGAGATCTCTGTTTATAGATACGTAATGCTCTAACAGGACAGAGTAAAGGCCTACGCCCGTCTGAAGACGGAAGAGCCTTAATAACAATAGGTTCCGGATATTTATTAGGAGCCTGATTCTTAGCTAAAAAACCCACATTAGTAGTGAAGGTGATAGTGTTCCCAACACTACGATAGTGAGAATCGTCCACCGACAGTGCATGAAGCTCACTGACTCTTCTAGCAGAAGAGAAAGCTAAGAGAAAAGCTGTCTTATAAGATAAGAATTTGAAATCTACTGTCCCAAGAGGTTCAAATGGCTTTTCCTTCAATTTAAGAAGAACCCAAGCTAAATTCCACTTAGGAATTAATCTAAGAGTTCTGGGTCTATTTATCGAAAAGTTTCTAACCAACTTAGATAAAGAGACATTAGATCCAATTTGTAAACTATTATGATGTGCATAGGTATCAGATAACATAGATCTATAACCCTTTATAGTAACAGGCTGCAGTTTGATTTCGTCAAACAAGTATACTAGAAAGTTTGCAATGTCTGGTATAGAGGGATCGAATATATCTACAGAATGATCCCTACACCAACGACGAAAAACCTTCCACTTAGCCGCATAGTTTAGCGAAGAGGAGGTCCTCCTACAGTTAGAAATCGCGTCCACTGCTCGTCCTGTAAAGTGTTTGCCATGCAAGAAGGACCGCACAACGGAAAAACGTGAAGGTTGAGACCTTGCGGGTTGTGATGGAGTTGGCGCGATTTCCCCTGCGAAAGAAGATCCTCCCGTGGAGGAAGCTTTCGCGGTAGGTCCCACAACAGACACCTGAGTAGATTTATCCACGGTCTCTGTGGCGACAGAGATGCTACCAACAGAATCTTGCATTGAGATTGTTTTATCTTTAGCAATACTTGTTGAATTAACGGCGCTGGAGGATACGCATATCCTATCATTCCGTCCCAAGGGATCGACAGAGCGTCTAATGCAAACGCTCTTGGATCCGGACACGGAGACACATACGTCTGCAACTGATTGTTGAGATGTGTCGCAAATAAGTCTATCATTGGCCGTTCCCATTGGTAGCAAATCTGATTGAATACTTGTTTGTTGAGAGTCCACTCCGACGGCAACAAGCGACCCTTTCGTGAAAGAGAGTCTGCTAGCACATTCAGACGACCCGGTATGTGACGGACCGAAAGAAGAACATGATGTTCTAGCGCAAACAGAAGGATTCTTTCCGTTAGATTGAACAATGGAACTGAATGAGTGCCTCCCTGATTCCGTATATACGCCACTACTGTCGTATTGTCGGATAGGATTTGGACATGAGCATTGTGAATAATGTCCATCCAGTGACGTAACGCAAGCCAAATTGACATCATTTCCTTGATGTTTATGTGCTTGCACAGGAATTGCGGATCCCAAAGACCCTGGCATCTCGAATCCGTTGGGATTAATGATGCACCCCAACCTGTTTGCCTGGCATCCGTCATAATGGTAAAACTCGGATCCGGCAACTGCAGCGGAACTCCCTGAGTTAACCACTGAATGTTTGCCCAAGTCTGAATCTCTTGTTTCACTTGATCTGACAAGAGAACGTCTACATCGAGCGAATGAATTTTCATACTCCAATTCTGAGTCAAGAAAATTTGAAGAGGACGTGTGCGTAACCGCCCCATCGGAATGAGATCCGCGGCGGCTCCGCACAGACCTATCAGTCTCATAAATTCTCTCGCCGTGACTTTGTCTGCGTGCAGACAATAGCGAGCGTAACTGACTAATTTCGCTCTGGTTAACGGCAGACGAACGAGATTGTTGTGCGTCTCGAAGCTCATTCCCAGATGAGTGAATGACTTGGACGGCACCAGATCCGACTTCTCCTCGTTTACTATAAAACCGAGACGTCGGAGCAATAGAAGAAGATTCTGAACATCGTTCTGAAGCGTTAACTCGTTGCCGTACCTCTGAAGAATGTCGTCCAGGTAGGCCGACGTTACCGCAGACGAATGAGCTCGGAAATAGATCATTACCGAGTTCATTACCCGAGTGAAAGCCCAGGGTGCTAGATTCAATCCGAAGCACATCGCCCGGAATTGATACACCACTCCTAGGACTGCGAAGCGTAGGTACTTTCGGAATGTCGGATGTACCATGACGTGAAAGTACGCATCTTTGAGATCTATGCTCGTTGCATAATCGTTCACCCGAATACTCGCTCTGACCGACCGAATCGTCTCCATATAAAACTTCGGAGCGACGATCAGCTTGTTTATCCAGCTCAAATCTATGACTGGACAGAACGAGCCGTCTGGTTTCGGAACCAGAAACAGATGGCTGTAGAATCCCGGAGATTCCTGGTTTTCTACGACCTCTACCGCGTTCTTCATTAAAAGAGACTGCACCTCTGATAACAGAGCGTCTCTTTTCTGTGGATTTGACGGAAGATGAGTCCACTTTGGACTTCTAGTTAATGGAGGCTTTCGTTTGAAGGATATCTTTAGACCTTCCGAAGTCACTCCTCTCACCCAAGGGTCGTCTGTAATCGACGCCCATTCTTGTGAAAAGCTCGACAACCTTCCGCCAACTGGTACGCGATAGAGGTTTAAGCCATCACCTCCTGGACCTGCGAGGCCTGCGGTAGGAGAAACCACGTCCTCCACGACCCGCACCTCGCCCCGTCGACCTCGGGGCGTCCGACCGATTGTCCCGGCCTGAAGGACGTCCCGAACGAGAGTCGCTACCCTGACGGTCTCTCGAATAAGACCAAGAGGACGCACCGGAACCTCTATAGGAACCTCTCTTGGGCGCATTAGACCCAGAAGTGCCTGTCTTATTCTTGTCTGCTGTATCCGACTTCTTAGGAGCAGATTTGAACAACAGAGAATCCTTAGCTTTCTTTGTAATTTTATCATAAATAGCAGAAAGCTTGCCGTCAAAGAGAAGTTCTCCTGAGACCGAAGCGACTCTAAGAGAGTTCTTCACCTTAGTATCCACTAGTGTGGATGTAGCTAGGGCTGCGTCACGTCTAACCAACTCCAGATTTGCCACTGAAAGGGCAGAGTTACACGTGGAATAAGCTACTGCCCTTGAAAGAAGTCTTAAAGAGGATTGTATATCCTGAAACTCTTTCCCTTGAAGGCGCAGTGATAATGCCTTAGTAAGGTGATCTGCGTAAGATAAGGCATCTAAATTGGCTCTGTTAGACGCAATAGCTGTTTCCAACACCGCGGTTGGAATAGAAGCCGACGACGGTAATGATAGCTCTAAGTCTTCCGCCTCGTCGTCCATACGCAGAGGAACTCTCGGTATACCCTGTCCTGCCGTATCGAATTTATTCCTTGCATTAATGAAAGGCAGGTTGAGAGTATTAGCGGACAAGAAACCTGCTTTCCCCGTCTTGGAAGCAAGTTTAAATATAGCGTCGTTCAATAATTCAAATGTTCTTGCAACATTATTGGACTGCGACGGAAACTCGGGAGCGATGTCCCTGAACCGCTCAAAAAATTCAGAGTCCAATGACGCTATAATCCTCTTGTCCGGAACCGCAGCAGTCTGGCCCGACGGAACAACTTGAGGGAGAAAGTGCCGGATGAAGTCCACGGCAGCTTTATGTTGTTCCGAAAGGGATAGCTCCAAGTCATCCATATCCCTTTCACCATCCGGTCGGACCTCATGATGTTCCCGGTCGTCCGCCCCCGATGCTTCGGCGGAGCGTACCGACCCAGCGCCGTCGGATAATTCTCGATCCGACACCGTTTCTGTCGGCTGCTGGGATGCTGCGATAAGCTGTGCTATCTGCACAAGAATGTCCGGCGTCGAGACCTGCGGAGGCGCAGTCTTTCGCTGCTTCGCCGAGGGCAGCTCCGCATCAGATGGCTCCCGCATACTTTTCCTATGCGAACGTCCGGAGTCCATCGGTCTCGAATCCCTGGCTGCTGGATGATGTGACCTGGTCGCCGAAGAATCCTTGATCGGCGAAGCTGGCAATATATCGGCGGTCACGCAGCCAAGGTGCGGTCGTGTGTGCTGACGAGAAGAGGAAGCCTTAACAGTCTCCGCGGACTGCTTATACAACGGAGCGTCCCGAGCGACGGACGTATGCTCCGCTAAAGACACATTCTGTACCACAACATCTGGTCCCAGATGTTGTTGTACGAGAGAGGGGCCTCTCTCGCTCGTGGCCCGGCTGGACCTGGACGAGCTAGGAACCGGACTCAAAGGCTTCCTCCGTTCTCGCTTACTATCCGCCGTCACTGGGTGTGCATCTATTATGTTTATAGTGCTCGCATCACCCAAAATTTCCTCCTGGACCAACCCGGCTGCCGAACCATTCGGTGAATGGACGCTACACCGGGCGAGCTAGCAGACGACATTTGTCTAATCTCCATGAGCACTTTTGCCGCTAGCTCTGAATTCATTTGTGACGACGGACGCACACTTGTAGAAGATAACATGGAAACATCACCCTGTTCTTGTTCCTCTGAAATAGAAACTGAGAGAGTAGAGTGACCTTGCGGAGAAAGAGCCGGGATAGCCCTTTCTCCAGAAACAACATATCGTGACACACGTTTCCAATGTTTCTCATCCCAATATTCACATATAGGACAGGGATTAATGCGAGAACACTGACTACAATTAATACAATGATCATGAAAGTCAGAGGAAGATTTCTTCCTATTACAATTTGAACAAAGTCCCTTCATTGTGAAAGAACAACAACAAGTCTTAGTTACTCGCAAAAACCCCTGACACAAAGATACATAATAACATGATCCATTAATAAATGAAAAAACAATTACATATCAAAATAATTTTGAAAAAATATTTTTTCAGTGAAGCCCAAGTTGCTGAAAAGTAACATTGAGCCCCGATGGATCCGATGGCAAAGTGTGGTCAAAAATTTTAAATTTATATTAAATAATTAATGAGACACTTACGGATAATATAAATGTATCTTATAATGATATAAACTACAGCAAAGGCAAACAGCCCCCCTCAAAAAAGGCTGTTGCCAATGAAAACAAACAGTGTAAAACACCAGAAAACATGACTCCAGGCACTGAAAAAACTGGCCCGGAATCAGTCATCAAATTACACTCTATCTGATGCAAAACAGAGACTCCCAGGGGAGAATCTGCAGAACATCAGATGGAAGATGCAGAACACAAACGTAACTATGGGGAAAACAACAGAAAACATTCTGTAACCAAGCAACTCTCCCAGGAAATTTTAGAAATGAACTTTCTCAAAAATATGCCAAAAGCATGGGAGAATTGCAAGGGGGGACTTTAGAAGGCTAGGGGAGAGGAAACACTGAATAAGCAGTGCAACATTTAGCAAGAATGACAACAAGAGGCCCATGCCTCGAAAATAGGCAACTTAACATAATTTCATCAAAAAATTTTAAGTACAGCCCTGATTATTTTTTGTCACTTCTTTTTCCTCCCCTCCTTCTATCCTCCTTAGAATCACATTTTCTCCAAAAATTACGTGTCTGGCATCCTTTAAACTGAGATTTACAAGCACAAAGATCAGTGAGATGTTGACTGATGAAGGGCCAAACAGAGAATGATAATTGGCGCCAATTTCGGGACGTCTGCGTCACTGCGCATGCGCAGTAGAGGCGTAGTATGGAGGTCCTTTAGGACATGATTTCTTTTTGTTTTGGATGCAAATTTTGGGGATTGGGGGGCAAAATTTGTGTTTGGCCCTGGTTTTGTTAGAGTTAGCACCAGATGAGTCTGGGTCATTGGTACAGTATAAAAATATGCCTTTTTGTGTATGTAACTAGAACTATCACTGAAGGTGATTAATACCCCCGCTTTGGGTTTTTAGAGGAATGCACTTCTGATCATGTAGGCGAAGGCCATAAGGAAATGTATACATAAAGATCATTTTTTGTTGTTGAAATTTGTATTTGCATGTGGCCTTCCACAGAACAGCACTGAATACTTAAAGAGCCCACACATATATGGTTTACATTTGGAAAAAACACATTTACAATGTGCAACATGTATTCAAAATCGGTTCATTAATGTAGGAGGAGTTGCACACACAAGAATCCCATTTGAAAACCCATAATAAATCCAAGTTAAAGGGAGATAACCTGGTTAAAATTGTCGCAGATCAAAAATTTGGGAATATGCGTATGTTCACTTAGTTGTGATAATGTTTGAAAGGTTTCGTCAAAATTGATTGATAAATGTAGGAGGAGTTGCACGCTCAAGAATTTCATGTAGAAACCCATAATAAATCTAAGTTAAAGGGAGATAACCTAGTTAAAATAGCCACAGCTCAAAAATTTTGGAATATGCGCATGTTCACTTAGTAGTGATGATGTCTGTAAACTTTCGTCCAAATTGATTGATAAATGTAGGAGGAGTTGCGCACACAAGAATTTCATGCAGAAACCCATATTAAATCAAAGTTCAAGAGAGATAACCTGGTTAAAATTGTCGCAGATCAAAAAGTTTGGAATATGCACATGTTCACTTAGTAGAGATGATGTTTGAAAGGTTTCATCAAAATCGGTTCATTAATGTAGGAGGAGTTGCGCACACAAGAATTTGTTCGAACGGAAAGACATAATAAATCTAAGTCAAAGGGAGATAACCTGGTTAAAATTGTCGCAGATCAAAAATCTTGGAATATGCGCATGTTCACTTAGTAGTGATGATGTCTGAAAAGTTTTGTCCAAATTGATTGATAAATGTAGGAGGGGTTGCGCACACAAGAATTTCATGTAGAAACCCACATTAAATCAAAGTTCAAGAGAGATAACCTGGTTAAAATTGTCGCGGATTAAAAAGTTTGGAATATGCACATGTTCACTTAGTAGAGATGATGTTTGAAAGGTTTCATCAAAATCGGTTCATTAATGTAGGAGGAGTTGCGCACACAAGAATTTGTTCGGATGGAAAGACACAATAAAAAAACCCATATTAAATCAAATTTCAAGAGAGATAACCTGGTTAAAATTGTCGCAGATCAAAAAGTTTGGAATATGCACATGTTCACTTAGTAGAGATGATGTTTGAAAGGTTTCATCAAAATCGGTTCATTAATGTAGGAGGAGTTGCGCACACAAGAATTTGTTCGAACGGAAAGACATAATAAATCTAAGTCAAAGGGAGATAACCTGGTTAAAACTGTCGCAGATCAAAAATCTTGGAATATGCGCATGTTGACTTAGTAGTGATGATGTCTGAAAAGTTTTGTCCAAATTGATTGATAAATGTAGGAGGAGTTGCGCACACAAGAATTTCATGTCCGGAAAGACGTACGGACGGACGGATGGATGGACGGACGGACGGACGTACAGGGCGATTCCTATATAGCCCCCACTTCTTCGAAGCGGGGGTATAATAAACTGTGGTTAGATACTACAAAACAAAAGTAATTTTTTTTTTTTTTTTTTTTGAAAAACACAAATCAACTGAACTGCCTGTAACTTATTTGTACAATTTGGGACATCCATGCATTCATTTTCACTCTCAGTGTCCGTATCAGTCGCCGCAACTAAATAACCTTCCCCTACTTCATTTTCCGATTCACCATCTCAAGATGATAAATCATCATCAGATTCCAATATACATTGCAAAACTTCGTCTTCAGACAATCGGTTTTTCTTTGATGCAGACATTTTAGCACAAAAGTCTGCAAGAAATAACAGACAGGTGTCTTGGAAACAAAACAAAACTGGTGATAAATTATAAATAGAATGACTTGCTCGAGAATTCCCACATGACGTAGTTTGGTGCTAAATTTATAAGACAAAAATAGTGTAGGATGAATGACAACTCTGTGTGGACAATAAGCAAACCTGTGCATAATTGGTTTATGAATATAACAGGTTCACTGGGGATTCCCTCAAGACGTAGCTGGATGCTATAATTATAAGACGGATATGTCCGTCTTATGCATTAGTATAAAGGTTACATGGGGACGGATATATCCATCATATGCAGTTAAATGATTAATAGTGTAAAAACAATTTATTGAATAGAGATTACACAGACGGATCATTATTTAATGCGACTATTTTATTTTAAAATTTACTACATGTACTATACATGTAGTAGCATCTGATTTAATGTTCTCAGTTCAATATGAAAGCAACATTTCTTATTATGTGTTTTTTTCTCCCAAACAAATTCCCACTTGGAGGCTTCCTGATGTAGATTTTCCCAATTCCATGGGCACCAGAAACCTTTCCCAAAGCGGGCAGAAGAACCCCTGGACCATAAGTGTTCAAACGAGATGTTGGGTAGGGCTGTAGCGATATGCTTCCCTAACGATACAATATGTATCACAATTCAATCGATCTGCATGATATGATTTGTATCATGATACACATGATCTCTCATGGCATGCAACTACAACTATCAAATACTTTGAACTAAATATATTCATATCCAGTAGCTTCCTTTTATTACAAATTTTTTTAATGCACAATTTAAACAATATGTAACTTCTCAATGAGATTACTATTGGCGTTTGGTAATTTAAGATTTTGATTTTATGACCCGTTTTCCAGTGCTTTTTTACTCTCAGAAAATATAAATATGTTAAACCCATTTAATGCCTAAAATCTTGTTTGACAGAGCTCTGTGAGCTCTGTCAAACAAGATATAAAGGATTAGTCAAAAAAATATTTTGCAAATCAGAGGAAATTCACCAACATTTGGTTAACTGAATAATTCTACTAATGACATATTTATCACTGTCAATGTTGGTTATTATTATTTATTTATTGGTGTTTAAGGTCTCATACTTTTGCACAATGGCTAATCGTGACTGTGACAGTTTTACGGGTGGAGGAAGCCGGAGTAACTGGAGAGAACCACCGAGGATCGATGAGCAACTGTCAGCTCCTCAACATTTTAACTCTGTTCAAGCTACACTCCAGCAGGGTTACAGTGGTTGAAGACATGTGCACCATCTACGTGCAGTACGCCTTAGTACACAGCGTCATCGTGCCCTCAATGTTGGCATGCAAAAACAGGGTTTCACTGCACCAGCTTTCAAAATGAAAGAAGTTGTTTTGCCTGATATTATTTATATTTATTGTATCACGATACATAGTGAACAACAATACGTAATGAATCATGAGCAATATAACATGGGTCAAGCGTATCACGACTAATCGTTGCAGCCCTAATGTTTGGAGGAAAAAAATTATGAAATTTAAAAGGTGAATTTTGTGAATAGCACTGACTGGATTTGATTGTTACATGTGGTAAATGGTTATCCTGTACTGGAACAAGATGAGGAGCTCATTCCAAATAGGACCATAATATATGTATGAGCAAACATTTCAAAAATAACAAAAAAAAAAAATTCTGTGTTGTGGTACTCAGATTTGGTCAATTTGCTGGGTTTAGTGTTAAAAAGTTCATAATTTATTGTATTTAAGATATCTTACCTTCAAAATCAATTTATCAAAGTACACATATGCCTGTGCTACAGTCCACAAGTCCATGTTCAGCTAGAAAACAAAACATAAAATAAAATTTGAGAGTTGTGTATAAAACAATTCTGTTCACCTTCCATCTGATGATTTGAAAAAAAATATCTTAACACTGTACCCAGAAAATTAACTTCTAAATCTTATTGTTAAAAATTATATCCTTTCCAAACAAAGCTTAGGACTCCTCACTACAATGGACTCGTTCAGTTCTTTTTGATGAAGAGGCATAAGCTGTCCTTTTCAACCAAAAAACTTAAATTGTTCCAGTTATTCTGGAAAATTATTTTACTATCATCCTCAACATGTATTAAATGTAAATTAGCTTTATGATGAGGGAAAATTTGGAATAGTTCCTATTAAAACCTCCAATACAGCTAGCAAACAGACAATAGTTGTGGCCCTTTTTAAATCAACATTTGGTGGGAACCTAGAGGAAAAACTTGACAAAAGTATTAGAAAAGTTTAAAAAATGATAAATTCATAGTAATTTGTATATTTTTATACTTATCAATGGCCCAGACATAGCTGGTGATAACTCTAAATTATCCAGGGCCGAACACAAATTTTGCCCCCCAATCCCCAAATTTTGCATCAAAAACTGAAAATTTAATGTCCTATGTGGACCTCCATACATTTGACAACTGCACATGCA
This sequence comes from Pictodentalium vernedei, assembly GCA_031216915.1. NCBI lineage: Eukaryota > Metazoa > Mollusca > Scaphopoda > Dentaliida > Dentaliidae > Pictodentalium > Pictodentalium vernedei. Next base: position 267,668,898 of record CM062291.1, on the reverse strand, counting down.
CAGTGTCCAGGAAGTGCCAAAATTGCTGCCAAATATCATTCCTTCTAGATTGCCTGCTAAATGTTATAGTCAGCAGGGAGGTATGAGTGCCCACTCATGGGAGGGCCATCCCCATCTGGGCCATTGGTAAGTATAAAAATATACAAATTACTATGAATTTATTATATTTTCACACAGTAACCAAATGACCCAGACAAAGCTGAATGGTAAATAGGCTGGAGGGCCTAGGACATAAAGGAAAATCCAATAATTCAACTACTACAAATAGATTATTTCCTACAGGAGAATAGGAGAGCACAGAATTACATGTGTCCTTCATATTTAATAAAATAAGAAGGACATAACACCAACAAAGTAATTGAGTATAACTCCATACATAATACTCTATTAACATCCAGCATAACCCATTATGCTAATTCAGTGAAGGGAAGCCAAAATATAAAGAAAGTCCAGAGAATGAGACTCTTTATATTAAATTAAAAGTGTCTGAGGATTGTATATAAACGCTTGTATGACACGTGACATATACAAATGCTTCACACCGAGCTACACTTTAAAAATATTCCATAATTGTCATCATAATTGCTTCCACTGAGCTACACATTAAAACCATCCCAGTACCGACTTGGAGCTACTGACGTCAGAGGAGGTCTTCCCTTGCTTTTCACTATAAAGCCAGGCGTTGATAAGGGAAAACCGTCCCCCCCCCCCCCCCCTCCCCTTGTTCTGAGTCACACAACCACAGAACGAAGAGGGCAGCGGAACAGCGTCAATGCTGGAACGGAAAACTTAAATAACTATAGCTGTAAACATTTTAATGGACGACATTCTGAGCAACAGAAAGAGGACCTAAACTTCTATGGTCATCAGAGATGGACTCTATATCTCTAAGGTAAAACCTAGTGAATGTAGAAGGCTGTGTCCAGTATGCAGCTTTCATGAGATCAGATATGGCTATACAGTGAGAGTAAGCCCAAGAAGTTGACAGCGCCCTGACTTCATGCGCTGAAATCTTATTGACAGAAAGCTGATCTGAAGAAAGATCATCATAAGCAATACGTATTGCTAACTGGATCCATCGAGCTATAGACTGAACAGAAATATCCTTTCTGTTAGGAATTAAAGATAGAAAGAAGCGTTTCCTTCCTTTCCTAATAAAATCAGATCGGCGTTTATAAATGCCCATAGCCCTGACTGGATACAGCAATGGTCTACGGTTGTCCACAGAAGGCAGAGCCCCAATGATAATAGGCTCTGGCCTTACATTAGGAACTTGATTCTTAGCCAAAAAAACAACTAGTGTAGTTAAAGTGATGGAATTTCCAACACTGTGATAGTGAGATTCATCCACAGATAACGCATGGAGGTCACTAACTCTTCTAGCGGAAGCAAAGGCTAAGAGAAAAGCAGTTTTATAGCTAAAAAATTTGAACTCTACAACGTCTGCAGCTCAAATGGAGCTTCTTTGAGCTTCAACAGAACCCAGGCTAAATTCCATTTTGGAATTAGCCTGCGAGTTCTAGGTCTATTAATCGAGAAATTTCTAATCAATTTGGATAGAGAAACATTAGACCCGATATCCAAGCTATCGTGATGAGTGTAAGTGTCTGATAACATAGACCTACGGCCTTTAATAGTGATGGGCTGCAGTTTGAGAACGTCAAACAAGTAGACCAGAAAATTTGCAATGTCTGGTATGGAAGGATCATAAAGGTCTATTGACTGATCCTTACACCAACGGAAGAAAACCCTCCGCTCTGCTGCATAATTCAGTGAAGAGGAGGTCCTCCTACAGTTAGAAATTGCATCCACTGCTCTTCCTGTAAAGCACTTCCCGTGCAAGAAGGACCACACAACGGAAATACGTGAAGGTTGAGACCTTGCAGGTTGTGATGCAGTGTGCGTGACTTCCCCTGATAAAGAAGGTCCTCCCGTGGAGGAAGCTTCCGGGGAATGTCCCATAACAGACACCTGAGAAGATTGATCCAAGGTTTCTGTGCTGACAGAGATGCTACTAACAGAATCTTGTAATGGGATTGCTTGATCTTTAGCAAGATCTGTTGATATGCGTATCCTATCATTCCGTCCCATGAAATCAAGAGAGCATCTACTGCATACGCTCGAGGATCTGGACATAGCGACACGTAAGTCTGCAACTGATTGTTGAGATGTGTCGCAAATAAGTCTATCATTGGTTGATCCCACTGGTAGCAATCTGTCCAAACACCCGCTTGTTGAGAGTCCATTCTGACGGCAACATACGGCCCTTCCGAGAGAGCAAGTCTGCCAACACGTTTAGACGACCCGGAATATGACTATCCGGATAGACAGTTGAACTTGATGATTCAAGACAAACAGAAGGATTCTTTCCGTTAATTGGCATAACGGAATCGAATGCGTGCCACCCTGGTTCCTTATGAACACTACGACTGTCGAGTTGTCCAACAATATCTGAACATGAGTGTTCTCTATAATGTGAATCCATTATTGTAGTGCTAGCCATATTGACATGATTTATTTGATGATTATGTGCTTGACTAGGAACTCTGGGTCCCAAAGACCCTGGCATTTCGAGTCTGTCGGAATCAGGGTCGCGCCCCAACCAATCTGACTCACATCCGTCATAATCGTGAAAGCACGATCCGGCAAATGCAGCGGAACTCCTTGAGTTAACCACTGAATATCTGCCCAAATCTGAACTTTTTGTTTTACTTGGTCCGTTAAAACAATATTCGTTTCGAGCGAATGCGTCTTCACACTCCAGTTCTGAGTAAAAAATATCTGGAGAGGACGTGTGCGCAAGCGGCCCATCGGAATAAGTTCCACGGCCGCACCGCACAGACCCATCAGTCGCATGAACTCTCTCGCTAATACTGCGTCTGAGTGTAGACAAGTGACTAATTTCGCTCTGGGTAACGGCAGACGAACCAGACTGTTGAGAGTCTCGAAGCTCATGCCCAAGTGAATGAATGACTTGGACGGAGCTAGATCTGACTTCTTCTCGTTTACTATGAAACCGCGATGTCGGAGCAGTAGAAGCAGACTCTGAACATCGTTCTGAAGAATATCTTTGTTGCCGTATCTCTGAAGAATGTCGTCAAAGTAAGCAGACATTACCGCAGACAAATGAGCTCGGAAATAAGACATTACCGAGTTCATTATTCGAGTGAACGCCCAGGGAGCTAGATTCAGACCGAAGCACATTGCTCGGAACTGATATACTGTCCCCTGAACGGCGAACCGTAGGTACTTTCTGAATGCCGGATGAACCATGACATGAAAGTACGCGTCTTTTAGATCTATGCTTGCCACATAGTCGTTCACTCTTATGCTCGTTTTTACCGACCGAATGGTTTCCATATAGAACTTTGGAGCTACGATAAGTTTGTTTATCCAGCTCAAATCAATTACAGGTCGGAACGAGCCGTCTGGCTTCGGTACGAGGAACAGGTGACTGTAGAAACCTAATGATTTGTGGTTTTCTACGACCTCTATTGCGTTCTTTTGTAGAAGAGAGCTTACCTCCGAAAGGAGAGACTCTATTTTTGACGAGTTTGCCGGAAGTTAAGTCCACTGTGGACATCGTGTTAGCGGTGGTTTGGCTCGGAACGACAATCTTAGTCCTTCCGAGACTACATTTCTCACCCACCGATCTTCCGTTATGGTTATCCAGTTTGTTACGAATCTTGATAACCTCCTGCCATCTGGAACACAACAGAGGTCCTGACCTTCACCTGTAGGACCTGCGAGGCTTGCGGGAAGAGAAACTACGCCCTCCCCGTGAAGAGCCTCTGCCCGCCGGCTTGGGGGGGGGGGGTCTGACCGATTATTTCAGCCAGACCCACGCCCCCGACCAGAGTCGCTGAACTAACGATTTTGCGAGTAATTGTAAGAGGATTTCTTATATCCTCACGAGCAGTTTCCTCTGAACGATTTTTGTCCAGAGCCTCCTGCTTCACTCTTCTCTGCAAGTGCAGGTTTATTCAACGCTGACTTTAAAAGCAGAGTATTTGACACTTTCTTTGTAGCTTGGCCATAGACCAGAGAAAGCTCATCATCGAACATGTCCTGATACAGGAGCGACTCTAAGAGAGTTTTTCACCTTGTCATCTATTAAAGATGACGACGCAAGGGCTCCATCACGTCTAACTAACTCCAAATGAGCCACTGTAAGGATGGAGTTGTACGTGGTAAACAGTATCGCCCTGGAAAGAACCCTCAAGGAAGAAGGAACGTCCTCAAACTCCTTTCCACTGAGACGTTTTGCCATAGCTGTCGTCAGGTGATCTGCGTATGACATAGCATCTAAATTCGCTCTATTTGTAGAAATTGCCATCTCAATTGTTTCCAAGTGAATAGTAAATGAAGGAGGTAAGGTCAAATCTAGGTCCTCAGTCTGCTCATTTAAATGCAGAGGTACTCTCTGGACACCTTCCCTTACCGTTTTAAATGGACGTGGTCCAACAGACGATATCCGAACAGAAGATGAGGAAAGAAAGCTGCCCTTTCTCTTTCCACTGGAAAGACTGAATAAAGTGTTGTTTAGGAGAGCAAACATGTTCGACACTAGTTTCGACTGCACCAGGAAGGAAAGGACATCCTCACTTGACCGGATCTAGTCCACAGATATAACAACACTAGCAGCTTTTTATGTGTAGATGCAGCAGTCTGATTCGCTGGAAAAATCTCAGCTCAGGAAAGTATTGGATAAAATCCATCACTACCATGTGTTGTTCCAAAAGGGATGGGTCTGTATCCTCCAAATCCCTTTCTGCATCTGATTGAATCAGAATTTCCTCACGGTCCTCTGCCTCTGAGTGGGCAGATGACTGGATCGACCCAGCATCTTCGGACAGCTCGTGCTCCGAGACTGCTGGAACTTGCTCCTGACTATGCTGGGATGCTGCAATGAGCAGCGCAATCTGCGACAGCAGGTCTGTAACCGAGGCCTGAGGAGCAGCGGTCTTCTGTTGCTTGGCCGCCGGCTGCTCCTGGGACTGCTTGTCTTTTCTGTGGATGTCCCATCGAACGAGGCCTCGTCTCCTTGGCTATCGGATGCTGTGACTTTTTGATAGACGAGTGGTCCTTGCTCTGCGATTCCGGTAGAATATCGGACGTCACATAGCCAAGGTGCGGTCGTGTGTGCTGTACTGACTTGGAGGAAGCTCTAATGTCAGCCGTCCCCAGCTGACTAAATGACGGAGTGTTCCGGACCGATTGCGTGGACGTAAGCTCCATCTGAAGCAAGTTTCTAACCATAACATCTGGCCCCAGATGTTATTGGTAGAGAGAAGGGGCTCTCTCGCTCGCGGTCTTGCTAGACCTCACGACACAACTGACGAACTTGCTTGCTTCCTCCTTTCCGTCGTCACTGGGTGAGCCTGATAAGAGATTATAGTGCTTGCTCTACCCATATTTCCATCCTCGACCGTTACAGACACAGCCGGTGTCGTGGGGCCCACCACTTCACCGGATGAGCTAGTTGGCGACAGGGGCTTATGACCACGGGGGCGTGGTTTATTGCCCTGTCTAATATTTGAGAGCACTTTAGCCGCTAGCTCTGATTGACTGTCATTTTGCGACGACGGACACACACTAATGGACGGAGTCATGAAACTATCACCATGTTCTTGCTCCTCTGAAATGGAAACTGAAAGACTAGAGTGACTGTGCGTCGAGAGGACAGGCATAGTCCTCTCACCGCTAACAACATAGCGTGACACACGTCGCCAACATTTGTTATCCCAGTTGACACAAGCAGCACAGGAATTAGTGCGAGTACAATGACTACAAGACACACAAAATTCGTGTGAATCTGAGGAAGACTTCCTCGAATTACAATTTGAACAATAAGCTTTTATTATATGAAAGTCAATAGTACTCGCACTTAACTCCCAATATACTGAAAAAGATACATTAAACAATCAATGAAACAATGATTTGAAAAAATGTTTTGGAAAAATTTTGATTTGAGCCCAAGTTCCCAGTGGAAACCCCGAGCCCAAATGGATCCCGATAGAGCCCAAGTGTGGACCAAAAATTATTTTCACTGCCAAAAATTAAGGCTACACTATCGGAATAAGAAATGTATCTTACACTTATCCTAACATGAATTATTCATAGGAAAATTACATGTAAAGGAAGCGTTGTCAATGTAAACAATGCCACAAAAAACCAGAAACAAGACTCCAGGCTTCCAAAAATCAAGGCCCGAAGTCAGTAACAGATTTGACACTATCCGATGCAAAGCAAGGTCTTCCTCAGAAGAGAATGCAATACATCGGATGGATGATGCATGACTACAAACGTCTAGACACCCCTAGGGTGAGGATGTAACCATGGAGATAAACAGAATAAACATTCTGTAAAAGTTAAACTCCCAAGAAATTTTCATATAAAAAAATTTCAATAAAAACACCAAAAAGCCTGGGAGTTTAACAGGAGGGCTTCAGAGAAGGATAGGGAAGGAACACTTAAACAGTAGCTTAATCATTAGGAAGAATGATAATTCAGGCGATACCACGAAAATGGGTAACTAGAAATAATTTCGTTCAAAAATTATGAAAGTGTCAATGACACTGTAGCTTAACTTGTGTGTTGTGTTTGATGAAAAGGATAATGTTCAATGTTTATGAAAGGATTATGAAATAAGACAAGAATTGTGATAACTGGGAATATGTTCATTTCTGTTCCCTGTATGATATGTTTTTGATGAAAATATAAATTTTATAGTAAATTTCCTTTCTTATTATACCTACCGCAATTGTTTACTACAGGCTTGCACTACAGTGGAAGAACCTAACTCGGATAAAATACTCTCTATTTTAATCTTTCCCAAGATTTGGGAAAGAAAAGTGGTGTAAAAACACCACGAAAAAATAAGCCAAAAACTGTGTCGAGCGCCATCGGCGCACACCCAGTATGGGACGCTCTTCCATAGTACAAATCCACGACTACCGTAAAACAGTGCACAGTGCGTCAATTCATCATTCTTTTGATTCCGACAACACAGGATTTATGTGATCAGCGGGGATGAAGGATTCTTACCCGAATAAGAAGACGGGAGGGCCTCCATGTAAACAATTGTGGTAGGTATAATAAGAAAGGAAATTTACTATAAAATTTATATTTCTTATCAACCTACCTCAATTGTTTACTACAGGCTGAATAGACAAAAGGATGGAGGGAATCACATAACCAACCCACACATAACTCAACAGCACTGGAACCGTGGAAAGAGGAAGAGATCCCTAGGCCTATCAAACCATAGCATCACAAACATTAGAAAAGACAATGAAAGATGAGGCATATGGTAAAGTGTGACGCACAGACAGAAAGGGCAGTAACAGCACAGAGCTGGAACTGACCCTGAAAAAAGCTGAAAGGCTGGGATAGACAATAGCCTGAGCCGAAGAAAGAGGGCCCCAAGGACCAGGGTCCTCTATCGGCTCCTGCAACTATCGCAGATAAAAAGAGAATAAAGCATTTCTCCAGTAGGCTGCCAGTATAACATCCGTCATCCGACAACATGACAGAGTTATTAAAAGAGGAAGACAATGCACGCACCTCGTGGCAGAAAAAACAATTGGTAATACAATCACCAGTAGAAAGACGAGCAGAAGATGCACGAATAGCAAGACAAATCCATCGAGAAATGGATGCAGGAGAGATCTGGCATGTGAGAAAACGCATAGTCATCCAGGATAGAGACGCAAATGCCCCCACCCCCAAGCAGAGCAGCGCCCAAGAAAGCGACCATCTTGGAGTAAACTGCAAAGTCCTAGGCCTTTTCAAGGAAAAGAGCTGAACAAGCTTGGAGAGGCAAGGATGAGTGTCAAAACAATGCGGTACCACATATGAAAAAGGTCTCCGAAGCATGGACTTGTACCCATTGCTGGAGACCCCCAGAAATAAACATAAACCAGAAACTCCGCAAGCGGTGTGATCGAAGGAGTGACAGAAGCAACAGAGTGATCGCACACCATCGACAGAAGAACCTTCCACTTAGCCACAGAGGCAAAACTAGTGGAGTGAGTGCCTCCTTGAAGAAGAAAAGCAACTCCACTGTGTGTCTCGAAAAACCACTATGGAGGACCTGAAAGTCTCCATGCTGAACCTGGGAGGAATGATAGACTGGTTCAGGATACTCAGATCTATAACCGGTCAGAGTCGGCCGTCCTTCTTCAGCACCAAGAACAGGCGGGAATAGAACCCCACTGACTGAATGTTCTTGATGACCTCGATCGCCCCCTTTGTCAGGAGATTGTCTATCTCCGTGGACAAAAGTTCCCAGCGTAATACGTCTGAAGGAACTGTGGTTGGAAGAGGCACCCTGGACAGAGTGGGGTGCCTTCGGAAGGATATTCGCAGCCCGGATCGAACAACATCTAACACCCAAAGATCGGATGTGATGGTGGCCCAACGGTCTGCGAACTCTGCTATCCTTCCTCCAACCTGGGACGAGTCGAGGTGAGGACCTTCATTTCGAGCCCCGACGAGGCCCGTGAGAGGAGAAACCACCTCCTCATCTGAATGAAGAACCCTGATACTTCCCTCTAGTCTGCCGACGCTTACCCTTACCCCTTGAGTAAGAAGTAGAAGCGGAGGCAGAAGGATCAGCCTTTTGCTTCGCAGAGGAAGCAGAAGGGTACTTGTTAGGTTTGGAACGGCCCCTGCCTCCCCTAGACGGCTGATCAAGCTGAAGAAAAAGCAACTGATCCTTGGAATGATGTAGGACGTCATCCCGGACCGTCGACACAGAACCACGGAAAAGTTGCGGACCTGCCAAAGAAGCAGATCGAAGAGTAGCGTGCTGCTCCTCTGGAAGGGATCGGCCTGTGTCCAGCACAGAGTCCCTTCGAACTAATTCCAGATTAGCCGTGTTACAGGCATGCGTGTGAGTAAGATGCATGAGCGCCTTGGACAGCACACACAAAGGAGCCTGTACCTCGTCAAACTTATCTGGAGGCAGATAAGCAGCTAAAGCTGAGACGACGTGATCTGAGAGAGAAAGCATACCAAGCATCTCTCTCGATAAGCCCAATGTGGACTCCAGAGTCGTCATCAGAATGACGGCAGACTTGGGCTTGGAAAACCTGAGGGAATTGGAGTACTGATCCAAAACCGTCAAAGTCTGGCAGACTGACGGATTGGCAGAAACGTAGTAATGATAACGTGCCAGAGGCAAAAAGGTGTCAACCCTGGGGAAGAATGGAGCCTTCGTAGCCCTGGAACTCAGCTTGGAGTCCAAGGCTGAAAATGCTTCAAGCAACTGTACCGACTGGCACGGTCGAAGATGCCCAGAAGCAGGTTGCTCCATAGGCTGTTGGTACGCGACCGATGATCGTAGCCTGGCTGACACTGTCGGCTGGTTTGATGGTTTGAGATCCGGAAGGAACCCAAACACAAAATCAAGAGCTGTCCCTGAAGTCTGAAGACTGCTGGCTCTCAACAACAAGCATGTCTGACTCTTCCCCTGAGTCGGAAGACACATAGCCCATCGTGGGCAAACCAGCCGACGCCTCCCATAGTGTCGGAACACCAGGGGGATCAGAAAGCATTTTCCAATCCCGGGAGGCGGCGCCATAGGAAGCGCCTGGAAACCACTTGCTGCCTCGCTGGAAGCAACGGGAAGGCTCTTTGACAGAACCTGAGTGAGTAAGGAGAGGGCCTCCCTAAGCTCACTGCGCGTACTGGCCGGTTTGACAGGGGAACGAACCGACAAAGTGGCTTCATCTCTGACCCTCTTAACCAGCGAAGGATCACGATCCTCCAAAACACCCGACGCGGGACGAGCGGCAGCCAAAGCATCTGAAGGCAGACGTGTATAGGGGTACGACACACCCCAAGGATCAACATAGCGGGAACTCATGAGAGTCACCGCGGACCTCTGTGGTGCAGAAGGTCCAGGCTGCACAAAAGACGTTGGTCCCCCAAAACTGGTCATGTGGCCAGAATGAGTGGACGGAAATGCCACAGAGTTCATAGTGTCCCCACTAAGAACATCCGAATCCAATAACAACTGTGGTGACCACAGTAGAGGGTCCGGCCGGCAGCCACTTCCAACTTCGCCGAGTTGAAGTCAGGGAAGGCTGAGGCCGATACCCCCACGTCTACACTCCCAGACGCCGCAGCAGACCACTGCAGGTATAAAACTACTGTGCTCAACGGCTGAGAAGACACAGTAGGGGGTTTAATCGGCAGCCACTTCCTACTTCGCCGAGTTGAAGTCGGGGAAGGCTGAGGCCGATACCCCACAACCACACTACATACATCCCTGCAGACCCTTGCAGGGATAAGCCGAGGCCGGCTAAAAACGGTGCCCAATGACGTAGACGGAACAGCAGTAGCTGCAGATACGACGGGAGCTGTTGGAACTGGCGGAAAAGCAGAGAGAGCCACCTAGCTCGGCCTCCAAAGGAGGAGTCACAACCCTAGTGACAGCCTCAGATGTTGACTGGAGAGGGCGCATAGTCCCGGAACTAGGCATCTCTTCACCAGAAATCCAACAGCTCCCGCAGTATCCACCACGGTAAAAAAACCCCAAAAAACTGCACATTCCCCACGGAAGGGGAATAACTCTCACCAGACATGGTCGAGTCAGGAAGCCCCGAAACGACAGTGTTCCCCACCCCCTGCTGGTGCAGGAGGAGTTGCACATCCCCCACGGAGGGGGAGCAATTCTCACCAGACGTGGTCGAGTCGGGCGACCCCGAAACGACAGCGTTCTCCACCGTCCGCGGGAGTGGGAAGAGCTGCACATCCCCCATGGAGGGGGTAAAACTCACAACAGACGTGGTCGAGTCAGGGGCGGGAGGAGTTGCACATCCCCCACGGAGGGGGTAAACTCACACCAGACGTGGTCAAGTCGGGAGGCTGCTGAAACGACAGAAATGGCCATGAGAACGCACCAAGGCGAGGGCTAAAGGAACCAAACTGGAAATAACAGAGGTGAGAGCAGTAGAAGAAAAAGGTGAACTCAACAGAAACACCCTCGACTACGAGAGAAGGTGGCAAAAAAAAAAATGGTGGGTACTCGACAGAACCCAGACGGTCGACAGGGACCGAAAAGACAGAAATTCAGCCCTCAACAGAATGAAGAAATCCTGTCCAGACAGTCCCTGATCGACACTTAACTCCAATAACAATTAAATTCATCAACCGAAAAATTCATTGTCGAATCGCGATGACACGATGTCGAAAACAAAACATTCGCGAAAACGGAATAGTAAATAATATACAATGAGAATGTGGTTGAAAATATAAACGAGAATATATAAAACACAGTCCTGTTATCATTATCGACGAGTTAAAATATCACTGTTACGGAGCAAGATGGCACACATCCACCAGGTGTCTGGATAATCAAAAGAATGACGAATTGACGCACTGCACACTGTTTTACGGTAGTCGTGGATTTGTACTATGGAAGGGTGTCCCATACTGGGTGTGCGCCGATGGTGCTCGACCCAGTTTTGGCTTATTTTTTCGTGGTGTTTTTCACATTAAAATAGAGAGTATTTTATCTGAGTTAGGTTCTTCCACTGCAGTGCAAGCCTGTAGTAAACAATTGAGGTATGTTGATAAGAAATAATATGAGGTGTACACTGTACTGAAGAGCTGAGGGGTGGGTTAATATGACCTCACAGTTAATGTATGTGGCCCTCACAGTTAACGAATATCAACGAAAGTTACCAAGTTACAGTGAAATTATTCCAAAACGAGTCATCCTATCAAGTTACATTGAAATCCCTTCATAAATATGGCCTGTAGACTGTGCTAAAGGTTTTCGGGCTTCGGGCCCCTGTAGCCATCAGTTTCCCAATTGCGTCCAACAGGGACATTCTCATCTAGACATTATATGAAGTCAACCTACCAAGTTACAATGAAATCCCTTCATAAATATGACCTGTTGACTGTGCTAAAGGTTTTTGGGCTTTGGGCTCGGGCAGCCATCATGGTTGAATGATCGCAACCAAAAGGGGACATTCTCATCTGGGCATCATCTGAAGTGATCCTACAGGGTTCATACAAAAATTTGCTCACAAAGTTCAAGGGTTTTTCAAGGGTTTTTCAAAGGATTCTTTTCTTTTGTCAAGGCCTACATTTTCTATTAAGCTTGTTGTATGAGCTTTAAAAATCTAAGATTCATGTGACACGGATCTGACTTTAGAAGTCAGGAAGTACTAGTACCCAAAGTGTGATCTGTGTTACAGTAAACTTGGTAAAGTGTTCCATACTTTTTTATGCTTTTTTTAACTTAGCGACACGAGCGCAACAAACAAGTAAAAGGCGAGTACACATATATTTACAATGCCCAGGAAATAGCTTGGTATTCAAGGGTTTTTCAAGAGATTTCTGAAAGTTCAAGAGTTTCTCAAGGGCTAATTTCAAATTCCAGGGTTTTTCAAGAAAAAACTCATTTTCAAGGATTTTTCAAGAGCTGCATGAACCCTGTCCTACAGAGTTACAATGAAATCCCTTCATAAATATGACCTGTAGACTGCGCTCAAGGTTTTCGGGCTTTGGGCCCCTGAAGCTGTCCCAGTTGACCAATCACGACCAAAAGTGGATGTCATCATCTAGGCGTTAGATGGAGTCAAACTAACAGGCTATAATGAAATTCTTCCATAAATATGACCTATAGACTATGTTGAAGGTTTTGGTGTTTTGGGCTCAGGCAGCCATCAAGGCTGAATGATCGCGACCAAAAGGGGACGTTCTCATCTAGACATTATTTAGAGTCATCCTACCAAGCTACAATGAAATCCCTTCATAATTATGACCTGTAGACTGTTCTAAAGCTTTTCAGGCTTCGGGCTCCTGTAGCTGTCACAGTTGCCCAATCATTTCCAAAAGGGGACGTTCTCCTCTAGAGATTATATGAAGTCAACCAACCAAGTTACAATGAAATCCCCTCATAAATATGACCTGTAGACTGTACTAAAGGTATTTGGGCTTCGGGCTCAGGCAGCCATAATGGTTGAATGATCGCAACCAAAAGAGGACATTCTCATCTGGGCATCATCTGGAGTGATCCTACGAAGTTACAATGAAATCTCTTCATAAATATGAGCCTGTAGACTGTGCTCAAGGTTTTCGGGCTTCGGGCACCTGTAGCCATCACAGTTGACCAATCAAGACCAAAAGGGGATGTCATCATCTAGGCATTATATGGAGTCAACCTAACAAGTTACAATGAAATCCTTCCAAAAATACGACCTATAGACTATGCTAAAGGTCTTTGGGCTCAGGCAGCCATAGAGGCTGAATGATCGCGACCAAAAGGGGATGTTCTCATCTAGACATTATTTGGAGTCATCCTACCAAGCTACAATGAAATCCCTTCATAATTACGACCTGTGGACTGTTTTAAAGGTTTTCAGGCTTCGGGCCCCTGTAGCCGTCACAGTTGCCCAATCGTGTCCATAAGGGGATGTTCTCATCTAGACATTATATGAAGTCAACCTACCAAGTTACAATGAAATCCCTTCATAAATATGACCTGTAGACTGTGCTAAAGGTTTTTGGGCTTTGGGCTTGGGCAGCCATCATGATTGAATGATCGCAACCAAAGGGGACAATCTCATCTGGGCAACATCTGGAGTGATCCTACGAAGTTACAATGAAATCCCTTCATAAATATGACCTGTAGACTGTGCTCAAGGTTTTCGGGCTTCAGGCACCTGTAGCCATCACAGTTGACCAATTACGACCAAAAGGGGATGTTATCATCTAGGCATTATATGGAGTCAATCTAACAAGCTACAATGAAATCCTTCCAAAAATATGACCCATAGACTACGCTAAAGGTCTTTGGGCTCGGGCAGCCATAAAGGCTGAATGATCGCGACCAAAAGGAGATGTTCTCATCTAGACATTATTTGGAGTCATCCTACCAAGCTACAATGAAATCCCTTCATAATTACGAGCTGTAGATTGTTTTAAAGGTTTTCGGGCTTCGGGCCCTTGTAGCTGTCACAGTTGCCCAATCGTGTCCAAAAGGGGACGTTCTCATCTAGACATTATATGAAGTCAACCTACCAAGTTACAATGAAATCCCTTCATAAATATGACCTGTAGACTGTGCTAAAGGTTTTTGGGCTTCGGGCTCCGGCAGCCATCATGATTGAATGATCGCAACCAAAGGGGACAATCTCATCTGGGCAACATCTGGAGTGATCCTCCGAAGTTACAATGAAATCCCTTCATAAATATGACCTGTAGACTGTGCTCAAGGTTTTTGGGCTTCGGGCACCTGTAGCCATCACAACTGACCAATCATGACCAAAAGGGAATGTCATCATCTAGGCATTATATGGAGTCAATCTAACAGGTTACAATGAAATCCTTCCATAAATATGACCTTTTGCCTATGCTAAAGGTTTTTGGGCTTGGGCACCCAAGGATGAATGATCGTGATCAAAATGGGACGTTCGCATCTAGACATTATTTGGAGTCATCCTACCAAGTTACAATGAAATCCCTTCATAAATATGACCTGTAGACTGTTCTAAAGGTTTTCGGGGTTTGGGCCCCTGTAGCCATCACAGTTGCCCAATCACGTCCAAAAGGGGACTTTCTTTCTCATCTAGACATTATATGAAGTCAACCCACCATGTTACAATGAAATTCCTCAATAAATATGACCTGTAGACTGTGCTAAAGGTTTTTGGGTTTTGGGCTCGGGCAGTCGTCACGGTTGGCAGATCATGCCCAAACTAGAACTATCACTGAAGGTGATTAATACCCCCGCTTTGGGTTTTTAGAGGAATGCACTTCTGATCATGTAGGCGAAGGCCATAAGGAAATGTATACATAAAGATCATTTTTTGTTGTTGAAATTTGTATTTGCATGTGGCCTTCCACAGAACAGCACTGAATACTTAAAGAGCCCACACATATATGGTTTACATTTGGAAAAACACATTTACAATGTGCAACATGTATTCAAAATCGGTTCATTAATGTAGGAGGAGTTGCACACACAAGAATCCCATTTGAAAACCCATAATAAATCCAAGTTAAAGGGAGATAACCTGGTTAAAATTGTCGCAGATCAAAAATTTGGGAATATGCGTATGTTCACTTAGTTGTGATAATGTTTGAAAGGTTTCGTCAAAATTGATTGATAAATGTAGGAGGAGTTGCACGCACAAGAATTTCATGTAGAAACCCATAATAAATCTAAGTTAAAGGGAGATAACCTAGTTAAAATAGCCACAGCTAAAAAATTTTGGAATATGCGCATGTTCACTTAGTAGTGATGATGTCTGTAAACTTTCGTCCAAATTGATTGATAAATGTAGGAGGAGTTGCGCACACAAGAATTTCATGCAGAAACCCATATTAAATCAAAGTTCAACCCATAATAAATCCAAGTTAAAGGGAGATAACCTGGTTAAAATTGTCGCAGATCAAAAATTTGGGAATATGCGTATGTTCACTTAGTTGTGATAATGTTTGAAAGGTTTCGTCAAAATTGATTGATAAATGTAGGAGGAGTTGCACGCACAAGAATTTCATGTAGAAACCCATAATAAATCTAAGTTAAAGGGAGATAACCTAGTTAAAATAGCCACAGCTAAAAAATTTTGGAATATGCGCATGTTCACTTAGTAGTGATGATGTCTGTAAACTTTCGTCCAAATTGATTGATAAATGTAGGAGGAGTTGCGCACACAAGAATATCATGCAGAAACCCATATTAAATCAAAGTTCAAGAGAGATAACCTGGTTAAAATTGTCGCAGATCAAAAAGTTTGGAATATGCACATGTTCACTTAGTAGAGATGATGTTTGAAAGGTTTCATCAAAATCGGTTCATTAATGTAGGAGGAGTTGCGCACACAAGAATTTGTTCGAACCGAAAGACATAATAAATCTAAGTCAAAGGGAGATAACCTGGTTAAAATTGTCGCCGATCAAAAATCTTGGAATATGCGCATGTTCACTTAGTAGTGATGATGTCTGAAAAGTTTTGTCCAAATTGATTGATAAATGTAGGAGGAGTTGCACGCACAAGAATTTCATGTAGAAACCCATAATAAATCTAAGTTAAAGGGAGATAACCTAGTTAAAATTGCCACAGCTCAAAAATTTTGGAATATGCGCATGTTTACTTAGTAGTGATGATGTCTGTAAACTTTCGTCCAAATTGATTGATAAATGTAGGAGGAGTTGCGCACACAAGAATTTCATGCAGAAACCCATATTAAATCAAAGTTCAAGAGAGATAACCTGGTTAAAATTGTCGCAGATCAAAAAGTTTGGAATATGCACATGTTCACTTAGTAGAGATGATGTTTGAAAGGTTTCATCAAAATCGGTTCATTGATGTAGGAGGAGCTGCGCACACAAGAATTTGTTCGAACGGAAAGACATAATAAATCTAAGTCAAAAGGAGATAACCTGGTTAAAATTGTCGCAGATAAAAAATCTTGGAATATGCGCATGTTCACTTAGTAGTGACGATGTCTGAAAAGTTTTGTCCAAATTGATTGATAAATGTAGGAGGAGTTGCGCACACAAGAATTTCATGTCCGCAAAGACGTACGGACGGACGTACGGACGGATGGATGGACGCCTAGACGGACGGACGGACGTACGGACGTACAGGGCGATTCCTATATAGCCCCCACTTCTTCGAAGCGGGGGTATAATGAGGAAATTCTGATCTAGACATCATAAGGAGTCATCCTACCAAGTTACAATGAAATCCCTAAATATTAAACAGACTGTGCTAATAATTTTGGGTTTTGGGCTTGGGCAGCCATCACGGTTGACAGATCAAGCTCAAAAGGGGACATTCTCATCTAGGCATTATACAGAGGCATCCTACCAAGTTACAATGAAATCCCTTCATAAATACGACCTGTAGACTGTGCTAATGGTTTTCGGGTTCTGGCCTCGGTCAGCCATACCGGTTGCCCGATCGCGACCAAAAGGGGACATTCTCATCTAGACATGACCCCAAACCTGCATATGAAATTTCGTGACGATCAGACAAGAACTGCGGGGTGCTAAAGGAAAATGTGAACAGAGTCACAGACTCACAAACTAACAGACTAACAGACTTCCGCACGCGTGATGGCAATAGCTTATCTTGACTTTGTCAAGTTAAGCTAATAAAGTTACAGTCCTGAACATAAAAAAGCACTGTTCCTTCCTTCCATGGTTCTATTCTATCCTCTGATCCACCATAATTATCTTTGATCTGTGTCTGGCATCATCAAAACAGAGATTTAAAAGCACAAAAGTAAGTCTGTTGTTATCTGACAGAGGGCCAAGCAAGGAATGATATTTGGCGGCAATTTCGGCACTTCCTGTCAAATGTAAGGAGGGCCACATAGGACATTAACTTTTCGTTTTTTTATGCAAATTTTGGGGATTGGGGGGAAAAATTTGTGTTTGGCCCTGGATAATTTAAAGTTAGCACCAGCTATGTCTGGGCTATTGGTTACTGTGTAAAAATATCATCTCTACATCTGTTGCTCACTTGAGCAGTCTTTCACCATAGGCTTTAGTTACTGGACCCTGTACTTGTTCACCATAGTAATCAAGCACTGTTCCACTTCCTGGGTTCCCATGTGCAATGAAGAGAGAAGGGAGGCATCCTGGGAAGAAATATTGACATTCTCTGTTGAGAAATGCAGTGTCTTCCCACGAAATATTGTTTGCACATGAAAACATTTGTTCTCACAATGTGGGTTATGAGTGCAAAGAATACTCACAAAAAGAAAATGGTCACTGTAAATTGCTGCCTCCCTCAATTAGAGACAGAAGTGGTCGTAAATTAAGCCTCTGCACACTTATGTCATTGAGCTCTGTCAAACAGTATGCATTTGGTTCAATTCCTTGTTGCATAATGGTAAACATTTGTTGCTTAAAACTTTGTTATTAATAAAACCCAAAAATAGATTTTTGGCTCTTTACTAGTTAAGAAAGTGTAGCTCTACTTTACTGGTCTTAGTATACCAGTGAAGCAGTATCCATCAATAACACTAAACAAAGACTGCAACTCTTCTCAGAGTCCAGTCCTTTACCAGAGTAATTTCGGCTAGTGTAAAAATTTGCTTTTGCAATGGGGTCTACAAGTCAATAGAGCACTCACCAAAATTTTGATGACACTTTTGATCCAGAGAATGCCAATTTCCAGGTTCTGGAAAATTAAATTGCACTTTTCCATAACTTTTCAGGAGAGTTTTTCCAGAGAATGCCAACCAATCACAGGTATCATTTTATATCTGCATCAAATACTAGGAATAATGGATTGTCAATGAAAAAAAATGGGAGGGGTATACCTCTTAACCCTACCCACAGACCTATCTCAGAATAACAGAGCACACTAATCCGGCGAGTTCTATTGTTCATCTGTGGTCATTAACTGCAGGCTGTTGATATTATGATGACACAGTCTTATGTCATCACACAAAAATCTCAACAGCTGCTAAGCTTCTTTACCATGCATTAATTTTCTGGTAAAGAAAATTTACCTATCACTCAATAAATAAATCATTTTTAAGTCAGAAATCATTTTTTTTTAAATTTTAAAACACAACTGAAGTTCTCTGATTGGAGTAATGGTCTCTGCAACTTGAAAAGTTCTATACTTTCAAACAAAGTTCTCGTAGGTTTGACAGCTTGCTTTTTCCATCTAGCCCTGTTCACCAATAAAATACAGTACTTCCTGGTACTTTATAAACTTATAGAAAATTGAGGACCCAACAAGCAAATGTGCTGTTGGTGGACCATCTGGTAGAATACTTGCTGGTCCATGAAGAGTTAACCCTTTGCGACTACGGTACGTAATATTACGTACGAAAATTGCCGTGCATTGCGGCTACGGTACGTAATATTACGTACTCGGACTTTGAACCCGAGCGGGCGCTTTCTCGTCCAGGAACACCTTACTTTATAATTTCATTACATAGGATGGATGCTAAGTGCATGTGTGTGGTAGACCAATTAATATTTTCAACGTGCAGCCACAAGGCTGCACGTTGCAAATATTAATTGGTCTACCCACAAATATTGAGTATGGACTCTACCTGCTGCTGTCATTGAACTGATATGGAAGCTACCACCAGGGTTCAAAGGGCTAGCGATTGCGTTTAACGTCGCCAAAACCCGATTCGTCGTGACGTTAAAACGTCACGATGACCGTAGTCGGAAAGGGTTAAACTACTTTGTTGGGTCCACAAATCTCTATAGACTTAGCAATTAGGTGTACAGGTATACAGACAGAATCTAGTGTTTTCGCATATATACCAATGATTATCTTATGAGTGGGCATGAGAAATAAATATTTCCAAGAGCAGTTTTGCTACAAATTGAAATACATAATTCCTTATGCCTACTCATGAATCCAAAATTTCAATGACTTTCAGAGCCCTTGGAATCCCAGATTTCCATGGCTGCTATTGTTCATCCATGGCTTTTCCAGAACTGATGAATAAAAACCCCACAATTTTTCATAACTTTCCAGGTTCTGGTAAATTAAATTGCACTTTTCCATAACTTTTCAGGAGTGTTTCCGTAGTCAGTATGAACCCTGTTCAAATACTCTGAAGTTTAACTCCTGACAGGAGCATTGAGAAATGGACACTCATCACTTGAATAATTGTAAACTGTTATTCCCAACAGCTATCGTCTTTTGACGGAGCCTACAAAAACAATACTAGACTGACTTGCAATGATGAATTGAAAAGAGTGAACAAAATGCAAGGATAATTGTTATGATATTAAGCAATGTTACTTTCAAGAAACATAACATTTTTGCCCATGTATAGAGGGCACCAGAAAACCTTTCATTTCAACCTTATAACTCTGGCAATTTTTTCCACTTCAGAGTAGGTGCCCGATCCCACAACCACTGCGTTTACTAGCTGGTTGAATTCTAAGCATCCTGGCAATGGTTTCTTGTCAAGAGTAATCAGCCTTTATAGGCAACCAACACTTGACTTGAAACCACTACAAAACCACAGGACAGGGCTTGTCATGTGTGGCAAACTGTGGAAAATAATACAGGCCTCCAAGGCTCAAACTACTCATCCAGAAGCCTGATGCATGACAAAAAAATACTTTTTCAAACTCCATAAAACATTAAAGTTATAAATTTGCTGTTTTACATTCTTAGAAATAACCATTAGAACGACAATTCTAAGAATCCTCCCTCCCAAATAATCTACTATTGCAATTGGATTGCATTAGTTGAAACATGGATGGTAAATTTACAAAATAGGGTTAAAATTTTACCTGTTTCTTTTTTTTTTAGAAAACATAACCGGGAAATGTTTCACCTTTAAATCCAGGAGCAGGGAAATTTCCCAGTACTTACTCCACACATTTTTGGTCAATTGCCCAAAAAATAAAACAAGAGTCTTGATTCAAAATACTGGATTGATTTTAACAAATTTGGAACCACCATCTACACAAGTTTCATAAATTCACAATCAAAAATAATGTCCAACAATCTTAAATTAATCGTATGATAAATTCTTTTTACAAAGTATTGTAATGCTTTCCTAAAACATACCACATTGACAACAATAAATAATTAAATATATAATTTGCATTGGGTGTTCACAGGTGTCATGGTACTGTTAATAAATTGCTGAAGTATGTTTTAGGAAAGCATGACAATAATAAGTAAAAGGTAGCCAAGACTTCACTTGAAAGCCCTACCAAGATACTGTAACTTTCAACAGCAAGACGACCAAAAGTCTATATGTTGGAATATATGTTCCACATGTACATGTAAAATGGGAAACTCACCAAAATTAAAACTAGGCCCTTTAACTCTTTCAACACGAGAGGTCGCTTTTGCAGTCCAGGAACACGATATGTCATAATTTCATTTAGTAGGATGGCTACTAAGTGAATGTGTGTGGTAGAACAATTAATATTTGCAACGTGCAGCCTGAAGGCTGCACGTTGAAAATATTAATTGCTCTACCCCCAAATAATGGATATGGACTCTTCCAATTTCTGCCATTTAACTGGCATGGAAGATACCATCAGTGTTGAAAGGGTTAAGGGCAGAACTCTAATAACTATATAAATATGAGGTTTCTTTGTAACTATGGAATATGCACTTCCAAGGGTATAATAGTACTCTCAAATTTTCTATTTATTTATTGGGGTTTAAGGACACTTTCACCAGCCAGGGTCACCTCATGTTGGACAGTTTTACGGTGGAGGAAGCAGGAGTACCTGGAGAGAACAACCGAGCATTGGCGAACAACTGTCAGACTCCCCAATGTACAAACTCCATACAAGCAGGGTTAGCATTCGTGGAAGACAATTGCACCACCGATGTGCAGTATGCCTTAGTACACAACGCCACCGTGCTCCCAGGTAGGCAATGGGGATTAAGTGCCTTGCACAGGGACACAATGCAGTTGCTGCAGGTAGGATTTGAACCGAGGACCTCCCGGCTTGCAGTCTGCATCTCCACCTCCTAAGCCACCACACTCCCAAATTTGATTTTATTTAAGAATTGATATTTGATTTTTGCACAGGGAGTTTGCGAACATTAAAACGGATTCTCATGAAGCAGGTCAAACTTTAAGGCCTGAAAACCAAACTTAAGGCCCCACAAAGTAGACCTTCTGTTTATCAGGCCATTTTTTGTAAAATTGAATATGGGCGGGTGTTTTTTTGTTTTTTTACTTATATAATTATTTCTTTGCCATCAAAAGTTCATGTTCTTGGTTTGCTTTATGTTTTTGGCCTCATAATATGCAGAATAGCATGGGTGGTGGTGTATTTCGTCCCTTGAGTGCAAGAAGTCTTTGCAAGTCTAAAGCATTGCAAAGCCTTGTTGCACTCAAAGGACAAATTTATCAATTTTATTAACTTGGGGGAAAATATCAGACATGAACCATTCAATTTTTATTTTTTCAGGTTTGCATTAGTTATATAAAGAGAGCATGGCCTCCCCAAAAGGACCATGTGGGAGGGCCTGAGAAACAGATTTTTAACTTTTTAGGGTCAAGGGAGATTTTGTCTAAGTTAATATTACCTTGCAAGATATACTTTTTAGTTCTCTTTTTAAACTGAAATGGAACAATAGAAATAATAAACTGAAAATTTTATAGTAATATGTAAAACAATGCTTGCTCTATATTGAATGTGGTGAAGACAAAAATGTCAAGTGAAAGTGGTGAAGAAGATAAAATTTAACCCAAATGGTATTTGAAATTCAAATCAAATTCAAATAATTACATAAGTTTATCTATTTTTTGAAAGGTTTGACAACAAATATAACAATAAGTCATACATCAATACCCTCCCATGACTATAACTGTAATCCATCAGTCCATCAATCAATCATCATCGTATTGATAAAAATGTTCCAAGTCCATTATTTTCATCAGCCGCCATGGACTGGTCACTTTCCACGGGTGGGCAATATTTCCACGGATGCAATAATATTAGATTCCAAACACTAATTATTCGAATAATCATCAAAAATTTAATTAATGAAGCACCGGGTACAACCCGGTGCTTCATTAATTAAAATTTTGCTGGTGATGATTTTTATTACCTGGTATATGCATGCATGGACATCACTGCCTATGCATTGATTATGACCAGTCCAGGGCAGCTGTACTATAGCACCGTCAGAAATAGTTGAAATGTAACAGATAAACTAGCACTTGGAATTTGTATTAGATACATATAAAATTTTATAAGAAACCAATCAAAACTGATCCGAGTTAATGTGCTAATGAGGTAATACAAAGGCAGCAGATTGATGGGCACATGTTTTATCTAACATAACAGCCAAGTCCAGTCAGCATTATGCAAAAAATTGCATACAAATTACATTATTTTTCTAAAAAATTTTATCGAAAGGCATAGCCTGTGACCCATCATTTGAATGTGCTTGTTGATCTCATTTCAATGACTGATCATGAGTAATGTTTTGAGGCAAAAAAATGAAATTATTTTTATTTATTCACGACATTTTTTGCAAGTGTCACCTTCTAGTTCTTGTTGGGTGAAAGGTTGAAAAAAAGAAAAAGAAAAAAAGAATCACTTAAGTCTGGTAGATATGGAACCTGGACAAAAGAGTCATATCTTAAACACAACTGTTAAATTTCGTAAGAACCAGATTATTTATTTATTGGTATTTACAGTCACTTTCAGCATCTAAGGCTATATTATGACTGCAACACAGGAATGAAGCCAAGTATAGCCGATCGTTTATACCTGTGCTGCCACACTAGATACGGCACTGCAAATCACATATTTTTGATTCAAAACAAATCTCAAATCAAATTGAGTCTATTATTCAAAATCGAAACGAACCTCATATCGAATACAAATTTGATTTCAGCAGTGGTAGTGACTAGTGATACTAGAATTAGCATGGATGGTGGCATGGGTACAGATGCTTTTTTTATGTTAATATAGTGGAAATTACACTCAGTCTTTATTTTCAACATCGTTTATGTACAATTTCTATCTCTACTTTTCATTTTGTGAAATGACTGATACCAAGCAAAATTTCAGTGAAAAGATTTGAAGGAAAACAAATCGGCCAGCTGATTTCAAATCAAACTGAATACCAACTTAAGATTTGAAATAAAATCAAATCGAATCTCGAAGCTTTGCAGGGCCCTAACACTAGAGGACTTCTGCTGCAGGCAATGGTGACCCGGACTTATTTTATCAGTAAAACATAAATTATCTACCATAGTAAACAATTATTGCTCCATTTTCCAGGGTTCCCACAAGTAATAAGAACCTGATCATGATTGAGTTAGTCAAATTTGTTCATGAGAATGGGTGTAATTCTGTCAAAAGTTGTTAAGTATTGGCTATTCAACTTGAACTAGACATTTTTAACACATATACACCCAAGTTTTCAAGCCACCAGTCAAATTTGTAAAAGAATTTGATACTGTTTATGGCCTGAAACTAGTTTACCTTTTAACCCTTTACCCAACGCAGACGTTATATAAATTTATTATTTTAAATACTATTTTTTTCAAATTTTTCAAACACTTTTAATACACCATATCATGTAACCTCTCATTGGAACGGGCTTGATGAGTCTATTATTTACTTCAATAAAGGTACCGAAATTGGCGCCATTCCTCATTCTTTCTATATTGCCTGCTAAATGTTATAATCAGTGGGGAGGTATGTGTGCCCACTCATGGGAGAGCCATGCCGTCTGGGCCATTGGTAAGTATAAACAAGAGGCCCCAAGGGGCCTGAGGGCACTCACCTGACATGGTAGCCTAAATATCAACCCAGAGATTTGATTTCAACAAGTTGCATCTGCTCCTCCTAAGAAAAGCTTATACCAAATATCCAAAAATTCTGACCAGTGGATCTAAAAAAAAAAGATTTTTAAAGAATATTCCTCATATTGAACTAAGTTATAATTCGGGCTACCACAGGGAGCCCATATATGAACCCAGGGACTTGGCTTTAACAAACTTGAATCTCACCCCCCCTAAGGATGCTGCACACCAAATTTCAAAACATTCCGACTGCTGGATCTGAAGAAGAAGATTTTAAAGAAAATTCCTCATTTTGAACTAAGTTATCATTCAGGTTACCACAGTGAGCCCAAATATGAACCCAGGGACTTGGCTTGAACAAACTTGAATCTCACCCCCCTAAGCATGATGCATACCCAATATCAAAAGATTCTGCCTGCTGGATCTTGAGAAGATTTTTTAAGAAATTTGCCTGAAATGCACTAAGTTTGAATTTGGGCTTCTATAGTGAGCCCAAATATCAATCCAGAGGGCCGATTTGAACAAACTTGAATCAGATCCACCCCACAATGTTGCATACCAAATATCAAAAGATTCTGACTGCTGGATCTGGAGAATAAGATTTTTGAAGAAATTTGCCTGAAATGCACTAAGTTCCAATTTGAGCTTCTATAGTGAGCCCAAATATGAATCTAGGGAGCCGATTTGAACAAACTTGAATCAGATCCACCCCACAATGTGGCATACCAAATATCAAAAGATTCTGCCTGCTGGATCTGGAGAAGAAGATTTTTTAAGAAATTTGCCTGAAATGCACTAAGTTCGAAATCAGGCTCCTATACTGAGCCCAAATATGAACCCAGGGGGCCGATTTGAACAAACTTGAATCAGATCCACCCCACAAAGTTGCATATCAAATATCAAAAGATTCTGCCTGCTGGATCTGGAGAAGAAGATTTTTTAATGTTTTTCCCATTGCCCAAAGTGTTAAAAAGTGCTGACTCAGCACTTTTTCAAAGTCCTGTAAAAAGTACCTTGTGATCAAACGGATAGGGCTGTTTTTTAACCATTCTACTCTACTGGATAAAAGTAAGCTTTATACAAAATAAGAATTCTGTGTGCCATGTAGTTTTGGAGATATGGCAGTTTTAAGGTTTTTCCTACTTTTAGCTCCCAAGGTTCCCACGGGGCAATGAGAAAAAAGTTTTTTGCATCAATCAACTACTTATGACCCATTATCATATCATATCAAACTTGGTTCAAATCGACCTCACAGTTCTGAAAACAGAAATTTTAGGCGTGGCCCAAATTTTTGCCCCTACCATAACGAAGGCAAATAATGCCCCACAAACTTCTCTTGAACAAATTTGATTCTAAACCCCAAAAGGACTCTGTATACCACATATCAAGTCTCTGCTACTGGTGGTTTATTAGAAGAAGATTTTCAAAAAATAAGTCCATTTTTTCCACACCCCTCTGCTCAATATGAGCCGAAACCTAATTTGCATAAAAGTTGAAAAATTTATAGTAATTTATATATTTTTTATACTTACCAATGACACAGACATAGCTGGTGCTAACTCTCAAAAATCTAGGGCCAAACACAAATTTTGCCCCCCAATCCCCAAAATTTGCATCAAAAACCAAAAAAATCATGTCCTAAATGGTACTCCATACTTTTCCTCAACTGCGCATGCGCAGTGTCAAGGAGGTCTCGAAATTGGCGCCAATTATCATTCTTACAAGCAGTGCCTGGTCAGCGCTATGTACTCAGCGGGGAGGTATAAGTTCCCAACTCCTGGGAGGGCCATCCCCGTCTGGGTCATTGGTAAGTATAAAAAATATATAAATTACTATAAATTTTTTAACATTTTTATACTGTACCAATGACCCAGACATAGCTGAATAGTAAAAAGGCTGGAGGGCCTAGGACATAGAGGAAAATCCAATAAGCTCAACTATATATAATAGAGTCATCCCATCGAGGAGAAAAGGAGTATTAGGCTTTACATGTATCTTTCGTATTTATGATAAATTAGAAAGACACAACACCCTCCATAATTGAGCATAATAACATTCATGTTCTCTATTAACATCCAGTATAACCCTTTATACTAATTATTTTTAAAGTAAGCCAATAAATAAAGTTAGTCCAGAGAATTGAGACTCTTTATACTCTTTAAAAGTGTCCGAGGATTGTATATTAACGCCCGTTTGACACATGACATATACAAATGCTTCACACCGAGCTACACTTGAAAAATATGACATGAATGAATTTTAAACATTAACTTTACACTTTAAAACCATCCCGGTAACGACTCAGAATTACTGACTCTGGAGGAGGTATCCCCTTGCTTTTCACTATAAGGCAGGTGACCTAAGAGAAACACCCCACACGTCGACTGCTCGTCCTGTAAAATGCTTGCCATGCAAGAAGGACCGCACAACGGAAATACGTGAAGGTTGAGACCTTGCGGGTTGTGATGTAGTTGACGCGATTTCCCCTGCAAAAGAAGATCCTCTCGTGGAGGAAGTTTTCGCGGTAAGTCCTACAGCAGACACCTGAGTAGATTTATCCACGGTCTCTGTGGAGACAGAGATGCTACCAATAGAATTTTGCATTGAGATTGTTTTATCTTTAGCAACATCTGCTGAATCAACGGCGCTGGAGGATACGCATATCCTATCATTCCGTCCCACGAGATCGATAGAGCGTGTACTGCATATGCTCGGGGATCCGGACATGGAGACACATACGTCTGCAACTGATTGTTGAGTTGTGTCACAAATAAGTCTATCATTGGCCGCTCCCATTGGTAGCAAATCTGATTGAATACCTGTTTGTTGAGAGTCCATTCTGACGGCAACAAGCGACCCTTCCGTGAAAGGGAGTCTGCTAATACATTCAGACGACCCGGAATATGACGGACCGAAAGTAGAACTTGGTGTTCTAGAACAAACAGAAGGATTCTTTCCGTTAAATTGAATAACGGAACGGAATGAGTGCCTCCCTGGTTCCGAATATATGCTACTACTGTCGTATTGTCGGACAGGATTTGGACATGTGCTTTCTGAATAATGCTCATCCAATGACGTAGTGCAAGCCAAATTGACATCATTTCCTTGATGTTTATGTGCTTGCCTAGGAACTGCGGATCCCAAAGACCCTGGCACTTCGAATCCGTTGGGATCAATGTTGCACCCCAACCTGTTTGACTGGCATCCGTCATAATCGTAAAACTCGGATCCGACAACTGCAGTGGGACTCCCTGAGTCAACCACTGAATGTTTGCCCAAGTCTGAATCTCTTGTTTCACTTGATTTGACAAGAGAACGTCTATATCGAGCGAATGAATCCTTACACTCCAATTCTGAGTCAAGAAAATTTTGAGAGGATGAGTGAGTAACCGCCCCATCGGAATGAGATCCGCAGCGGCTCCGCACAGACCTATCAGTCTCATGAACTCTCTCGCTGTGACTTTGTCTGAGTGAAGACAATAGCGAGCGTAACAACTGATTAATTTCGCTCTGGTTAACGGCAGACGAACGAGATTGTTGTGTGTCTCGAAGCTCATTCCCAGATGAGTGAATGACTTGGACGGCACCAGATCCGACTTCTCCTCGTTTATTATAAAACCGAGACGTCGGAGTAATAGAAGCAGATTCTGCACATCGTTCTGAAGCGTTAACTCGTTGCCGTACCTCTGAAGAATGTCGTCCAGGTAGGCCGACGTTACCGCAGACGAATGAGCTCAGAAATATATCATTACCGAGTTCATTATTCGAGTGAAAGCCCAGGGCGCTAGATTCAAACCGAAGCACATCGCTCGGAACTGATATACAACTCCTAGGACTGCGAAGCATAGATACTTTCTGAATGTCGGATGTACCATGACGTGAAAGTACGCGTCCTTGAGATCTATGCTTGTAGCATAGTCGTTCACCCGAATACTCGCTCTGACTGATCGAATTGTCTCCATATAGAACTTCGGAACGACGATCAGCTTGTTTATCCAGCTCAGATCTATGACTGGACGGAACGAGCCGAAACAGATGGCTGTAGAAACCTGGTGATTCCTGGTCTTCTACGACCTCTACCGCGTTCTTCTTCAGAAGAGACTGTACTTCTGATAAAAGAGCGTCTCTTTTCTGCGGATTCGACTTTTGGACTTCCGAGTTAATGGAGGCTTTCGTTTGAAGGATATTCTTAGTCCTTCCGAAATCACCCCTTGAACCCAGGGGTCGTCCGTAATTGACGCCCACTCGTTTATAAAACTCGATAATCTTCCGCCTACCGGAACACGATAAAGGTTCAAACCATCACCTCCTGGACCTGCGAGGCTTGCGGAAGGAGAAACTACGTCCTCCACGGCCTGAAGAACGTCCCGCACGAGAGTCGCTGCCTTGACGGTCTCTAGAATAAGACCTAGAGGACGCATAGGAACCTCTATAGGAACTTCTCTTGGGCGTACTTGTCCCAGAAGTGCCTGTCTTACTCTTTTCTGCTGTATCCAGCGTTTTGGAAGCGGATTTGAAAAGCAGAGAATCCGAAGCTTTCTTAGTTATCTTATCATAGATTGCTGAAAGCTTTCCGTCGAAGAGAAGCTCTCCGGAGACCGAAGCGACTCTGAGAGAGTTCTTCACCTTACCATCCACGCACGTGGATGTAGCTAGGGCTGCGTCACGTCTAACCAACTCCAGGTTTGCCACTGAAAGGGCTGAGTTATACGTGGAATAAGCTACTGCCCTTGAAAGAAGTCTTAATGATTGTATATCCTGGAATTCTTTCTCTTGAAGACGTAATGATAACGCCTTAGTAAGGTTATCTGCATATGATAAGGCCTCTAAGTTAACTCTGTTAGACATTATTGTCGTTTCCAATGTCGTGGTTGGAACTGACATAGACGACGGTATAGACAATTCCAAGTCTTCAGCCTCGTCGTCTAGACGCAGAGGAACTCTCGGTATGCCCTGTCCTGCCGTTTCAAATTTATTCCTTGAATTGATGAAAGGCAGATTTAGGGCATTTGCGGATAAGAAACCAGACTTGCCCGTTTTGGTAGCAAGCTTATAAATAGCGTCGTTCAATAATTCAAATGTTCTTGTGACCTTATTGGACTGTGTCGGAAACTCAGGGACGATGTCCCTGAACCGATCAAAAAATTCTGTGTCCAATGACGCTATCAGTCTCTTATCCGGCATCGCAGCATTCTGGTCCGACGGAACAACCTCTGGAAGGTAATGCCAGATAAAATCTACGGCAGCTTTATGTTGTTCCAAAAGGGAAAGCTCCAA
The DNA here is from genome assembly GCA_031216915.1 of Pictodentalium vernedei. NCBI lineage: Eukaryota > Metazoa > Mollusca > Scaphopoda > Dentaliida > Dentaliidae > Pictodentalium > Pictodentalium vernedei. Next base: position 267,639,361 of record CM062291.1, on the reverse strand, counting down.
ATCCTCCGAATCCCTTTCGCCATCCTGTCGGACCCTATGAAGTTCTCGGTGGTCCGTACCCGATGCTTCGGCGGAGCGTACCGACCCAGCGTCGTCGGATAATTCCTGATCCGACAGAGATTCTGTCGTTTGCTGGGATGCTGCGATAAGTTGTGCTATTTGGGATAGCACGTCCGTCACTGAGGCCTGTGGAGTAGCGGTCTTACGTTGCTTTGCCGCTGGAAGCTCCGTGTACGTAAAGAAGCGGCATGGCCTTTTCCCCGCTAACAACATACCGTGACACACGTTTCCAATGTTTGTCATCCTAATTGACACATACTGAACAGGAGTTAGTGCGAGTACACGGACTACAATTAATACAATGATTATGAAAGTCAGAGGAATATTTCTTCTTATTACAATTTGAACAATAGCCTTTCATTGTGAAAAGAACACAAAAAGTCCTAGTACTCGCACCAACCCCTGAAAACAAATATACATAATAACATGATCCATTAATATAGAAAAAATAATTGAAATCAAAAAAATTTTTTGAAAAAATATTTTTTCAGAAAAGCCCAAGTTTCTGAAAGTAACGTTGAGCCCCAATGGATCCCCAAAAGCCTAAGTGTGGACAAAATTTTTTAAAATATTACAAAAAAATTAATGCAACACTTACGTATAATAATAATGTATCTTGTTATGATTAAACTAATACAAAGACAAGAAAATCCCTCTCAACAGAACCGTTGTCAATGTAAACAAGAAGTGTATAAACACCAGAAACATGACTCCAGGCACTGATTACCATGGCCCGAAATCAGTTACCAATAACACACTATCTGATGCAAAACAGAGACTTCCAGGGAAGAAACTGCAGACCATCACCCGTGGGTGAGGACGTAAACAGGGGAAAAAGAACAGAATTCATTCTGTTACCCAGCTAAAACTCCCAAGAAATTTTAGTAATAATATTACAGAAAATATGCCAAAAGCATGGGGGAATAGCAAGGGGGGACTTAAAGGAAAGGGAGAGAGGAAACACTGAACAAGCAGTGTAACTTTATAGCAAGAATGACAACAACAGGCCCATGCCTCGAAATTAGGCAACATAACATAATTTCGTAAAAAAATTTTAAGTTACAGCCCTGATTATTTCCTGTCACTCATTTTTCCTCTCCTCCTTCTATTTCCTCTTTAGATCCACCTCTTCTCTAATATTTATGTGTCTGGCATCATTTAAACTGAGATTTACAAGCACAAATATCAGTCAGATGTGAACTGATGAAGGGCCAAACAAAGAATAATAATTGGCGCCAATTTTGAGACCTCCTTGACACTGCGCATGTGCAGTGGAGGAAAAGTATGGAGGACCATTTAGGACATGGGATTTTTTCGGTTTTAGATGCAAATTTTGGGGATTGGGGAGCAAAATTTGTGTTTGGCCCTAGATTTTTGAGAGTTAGCACCAGCTATGTCTGGGTCATTGGTACAGTATAAAAATATCAAAATGCCCCTATATAACCACTACTTACATGAAATTTAATTAAATTGTGGCCAATGGTTTAGGAGAAAGAGGCTCAAACACCACCTTCACGCAGGACGACAAACGACGGACGGATGACGGAGGAAGAGTGATAAGAAAAGCTCACCATGACTTTCAGTCAGGTGAGCTAAAAATATACAAATTATTTTAAATTTATCATATTTTTATACCACAACCAACGGCCCAGACTATCTGAATTGTAAAAAGCCTGGAGGGCCTAGGGCTTAAAAGGAAAATCCAATCTCTCAATTACTTCTATAAAGATTAGCTCCTACAGGAGAATAGGAGAAGATAGAGGAATTATATATGTTCTTCTCTTATAAAAAAAAGAGAATGACATAACACTAACAATGCAATTGCGAATTACATAATTTCTCCATTTAATGCCAGCATAACCTGTTATGCTAATTCGGTGAAGGAAACCAATTACAAAGCTAGTCCAGAGAATGAGATGCTTTATACTTATTTAAAAGTGTCCAAGGATTGTATATTATGCTCGTATGACACGGAACATATACAAATGCTTCACAGTGAGCTACACTTTAAAAACAGTACATAAACTAGAAAGTGTTTTAGCACACTAAAACATATGTCTCCCCTTCCTTTTGAGGTCAGAGGTCAAGGTCACATGCAGTTCATCAAGGTAGCAGACATGCGGTTTCATGGTGACACATCCACATGTCAAAAAAAAAAAATTCTGGTCTGGACAATTACTCCCTATTTAAAGTACATAAATTTGACCTTAAGGTCAAGGTCACATGAAGGTCATGATGACATGTGGTCTCATTGTGATACATCCACATGTCAATCATCTAAGTCCTAGGTCAAAAAACAAAAAAGTTCTGATCTGGACAATTATTCCCTATTTGAAGTACATAAATTTGACCTTGAGGTCAGAGGTCAAGGTCACATGCAGTTCATCAAGGCAGCGGACATGCGGTTTCATGGTGACACATCCACATGTCCAAAAAAAAAAAATCTGGTCTGGACAATTACTCCCTATTTAAAGTACATAAATTTGACCTTGAGGTCAAGGTCACATGAAGGTCATGATTACATGTGACATGCGGTCTAATTGCAATACATCCACAAGTCCTAGGGCAAAAAACAAAAAAGTTCTGGTCTGGATAATTATTCCCTATTTGAAGTACATAAATTTGACCTTAAGGTCAGAGGTCAAGGTCACATGTAGGTCATCGAGGTAGATGACATGCGGTCTCATGGTGTCACATCCACATGTCAAATAACCAAGTACTAGGTCAAAAAACAAAAAAATTCTGGTCTGGACAATTACTCCCTATTTGAAGTACATAAATTTGACCTTGAGGTCAAGGTCACATGAAGGTCACAACATGCGGTCTCATGGTGACACATCCACATGTCAAATAACCAGGTCCTAGGTCAAAAAAAACAGAAAAATTCTGGTCTGGACAATTACTCCCTATTTGAAGTACATAAATTTGACCTTGAGGTCAAGGTCACGTGAAGGTCACAATGGTATGCAACACACTGGCTCATGATGATACATCCACATGCCAAATATCTAAGCCCTGGCTCAAAAGACAAACAAGTTTGGGTCTGGACAAAGTTTCCTTGAAAAAAGCACAAATCTGACCTTCAGATCAAAGGTCAAGGTCACATGAAGGTCACAATGGTACGCTACACACCGGCTCATGGTGATACATCCACATGCCAAATATCTAAAGCCTGACTCGAAATACAAAAAGTTCTGGTCTAGACAGTTTCCCTTAAAAAAGCGCATAAATCTGACCTTTAGGTCAAAGGTCAAGGTCACATGAAGGTCACTATGGTGCACTGCACACCGGTTCATGCTGATACATCCACATGCCAAGTATCTAAGGTGTAGGTCAAAAGACAAAAAAGTTATGGCCCGGACAAAGTTTGTGTGATGTTTCCCTTAAAAAAACACATAAATCTGACCTTCAGGTCAAGGTCACATGAAGGTCACTATGGTACACTGCACACCGGCTCATGGTGCTACATCCACATGCCAAGTATCTAAGGTGTAGGTCAAAAGACAAAAAAGTTATGGCCCGGACAAAGTTTGTATGAGAAGAAGAAGAAGAAGAAGAAGAAGAATATGCACTAAAACAATATGTCTCCCTTCTGGGAAGGGGAGACATAATGAGACATAATTATTGCTTCACACCAAGCTACACATTAAAACTACCCCAGCACCGACGCTGGACTACTGTCTCTGGAGGAGGTATTCCCTTGCTTTTCACTATAAAGCCAGATAACATAAGGGAAAAGACCGTCCACACCCCCACCTTCTCCTTGTTCTGAGGTAAAGTTCCTCAGAACGAAAAGGGCAATGGAACACTGTCAGTGCTCGAGCAGACTGCCTAATCAGCATCCTGTAGATGTAATATCAATGGATGACATTCTGAGCAACAGAAAGAGGACCCAAAGATCTAAGGTCATCGGCGGAGATGGACTCTAAATTTCTAAGGTAAAATTTGGTAAATGAAGGGGGCTGTGTCCAGTAGGCAGCCTTCATAAGATCAGTAATGGCTATATTGTTAGAATAAGCCCAAGAAGTTGACAGTGCTCTAACCTCATGAGCTGAAATCTTGTTGACAGAACATTGATCTGAAGATAGATTTTCATATGCAATATGTTTTGCCAGCTGAATCCATCTAGCGATAGAATGAACAGAAATATCTTTTCTGTTAGGAATCAAAGAAAGAAAGAATCTTTTCCTTCCTTTACTAATAAAACCCGATCGACGTTTATAAATGCGCATAGCTCTAACTGGACACAGCAAAGGTCTACAGTTGTCCGCAGACGGTAAAGCCTTAATGATAATAGGCTCCGGACATTTTTCTGGAATCTGATTCTTAGCCAAGAATCACACTTTCGTAGCGAGGGTAAGAGTATTACCCACACCACGGTAATGGGAATCATCAACTAATAATGCATGAAGTTCACTGACTCTTCTGGCAGATGCAAAGGCTAAGGGGAAGGCCATTTTATATGTCAAAAATTAGATTTCTACATCGTCTAATGGCTCAAACGGAGCTTCTTGAAGCTTCAACAGAACCCAAGCCAAATTCCATTTAGGAATTAATCTGAGGGTTATAGGTCTATTAATAGAGAAATTTCTAACTAGCTTGGATAAAGAAGCATCTGATCCAATAGCTAAGTTATCATGATGAGCATAAGTGTCTGATAACATAGACCTATAGCCCTTAATAGTGACGGGTTGCAAGTTTAATAAGTCAAACAAGTAGATCAAGAAATTGGCAATCTGTGGAATGGATGGATCATATATGTCTACATACTGGTCTGTACACCAACAGAAGAAACTCGCCACTTTGCTGCATAATTCAACGAAGAGGAGGTCCTCCTACAGTTAGAAATTGCGTCCACTGCTCGTCCTGTAAAATGTTTTCCGTACAAGAAGGACCACACAACGGAAATATGTGAAGGTTAAAACCTTCCGGAGTTGTGATGCAGTGCACAGACTTCCCCTGATATAGAAGGTCCTTTCGTGGAGGAAGCTTCCAGGGAACGTCCCATAACAGACACCTGAGAAGACTGATCCAGGGTTTCTGTGATGACAGAGGTGCTACTAGCAGGATTTTGCAGTGAGACTGTTTGATTTTTAACAAAATCTGCTGAATCAACGGAGTCGGAGGATATGCATATCCTAGCATTCCGTCCCATGAGATCGATAGAGCATCTACTGCGTACACTTGACGATCTGGACATGGCGACACAAACGTCGGTAATTGATTGTTCAGGTGTGTCGCAAAAAGATCTATCATGGGACGATCCCAGTGGTATCAGATCTGACTGAATACTCGCTTGTTGAGAGTCCACTCCGATGGTAACAGGCGACCTTTTCGTGAGAGTGAGTCTGCTAGTACGTTCAGACGACCTGGTATATGACGGACTGAGAGATGAATGTGATGACTCAGAGTGAATAGGAGAATCTTCTCCGTTAATAACAGAATCGAATGAGTGCCTCCCTGGTTCCTGAGATAAGCCACTACTGTCGAGTTCTCCGACAGAATCTGAACATGGATGTTCACTATTTGAGAATCCAATGTTGTAGTGCTTGCCATATAGACATTGTCTCCTTCATGTTTATGTGCTTCTGCAGGAACTGAGGGTCCCAAATATCTTGACACTTCAAGTCTGCGTGACTCAGGGACGCACCCCAGCCCGTAAGACTCGCATCCGTCATAATCGTAAAGGCCGGATCCGGTAGTTGAAGCAGAACTCCCTGAGTCAACCACTGGAGATCCACCCAAATCTGAACCTTTTGTTTTACTAGGTCCGTTAAACAATCTTGGTTTCGAGTGAATGTGTCTTCACACTCCAGTTCTGAGTAAAGAATATCTAGAGGGGGACGCAGAGGGGCCCATCGGAATAAGATCCGCAGCCACTCCGCACAGCCCCATTAGTCGCATGAAATCCCTTGCAGTCATTGTGGGAGAGTTTAGACAAAAGCGAGCATACCAAATAACTTATTTCGCCCTGGGTAACGGCAGACGAACCAGATTGTTTTGAGTCTCGAAGCTCATTCCCAAGTGAATGAGTGACTTGGTCTGACTTTTTCTCATTTACTATGAAACCGAGATGTCGGAACAACTGAAGCAGACTCTGAACATCGTTCTAAAGAAATAACTTGTCGCCGTATCTTTCAAGAATGTCGTCCAAGTAATCCGACGTTACCACTGTCGAATGAGCTCGGAAATATGATATTATCGAGTTCATTATTCGAGTGAAAGCCCAAGGAGCTAGGTTCAGACCAAAGCACATTGCTCTGAACATCTCCTTGTACGGCAAAACACAGGTACTTTCTGAATGCCGGATGTACCAGGACATGAAAGTAGGCGTCTTTTAGATCTATGCTTGCTGCATAGTCGTCCACTGGAGTGCTCGTTCTTACCGACCGAATGGTTTCCATGTAGAACTTTGGAGCCATGATCAATTTGTTTATCCAGCTCAAGGCTATTACAGGTTGGAACTAGCCATCTGGCTTCGGTACGAGAAACAGGTGACTAAAAACCTTGAGAATTTTGATTCTCGACGACCTCTATTGCTTTCTTTGATAAGAGAGCCTGTACCTCCGCAAGGAGGGACTCTCTTTTGGAAGGATTTGCCGTAAGATTTGTCCAACGCGGACATCTTGTAAGTGGGGACTTTGCTTGGTATGATAGCCTCAGTCCTGCCGAGACTACATCTCTCACCCACTGATTTTCTGTGACTTCCATCCAGTGTTTCGCGAAGTTTGATAACCACCCACCAATTGGAAAGCCTTGTCCATCACCTGTATGACTTGCGAGGCTTGTTGGAGGAGAAACTATGTCCTCCCCGCGAAGAACCTCATCCCATCGGCATATGGGCATCTGACTTATAGTCTCGATCAGATCTGCGCCCCTTTCCCGAGTCGCTATACTGACGACCTCCGGAGTTACCGTACGAGGGTTTATTGTCCCCTCGCGAGGACTTCCCTTTCGATGAATGTCCAGAGACCAGAGCAACTCGGAGAGAGCTTTTCACTCTATCATCTATAATTGATAATGAAGCAAGGGCTGCATCACGTCTAACCAACTCCAAATTTGCCACTGTCAGTGTGGAGTGGTACGTGGCATACATGACTGCCCTGGAAAGAACTCTTAACGAGGCACATACGTTCTCAAATTCTTTTCCATTTAGATGTTGCACCATAGCCCTGGTGATATGGTCTGTATATGGCATTGCATCAAGAATTGCTCGATTGGATAAAATAGAAAATTCCATCACTTCCGAGCGTAAACTGAATGATGTAAGCAAGGACATATCTAAATCCACAGCCTGCTCATTCAAATGCAGAGGAGCTCTCTGGGCATCTTCTCCAACCGTTTTAAATTGGCGTGGTCCTGGAAACGGTATATTGATTGAGGAGCACCTTAATGTTAAGGAGCACCTTAGCAGCCAGTTCAGTTTGCTCATCAGAGTGCGATGACAGCAGCACACTTTGAATGGGTGTCGCAATACCATCACCATGTTCTTGTTCCTCTGAAAAAGAGACTGAAAAACTCAAATTATCCTATGGTGAGAGTTCTGGCATAAGAACCTCACCGTCAACGACTTATCGCAACACCCATCTCCAACGTCTGGCATCACAATGTACACAAGAAGGACAAGTATCCGTAGTTGTGCATCGACTACAGGCAAGGAAACAAGCATGTAAATCTGAGGAAGACTTCCTCGCCTTGCATTGAGAGCAGTAATCTTTCATAATTATAATCCAAAGATAGAGTCGATAGCACTGCTATAGATTCCACAACAAAAATACATGATAAGGAGACATGAATAATAGCAATCAAAATAATTTCGAAACAATTATAAACAAGTGCACCGCCAGGCGGTGGATCAATATACGGTCGCCTATGAAGAAATTGTGCTTGTGAAGAAATTTTTAGTTGAACAAAAAGTCAATAATTCCTTCAAAAATAATTGTACTTTCCTGGCTTACGACCCATTAAAGTTGAATATATTGTTTTCAAGTTATTGAGTGGAGAATCAAAAGTCACCAAAACTCCCAGATGGTTGCCATGGCGGCCATATTGTACATGCCAGAATGCTGGTTATCGAAAGGAACCATCCTCTAGCCATGACTAATCAAACATAAAATAACAGTATCTGTTGGATGTATTGTTTTCAAGTTATCACATGGACAAACAAAAGTTAATGGACAGATGGATAGACACACAGACAAATGGATGGATGGACGGACAATGATGCTGGTTATCGAAAGGAACCATCCTCTAGTCATGACTAATCAACTATAAATAAACAGTATCTGTTGGATTACCAAATGGACAATCAAAAGTCCCTAAAAATCCAAGATGGCTGCCATGGTTAATCAACCATAAAAAAGCAGCATCTGTTGGATCTATAGTTTTCAAGTTATTGCGTGGACAATCAAAGTCCCTGAAAATCCAAGATGGCTGCCATGATGGCCATATTGGATATGCCAGAATGCTGGTTATCGAAAGGAACCATCCTCTAGTCATGACTAATCAACCATAAAAAATAGTATCTGTTGGATGTATTGTTTTCAAGTTATCGCATGGACAAACAAAAGCTAACGGACAAACGGACGGACATACCATTGCCATACCATAATACGGCCTGCTCATATGAGCGGCCGTATAAAAAATGCCTAAGTTCCCAAAGGGAACATCATGAGCCCAAGGGCATCCCGATAGAGCCTGAGAGTGGACAAAATTATTTTTCTTCCAAAATTTTTTTTGCTACACTAACGGAATCATAATCAATGTATCCTACAGTAATTCTAAAGTATTATAATACTAATTACTACATGTTTCAGGGTGTTGTCAAATGTAAACAACGTCAACAGAACAAAACAGAAACAAAACAACAGGCACACAAAAAGGCTCAAAGTCAGAAACCAATTTACATGCTACCAGATGCAAAGCTAGATCTTCATATGAAGAAAAAACGATACTTCGGATAGAAGATGCAAGACCAAAACGACCCAACACCCCTAGGGTGAGGACGTAACCATGGGGATAAACAGATTAAACATTCTGTAATACATTTAACATATTTAATAAAAATTTTCAATAAAAAACAGCCAAAAAGCATAGGAGTTTAACAGGAGAGGTTCATGGAAGGATAGGGAAGGAACACTTAACAAACAGCAGGTAAATTATTAGCAAGAATGATGACGTCTGGCGCATGTCCTGTAAATGGGAAACATGAAATAATTTTTATAATTATTATAAAGTTACAGCCCTGAATGTTTCAAACCACTGCTGTTCACTTCCATCATCCATTTATAGCCTTGAATCCACCAATTCTACCATTGATTTGTGTCTGGCATCCTCAAAAAAGGATATTTAAAGCACAGATGTCAGATCATTGTTTACTGACTTGGTGCCAAAGAAAGAAAGAATGAGGATTGGCACCAATTCCAGTACCTTCCTGGTTACTGCGCATCACAGTGAACAAAAGTATGGAGGCCCATATAGGACATAATTTTTTTGGTTTTGTATGCAAATTTTGGGGATTGGGGGATTCAAAATTTGTGTTTGGCCCTGGATTTTATAGAGTTAGCACCAGCCAGTCTGGGCTACTAGTTGTGGTATAAAAATTTGCATATTATGCAGGCAGATACAGCCGTTTTCATTGGGTAAAGGGTTGGTTAAATAGTCTATCACCTATTTTTAATTCATTCGGGTTTTGTCATTCATATAAAATACTTACCTTCTTAATTTGGATAAAGTCAGATGTATCTGTGGAAATCTTTCTTTAAATTTCTCATTTAGTTCTTTCTTCAAACTACTAGGTTTAACATACTCAATAACGGATGTCTGTAATAATAATAAGAGATCTCATAACTGGGGCTGCACGGTATATCGATAAACCGATATATACTGGTATTCAAACCAATATTGATACAATACCGGTGTAATTACAAAAATATCGGTTTATCTTCATTATTTTATTTATTATCTTGAGTTTTAACTGTAGCCCCAAATGAATAATATTATCCCTTTACCCAAGAAATCATCCGCATGTGCCCGAGTAATGTACAAATTCAGTAGTTAAAAAAATTTCAATAAAACTATATCATATCACCCCTCATTGGAACGAGCTCGCTGAGATCGTTCCAATGAGGGGTAACATGATATTGTTTTTGTAGAACTTTTTGGAAAAATCTGATAAACTATTATTTAAAATAATAAATTTTGATATCATCTGCATTGGGTAAAGGCATTTCAAACCGCATCATCAAGACATGCTGATTCATTCTGACTGTAATGCCTCAAGTCTCGATTTTGGTACTTATGTTCAGATATCTGAACAGTTTTCGATATACTGGTATACCACGATCTTTTTTTGAATAACGATACCAGTATTCAGTTTTGAATATAATGCAGCCCTACTCATAACTGTATATATATCTACAGCATAGAAACTAACCCACAAGCAAAAATGATTTACAGAAGACAGTGCTTTGTAAATTTCATTTTATCAAATAGCTCATTATGGAAATATTGTTCACAACAGGTCTAATAGACATGTGATATCAGAAGTCAATGTCAACATCATAAGATTGTGAGTGAGTTGGTTTTGAAAGTAGAATGGAATTTAATCTTCTCTTATATGTCATTCAATGTTTACATAAAATGAAAAGCAGATGACATTTGCATAAAACACTTCCTGAATAACTAAAAAAATGTATTTTTTGTCTTGAAAACATAACTTATGAACCCTCATTGGAAAGAGCTCGATGAGCATGGTTCAATAAGGGGTCATAAGCTTTGTTTTAAGAGACAAAAATTGAAAAAAATAATCAAATTTGGTTGACAATATTTATGAACAGAACAGGCAGATTTTACAAATGGGCAGTGATATCTGCACATGCATTTAGCAACTAATAATGAAAGTGTCAATGACACTGTAGCTTAAATTGACTGTGTGTAGTATTTGCTGAAAAGGATAATGTTCAATGTTTATGAAAGAATTATGAAATAAGACAAGAACTGTGATAATTGAGAATATGTTAATTTCTGTTCCCTGTATGCTATATTTTCAGTAAGAATAATTCAAGTGTAGATTGTACTAAAGAATTAAGACCTGGATTGATGTGGCCCTAACAGTTAATGTATGTCAACCAAAGTTACCAAGTTACAGTAAAATCATTCCAAAACGAGACATCCTTCCAAGTTACAATGAAATCCCTTCATAAATATAACTCGTAGACTTTGCTAAAGGAATGTAGGTCACGTGACTAGGCAACAGTAACAGCAGACTGATCGTGACCAAAATATGACAGTCTCCTCTAGACATCATACCAAGTTATCCTTCCAAGTTACAATGAAATTGCTTCATAAACATGAAGTCTTTGAACTGTAGACTGTGCTAAACAAATCTAGGTCATGTGCCTGTGCGGCTGTCACAGTTGACCGATCGTGACCAAAATGGGACATTCTCATCTAGACATGACCTCTGACCTGCATATGAAATTTTGTGATGATCGAACAAGAACTACAGAGTGTAAAACGAGACATCCTTCCAAGTTACAATGAAATCCCTTCATAAATATGACGCATAGACTTTGCTAAAGGAATGTAGGTCACATGACTAGGCAACAGTAACAGCAGACCGATCGTGACCAAAATATGACAGTCTCATCTAGACACCATACCAAGTTATCCTTCCAAGCTACAATGAAATTGCTTCATAAACATGTGCTAAACAAATCTAGGTCATGTGCCTGTGCGGCTGTCACAGTTGACCAATCGCGACCAAAAGGGGACGTTCTCATCTAGACATGACCTCTGACCTGCATATGAAATTTTGTGATGATTGAACAAGAACTACAGGGTGTAGCCTGTGCCAAAGAAAATGTGAACAGACTCACAGACTTCCACACGCGTGATGGCAATAGCTTATCTTGACTTTGTCAAGTTAAGCTAAAAATCATCATTAGCAAAATTTTAATTCATGAAGCACTGGGTTGTATCTGGTGCTTCATATATTAAATTTTTGATGCTTATTCCTATAATTAGTGTTTGGAATCTAATAATATTGCGTCGCTGGAAATATTGTCCACCCATGGAAAGTGACAAGTCCACGGTGGCTGTACTGTATGTAAAGGGGTAACATACACATAATGTGATAAAAAGAATCTAAAATTCGTCAGGGTTGGATAGGAAATTTCTGAACCACATTCTCTAAAATCGATCTGAGCATCAGTATACCCCAGCTCAGGTCAATTTTAGTGAACTCAGTTCAGAAATTTCATATCAAATCGTGACTCAATAGAGATAATCTATTTTATAGAAAGCCATAGCATAACTCCTCTTTGGAATAAACCTGACAATTAATGTTTTAATGGTTCTCTTGTTATAGTTTGCATATGGGTGGGAAATTTTTGTTGATTTTTGTATATACAGTGGAACCCTGTTAATTGAATATCCACTTTGCCAATGAAAATTATTCAATTAAAAGGAGTATTTAATTAACAGGATTGTGTCACTTTCCTGTATTCTAGAGATAAACTTAGCATTTATTCTATTATATCTTGTTTGACAGATCTCCATGAGCTCTGTCAAACAAGATATAATAGAGTAAATGCCTGTATTGATATACTGAGGGCAAATAGGTCTATAAACAAAGTAAAACTGGGAATAGTCAGGGTAATTTCTCAACAGGTTACCAGATTTTTTATTCAATTAACAGGAGTTTACTCTATAACCTATATTCAATTAACAGGTCAAATTTGAACTGGAGGTATGGTAAATGGTTTTGTGTTGGGAAATTATATTCAATTAACAGGGTTATTCAGTTACGAGATATCCAATTAACAGGGTTCCACTGTATCTCAGAAAATTCAGTTGATTTGTTTCAAAGAGTGAAAGCATTTTACACTGATTAGAATGTTTGAACTGTTTTGGTACAAAATTCTTCTAACTTTTATAATGAAAATCGTATCACTGTTTTGCATACGATATGCTGACAAGAGGTACATAAATGAATCTTATAAATCAATGAAAGTGTCAATGACACTGTAGCTCAACTTGTCAAGACAAAGACATGCACATGTATAGTATGTGACACAGCAATGACAAACATCTAGGTAATGACCTGATAACAAAGGTACATATAAAGTATTGTAACGGTCTGTACATAAATACTGACCGTTGCCTGTAACAAATGTATAGGTAAAGTATTGTAAAGGTGGGTGACAGTCAGATGCTAAACTAGAAAAAAATCTTTGAGTCCCAGAGTGGGTCTGACTGAACCCCAAAATATTTGTTCTCGTAGCACAGTGATAACAAAGGCACCCCAAAACACACTCATTCCTGTCCCAAGGTGAAAACAAAGGTACCCAAGAAGTTTCGTGAAGATCAGTTCACAAATATGAGCTGTGTAGAAGTTGTGACAAAAAACTGATTGGACCTAATTTCGGTACAAAATGGCCACTGGTAGCCATCTTGAATTCTGGACTGCACCCAGAAACACTTGTTCTCGTCCCAAGGAGATAACAAAGGTACCCAAGAAGTTTTGTGAAGATCGGTTCATAAATACAGCCTCTAGCCCGAGCCGTATTGACATGTGCACTTACAGTGTATAAGTAGCACTGAAAAAATCAAAGTTCATCGAACTTGCATAATTTCTGCACGAGAAAAAAACCCGTACTATATGTGATGTATTCCATGTTACTAAACATTCATACAAAAATATATTCAAATCAGAACTTTCATACAGAAGTTCTGTACAAAAGACTGATTGCATTAATTTTGGTACAAAATGGCTGCTGGTGGCCATCTTGAATTTTGGACCACACCCAAAAACACTCGTTCTCATCCCACGGTGATAACAAAGGTACCCAAGAAGATTCGTAAAGATCGGTTCATAAATACGGCCTCTAGCCTGAGCTGTATATAGAAGTTGTGTACAAAAAACTGATGAGACCTAATTTTAGTACAAAATGGCCACTGGCAGCCATCTTGAATTTTGGACCGCACCCAGAAACACTCGTTCTTGTCCCAAGGTGATAACAAAGGTACCCAAGACGTTTCGTAAAGATCGGTTCATAAATACAGACTCTAGCCTGAGCTGTATTGACATGTGTACTTACTGTGTGTAAGTAGCACTGAAAAAATCAAAGTTCATCTAATTTGCATAATTTCTGCACGAGAAAAAAACCTGTATTGTATGTGATGTATCCCATGATACTAAACATTCACACAAAAAATTATTCAAATCAGCGCTTTCATATGGAAGTTCTGTGCAAAAATCTGATTGCACCAAATTTTGTACAAAATGGCTGCCATCGGCCATCTTGAATTTTGGACCGGACCCAAAAACACTCGTTCTCGTCCCACGGTGATAACAAAGGTACCCAAGGAATTTCGTAAAGATCGGTTCATAAATACGGCCTCTAGCCCGAGCCGTATTGGCATTTGCACTTACAGTGCTGAAAGTAACACCAAAAAACATCAAAGTTAGTCTAATTTGCATAATTTACGCACGAGAAAAAAACCCGTATTATATGTGATGTATCCCATGGTACTAAACATTCATACAAAAAAATATTCAAATCATAGCTTTCATATGGAAGTTCTGTACAAAAAACAGATTTCTGCATCATTGGTACAAAATGGTGGCTGGCAGCCATCTTGAATTTCGGACCAAACCCCAAAACACATGTTCTCGTCCCACGGTCATAACAAAGGTACCCAAGAAGTTTCGTAAAGATCAGTTCATAAATACGGCCTCTAGCCCGAACCGTATCCAATTGTTGATGGACAGACGGACAGGCGGACGACAGGCCATGGCATAAGCTCAAATTTGGCTTCGCCAAAGTTGAGATAAAAATGTCACACTTGTAAACAAGTATGCATCATCAACAGAACTATTATATAATGCTGCATTCCAATAAATCGTACAAAAAGATGGAGCAAGGGTTTGGAGTCAATTCTGATATGGCGATGTTTACTCTTTACTTTGCACATGGGAAAAATCACACATGCTGGGTTTTAGTTGCTGTGAAATGATTTGAAAGCAGGTGGAAATGTTTGTGATGCATCACAGTCAGGTATTCCTTCATGGGAATGTTTTTTTAATATCAACTAAACTTTGTTAAGATGATAAGACCCAAAATATGTATCACATCAGAAATAGAAAATGAAATTTGTTTTCACATTGACTGATATTTTTTAAATTTGTGCAGAATTTCCCACTTTGCCTCAACAGAGGCTCAGCCAAATTCTCAAGACTTGCTTCAAATCTTCTACATATAATACCCATAACCTTGACATGCCTAATTCCAATTCTACAACCTCTTTAGTCTTAGGATAGGTGCTAACATGCGGTGATACGAAATTCTTCAAGGCAATGATCAAACTACCCTGGCAGTTGTTTCTAGTCAAGTCTTGGTTGATTAGGTAGGCAACCGAGACTTGATAAGAAATCACTTTCAAGCCCAGAGACCTGTAAGTAATGATTTGGAGCTGTTGGGTTAAAAAAAAATTGACTCGACCCTGAAATATTAAACTGGCAACTTTGACATATACCTGACACTACTCATTTCAGAGGACCATGTCCTAGGTGTTACCTACCAATCCCGTCCTGCTGGTAAAATTGGGAGTAGAGAACTTGTGCTCATCAGCAAACAAAGACTGCCACACTTCATAGATTACCCACTAAAGTTTGACTTTGTTGGTAGTAATAAACAACAAGAAAATCTTTTAATTTATATTATTCACACTTGATAGTGAAAAATTAAGTTAACATCCATATACCACAATTATTGAGTTATATATTCAATGATATCTGACAGAATACAGGGAGAGAAAAATGTATTAGGAAATAATTACATTGTTAATGCAGTTATACGTTTTGGGTCCAAATACTCAAATCCCATTGGTCAGCTGGGTGAAAACGTCATGACTAAATGTAATTCATTTTCCAATGAATACATTTGGTCGAATTTTGACCCGCATTTACGGTAGACCGCAGTTGACAGAATGTAATTCGGGCGGTGTTTGGGCGGGTTTTTAACTTTTAGTGCTGTGAAAATTAAAAATCAGAGTTGTGCGCTTTGTATTTTGTGTGACGGTGGTTTTTCGCCTTGTTCGTTCGTACATGTTTTAATTCGTCTTTCTGCTTTGTTGTTTGGTAAAAAGTAGTTTAAACAGTTACGGAATGTAATTATAAGAACTGAATGCAATTTTTATAATCTTTATTGGAGTATGAACGTGTGGGAATGGGTACAAATTATGTATGAATCCCGAAGGGATTCATACATAATTTGTACCCATTCCCACACATTCATCCCGAAGGGATTCATACATAATTTGTACCCATTCCCACACGTTCATACTCCAATAAAGATTATAAAAATTGCATTCAATTCTGAAAACCACACATGGAATCTGATCTGCAGTAAGATTGGTTGTTATGCAGCAGTGAGTATTCCCATTTATTACACAGGGATTAGCATGACCCAGTGGAATGCTACTTCGAGTCAAGGAAATGCTTTGACAAAAAACAACAGTGTGACAACAAAATAAACTGACTGCCAAAGATGAAATTTTTCTTTAAAAAGCTGAGATCCATTCACTTAATTCAAGTTTAATTGTATGAATACAGAACACAACTCGGGTGGAGTATAGGGGAGGGGCAGAAATCAATGACATTTGTTGGAGTTTTTCCAATATTTCACTTGTGCATACAACACTCATGAAACACCTGAAAAACTCCAACTTGGATCCTTGATTGCTGCCCCACACCCCCTCGAACTCCACCCTCATTGTGATCTGTCATAGAAATCGATTTCATAATACAGTACTGTGATTACAAAAGCAGAACGCGAATTTCAACTGGACTGTGACATGGTCACTATCAAATCAAAATTCTCTGTCTACTTTCCTGCCCACAACACTGGAATTTCACCTGTTGAAAAAGATGTGTTAAGAACATGGAATAGAAGGTGCTGTTTTCATTTGTTTTCCTTGATTTTGTCCTGATTTCACAATATTTTATTTAGGAAATCAGTGTTTCATGACCAGATCACGATTTGGATAGCGATCTGATCAACTGTAAAACCTTTCTTTGAAAAGCAGCCTTGGCCTCGGACTTTTGAGTTCCCAAATCTGTAGATATTTAGAACTCACCATAATTAGCCTCTGTAAACAGTTTGTGACTGTGGAGAAATCAGTTATTAGGATATCATGTGGTAACCAGTTTTACTATCAGTTTGAGATTTCTTTGCATAAATGAAAATGTCATAATTTTGAGTTCTGAAGACTTTACTATCTCAGATCCCAATATAAGGAACCATATACAGAAAATGATTTGAAGAACATTAAAAGGTTGAGTGATAGAAGCAACTATCATGGCTCTATTGAAAAGCCACTTTAGTGGCTTTACACTGTTGGCATTGACTTGTCGCTTGAGAAGCAGTAAAATAAAAATGTTTATTTAAAATTGTTTTGTTACAATTTATTAGAGTGCCAATAGGCACTCTCCAATAAACTGTAACAAAACAATAATTTTGTGAACAAAATTTTGCTAATTTAAGGTTACCCTTGCTGATAGCATACAGGCCTGTCATTTTCAAAATTGAAGGAGGGCCATAACCACCCTCCTTAATTAGGCCCAGGAGGGTAATTTTTTACCTGCCTTAACAGAGCTAAGAAGGGCTACAGGGAGCTATTCTAGTATTAGTAGTAATAGTATTGTATCATTCACTTGTGTATAACTTCCATCATGAATCATACAATACTAATATATCTACAGACTGTATTCAGACTGGCATCATGACATGTCCAGGGCCAAAGTTTTTCTGGACACAAGGTGGGGGTGGGTAGGTCAGCAGCTCTGAAAACACGTTTTTTTCCCTGCCTCGAAATTGTTTCCTATAACCTCTAATCAAATAAGAAATGCATATTGATCAGGGAAGCTTGTGTAGGCTTTTTATCACAACTCCATCTCCTCTGGGTTAACAGGGGGTGATTTGTAGTACAGGATAGGGGCTAGCAGCATGGGAATGTGGACAGATGTTCACCATTCCCCATCACACCATCAGTGGTTCACGATTTTGAAAAAAGTTAAAGCAATTGAAACGAATTATCATTTATGTAATCTAACGTAAATGTAATCTAACCAGATCTGACAATAAAAGGACTCTTCTCACCATGAATAGTTGACAACATACAGTGGCAGAATGCCATTTCCCAATGCAACTGGCTAGTTTCACGGACTCTCATTATGTAATTATGAATTTCAGTCATATATATGTATGAGCAAAATGTAGGGTTGTTACTAATCATTCAAGCCTTGGGCTTAGTGGGTAACCTTCTAGAGATGAGCTGATTAGTAAAATGTCCCATCAGATGAATGCCGATTATTTTAGACAACAATCAGCCGATACCGAATGCCGATTTCAGATGGTTTCTTTATTATTCAAGCTTACTGCAGAAGCTGGCTGATTAACAGTAATCAGAATTTAATTTATGTGCCATTAATCCCCATCAACCCAGAAGATAACACTTTTAATACTCACTTAAATAAGTTAAATAACAGACATCAAAGGGTTCATTTTATGTCAATGAAGCACCATCAGAACAATATATTTTCGATTTAAAATAAACAGCTAACAACTGAATCAAGAACTCATCGCGTGCATTGTCACGGTAAATTGTGTTCTGAACTTTTGATGTGGTTTACATCAACACTGGCAAGTTGAATGTATATGAATATATTTAGAAGAAAATGTTTTGTGAAAATCAAAAGCCGTTGTTGGAACCACATGTTTTAAAGTGGGAGTTTCTTTTTCGGTAAACCCATATATGGGATTGTGTCACACAAGTCATGACTTTGCACTGCATTATCTATTTTTATCACATACTCCACACATTTCAACATGAGAAAAATTCAGTGGCTTTGTGTTGATAAATCACACCCCGAATGGCCCGATATTAAACTTATTGCACCCAAACCTCTCACAGTTAACACGGATTACCAATATGGAGGAATTATCTGTCCAATATGGGAATAAAGAATGCCATTATATATTTAATGAGACGATGAACGTAGTTGAAAGAAATATTGCGACATTTTGCAGACTGCAGTACAGTTTGAGCAGTGAAGAGCATCCATATTCACATGATGGATAAAAAACAACTTGGTACACAGTTACACAATCCAAATCTTTCATATAATATTCTGCCTTTTCTTTCATAAACCATCACTTAACTGATATCAATAACAGATGAGTGACATACCGATCGTTTGCCACTGGTTGTCCCACGAAGAGGAAGAAAGTTCATTACAGATCATCCATAACACTTTCACTGAGTTTCAGACAATCGGCGAGGGCCGATGTTGAACCATTGAGTGCCGATGGTGAACCGATGGGCACTTATTGGCAGAGTGCCGATGTTACACCGATTAATCGTCTCATCTCTATAGCCTTCAATTTGTGATACACTTGTCAGAAAAAGGCTGAACCATCAAATAGTCAGGACATCATATCTTATTGACAGAGAGTTTATCAACAGGGAAATTGATTCCCTGTTAACAAACTATTTATACAATGGTGTAAACAGTTTGTCAATACGGAATCAGTTGAGTTAATATGAATTTCAGCCATTTACCCCTGCACTATAGTGTATAGCACATGTTGAGGAAGATACTGGATTTCTGGAGAGAAACCTGGTGTATCTGAAAACTTTGCAAACACATATAAGACACCTGGTTGGGTTATCTTACAATAGAAATAAAATTAACTTCTTTTAAAATAAACTATAGCAATCTGCTGTAAGAAAGAATAAAATTAAATCATAAGAATAATAAAGTGTGTTGGGATTATCTGAGTCAGAAAGGATACACATGTGTATTATGTTTCAGAGTGATCAAGCTGAATATTGTAACAACCACTTGGAAAGTTACCAAATTTCAAAATGGAAAGAAAAATTTTCCCTTCAAAAAAGGGGTGGACGGGTACACAAAGGGTTGAAAAAAAACCCACTTTTTTTTGCACCTAGTGTCCGAAAAATTTTTCCTAACCTCCCCCCCCACTCCCAACCCCTGGATTAGACCTTAAAATGTTAGCAACTTTGAATTTCAAAGAAACGTCGAGTATTGAACTTGATTTCCCGTTATAGCAATGGCAGCCATTGTTTACATTATATACATCATCTGCACGTGCACAGAAATCAGCTGACATAATAGAGTAAAATTGGGAACGTGTTATAGTCTGCATCGGGGTGCGGTGGCGTGGTGGTAACCGGTTCTTGTCAGATCACCGAAGTTAAGCAACGTCGAGCCCGGTTAATCCTCGGATGGGTGACCGTCTGAGCAATTGACTCGGACTCCCGTGTTGTGTCCTGGGGCAAGGCACTTAACCCCGATTGTCCACATGGGGGCACGATGATGCCGTGTACTAAGGCGTACTGCACGTCGATGGTGTGCATGTCTTCAACCAATCTAACCCTGCCTGTGCTGCAGTGCGGAGTTACGATGTTGGGGAGCTGGCAGTTGCTCGTCGTTGCCCGGTGGTTCTCTCCGGGTACTCCGGCTTCCTCCACCCGTAAAACCGTCACGGTCATGATTAGCCATTGTACATAAGTATGTGACCTTAAACACCAATAAATAAATAAATAAGTTATAGTCTGCATCAAATAAGTGTGCATTCACTCTGCTGCACAGTATTACTCTCTCTGTTCTCACATTATAACCAAGTTTTCTCTCCGCCCCATTCTGCAACCCACGCAATATATGGTGAGGCGGGCGATTACCACCTGCATAATTTTCCATCCAGCGGGCGATTGGCCTCCTCAGAATGATAGGCCTGAGCATGTTTTAAAAAAAAATATTCATGTTACAAATTACTTTTGAAAAATAATTTAGTACTCTACCAGTTAAGTATACTTACAATTAAGGAAGGAAAACTGAGTTTTGTTTTATAACTTCCAGCCTGCAATTCAGGATCATCCAGGTAATATGGGTTGTATACATTTTCTTGTTCTTCAATAACTGCAACATAAATGTATCCTTTCATTAATTATGTTTATTTCTCCATTTAACAAGATATCCAACAAACTGATCCATAAAAAATTTATACAAAAACGGATTCTTCAGCCCTCTTTGGGAAAGGGTCCGGGGCCCATGCTATTGGGAAAATTTGCATCATGGGGCTCCATTTGGGAACCTTGTTTTGGAGGGGAAGAAACACACAAGGGCTAAGAAATTTTACATTTCAATAGAACAGAAAACATTTAGACCATTAACGAAGTAACTACATGTATACTACTACATGTAGTACGTTTTATAACAAACTGCCACATGGAATCATTTTAACCACAGTCTCTGTTGTCTCTGTTAAACTGTTTTTATACTATTGAAGAAGAACTTGTCATATGCCTTTGAACTCAGACACTTTCTAAGCTTTGTTAGGTAAGCAATTCAAGTTAATGCACAATTGGTGTCCTGAACTGGGTGGTCAAAAGTCCTCAGACAATCAGTTTTCTGAGGCCTTATGACAACTCAATTCAGTACACCAATTTTGCATTAAACTTTTGATCATATGGGAAGTGAGATTGGGAAATGTGGGATTGGCAATTGGGAAAAATCATGCCCAAATGCATTGGGAAAGGGTCTCATATATTTGGCTTCTGTAGACACGCAAAAGAAGCCTTGAAAAAAACAACCATATTTATTTTATTCACAGCTTTTTCTGAAATATTGTTTGACACATCAATTATACTCAAGCATGCAAAATTTGGCGAGAACACTCATTTCGTTCGCGTGGTGGTTACGCAAATTTAAATCTACGCGAATGGATGACCGTTTAGCCAAAAGTTGCATCTTGAATGGTAACGTCTGAGTAACTTAACTAGTAGAGTGCCAAATTTTTTCTCAGCCTCAAGATTGGTTCACACACTTTTGTCTTGTTACAATTAATGGGAGAGAGCCTACAGGCACTCTCCCACAAATTGTAACAATGCAAATCGATGGAGATGAAAGTAATTTTACTTCCAAGATAATATGAAGGACATCCACAGAAGATGAAGCCTTTAACTTTAGGTACCTGCAGTTCAGAATGAAGCCCAAATATGGGCTTCTAGCACTCTACCAGATAACCAACTTTCTTGTGTCTTGATAGATTTTTAGACTTTTGCCTTGAGAGGCTATATATAGTTCAATTCCACGCAATATATGAATACTTGTTAATGATAAAAAAGCAGTTTCCCAAGAATTTTTATGTAGTCGAGCGTTCGGTTAGCCATCTCCAAACCACGTGAACGGTCAACCGGTTAGTCATTTTTAAAATTTTGCCCACTGTACTCTGAACAAACTTTTGTCTAGAAGTCATAGTAATGCCAAATACAAAATATCAAAAGAATCTTCAAAGTGAATCTGAAGAAACTCTTTGAAGAATATTCCTCATATTGCACTAAGTTAAAAAGTGGGATCAATAGGGAGGCCAAATATAAGCTCAAGGACTTGATATGAATAAATGTCAATCTGACATCTCTAAGGTTGCTGTATACATTTACCAAATATTAAAAGGTTCTGAAGAAGAAGATTTTTAAAGAATTCTCATATCGTTATTGCATGAGGTAGCCCAACTGTGAAGTCAGCAATTTGATTTGAACAAACTTGAAACTGACCAGGCAACTGGGATGAAGTGACTTGCTCAAGGGACACAACACAGATGACACAGGTCAAGATCGAACCGTCAATCTGTTGATCTCGAGTTCAGTACTCTAACAAATGTGCCACTACACTCTCTAATACATGTACACAAACTGCTGTTTGTATTAATTTGTTAACTCTGTGTAAAAAACATGATCTATTTCATAATGATGAGAAGACCTAAGTGTTCTTAAGAGTTTGGAAATGAAATGCTATGATGTAACACATATTTGGAAAGTGCTTCCTGAGCACTTTCAACAGTTATTATAGTATAGCATACAAATGACTTAACACATTGAACTCTGGTGATATCTTCAATGAACATTGGTGATATCTTCCATGTCAGTTCAATGACACAAATATTCATTAATTGGTGGAAGACCAATTAATATTTTCAATGTGCAGTCTTGGTGCTGCATGTTGAAAATATTGATTGGTCCACTCCCACACATTCACTTGGCAGCTATTCTACTTAATGAAATTATTATGAATGTTTCAAGTTCCTGGGTTGGAAAAGCATGTCTCACAGTTTTAAAGGGTTAATGAAATAAACACATGAAAGAAGCTTCAGTATTCTTGGGTGTTCAGCTCAGCCCAGCCACTCAGGCCCGGCAATAAGAAAGTAGGTCTATAATCTTATCTGTGGCAATCATTTTTTTTCAAGTTGTTCAATGATTCAAATTTGACATGTAGCACCTCTCGTGACAAATTATTGAAAGAAAGTTAATTCAACTTCAAAACTAAAAAGTTCACACGAATACTACTTCAGATAGTACAGTAGAATCCTCTTAATTGAATATCCATTTTGCCAGGGAAAATTATTCAATTAACAGGAGTATACAATTAACAGGGATTTGGTCAGTTTCCTGTGTTCTGGGGGTAAACTGAGCATTTATTCTATTATATCTTGTTTGACAGAGCTCATAGAGCTCTGTCAAACAAGATATAATAGAATAAGTGCCTGTATTGGATGTAGTGAGGCCAGAAAGGTTGATAAATAAGGGGAATTTGGTGCGTGTCACAGTAATTTTTTCAATATATTCCAAAAATTTATACACAATTAACAGGAGTTTACTCTACAACCCATATGCAATTAACAGATCAAATTTGTACTGAAGGTATGGTAAATGGTTTTGTGTTTGAAAATTATCTTCAACTAACAAGGATATACAATTAAGAGATATCCAATTAAGTGGGCTCCACTGAACTATAAATATTCCATCCTTCCGCCAAGTTGTGGTCTAGGAAAAGTGTCTATGTCTGCTTGATTTTACATGTATTACCTCTTATTAAAATTTCTTGGGAAGAGGGGAGGGGGTGCAGTGGTTCAGTGGTAATGGCTTGGACTTCAAACCGAAAGGTCCATGGACCGATCCCCACCAGGTGCAGCTGTGTTGTGTCCTTGGGCAAGGCACTTAATCCTGATTGTCCATGAGAGGGCACGGTAGCGATGTGTACTAAGGCACTATGGTGCACTTGTCTTCAACCAATTATAACCGTGCATGTGTAGGGTTAGTATGTTGGGGATTCTGAAAGTTGCTTGTCATTGCCCAGTGCTTCTTTCCAGATACTCTGGCTTCCTCCACCCATAAAACTGTCCAACACAAGGGGATTTTGGTTGTCAAAAGTGTTGTTAAACCGCAAAAAATGAATAAATATTAAATTTTCTGACATCGTAAACTTGAAAATAAACATTAATGAAAGTGTCAATGACACTGAAGCTCAGCTTGTGTAAGACATGTACATGTGCAGTATGTGACACAGCAGTGACACACATCTAGGAAATGACCGGATAACAAAGGTATATGTAAAGGTCTGTACATAAATTCTGACCGTAGCCTGTAACAAATGTACAGGTAAAGTACTGTAAAGGTGGGTGACAGTAAGATGATAAACTAGAAAAGAGATCACCATGGGGTTAATGTTACAATGGGGATCCTTGTATGGTCACCATAAGCCAAATGTTAGCAACTGTTTTGGCCTGTTTGATTCAAACCCTTCTAAGGTTGATTCATACTAATTAATAAATATTTGTCCAGTCCTTCTTAAAATATAGGTGTTTGAATTTTTTATCTTCAGCTCATAGGGTTCCCACGGATGAGGTTTTATTTTTCTCATTGGAAATAGAAAATCGGATTGTGGTAATGTTTACCCTCCCCAAACAACACCAAATATTAACACAGGAATTTGGCTTCATCACATTTGAATATACACATCCTAGGGATGATGAATTCAAGAAACATTATTTTGTCTGGTGTTTTTGGAAAAGATTTTTAATTAGCTCCCTTTTTGAGTCCCCGGGTGGGTCTGACTGAACCCAAAAATATTTGTTCTCATACCACAGTGATAACAAAGGCACCCAATAAATTTATAGCAAACATTACTGACATAAAAAATCTTCTTTACAGGTTCTGTACAAATGAAAGAGTCAATGACTCTGTAGCTCAACTTGGATATGACAGGAATTAGTACTTGCTGTGACCAAGATAACTGAATAATAAATATGACAGGAATTAGTATTTGTTTTGGCCCAGTCAACAATAATAAAAGAATTACAAGGTGACTGTAATGGACTACAGATTAAGACCAATCATTGTAGATTATTATTTTTGTGTGGAAATTTTCAGTCCCAAACAAAATATTTTCAGACTAAAATTTTTTCTTCTTCTTCTTAAAATTGACCAAAATGCATCAAAACACAAAAAACTAATTTCCGGATTTTGGTCCAAAATTTTCTAAGTCCCACCCGGACCCCAAATTTTCAGTGTAAAAAAATTTTTTTTTTTTTTTTCTTAAAATTGACCAAAACGCATAAAAAACCAAAAAACTAATTTCCGGATTTTGGTCCAAAATTTTCTAAGTCCCACCCGGACCCCTAATTTGCATAATTTATTCACGAGAAAAACTCTGTATTATATGTAATGTATCCCATGGTACTAAACATTCATACAAAAATTTATTCAAATCAGATCTTTCATTTGGAAGTTCTGCGCAAAAATCTGATTGCACTTAATTTTGAACAAAATGGCTGCTAGCGGCCATCTTGAATTTCAGACTGGACGGCAAAACACTCCTTCTCGTCCCATAGTGATAACAAAGGTACCCAAGAAGTTTCGTGAAGATCGGTTCATAAATACGGCCTCTAGCCCAAGCCGTATTGGGATTTGCACTCACAGTGCTGAAAGTAACACTAAATAAATCAAAGTTAGCCTAATTTGCATAATTTATGCACAAGAAAAAAACCTGTAAAATATGTAATGTATCCCATGGTACTAAACATTCATACAAAAAATTATTCAAATCAGAGCTTTCATATGGAAGTTCTGTACAAAAAACAGATTTCGGCATCGTCGGTACAAAATGGCTGCTGGCAGCCATCTGGAATTTGGGACTGCACCCAAAAACACTCGTTCTCGTCCCACGGTCATAACAAAGGTACCCAAGAAGTTTCGTTAAGATTGGTTCATAAATACGGCCTCTAGCCCGAGCCATAGCAGCTTGGCACTTACACCTCTGAAAGTAACACTAAATAAATCAAAGTCAGTCTAATTTGCATAATTTACGCACGAGAAAAAACCCCGTATTATCTGTGATGTATCCCATGGTACTAAACATTTATACAAAACTTTATTCAAATCAGAACTTTCATACAGAAGATCTGTACAAAAAACTGATTTTTGCATCATCGGTACAAAATGGCCGCTGGCAGCCATCTTGAATTTCGGACCACACCTAAAAACACTCGTTCCCGTCCCAGGGTCATAACAAAGATACACAAGAAGTTTCGTAAAGATCGGTTCATAAATACGACCTCTAGCCCGAGCCATAGCCAATTGTTGATGTACGGACACACGGACAGACGGACGGACAGACGGACGACGGACAACGGGCCATGACAATAGCTCAAATTTGACTTCGTCAAAGTTGAGCTAAAAATGTAATACACACAATTCCTGTAAATATGACTGCCGACATTTTGAATCTTTGGCCGAGCCCAAAAGCACTCGTTACCATCCAATGATGATAACAAACAGTCCAAGAAGTTCTGTACAAAAAACTGATTGTGCCTAATTTCAGTACAAAATGGCCACCAGCAGCCATCTTGAATTTTGGACAGCACCCAAAAACATTCGTTCTCGTCCAAAGGTGATAACAAAGGTACCCAAGAAGTTTTGTGAAGATCGGTTCATAAATACAGCCTCTAGGCCGAGCCGTATTGACAAGTGTACTTACAAAGTATAAGTAGCACTGAATAAATTGAAGCTCATCTAATTTGGATAATTTCTGCATTAGAAAAATACCTGTATTATATGTGATGTATTCCCTGTTACTAAACATTCATACAAAAATTTATTCAAATCAGAATTTTCATATAGAAGTTCTGTGCAAAAAACTGATTGCACTAATTTCGGTACAAAATCACTGCTGGTGGCCATCTTGAATTTCAGACTGCACCCAAAAACACTTGTTCTCATACCACGGTGATAACAAAGGTACCCAAGAAGCTTCGTAAAGATCGGTTCATAAATACGGCCTTTAGCCCGAGCCGTATTGAATTGCTGATGGACGGACAGAAGGCCATGGCATAACCTCAAATTTTACTACGTTGAGCTAAAAATGAAATGGTGATTGTTAAATGCAACCAAACAAAAAATGGAAACTACAACATATTTCAAGTCTAATGCTGATTACATAAGATAATCTTTCTATCACAATGGCTTGTTGCACCATCTGAGATACTAAGCCGTGTTATATTGATGCTACAGTCTTGGTTGAGGAAAGGTTGGCAAGGAGAATAGACCTGTTGAGGACTTATCTATCCTTCAATGGTTAACAGGCTCTATCATACTAGTAAGCGAAACATTTTTACCTTGGTAATCAGACAATGCTTCACTTCCCTGGGTTCACAGAGGGAATAAAAAGAGTTCATTGCTAAATCTCAGGTACAGTGAAGCCCTGTTAATTGAATAGCCACTTGGCCAATGAAAGTTATTCAATTGACAGGAGTATTTAATTAACAGGGAATTGGCTGCTTTTCTGTATTCTAGAGATAGACTGTGCATTTATTCAATTACAGTTAAAACTAGAAGTCCTGTCATGAAATGCGCACAAATAGCACGTTGATCTGCGCGTTAATGTACGCGCTAAGGCCAGAGAAAAGCTATCAAATTCTTTACATATGGCCTGTGCACAAGCAATGTTTCAGCCAATGGATCTCCGGGTAATCCGGAGGTCCATTGGCAGTAACATTGCATGTGTTTGCTATGAGTAACCAGGAGAACCTGCCATGCTTTGGATACCATTCGATATGGCAACTGCGCACAATTCCAACGTGCAATTAAGCCTAGATAAGTGCACTATTCGTGACAGGACTTCTAGTTTTAACTGTATATCCTGTTTGACAGAGCTCATGGGGCTCTGTCAAACGAGATCTAATAAATTAAATACCTGTAGTGGATTTACTGAAGTAAATAGATCTATAAACAAGGGTAATTTGGTGATTGCGAGTGTAATTTCTGGACATATTACAATAATTTTTATTCAGTTAACAGGCGTTTACTTTATAACCTATATGCAATTAATAGGTCAAATTTGTACTGAAGATATGGTAAATGGTTTTGTGTTTGAAAATGATATTCAATTAACAGGGTTATTCAAATAAGAGATTTTCAATTAAGTGGGCTCCATTGTACATGTACTAGGCAGACAGCATAACAGATCAATAGAAAGGTCTCAATTCGCCATTCATCTCAATTCTAACACAACAAGAACTCAACCCTCATACATGTAGTCCGGCACAGGCTGGGCCTAACCTGGAAATTTTGGTGTGGACACAATGTTTTTGATGTTTCAAGGGTAACTTTTTGTGCTGATTTCGAAGCCATTTGATGCCAGTCTGTAAACTTAGGGGAATTTGAGTTATTTGCATTTTTTAAAAATGGCCGACAAAATGGCAGCAAAATTTTTCGAAAACTAAGAATGAACAATTTTGTGAAATTGTATCGCCCGTTCTGAAAGATATCATTGTGGTAAGTTCATATTTACCTGCCCACCTCATGTTAAACAAAAATGAAAGTGTCAATGACACTGTAGCTCAACTTGTTAAGACATGTACATGTATAGTATGTGACACAGCAATGGCAAACATCTAGGTAATGACCTGATAACAAAGGTACATATAAAGTATTGTAACGGTCTGTACATAAATACTGACCGTATCTTGTAACAAATGTATAGGTAAAGTATTGTAAAGGTGGGTGACAGTCAGATGCTAAACTAGAAAAGAAATCTTTGAGTCCTAGAGTGGGTTTGATTGAACCCCAAAATATTTGTTCTCATAGCACAGTAATAACAATGGCACCCCAAAACACACTTGTTCCTGTCCCAAGGTGATAACAAAGGTACCCAAGAAGTTTCGTGAAGATCAGTTCATAAATACAAGCCGTATAGAAGTTGTGACAAAAAACTGATTGGACCTAATTTCGGTACAAAATGGCCACTGGCAGCCATCTTGAATTGTGGACCGCACCCAGAAACACCCGTTCTCGTCCCAAGGTGATAACAAAGGTACCCAAGAAGTTTTGTGAAGATCGGTTCATAAATACAGCCTCTAGCCCGAGCCATATTGACATGTGCACTTACTGTGTAAAGTAGCACTGAATAAATCAAAGTTCATCTAATTTGCATAATTTCTGCACGAAAAAAAACCCTGTACTATATGTGATGTATTCCATATTACTATACATTCATACCAAAATTTATTCAAATCAGAACTTTCATAAGAAGTTCTGTACAAAAAACTGATTGCACTAATTTTGGTACAAAATGGCTGCTGGTGGCCATCTTGAATTTCGGACCACACCCAAAACCACTCGTTCTCATCCCACGGTGATAACAAAGGTACCCAAGAAGTTTCATAAAGATCAGTTCATAAATACGGTCTCTAGTCTGAGCGTATAGAAGTTGTGTACAAAAAACTGATAAGACATAATTTGGGTACAAAATGGCCACTGGCAGCCATCTTGAATTTTGAACCGCACCCAGAAACACTCGTTCTCGTCCCAAGGTGGTAACAAAGGTACCCATGACGTTTCCTGAAGATCGGTTCATAAATATAGACTCTAGCCCGAGCCGTATTGACATGTGTACTTACTGTGTGTAAGTAGCACTGAAAAAATCAAAGTTCATCTAATTTGCATAAATTCTGCACAAGAAATAAATCCATATTATATGTGATGTATCCCATGGTACTAAACATTCACACAAAACATTACTCAAATCAGCGCTTTCATATGGAAGTTCTGCGCAAATATCTGATTGCATCTAAGTTTGTACAAAATGGCTGCCACCGGCCATCTTGAATTTCGGACGTTCTTGTCCCATGGTGATACCAAAGGTACCCAAGAAGTTTCGTAAAGATCGGTTCATAAATACAGCATCTAGCCCGAGCCGTATTGGCATTTGCACTTACAGTGCTGAAAGTAACACTAAATACATCAAAGTTTGTCTAATTTGCATAATTTATGCACGAGAAAAAAACCTGTATTATATGTGATGTATCCCATGCTACTAAACATTCATACAAACAATTATTCAAATCAGAGCTTTCCTATGGAAGTTCTGCGCAAAAATCTGATTGCACCTAATTTTGTACAAAATGGCTGCCAGCGGCCAACTTGAATTTCGCATTGGATCCAAAAACACTCGTTCTCGTCGGTCATAACAAAGGTACCCAAGATGTTTCGTAAAGATTGGTTCATAAATACAGCCTCTAGCCCGAGCTGTATTGAATTGTTGATGGACAGATGGACAGACAGACAGACAGATGACTGGCCATGGCATAAGCTCAAATTTGACTTACGTCAAAATTGAGATAACTATCAGGTTATTCAGCCCTTGTTATGTATAAAGAATAAAGAGCGTTGTATAACCACCAAGAGCACCAATCACGACTATCGTGTTCATTGGGTTATCTTAGAATGAAGTAGGGGAAGGGACCTCATGGAATGAAAGGCATAACACTAAGCCCAAAGTCTGTTCAGAAGTTACTTAGTTTGGGAATTAGCAGTAAGATGCAATATGATCTCCTTCAGCTGAAGGAAGATCTTCCCGAAAGTAGCGTTCTCGCTCAAAAAGATGAGGCATCTTCAAGAATGAAAGCTGACCTGGCCAATCATAATAAAATACAGACAGCCTTGAGCACATGCATGTTACCAACAGACACCAATGAGCATCCCGAACAAACTGTGAACATTTTTGATGGCAAACTATCCAGAGATTCTGTGAATGTTGATCAGGCCTATGAAATAGGATTAAAACAATACGAAGACTTTCAATCCACTCTTCCAAATGGTTTTTACCATCCACAGAATAAGAAAGTAATTACAGTGGCTGCCAACAAACATTCAATCAAAGTTAGAGAGACATCACTTGTTGACATTTCTTTCATATATTCAAGAATCATTGCCCCCCAGTCCTCTGGTCAAACTTTGCCAATAAAGGATATACTGGAATACGAGCTTACACCTTTCCCTTTATCTATGTTCCTCGAATCGGGTGACTTGCATATTGCCAAATCCAAGTCTGATCTGAAAAATAAGCTGGCATGTGTAGTAACCTCATGAAACTTACATGTACTGAAACACACTGTGATCGACGGCTGTGCAATCATGTGGGTACGGCACTAGCCCACAAAGGGTACTTTCGCAGAGTTTGTGTCAACATTCTCTAAATTTATCACAACACACCTCATGAAGTCGAATGTATATCTTGTTTTTGACAGGTATTTTAACTTTAGCATCAAGTCGTCTTCCACACAGAACATGGCAAATACATTTCCAGAAAGCACAAGGTGGCATCTAACATCCCACTGCCACCAAAGCAAGTAGTTCTGTCAAATTCCACAAACAAAAAGCAACTCTAAGTCTCATATGTTCACACATCACCGAATGCGTCACGAATGGTAGTCACTCAAATACACTAGTCATAACAGGTGAATCTTACACACCAACACTCATTAGGTCAGGCGATGTGCAAGAATTTGGTGAGTTATACGAAGAGGCAGATGCTATCATTTGCCAAAAAGTCAATTACATCCAGAGATCATGCAAAGACATTTGCCGCATTAATGTCATATCACATGACACGGATGTGTTTGTCCTCCTAACTTTCTTCTATTGGAAGAACAAAATGGGCTGCTTATTGACAATGGAAGCTACGAGTGGGGAAAGAAAGGTAATTGACATAGATGAAACATGCAAGAAATATACCACAATTGTCCCAAAACTCATTGCAGCACATGCACTATCGGGCTGTGACACTGTTGCACATTTTTGGTGATCATTGTGCAGGCATGGGCATTGTGCTTGTCCAAAGTACCCTCCTGATCAGTGCTTGTTATGGTTATCCAGTTACAGAAACGAGCGAAGCTGGGGCCAATGTCTGGACATCCAAAACAGCAAAGGCGCGATTATCTGTCCCCAAGCTAGCAAGCCTTCCACCCACAACTGAGTCATTCCACGAGAATGTTAAAAGGGCCCACCTTCAAGCCATGCACTGGTACTCTGTGACTCGGGCATTCCACCAAAACTCGATCCATCTGATTTTGGATGGACCACTGATTACAAATCTAAGACTTTGACACCAATAGGTATTCCAGAGTCTGTACATGCTGCCCCAGAACAGGTATTGAATTTTATTAAGTGCGGTTGTATTTCGTCCAAGGCATGTTCATCCAAGAGATGCACTTGTGTCTTCGCAAACATCCCATGCACCATTGTATGTTATTGCAAAGGAGATTTCAAACACATGTCATAATGAGCTGACTTTGGGAAATGTCGAGTCACATGACAGCTCAGATGATGACGCTGATGACGAACTCTTGAAATCAACTCGGTGCAAGATGGGTGGATTTTCGTGAAAATAGTGGACATGTTAGGCACTATGTCTGAACTCAGTGGACTGGAATAAGTTGACGTTTTGCACACAATCTATACCAGGAACGTGTTGCTACATCGTCTGATTTCATCTCCTAATTAAGTCTCTAAAATATCTCACAGCTGGCTATGAAAATGATTTCCTCAATAAATTGGTTGATTTTCCAGCCATTTTGGCGGCAATCTTTATACCTACAAAGGTCAAATATCTTGAATTCCTTGAATTTAGTGTAATTTAGCACAATGATATACCCTATAAATTACGGTACAATAGCATAGAAATGGTTCATTCTTAATGTTTCGAAAATTCAGACGCCATTTTGAAATGAAAGTGTCAATGACACTGTAGCTCAACTTGACAAACTTGAACTTGGTAAGTTATAAATGAAACGGCAAAATTGAAGATCATTAGTACCAATGTTATTTGATGAAATTTCAACTAGAGCTGTCTCGGTGTTGAAATTTGACTTCGATGTCGATTTTCAATTTTTTGGGACAAAAAAACGCGATGTCGATGTTAATAACACATGTGCCTCATTCAGTCTTTCGAGTTTGAAAATCGTGCGCGAGTGAGGTTTTAGTAACTTTTAGCGCTGTTTTGAGAAAAGTGGGCCTCATTTCAAGTCCATAAAAACACTTTTTGGGTAAAATATTGAAAAAAACACAGTACCTTTATGATTGTCAGGCATTAATCTAATAATCTATGCATGTCATGGTGAGTATTGAATATTCTATCAATCAACGTAATGAAATTAAGAGCCTTTAAATCCTCAATGTTAGTTTAGGTTTCACGTGTAAACATCTAATTAACATAAGAGTGTGTGCTGAATATGCACACTCGATTGACAGTTGAGTGTTCCTGCTGCAAACTCTTGAAACAAAAGTCCAGTAATTGAACAGAAAACGGCACACAGATTGGAAGATTATCGGGACTGAGGGATTTGCACAATTAGCAGCGGGGACACTCGACTATCAATCAAGTGCAGGGCTTGCTTTGCCTAAAAAAAAGTCCCCCAGATGTTGAGGTCGGGGCCTGCTGGGGGCCTGAAAAAAGTCTCCCAGATATTGAGGTCGGGGCCTTTTGGGGTAATTTTATGTTGTTACATTCTTTCCAATGGCGACCTTAGTTGATTGCTTTTGCTTAGAAAAAAAAATCTAGATAGATAAAAAACACATTCCATTGGAATGTGTTTCTTATCTACCTAGATGTTTTTTAGGCAAAAACAAATCCACAACTTAATGTGAACATATGATGTGTATCATTAAAACTGGTTTGGCAAACCATTTCTAAGGATGTGATCATGTCTTGTTACATCATGAAAAAAATCCAACATCCCATATCATCTTAATGATTTGCTATTCAAGTGGGCGTTTCGTCTCGGGCGGGGGGCGAAACTTCCCGCTCTGTCAGTGTCTCGAGGACGAAACGTCCCACTATGTTAGGGGACGAATCGGCCCGGGAACGGAACGACTTGGACCCATCATGTGGGTGCTGGACGTTTCGTACATAGACATTTTGGATTTTTTTTTTACAAAATTTTTGGACGTTTCGTACATATTTTGGGGTGTGTATTTTCGATGCAAGGGTTGTCTCAAAGAAAAAAATTGAGAAAAACCATTTCAGTTTACCGTTTAAATAATTTCAATCTATGAAAATTCCCCACAGCTTTGGATATTTCAGAAATGGAATGCACCCCCCCCCCCCCCCCCCCCCCCCCCCCCCCCCCCCCCCCCCGGCCCCCACGTCTCCACAGGTACACATTTTATTTTATTTCATACATTTATTTTGATGGCAGTTTCTGTGTCTTGTGTTGCATTTATTCAGATGTTAGGATCGGATGTACCCGTGCATAGTATTGTGGGATTGAAGGGAATTCCACCATTAGTTGACAAGCATGCTTTCGAAGTCCTGTAAATGTGTTTGTTTTTTGTTTGTTTAATCTTGGGATTTTCTCAGTTCTCAACAGATTTAATCATTTAGGTGGATGTTAATTCGAATCAGACAAAAACAGTTTGTATTATTATTTTATCTGTTATTTGCTGCTTCTATTGTAATCACACTTGCATGAATGAGACGTGAATGGAAAAATTAATCTCGCAAAATTTCGTTGCCCAAACCTTCCAACACGGAGATTTTGGGAGCCAAGACAGAAAAAGAAGTCGGGGCCGAAGAAAAAATCCCCGAGAAGGGCCCTATTGGGGCCGGGGTCGATCAGCCCCGACTCAAGGCAAGCCCTGATTAGTGTGCGTATTGACCACACGCTCTTATGTAACTTGCTGACTTTCTTTTATGTGAGTGGCACGTCGAGCTCCATGTTGCAAATGCACAACAGCAACAGGAAATTGCATTATGGGTATAACATCGACTTTCGCGATTTTTTAAAAATTGCTTCAGTTCGATTTTCGGTGTTCTTGTATACCGAAAATCGCACCGAGAAAACCGACACCGAGACAGCTCTAATTTCAACATAACAGCATTGTGTGTGCACAACGTCAGAGTAATCCATGCAAAATGTAAACAGTAAGACTGGCTGAAGGAAGAATGTTGATACACAAATGCAGTATGTTCAGAGGTTATTGCAAATGGCAACTTTTTTTCACAGAAATGAATGCTAATCAATAGCTCTTATCTAAAGGTCTTGCCGAATAAGCACACCAAGTTAAAAAACAATCCTATGATAAATGTGGCCTGTACGCCATGTCAAAGAATGTTGATGCACAAATGCAATAAATTCAAAGATTGTTGCTAACAGCAACAGATTTTGATGGAAATGTAAAGAAAATCAATAGCTCCAATTTTTGTCTTTGTCACCCTGCATAAGCATACAAAGTTTCAAAACAACCTGATAATGAATGTGCCCTCTGAAGCATGCCAAAGGAAGATGAAATGCACAAATGCACTAAGTAGAAGATCATTGCTTGTGGCAATGGTTTTTGGGGATTTTTTTTATGGAAATTCATAAATATACCCTGTTGAGAGTTCAAAAGGGGTAAGTTGATGCACAAATGCAGTAAGTTCAAAGGCTGTTGATAACGGCAATAATTTTTTATGGAAATGAAAAAAAGCAATAGCTCACATCTAGAGGTCAGCCCGAACACACATACCAAGTTTCAAAGTGGTCCGATCATAAATGTCATCAATATTTCCCTTTTACACACCCTTCAGGGCACATTTATGCCCTGAAGGGTGTGTAAAAGGGAAATATTGAGGCCTGACTAAATTAAGTTCAATGGTCAGCGGCAACATTTTTTGACAGAAATGGAAGAAAATCGACAGCTCCCATATAGATGTCACCCCACACAAGCACAACAAGTTTGCAAGCGATCCAATCATAAATGTGCCCTGTAGGGTGTGTCAAAGGGAAATATTGATGCTAAACTGCACTAAGTTCATTGAAGGTCATTGCAAAATTTTTTGATGGAAATTGAAGAAAATCGATAGCTCCCATCTAGAGGAAACCCCAAACAAGCATACAAAGTTTCAAACCGATCTGATCATAAATGTGCCCTGTAGGGCATGCCAAAGGAATATATTGATACCTGTCTAAACTAAGTTCAAAGATCGTTGCCAGCGGCAACATGTTTTGACAGGCGGAAATGGAAGAAAATCGATAGTTCCCATCTAGAGGTCACCCCAAACAAGCATGCCAGGTTTCAAAGCAATCCGATCATAAATGTGCCCTGTAGGGTGTGCCAAAGAGAAATATTGAGGTCTGACTAAACTAAGTTCTAAGAACATTGGCCGCGGCAACATTTTTTGACGGAAATGGAAGAAAATCGATAGTTCCCATCTAGAGGACACCCCAAACAAGCATACAAAGTTTCAAAGTAATACAATCATAAATGTGCCCTGTAGGGTGTGCCAAAGGGAAATATTGAGGTCTGACTAAACTAAGTTCTAAGAACGTTGGCTGTGGCAACATTTTTTGACAGAAATGGAAGAAAATCGATAGCTCCCATCTAGAGGTCACCCCAAACAAGCATGCCAGGTTTCAAAGCAATCCAATCATAAATGTGGCCTGCAGGGTATGCCAAAGAAAAATATTGAGGTTTGACTAAACTAAGTTCTAAGAACATTGGCTGCGGCAACATTTTTTGATGAAAATTGAAGAAAATCAATAGTTCTCATCTAGAGGTCACCCCAAACAAGCATACCAAGTTTCAAAGCGATCTGATCATAAATGCGACCTGTGAGGTGTGCCAAAGGAAATTGTGGACGTATGTACTAACGTGCGTACATACGTACGCCGACGGACAAGAAGTGATGGCAATAGCTCAGCTTGACTTTGTCAAGTTGAGTTAAAAATACAAATAACTCAAATTCCCCAAAGTTTACAGACTGGCATCAAATGGATTCGAATTCAGCACAAAAAGTTAGCCTAGAAACACCAAAAACATTGCGACCACACCAAAATTTCCAGGTTCGACCCAAAATCCAATAATCTTCACTGGACTAATGTAGTGTTTTCTTTTTAATGAACAAAGTAATTCCAATGTTTGTTACCCAAATATAGCTTGTGATCCTTCAGTGGAATGAGCACCATGTGAACATTTCAATAAGATGTCATGAGCTACACATGTGGCACAGAAATTGAAAAATTAAACATAACAGTGATCACTGATTACAATATATTGTCCCAAACATCAATGCTGACATCTGATAGGCAGCCATTACAAAACTGAACTTGATCTAGGCATTGTTTAGTTATGAGCACATGCCACAAATCAACTGGTTCTGGATAGTCATCAAATGTTATTGGATGGAAATAAAAATTTCCCAAAATTAAGTCTGTTTTGCCCCAAAATCTGAAAAAAGGTAGGAAGTTGTTCAAAATCTGACATGGCCTAGGTATTGTTAAGCGGCAAATACATACCAAAAATCAATTGATTCTGAATAGTTGTTAAAACAGTTGTTGGGACAAAAAAAAATTTCAGTAAAAAAAACCCCTAAAATTTCAGTTGGAAACATTTTGAAGAAAATCACAACTTGTTCAAAATCGAACTTGACCAAGATACTTCAGAATTATAAATATATGCAAAATCCCCAAAATTTATTCCGAATAGTTATTCAAATGTTATTGGGTTGGAAAACAAAACTGGGAAATCCAGAGCTCATCATTAAAAACAAATAAAAACAGCAACTCATATTCAATGTTCTCACATTTCTTTTTTGACAGGTGAGATTCAACTGTGTTGTGGCAAGGAAAGCAGAGAATTTTTACTAGATTGTGACCCAGTCACAAACTGGCTGACTTTTCTCTTTCTGTTTTTGTGATCAAAGTACTATACATGGCACACATGTCATCATTCAAAAGTGCACAAAGTTTCAATGTCTAGTACTGTACCACGTCCTGTGAACATATGTGTTTCAATTTCCTTCTCAGAAACCAATCACACACATTATTATGGTGGACACACCCACAGTGGAAACACTTTAATACTTTAAAGAAAACTCTGCCCAAGATTTTGCCTTTATTGTGCTTTGAAGAGTCATCTTTACTGTTTTATATTGAGAGACAAAAATAATAGACATTGTCGTTCAAAAACTCTAAAGTTATCCATGCCTGCCAAGTACTAGCAGCACAGTAGTTGTGTATAGTGTAAAAGAAAACTAACAATGTATTGAGAAAAACAGTTGTTATTACAATATCGAGGCAAACTCTACCTGACATGCAGAGTGAATCAGGTACTCAGATACATTTGCCTTCCTGGCAAACACCACCGCTCAACTGGTTCAGTGGGAGCGTAGTGGCTCAGTGCTTAGAGCACTGAACTTCAAAAACAAAAGGTCCATGGTTTGGTCCTGACTAGGTAACTGCATTGTGTCCTTGGGCAAGACACAATCCCGATTGCCCTCATGGGGGCACAATGGTGATGTGTGCCAAGACATACGGCACAAAAATGGTAATTATTGTCTGTTTCAGTTGAGCTCGTTAACTTGACCTGTAATCAAGGGATCTGGTGATCAAGGAACAACTCAAAGTCTTCTTGGTAGAACGTCAATTCTGCACAAAATCACCTGGGAAAATAATGATGGAAATCGCAGTTATTTGCTGGACAATCACCTTACGCCACATTGTGTAAAGCATCACTACTGATGCCAGTTTCTACCCACATTTAAACTTTCTTTAATTCATTGCTCTGGTGTTGTATTTTTAAACTTGATAAGCTTCCAAGTTGATCAAAATACATGTTTTGGGGACGCAGGATAGTTGCTGGAAACAATAACATATAAAAAATGTATAAAAATAGTATCTGATGATAAATTACACATTACTTATTATATACAGTCAAAGTGTGCATGCAAAACAGCGAACATTTCAGTCTGTCTTCACATCTGGCAAAAACTATATGCAGATGAAATACTGATTCTAATGAGTTATGGTAATTTGGAATAAATTGGGGAAAAAATCCAATTTACAATTTTATATTGAAAGGATTTGTATTCTTTGTGAAATAAATCTTTGAAACTTGGTATTTAAATAAATAAAGTATGGTGCTTAGACGTTTTGGCCCTGACTTGGCGGAGATATTTTGTTGTCGTCAGTCTTAAGTTATATGAACTGCTTTGTGACATTGTGTATATTCCTTTTGATGTTTTTCAGCTTTGAAAAATGACTAGGAATTTAGAGGCTGAATTATCATGTAGGTTCAATACTCAAAAACCTAAACATTTTAACACTGACCATCTGAAATCGGCATCAACAATCGACCAATTGAGTACTCAAACCATCTGCATTCGTCTGCTAGGGCTTTCTTGTTGGCTCATCACTGGTGAAAGGAGTTCAATTTAATTGACGATGAAGACTTTATTTCAACCTTTTAACAAACATGTCTCGAAATGACATTTGCAAAAACCCCTTACATGACTAAAAAAACTTTCATTATTTACCTTCAAAAGACAGCTTATGATCTCTCACTGAAATAATCTCAATGAGCTTGTTCCAATGAGACTATCTTTTGCTGCAAAAAATTGACAAAAATAACTAAATCTGAATGGAGTGAATGCCAATTTTTGTGACTAGAACTGGCTAGTTATGGAGATTACATTTGCTAAAGTTTTACTAAACAGTACGGTTTTGCTAAACATTAATCTTCAACACATTGAACTAATGTCAAGATATCAAAATTTCAAGCAGCAAATTTTTCCCATAATGCAACTAGGAATTTAAACACTTCAATTTTGTTTGACAGAGCACAAGGGTTGTCAAACAAGATTGAATTGGTTAACCTTTTACTTAACATGAAAGTCAGATGATGCTTGCAAATAAAATTCTTGAATAACAAATTTTTTTTCATTTTTTGCGTCAAAAACATAGAACTCGTTCTAATGAGGGGTCATAAGCTATGTTTTTGAGATACAAAATGAAAAAAAAATAATGAAAATTAAATGGTGATTTTTTTGTGAAAAGCATTGGGTAGTTTTGACTGTTACGTTGGGTAAAGGGTTAAAATTCCTTGTTGCATTTTTGGAAACAAGAGCAATGCCCCCACCTGCAATATCATGTACAGAATTACAAAAAAAAAAAAATCAGTCTTGCAGAACTTTAGTTATAGAGCGGAAACCAATTTCAGTGTATTTAACATTGCAGGCCACTGAGCCTGACCTTGGGCACATTATGGTCAAAATAAATAGGCTTCTTCCACTTATCATACCTAACCCACATATGAAGTTTGGTAAAGATCTGGTTGGTAGAACAATAGTTATAGAGCGGAAACCAATTTCAAGTGTATTTAACATTGAGGTTATTTATTTATTTATTTATTAGGGTTTAACGACACATTAACAGCCAGGGTCACATCATGTCGATGACAGTTTTACGGGTGGAGGAAGCCGGGGTACCCGGAGAGAACCACCAAGCAATGACGAGCAGCTGTCAGCTCTCCAACATTGTAACTCTGAACTCTGCACCGCGGCACAGGCAGGGTTAGATTGGTTGAAGACATGCGCACCATCGATGTGCAGTTTGCCTTAGTACACAGGGTCATCATTCCCCCATGTAGGCAATCAGGGTTAAGTGCCTTGCCCAAGGACAACATGCAGAAACAAACATTGGAGGTCACTGTGACCTTGACATTTGGCACATCACGGGCAAAATACACATAGGCTTCTTCCACTCATCATACCTAATCCACATATGAAGTTTGGTAAAGATCCGGTTGGTAGAACTTTAGTTATAGAGCGGAAACCAATTTCAAGTGTATTTAACATTGGAGGTCACTGTGACCTTGACCTTTGGCACATCATGGTCAAAATAAATAGGCTTCTTCCACTCATTATACCTAACCCACATATGAAGTTTGGTAAAGATCCAGTTGGTGGAGCTTTAGTTAATTGAAGGAATGCAAAAAGTTAATGGACGGACACCGGACACGGTGATAACATAATGCCCCCTCCTCAAAGAGGCCGGGGGCATAAAAACTGTAGCCTGAAATGTTGATATTTTGACATCAGAATGCAGAGGGCTCATTATTACAAATAAAGGAATTTTCTGGAAAAGATAATGGTAGTGTTTATATATTGTACAGTTATCAGACAACAGGAGATGTCATTACAAAATAAAGAACAAAGGCGTGAATTTCATGATGAAAAAAAATATGAAAAACAAAAGTACAGTTTTTAAAAAAAAACAACTACCGTAATAGAGCAATTAGATGGTTGTTTGTTACTTAGAGTTTGCAGTCACACTCAACATCTACGTCTACATCGTGCCAACAACACAAGTGTCCAGTCAAATTTAAAATTATGTAGCCCACTTTAGACAACATGCACTCCATGCATTAGTGACCAGGTATGACTATATCAGGAAAGAAGATCCTGCTAATAAAATAGCCACTTTCCGCATGACAAATATTTAATTAACAGGAGTATTCAACAAGCATATGCCACAAGG
Organism: Pictodentalium vernedei; assembly: GCA_031216915.1. Classification (NCBI taxonomy): domain Eukaryota; kingdom Metazoa; phylum Mollusca; class Scaphopoda; order Dentaliida; family Dentaliidae; genus Pictodentalium; species Pictodentalium vernedei. The sequence goes on along the minus strand of CM062291.1, from coordinate 267,597,803 downwards.
TGGCAAAATCCCCACCCGGAAAGAGAGAAGTGGATCAAAATGTTAAGGAAAACAAGAGGCCACAAGGGACCTGAATTGCTCACCTGACACAGTGGTTCAAAAAAGTATTTTGGGTCACATTCAGTTAATCATGGTTCATAAACACTACAAAGGAATGAAGCCATGAAATTATTCAAAACTCTGGTGTCCATGTCAGATGGTTATTATTATAAGTCCTCATGACTGCTTCCAATTCTATCAGCTGTAGACAAGCACTGCCAAACTTCCAAGGTTGTTATGTCACCGCAGTTTGAAAGGCAAATTTTATGAAAAAATGGTAAGGAATGGATCTGAACAAACTTAACCTAACCTGCCCTCCCCTCCCCCCCCTCCCCCCACCTCCAGAGCCCAAATATTAAGCCAGGGACTCAAATTGAACAAACTTGAATCTGCTCCCCCTCCCGAGATATTGCATACCAAATATTAAAATATTTTCGTTGGTGGATCTGATGAAGACCATTTTTAAAGAAAATTCCTCATAATGCTCTAAGTTGTTCACCAAAAATGAAAGGAATTTGACTGGTAGATGTGAAGAAGAAGATTTTTAAAGAAATTCCCAAATATTGCACTAAGTTAAAATTCCGGCTCCAATAGGGAGCACAAATATTAACCCAGGACTCGATCTGAAAAACTCGAATCTGACACCCCCTAAAGATGTAGTATACCTAATAGGAAAGGATTCTAATTGGTGGATCTGAAGAAGATTTGTAAAGAAATTTCCTCATATTACACTAAGTTAAACTGTGGGCTCCAATAGAAAGCCCAAATATTAACCCACGGAACAATTTGAACAAACTTGAATCTGACTCCCCTAGAGATGTTGCATACCAAATATCAAAACATTTTCGCTGGTGGATCTGATGAAGAAGACTTTTATAAAGAATATTCCTCATAATGCACTAAGTTAAACTTTGGGCTCCCATAGAGAGCCCAAGTTTTAAGCCAGGTACTTAATTTGGACAAACATGAATCTGACACCCCTAGAGATGTTACATACCAAATATGAAGGATTCAGACTGGTGGATCTGAAGAAGATTTTTTAAGAAATTTCCTCATATTGCATGAAGTTAAATTTGGGCTCCAATAGAGGGCCCAAATATTAACCCAGGGACCCAATTTGAACAAAATTGAATCTGACCTCCCTAAAGATGCTGTATACCACATATGAAAGGATTCTGACTGGTGGGTCTGAAGAAGAAGATTTTTAAAGAAATTCCCATAGGAAGCCCAAATATTAACCCAGGAACTCGATTTGAACAAACTTGAATCTGACCCTTCTAGAAAGGCTGTATACCAAATATGAAAAGATTCTGATGGCTTGATCTGAAGAAGAAGATTTTTAAAGATTATTCACCATATTGCACTAAGTTAAATACGGGCCCCACAGGAAGCCCAAATATTAACCGAGGTACTTAATTCGAACAGACTTGAATCTGACCCTTGTAACAATGATGTATACCAAATATTAAAAGATTCTGACAAGTGGTTCTGAAGACAAAGATTTTTAAAACCTGTTCCCCATATTGGCCTAAGTTAAGATTCAGGCTCCTGTATTAAGCCCAAATATGAACTGAGGGGCTTAATTTTAACACACTTGTATCTGAATCCCTATGGATGATGTATACTAAATATCAAAAGAAGATTCTGATCAGTGGTTCAGAAGAAGAACTTTTTTTTAATTTTAGCAAATATGGGCCGACTCAGTCAGCATTTTTTGATGCCTCCCCTCCCCTCCCCCTACAGAACACCCTGACACAACCGATGGCAATATTTTTTTACCATTCCATTTGACTGGTCCTAAGGATGTTTCATACCAAATAAAAGTCATCTGTTCATTGTGGTTTGGGAGATATGGGTGTTTCAAAATATTTCTATTTTTAGCTCCTGCGGTTCCCAAGGGGGATACAGGGAATTTTTTTGGCATGAACCAAGTATTTATGACTCAATAATACCACATACCAAATTTGGTTCACAGCGGCCAATCGGTTCAGAAAATATAAATTTTAGGCGGGGGCAATAATCGTGCCCCCCTCCCACTACGAAAGCAAATATTGCTCCATGAACTTCGTTTGAAAAACTTAATTCTACACCTCAAAAAGAAGCTCCATACCAAATATCAAGTCATTGTACCCACTGGTTCAAGAGAAGATTTTAAAAAAAATATGGCGCATTTTCCTCCACCCCCTCCCTATGGAGCGTGCCAACTTTATTTGAACAAACTTGAATTGACATATGATAAGGACAGTGCACATCAAATTTGGTTCAATACAGCCCAGTGGTTTCTGAGGAGAAGTTGACAATGTAAAGTTAACGACGGATGACAAACAGATGGATGACGGATGGAAAGTGATTAGTAAAGCTCTCCCTGAGCTTTGCTCAGGTGAGCTAAAAAAAAACCAAGGTCATCTCCTAATGTATGCCAATAGCAAGTCTAAAAAAAAATCTGATTGCATTTTGTCAAGTTAATGTTAGGGCTGTCTGGTTAACAGAATAATCTATTTTGTGTCGGATATTAGAAAAAAACTGAAAGTGACAACTGTGCATGTCTCAAAAAATACGTACTTTCAGTTTTATGTATTTACATCTAGTTCTCAGTCATTGCCAAGAAAGTTGTGTATATTGATGATGAAACATAACATGCTGGAAAGGACAATAAATGTCCTGTGTGGACATATTTCGAAAAACAGAGTTAACCAGCTGTTTGTATAAAACAAATATCAACCAAACAAAATTCAGAACACTAAAAAAATGCTATTCTGTGGACAATTTCTGGAACCAGCTAATCGCATTCACAAAAGTATCAATTTATTAACACCAAGAGTTAAGGAAATAGGTGCAAAACTCTCACAAAAATGAATGTAATTTATCGATCATCAAACTCATCCGAGATATTCTTATAGTGAGGGCCCATACCAAATTTCATCAAAATCTGATAATATTTGAGTTATCATGTTCACAAGATCATTAATTTCCAAACATCAAGAATTGTAGAAAAAGGGGCATAACTCAAACAAAAATTGACGAAATTCACTGAATATCGAACTCATTCGCAATATTTTCACAGTGAGTACCCATATCAAGTTTCATCAAAATCCAATAATATTTGTTCCAGTTGTCACGTTCACAAAAGAAAAAACAGATGCACAGATGTTTGGAAGACGGATGGATGGAACCCATTTCTGTATGACAATAACATGAATTTATCATTTTTCTGTATTCTATCAATAAATTAAGCATTTATACTATTATATCCTTTTTGAGAGAGCTCAGAGCTGTATCAAACAAGATATAATAGATTAACCCTCTGCATGGTGATGTCAAAAATATCAATATTTCAAGGATAAAATTTTTCCCATAATGCAACTAGGAATTTAACCAATTCAACCTTGTTTGACAGAGTTCTGTCAAACAAAACTGAATTGGTTAAATTCCTTGTTTTATCATGTGAAAAATTTGCTCCTTGAAATACTGATATTTTGACATCAGTGTGCCGAGAGTTAAACGCTTATATTGGATTATAGAGGCCGAAGGGATCTACAGACATGGAAAATTTGGGTGGTTATCAGAGTAATTTATCAGTAGATTGATTCAATTTATAGGAGTTTACTCTACAACATACATGCAATTAACAGGTAAAATCTGTACTAAAGGCAGGCCTTCAGATTTGATTTGAATGATCATTTCATTCCCTTTTCATTCTTGCAAAACAAAAAGCAAGGAAACGACATATGGTTCACGATAACTGCATCCCCACAAATGAACAACTCATTGGTTTTTAGCACATACTGAAAGAATGCTCTATTGAATCTGCACTTGAAATGTTCTCCTGTCCACTTGTCCCTGGCAGTCAGAAATTGAGTGGCTACAGGTGGAAATAAAACATACCTGTTGCATGCGACAGGTCACTTAATTGTTGGCGAATAATTTGATTCTGAAATTAAAGCAACAAGATTGTGGATATGTTTAAAAGTAAAAATATTCAAATATGTCAATATATTATTTATTATTCTTCATAAAAATACACTGACTGCGATGAATATTATATCAAGCAGAGGAAACATTCATGGTTTCCCACCCACTCTGATGTCACACAGCTCATAAATGGAACCAAGCAGAAGCTTCAGTGGATAAAAGTACAGGGAAGTGTGAACTAAATTTATTGTGACGAACTGGATAGTCTGGATATCTGGTTAACAATCTGTTGCCAACTTAACTGTTTGAAAAAGTGGCCAACCGGTTAACTGCACAGTTAAAACTGGGCACAAAGCTAATATTCAAGCTATTAACATTGCAATGTTACAGACATAGTCGCGTTTGCAGTCACGGATAATTCAATCATCAGTACTGTTAGAGCTCCAAACATGCTCATATTTCTCTTCTACAGCCATGCACCTTGACTCTAGTCAGTAAACCATCAAAGACCTGCAAAGTTGTGATGTCTGTTTATCGTCTGCGGAACACATGCTTGGGCATTTTTTTCAAGAGATCAAGACATTCATTGTAAAACTGTAGTTGTTGGGCATGTCATGTGTGTCGGTTGCATGATACTCTTCAAATGTTTTACCATTTTTTCATTTGAATTATAATTTTTTTTTTTATTGTCTGAAAAGGTTTTTAGTTTTTCGGCAATAAAATCATGGGCTGATTAACTGATGCCCTGATAAAGTCACCCATAATTGCTCATTGACTGACACAACAATACACTGGAAACTGATATCAGATGTGCTGGAGCAATAACAGCCCAAGCCGATTTCTCCCATAGTTACCTTACTCATGTAAATAGGTTGGAAATCCCCTGACAAGGTCAAGGTTTTCTGGGGCTTAATCATTTTTAAATGTTTTGTTTTACTTTAATTTGGCATCTTTTGTGCCTACCTACAGGAGTACAGATACATTCAAAGCTTGCACATCGCTTTCTATCATTAACGTGGCTAAATTCTAAATATTCTGTCCTGAATAAAATCGTCATTGGTTAATTCAGTCTTTGATGGTTTTATTGAGTGCAGAATAGTACACACACATATTTTCCGGTTTCCCTTTTCGTGAGGATTCCTTTCCAAAATGGTTACCACATGCAAATACCCACTGACCAGATGATGTCTCTCAGTGATAAACCCCAATGAAGTCTGCGGTTAAATTAGCAGATATCTAGATAATAGCCAGTTGGCGCTCACGGTTATCCAGTTGATAAAAATGGTCAACCATTTCAGCACTATAAATTTATGTTACTGAGCAAGCTGGCACTGCTATTGGTTAAGAACACAGACAGAGTGTTTGCATTTCCTCTCGACACTTTCCCATTCGTAATATGCTGCATGAGGTCCCAGAGGGTGAATTTGATGATGCTATTCCATACAGTGGGCCAATTTATCCTCTGGGTACCTCTTTCTGTTTAGTTTTGAGACCCTGATTCAGATTGAGGTTGACAGAGGGTAAATTTATTACATCACTAAATTCACCCTCTGGGGACCTCATTTTGCAGATGACAGTCTGCTTATTTTCTGGCTTGCACCTCATTCAAAAAACATATAAATGCATCAAACTCTCACACATACAAATCAAGCTGATTGACAACCTGAGATGAAAAACATTCTAAAGAAATTCAACTGTTTATCAGTTATGAGTCCACACATGTACCAGGTCACCGTTGAGTCATGTTGTGCATTGTGGAAATTTGAATGTCTGTTGAAACACACAAATATGAAAAACCTGTCTGTGATTTAACTGAACAACTCATTAGTCAGTCAATTATTCAGTCACTCTATTGCTTGTTTTGTTGACTACCAGTTAACACTTGCTGGTCAGCAATGTCCCGAAACAGAAACTTCCCCCAAATAAAATTGGTCAAAACATTCTTCATCATTCACATCTTGATCAAAATGTCCCCAGCATTAAAAGTGCATTTATAAAAACATCCTCAGGCACAGTGCATTACTCATGCAAGAATGTTGTGGCACACTAGAAAGGAACTTTCATTGCATGATTGGACGAGCTTAAAAAAAACCCACAAATATATCAATCAATCATCATTGGCCCCTTTTTATCACTTTACACACAAAACACACTGTGACAATAGCTGAAGGTACTATTCAAACATGAAATGGTTTGTTGAGCTCTTGTTTTTGGTTAACTCCTATACCCCTTGGGTAACCATGTAGCATAACCAAGTTGATAACCATGATAAATGTCGGGGAAAGACCAACTTGGTTACCTTGCTGAAATTCTAGAATACAATGAATGGGTTATGCAAAATGCTGAAATGTGAAGGCCTGCAAAGGTATGGCAAATGGTTTGGTGTTGGGATGTTACAATTAAAAGGGTTATTCAATTAAGAATATCCAATTAAGGGGACTCCATTGTAGATATTAATTGTTGTAAGTGTACTGAGTAAAAGTTTCATTTGCATCTTTTAGCATTTATTGGGTATGATTTTTTAGTATATATATTCATTTATTATTTCGGAATAAGAAGAAATTCTAATTTTTTTTTTTTTTTATTTATTAGGGTTTTAATAACAAAAAAAAAAGTTTATGATACTCCGTTCAAGAAATTCACTCATTCGATACAACTGCAGGAATCTAGCACTTGGATGAGTAGTCATTTCAAGGAGTTCCATGACCTTCAAAGTATATTATCAAATTATCAATGGTTTCCAAGGTGCTAGAGATGAGCAATTGAGGACCTTTCAATGATTTTATGGGGGAAAAGCAAAAGCACACCCCTCCAAGTTACATTAACATTTAACCCTTATTTTGATTTATACCGGTAAAACTTTATCCTACAACAAAACAGGAAACACAACATGAAGTCTTTGGGTCAACTTGAAACTTAGAATCCCAAGTACCCTGGCAGTAATTTTTAGGCAAGTCTTCGATGCCTATTTAGGCAGTCAAAACTTGATTAGAAACAACAGCAAAACTGCAGGATGTAAAGTTTCAAAGTGTAGCAATACTGAACAAAGATCTCAAGGTCTGTATGGGTTAAATGTCATAGAATCATCATATACGCAATATATTGCAAGGATATAATTCTATTCAGAAGGAATTCTCTTATGCAAAGAGGATCAATTCCAGCAATATTCATCTTGTTGTGAAGCGAGCTGATTATTGTTAAGATGGATTTCCTCGGATCACCCGATATTTAAAGGTTATTACTTGGTTAATGGATGAGATATCAGCCTGAGGTAACTTCATATCAGCCTGGGACTGAAGGTCAAAGGTTGATGTGAAGTTACCAAGGGCTGATATCTCAGCCGATATAAAAGTAATCAAGTAATAACCTCTTTATTTATTAATCTAAAACAAACTAGAGATGGCCTGTTGCCCAGTATACCCCCACCGTGGCATACTGCCTAGTGTGGGTGACTGAAAAGGGGCATTCAATTTTTCTAAATAAACAAGAGGCCCCACGGGGCCTTAAGCGCTCATCTTGTACAGAACACAATTTAAACAGAGTCCAAGAATGAGTGTACATTAAGCAAGCCATCTCCATAGGCTACATTGTCAATCCTTGAGTCCCTCAGGAGTGACAAAAATAATCTGGGCATCATGCCTTTTCTTCAGTTGATCATAAGTAAAATGTAGAGCTCCCCTATGAAGCCCCATTGATACAACCTATGTGGATTAATCTTAGTACCTCCAGAGGGTAATGAATACAAAATTTTTAATTCTTCAGCAAAATGGCCAATTCCGGCTCCCATAGAGAGCCCAAATATTACCCCAGGCTCTTGATCTGAACACAGTTAAATCTGACTTCCCTAGAGATGTTGTGTACCGAATATGAAAGCATTCTGACAGTTGGATCTGAAGAAGAGAAATTGTAAAGAAATTTCTTCGAATTGCACTAAGTTCAAATTTGGGCTACCATAGCGAGCCCAAATATTAACCTATGGATCAAATTTGAACAAACTTGAATCTGACCCCTCTAAAGATGTTGTATACCAAATGTGAAAGTATTTCTGACAAGTGAATCTGAAGAAGAAGATTTTTGAAGAAATTCCCTCATATTGTACTAAGTTAAATTTCATGTTCCCATAAGGGGCCCAAATATTAACCTAGGCACTCGAATTGAACAATCTGGAATCTGACCCCCCTAGAGATGTTGTATACCAAATATAAAAGCATTCTACCATAGTGAGCCCAAATATATACCGAGGGATCTGATTTGAACAAACTTGAATCTGACCCCCATAGAGATGTTGCATACCAAATATCAAAGCATTCTGACTGATGGATCTGAAGAAGATTTTTTTAAATTACCCTCCATATTGAACAAAGATAAAATTTGGGCTTCCGTAGGAAGCCCAAATATTAACCTAGGGACTTGGTTTGAACAATCTAGAATCTGACCCTCATAACAATGATGTATACCAAATATTAAAAGATTCTGACTGGTGGTTCTGAAGAAGAAGATTTTTAAAGAATTCCCCATATTACCCTATGTTAAAATTTCGGGCTCCTGTAGAGAGCCCAAATATGAACCAATGAGCTTTATTTCAACAAACTTTTATCTGACCCCCCTATGAATGCTGTATACCAAATATCAAAAGATTCTGATGATTGGTTCTGGAGAAAAGATTTTTTTAAATTTTTGCAAATATGCTGACTCAGCATTTTTTCGATGCCCATTACAGAACACCCTAACATAACCGATGGCAATTTTTTTTTACCATTCAATTCTACTGGTCATAAGGATACTTCATACCAAATAAAAGTTCTCTGTTCCGTGGGGTTTGGGAAATATGGGCGTTTGAAAATATTTCTATTTTTAGCTCCCAGGGTTCCCAAGGGGATGCAGGATTTTTTTTTTTGCATGGGTCAAGTACTTATGACCCAATACTACTACAAACCAAATTTGGTTCATACCGGACCATCGGTTCAGAAAATAGAAATTTTGGGCGGGGCCAAAAATCTTACCCTCCTATTACAAAGCCAAATATTACTTCACGAACTTCGTTTGAACAAACTTGATTCTACACCTCATATGGAAGCTCCATAGCAAATATCAAGTCATTGTACACACTGGTTCTTGAGAAGAAGATTTTAAAAATATTTTGGAGCATTTTCCCCCACTCCCTTCCCTATGGGGCTGGGCATGCTGAGTTGAACAAAAATGAAATGCCCCTTTGGGACCATCACTCACACAAACTTTCACTTGAATTGGCCCAGTGGCTTTGGAGGAGAAGACCAAAACATGGTGTTGACGGACGACGGATGACAGACGAGGGAGCGATGAGATCAGCTCAGTTTGACTTTGTGAGCTAAAAAAAAGAACCAAAATGGCCACCACTCGGCCATCTTGAAACCGAGCAGGAAAAAATTTATGTCACACACTTCCCTTCATCATGTTGATCATTTTTGTGAAGTTTCATGAAAATGTGGCTAAAACTGAGGCAGTAGTTCGCTCCACAAGCTTACATAAAAAAAAAATCAAATATGGCCACCAGTCGGCCATCTTGAAACCGAGCGGGAAAAAAAAAATTATGTCATGCACTTCCCCACATCATGTTGATAATTTTTGTGAAGTTTCATGAAAATGCGGCTAAAACTGTGGAAGTAGTTTGCTCCACAAGTTTACATAAAAAAAAAATCCAATATGGCCACCAGTCGGCCATCTTGAAACCGAGTGAGGAATAAATTATGTCACGCACTTTCCCTATCATATTGATTATTTTTGTGAAGTTTCATGAAAATGCGGCTAAAACTGTGGTAGTAGTTCGCTCCACAAGTTTACATGTGCAACGGATGGATCGTCGATGACAGACTGACCGACCAACAGACAAGTTGACTCCTACATACCCCTCGTAAACTTCATTCTGTGGGGGCTATAATAATTACAAAATGTTCTCAGATCCATTACAGTTTTCTGACAGCATTCTTGTTTCTTATTATTTTCACAAAATCAGAGGCTTCCTCTTCCCCTAGTTCAGCTATCCAAAAATCTTGTCTTCCCCACAGTGAAAAGCTGAGATGTTCGGATGGCTGAACTATCTCTTCTCCCACTTCGATGAATCTCTGCTTTTGACTCTGAATCTTAGTTTGTGTTGAATTTACTGTACAACTCTTTTCTTTCTTCTCTTCTTCCACCTAATCATTACTTACTGACATCTTCAATTCTTCATCATACAAAAACTCAGCTTCAAGTCACTCCATTATGTCTGGTCACATCAATTTTCTGATTGCAATCAGCAAATAGGGCAAAGGGTTTAAATGTAAACAAACTAGTTGCACTTTGTCATGCATGAAGGGGGAAGACTCTAGCTTGGTTCATATCGGCTGTGATCGGCATCATATCAGCCAAGTTGAAGTCATATCTGCTGAGTTTTATACTGAACAATTCTGTGAAAGAATATCATATCCAATAAACAACTAACTTTAAAGGGATTTCAAGGAAGATTCCAATATTCAAGGGCTTTCCAGGTCTTTGTTAAATTGTTATCTAAATACAAGAATATTCAATATAGTCCAGGTAGGGACTCACAGTTAATTGTATAAACATGTAATTTAGCTCAGTTCCAAAGCTTTCGGGCATTGCCCTTCTTCAGTGGATTAATGACACAGTTTTACATCCTATCTGTTTTGCGTCCTTTCTACTAAACACAAGATATTTACAGTATTGACGTTAGTTGGAAAACATTACATGAATCCACCAAAATGAAAGAGGTGTTCAGTCAACCACCATTAATCGCATTCAGAAGAGCTAAAAATCTGGGAGACCTGCTTGTACACAGAAAGACTGCAAATGCTATGTCAACCCCGGTCAAAAACTGTAATCCTCAATGTAATGTGTGTAACATTCTCGTCAGAGGTAGTATTAAATCAGCAGAAGGTAGAGAATTTAATGTTCTCAAGAGTGTGAACTGTAAAAATAGGAATCTGATTTATACGTTGGACTGCCAGAAATGTAAAAACGCCGCGTATGTAGGGGAAACATCTAGACAACTACAAGAAGAATTACAGAACATTTGCGTTACGCTAGGCTACACTGCGATAAACCGGTCTTCCGGCATTTCAATAGCAACGGTCATTCAATCACAGACATGCGCGTCGCCATCATGGAGTGTGTATCGGGAGGAAAAAGTTTGCGCCTCGTAAAAGAAAACAAGTGGATAACGCGATTAGGGACAAACAGCGACAGGGGCTTCAATGCAAAAATAAACAGGACTGAAGCAATGTCAAATGTATCGTGGTAAGAAATGACGCTTCACATATGACGTTTTCCAACTAACGTCAATACTGTAAATATCTTGTGTTTAGTAGAAAGGACGCAAAACAGATAGGATGTAAAACTGTGTCATTAATCCACTGAAGAAGGGCAATGCCCGAAAGCTTTGGAACTGAGATAAATTACATGTTTATACAATTAAATACAAGAACTTTCAATGAATCCTACAGTGGTTTAAGTGAAAGCACTCACTAAAATTTGTATTTTCTCTGATAATGAACAACTGGATAAGTAACTTTCCTCAGCCCCGGAGTATAAAAAGAAATTTGGATGGTGTTATTTGTAGAAAGTAATAAAAGGATTTGGTTGATTATTAGGTAAAAGGCTGGATCTTGTCTTCTTTTTGTAAATAAAGTTTTCATTGAATTATATGACAACATCCATCCAATTATCTGTCGGTCAATCCATCTGTCTGTTCAGTTGTCACACCAACTATGAAAACTCAGACTACAAAATAAGTGTCAATGAAAACATTTATCATTTCCTGGGTTGTTTACAACATTACAGAGTTGTAAACTTATTGAAAATGTGCACCCCTTGTTTTGATGATGTTCAAACACATATGAAGAATACCAAGCTATGAATATTAAAAATCCATTCTTTATAATGTACTTAATGTCCTGTGATCACTGAAGTGGTCTCTTTCATGATCGGATCAAGCTTTAATTGCAACACACTTACACCAGTGTGTCTAATTTCCAAAAAAAAATATTGCAAAACCAAGATGGCATGAAGAAAAACCAGAGCAAGTTGCTAAGGGGTGAATAATCCCCTATAAAATGCCCTGATAGAGCAACACGAGTGGGAACCAGGTTAGTTGTAAGTTAAAGGAGCCTGCGACATTGACCTTTGGCATAATGACCACAGGATATATAGAGTTCTTCCTCTTATCATATCCTACCCACGTGTCAAATTTGGTTTTGATCTGCCCACTGCAACTTCATTTAGAGAGCAGAAAGCAGAAAAATTTGCAACTTAAAGGTCAAGGTGACCTTGACCTTTGACACAATAACCTCAAAAGTGAGGGATTCTTACTCCAATCATACCCTTCCCAAATGCCAAATTTGGTTGTAATCAGCCAAACATAACTTTAATTAGCGAGCGGAAACCAGGAAAATTGTTATGGCCATTGTGGCCTTAACCTTCATAATGACCCTAAAAATAGGGTTCTTCCTCTGATGATACCCAACCAACAAGTCAAATTTGCTTTCGATCGGCCTAGTGCAACTTTAATTGTAGAGAGGAAACTATAAAAAATTTAAGTTGAAGGTCACAGTGACCTTGGACTTCGGTGCAAGGAACCAAAAATAAATAGGGTTCTACCCAACCAACATGTCAAGTTTAGAATTAGAGAGCAGAATCCAGGAAAATTTGCAAGTTAAAGGTCACTGTGACCTTGACCTTTGACACATTGACCCCAAAATAAAAAGCGTTCTTTCTCTCATCATACCTAAATAACATGTCAAGTTTGGATTCAATTAGTCTAGCGGAACTTTAATAAGAGAGGGGAAACCAACTCTGTCTACAGACATTCCAAGAACTTTTTCAACTTCAAAGTCACTGTGACCTTTACCTTTGGCACAATAACCCAAATTTAAATTGGCTTCTTTCTCTCATCATTTCCAACCAACATGCCAAGTTTAGTTTCGGATGACCAAGCAGAACTTTAATCAGAAAAACAAACACATACAATCAACCCTAAGGCACCCGCAAACTTGTGGGTCAAAAATCTACATCTCGGATGTTTTTCTCATAATCCTACCCACTCCACCCTGTACTGTAAAACAATTCTCTGTGGTATTCAACTTACAGTACTGTCATGAAAATCAAATCACTTCAATATTTAAAACTAGAGGTACTGTGAGCAAACTTACAAAGTGATACCCCCCGCGCCTGAAATGTATAAGTTAGATTATCTCCCCTTGGAAATGTCAGAACGGAATTATATTGCTTCAAGCACATCTTCATATGGAGTTCTTCCATTGTGTAAAGTTTCATGAAAATTCTTCAAACGGTTTAGGAGGAGTTGCGCTTACAAGGCTGGACAGATGGTATAAGTTTGATTATCTCCCCTTGGAAATGTCAGAACGGAATTATATTGCTTCATGCACATCTTCATATGGAGTTCTTCCATTGTGTAAAGTTTCATGAAAATTCTTCAAATGGTTTAGGAGGAGCTGCGCTTACAAGGATTGACAAATGGATGGACAGGGTGATTCCTATATACCCCCCCCCCCCCCCCAAACTTTGTTTGTGGGGGGTATAATAAGTGTGAATAAGTAGTATGAATAAACAGGCCTGAAAGTTAAAAAATTTATAGTAATTTATATATTTTTTATACTTACCAATGACCCAGGCCTAGCTCGTGCTAACTCCTTAAATTCTAGGGACAAATACAAATTTTGCCCCCAATCCCCAAAATTTGCATCAAAATCCGAAATTTCAATGTCCTATGTGGTCCTCCATACCTTTTATCCACTAAGCATGCGCAGTGTCAAGGAGATCTCGAAATTGGTGCCAATTGTCATTCTTACAACCAGTGCCTGGTAAGCGTTATGTAATCAGCGGGGAGGTATGAGTTCCCAACTCATGGGAGGGCCATCCCCGTCTGGGTCATTGGTTAGTATAAACTAGAGGATGGCCACCAAAGGGTGGCTGATTCCCCCGAAAAAAGCCTTGATAGCCATTCCAACCTTATTCGCGACACACCCTCTGGTTGTGGGCAATAATAATACCAAGTATCATTAATATCCTTGAAGGCTGTAAGAAGTTATGGAGCGGACACGAATTCCGTCTACGCCTGGATGGACAGACGGACAGACAAACAGATGGACAGACAGACGACATCACGGCTAGATTCCCCCGAATTTTTTTCGGGGGAATAAAAATATATAAATTACTATAAATGTTTTAACATTTTTATACTGTACCAATGACCCAGACTTAGCTGAATAGAAAAAAGGCTGGAGGGCCTAGGACATAAAGAAAAATCCAATAGGCTCAATTACATGTAAACAGAATTATCCCCTCAAGGAGAAGAGGAGCACAGGTTTTACATGAATCTTTCTTGTTTGTATCAAAAAAGAAAGACACAATACCATTCTGTAATTGAGCACAATAACATCAATGATCTCTATTAACATCCAGTATGGGGGCGCGGTGGCTCAGTTGGTAGAGGTGCAGGCTGCAAGCCGAGAGGTCCTCGGTTCGAATCCCACCTGCGGCAACCGCGTTGTGTCCTTGAGCAAGACACTTCACCCCCATTGCCCATGTGGGGGCACGGTGACGCTGTGTACTAAGGCGTACTGCACGTCGATGGTGCACCTGTCTTCAACCAATGCTAACCCTGCTTGTGTGGAGTTAGTATGTTGGGGAGCTGACAGTTGCTCGCCGTTGCTCGGTGGTTCTCTCCGGGTACTCCGGCTTCCTTCACCCGTAAAACTGTCGTGGTCATGATTAGCCATTGTGTAGAAATATGTGACCTTAAACTCCAATAAATAAATAACATCCAGTATAACCTGTTATAGTAATTTTTAAAAGGAAAGCCAATAAATAAAGGAAGTCCAGAGAATGAGACACTTTATACTCATTAAAAGTGTCCGAGGATTGTATATTAATGCTGGTATGACACGTGACATATACAAATGCTTCACACCGAGCTACACTTTAAAAATATTACATGAATGAGTTAAACATTAGCTTTACACTTTAAAACCATCCCGGTACCGACTCGGAATTACTGACTACAGAGGAGGTATTCCCTTGCTTTTCACTATAAAGCAGGTGACCTAAGGGAACACCATCCCCCCCCCCCCCCCCCCTGCCCTGGGTCAAATACCCCAGAGCGAAGAGGGCAGTAGGACAGAAACAGAAACAGAAAAGCCTGCACAACTATAGTTGCAACTGTGTAGTGGACGACATTCTGAGCAACAGATAACGGACCTAAACAATGCAGGTCGCCAGAAATGGACTCAATATTTCTAAGATAAAAACTTGTGAATGTCGAAGGCTGAGACCAATATGCAGCCTTCATCAAATCGGTAATAGCAACACTATTAACATAAGCCCAAGATGTAGACAGTGCTCTTACTTCATGCGCCGAAATCTTAAGCACAGACTGCTGAGTTGAAGATAATTTTTCATAAGCAGTACTGATAGTTAATTGAATCCACCTTGCAACAGAATGGACCATAATGTCACTTCTATTAGGCAGCAGAGACAGAAAGAAATGTTTACGTCCCTTTCTGATTAACCCAGATCTACGTTTATAAATACGCATAGCTCTAACAGGACAGAGTAAAGGCCTATGCCCGTCTGAAGACGGAAGAGCCTTAATAACAATAGGTTCCGGATACTTATTAGGAGCCTGATTCTTAGCCAAAAATCCAACATTAGTAGTGAAGGTAATAGTATTACCTACACTACGATAGTGAGAATCATCAACAGATAGTGCATGGAGCTCACTAACTCTTCTAGCCGAAGAGAATGCTAAGAGAAAAGCTGTCTTATAAGATAAGAATTTGAAGTCCACCGTGTCAAGAGGCTCAAATGGCGCTTCTTTTAGCTTAAGAAGAACCCAAGCTAAATTCCACTTAGGAATTAATCTAAGGGTTCTAGGTCTATTTATCGAAAAGTTTTTCACTAACTTAGATAAAGAGACATTAGATCCAATCTGTAAATTATCATGATGTGCATAGGTATCAGATAGCATAGACCTATAACCCTTAATGGTAACAGGCTGCAGTTTGATCTCATCAAACAGGTAGACTAGAAAATTAGCAATGTCTGGAATGGAGGGATCATAAATATCAATAGAATGATCCCCCCACCACTGATAAAAAACCTTCCACTTAGCAGCATAATTTAGCGAAGAGGATGTCCTCCTACAGTTAGAAATTGCATCCACTGCTCGTCCTGTAAATTGCTTGCCGTGCAAGAAGGACCGCACGGAAATACGTGAAGGTTGAGACCTTGCGGGTTGTGATGCAGTGTGTGCAATTTCCCTTGCGAAAGAAGATCCTCCCATGGAGGAAGCTTCCGCGGCATGTCCCACAACAGACACCTGAGTAGATTTATCCATGGTCTCTGGGGTGACAGAGATGCTACCAACAGAATTTTGCAGTGAGATTGCTTTATCTTGAGCAATATCTGGTGAATCAATGGCGCTGGAGGATATGCGTATCCTATCATTCCGTCACAAGAGATCGAGAGAGCGTCTACTGCAAACGTTCGAGGATCTGGACATGGCGACACATACGTCTGCAACTGATTGGTGAGATGCGTCGCAAATAAGTCTATCATCAGACACTCCCATTGGTAGCAAATCTGATTGAATACTCGTTTGTTGAGAGTCCATTCTGACGGCAACATGCGACCCCTCCGAGAAAGGGAGTCTGCCAAAACATTCAGATGACCCGGAATATGACGGACCAATAGGAGAATTTGATGCTCTAGGACAAACAGAAGGATTCTTTCCGTTAAGTTGAATAACGGAATGGAATGAGTGCCTCCCTGGTTCCGAATATACGCTACAACCGTCAAATTGTCGGACAGAATTTGCACATGTGAATTCTGAATTATGTTCATCCAATGACGTAGCGCAAGCCAAATTGACATCATTTCTTTGATGTTTATGTGCTTGTTTAGGAACTGCGGATCCCAAAGACCCTGGCACTTCGAATCTGTTGGGCTCCAAGTTGCGCCCCAACCTGTTTGACTGGTATCCGTCATAATCGTAAAACTCGGATCCGGCGATTGCAGTGGAACTCCCTGAGTTAACCACTGAATATCTGCCCAAGTCTGAATCTCTTGTTTGACTTGATTCGACAAGACGATGTTCGTATCGAGCGAATGAATCTGGACACTCCAATTCTGAGTCAGAAAGATTTGGAGTGGCCGAGTACGTAGCCGCCCCATCGGAATAAGATCAGCGGCGGCTCCGCACAAACCTATCAGTCGCATGAATTCCCTCACTGCAACTATGTCGGAGTGAAGACAAAAGTGAGTGTAACAACTGATTAATTTCGCTCTGGTTAACGGCAGATGAATGAGATTGTTGTGCGTCTCGAAGCTCATTCCCAGGTGGGTGAATGACTTGGATGGCACCAGATCCGACTTCTTCTCATTTATTATAAAGCCGAGACGTCGGAGCAGTTGAAGTAAATTCTGAACATCGTTCTGAAGCATTAACTCGTTGCCATACCTCTGAAGAATGTGGTATAGGTAGGCCGACGTTACCACAGATGAATGAGCTCGGAAATGAGTCATTACTGAGTTCATTATTCGAGTGAAAGCCCAGGGCGCTAGATTCAGACCGAAGCACATTGCTTGGAACTAATAAATGACTCCCAGGACAGCAAAGCAGAGATACTTTCTGAACGTGAAAGTACGCATCCTTGAGATCTATGCTCGCAGCATAGTCGTTCACTCGAATGCTTGCTCTGACCGATCGAATGGTCTCCATATAAAATTGTGGAGGCACGATCAGCTTGTTTATCCAGCTCTGATCTATGACGGGATGAAACGAGCCGTCTGGTTTCGGAACCAGAAACAGATGGCTGTAGAAACCTGGAGATTCCTGGTTTTCTACGACCTCTATCACGTTCTTCTCCAGAAGAGATTGACTTCTAATAGAAGTGAACTTCTCTTCTGAGGATTTGATGGAAGCTGAGTCCATCTTGGACTTCGAGTTAACGGAGGCTTTCTTTTGAAGGACAGTTTTAGTTCTTCTGAAATCACCCCTCGAACCCAAGGGTCATCCGTAATCGACAACCAATTGGTTAGGCAACTCGATAACCTTCCGCTCAGTGCAACACGATAGAGGTTTGCACAATCAATTCCTGGACTTGCGAGGCTTGCGGGAGGAGAAACCACGTCCTCCACGACCCGCACCTCGCCCCGTCGACCTAGGGGCATCTGACCGGTTGTCTCGGCCAGTATTACGGCCGATACCTGAGTCGCTACCTTTACGGGCTCTGGAGTAAGACCTAGAGGACTTATAAGAACCTCTATAGGAACTTCCCTTGGACGTACTCGCCCCAGAAGTGCCTGTCTTACTCTTCTCCGCTGAATCCGACCTTTTAGAAGTGGACTTGAACAGCAGAGAGTCTGAAGCTTTCTTAGCAATGTGATCATAGATTAAGGAAAGCTTGCCGTCGAAGAGAAGCTCTCCGGAGACCGGAGCGACTCGAAGAGAGTTTTTCACCTTACGATCCATGCGAGTGGATGCAGCCAGGGCAGCATCACGTTTAACTAACTCCAGATTTGCCACTGAAAGGGCGGAGTGATACGTAGAGTATGCTATGGCCCTCGAAAGAACTCTTAAGGAAGTCTGAACATCCTGGAATTCTTTTCCTTCGAGACGTAATGATAACACTCTGGTAAGGTGATCTGCGTATGATAATGCGTCTAAGCTGATCCTGTTGGACGAGATTGTCGTTTCGAACGTAGTGGCTGGAATAGACGTAGATGACAGCAAAGACAATTCTAGGTCTTCAGCCTGGTCGTCCAGACGCAGAGGAACTCTCGGAATGCCCTGTCCTGCCGTTTCAAATTTACTCCTTGAATTGATGAAAGGCAGCTGTAGAGCATTGGCTGATAAGAAACCGGACTTGCCCGTCTTGGAGGCAAGTTTGAATATGGCGTCATTCAAAAGTTCAAATGTCCGTGAGACATTTCTGGACTGGGTCGGAAACTCAGGGACGGTGTCCCTAATCCGGCCGAAAAAGTCTGTGTCCAGTGACGCTATCAGTCTCTTATCTGGCAAAGCAGCATTTTGGTCCGGAGGAACAACATCAGGAAGGTATTGCCAGATGAAATCTACGACTACCTTATATTGCTCCGAAAGGGAAAATTCCAACTCCTCTGAATCCCTTTTGCCATCCGGCTAGACCACTTGATAATCTCGGTCGTCCCTTGCTGACTCTGCAGCAGAATGAACCGACCCAGCTTCCTCAGACAATTCCTGATCGGAAAAGGTTTCTGACGGCTGCTGGGATGCTGTGATAAGATAAGCTATCTGTGGAGCCGCGGTCTTACATGATTTAGCCGCTGGAAGCTCCTGGGACGTTGAATCCTGCATACTTCTTTTATGGGAACGTCCCGATTGTAAAGGCCTCGTATCCCCGGCTACCAGATGGCGAGACCTGGTAAACGTGGAATCCCTGGTCGGCGAAGCTGGCTGGATATCAGCGGTCACGTAGCCAAGGTACGGTCGTGTGTGCTGCTGTGAGGATGAGGAAGCCGATAGACTAGACGCTGCGGACTGTCTATGCAACGGAGCGTCCCAAGCAGATGGAGAGGACGTATACTCCGACTGACTAGCGTCACGTACAACAACATCTGGTCCCAGATGTTGCTGTAAGAGAGAGGGGCCTCTCTCGCTTGTGGTCCAGGTGGACCTGGACGAGCTAGCTACCGGACTGACATGCTTCCTCCGTACTGTCCTCGGATCCGTCGTCGCTGGGTGTGCACGTTCAATGTTTATAGTGCTCACATCACCCAAACTGCTTCCCTGGACCGCAACAGACGAACCCGGCTGCCGAGCCATTCGAGGAATGGTCGCTACACTGGGTGAGCTAGCAGACAACAACGCCGTCGATCCTACTAGGGACCTCTTAGGCAATTGTTGTATTTCCATGAGCACTTTTGCCGCTAGCTCTTCGTTAGATTGCAACGACGGAGGCACACTTGTTGAAGACATCACGGAAACATCACCCTGTTCTTGTTCCTCTGAAAAAGAGACTGATAAACTAGAGTGACCCTGCGGAGAGAGGACAGGCATGGACCCCTCACCGCTAACAATATACCGTGACACACCGTCTCCAACATTTGTCATTCCAATTGGCACACACTGAGTAAGAATTAGTGCGAGTACATTGACTACAAGAAACACAATGAACATGAGAATCAGAGGAAGATTTCCTCGCATTATTATTTAAACAATATTCTTTCATCATGAAAAAATATAAACAGTCATAGTACTCGCACGAACCCTTGAAACAAAGATACATAATATAATATAATCCATTATAACATTTCGAAAAAATAATTAAAAAAAAAAAAATTTTTTGAAAAATTTTCAGAAGAGCCCAAGTTCCCAATGGGAACAATGAGCTCAAATGGATCCCCAGAAAGCCTAAGTGTGGACAAAAATTTTAAAACATTTTTAAAAATTAATGTAACACTTACGGACAATATTAATGTATCTGGCTATGAGCAGAACTAAACAGAAGACAAGTTTGTTTGTTTGTTTGTTGGTGGTTAACATCACATATTTATGCACTATGGCTAATCGTGACACAACATGGAGATGAAGTCAAGTTTAGTCAATCGTTGATCTACATGTTGCCCATTTTAGAGGACTTTCACCCCAAGCATTGGTGACTGGGTCCTATTTTACTAGTAAAGCGGAACTGGTTTACCACAGTAAACAAGTGCTGCTTACTTCCCGGGGTTCCCACGGGGACAGAAGACAAGTAATCACTATCAGAAGTAACCGTTGTTAACGTAAACAAAAGTGTACAAAACCGAAACATGACTCCAGGCACTGTAAACATGGCCCAAAATCAGTTACCAATTTAAACACTATCCGATGTAAAACAGAGACTTCCAGAGAAGAAACTGCAGTACATCGGATGGGAGATGCAGACCACAACGCCTAACCACCCAAGGGTGAGGACATAAGCATGGGGAAAAACAGAATAATTATTCTGTTACCAAGCCAAAACTCCCAAGAAATTTTAGTAAAAAAAATTACAAAAATTATGCCAAAAGTATGGGAGAATAGCAAGGGGGGAATAAAGGAAAGGGAGAGAGGAAACACTGAACAAACAATGGTAAATTCATAGCAAGAATGACATCAGGACCATGCCCCGAAATTAGGAAACATGAAATAATTTCGTAAAAAAATTATAAGTTACAGCCCTGAACACATCCTGCCACTGTTTCATCCTATCATACTTCTCTTTCCTCCTTAGATCCACCATTTCTTTCATAATTATGTGTCTGGCATCATTTAAACTGAGATTTACAAGCACAAATATCAGTGAGGTGTTACTAAATTTAGGGCCAAACAAAGAATGACAATTGGCGCCAATTTCAAGACCTCCTTGACACTGTGCATGCAGGTGGATAAAAGGTATGGAGGACCACATAGGACATTGAAATTTCGGATTTTGATGCAAATTTTGGGGATTGGGGGGCAAAATTTGTGATTGGCCCTAGAATTTAAGGAGTTAGCACCAGCTAAGTCAGGGTCATTGGTACAGTATAAAAATATAAGCAGTCTTGACATTTGCAAAATGAGGTCCCCAGAGGGTGAATGTGATGATGCTATTCCATACAGTGGGCCAATTTATCCTCTGGGTATCTCTTTCTGTTTAGCTTTGAGACCCCGATTTAGAATGAGGTTCACAGAGGGTAAATTTAGTGATGCTACCTTGCTTTGCATACAACTTACATAACCACTGATAGTGATATTTGGCAGACTATAAAATACTCAAGTTTCCATTTTATACCGCAAATCCACAAGTGAGAATTTCAACCAGGTGGTAATCTGTTTGAAATTCTCTGTATGCATACCTCGCCACAATGCGACAAAATCTCACTTGACAAAAACAGATTTGAGAACACTGAATCTCAGATGCTATTTTCATTTGTATTTCTTGATTTCACAATATTTTATTGATGAAATCTCAAAACACTGGTGAATGAGTATTGTCACTTGGCCAGGCAGCAAAATTTCAAATTATAACCATCCCCAGTCCATGGTTCACTGACCCAAAAGCAGAACTAGATTCCTGTCATCCAAATAATTAAGTCGATAGTTTTTCCTGTATGACCCAGTAGGAGTTTAATTAGGTAAAAATGAAACATTTATACCAACTTTAATATTTTTAATACTTACCAATGGCCCAGACTAGATGGTGCAACCCAATTTATTACCAGGGCCAAACACAAATTTTGAATCCCCAAACCCCCAAAATTTGCCAAAAAACTCCAAAAAAAGAGAAGACCAGTATGGTCCTCCATACCTTAACAACAACAGGCTACCGCCATCTTGTCATTCTTTATTGTTGTGACTGTTAAACATTAATAAGTACAGTATAACTCAGTGGGGAGGAAGGAGTGTCCACTCCAGGGAGGGCCATCCCCGTCTGGGCCATTGGTAAGTATTAAAAATATTAAAATTGGTATAAATTTTTCATATTTTTCCACTATACCAATGGTCCAGACTAGCTGAGAATAGTAAACAGGCAGGCAGGCCTAGTACTTGATATTCATTGCTCCTATTTCAGAAAAACAATGAAAATATAGGTGTAACTCTATTTAAGGCCTAGCATAACCCATTATGCTAATTTGATAAAGGAAGCCAAAATATAAATAAGTCCAGAGAAATGAGACTCTTTATAAATCATTAAAAGTGTCCGAGTATTGTATAGTAAAGCTTGTCTTGACATATACAATAATGCTTCACATCGAAAGCATATAATACATTGAAAATTGCTTCAGATCAAACTACACATTAAAACTACCATAGCACCGATCCCAGGGTACTATCACTGAAGGAGGTATGTCCATGCTTTTCACAATAAAGCCAGATGACCATTTGGAAATACCATCCCCCCCCCCTACTTTCTTTCCCTTGTTTTGAAAGTAACTACACATCAAAACAAAGAGGGTAGCAGACTGGTGACAGTGCTAGAGCAGACCAAACAGAAGGTTGAATGAAATTCCTAATTAGAATGGACGACATTCTGAGCTACCGATAACGGTACTAAAGATCTGAGATCATCCGAAATTGATTCTAAATCTCGAAGATAAAATTTGGTAAAGTCGTCTGTTGAGTCCAGTAAGCTGTTTACATCAAATCCTTCAAAGAAGTACTACTAGCATAAGCCCAAGAAGAAGCTAAAGCTCTAACTTCTTATAAGCTATTCTCTGATTCAAAGACAAAGCATTATAAGCTGTCCGAATAGCTAACTGAATCCATCTAGATATGGAATGAACAGAAATATCATTTCTGTTAGGAAGAGGAGAAAGAAATAACCTCTTCCTACCTCTTCTAATAAAACTAGAATGCTGCTTATAAATCCTAAGCACTCTTACTGGACACAACAAAGGTCTTTGACCATCTGAAGATGGTAATGCTTTAATAAGAATTGGGTTAGGCCGTTTGTCCGGAACCTGATTCTTAGCTAAGAATCCCACTTTCGTAGTGAGAGTAATAGAATTACCTACACTACGATAATGAGAGTCTTCAACAGATAAATCATGAAGTTCACTAACTCTTCTAGCTGATGCAAATTTTAAAAGGAAAGCCATTTTATAAGTGAGAAATTTAAACTCTACAGTATTTAACGGCTCAAAAGGTGCTTACTGAAGTTTCAGAAGAACCCAAGCTAAATTCCACTTAGGGACTAGTCTCAAGATACGAGGTCTGTTCACAGAGAAATTCCTCATTAATTTATTTAAAGATACATCTGACCCAATGTTTAATTTCCCTTGATGTGCATAGGTGTCAGAAAGCATAGACCTATAGCCCTTAATAGTGACTGGCTGTAGCTTAACTTCATCAAAAAGATAAATAAAAAAGTTAGCTAATTGAGGAATAGTTGGGGTAAAAAAATCAATCAACTGTGATTCACACCAACGAACAAAAAAACCTTCCACTTTGCTTCATAATTTAACGAAGAGGAGGTCCTCCTACAGTTAGAAATTGCATCCATTGCTCGTCTGGAAAACTGTTTTCCGTGCAGGAAGGACCGCACAACGGAAAAACGTGAAGGTTGAGGCTTTTCAGATTGTGATGAAGCCGACAGAGTTTCCCCTGCGTCAGAAGATCCCTGAGAGGTGGTAACTTCCGTGGAAACAACCCAAAGAAGCTCCCGGAGAAGATTTATCCACGGTCTGTGAACCGACAGACTTGCTACCAGTAGAATCTTGCAAGAAGACTGTTTTACCTTTAGCAAGATCTGTTGAATGAGGGGAGCTGGAGGGTAATCATACCCTATTATCCCGTTCCATGAAATTGACAGAGCGTCTACTGCATAAGCCTGAGGGTCCGGGCATGGAGACACAAAAGTCTGTAACTGATTGTTCAGCCTCGTGGCAAAAAGATCGATCATTGGACGTTCCCACTGGAAGCAAATCTGATTGAAGACAAATTTTTTCAACATCCATTCTGAAGGTAGCAGGCGACCCTTTCTCGATAGAGAGTCTGCTATTACACTGAGATGGCCTGGAATATGACGAATCGATATCAGAATCTGATTCGCCTGAGAGAAAAGAAGAATCTTTTCGGTGAGATTCAACAGCTGGATGGAATGAGTACCTCCCTGATTCCGAATATAGGCTACTACTGTTGAATTGTCAGATAGAATTTGAACATGTGAGTTTATTACTCGACTGAGCCAATGATTTAGAGCTAACCAAATTGCCCTCATTTCTTTGTAGTTTATATGGGACACAAGAAACTGACTCTCCCATAAACCGTCACACACTTGATCGCCCAGAATCAGAGAAGCACCCCGGACTGGCGTCCGTCATGATTATGAACAACGGATACTGAATCTGAAGCGGTATTCCCTGGGATAACCACTGGATATCCACCCAAATCTGAAGACAATGCTTTACTGACTGTGTTAAAACAATCGGACTGTCCAACAACTGATGCTTTACGCTCCAATTTTGAACTGGATAAATTTGAAGTGGACGAGAGCGCAAATGACCTAGCGGAATTAATTCCGCGGCGGCACCATAAAGTCCTAACACGCGCATAAACTCTCTTGCAGTAATGACTTGCGCATTTATGCAGTATTTTGCGTAAAGAGAAACTAATTTTGCTCTTGCTACCGGCAAACAGACCCGATTGTTGAGAGTATCGAAACTCATCCCCAGGTGAACAAACGACGTCGTCGGCATTAAATCCGACTTGTCGACATTGATTATAAAACCTAGGAGTCATAGAAGTGATAGCAGACTCTGAACGTTGCTTTGAAGAGCATGAAAATTTCTGTATCCTTGAAGAATGTCGTCCAGATATGCCGACGTCATCAAGCCGAGTGCGCCCTGAAGTGGCTCATCACTGCATTCATCACCCGAGTGAACGCCCACGGAGCAAGGTTCAAGCCAAAACACATTGCTCTGAACTGGTATACTTTTCTGTGAACCACGAAACAGAGGTATTTCCGAAAAGCCGGATGAATCAAGATGAGAAAATACGCGTCCTTTAAGTTGATGCTTGCGGCGTAATCGTTCACTCGGATGCTGTTTCTCTCTGACCGAATTTTGGAGCAATTATTAGCTTGTTTATCCAACTGAGATCTATGTCCGGCCGGAACGAGCCGTCTGGCTTCGGTACAAGAAAAAGATGACTGTAGAATCCCTTTGAATTGGGATTCTCTACGACCTCTACTGCCTCCTTTTGTAGAAGAGAGTCTACCGCTGAATCAAAGCCTCTCACTTTGTTACATTTTGTGGAAGGCTCACAAAATGCGAAATCTGAGTTAATGGAGGTTTTCTCTGGAACGAAAGACGTAGACCATTTTTTACAATGTCTCGAACTCAAAGATCCCGTTATTTTGTTCCAGTTGCTTGCAAATTTTGAAAGCCTTCCACCAACCGGAGAACAGTAGAGGTCGAACTCTTCATTTGTAGGTCTTACGAGGCTTATAAGAGAAGAAACCTCGTGAAGCTCTCGCACCCCTCTGTGACGTCGGTGTGGGGTTACGCGTTTCGTTATTAACCGACTGCATCATCCCCTTTTTAAAGTCGCTCCCTTGCTTCGAGCCACCATGACCATGATTAGCTCTAGAAGCAGCACGGGCTGAGCCTCTCTTGGGGAAAAATTTACCTCTCTAAGGAGCGCCACTTGTGGAAGGCGAAGGTTGCGAAGCTGAGCCAGGCCTGCAATAGCCTTGTCAACTCAATCAAACGCATCTAACGCTTGAACTGACTGTGACGAATACAGGATACTTTCCTTCGACTTAATGACCTCTCTGTCCAAAGAAGACAGAGGCCTGGCTGTAAAAGGCGCAGAACTCTGACCAGACAGTAGTAATTCAGTTACCTTAGACGAAAGACCGAAATCTGCTAAACTAGAAAAGAAATCTTTGAGTCCCAGAGTGGGTCTGACTGAACCCAAAAATATTTGTTCTCATAGCACAGTGATAACAAAGGCACCCCAAAACACTCTTTCCTGTCACAAGGTGATAACAAAGGTACCCCAAGAGGTTTCGTGAAGATCAGTTCATAAATACAGACTCTGGCCCGAGCCGTATTGACATGTGCACTTACTGTGTATAAGTAGCACTGAACAAATCAAAGTTCATCTAATTTGCATAATTTCTGCACGAGAAAAAAACCTGTATTATATGTGATGTATTCCATGTTACTAAACATTCCTACAAAAATTTATTCAAATCAGAACTTTCATACAGAAGTTCTGTACAAAAAACTGATTGCACTAATTTTGGTACAAAAAGGCTGCTGGCCGCCATCTTGAATTTTGGACTGCACCCAAAAACACTTGTTCTCGTCCCACAGTGATAACAAAGGTACCCAAGAAGTTTCGTAAAGATCGGTTCATAAATACGGCCTCTAGCCTGAGCCGTATATAAGTTGTGTACAAAAACCTGATTGGACCTAATTTCGGTACAAAATAGCCACTGGCAGCCATCTTCAATTTTGGACCGCACCCAGAAAAACTCGTTCTCATCCCAAGGTGATAACAAAGGTACCCAAGAGGTTTTGTGAAGATCGATTCATAAATACAGCCTCTAGCCCGAGCCGTACTGACACATGCACTTACTGTGTATAAGTAGCACTTTATAAATCAAAGTTCATCCACTTTGCATAATTTCCGCGCGAGGAAAAAACCCGTATTATATGTGATGTATTCCATGCTACTAAACATTCATACAGACATTTCTTCAAATCAGAACTTTCATACAGAAGTTCTGTACAAAAAACTGACTGCACTAATTTTGGTACAAAATGGCCGCTGGCAGCCATCTTGAATTTCAGACCGCACCCCAAAACACTCGTTCTCGTCCCAAGGTGATAACAAAGGTACCCAAGAAGTTTTGTAAAGATCGGTTCATAAATACAGCCTCCAGCCTGAGGCGTTTAGAAGTTGTGTACAAAAAACTGATTGGACCTAATTTTGGTACAAAATGGCCAATGGTAGCCATCTCGAATTTCGGACTGCACCCAGAAACACTCATTCTCGAAACATTCATACAAAAAATTATTCAAATCAGAGCTTGCATATGGATGTTCTGCGCAAAAATCTGATTGCACCTAATTTTGTACAAAATGGCTGCCAGCGGCCATCTTGAATTTCGGACCGGACCCCAAAACACTTGTTCTCGTCTCACGGTGATAACAAAGGTACCCAAGAAGTTTCATAAAGATCGGTTCATAAATACGGCCTCTAGCTTGAGCCGTGTGTACGGCGTGACGGATGGACAGACGGACGATGGGCCATGACAATACCTCCAATTTGGCTCGTCAAAGTTGAGCTAAAAATCTAATGAAGGGATTCAAGAGGAAAAGAGTGAACATTGAACAAACACATAATGAGTAACAAAGAATGAACGATTCAGGTGCATATCCCGAAAACGGGAAGAACAAGAAATATTATTTAATTTCAATAAAGTCATAGCCCTGAACGTTCAAAAACTCAATGTCCTTATTCAGCTAGTTTCTGCTGCAAATATTCCACCATTCCGCTCCATAATTGTGTCTGGTTTCATCATACTTCAGGATTTTATAGCACAGAAGTCAGGATATGTGTTGATCTGACATGGGCCAAACAACAGAATGACAAAATGGCGGTGCCTATTGTTGTCCTTGACAACAAGTTGTGCATTTCGCAAAAAGTATGGAGGAACATACTGGTCTTCTCTTTTTTGGAGTTTTTTAGCAAATTTTGGGGGTTTGGGGATTCAAAATTTGTGTTTGGCCCTGGTAATAAATTGGGTTGCACCAGCTAGTCTGGGCCATTGGTATAGTGGAAAAATATAACTTTTCTGGCAGGCTGGAAAATCTAAATTTTATAGTAAATTTCTTTTCTTATTATACCTACCACAATTGTTTACTACAGGCTTGCACTACAGTGGAAGTCCCTAACTCGGATAAAATACTCTCTATTTTTGTCTTTCCCAAGCAATTTGGGAAAGAAAAGTGGTGCAAAAGCACCAAGAAAAAATAAGTCAAAACTGGGTTGAGTGCAACCAGCGCAGACCCAGTACGGGACGCTCTCTCCCAAGTACAACTCCACGACTTCCGTTGCCAGTGCGCATATACCGTCGCTAAAGACTCATTCTTTTTGAATTCGTCAACGTTAGAGTTATGTGATCAGCGGGGAGGAAAGATTCTTTACCCGCAAAGAAGACGGGAGGGCCTCCATGTAAACAATTGTGGTAGGTATAATAAGAAAGGAAATTTACTATAAAATTTAGATTTCTTATCAACCTACTCACAATTGTTTACTACAGGCTGAATAGACAATAGGCTGGAGGGAATCGCATAACCAACCCACACATAACCCGAGTGCACTGGAACCGTGAAGCAGAAGGAAGAGGTCCTGAGGCTTATCTACCATAACGTCGCAATCATTGGTAAAGGACAATGAAAGGAGACATATGGGCCTGTGTGACACACAGACAGAAAAGGGCAGTAACAGCACAAGGCTGAAACTGACCTTCAAGAAGCCCAATGTCTAGGGCAGACAACAGCCTGAGCAGAAGAAAGAGGACCCAAGGCAAAAAGGTCCTCCGCCTGCTCCTGCAACTGGCACAGATAAAAGGTGGAGAAAGTAGAGGCATTGCTCCAGTAGGCTGCCTGCATAACATCTGACAACTTGACGGAGTTAGAATAAGCCCAAGAGGTGGACAATGCCCACACCTCGTGGGCAGAAATACGATTGGTAATACAATCGCCAGCTACTAAATGACCATAAGCCGTACGAATAGCAAGACAAATCCATCTAGAAATGGATTGAGAAGAGATCTTCTGTCGACCCGGAATAAGAGACAGAAAAAAAAAAACGTTTCCTGCCTTTCCGTATGAAACGTGACCGATCGAGATAAATGCGAACAGCACGGACCGGACAGAGCAAAGAGCGATTACCCTCAACAGAAGGAAGAGCCCTGAAACAGATAGGAGGAGGCGTAGTATCTGGTAACTGATTCTTGGCCAGAAAAGAGCAATCAGTGGTAAAAGTAACACTGTTGGGAGAGCTCCTAAAAAAGGCCGGGTCAACTGAGAGGGCGTGCAGCTCACTAACCCGTCTGGCCGAAGCAAACGCCATCAGAAACGCCGTCTTATATGTGAGAAAATGCATATCCACTTGGGATAAAGGTTCGAATGGTGCACCCCCC
This sequence comes from Pictodentalium vernedei, assembly GCA_031216915.1. NCBI lineage: Eukaryota > Metazoa > Mollusca > Scaphopoda > Dentaliida > Dentaliidae > Pictodentalium > Pictodentalium vernedei. The sequence continues at coordinate 267,568,155 of CM062291.1, read as the reverse complement.
AAGCAAAGCAGCACCCACGAAAGATTCCATCGTGGGGTAAGCTGCAAAGTCCGAGGCCTTTTCAAAGAAAAGTACCGAACAAGCTTGGAGAGGTAAGGATTAGTGCCGATACGACGCTTCCTCACATAAGAAAAAGTCTCTGAAAGCATGGACCTGTAACCCTTGATGGTAACAGGCTGGAGACCCCGAGAATCAAACAGATATACCAGAAACTCCGCAATCTGTGAAATCGAAGGATTTGCATAATCAACAGAGTGATCAGCACACCATCGACAGAAGACCTTCCATTTAGCTGCATAAGCTAAACCAGTGGAGTGCCTCCTTAAAGAAGAAATGCACTCCACTGCTCGTCTCGAAAAACCTCTACGGAGGAGACAGGACCTGACAAAAGATATGCGTGAAGGCAGAATGAAGTCGGGTCGACGTGAAACCTCCTCGGGCGACCTTGACAAAGAAGGTCGCAACGTAGCAGGAGACGTGCCGGAACCGCCACCATCAGTGAGCTGAGCTGATTGATCCACACCTGCTGAGGCGACAGGGGAGCGATCAGAATGATTCGACAACTGCAGGTTCGAATTTTGGCTAGAACCTGAGGCAGAATCGGAACCGGCGGGAAGGCGTAGCCGACTAGACCGTTCCAATCGAGTGACAGAGCGTCCACGGCAAAAGCCAGAGGATCTGGGCACAGGGACATGAAAGTGTCCACCTGATGGTTCCAACGAGTCGCAAAGAGATCGATGTGGGGACGTCTCCAGAGATTGCAAAGCGACTGGAACACTGCCCCGTGGAGCATCCACTCGGTGGAAATAACCCTGCACTGTCGGGACAGGGAGTCGGCTAGGACGTTCAGACGACCGGGAATGTGACGAACAACCACTCCGGCGTGAACATCCTGAGCAAGCAGTAGAAGATCCCGAGCCAATTCGTACATCGGAACTGAGTGCGTGCCGCCCTGGTTCCAATTGTAAGCAACCACTGTCGAATTGTCGGACAGCAGAAGGACCTGGCAATTCGACAGGTGAGGGTCTGAGGGATCCACTGCCTGAAACTCAGAAGAAGAGCGAGAAGCTCCTTCTGGTTGATGTGAAGAGCTGCTTGATCCTGGACCCACATCCCGTGTAGGGAAAGACAGAGAGGATCCAACGTCGCACCCCATCCGAGATCGCTGGCATCTGCCGTCAGAACGCGATCGGACATGGGTAAGTCCAATGGAACACCCTGCGTAATCCACTGAACATCTGTACAGGGAAGAAGGTGAGGATAAAGAGATTCCGGAAACGGAAGCACCAGATCCAGAGAATCTACATCGGTCTCCAACGACTGAGCAGAAAGTGTTGGAGAGGTCTGACACGCAGCCGACCTAAAGGAATGAGATCCGTCACCGAACTGCAGAGACCGATCAGCCGGAGAAAACTCCGAGCGGTCGCGGACGTGGACTGGGACAGAGTCAGAGCAAAAGCTGAGAGAATCACAGCCTTGGCCTGGGGAACCGCTACCAAATTGAATTGGGTTTGGAAAGCCATCCCCAGATGACAAAACGACTGAGAAGGGACCAGGTCCGACTTCTCCTCGTTGACTCTGAATCCTAGCGACGTGAGCAAGCTCAACAGAGTGGCGACAACCGACTCCAGTAAGGCAGCATTGGAATGCCTCTGGAGGATATCGTCCAGATATGCTGAAGTAGTCACCCTGAACTGTGTGCGATGGAAAGCTATCACATGCGACATCAGTCTGGTGAAGGCCCAAGGAGCCAGGTTGAGGCCGAAAGGCATGGCCTTGAACTGGTAAACTCGCCCCAGAAAAGCGAACCTGAGATACTTCCGTGATGCCCGATGCATCGGAACGTGGAAGTAAGCGTCTCGCAGGTCGATGCTGGCAGCGAAATCTCCCTGGTGAATTGATTTGCGGACCGACCTGAAAGTCTCCATGCTGAACTTGGGAGCAATGATAGACTGGTTCAGGATACTCAGATCGATAACTGGTCGGTGTCGGCCGTCCTTCTTCGGCACCAAGAACAGGCGGGAATAGAAACCCACTGACTGAATGTTCTTGACAACCTTGATCGCCCCCTTCGCCAGGAGATTGCCAATCTCCATGGACAAAAGTTCCCGACGTAAAATGTCTGAAGGAACTGTGGTTGGAAGAGGCACCCTTGACAGAGTGGGGTGTCGCCGGAAGGATCTTCGCAGCCCGGACCGAACAACATCTAACACCCACGGATCAGATGTGATGGTGGCCCAATGGTCTGTGAACTCTGCTATCCTTCCTCCAACCTGGGACGAGTCGAGGTGAGGACCTTCATTTCGAGCCCCGACGAGGCCCGCGCGAGGAGAAACCACCTCCTCTACTGAATGAAGAATCCTGAGACTTCCCTCGATTCTGCCGACCTTTACCCTTACCCCTTGAGTAATAAGTAGAGGCGGCAGCAGAAGGACCAGCCTTTTGCTTCACAGAGGAAGCAGAAGGGTACTTGTTAGGCTTGGAACGGCGCCTGCCTCCCCTAGAAGGCTGATCAAGCTGACGAAACAGCAGCTGATCTTTGGAATGACGTAGGACGTCATCCTGGACCGTCGACATGGAACCATGGAAAAGTTGCGGACCTGCCAAAGAAGAAGATCGAAGAGCAGCGTGCTGCTCCTCGGGAAGGGATCGTACTGTGTCCAGCACAGCGTCCCTTCGAACTAATTCCAGATTAGCCGTGTTACAGGCATGCGTGTGAGTAAGATGCATGAGCGCCTTGGACAGCACACGCAAAGGAGCCTGTACCTCGTCAAACTTATCTGGAGGCAGATAAGCAGCTAAAGCTGAGACAACGTGATCTGAGAGAGAAAGCATGCCAAGTATCTCTCTAGATAAGCCCAACGTGGACTCCAGAGTCGTCATTGGAATGACGGCAGACTTGGGCTTGGAAAGCCCGAGGGAAGTGGAGTCCTGATCCAGAACCGTCAAAGTCTGGCAGACCGACGGATTGGCGGAATCGTAGGAACGATAATGCACAGGAGGCAAAAAGGTGTCAACCCTGGTGAAGAACGGAGTCTTCAGAGCCTTGGAACTCAGCTTGGAGTCCAATGCTGAAAAAGCCTCAACCACCTGTACCGACTGGCATGGTCGAAGGTGCCCAGAAGCAGGTAGGCGCGCGACCGATGATCGCGGCCTGGCTGACACTGTCGGCTGGTTAGCTGGTTTGAGATCAGGCAGAAACCCAAACACAAAGTCAAGAGCTGCCCCCAAGTCCGAAGACTGCTGGCCCTTGACATCAAGCATGTCGGACTCCTCCCCAGAGTCGGAAGACACATAGCCCATCGTGGGCAAACCAGCCGACGCCTCCCATGGTGTCGGGACACCAGGGGGATCAGAAACCGGCCTGTTTCCAATCCCGGGAGGTGGCGTCTGGAAACCACCCGCTGCCTCGCTGGAAGCAACAGGAAGGCTCTTTGACAGAACCTGAGTGAGTAAGGAGAGGGCCTCCCTAAGCTCACTGTCCGAACTGGCCGGTTCGACAGGGGAGCAAACCGGCAAAGTGGCTTCACCTCTGACCCTCTTAACCAGCGAAGGGTCACGATCCTCCAAAACACCTGATGCGGGACGACAGGCGGCAGCCGAAACATCTGAAGGCAGACGTGTATAGGGGTACGAGGCACCCCAAGGATCAATATAGCGAGAACTCATGAGAGTCACCGCGGACCTCTGCGGGGCAGAAGGTCCAGGCTGCACAAAAGGCGTTGGTCCCCCAAAACTGGTCGTGTGGCCAGAATGAGTGAATGGAAACACCACGGAGTTCATAGTGTCTCCACTAAGAACATCCGAATCCAAAGACACAACTGCGGTGCTCGACGGCGTAGAGACCACAGTGGTGGGTTCCGCCGGCAGCCCCTTCCAACTTCGCCGAGTTGAAGTCAGGGAAGGCTGAGGCCGATATCCCACGTCTACAGAACCAGACATTCCTGCAGTCCCCTGCAGCGAAAAGCCGAGACCGGCTGAAACTGACGACGAAGCAGACGGACCAGCAGTAGTAGTAGATACGTCGGGAGTCATTGAGGCTGGTGAAATAGTGGAGAGAGCACCCCTGCTCAGCTCCGAAGGAGGAGTCACAACCCTAGTGACAGCCTCAGATGTCGACTGGAGGGGGACCGTAGCCCCGGAACCAGGCACCTCTTCACCAGAACACTCAACGGCTCCCGCAGTATCCACTACAGGAAAAGACTGCACATCCCCCACGGAGGAGGAATAACTCTCACCAGACAAGGTCGGCTCGGGAGCCCCCAAACGACCACGTTCTCCTTTCCCGCGGGAGCGGGAGGCACGGCCACGAAAACGAACGACACGGTTAACTGACGCCCAGAAAGTGGATGACCATGATCCACAGACACCACATGGCCGCTCGGCCAAACACCCATTACAGGAGGAACAAGAAGAATGTGAATCGTCCACATGCTTTGGCAGCAGACATTGCCCACAAGGAATTGTCCTGGGCATGATAGAGGTGAGAGGAGCAAAGAAGGTGAAATCAAAAAACAGAAAAACACCCCCAAAGAAGAGAGAAAGGTGACAGAAATTAAGACCCCAGACGGTCGACCGGGAACCACACAACAGGATTACTACTCTCAAAAGAGAGAAGAAAAACTTCATGAGCGGTACCCCGCTGACACCCAACTCTAACACAATTAGAAAAATTAGCAAATTAAGCATTGACAATAATTGTGAAAAATAATTTAAGTCTGAACCGCATGGCACACGAAATTCGCACGCGATTCGAGAGAGAACATATAAAATACATTATGGATATATATAATGTAAGAGAATATAATAAAAACTGTTCCTGAGGATACAAAGGATACTCTGATACACTATGAATCAGGAAACATCAATCAACAAGCTGGATAAACACTGATAAGAGTGCAGAACATCTCGACACAAGGCGGATGACAAAAAGAATGAGTCTTTAGCGACGGTATATGCGCACTGGCAACGGAAGTCGTGGAGTTGTACTTGGGAGAGAGCATCCCGTACTGGGTCTGCGCCGGTTGCACTCGACCCAGTTTTGGCTTATTTTTTCTTGGTGCTTTTGCACCACTTTTCTTTCCCAAATTGCTTGGGAAAGACAAAAATAGAGAGTATTTTATCCGAGTTAGGGACTTCCACTATAGTGCAAGCCTGTAGTAAACAATTATGAGTAGGTTGATAAGAAATGAGCAGTCTAATATTTACATAATGAGGTCTCCAGGGGGTGAATTTGATGATGCTATCCCATACAGTGGGCCAATCTATCCTCTGGGTACCTCTTTCTGTTTAGTTTTGAGACCCTGATTCAGACTGAGGTTCACAGAGGGTAAATTTAGTGATGCTACCATGCTATGCAGGGTAGCATCACTAAATTCGCCCTCTGGAGACCTCATTTTGCAGATGACAGTCTGCTAATTTTCCGGCTTGTTTTGAGAGAAGTTTAATTATTAAGTTGAAATAACTTTTGCATGTATATGCAAGTATTTTTTGTCAAATAAAATATGCTTAAACTAAACCCACTACATGTAGTGGCAAATCACTCGGGTAAAGTTTTCCCATGCACCAAACTGATCCAATAAACGAACAAAACATATCAACTTTTGAGGGTATCAAAAGAAAATTATTTTAATAAATGTGGTACCGACCCATCAGGAAATCTTCCTATTAGCCAGTCTTCCACTAAGAAGAATACAAACAAGAGGCCCCGGGGGGCCTGAGGGCGCTCACCTGACATGGTAGCCTAAATATCAACCCAGAGAATTGATTTCCACAAGTTGCATCTGCTCCTCCTAAGAAAAGCTGAAACCAAATATCCAAATATTCTGACCAGTGGATCTAAAAAAAGATTTTTAAAGAATATTCCTCATATTGAACTAAGTCATAATTCAGGCTCCCACAGGGAGCCCATATATGAACCCAGGGACTTGGCTTTAACAAACCTGAATCTCACACCCCTAAGGATTCTGCACACCAAATATCAAAACATTCCAACTGCTGGATCTGAAGAAGAAGATTTTTAAAGAAAATTCCTCATTTTGAACCAAGTTACAATTCGAGCTCCCACAATCAGCCCAAATATGGACCTAGGGACATAACTTGAACAAACTTGAATCTTACCCCCCTAAGGATGCTGCATAAAAAATATCAAAAGCATTCATCTGCTGGATCTGAAGATTTTAAAGAAAATTCCTCATTTTGAACTAAGTTGTCATTCAGGCTCCCATAGTGAGCCCAAATATGAACCAAGGGACTTGGCTTGAACAAACTTGAATCTCAGCCCCCTAAGGTTGCTCCATGCCAAATATCAAAACATTCCAACTGCTGAATCTGAAGAAGAAGATTTTTAAAGAAAAATTCCTCATATTGACTAAGTTATAATTTGGGCTCCCACAGGGAGCCCAAATATGGACCCATGGACTTGGCTTTAACACACTTGAATCCCCCCCCCCTCCCCCCCAGGATGCTACTCACCACATATCAAACCATTCCGACTGCTGGATCTGAAGAAGAAGATTTTTTTAAGAAAATTCCTCATTTCGAACAAAGTTACAATTCAAGCTCCCACAGTGAGCCCAAATATGGACCTAGGGACATGGCTTGAACAAACTTGAATCTCACCCCCCTAAGGATGCTGCATACCAAATATCACAAGATTCTGCCTGCTGGATCTTGAGAAGAAGATTTTCAAAGAAATTTGCCTGAAATGCACTAAGTTCGAATTTGGGCTTCTATAGTGAGCCCAAATATGAATCCAGGTGGCCGATTTGAACAAACTGGAATCAGATCCACCCCACAATGTTGCATACCAAATATCACAAGATTCTGCCTGCTGGATCTTGAGAAGAAGATTTTCAAAGAAATTTGCCTGAAATGCACTAAGTTCGAATTTAGGCTTCTATAGTGAGCCCAAATATGAATCCAGGTGGCCGATTTGAACAAACTGGAATCAGATCCACTCCACAATGTTGCATACCAAATATCAAAAGATTCTGCCTGCAGGATCTGGAGAAGAAGATTTTTGAAGAAATTTGCCTGAAATGCACTAAGTTCGAATTCGAGCTTCTATAGTGAGCCCAAATATGAATCTAGGGAGCCGATTTGAACAAAATAGAATCAGATCCACCCCACAATGTTGCATACCAAATATCAAAACATTCTGCCTGCTGGATCTGGAGAAGAAGATTTTTTAAGAAATTTGCCTAAAAGCACTAAGTTCAAATTTGGGCTCCTATACTGAGCCCAAATATAAACCCAGGGAGCCGATTTGAACAAACTTGAATCAGATCCACCCCACAATGTTGCATACCCAATATCAAAAGATTCTGCCTGCTGGATCTTGAGAAGAAGATTTTCAAAGAAATTTGCCTGAAATGCATTACGTTCAAATTTGGGCTCCTATACTGAGCCCAAATATAAACCCAAGGGGCCGATTTGAACAAACTTGAATCAGATCCACCCCACAATGTTGCATACCAAATATCAAAAGATTCTGCCTGCTGGATCTGGAGAAGAAGATTTTCAAAGAAATTTGCCTGAAATGTAGTAAGTTCAAATTTGGGCTCCTATACTACGCCCAAATATAAACCCAGGGAGCCGATTTGAACAAACTTGAATCAGATCCACCCCACAATGTTGCATACCAAATATCAAAACATTCTGCCTGCTGGATCTGGAGAAGAAGATTTTTTAAGAAATTTGCCTGAAATGCACTAAGTTCGAAATCGGGCTCCTATACTGAGCCCAAATATGAACCCAGGGGGCCGATTTGAACAAACTTGAATCAGATCCACCCTCCAATGTTGCATACCAAATATCAAAAGATTCTGCCTGCTGGATCTGGAGAAGAAGATTTTTTAATGTTTTTCCCATTGCCTACAGTGTTAAAAAGTGCTGACTCAGCACTTTTTCAAAGTCCCGAAACTGTACCCTATGATAAAACCGATGGCAATTTTTTTTTACCAATTCTTTCTGTTGGTCCTAAGGAAGCTTGACACCAAATAAAAATTCTCGGTGCCGTGCAGTTTTGGAGATATGGGCGTTTTAATTTTTTTCTATTTTTAGCTCCTGCGGTTCCCATGGGGCTACGGGGAAAAAAAATCAGCATAAATTAGGTACTTATGACCCAATAAGCCCTCACATAAAATTTGGTTCAAATCAGCCTCTCGGTTTGGAAAATAGAAATTTTGGGCGGGGCCAAAAATTTTGCCCCTCCCATAACGACGCCAAGTATAGCCCCACAAACTTCTCTTGAACAAATCTGAGTCTACACCTCAAAAGGAAGCTGCACACCAAATATCAAGTCTCTGCTACTGCTGGTTCATGAGAAGAAGATTTTTTAAGATTTCAGCACACTTTTTGGGTGTGGCCCTACCCACGGGCGAGGCAACTTGATTTGAACAAAATCAAATTGCGATGTCATAACAAACTATTATCTCAAATATCAATTAAATTGGTTCAGCGGTTTGGGAGGAGAAGACGCAAACACCATGTTCATGGACGACGGATGCAGGACGACGGACAGTGAGTGATCACTATAGCTCTCCTGACTGAAAGTCAGGTGAGCTAAAAACTGAACATTTGTTTGTTGGCTGCTCAAGTTTTCTCAGATCTAGCAATTTAGGATTTAGATAATAAATCTTCTTGTATGTACTAATTTATGTAAAACATGCTTCGACACACTAGTCATTCAGGACTAACAATCACTCAGGGTTCTGCACATTTTTAACCTAATCATTACCCAACACAGAGGACATCAAAATTTATTATTTTTATTATTGTTTATAAAAATTTCTTAAAAAATTTCAACAAAACCACATCATGTGACCCCTCATTGGAATGAGCTTGTTCCAGTGAGGGGTCACATGCCATGGTTTTGTTGAATTTGTTTGAAATATATTGCTTTTTTCAACTGCTCACTTTGTAAATTACGTGGGCGGAAGCGGCTATTCATTTGGTGAGGGGTTAAAAGAATTTGAATACTTTGAAAGACTTACGTTCCTCAACTCAAATTCTAAACAACCATATGTAGTGAATGAGTGCTTATCTATGTTTTAGGATAGAACAAATGACGCTTTACACAAACTAAAGGCCATACATAGCCAGTGCTATTCAAAGTTTTTTGTTTTTACTTTTTGCCTCTGAAACATAGCTTATGACCCATCACTGGAATGAGCTCACCAAGCTCATTCTATTGAGAGGTCATAGGCCATGTTTTAAGGCAAAAAATAAAATGCTAATCATGATAGACAAGAAGTTAATATTTTCAACCTGCAGCCTGGATGGATGGATGTTGAAAAGATCAACTTTCTTCACCGTATACTGAATGAGAGGAATGTGATTCATTATCATAAAATGTGAACCGTTTTGGTGATGAATAACAAAAAAGGGCTGTACGCTTTAACACTTACACTACCAAAAGCGTCACCTATTTTATGATGAATGTTAAAAAATTTATAGTAATTTATATATTTTTTATACTTACCAATGACCCAGACTTAGCTGGTGCTAACTCTAAAATATGAAGGGCCAAACACAAATTTTACCCCCCAATCCCCCAAAATTTGCTTCTAAAACCGAAAATTACATGTCCTATATGGTCCTCCATACTTTTACTCCACTGCGCATGCGCAGTGTCAAGGAGGTCTCGAAATTGGCGCAATTATCATTCTTACAACCAGTGCCTGGTAAGCGTTATGTACTCAGCGGGGAGGTATGAGTTCCCAACTCATGGGAGGGCCATCCCCGTCTGGGTCATTGGTAAGTATAAAAAAATATATAAATTACTATAAATTTTCTAACATTTTTATACTGCACCAATGACCCAGACTTAGCTGAATAGTAAAAAGGTTGGAGGACCTAGGACATAAATGAAAATCCAATAAACTCAATTACATATAACAGAACTATCCCCTGAAGGAGAAAATGAGAGATAGGCTTTACGTGTATATTACATAGATGAGTAAACATTAGCTTTACTTTAAAACCATCCCGGTACCGACTCAGAATTACTGACTCCAAGGGAGGTATTCCCTTGCTTTACACTATAAAGCAGGTGACCTAAGGGAACACCCCCCCCCCCCCCCCCCCCCTTCTCCCCTTCCCCTTGCCCTGGATCAAATACTCCAGAGCGAAGAGGGCAGCAGGACAGAGTCACTGTCGGAACCGAAAGACTATATATATATAGTTGCCACTGTTTAGTGGACGACATTCTAAGTGAAAAATAATGGACCTAAACAATGCATATCTGCATAAAAGGACTCAATATTTCTCAGATACAAATTCGAGAAAGTGGAGGGCTAAGAACAATATGCAGCCCTCACTAGATCTGTAATACAACATTATTAGTGTAAGCCCATGATGTAGAAGAACTCTTACTTCATGAACTTAAAACTAAAGCACAGACTGCTGATTGAAGATATTATCATAATCAGTACTGATAGTAAATTGAATCCATCTGACCATAGAATGGACCGAAATGTGGAGGAAGCTTCCACAGCATGTCCCACAACAGACGTCTGAGTAGATTAAACCACGGTCTTTGTGGAGATAGAAATGCTACCAACAGAATTTTGCATTGAGATATATAACTTGAGCAATATCTGTTGAATCAACCGCGCTGGAAGATATGCATATCCTATTATTCCGTCTCACGAGATCGATACAGCGTCTACTGCAAACGCTCCAAGATCCAAACATTGTGACACATACTTTTGCAACTGATTGCTGAGATGCGTCACGAAAAAGTCGATCATATGCCGCTCTCCTTGGTAGCAAATCTGCTTGAATACTCGTTTGTTGAAAGTCCATTCTGACGGCAACAAGCAGCCCCTCCGTGAAGAGAGTCCGCTAATATATTCAGATGACCCAGAATATGATGGACCGATAGGAGAACTTGATGTTCTAGTACAAACAGAAAGATTCCTTCCGTTAACATAAAAAACAGAATGGAATGATTGTCTCCCTAGTTCTGAAAATACGCTAATACCGTCGAATTGTCAGACAGAATTAGCACTTGAGCATACTGAACAACGTTTATCCTATAACGTAGCGCAAGCCAAAATGACATCATTCTTGATGTTAATGTGCTTAATTAGGAACTACGGATCCCAAAGACGCTGGACCTTCAAATCCGTTGGGCTCAATGATACGACCCAACCTGTTTGACTGGCATCCGTCAAGACTGTAAAACTCAGATCCGACAATTGCAGTGGAACTACCTGAGTTAAGCCCAGAAAACTTGCCCAAGACTGAATCTCTTATTCACTTGATTGACAAGAAGATGTCTGTATCGAGCGAAAAAATCTTCACCCTCCAATTCTGGATCAGAAGAAATTGGAGAGGACAAGTGCGTAACCGCCCCATCGGAATAAAATCGCGGCAGCTCCGCACAAACGTATCAGTATCATGAGATCTCTCGCTGAGACCATGTCTGAGCGAAGACAATAGTGAGCATAACAACTGATTAATTTCGCTCTGGGTAACGGCAGACGAATGAAAATGTTGTGCGTTTCGAAGCTCATCCCCCAGTGGGTGAATGACTTGGATGATACCAGATCCGACTTCTCCTCGTTTACTTATGAAACCAAGATGTCGGAGCAATAGAAGCAGATTCTGCACATCGTTCTGAAACGTTAACTCATTGCTGTACCTCTAAACAATGTCGCCCAGGTAGGTTGACGTTATCGCAGACGAATGAGCTCGGAAATGAGTCATTACTGAGTTTGTTATTTGAGTGAAAGCCCAGGGGGCTAGATTCAGACCGAAGCACATTGATCGGAACTGATACACGACTCCTATGATGAGGAAGCGAAGATACTTTCTGAACGCCTGATGTACCGTGACGTGAAAGTACGCATCTTGAGATCTATGCATGTAGCATAGTCGTACACCCGAAAACTCACTCTGACCAATCGGATGGACTCCATATAAACTTGGAGACACGATCAGCTTGTTTATCCAGCTCAGAATAATGAGTGGACGGAACGAGCCATCTGGTTTTTGGAACCAGAAAAGGATGGTTGTAGAAACCTGGAAATTCCTGGATTTCTACACTCTCTATCGTGGTCATTCCAGAAGAGACTGGACTTCTAATGGAAGCGAGCCTCTTTCCTGCTGACTTGACAGAAGCTGAGTCCAACTTAGACTCCGAGTTAATGGAGGATTTTGTTTGAAGGACAATTTAGTCCTTCCAAAATCACCCCTCGAATCCAAGGGACGTCCATAATCTATTCCCAATTAATTGAGAAACTTGACAGTCTTCTGCTCACTAGTACACGATAGAGGTTAATACCATTACCTCCTGTTCCTGCAAGGCTTGCGGAAGGAGAAGCCATGTCCTCCACGGCCCACACCTTGCCCTGTCGACCTAGGGGGGTCTGACCGGATGTCTCGGCCAGAATTACAGCCCCTACCTGAGTCGCTACCCTGACGGTCTCTAGAGTAAGACCTAGAGGACGCATAGGAACCTCTATAGGAACTTCCCTTGGACGTATTCATCCCAGAAGTGCCTGTCCTACTATTCTCTACTGAATCCGACTATATGGAAGTGGATTTGAATAGCAGAGAGTCTGAAGCTTTCTTAGTTATCTGATCATAGACTGCGGAAAGCTTGCCGTCGAAGATAACTCTCCGGAGACCGGAGCGACTCTGAGAGAGTTTTTCACCTTACTATCATCACGCGTGGATGTAGCCAGGGCCGCGTCACGTCTAACCAACTCCATATTGCCACTAAAAGGACGGAGTTTTACATGAGGCCCTTGAAAGAACTCTTAAGGAGGTTGTACATCCTAGAATTCTTTTTTCTTTGAGACGTAATGATAACGTTCTGGTAAGGTTATCTGCGTACGATGATGCGTCTAAGCTGACCCTGCTAGATGATATTGTCGTTTCGAACATCGTGGTTGAAATTGACATAAACAACAGTATAAACAATACTAGGTCCTGACCTGGTCGTCTAGACGCAGAGAACTCTCAGAATGCTCTGTCCTGCCGTTTCAAAATATTCCTCGAACTGATGAAAGGCAGATGTAGAGCATTTGCCGATAAGAAACCTGACCTGCCTATTTAGGTAGCAAGTTATTTAAATATAGCGTCAAATGTCAGATCAAATGTCCATAAGACATATCTGGACCATGTCGGAAACTGAGGGATGATGTCCCTAAACCGATTAGGAATTCTGTGTCCAGTGGCGCTATCAGTCTCTTATCCGGCAACGCAGCATTTTGGTCCGGAGAAACAACGTCAGATGATAATGCCGGATGCACTCTACAGCAATTATGTTGTTCCGAAAGGGAAAATACAACTCATCTGTATCCCTTTCGCCATCCTGTCGGACCACTTGTAATTCTTGGTCGTCCGTGCCTGAACCTGCAGCGGAACGTACCAACCCAGCTTTCTCGGATAATTCCTGATCCGACAGAGTTACTGTCGGTTGCTGGGATGCTGTGATAATTTGTTCTATCTGCGATAGCATGTCCGTAACGGAGGCCTGTGGAGCTGCGGTCTTACAGGATTTAGCCGCTGGAAGCTCCTTGGATGTTAACTCCTGCATACTTCTTATATGCGAATGTCCGGAGTATGAAGGCCTCGTATCCTTGGCTACTGGATGGCGTGACCTGGTCGCCATAGAAACCCTGGTCGGCGATATTGGTTGAATATCAATGGTCACGTAGCCAAGGTGCGGTCGCGTGTGCTGCCATGAGGATGAGGAAGCCGAAAGAGCAGTCTCTCCGGACTGTCTATATAACGGAGCGTCCCGAGCGGTTGACGTATGCTCCAACTGAGGAATGTTTTGTACCACAACATCTGGGCCCAGATGTTGTAGTACGAGAGAGGGACCTCTCTCACTCGCAGCCCGGATGGACCTGAACGAGCTAGGAACCGGACTAATAGGCTTCCTCCGTACCATCCTCGTATCTGTCATCACTGGGTGTGCACATTGTATTTTATAGTGCTCGCATCACCCAAATCTCCTTCCTGGACCGCAACGGACGAACCCGGCTGCTGAGCCATCCGATGAATGGTCACTACACCGGGCGAGCTAGCGGACGCCAACGCCGTCGATCTTACTTGGGACCTCATAGGCAATTGACATATCTGCATGAGCACTTTTACCGCTAGCTCTTCATTTGACTGTGACGATGGAAGCACACTTTACGAAGACATCACGGTAACATCACCTTGTTCATGTTACTCAATGAGACCTGTGGAGCCGCGGTCCTACGTAATTATCCGCTGGAAGCTCCAGGGACGTTCATTCCTGCATTTATATAATATGCGAATGTCCCAACTAGCAGATGGAGTGACCTGGTCGACGTGTATTCCGTGGTCGGCGAAGCAGGAGCACCAGGGACGTTCAATCCTGCATTTATATAATATGCAAACGTCCCCTGGAAATCTGTGGTCACATAACCAAAGTGCGGTCGTGTGTGTTGACGTGAGGAAGCCAATATAACAGCCGTGTCAGACTGTCTATGCAACGGAGCGTTGGACTGTCTATGCAACGGAGCGTCCCAAGCAGGAGGAGTGGACGTAAGCTCCGACTAACGAAGAAACATACAACAACATCACGGCGCAGATGTTGATGTAAGAGACAGGGGGCCTCTCTCGCTCGTGGTCTGGGTGGACCTGGACGAGCAAGCTACCGGAATGACAGGCTTCCTCTGTACTATCCTCGGATCCGCTCCTTGCTGGGTGTGCACATTCGATGTTTTATAGCGCTTGCATCACCCAATCTGCTTCCCTGGACCGCAATGGACAAACCCGGATGCCGATCCATTCGACACCGGGCGGACGATCAGTGCCTTCGATCCTACTAGGGAACTCTTCCGCAATTGTCGTAATACCTTGAGCACTTTCCGCTAGCCCTAATATTGCAACGATGGAGACACACTTGTTGAAGACATCACGGAAACATCACTCTGAATTCTGAAAAAGAAAGTGATAATATAGAGTGACCCTACGTAGAGAGGACCGTAATGGACCCCTCACCGCTAACAAAATACCGTGACACATGTCTCTAACGTTGTCATATCAATCAACACACACAGAGCAAGAATTAGTGTGACTACATTGACTATAAGAAACACAATGAACCTGTTAATTAGAGGAAGATATCCTCGCATTACAATTGAAGAATATTTTTTCAACATGAAAAAATATACAGTCATATTACTCGCACTAACCCTTGAAATAAATATACATAATATATTATAATCCATTATAACATTTCAAAATAAAATAATTTCCAAAAAAAAAAAAAATTTTTTAAATTTTCAGAAGAGCCCAAGTTCCCAGTGGGAACAATGAGCCCAAATGGATCCCAAAAAAGCCTAAGTATGGACAAAAATTTTAAATCATTTCAAAAAATTAATGTAACACTTACGGACAATATTAATATATCTTGCCATGAACTGAACTAAGCAGAGAACAAGTAATCACTATAAGAAGTAACCGTTGTCAACATAGAGAAAAAGTGTAAACAAACCGGAAACATGACTCCAGGCACTGATAAACCTGGCCCGAAATCAGTTACCAATTTAAACACTATCTAATGCAAAACAGAGACTTCCAGAGAAGAAACTACAGAACATCAGATGGTAGATGCAGACCAAAACACCTAACCACCCAATGGTGAGGATGTTAACATGGGGAAAACAACAGAAAATAATTCTGTTTCCAAGCCAAAACTCCCAAGAAATTTTAGTGATAAACATTACAAAAAAAATAAGTCAAAAGCATGGGAGAATATCTAGGGGGGAATAAAGGAAAGGGAGAGAGGAAACACTGATTAAACAATGGAATATTCATAGCAAGAATGACCACAACAAGGTCATGCCTCGAAAATAGGTAACATGAATAATTTCGTAAAATAATTATAAGTTACAGCCCTGAACATTTGTTTCCACTGTTTTTTCCTCTCCTCCTTCTATTTCCTCCTTATATCCAAAATTTCTCTCATAATTATGTGTCTGGCATCCTTAAAACTGACATTTACAAGCACAAATAACAGTGAAGTGTAACTGTATTAAGGGCCAAACAAAGATTGATAATTGCGCCAATTTCGAGACCTCCTTGACACTGCGCATGCGCAGTGGAGTAAAAGTATGGAGGACCATATAGGACATAATATAATTTTCGGTTTTAGATGCAAATTTGGGGGATTGGGGAGGTAAAATTTGCGTTTGGCCCTACATATTTTAGAGTTAGCACCAGCTAAGTCTGGTTCATTGGTACAGTATAAAAATATCTGATTGTTCTGGTATGTGCAGATCAAACCTACCATCTGATTAATGGTTGGAAAGGGCACAGAGAGCCCTTTCCAACAATTAATCAAGTGATAGAGTTTCAAGTATGTTATACATTTTATTAACCCTTTACCCAACGAATCGGCCGCATCCGCCCGCGTAATATGCAAATTCAGCAGGTGAAAAAATTTTATTTTTCAAAAAATTTCAACAAAACCATATCATGTGAGCCCCCGTTGGAACGAGCTCGTTGAGCTCGTTCCAACGAGGGGTCACATGATATGGTTTTGTTGAAATTTTTTGAAAAATTTGAAAAAATGATATTTAAAATAATAAATTTTGATATCGTCCGCGTTGGGTAAAGGGTTAAACTTCCTTGCATACAAGCATACATAGAGGTCTTCCATATATCGCTAAAGTGGGCATGGCAGTAAAAGGGTTAAAGAGTTGAACTTTTAAGACTAATATAGATATTATCACTAAAGCTGCCTTTCTACCCAAAACTGTGACTCAACATAGCTGAAGGTATAATAATAATGCCAGTACCAGACACAGATTCTGGAAAGCTCTCAGGGTATACTTGCCAAGAATCAATGATCAACTGACATTATCGATTACGAAAATGCAAGAGAAACATTATTGTGGCTGCAATACAAATTTTTTTTCAGAGAAGGTTCTGAGTGAATAATATAACACATACATTGACCCTTAGATACAATATTCAAGTCTGAATATGGAGATCATGAAGTAAAACATCAACATTCTAGGGTTCACAGCTGCACAATTCACATTCATTTTCATTGTTTACGATATGTGGCATCAGATGGAAGCTACTCTCCACAGAGAACACACATTGGAGATTTACTTATTTATTTATTTATTGGTGTTTAAGGTCAGTTTTTGCATCTGTGGTTATAACCTGACGACAACAAAAGTATAAAGTCAAGTTTAACAAATAATTTATGCCTATCTCACACACTTTTGTGGACTGCAACCACAGGGTTTGATTACCTGATCCTGTTTTACCAGTAAATCAAACTTATTTTACCACAGTAAGCAGCACTGGTCTATTTCTATGGTTTCTCATGGAGGATATGGGGTGGGATGAAAATTCAAATAAAAAGAATCATTTTTTTCCCCTCGCAGAATTTTCGCCTTCAATATTTAGCAAAATATTAGTTGGCAGCACTTACATATTTTTTTTACAAATTAAGTAAAAATTGCCATTTTTGGCTTCAGCAACATTGCTTCCAACCCCTTATTGAAACCAGCTTGATGAACCCATTCCAATAAGGTATGTTTTTGAAGCAAAACTGAAAAATTAATAAATTTAAATGTATGAGCATTAGACTGGCTTAATCGATAAGGTAAAGCATTAACATATGAGCGTAAGACTGTTGTTATAGGTGTCACAATACACAGGGTTTAATGTTAAGTCAACATCTGTTGAGACTATTTTTTTATACTCGTAAAACATTTTTTTCCATACATTTAACCTATGAGCACAGGTTCCCCCATATTTCCAATATCAAATGACTTGATACATGGTACACAGTTTGCTTGACAGCTTTCTTTCAAGTCAGGTCCAATACAATTTTTTACTCATGTCCTTAAAAATTTGACCAGATTTCCACAACTTTCAATGACCATCTATTTTTCTGTGACTTTCCATTTCTTGAATTTAAAGCGGCTAAATTCTAGGACTGTCAAGATTCCAGAACCTGCATGCACACCTTGAATACATTTAAGAACCAGTATCATACTCATGTGTATAGGTGAAGGGAGCAAGAACACAGAAAACACCAGTAAGCAGTGGCAAGTAACTTGTTATAATGCACAATAAATCTCACTTACTTCCAGACTGGATCAGTCCAAAAAACTAATACTAGTCCCAGCTGTACAAAACTGTAGGATAATTGCAAGACATCTAATTTTATTTCATCTTCATTCATAAAACCAACACCTATATGATTTTTGGAAAGCTTTCTTGAAATATCAAGGGCTCATATAAATGAAGCTTTCCAAAAACTGTTACAAGTAAAGTTACAATTTATGAAGAAAAAAAAGAAATTCTTGCAAATATGCAACAACTAATTTCAACTGGTACAATATACAATCAAGGTGCCAGTCACTTTTGTGCAGTTCACCAGCATGTGCTGACATCTACCAAATAATGTTAATTATAATATGACCATAAAATTTTGTTAAATCAAGCATAAGCATAAAGCATTAATAAAACCATCTACCCTCTAAGCAAGACTGTTAAATTATATGTAAAGATGTAGCAATATACTGTGTAGTGAAAGCTTGTTATATGAAAGTTGTACCTCTATCGAGAGCAGACATTAACTGTCCTGCTCTTACGCTGCTTGCAGTGGGGTCATATGAGTGACTCCTGCGGAACTCATGACCTGATTAACAAAGCATATACACTACATATAACAGAAAATGAGCTGTTTATAATCAAATAAATACACTGTCTTGCTGCTGCTGTTTCAAGGGTACTAGAAAGAGGAGTTGTGTAACTCTGCACACTGAATATTTTCTGCAATTAGGAGATGAAGGTCTCTTGTTGGGTTAAGACATTCAGGAAGTTGACTATGGAAAAATATTTGTTGACGAGTCCTGAAGGGGCAACTTAACAATTGTTTTTTCATAGTCAAATTCCTGAATGTCTAATGAAACAAGAGATGTTTATCTCCATTGTAATTCCTGTCATCGTTAGAAGAGAACAAATTCTCGTTTTATTTGAAGAAAAACAATAAAAAAATGTCATTTTTGATCTCAGTCTATTTGCCATGATCGAATTTACAAGGTGAACTTCAAAGCTTGGATGCTAACAACTGTTGCCATAGAAAAAATCTCTGGGATATGTTCGATCTGTGATAGGAGCAGTCTAGTGCCGTTGCTCGCAAGTAGCGTGGATACAGACATATTCTAATTGACCGGGTTCTGACAATTCGAGCATGGTAGGAGTGAATTTAGCTGAAATTAGATCATGGAGCCGACCGGTTCTCAGCCAATCAAATTACGGGTTCAGAAAGAACAAGGACAAATTTAACTGATGAATTACAAAGTAACTTGGAATTCAATCAATTCAATCTTGTTTGACAGAGCTCACTTCCTAATTACATTATGGGAAAAATTTGCAGGTTGAAGTACTCAGTATTTTGACATCACTGTACCTAGGGTTAATGCCCTACATGCAGCAGGTAGATATTCCTGCCAGTGACGGTATTTCTCTTGCCACTGCCATAAAGATAATCTGCACACAATAGTCAAACTTCCCCCGTATTAAAATTGAATGGCCCTTTTGACTAATGATATCTTGAGTTAAATATGGATAAGCTTTTTATGCTGTCACAGCAGCCATGACTAGATTTGAAGAAAAATATATTAAATATATTAAAAATATTCAGCAGGTTAAGAGTTAACCTCCAAGTCCCCATACAGCCACCTTTATATTGCTTACAAAAAGAATGGACCCACAGTGTATTCTTTCATGAAAATTCTAATGGTGGGCTTCATTTATCCTGACAATGTTTTTACATCATTGTTGGCTGTCTATGTAGGCAGCCAACAATGGTGTACAAACATTCTTAAATCATCTGCAGCTATGTACATGAATATATGGTTGTTATTAACGTAAATATTAATCTGGGGATTTAAGGGTGAACTGGTCAAGTGCAAAATTTTTTTGGTCGCCAGAATTTGTTTAAAAATTTATGGGAGAGTGCCTCTAGCAAGTCAAATCCACTCGGACATAATAATTTCTCTTAGATAATGTGAAACACATTTGCAGAATATGAGGCCTTTACATCATGGTACCTACACTTCTAAATGGAGCCTTAAAATAGGATTCTAGCACTCAACCAGTTAAAAATAATGATTGCTTTCTATTATTCCAACCTTTATACTTAATAAATGTACTTTGTGTTCTGATATTTAGGTGAAAGATATTTTAAGCAAATGATGCATGTAAGGGCACTTGTTATGTTGCAGTGAAAACTGAAAATTTGGAATTAGACCTGCAACACAACACACAATTCTTTCAACTGTACAAAAATGGAGGTCAGTTTTGAGGACTTCCAGCCTTGTTTGTTGGTTATAGGGTTTCCTCTTTTACCAATTAAAACAAACTTGTTCACCACAGTGAACAAGCACATGTCAACTTACTGAGAAACCAACAAGAAACTTGACAAAAAAATTGATAACATTTCAGTCCTTTAAAATGTGGGATTCCTGTATTTCATGAAGGTTTTGCTTTTTGATAAACAGTCAAGACATGCAACAGGTTTAACCCTTAAGGGGACTGGACAAGTGTCCTGAATTCCCACCAGCCCACAGCCTCTATACATCCAGTAACTTAGCAGTGATTTCTGGTCAAGTCTTGGTTGCCTTAACAGGCCGCCAAGACTGGACTAGAAACCACTGCCTACCTAATTTGTCTGTTGTAAACAGGACTTTACAGGTTAAACAATTTTCTTTTAAACCCTGAATCTCCTTCAACAGCAAGACAGTTTCTACAGTTTTATCCTTCTAGAAAAATTATATAAAATTATGATGGAAAATTATCTTTAATTTTAACTCAAGTTTAAAATGCTTCTTCACATGAAATTGAAAGACCTTAAAAAAAGAGAAGGGAAATTTTTTTTTATTGTTTTCTCCAATACCCACCGGTAAAATCTGTGGGTCCCTTGACATGAACAAACTTGTAAATTGTCCTTGCACAATTATTCTATGTCAAGCATGGATACAATTGGATAGGTGGTTTGTGAGATTTAACTATTTATTTATTTATTGTTGTTTAAGGTCACATACTTCTGCACAATGGCTAATCATGACCACAACATGGAGATAAAGTCAAGGTCACTCAATCGTTTATACCCCATGTTGCCAATTTTAGAGGACTCGCACCCCAAGCATTAGTGACTGGGTCCTATTTTACCAGTGAAACAGAGCTGGTTTACCACAGTAAACAAGCACTGCTTCACTTCCCGGGGTTCCCACGGGGGGATTTCTTAACAGTTGGTCTCATTACCCACAGCGTTAAAATGAGACCCACATGGAGCCCCAAAATAAGAATCTGATCAAGATTTTTAAACCAGCTTGATTATACCGGAGCTAAGGATGCTCCATACTAAATATCAAATACTTGTCATGTGCAATTTTAACAAAAATGACCTGTTCAATTTTAATTCTGTGTGGGTCCCCACAGATGACTAATTTTATTTTTGCAAAAATCAAGAACATGTCACCACTCAAAATGTATGCCAAATTTCATTCAAATCATCTCAGCCTCCAAGGTCCAAAAAATGTAAAATCTGGGGAGTGCTGAAATTCTTGAGTTTCCCATTACACTAAAACATATATTATCCTTTGAGCTTCATTTGAACAAACTTCATTCTGCTCTTAAAAAGAAAGCTCACTACAAACCTCAAGTCACTGCACCTGTCAGTTTTTGAGAAGATAATTTACGAACTGGGATGTTTTTTCTCTTCATACCCTCCCCTTGGGTGGGAACACACCGATTTTAACAAAATTGACATATGCCAATTGCCAAAAAATTATTAATTCAAAGTAATTTGTATATTTTTATACTTACCAATGGCCCAGACTAGCTGGTGCGTAACTCAAAGCTATTAAGGGCCAAACACAAATTTTGAACACCCCAATCCCCAAAATTTGCTATCTGGTCCTCAATACATTTACTCTCCGTGCATGCGCAGACATCAGGAAGTGACCGGAATTGGCGCCAACATCATTCTTTGTAGAAGAGAGTACTACATAATGAAAGTGTCAATGACACTGTAGCTTAACTTGTGAGTTGTGTTTGATGAAAAGGATAATGTTCAATGTTTATGAAAGAATTATGAAATAAGACAAGAATTGTGATAATTGGGAATATGTTCATTTCTGTTCTCTGTATGCTATGTTTTTGATAAAAATAATATGAGGTGTACCCTGTACTAAAGAGCTGAGGGGTGGGTTAATATGATCTCACAGTTAATGTATGTGGCCCTCACAGTTAACGTATATCAACAAAAGTTACCAAGTTAAAGTGAAATTATTCCAAAACGGAGTCATGTTATCAAGTTACATTGAAATCCCTCCTATTTATTTATTTATTTATTTATTGGTGTTTTAAGGTCACATATTTCTGCACAATGGCTAACCATGACCATGACAGTTTTATGGGTGGAGGAAGCCGGAGTACCTGGAGAGAACCACCGAGCAACTGTCAGCTCCCCAACATACCAACCCCACACAAACAGGGTTAGCAGTGGTTGAAGACAGGTGCACCATCGATGTGCAGTATGCCTTAGTACACAGCGTCACCGTGCCCCACATGGGCAATGGGGGTGAAGTGTCTTGCCCAAGGACACAATGCGGTTGCCGCAGGTGGGATTCAAACCGAGGACCTCTCGGCTTGCAGCCTACACCTCTACCAACTGAGCCACCGCACCCCCTTGAAATCCCTTCATAAATATTGCCTGTAGACTGTGCAAAAGGTTTTCGGGCCTCGGGCCCCTGTAGCCGTCAGTTTCCCAATTGCGTCCAAAGGGGACGTTCTCATCTAGACATTATATGAAGTCAACCTACCAAGTTACAATGAAATCCCTTCATAAAAATGACCTGTAGACTGTGCTAAAGGTTTTTGGGCTTTGGGCTCGGGCAGCCATCATGGTTGAATGATTGCAACCAAAAGGGGACATTCTCATCTGGGCATCATCTGAAGTGATCCTACAAAGTTACAATGAAATCCCTTCATAAATATGACCTGTAGACTGTGCTCAAGGTTTTCGGGCTTCGGGCCCCTGAAGCCGTCACAGTTGACCAATCACGACCAAAAGGGGATGTCATCATCTAGGTACTACATGGAGTCAAACTAACAGGTTACAACGAAATCCTTCCATAAATATGACCTACAGACTATGCTAAAGGTTTTGAGGTTTTGGGCTTGGGCAGCCATCAAGGCTGAATGATCGCGACCAAAAGGGGACGTTTTCATCTAGACATTATTTGGAGTCATCCTACCAAGGTACAATGAAATCTCTTCATAAATATCACCTGTAGACTGTGCTAAAGGTTTTCGGGCTCCAGGCCTCTGTAGCCGTCACAGTTGCCTAATGGTGTCCAAAAGGGGCTGTTCTCATCCAGACATTATATGAAGTCAACTTACCAAGTTACAATGAAATCCTGAGCCGTCACAGTTGCCTAATGGTGTCCAAAAGGGGCTGTTCTCATCTAGACATTATATAAAGTCAACCTACAAAGTTACAATGAAATCCCTTCATAAATATGAACTGAAGACTGTGCTAAAGGTTTTCGGGCTTTGGGCTCGGGCAGCCATCATGGTTGAATGATCGCAACCAAAAGGGGACATTCTCATCTGGGCATCATCTGGAGTGATCCTACGAAGTTACAATGAAATCCCTTCCTAAATATGACCTGTAGACTGTGCTCAAGATTTTCGGGCTTTGGGCAGCTGTAGCCAACACAGTTGACCAACCATGACCAAAAGAGGATGCCATGACCTAGGCATTATATGGAGTCAACCTAACAAGCTACAATGAAATCCTTCCATAAATACGACCTATAGACTATGCTAAAGGTCATTGGGCTCGGGCAGCTATAAAGGCTGAGTGATCGCGACCAAAAGGGGATGTTCTCATCTAGACATTATTTGGAGTCATCCTACCAAGGTACAATGAAATCCCTTCATAATTATGATCTGCAGACTGTTCTAAAGGTTTTTGGGCTTCAGGCCCCTGTAGTCGTCACAGTTGACCAATCGTGTCCAAAAGGGGGCGTTCTCATCAAGACATTATATGAAGTCAACCTACCAAGTTACAATGAAATCCCTTAATAAATATGACCTGTAGACTGTGCTAAAGGTTTTCGGGCTTTGGGCTCGGACAGCCATCATGGTTGAATGATCACAACCAAAGGGGGCAATCTCATCTGGGCATCATCTGAAGTGATCCTATAAAGTTACACTGAAATCCCTTTATAAATATGACCTGTAGACTGTGCTCAATGTTTTTGGGCTTTGGGCACCTGTAGCCATCACAGTTGACCAATCACGACCAAAAGGGGATGTCATCATCTAGGCATTATGTGGAGTCAACCTAACAGGTTACAGTGAAATCCTTCCATAAATATGACCTTTTGCCTATGCTAAAGGTTTTTGGGCTCGGGCACCCATCAAGGCTGAATGATCGTGATCAAAATGGGACGTTCTCATCTAGATATTATTTGGAGTCATCCTACCAAGTTACAATAAAATCCCTTCATAAATATGACCTGTAGACTGTGCTAAAGGTTTTCGGGCTTTGGGCCTCTGTAGCCGTCACAGTTGCCCAATCAGGACCAAAAGGAGACTTTCTCATCTAGACATTATATGAAGTCAACCCACCAAGTTACAATGAAATTCCTCAATAAATATGACCTGTAGACTGTGCTAAAGGTTTTCGGGTTTTGGGCTCGGGCAGTCGTCACGTTTGGCAGATCCTGCCCAAATGGGGAAATTCTCATCTAGACATCATAAGGAGTCATCCTACCAAGTTACAATGAAATCCCTCCATATTAAGCATGACCTGCAGACTGTGCTAAAAGTTTTTGGGTTTCGGGCATGGGCAGGCATCACGGTTGACAGATCATGCCCAAAAGGGGATGTTTTCATCTAGGCATTATACAGAGGCATCCTACCAAGTTACAATGAAATCCCTTTATAAATATGACCTGTAGACTGTGCTAATGGTTTTCGGGTTTTGGGCTCGGGCAGCCATACCGGTTGAGCGATCGCGACCAAAAGGAGACGTTCTCATCTAGACATGACCCCAAACCTGCATATGACATTTCATGACGATCAGACAAGAACTGCGGGGTGTAGCCCGTGCTAAAGGAAAATGTGAACAGACTCACAAACAAACAGACTTCCGCACGCATGATGGCAATAGCTTATCTTGACCGTGTCAAGTAAAGCTGAAAATTCAGAGGGGAGGTATGAGTGCCCACTCATGGGAGGGCCATCTCCATCTGGGCCATTGGTAAGTATAAAAATATACAAATTACTTTGAATTTATAATATGTTTACACTGTAAACCAATGGCCCAGAACAGCTGAATCGTAAAAAGGTGGAGGGCCTAGGACATCAGAATTAGTAGATCAACATAGTTCCAATCCTGTAATCCAAGGTGAAAGGAAATTAAAATTATTAGGAATTACATGTATGTCTCTCTATACAGTAATAGAGAAGACATATCATACAAAAGGAGCCCAGTTCAAGTAATTCCGTATACTATGACTATGCTAATTGGATGTAACGAGTTCCCAACTTTTAAGGTTAGCCTGGACTGAGCCCAAAAAATTAGGATGGCGTATTTGAGAATGAGAGAATATCCCCACAAACATACACCATATACAATAAAACTCCAGCTGTATGCAGGATATAATTGCAGACAAAACAGCTTCCCTCATAGTGACATACCTATCAAGCCAGAGGAGAGGTAAAAAATCGCCCCCCTCCTTTTCTTTTGAAGAAATCTTCAAAAAGAAAGAGGGAAGCACTCTGGAATCAGTAAAAGCAGTACCAAAAAACAATATAAATATTTGTCGAACAGGCACTCAGGTATTAATTATTATTAATAAATGGTGCTTAATGCCACTTCAGAAGGTAAGGCTATAGCGACAATCCTGGTAATCAATACGCCCGCTATATAACGTACACCGGAGTCGGCATATGCAAACAAGTCGAAACCGGAGATATAATATATAACATACATATGTCCAATAGAACCAGAATGAACACTCTCTGGAAAGTAACACACTTCCGAGGTAACCCACAGGCGACCCCATTCAGGCGTACAATAAATTCACGTAACAACACTCCCTGATGTGTACAATCCGATATCTATGACACTATAGACGTGCGAATATATGAGTGTAAACAAGGTGTATTCGATTGAGGACCGACATTAATAGAAACCTGGATCTAGAAATGGAAGTAGGTATGATTAACAGGCTAGACACGGATCACCCATGAAATAATTCATAATTTCTAAGGTCCAAAACATACAATAATGCATTTGCCTAATAGATCATTATTATGCGTGTGGGCATTGAAAACCTCCATGTAATCATCTCAATACAAGTTAACTGGCTATGCAGCCTCCGAGGTACCCAAGGACTAGCAATTTATTTATGATGAATTATGCGCTCGTATATAACATATAGACGAACAATCACAGGAAACCAACCAACTAAAAAGTGGATGTGCCCATGAGGTCGCCATAGAACATGACCCAGCCGCCAATCAAGAAGCCATGAAATGCATGTATGTATTTAAACTCATACGAGGCTCACACGTTGGCAGTGGGGGAGGGGGATTCGAGGTCATATCGAACCCTCCTCACCTGCATTACTTTATCGTTCTTGTGTTAGTCATAAAATAATATAGGAACCGCAATGGTTCCCTCACGTCTAACTAACTCCATTATGCCACTATGGGCAGAGAAGGACGTGAAGAACAAAAACTTCCCCTGATAAAAAAAAGAGGAAACTTCTGGGGAACATCACATAACAGACACTAAAGAAGACTGATCCAAGGTTTCTGTGATGACAGAGGTGTTACTAGTAGGATTCACAACAAGATTGTTTGATCTTAAACATAATCCCCATGAAATGGCAGAGCATCTACTGCATACGCTCAATGGTCTGGGCATGGCAACACAAACTACAGTAACGTAACTGATTGTTCCGGTGCGTCGCAAACAGATCTATCATGGGGCGATCCCTCTGATAGCAAATCTGCCCAAATACTTGTTGAGTGTCCACTCCAATTGCAACAGGTGACCTTTCCGAGAGAGCGAGTCTGCTAGTACGTTCAGACGACCCGGTATATGACGGATAGAAAGATGAACATGATGATTCATGACGTATATAGGAAAAACTTCTCCATTAGTTGGCATAATGGAAATGAATGGGTGCTGCCCTGGTTCCCGATGTATGCTACTACTGTTGAGTTGTCCGACCAAATTTGAACATGGATGTCCGTTATTATGTGAATCCTAATGTTGTAGCGCTAGCTATATTGACATCATCTCGAAGACACTGATATGTCAAGACTGCGGGACCAATGCACACCAACACGCGCACCAACCCGTCTGACTCACATCCGTCATAATCGTGAAAGCCAGATCCGGCAGTTGCAGCGGAACTCCCAGAGTTAACCACTGAATATCGGCCCAATTTGAACCCTTGTTTTACTAGGTCCATTAAAACAAAATCCGGATTCAAGCAAAAGCGTTTTCACACTCCAGTTCTGAGTAAAGAATATCTGGAGGGGACGTTCGTGCAGGCGGCCCATCAGAATGAGATCCACAGCCGCTCCGCACAGCTCCAACAGTTGCATGAATTCCCTCAATATTAATGCATCTGAGTGCAGACAAAAGTGAGCATAACAACTGACTAATTTCGCTCTGGGTAATGGCAGATGAACCAGATTGTTGTGAATCTCAAAGCTCATTCCCAAGTGAATAGACGACTTGTATGGAGCTAGATCCGATCTTTTCTCGTTTATGTTTACGATGAAACCGAGACGTCGGAGTAATAGAAGCAGACTCTGAACATCATTCTGAAGAATAATTCTGTTGCCGTATCCCTGTAGAAGGTCGTCCAAGTAAGCCGACATTACCACAGATGAATGAGCTCGTAAGTAAGACATTACCGAGTTCATTATTCGAGTGAAACGCCCAGGGGGCCAGAGTCAGACCAATGCATATTGTTCTGAACTGATACACCTTCCCTTGTATGGCGAACCACAGGTACTTTTAGAATGCCAGATGTACCAGGACATGAAAGTAAGCATCCTTAGATCTATGCTTGCCGCAAAGTCGATCACTCGAATGCTTGCTTTTACCGACTGAATGATTTCCATAAATAAACTTTTGTTGTTATCCAGCTCAAGTTTATTACAGGTCGGAACGAGCCGTCTGGCTTTGGTATGAGGAACAGGTGACTGTAAAAATCTTGAGAATCCTGATTCTCGCCGACCTGTATTGCTTCCTTTGATAAGAGAGCTTATACCTCCAGTAGGAGAAACGCTCTTATGCAAGAATTTGATGGAAGATTTGTCAACGCGGACAACTTGTTAGTAGAGTTTTTGCTCGGAATGATAGCCGTAAGCCGTCCGAGACTACACTTCTCACCCACTGATCTTCCGTGATTATTATCCAGTTTATTGCAATTCTTGATAACCTTCTGCCAACTGGCCAGCAATAAAACCATCACCTGTATGACCTGCGAGGCTTACGGGAGGAGGAACCAAGTCCTCCCCACGAAAAACCTTGTCTCGTCGGCCAAGGGGCTTCTGACCTATAGTCCCGATCAGATCTACGCCCCTTTCCCGAGTCGCTATACTGACAACCTCCAGAGTAATTATAAGAGGGTTTCTTGTACCCTCGTGAGGAGTTTCCTTTTGACGATTTTTGTCTGGAACGCCCTCCTTACTCTTGTCTGCTGAAGTGGGTCGTTGATACGCCGACTTCAAAAGCAGAGCACTAGACACTTTCTTAACAGCCTGTTCAAAGACTGACGAAAGCTAGTCATCAAAAATAAAATGTCCGGAAACCGGAACAACTCGGAGAGAGCTTTTCACCTTGTCATCTTATCAGTGATGACGACACAAGGGCAGCATTATGTCTGATTAACTCCATACGGAGTTATAGGTGGTATACATAATTGCCCTCGAAAGAACTCTAAGAGAGGCTCGAACGTCCTCAAATTCCTTTCCCTTGAGACGTTGCACAATAGCTATTGTAAAGTGATCTGCGTAAGACATAATGTCCAAATTCGTTCTATTTGAAGAAATTGCCATCTCAATTGTGTCGGAGCGAATAGTGAATGATACAGGTAAGGATATCTCTAGATCCCCGGCCTGCTCATCCAAATCGCAGAACTCTCTGAACATCTTCCCCAACCATTTTAAATGAACGTGGTCCAAAAAACGGTATGTATACAGAAGATGAAGATAAGAAACCGCCCTCTTCCTCGCACTGAAGAGGATTAATACATGTCATCTTTTTGACCAAAGGCCTGCTTAAACTGAACCGGAAAAGACAGGACTTCCTGCTTTGTCCGGATATAAAGTCTGCGCCTAACGATGCCAGTTTCTCTCTTGTCGTCGCAGCATTCTGATTTGGCGGAACAAAATCAGGGTAGTATTGATGGATGAAAGCCATCGCAACCATGTACTGTTCTGAAAGGGAAGGGTAATCCTCTTCCTTATCCCTTTCACCATCCGAGAGAATCAGTTGCGAATCTCGGTCCATTGCATCTGCGTGAACAGACGACTGGACCAATGCAACACCGTCCGACATCTCAGATTCTGAGTCTGAGGGAGGCTGCAACTGTACTTTCTGGGATGCTGTGATCAGCTGCGCAATCTGCGACAGCAAGTCCGTTATCGAGGCCTGAGGAGCAGCAGTCTTCCGTTCCTTAGCTGCATGCTGCTCCTGTGACGGTATGCCGGAAACGGATCCTTTCACCGAACGTACAGATGATCAAGGCCTTGTCTCCCTAACTTCCAGATGGTCTGACTTCACGGGCGAAGAGTGGTTCCTTCTTCATGCAACAGGCTGGATATCCGAAGTCGGGTAGCTAGAATGCGGTCGTGTGTGCTTAAATAACGTAGCGGAGGAAGCTGTGACTGAAGCCGACCCCGGCGGCAGACTAGACGGAGCGTCCCGAGCAGCGAGCAGACATATGCTCCATCTCATACAAGTTTCCAACCAGAAAACTTCATTTGGCCTTGTGAAACGTAGCGGAGGAAGCCTTGACTGAAGCCGACCCCAGCTGCTAAACAGAGTATCCCGAGTGGAGGAAGGACATATGCTCCGGCTTGTGCAAGTTTCTCAAAACAACATCTGACCCCAGACGTTGCTAGAATAGAGAGGGGGCCTCTCCTGCTCGCGGTCTATCAGACCATGCCGAGTACAAGAACTTGCTGACTTCCTCCCTATTTCCGTCGTCTCTGGGTGAGCTATTTATATTATAGTGTTCGCTCTACCCAATCCACTTCTTAGACCGCAACAGACTTACCTGGCGTCACGATACCCACCGACAGAGTACTGCTTCACCGATCGAGCTAGCTGCTTGCAAGAGGTTAAAACCTTTAACACAAGAGGCCCCACGTGGCCTTAATCGCTCACCTGACAAAGTGACTCTAAGAAGTATTTTAGGTCACCTTCACCATGTCATGCCTCATCAACATTAACTGGTTGAGTGATAGATTTTGTTTGAAGTTCAACATTTGTTACCTAAAATTAGTTTTATTTAAAATCATTGGTGTGTGGCCAATCTCCAATGATTTTTAATAAAGCAAATTTATCTCTGCAGACAAACTGGTTTAGCATGAAGCACAAACAAGGAATGTGAAGAGATAGCCTTGGACATCTCTCCCCAACTGTGGATATCTTCCATGTGCTACATGTACATATTTGCATGCAAGAAAACAAAAATTTTCACAAATTTTCCAAAATATTAGTTTTTTTTATCATCATTGGAACAAGCTCAAACAGCTTATTCCAATAGGGGTATGGGAAGATCAGGTATATTTTTGAGACAGAAATGTGAATATATAAATAATGGTGTTTTTTTGTGAATGATGCTGGAGAATTTTGGGTAAAGATATGGTAAATGGTTTGTTCTAGATACAGAATGATGCAAAAGTATTTAAATTTGATTAGGCAAGTTGTTCCTATAATGCATTTAAAAATTGAAGTAACTGTTTTTTTGCTGCCGAACTTTTAGATGTGTGTGTCTGTGTTTGTGTGTGTGTGTGGGTGTGTGTGTGTGTGTGTGGGGGGGGGGGGGGGGGGGGGTAAGAGTGTTCTTGCAAACAAAATTCCTGAATAAATGGAAAATTTTATTTTTTGTGTGAAAGACATAGTGCGTGAATGTTGATTGGAACAAGCTTAGAGAGCTCATTTTAATGTGAAGTCATAAGGCTGTGTTTTACGTACGAAATTCTGGAATAACTAAAAAATTGCTTTTTTGACTCAAAAAGCATGGTGTGCGACCTCTCACTGGAATGAGCTCAAAAAGCTCATTCCAATGGGGTATTTACAAGCGATAAGTACATGTATGTTTAAGAGACAAAAATTAAAATTTGAATAGCGATTTTTGCGAAGAATGCTGACAAGTTTTGGCAGTTATGCTGGTAAAAAGGTAAGATATGCAAAGTGGTTGTTTTTTAGAGGCGACATTTAATTAAGGGGAATTAACCCTTGATTACTGAGGTAACTTCTAAAAGTACTGAAATTTCATGGAGCAATGTGAATAACAGACAACAGTTGCCTAAAAATTTCATGAATAACTAAAATTTTTATTCTTTTGTCTCGAAAACATGGCATATGACCTTTGTTGGAATGAGCTGAATGCGTGTGTTCCAATGAGGGGTCATAAAATTTGAACGGAGATTTGTGTGAATAATGCATTAGTACTGCTAGATTTGGGTAAACAGTTCACCCTGGATACCACCCCTTCTATAGTAGATCTTTTCTGCAAATTTTGTCTAAGATTCTATCAACTTTACAAATAAATACGTTCATGAATCACAATCAGATCCACCCCACAATGTTGCATACCAAATATCAAAAGATTCTGCCTGCTGGATCTGGAGAAGAAGATTTTTTAAGAAATATGCCTGAAATGCACTAAGTTAAAATTTGGGCTCCTATACGGAGCCCAAATATAAACCCAGGGGGCCGATTTGAACAAACTTGAATCAGATCCACCCCACAATGTTGCTTACCAAATATGAAAAGATTCTGAAGCTGGATCTGGAGAAGAAGATTTTTTAAGAAATTTGCCTGAAATGCACTAAGTTCGAATTCGAGCTTCTACAGTGAGCCCAAATATGAAACTAGGAAGCCGATTTGAACAAACTTGAATCAGATCCACCCCACAATGTTGCATACCAAATATCAAAAGATTCTGCCTGCTGGATCTGGAGAAGAAGATTTTTTAATAAATTTGCCCGAAATGCACTAAGTGCGAATTCAGGCTTCTATATTAAGCCCAAATATGAATCCAGGGGGCCGATTTGAACAAACTTGAATCAGATCCACCCCGCAATGTTGCATACCAAATATCAAAAGATTCTGCCTGCTGGATCTGGAGAAGAAGATTTTTGAAGAAATTTGCCCGAAATGCACTAAGTTTGAATTCGAGCTTCTATAGTGAGCCCAAATATGAATCCAGGGGGCCGATTTGAACAAACTTGAATCAGATCCACCCCGCAATGTTGCATACCAAATATCAAAAGATTCTGCCTGCTGGATCTGGAGAAGATGATTTTTTAAGAAATTTGCCTGAAATGCACTAAGTTCGAATTCGAGCTTCTATAGTAAGCCCAAATATGAATCTAAGGAGCCGATTTGAACAAATTTGCATCAGATCCATCCCACAATGTTGCATACCAAATATCAAAAGATTCTGCCTGCTGGATCTGGAGATGAAAATTTTTTAAGAAATTTGCCTGAAATGCACTAAGTTTGAATTCGAGCTTCTATAGTGTGCCCAAATATGAATCTAGGAAGCCGATTTGAACAAACTTGAATCAGATCCATCCCACAATGTTGCATACCAAATATCAAAAGATTCTGCCTGCTGGATCTGGAGAAAAAGATTTTTTAATAAATTTGCTTGAAATGCACTAAGTTCAAATTTGGGCTCCTATACTGAGCCCAAATATAAACCCAGGGGGCCGATTTGAACAAACTTGAATCAGATCCACCCCGCAATGTTGCTTACCAAATATGAAAAGATTCTGTCTGCTGGATCTGGAGAAGAAGATTTTTTAAGAAATTTGCATGAAATGCACTAAGTTCAAATTCGAGCTTCTATAGTGAGCCCAAATATGAATCTAGGAAGCCGATTTGAACAAACTTGAATCAGATCCACCCCACAATGTTGCATACCAAATATCAAAAGATTCTGCCTGCTGGATCTGGACAAGAAGATTTTTTAAGAAATTTGCCTAAATGCACTAAGTTCAAAATCGGGCTTCTATACTGAGCCCAAATATGAACCCAGGGGGCCGATTTGAACAAACTTGAATCAGATCCACCCTACAATGTTGCTTACCAAATATGAAAAGATTCTGCCTGCTGGATCTGGAGAAGAAGATTTTTTAAGAAATTTGCCTGAAATGCACTAAGTTCGAATTTGGGCTTCTATAGTAAGCCCAAATATGAATTCAGGGGGGCCAATTTGAACAAACTTGAATCAGATCTACCCCGCAACGTTGCATACCAAATATCAAAAGATTCTGCCTGCTGGATCTGGAGAAGAAGATTTTTGAAGAAATGTGCCTGAAATGCACTAAGTTTGAATTCAAGCTCCTATAGTGAGCCCAAATATGAATCTAGGGAGCCGATTTGAACAAACTTGAATCAGATCCACCCTACAATGTTGCATGTCAAATATCAAAAGATTCTGCCTGCTGGATCTGGACAAGAAGATTTTCAAAGAAATTTGCCTGAAATGCAGTAAGTTCAAATTTGGGCTCCTATACTGAGCCCAAATATAAACCCAGAGGGCCGATTTGAACAAACTTGAATCAGATCCACCCCACAATGTTGCATACCAAATATCAAAAGATTCTGCCTGCTGGATCTGGAGAAGAAGATTTTTTAAGAAATTTGCCTGAAATGCACTAAGTTCGAAATCGGGCTCCTATACTGAGCCCAAATATGAACCCAGGGGGCCGATTTGAACAAACTTGAATCAGATCCACCCTACAATGTTGCATACCAAATATCAAAAGATTCTGCCTGCTGGATCTGGAGAAGAAGATTTTTTAATGTTTTTCCCACTGCCTACAGTGTTAAAAAGTGCTGACTCAGCACTTTTTCAAAGTCCCGAAACTGTACCCTATGATAAAACCGATGGCAATTTTTTTTTACCAATCCTTTCTGTTGGTCCTAAGGAAGCTGCACACCAAATAAAAATTCTCAGTGCCGTGCAGTTTTGGAGATATGGGCGTTTTAAATTTTTTCTATTTTTAGCTCCTGCGGTTCCCACGGGGCTGCGGGAAAATTTTTTTTTGCATAAATCAAGTACTCATGACCCAATAAGCTCTCACATAAAATTTGGTTCAAATCAGCCTCTCGGTTTGGAAAATAGAAATTTTGGGCGGGGCAAAATATTTTGCCCCTCCCATAACGACGCCAAGTATAGCCCCACAAACTTCTCTTGAACAAATCTGAGTCTACACCTCAAAAGGAAGCTGCACACCAAATATCAAGTCTCTGCTACTGCTGGTTCATGAGAAGAAGATTTACAAAGATTTTGGTGCCCCTTGGGGGCGTGGCACCACCCAGGAGGAGGGGCAACTTCATTTGAACAAATCTGAATTGGCATTAGGTAATAAACATTTAGCCAACATTTGAATAAAATTGGGCTAGTGGTTTAGGAGGAGAAGTCGATAATGTAAAGTTAACGCCGGACGGACGATGACGGACGACGGATGCCGGACGACGGACGCCGGACAGAAAGTGATTAGTAAAGCTCCCCTTGAGCTTCGCTCAGGTGAGCTAAAAAGGCACTAACTCTTGCAATAATGAGCACTGCAGCTAGCTCCATATGCTCCACGAAGCACAACGACGGTAGCACACTTGGATGGGTGTCAGAATATCATCACCATATTCATGTTCCTCTGAAATAGAAACTGACAGAATGAATTAAAACACGGTGAGAGGCTCTGATCCCCAGAACCTCACCGCCAAAAACGTACCAAGACACCCAACTCGAACACCAGTCATCCGAATGCAACACAAGAATGACAAGAGTCTGCAGGAGTGTATCAACTGAAGTCGATATCAGTCCTCCAAACTCCACAACAATATATATATAACTGAGATACATGAATAATAGCAATCATAATTAAATTCAAAATATTTTTTTTAAACACAAAATTTTGAAAAAACGCTCAAGTTCCCAAAGGGAACATTAAGAGCCCAAGGGCATCCCGATAGAGCCTAAGTGTGGACAAAATTGAAATTTTTTTGAGCTACACTACCGGAATAATAATCCATGTATCCTACAGTATACTACAGTAATAGAATATAAAAAAAAACCTACTCATATCTGAAGACGTTGAGAATGTAAACAACGTCAATGTGAACAAGACATCAGGCACACAAAAAGGCCCAAAGTCAGAACCAAATGAAATGCTATCAGATGCAAAGCTAGATCTTCATACGAAGAAAAAACGATACATCAGATAGCAGATGCAAGACTAAATGGCCTGACACCCCTATGGTGGGGACGTAACTCTGGGGAAGAAACAGAATAATATTCTGTAATAAATGTTAAACTCCCAAGGTTTTTTTTTACTTAAAAATTTCAATAAAAAATAGCCAAAAAGCTTAAGAGTTTAACAGGAAGGGTTCAGGAAGGATAGGGAAGGAATACTTAACAAACAGTGGAATAATCATTTTTAAAAGTGATGACGTCAGGCATATGTCCCGAAATTGGGAAACATAAAATAATTTTATAATTATTATAAAGTTACAGCCCTGAATGACCAAAACCACCATTGAACACTTCCTTCATCCAATAACAGTCTTGTATCCACCAATTCTTGCACTGATTTGTGTCTGGCATTCTCAAAAAATAGGCCAATGAAATCGTCAGATGTGTACCCATATGCGCAACTAGTGGAAAGCTGTATGACGGAGAGCCACCATGGATGCCGACATTATGTACACCATACATGGTATGGGTACATATAGAAATGGATTGGAGGAGTGTCTAATTTGATGGATAAAGGGTTAACATTCAAATTATCAGATTTACATAAAAAACTATACAGCACAGCACATCAGTAACCTGAATAAATATATAAAGTAACATGACAATTGGATTGATATTTTTTTAGTAATCTCATGCCAAAGGGATTGGAGGAATTTTCAATTTGAAGGATAAAGGGTTAATATTTCAGGATCAAATGATCAGATTTACAACAAAAACTATACAGCTCGGCACATCAGTAACCTGAACACAAATATAAAGTAACTTGACAATCCAAGCAATATTTTTCAAGTCATCGAATGCCAAAGGGATTGGAGGAATTTTCAATTTGAAGGATAAAGGGTTATTATCTCAGGATCAAAATAACAGATTTACACCAAAAACTTTACAGCTCGGCACATCAGTAACCTGAACACAAATATAAAGTAACTTGACAATCCAAGCAATATTTTTCAAGTTATCGAATGCCAAAGAAATGGATACGAACGCTGGACGGACAGATGGATGGATGGACAGACAGACAGACAAACGGACGGACAAAGGATGGACGAACGACGGATGGCCACCCCGGATGCCGGCATTATGTGTACCATACATAGTATGGGTACACATAAAAATGAAAGTGTCAATGACACTGTAGCTTAACTTGACTGCGTGTTGTGTTTGATGAAAAGGATAATGTTCAATGTTTATGAAAGGATTATGAAATAAGACAAGAATTGTGATAATTGAGAATATGATAATTTCTGTTTCCTGTATACTATGTTTTCAATAAGAATAATTTGAGTGTAGACTGTATGAAAGAATTAAGCCCTGGGTTGATGTGGCCCTAACAGTTAATGTATGTCAACCTAAGTTAACATGTTACAGTAAAATCATTCCAAAATGAGTCATCCTACCAAGTTACAATGAAATCCCTTCATAACTAGAGGTACTGTGAGCAAGCTCACAAAGTGATACCCCCCGAATGTATAAGTTAGATTATCTCCCCTTGGAAATGTCAGAACGGAATTATATTGCTTCATGCACATCTTCATATGGTGTTCTTCCGTTGTGTAAAGTTTCATGAAAATTCTTCAAACGGTTTAGGAGGAGTTGCGCTTATAAGGATGGACAGATGGACAGACGGACGGATGGATGGATGGACAGACGGACGGACGGACAGGGTTATTCCTATATACCCCCCCCCCCCCAAACTTTGTTTGTGAGGGGTATAAATATAATTTGTAGACTTTGCTAAAAGAATCTAGGTCATGTAAAGGTTAGACAGTCGTGGGTGACCGACCATGACCAAAATAGGAGAGTCTCATCTAGAGGTACAAAGTTATCCTACCAACTTACAATGAAATCCCTTCAAACAAACAACCTGTAAGCAGTGCTAAAGGAATCTAGGTAAAGTGACCAGGCAACGGTAACGGCTGACCGATCGTGACCAAAATAAAACAGTCTCATCTAGACATCATACTAAGTTATCCTTCCAAGTTAAAATAAAATTTCTTCATAAATACGAACTGTAGACTGTGCTAAACAAATCCAGTAATGTTGAAGTTATAATGCGAACACAATCTGGTTGCGGATGGACAGATGTACACACAGATGCACTGACACCCGGACAGACGCAATCCAGTATACTCCATTTTTAAAAAAAAAAAGTTGGGGTATAATAATTGGATGGGATCCATATTTGAACATGACCTGTATTATTAGCTTTGAAATACCCATACCAACTTTGGTTGAGATCAAATGATCCAAACTGGAGTTATTTATTTATTATGGTTTAACAACATTTTAACAGCCATGGTCATATCGTGTCGGTGACAGTTAAATGGATGGAGGAAGCTGGAGTACCCAGAGAGAACCACCAAGCAACGACGAGCAGCTGCCAGCCCCCCAACATCATAACTCTGCACAGCAGCACAGGCAGGGTTAGATTGGTTGAAGACATGTGCATCATCGACGTGCAGTACGCCTTAGTATACGGCATCATCGTGCCCCCATGTGGACAAATAGGGTTATGTGACTTGTCCAAGGACACAATGCAGGAGTCTGAATCGATTGCTCAGACGATCACGCATCCAAGGACTAACCGAGCTTGACGTTGCTTAACTTCAGTGATCTGACAAGAACTGGCTATCGCAATGCCAAAACTGGAGTTATTGGGTGGAAACAAAAAAATGTTAACAGACAGTCAAATTCTAAGTAAAAAACAGAGCTGTAACTCATGTAGAAATCACTCGACGGAACCCATATTTGAAACTGAGCTGTATTACCAGCTGGGTAATACACATACCAACTGTGGTTGAGATCAAATAATTCAAACTGGAGTTATTGGTCAGAAACCAAAAATGTTAATGGACAGATGAACAGACGGACAGAGAGACTGATTACATACAACCGTTTTTTCCAACGGGCATATAAAAAATGTGTTAAAAATATTCAGCTGGTTAAGATTTGAAGCAACTCACCCACATACCAATGACTGCTGGAATACATTGATGTTTGTTGGAGTTACTGTCCTGTGAGGGTGAACTTCACAAAAAAATCAACAAACCATAACTTAAGTGCAAACAAAATTAAATGGAACTCAATCAAGGTATCATAGCTGCAGACTCATGAACTGAAATTGTGGAAATCCAGGCCTTAACATTTGTCCTGATTCACAGGAATGAAAATCGATTATAGTGAACTCCTGCTGCAAGAATTAATTTTCAGTTCTCAAACTTGAGAGTATTGTTATACCCTTGTGAACGAACCAGTACATATCCTACAGTCAAAAAAATACAAAACAACCTAATATTCAAATATTTACACAAGTGTAACCCTTAAGGGCCTAGTTCAAGTTTGGTGAGTTCCTTGTCTTACATATACAAGTAGAACATGTTACAATATACTGGCTTTCAGTGGTCTTACTGATGGAACTTATAGTACCTTGGTAGTGGTTTCTGGTGAAGTCTTGGTTGCCTGTAAAGACTTCACAGGACACCACTCCTATGTTATAATGTTACTTTATGAAGAGGAAGCCAAAAAAATAAGTAGAATTATTCAGGCCTTCAAGGACACTTTCGGAATATATGACAAGAATCAAATGAACATTTTGTGAGAATCAAAATTGATTCGCATTGCTTTCCTTGTGCGAATCATTTAATTTCGAATGGATTTTTTGCCCTGAAATCCATTGCTTTAGTAATTAGACCAACAGGCTAAAAGTCAAGATGAATTGACAAACTGAGGGTAATAAATATGACAAGTTGTTATGCAAAAAATCGCGACATCGACGCAGTAGCTGCGACGGGTGGTGCAATCTCACAAAATTCTAAGTTCATCAAGGGCCATAACTCCAAGAAAAATATTTGGAACAACACATGCATTGAACAGTGGCTAGACATCAATAAGATACACTTACATGCCATATATAAAGTCATTTCATCAAGTATTTCAAAAGTTATTGAGTTTTGAAACTCGTTGGTCACAGACAGACCGACGGACCGACAGACCGACCGACATTGCCACTTATTGAGCTGCTAGTCGCAGCTAAAAACTCAGGTTAAATATCAAAATCTATATATTATGTCTGGAACTATACTCCCCAGACACTCAGCCCCCTCCCCCCCCCCCCTCCCCCTCCATCTTCATCAAACCATAAGTGGAGTCTTTCTTTTTATTGCCAATGCAAAAAAATAAAAAAAAACAAACAAAAATTAATTGGTTTAAGTCATATAAATTATCCTAGTTAATAAAATGGATAAAATACACCACTGCCCATGTTATTCTGTAGATTATGAGACTTTAAACATAAAACAAATCAAGTATATGAGCCTCAGAGTAAAGAAAGAATGATTATAAAAATAAAAATGAAATTAAAAAAATGCTTAATCGCATGCATTTGTACCACAAAAAGGTTGCAGAAAGAGAAGCTCTACTTTGTGAGGCCTTGGTAATCTGCTAAGAAAAATTCACTGCACAATATCTTATGAAAAGAGGAAAAGGAATATCATATCTATATAATTAAAGAAATCTTTATTAAAAAATGTTAAATCAGTCAAATCTGAATAAAATCTACACTCACTACATGTAAATAAAGAGATTAAAAGAAAATTAAAAATTCAAGTTTTAATAATTCACAACTATACAACAAAAACACTGATCCTGGGAGGTCACAAAGACCTGCTGAATAAAAATTTCAAAATTTAGGAATTCTTGATCAAGTATGAATTTTTTTCCATTTTTACACAATCATTCAGATCCACTGAACTTTCGAAATTTGATTTGATTCAAAATAGTCCTCGATGAATGGAGTTGATTCTATTTGTAACAGACAATATGCAAAATAAATTCTTGAATAACTAAAACTTTTCAATTTTTGTCTCAGAAAACATAGCTTACGACACCTCATTAGAACGAGATCAATGAGTTCGTTCCAATGAGGAGTGGTCATAAGCTATGTTTTTTAAGACAAAATTGAAAACATAACAAACTTTATAAAGCATTCTGACTGTTGAAGATTTTTAAAGGTCATTCCCCATATTGCTCCAAGTTAAAAATTTGGGCTATTGTATTGAGCCCAAATATGAACCAAGGGGATTCACTTCAACACACTTTTGTCTACCCCCCCCCCCCCCCCCCACCCCCCCCTAATTCTGATTAGTGATTGTGGAGAAATTTAAACAAATTTTTTTTGCAAATATGCTGATTCAGTATTTTTTGGATGCCTCCCTCCACCCCCTCCACCTCCGCAATTTTTTTTATTTTTGACATTCAACTCTACTGGTCCCAAGATTGCTTCAAACCAAATAACAGCTCTCTGTTCCATGTGGTTTGGACAATATGGGCATTTGAAAATATTTCTATTTTTAGCACCTGGGGTTCCCACTGGGACGAAGAAATTTTTTTTTTTGCATGAATCAAGTACTTATGACTCAATATTACCACATATCAAATTTGTTTCAAATCGGACCATCGGTTCAACAAATAGAAATTTTGGGCGGGGCCAAAATCTTGCCCCTCCCATTACAAAGGCAAATATTGCTTCATGAACTTTGTTTGAACATACATGATTCTATACCTCAAATAGAAGCTCCATACCAAATATCAAGTCATTGTGCCCACTGGTTCATGATAATGAGAATTTTAGTGGATTTTCCCCCACCCCCTCCCTATGAGGCTGTGCAAGTTGATTTGAAAACAAGAGCAATGCGATGTGCGGCATATGCCCCCTTCTGCAAATCAATGATAGAATTACAAAAAAAACAGGATCAGTCTTGCAGAACTTTAGTCATAGAGCGGAAACCAATTTCAAGTATATTTAACATTGGAGGTCACTGTGACCTTGACCTTTGACACATCACGGTCAAAATAAACAGGCTTCTTCTACTTATCATACCTAACCCACATATGAAGTTTGGCAAAGATCTGGTTGGTAGAACTTTAGTTAATTGATGGAATGCAAAAAGTTATCGGACTTGGTGAAAACAAGAATGCTCCCAAGAAAATTTCTCTGGGGCATAAAAAAGCAAAATACAATGTCAGAACAAGCAATCACCTCAAATATAACTAAAATTGATTCAGGAGGGGCAGGTGCAAACACCATGTTCATGAACGATGGATGGTGAGCGATCAGTATAACTCAACTCAGGTGAGCTAATAAACTTGTT
Organism: Pictodentalium vernedei; assembly: GCA_031216915.1. Classification (NCBI taxonomy): domain Eukaryota; kingdom Metazoa; phylum Mollusca; class Scaphopoda; order Dentaliida; family Dentaliidae; genus Pictodentalium; species Pictodentalium vernedei. The sequence goes on along the minus strand of CM062291.1, from coordinate 267,526,436 downwards.
AATTGTATATATAATTTCAAAACACAAGCCTTTTATCATTTCTTCATTACCAATTTAACATGTTAACTGCACAAAAGCTAGAGAGAAAACACCTGTTAATTGTTCCAAAAATGTTGTGGTACGACAGAGAATTACTCTGACAACCAATGAATTCCCCATATTTAAAGACCTATTTGACCTCAGCACATCCAATATAGGCATTTTATAATGTATTATATCTTGTTTTACATAGCTCCAAGAGCTCTGTCAAAAAAGACATAATAGAACAAATGCTCAGATTATCACTAAAATACTGGAAAGTGACAAAATGCCTGTAAATTGAATATTCCTGTTAACTGAAAAATTCTCATTGAAACAAGAGCGCACGTATCGCTGAAGTAATACAATGCCCCCTACCGGACTAATGAGCATTAATAATTATACAAATGTTATAACCTAGATGTGATCAGCATGAATTCTGTTGAAGCATTTCCAAAAAAAGTCCAGAAAACTGATATTTTGGCGCTTTTCCATATTTCCTAGGGCCATAACTCACACAAGAATAATGCAATCAGCATGAAACTCAAACCTGATCTGTAAGTCATCGTTCTATAGTAGGTTACCAAAAATGAAATCATTCCGTTGAAGCATTTCCAAAAAAAGTCCGGAAAACTAAAGTATGACCGACAGACGGACTGACAGACTGATGGATGGATAGACAGAGTGTAAATGAAACTTGATCTGTAAGTCATCGTTCTATAGTAGGTTACCAAAAATGAAATCATTCCGTTGAAGCGTTTCCAGAAAAAGTCCGGAAAACTGATATTTTGGTGCTTTTCCATATTTCCAAGGGCCATAACTCACACAAGAATAAGGCAATCAGCATGAAACTCAAACCTGACCTGTAAGTCATCGTTCTATAGTTGGTTACCAAAAATGAAATCATTCCGTTGAAGCGTTTCCAAAAAAAGTCTGGAAAACTGATATTTTGGCGCTTTTCCATATTTCCAAGGGCCATAACTCACACAAGAATAAGGCAATCGGCATGAAACTCAAACTTGATCTGTAAGTCATCGTTCTATAGTAGTTTACCAAAAATGAAATCATTCCGTTGAAGCGTTTCCAAAAAAAACTCCGGAAAACTGATATTTTGACGCTTTTCCATATTTCCAAGGGCTGTAACTCACACAAGAATAATGCATTCAGCATGAAACTCAAAATTGATCTGTAAATCATCGTTCTATAGTAGTTTACCAAAATTAAAATCATTCCGTTGAAGCGTTTCCAAAAAAACTCCGGAAAACTGATATTTTGGTGCTTTTTCCCAAATTTCCAAGGGCCGTAACTCACACAAGAATAATGCAATCAGCATGAAACTCAAACTTGATCTGTAAGTCATCGTTCTATAGTAGGTTACCAAAAATGAAATCATTCCGTTGAAGCGTTTCCAAAAAAACTCCGGAAAACTAACGTGTGACTGACAGACTGACAGACTGATGGATGGGCAGAGTGCAAACCTATAGTCCCCTCCGGCGATGCCGGTAGGGGACTAAAAAGTGGCTATTTAATTAACAGGGTTCCACTGTACTACATGTATCAGTTGGAGACACAAAACTTTTGACTGGTGAAAAACAAGAAAAACATTGCAAAGCAATTCCACTCAATACCCTCATTATCAAGCCTGAAAATAAGCAATCTGTCATTTGCAAAATGAGGTCCACAGAAGGTGAATTAGCTGATGCTACCTCATACAGAGGGACAATGTATCCTCTGGGTACCTCTTTCTGTTTAGGTTTGAGACCTTGATTCAGATTGAGGTTCACAGAGGGTAAATTGAGTGATGCTACCCTGCTATGCAGGGTAGCATCACCAAATTCACTCTCTAGGGACCTCATTTTGCAGATGACAGTCTGCTTATTTTCTGACTTGCTCATTATCCATGTACACAGAAAACACATAAACAAGTACACAAATTATACAGAATTCCTGAATTTTAAAAACAAATCTATGACAAGTCTTCTGAATAATCAAAAACAATAAAATAAAATCACAAAACCATCAGCAAATATCTTACCTCTTCCTTGTTCTAATGGCTGCAAAACCACGCCAACATCCGATAAAACACGCTTAACAGCTTTCACTTGGGATGGTATGAGGAATTCACGATATGAGACATCCTAAAACATACACAATTCAAAAGTCACAAAAAACAAATACATATGAGTGATGGTTTGAATGGAAACACAAAAAATATGATTGAGAAAGAATCAATTGTTGGAAATCCCTATCTGGAGTGCCAGAATAAATCTGATCATCAATTTTTTTTTCATCAAAAATTACAGACAGTCACAAAAAAATTGAACAAAACCAATCTATATGAACAAATTGTGTTTAGTTCTCAATGGGTATAGCAATGCAAGAGTCGGGACTTAAAATTCATGTGAAAATTAGAATTGATTTACTCAAATGATTCTCGCAAAGAAAACAATGAGAATCATCTCTGATTCAAGAAAAATGCTCATTTAATTCTTATAACAAGAGGTCTGCACTGCAAAGTGCTGCTAATGCCCCCAAGCGCAAAATTTTTTTCTAAGTCGAAAGAGTGAAAAAGGGCCATAATTATGGAAAGAAATGTGTGGAAGAAACTCCCGCTACACAAGGATCATTCCGCCATGATTCTCTATCACAACACCAAATATCATTCAAATCGGAGTAGCAGTGGCTGAGATATGAGGAAAAATATTAGCACAGATGGACAAAAAAACTGACGAATGGATGGACAAACGCTCAGATGGACGAAGGTCTCCACCAGATGTCCCTTCAACTTTTCAAGTCGGAGCATAATAAGGTAGCAAAACTTCATTAAGCAGTCGAGTCCAGTCAAGTCTTGGCTGTGTAGGCAGCCAAGATTTCACTAGACACCATTGCCACTTTACTGTAATTTCCATCAGCGAGACCACCAAAAGCCCGCATGGTGGAATATCTATGCTTCACATACATAGATGGCAATAAACTTACCCAAATTGAAACTGGGTCCCTAAAGGTTAAACTTTTGTTATGTTTCCTGTGTTTCTGATAGGGGGTGTGAGAGTAGTGTAATTGTCGACAAGGCCACAATAAAGAAGGCAGTTCTCCAAGTGATGGTGATGGTGAGTGGGCTATAAAACTCCAAGACACCAATCAGGGATAGGACTTTAAAACATTTACAAGAAGGGTCTCTGAAACTGAAATTTGAAGAGTTGGTAGGCAGGCAGGCATATTTTAGATGTGGCTTAACCACACTTCAATATGTGTGATTTTAACCAAGTTTTATAACATTAATATAACTAACTCGGGAGATCACATGATTTCTCTTTGTTTATAATGACTTCAATTAGCTGGAGAAATTTATTGTATAATTATACTCTTTCTATATTTTCTCTCAATCTGTGCTCACTATATGAAAGGAAAAAAGAAACCAAGAGGCCGGGGCCTGAGGGCGCTCACCTGATATGGTAGTCTAAATATCAAACCAGGGACTTGACTTGAATAAGCTGCATACGACCCTCCTAAGAAAAGCATATACCAACTAGATGAAGCGATTGTGCCCACACAATACACAGGATTTTTCTTCTATTTTCAGTTTCTGCAATTTTACGTCCCAAAATTGAGATAAACGCATAAAAAACAGATTTTATTTGATTTTTGTTCGGAAAATTTCGAAGTCCCAAACAAAATATTTTCAAACTAATTTCCGGATTTTGGTCCAAAATTTTCAAAGTCCCACTCGGACCCCAAATTTTCAGTGTAAAAAAAAAAAATTGTCTTAAAATTGACTGAAATGCATAAAAAAAACAAAAAAACTCATTTCTGAATTTTGGTCCAAAATTTCTGAGTCCGGACCGGGACCCCCAAATTTTCAGCCTAAATATGAACCCAGGGACTTGGTTTGAACAAATTGGAATCTCACTCCCCCCCCCCACCCCTGTCCCCCCCTCACTCCCCCCCCCCCCCCCCCCCCCCCCCAAGGATGCTGCATATCAAATATCAAAAGATTCTTATTGGTAGATCTGAAGAAGAAGATTTTTAAAGAATATTCCTCATACTGCACTAATTTAAACATTTGGGCTCCCACAAATATGGACCCAGGGAATTGATTTCAATAAACATGTGAAACAATCTTCCAAATTTGAAAGCTTTTGGAGCAGTGGTTTGGGAGAAAAGTAGTCTTAAATGTTTTTCCCATTACCTACAGTGTTAAAAAATGCTGACTCAGCATTTTTTCAAAGTCCCCCAAACAGTACCCCATGATAAAACCGATAGCAATTTTATTTTACCATTCCATTCTGTTGGTCCTAAGGAAGCCTCACACCAAATAAGAATTCTCAGTGCTGTGTAGTTTTGGAGATATGGACGTTTTAATTTTCTTCTATCTTTAGCTCCTGTGGTTTCCATGGGGCGACAGGAAAAAATTAATTACTTCTGTCCCAATAAAAACCTAATGTCAAATTTGGTTCAAATCAGCCTCTCGGTTTGGAAAATATCAATTTTGGGTGGGGCAAAAATTCTTGCCCCTCCCATAACGATGGCAAATATAGCCCCTAGAATTTCTCTTGAACAAATCTGAGTCTACACCTCAAAAGGAAGCTGCACACCAAATATCAAGTCTCTGCTACTGCTGGTTCATGAGAAGAAGATTTTTTAAGATTTAGGCTCACTTTTGGGCGTGGCCCTACCAAGGGGCGGGTCAACTTGATTTGAACAAACTTGAATTGACATATGATAGGGAACAAGCACACCAGATTTGGTTCAATTTGGTTGAGTAGTTTGTGAGAAGAAGTGGATAATGTAAAGTTAACGCCGGATGGACAGATGACGATGACAGACGGAAAGTGATTAGTAAAGATCCCCTTGAGCTTCGCTCAGGTGAGCTAATAAATGAAAATAAAACCCTGGGAAATGTTAATGGGTGTTTGGATCTGATATTTTAATTTTCAAATTCCAGAGATTTCATTTGAAAAAATTGCTCGCATAAATTTGCATTTCAACAATCTTCATCAGGAAAAGGAAACTATTGATTGATCAGGAGTAAAAAAACATCTTCATAACTTTTATCTTACAAGAAAAAGGTACTTCCCCCAATACAAGTAGAAAAGTCTAGACAAAACACAAAGATGTACCAAAGGTAGCAAAAAAGATAAATTGATTATTACTACCATGTGGGTTTCCGAGATGATATATTGAAGTCTCAAACATGTCTCTGGGTCATATAATCCTGTCCTAAGGCCTCATGAAGTACATTTTCTGTTTCTCAGGCTATTTTTTGTAAAATTGCATGCAGGTGGGTGGTTTTTTATTAGGCTTTCCCAAACCCAGTTTGGGAAAGACTCTTGTTATTCTTTTTTTTCAAAAGTTTTCTTCTCTATTTTTTTTTTTTTAATTTTAAAAAAAAATTTTTTTCACCCTTCAATTTTGTCTGTTGCACTGCTCAAAAATAAGCAGTACGATTTCAACCAAATTTGGCATACTTATGTAATGTCATAAAATCTAGTGAAATGAGGTGTCATCATGTCTGTGAAAACACTTATTTTCAAAATATTCTGCCAAAACCTTCAAAATTTCACCACTTTTCAAATGTCTCAAAATTGTTAATAGTTACTTAGTTCAAATTTCCCACACATTTAGAGCATAACATGATATACCAAAATCACCACAAAAATATTTCAAAATTAATCCCCATTGGCCAAAAATGACATGAATATATCTTTTTTTCTTCAAAATTGACCAACTTCAAGAGCAAATTTCTCTAGTTTCAAGGTTGTTGTAACAATTATTTTGATATGGATAGATAAAACAATGATTGCGGAAGAAAGTAACTGTTTACTTTTCAATCTCAGATTTAACCCTCAAGCACAATGAGGATGAGAATAAGAGTACCATTTGAAAATGCCAAAATTAGCCATCTTTGGTTGCTTTTTTCTATCATTTTGGAAAGGGTTAATTTCAAACACTTCACATGTCTGTATTCACAATTGACTACCGAGGATATTTGCTGTTGCAAGTTTGCTTGTAAAGTTTAACCCTATGTCCATTCTGGTTGCATAAAAGTAGGTACTGTCAAAAACAAGAGGCCCCAAGGGGCCTGAGGGCGCTCACCTGACATGGTAGCCTAAATATCAACCCAGAGAATTGATTTCAACAAGTTGTATCTGCTCCTCCTAAGAAAAGCTTATAAGAAATATCCAAAGATTCTGACCAGAGGATCTAAAAAAAAAAGAAGATTTTTAAAGAATATTCCTCATATTGAACTAAGTTATAATTCGGGCTCCCACAGGGAGCCCATATATGAACCCAGGGACTTGGATTTGACAAACTTGAATCTCACCCCCCTAAGGATGCTGCACACCAAATATCAAAACATTCCGACTGCTGGATCTGAAGAAGAAGATTTTTAAAGAAAATTCCTCATTTTGAACTAAGTTACAATTCAAGCTCCCACAGTGAGTCCAAATATGGACCTAGGGACATGGCTTGAACAAACTTGAATCCCACCCCCCTAAGGATGCTGCATATCAAATATCAAAACATTCCAACCGTTGGATCTGAAGAAGACTTTTAAAGAAAATTCCTCATTTTGAACTAAGTTATAATTCGGGCTACCACAGTGAGCCCAAATATGAACCCAGGGACTTGGCTTGAACAAACTTGAATCTCACCCCCCTAAGCATGGTGCATACCCAATATCAAAAGATTCTGCCTGCTGGATCTTGAGAAGAAGATTTTCAAAGAAATTTGCTTGAAATGCACTAAGTTCGGATTCTATAGTGATCCCAAATATGAATCTAGGGAGCCGATTTGAACAAACTTGAATCAGATCCACCTCACAATGTTGCATACCAAATATCAAAAGATTCTGCCTGCTGAATCTGGAGAAGAAGATTTTTTAAGAAATTTGCCTGAAATGCACTAAGTTCGATTTTGGGCTTCTATAGTGAGCCCAAATATGAATCCAGGGGGCCGATTTGAACAAACTTGAATCAGACCCACCCCACAATGTTGCATACCAAATATCAAAAGATTCTGCCTGCTGGATCTGGAGAAGAAGATTTTTTAAGAAATTTGCCTGAAATGCACTAAGTTCGAATTTGAGCTTCCATACTGAGCCCAAATATGAATCCAGGGGGCCGATTTGAACAAACTTGAATCAGATCCACCCACAATGTTGCATACCAAATATCAAAAGATTCTACCTGCTGGATCTGGAGAAGAAGATTTTTGAAGAAATTTGCCTGAAATGCACTAAGTTTGAATTCGAGCTTCTATACTAAACCCAAATATAAACCCAGGGGGCCGATTTGAACAATCTGAATCAGATCCACCCCACAATGTTGCATACCAAATATCAAAAGATTCTGCCTGCTGGATCTGGAGAAGATTTTTTAAGAAAGTTGCCTGAAATGCACTAAGTTCGAATTCGGGCTTCCATAGTGAGCCCAAATATGAATCCAGGAGGCCAATTTGAACAAACTTGAATCAGACCCACCCCCACAATGTTGCATACCAAATATCAAAAGATTCTGCCTGCTGGATCTGGAGAAGAAGATTTTTGAAGAAATTTGCCTGAAATGCACTAAGTTCGAATTCAAGCTTCTATACTGAACCCAAATATAAACCCAGGGGGCCGATTTGAACAAATTTGAATCAGATCCACCCCACAATGTTGCATACCAAATATCAAAAGATTCTGCCTGCTAGATCTGGAGAAGAAGATTTTTTAAGAAATTTGCCTGAAATGCACTAAGTTCGAATTCGAGCTTCTATACTGAGCCCAAATATAAATCCAGGGGGCCGATTTGAACAAACTTGAATCAGATCCACCCCCACAATGTTGCATACCAAATATCAAAAGATTCTGCCTGCTGGATCTGGAGAAGAAGATTTTTTAAGAAATTTGCCTGAAATGCACTAAGTTTGAATTCTGGCTTCTATAGTGAGCCCAAATATGAATCCAGGGGGCCGATTTGAACAAACTTGAATCAGATCCACCCACAATGTTGCATACCAAATATCAAAAGATTCTGCCTGCTGGATCTGGAGAAGAAGATTTTTTAAGAAATTTTCCTGAAATGCACTAAGTTCGAATTCGAGCTTCTATACTGAGCCCAAATAAAAACCCAGGGGGCTGATTTGAACAAACTTGAATCAGATCCACCCCACAATGTTGCATACCAAATATCAATAGATTCTGCCTGCTGGATCTGGAGAAGAAAATTTTTTAAGAAATTTGCCTGAAATGCACTAAGTTTGAATTCGGGCTTCTATAGTGAGCCCAAATATGAATCCAGGGAGGGCCGATTTGAACAAACTTGAATCAGATCCACCCACAATGTTGCATACCAAATATCAAAAGATTCTGCCTGCTGGATCTGGAGAAGAAGATTTTTTAAGAAATTTGCCTGAAATGCACTAAGTTCTAATTCGAGCTTCTATACTGAGCCCAAATAAAAACCCAGGGGGCCGATTTGAACAAACTTGAATCAGATCTACCCCACAATGTTGCATACCAAATATCAAAAGATTCTGCCTGCTGGATCTGGAGAAGAATTTTAAAGAAATTTGCCTGAAATGCACTAAGTTCGAATTCGAGCTTCTATACTGAGCCCAAATATAAACCCAAGGGGCCGATTTGAACAAACTTGAATCAGATCCACCCCCACAATGTTGCATACCAAATATCAAAAGATTCTGCCTGCTGGATCTGGAGAAGAAGATTTTTTAAGAAATTTGCCTGAAATGCACTAAGTTTGAATTCTGGCTTCTATAGTGAGCCCAAATATGAATCCAGGGGGCCGATTTGAACAAACTTGAATCAGATCCACCCACAATGTTGCATACCAAATATCAAAAGATTCTGCCTGCTGGATCTGGAGAAGAAGATTTTTTAAGAAATTTGCCTGAAATGCACTAAGTTCGAATTCGAGCTTCTATACTGAGCCCAAATAAAAACCCAGGGGGCTGATTTGAACAAACTTGAATCAGATCCACCCCACAATGTTGCATACCAAATATCAAAAGATTCTGCCTGCTGGATCTGGAGAAGAAAATTTTTTAAGAAATTTGCCTGAAATGCACTAAGTTTGAATTCGGGCTTCTATAGTGAGCCCAAATATGAATCCAGGGAGGGCCGATTTGAACAAACTTGAATCAGATCCACCCACAATGTTGCATACCAAATATCAAAAGATTCTGCCTGCTGGATCTGGAAAAGAAGATTTTTTAAGAAATTTGCCTGAAATGCACTAAGTTCTAATTCGAGCTTCTATACTGAGCCCAAATAAAAACCCAGGGGGCCGATTTGAACAAACTTGAATCAGATCTACCCCACAATGTTGCATACCAAATATCAAAAGATTCTGCCTGCTGGATCTGGAGAAGAATTTTAAAGAAATTTGCCTGAAATGCACTAAGTTCGAATTCGAGCTTCTATACTGAGCCCAAATATAAACCCAAGGGGCCGATTTGAACAAATTTGAATCAGATCCACCCCACAATGTTGCTTACCAAATATCAAAAGATTCTGCCTGCTGGATCTGGAAAAGAAGATTTTTTAAGAAATTTGCCTGAAATGCATTAAGTTCGAATTCAGGCTTCTATAGTGAGCCCAAATATGAATCCAGGGGGCCGATTTGAACAAACTTGAATCAGATCCACCCCACAATGTTGCATACCAAAATCAAAAGATTCTGCCTGCTGGATCTGGAGAAGAAGACTTTTGAAGAAATTTGCCTGAAATGCACTAAGTTCGAACTCGAGCTTCTATACTGAGCCCAAATATAAACCCAGGGGACCGATTTGAACAAACTTGAATCAGATCCACCCCACAATGATGAATGCCAAATATCAAAAGATTCTTCCTGGTGGATCTGGAGAAGATTTTTTAAGAAATTTGCCTGAAATGCACTAAGTTCGAATTCAGGCTTCTATAGTGAGCCCAAATATGAATCCAGGGAGTCGATTTGAACAAATTTCAATCAGATCCACCCCAAAATGTTGCATACCAAACATCAAAAGATTCTGCCTGCTGGATCTGGAAAAGAAGATTTTTTAAGAAATTTGCCTGAAATGCACTAAGTTCGAAATCGGGCTCCTATACTGAGCCCAAATATGAACCCAGGAGGCCGATTTGAACAAACTTGAATCAGATCCACCCCACAATGTTGCATACCCAATATCAAAAGATTCTGCCTGCTGGATCTGGAGAAGATTGTTTTAGGAAATTTGACTGAAATGCACTAAGTTTGAATTCGGGCTTCTATAGTGAGCCCAAATATGAATCCAGGGGGCCGATTTTAACAAACTGGAATCAGATCCACCCCACAATGTTGCATACCAAATATGAAAAGATTCTGCCTGCTGGATCTGGAGAAGAAGATTTTTGAAGAAATTTGCCTGAAATGCACTAAGTTCGAATTCGAGCTTCTATAGTGAGCCCAAATATGAATCTAGGGAGCCGATTTGAACAAACTTGAATCAGATCCACCCCACAATGTTGTATACCAAATATCAAAAGATTCTGCCTGCTGGATCTGGAAAAGAAGATTTTTGAAGAAATTTGGCTGAAATGCACTAAGTTCGAATTCGAGCTTCTGTAGTGAGCCCAAGTATGAATTTAGGGAGGCGACTTGAACAAACTTGAATCAGATCCACTCCACAATGTTGCATACCAAATATCAAAAGATTCTGCCTGCTCAATCTGGAGAAGAAGATTCTTTAAGAAATTTGCCTGAAATGCACTAAGTTTGAAATTGGGCTCCTATACTGAGCCCAAATATGAACCCAGGGGGCCGATTTGAACAAACTTGAATCAAATCCACCCTACAATGTTGCATACCAAATATCAAAAGATTTTGTGCCGGCTGGATCTGGAGAAGAATATTTTTTAATGTTTTTCCCATTGCCTACAATGTTAAAAAGTGCTGACTCAGCACTTTTTCAAAAGTCCTGACTAAAGTACCTTGTGATCAAACCGATAGGGATGTTTTTTTAACCATTCTATTTTACTGGATAAAAGTAAGCTTTATACAAAATAAGAATTCTCTGTGCCGTGTAGTTTTGGAGATATGGCAGTTTTAAGGTTTTTCCTATTTTTAGCTCCCGAGGTTCCTACGGGGCAATGAGAAAATTTTTTTTTGCATCAATCAACTACTTATGACCCATTATCATCTCATATCAAATTTGGTTCAAATCGACCTCACGGTTCAGAAAATACAAATTTTAGGCGTGGCCAAAATGTTTGCCCCTCCCACAACGAAGGCAAATAATGCTCGACAAACTTCTCTTGAACAAACTTGATTCTACACCTCAAAAGGAAGCTGCATACCAAATATCAAGTCTCTGCTGTTGCTGGTTCATGAGAAGAAGATTTTCAAAGATTTTGGTGCCCCTCCCACCCAGGAGGAAGGGCAACTTCATTTGAACAAAAATGAATTGACATTAGGTAATAAACATTTACCCAACATTTGAAAAATATTGGGCCAGTGGTTTCTTCGGAGAAGTTGGTTTTGTAAAGTTTACGCCGGACGACACCGGACGGACAGAAAGCGATTAATAAAGCTCACCTTGAGCTTCGTTCAAGTGAGCTAAAAAAACTCCCAATTTTTTAGAATTTGGTAAGTTTAAGGAACAATTTAATCCATTTCTGAATGATTGAGCACTAAATGTTTTCTATGGCTGCATGCAGCAGTCAATGTATGACAACTTTTGTTTTATATGTTGTTATCAAAAGTTTAACCCTTGGCAGATTTAAGACTTCCAATAAGGGTACTGTTGGAATAATTGTTATTACGCCAGTTTTTACATGCGATTTCTCAGCACTGGAGCCATGTTTTCTCAAAATGTTTTCCATAAGAAGATAGAGCCTTCATTCAAGAACAATTTTGCTGTTATATTTCTTTTTCAAAGTTCTAACCCTCACCCAGTCCTCTGGCCTTGAATTGGAGTACCCTCAAATTGTATATGTTCATTCAAATACCAAGATTCAAGATTCCTCCAGGTCTCTTATCAGAAACTCAAGCTGTGATTGATGACAGGTCTCTGGAAAGTGAAATGAGGTATCGTCATATTCATGAAAATGCTTGTGTTTTCAAAATATTCAGCTAAAACCATCAAAATTTCGTCATTTTTCAAAAGTCTCAAAACTGTTTACATATACAGTTATTTAGCTCGTTTTCCAAACATTTAGAGGAGGCCTGCCTTCCTGCCACTCGCTGAACATATCTTGTGTTTCAAATTTTTCTCAATGGCTTAACTCAACATAACTTGGCTTTGGCCACTTGAAGAATAGTAGTTTGAAAAATTGTGATTTTCAGTGAATTTTTGCAGTTTTCTGCACTTATTTTCTCCAAAAACCAAAAGTGCATAGCTCAATGTGCTTGCTATACAATACAGTCTGCCTTTTCACTTTATAACTTTTGAAAGCCCTGAATTTGTCCAACAAATTACAATTCTCTAGTTTTATTTTTTGGAATTATTTCTTTGCCATCAAAAGTTCTTGTTCTTGGTTGTTTTATGCCTTAGGCCTCATAATCTACAGTCCAGAACAACATGGGTGGTTGTGTATTTCGTCCCATGAGTGCAAAAAGGCTTTGCAATGCTAAGGCATTGCAAATCTTCTTGCACTCAAAGGACAATTTATTTATTTTATTATTATTTATTTATTGGTGTTTAAGGTCACATACTTATACACAATGGCTAATCATGACCGTGAAAGTTTTACAGATGGAGGAAGCCGTAGTTCTCGGAGAGAACCACTCAGCATCGACGAGCAACAGTCAGCTCCTCAACAATCTAACTCTGTTCAAGCTCCACTCAAGTAGGGTTACAGCAGTTGAAGACATATGAACCATTGACGTGCAATATGCCTTAGTACACTGCGTCATCGTACCCCCATGTAGGCAACCGGGATAAAGTGCCTTGCCCAAGGACACACTGCGGGTCGTCCCGGAACTCAAGGGACAAATTTATCAATTTTATTAACTTGGGTAAAATATCAGACATAAACCATTTAATGTTTATTTTTTGAAGTTTGCATTGGTTATAAAAGAGAGCATGCGGTAGCCAAAAGGACCATGAGGAGGGCATGAGAAACAGATTTTTTACTTTTTTAGGCCTAATGGAAGTATCGATAAATGCCAAGAGATGACGTCTCGACTTCAATACACCATCTCGGAAACCTACATGGTGGTAATAACCTATATCTTTTCAAGTATCATTCTCATGATGATGTGATACGAAACCACACTCAATACTGACCTGTCCGTCTTCCACTTTCACCACTGCTTCCAAACCAAAGCAGAGCCGCAATTCTTGTGAAGAAACTGACTGGGTACCTGAATGGTGTCTTGATCTTGAATCGTCCATACTATATAATCTGAAGCCAAAATGGAGTTTGAAGAATGATCATTAGGCTAAAAAAAATTAATGGTTTGGTTCTGGTTAAATAGCAGAAAAAAAATAGGGTTGGTAGGTCGGGATATTTTATTTTATTTTTTTTTTTCCTTGAATTTGTGCTTGAGTTAATTTTTAGGACCAAATTCTTCCAACAGTTGTGACTGAAATATACTCCTTTGATATTCTGTTGAGTGTGAATTGTAAAATTACACCCAAAATGGCAGTTTATCACCAGATGCTTTATTCGCGATTGCAGCGGACATTTCGGGTATAATTCCGGCTGACGTCTCACTGAGCCAACCTTTTTAAAAGAGTCGCGTCCAGCCAACTTCTAACAGTTAATTAGTAGCATCTAGCCAACCTTTTGTCCTTCACACCTTCATAATTAACGCTATAGTTTGTTCTCACATTTGTTAAGTATGGTGAACTTCAATCAAATTAAGTGTTTGCTTATTTTTTAGCATATCACAGCAGTCTGTATCAGGTGAGCTATTCTCAAATGAATTTCACTTGTTGGTTTAGCTGAAGTTATCCAGTATATCTGGAGCCCAACATTACCCAAATGAGTCAGTAATCATGACTGCTGCGCAAATAAATGTTGAGTTTTTAGATAACGGTTGGGGTGGATATTATTTAATTCATGGAGGTTGCTGCTGTGTTACCTTTAGTACCACTCAAGAAGGTGGGAGATGTTTGGCTAAATGCACTTGAAGATGCAGATGAACTTGTGACTGATGTTAGTCGTTTCATCGACTATGTTTGGGAATACTCTCTCAAGATGGAACCATTATGAGAACGAAGGTCCGCCCACTACAAATAATGCAGAAGGGTGGCACAGTAAAGTGAAAAAAATTATGCACAGCAGCACATCCAAACATTTATTCATTGTCAAGATGCTGAAGGGTATACAGTCAACAAATGAAGCCAAAATCATGCAGTTGGAAGCAGGGGAAAACAAACACGAAAACGAAGAAAGTACAGGACCATAGACAACCGCCTAACAGTTCTCAAATCTAGGTAGAGAGAGGTGAATTGAATGTCATAGACTATGCCGATCAAGCGTCGCAATTGTTAAAATTAGATTAATTTTTGTTACACATGTGTTTTCTATATTATTAATGGTATTTTTTATTATATCCTCTCGATTTTACTGAATATCGGCAATCATATCATTCATGTGGATTTCTATGTATCCTGTATATTCTGTGTCGGTATACCAAGTTGAATTTCATATCGAGCAAAAGAAATATCCACATCCTGTGAATTTTTCTTTCGTTTGTAACCAAATTCAACAAAATCTTTGATACAGACTATAACTTCTTCCCTTAATTAATAGTAGCGTTCAGCCAACCTAACACCTATCCGACTCTAGTTAGGAAAAATTAAAAGGTTGGCTGAGTGAGACTAAACCTAATTCCGCAACTTCAAAATGAAACGGACTTGGAGGTGTTTTGATAATATTTTCATCAGCTGTCTTCAGATTCTGAACTGACATGTTGAATCGCACATCTCGCTTTATCACGGAAAGTGTTAAAATTAGCGCACCTCAGCACATGAAATAAATTGACATTTTAAGTGACTGTGATAATGGACTGGTTTAGTATCATCGTATTTAGCTTGGTAGACGAAGCACAAATGACTTGCTTTTGTTTATTTGAAAACAATGTACCTTGCGTCGGGCTTGTATCAAACACTTGCATGCACACTATTTTGAAGGCAAATGCTATCATGACGTCACCGTGTCAAACAGCCAATCACTTTGAAGTACAAGTGTAAAAGAAGTACAGGGAATCCCTTGGAGTTTCCCAAGAAAAATTTCCTAGTTTTAAATAGCAGGAACGCTATTGGTCGAATGTTCAAGGTGACTGACTATGCAACCTTTGTGCAATGCAGTACACATGGTTGTGGCTTTTCACCTCAACTTGTTTCTGACAAATTAGAGGTAGACAATGTTCTATCATTTTCGTAATAATGGTGATTGTCGAAACAAACCACTTGAACAGTTTGGAATGAAAAGTAATAAAGAAAAGTCCCATAGTCTGCGAGGTTAGACAGGGTGGTAAAAAGGGAAAGACCCAAATTTAAACCAACAGTAATCTGCACCACTGAAGTAAATCCACTTCTTGTAAACCGTGATAAACAAGTTGAAATTTGAATATCAGAGTTAAAACAAATTTGGTATACAATTACCAATTATGATTTAATTTGCCGATGACAGTTTTGAACATGGTACTGATTATATATATAAATTGGTATACCAAAAAAATGCCCAGCACTATTTGAGTCATTGTTGTAAAATTCGGCATTTGTGTGGGGTTTTTTCTGATTCTTTTTCAATTTCAACAAAAACATTGTTAGGGTTGGGGCGCAAAATTTGGGTCGGTCGGGTAACCAGAACCAATTTTTTGGGGGCCTCACAATGATCTTTGTGATATTCATAACTTTGATATACCTACCGCTAACTTTTACCCTAACTCTTACACACAAAGTCAAACTGCATCAAATATGTCTTTTTTGGAAAAAGTGAAAACCTCCCCCAAAAACAATCAATAGTGAAAACTAACCATTAATCTTTTACCCAACACAACTACAGGACGACATTTGCAAAAGCATTTTTGAACAAATAAAAATTTTCATTTTTTTTTTTGCCTCAAAAACATAGCTTATGAATTTTCACATACAAGGACTTGTGGGCAGATACTGGTGCTTCAACTTGATGGTGTGAGTGAAACAGTTGGAAAACAATTAATTTTATTTGTGTTTTAGATCCTATGAAGAGTCATAAGATATGTTTATGAGGCAAAAGTCGAAGAAAAAATAATAAAATTTGAATGTGAGTTTTGTCAAATAACCATTTTTCAGAATAGTGCTAAACAGTTATTCTCATTATGTTAGGTAATGAATTAAAAAATAAACAGATGACTGATTCAATTTTACTGAGAATTGCCATAATAATTTGAGTTCATGTACATAATTCATTGCCGAAGCAACTTTTATTTTATACATATCAGAATATGGCAGATACGCAGTGCAGGGGTACATATAATAATAAATAAATAGGAGCTCACTTAATTGGATATTTCTTAACTGAATATCCCTGTACATTACATACGGCTTCAAAAACCAAATATTTACCATACCTCCAACACAAATATGACCTGTTAATAGCATATGCATTATAGAGTAATCTCCTATTGAATGAATAAATGAAAGTGTTAATGACACTGTACCTCAACTTGTGTAAGATATGTACATGTATAGTATGTGACACAGCAATGATACACATCTAGGTAATGACCTGATAACAAAGGTGCATGTAAAGTATTGTAAAGGCCTGTACATAAATACTGACCGTAGCTGTAACAAATGTACAGGTAAAGTTTTGTAAAGGTGGGTGACAGTTAGATGCTAAACTAGAAAAGAAATCTCCATGGGGTTAATGTTACAATGGGGATCCATGTATGGTGCACCATGAGCCAAATGTTTGCAATTGTTTTGACCTGTTTGATTCAAACCCTTCTAAGGTTCATTCATACTAATTTATAAATATTTGTCCAGTCCTTCTTAAATTACAGTTATCTGAATTTTTTATCTTTAGCTCATAGGGTTCCCACAGGTGAGGAGGTTTTATTTTTCTCATTGGAAATAGAAAATCGGGTTGAGCTAATAATGTTTACCCTCCCCAAACAACTCCAAATATTAACGCAGGAACTTGGCTTGAACACATTTGAATAAAACACATCATACAAAATATTTATTCAAATCAGAACTTTCATTTAAAAGTTCTGTACAAAAAACTGATAGCACCTAATTTCGGTACAAAATGGCCACTGGTGGCCATCTTGAATTTTGGACCTCACCCAAAAACACCGGTTCTCGTTCCATGGTGATAACAAAGGTCCCCAAGAAGTTTCATAAAGATCGGTTGATAAACACGGCCTGCAGCCAGAGCCATGTTGACGGATGGACAGACATCCAGATGGAGAGACGGATGATGGGCTATGACAAAACCTGAAATTTGACTATGTCAAAGTTGCACTAAAAATAAACTCATCAACTCCTTCCAAAGGAAAAGTCATCAATAAATATAGAAGTTCTGTACAAAAAAAACTGATTGCTAGTCTTGGATGGGTTACGTTTTTTTTTAGTTTGATTTCGATTCTATGAAAATACCGAGAACCGAACCACGTGTATTCTTTACAAACCGGAAAAAAAGGTTTTCGTAGTTTTTGTCACCGGACGCCATTTTTACAGCTTCCTTCACAACGCAAACCAAAATGGCTGACGCGTCTGCTAAAAAAAATTAAAATTAGCAAATGACATGCGTATTTTGATAGAATTGATAAAAAAAATTATAAATGTAAATTATGTCTAAAGGAGGTGGTAGCCGACAAAGGGAACACTAGTAACCTTAAATCGCACATACACCGTAAACATCTGAAAGAATATAACGAAATGCAAAAGACAATAGAATTAGAGGACGAAGCTAAAAGGTCGCAATGACTGGCAGCCAGCTGTTCTCAGGTTACTATAGTTTACTTACATATCAATATTTTAATTCTGATATAAATTTTGGTGACCATGGATTCTGAACACTAACAGTCTAACATCTGAAATTTGTGCAAACAAGGGCTTCAGAATAGATTATTGGCGACCTCCGCGACCCGGGACTCATTCTTCAATCGGGATCAGGAAGATTCGGCCTGGGATTTTTTGGACCTGGGAAGATTCGGCCTGTGTACTCAGTGATTGACTGCTAATTAGTCTATTAATGGAAACTGAAATTTAGTTAATATTGCCCAATGGCGGAGCCAAAATGGGGCAGGGGTTGTGCCCCCTAAACTCCAACAGGCCCCAGTCCCCCCCCCCCCCCCCCCCCCCCCCCCCCCCCCTCATCAGACCATAGTTAGGTTATGCTTTTTGCGTTAATTATATGCAAGTAATTGTCAGAACAACGCGACTCATGGTTTAGAGCATAGATCATTTGAAGTCCCAGTTAGTTCCTCCCTTTAGGTTTCATTGTCCCTCAGATACTCCTGGGGCTATAGCCTGGTGTGGATCACTTCCCAGCTTCAAACATGTTTCAAGTGTTTTCTCAATGTGATTTATCTGGTAGGTAGGAATGGATTCCTGAGGCGTTATGCATTTATTTTGTTTCCTGAGTGAAGGCTTGTTACTATTTTTCGGCGTTCACCCATTCCTGCAAGCATGCTCCTACGGCTGTTAACCGCCACACTCGCAACAGCCATTCTGGAACCACCAACTTTCTTTCGAACTGCCTTTTCTTGAACGTTGATGAGGTATTGCTAAGTCAGTTCTATAAATTTTCTGTCTGGACGAAAGAGTATTAAACAGATAAGAACGCATATGGGTTGAGAAAAAATCAGAATGATTAAAATCAGTTCAAAATGCATTGACAAATTATTTTAAACATGTGCTCATCAGCAAGGGAGGTAATTATCGTCAAAAAAAAATTCTTCTTTATGAAAGTTTATCCTCTAATTTGCAATTTTTCGCGATCTTCCCGATCAAACCATATTGACCACAATACACAATTACACTCATCATTAATTGACGAAGACGAAATTTCGATAATTTCTGAACAATACAATAGGCTTGAAAAAATCCAATTCTTTAAGATGTTCATGTCTACACCATCAGTGAAGCAAATAGGAGAGTGAAGACCACTGAAACGTGTTGATTTCGTGAAATAAAACATGTTTAAATAACTATTGCACGTTATGATGCACAAGCAGAAACGAATCAAATGTGGGGAGAGTGGGGGGGGGGGGGGGGGCTGGGGGGGAGGGAAGGGTTATATCAAAGATGGAGGATTATTGGATTACCTATAAGAAAAAAATTGTATTAAAATCTTTCCGGAGTTATCAGTTTCTGCATCCCTGGATTGGCTGTTCAATCAGAGTTCAACTTACTTTTCAGCAACTAAGGTCATACCTCAACCAATTTTTTCTTTTCCTTTTTTTTTAAATTAAAATGAAAGTGTCAATGACACTGTAGCTCAACTTGTTAAGACATGTACATGTATAGTATGTGACACAGCAATGACAAACATCTAGGTAATGACCTGATAACAAAGGTACATATAAAGTATTGTAACGGTCTGTACATAAATACTGACCGTAGCTTGTAACAAATGTATAGGTAAAGTATTGTAAAGGTGGGTGACAGTCAGATGCTAAACTAGAAAAGAAATCTTTGCATC
Source organism: Pictodentalium vernedei (assembly GCA_031216915.1). Classification (NCBI taxonomy): domain Eukaryota; kingdom Metazoa; phylum Mollusca; class Scaphopoda; order Dentaliida; family Dentaliidae; genus Pictodentalium; species Pictodentalium vernedei. Next base: position 267,506,806 of record CM062291.1, on the reverse strand, counting down.
CCAGAGTGGGTCTGACTGAATCCCAAAATATTTGTTCTCATAGAACAGTGATAACAAAGGCACCCCAAAACACACTCGTTCCTGTCCCAAGGTGATAACAAAGGTACCCAAGAAGCTTCATGAAGATCAGTTCATAAATACGAGCCGTATAGAAGTTGCGACAAAAAACTGATTAGACCTAATTTCAAATGGCCACTGGCAGCCACCTTGAACTTTGGACCGCACACAGAAACACTCGTTCTCGTCCCAAGGTGACAACAAAGGTACCCAACAAGTTTCGTGAAGATCGGTTCATAAATACAGACTCTAGCCCAAGTCGTATTGACATGTGCACTTACTGTGTACAAGTAGCAGTGAATAAATCAAAGAGTTCTAATTTGCATAATTTCTGCACGAGAAAAAAACCTGTACTATATGTGATGCATTCCATGTTACTAAACATTCATAGAAAAATTTATTCAAATCAGTACTTTCATACAGAAGTTCTGTACAAAAAACTGATTGCACAAATTTCAGACCAAAAAAAACTGATTGCACTAATTTCGGTACAAAATTGCTGCTGGTGGCCATCTTGAATTTTGGACTGCACCCAAAAACACTCATTCTCGTCCCGCGATGACGACAAAGGTACCTAAGAAGTTTCATGAAGATCGGTTCATAAATATGGCCTCTAGCCCGAGACATATAGAAGTTGTGTACAAAAAACTGATTGTACCTAATTTCGGTACAAAATGGCCACTGGCAGCCATCTTGAATTTGGATCGCACCCAGAAACAATCGTTCTCGTCCCAAGGTGGTAACAAAGGTACCCAAGAATTTTCGTGAAGATTGGTTCATAAATATAGCCCCTAGCTAGTGTCATGCGAATATTCGAAAATTCGAGTCGAATTCGAGTCGACATTTAAATTCGAGTCGAGTTCGAGTCGATTTGAAACCCGAATATAACAATTTCGAATATAGCGACGACGAACAATCTCTAATGTCGTAAATTTCCACCACGATAACGACAACAATCGCGCGCAAAATGGTGCAATATACAGGAACGTAGCCTTGATCTGTGGTTCTCAAATTTCAATTACGAAGTCAAATCCTGATCGTGAAAATGTGAAGCGTGTATGGTGTATGACCGTGTATCGGTGTATGGCTTGTTTCTTTGAACGTGTGGGTTTAATAATGTATTCTACATAAAGAGGAATTACGTTTACGCCACACACTGGCACACAGTTATGTTCCGGTTTGTGTTGAGTTACGCTATGTCGATTCCAGGTCGGAGTTTTTTACCTACCGTCCCAAATACCGAAATACGTCATTTGGTGATTATTGTCGTCTGTATCAATAGAAAATGTCGCACTCGATAATACATTCCTACTTTTCTCTTGACAAAGTATCGGGAACCTATAAGTGTAACACATGTTCCACGATTTACAAAGTCCAATCTACTGGGACAACTAGTCGCCTGTGGGTGCATTTGAAAAAACACAGAGAGCTGTACGACAAGGCAAAAGAAGATGATGAAAAAATTAGAAAAGCACAGGGACAGGGTATTAAGAGGCCTCGTCCCAGTACTATTGTCGACCATAGCCAAGCCCAAACTACAGCTACCTCAGGCTCACACTCCAAGAAACAAGCCAGTATGACCGCATTTACACGAAGAAAAATCGACGGCGATATGAAAAGTAAATATGACGCGGCTGTTCTTTCTTTTGTGGTGGCAGATGGGCGCCCATTTGAGTTAGTAGCTGGGAAAGGGTTCCAAAAACTATGCAGCACTTTAACAGACGGCAGTTACATTCCCCCGCATCCATCGTCACTATCTAGAAGGCTGGTTGATATGTGCCAAAAAGCAGAGTCTGAACTTCGAGATATTATCAAATCAGATGCAGGTGATTGTAAAAAATCGCTTACCTTCGACCATTGGAAGGCCGATAATAACACTAATTATCTGGTCATAACTATTCACGCCATTGATAAATGTTGGAGGCTAATTTCGAGGTGCCTCGCGGTCGTCAACTTAGAAGACCTGGACCTCGATCATACCGCAGCTGCTACGGCTTCAGTTGTCAAAAATCAGTTAGAGAAATTTGATCTTTTACCGGAAGACATTATGTTCGTTTCTACAGACACAACCAACACTATGCCTGCCACTGCCAGAATATTGGAAGTTAAATGGCACGGTTGTGCATCCCATAAACTACAGTCGTGTATAAATTCAAATCTAAAGCAACAACCAATGGTTAAGAACCTGATAGATGCCACACACAGAATAACTACATTCTTTAATTCATCAACGGTTGGGCTGCATGCTTTACATAAACACCAGTTAGCAGCGGGCCTCTCTGAATCGGACCCACCCCTTGACGTGTCAACTCGCTTTAATAGCACGTGTACATTATTGGAATGGAGTGAGAAGAACGCATCACCCATAGCCAAGGCATTGGTAGAATGTGAGCAGAACAGAAAATGTGCAAGTTCGCCACCACCGCCCATATCGTCGGCTTTAAATCAAATTAGACAGTCAGTTCTGCCACTACTGAAACCCCTTTCTGAGGCTACAACTATCCTTAGCGCGGACACTGTTGTCAGCATATCGATGATATTTCCCTGTATTCAAACCTTGAAATGAGAGCTGTCATCCCAAACTTCACATGGTACGAAGGCATTTCGTGATGGTCTAATTTCAGAATTAGAAGGGAGGTTTGATATCAGCCAAGGCTATCTGCTAGCCTCAACATTTTTAGACCCCCGCTTTAAGACATTGATAAAGCAGGATAACTTTGACATTGCAAAGCGGTACATTGTTGATTCCGTAGCTTGTCTCAAGGATGACGAACCGAGTGCTGATTCTTCGCATCATCACACCCAGCAAGCTAGCGTCGATGACTCGGATAAATCCCCCAAGCGTCCATCTTTGATGGATGCTATATTTAAAGACATACAAAGCTCGAGCTGTTCAACAGAGTCGGGTGCCCAGATGAATCAAGAAGCCCGTTTAACCGCCGAATTAAGTGGGTACACAGTTTGCCCTGTTGCTAACAGAAATGAGAGCCCCTTACAATTTTGGCGTGAGAATGCAGGAAGTTTCCCTCTTTTATCATCTGTGGCTCGGGATTTGTTTTCCATTCAAGCAACCAACTGTTCCTCCGAAAGAGTAAATTCGGTGGGTTCTTGCACTCTCACAGATAGAAGACATCGGTTATCTAGACAGAACGCCGCCACATTGATTTGGGCCAGAAAAAACGGCGACCTGATTGAATGACTTTTCTGTAGTTGAACTAAAAAAGTGACAATGGACTCATTTCGTTCTTGTTGTTGTAACAGTTGTATTGCGATTCGGCCAACTCACTTTGATTTTAAATTTATTTCAGTTTTCAGAGTCGGATCTGATGGTATATCTCTGATTCAAAGGTTCAAGTAGGGCTGTAGGAAGTGCAGGTCTAACGACTCTAACGAATCTTCTTGCAATTGTTTAATATGTTAATTAATAGTGTTAATGATTAAACATGGTGTTAATTTATGTCAAAAATATCGTTTCTTTCTTGTATATGATCTATATGACAAAACGTCACAAAGCGATATGGTAATGGCGGTCTGGAAACTACCATTAGACTTATCGCTCGTAGAGTTACTTCCCTTGGACCACTGAGAGAGTGATATTGACAGTCCGCTTATGAACGAATCGCAGCCATCAATGCGTGAATCTTTTGTGACTCACAAAAGATTCACGCATTGATGGCTGCGATTCGTTCATAAGCGGACTGTCAATATCACTCTCTCAGTGGTCCAAGGGAAGTAGTAACTCTACCAGCGATAAGTCTAATGGTAGTTTCCAGACCGCCATTACCATATCGCTGGCCAGCGAAAACGAGCAAAAAGACGCGTGTTCATTCTCAATATTTCTCATTTCCATTACATTTCCCAGAATTCCTAGATCTAGTTACAATGTTACTTATTATACTTATAGTTATGTATGGGATGAATATACCAGGGAATTAATGTAATATATACAAGAAAATCTCAAAATCAGGGTCTTGTATTTGTAACACGTTTCTTTTGTAATTATAGTATTCGAATTCGATATTCGACCGAATCGAACATTCAAAGGGGAAATTCGAGTCGATGTTCGAGTCGAAAAAAATTTCATATTCGCATGACACTACCCCTAGCCTGAGCCGTATCGACATGTGTATTTCATGTGTATAAGTAGCACCGAATAAATTAAAGTTCATCTAATTTTCATAATTTCTGCAGGAGAAAAAAACCTGTATTATATGTGATGTATTCCATGTTACTAAACATACAGTCAAAAATGTATTCAAATCAGAACATTCATACACAAGTTCTGTACAAAAAACTGATTGCACTAATATTGGTACAAATTGGCTGCTGGTGGCCATCTTGAATTTCAGACTGCACCCAAAAACACTCGTTCTCGTCCCATGGTAATAACAAAGGTACCCAAGAAGTTTCGTAAAGATCGGTTCATAAATACGGCCTCTAGCCTGAGCCGTATTGAATTGTTGACGGATGGACAGACAACCAGATGGACAGACAGACGACGGGGCATGGCAAAACCTCAAATCTGACTATGTCAAAGCTGAGCTAAAAATTTGACTACGTCAAAGTTGAGCTAAAAATGAAAATAGCATCTCAGATGCAATGCTGCCATACAGTACAGCCGCGGTGGACTGGTCATTTTCCATGAGTGGGCAGTGTTTCCACGAATGCAATAATATTAGATTCTAAACAACAATTATAGGAATAGTCATCAAAAATTTAATTAATGAAGCATCGGGTAAAACCCAGTGCTTCATTAATTAAATTTTTGCTGATGATGATTTTTATTACCTGGCAAACACAATCTTGGACATTACTGCCCATGCATGGATTGCAATCAGTCCACAGCAACTGTACTGTATTTCTTTTTCAAGACGCAAGATTCTCCAGTGTTATTTATTTATTGGTGTTTAAGGTCGCATACTTCTGCACAATGGCTAATCGTGACAACATATAGATAAAGTCAAGGTCAGTCAATCGTTATGACCCATGTTGCCTATTTTGGAGGACTTGCATCCCAAGCATTAGTGACTGGGTCCTATTTTACCAGTAAAACGGTGCTTGTTTACAACAGTAAACAAGCACTGCCTAACTTCCCGGGGTTCCTGAGGAGATTCTCCAGTGTTAAGGGGAGGTAAGCAAGCAGAGAATTTCAAACAGATCGCAACTGGTTGTGACCCAGTAGCGATCCATTTAAAATTCTCTGTCTGCTTTTGTGATTGTTGTAGTATAATACACTTAGTACATTAGAAGGTAATGTTTAAACATCCAAACATTTTATCTTGATGGTTGTGACTGAAAGTTAAAAAATTTATAGTAATTTATATATTTTTTATACTTACCAATGACCCAGACTTAGCTGGTGCTAACTCCTTAAAATCTAGGGCCAAACACAAATTTTGCCCCCCAAACCCCAAAATTTGTATCAAATCAGAATTTTCAATGTCCTATGTGGTCCTCCATACCTTTTGTCCACTGCGCATGTGCAGTGTCAAGGAGGTCTCGAAATTGGCGCCAATTGTCATTCTTACGACCAGTGCCTGGTAAGCGTTATGTAATCAGCGGGGAGGTAAGAGTTCCCAACTCATGGGAGGGCCATCCCCGTCTGGGTCATTGGTAAGTATAAAAAATATATAAATTACTATAAATTTTTTAACATTTTTATACTGTACCAATGACCCAGACATAGCTGAATAGTAAAAAGGCTGGAGGGCCCAGGACACAGAGGAAAATCCAATAGGCTCAATTACATGTAAACAGAATTATCCCCTCAAGGAGAAGAGGAGAACAGGTTTTACATGTATCTTTCTTATTTGTATCAAAAAAGAAAGACACAATACCATTCTGTAATTGAGCACAATAACATCAATGATCTCTATTAACATCCAGTATAACCCGTTATACTAATTCTTTTTAAAAGGAAAGCCAATAAATAAAGGAAGTCCAGAGATATGAGACTCTTTATACTCATTAAAAGTGTCTGAGGATTGTATATTAACGCCCGTATGACACGTGACATATACAATTGCTTCACACCGAGCTACACTTTAAAAATATTACATGAATGAGTTAAACATTAGCTTTACACTTTAAAACAATCCTGGTACCGACTCGGAATTACTGACTCCAGAGGAGGTATTCCCTTGCTTTTCAGTATAAAGCAGGTGACCTAAGGGAACACCATCACCCACCCCCCACCCCCCCTTCCCCTTGCCCTGGGTCAAATACCCCAGAGCGAAGAGGGCAGCAGGACAGAGTCGCTGCCGGAAAAGAAAGCCTGCATAACTATAGTTGCAACTGTTTAGTGGACGACATTCTGAGCAACAGATAACGGACCTAAACAACGCAGGTCGCCAGAAATGGACTCAATATTTCTAAGATAAAAACTCGTGAATGTGGAAGGCTGAGACCAATATGCAGCCTTCATCAGATCGGTAATAGCAACACTATTAGCATAAGCCCAAGATGTAGATAGCGCTCTTACTTAATGCGCCAAAATCTTAAGCACAGACTGCTGAGTTGTAGATAATTTATCATAAGCAGTACGGATAGTTAATAGAATGGACTGTAATGTCCCTTCTATTAGGCAGCAGAGACAGAAAGAAATGTTTACGTCCCTTTCTGACAAACTCCGATCTATGTTTGTAAATACGCATTGCTCTAACAGGACAGAGTAAAGGCCTATGCCCGTCTGGAGACGGAAGAGCCTTAATAACAATAGGTTCCGGATACTTATTAGGAGCCTGATTCTTAGTCAAAAATCCAACGTTAGTGGTCAAGGTAATGGTATTACCTACACTACGATCGTGAGAATCATCAACAGATAGTGCATGAAGCTCACTAACTCTTCTAGCCGAAGAGAAGGCTAAGAGGAGAGCTGTCTTATAAGATAAGAATTTGAAGTCCACCGTATCAAGAGGCTCAAATGGCGCTTCTTTTAGCTTAAGAAGAACCCAAGCTAAATTCCATTTAGGAATTAATCCAAGGGTTCTAGGTCTATTTATCGAAAAGTTTTTCACTAACTTAGATAAAGAGACATTAGATCCAATCTGTAAACTATGGTGATGTGCATAGGTATCAGATAGCATAGACCTATAACCCTTAATGGTAACAGGCTTCAGTTTGATCTCATCAAACAGGTAGACTAGAAAATTAGCAATGTTTGGAATGGAGGGATTAAAAAAATCAACAGAATGATCCCTACACCACCTATAGAAAACCTTCCACTTAACAGCATAATTTAGCAAAGAGGAGGTCCTCCTACAGTTAGAAATTGCGTCCACTGCTCGTCCTGTACATTGCTTGCCGTGCAAGAAGGACTGCACAACAGAAATGCAGGAAGGTTGAGACCTTGCCGGTTGTGATGCCGTGTGCGCGATTTCCCCTGCAAAAGAACATCCTCTCGTGGAGGAAGCTTCCGTGGCAAGTCCCACAACAGACATCTGAGTAGATTTATCCATGGTCTCTGTGGTGACAGAGATGCTACCAACAGAATTTTGCAGTGTGATTGTTTTATCTTGAGCAATATCTGCTGAATCAATGGCGCTGGAGGATACGTGTATCCTATCATTCCGTCCCAAGAGATCGAGAGCGTCTACTGCAAACGCTCGAGGATCTGGACATGGCGACACATACGTCTGCAACTGATTGTTGAGATGTGTCGCAAATAAGTCTATCATTGGACGGTCCCATTGGTAGCAAATCTGATTGAATACTCGTTTGTTGAGAGTCCATTCTGATGGTAACATGCGACCCTTCCGTGAAAGGGAGTCTGCCAAAATGTTCAGACGACCCATAATATGACAGACCAATAGAAGAACTTGATGCTCTAGGACAAACAGAAGGATTCTTTCCGTTAGATTGAATAACGGAATGGAATGAGTGCCTCCCTGGTTCCGAATATACGCTACTACTGTCGAATTGTCGGACAGAATTTGCACATGTGCATTCTGAATTATGTTCATCCAATGACGTAGAGCAAGCCAAATTGACATCAATTCTTTGATCTTTATGTGCTTGTTTAGGAACTGTGGATCTCAAAGACCCTGGCACTTCGAATCCGTTGGGCTCAAGGTTGCACCCCAACCTGTTTGACTGGCATCCGTCATAATTGTAAAACTTGAATCCGGCGATTGCAGTGGAACTCCCTGAGTTAACAACTGAATATCTGCCCAAGTCTGAATCTCTTGTTTGACTTGAATTGACAAGACGATGTTCGTATCGAGCGAATGAATCTTGACACTCCAATTCTGAGTCAGAAATATTTGGAGTGGCCGAGTACGTAGCCGCCCCATCGGAATAAGATCCGCGGCGGCTCCGCACAAACCTATCAGTCGCAAGTCGCAGTCACAAACCTTTGTCGGAGTGAAGACAAAAGCGAGTGTAACAATTAATTAATTTCGCTCTGGTTAACGTCACACGAACGAGATTGTTGTGCGTCTCTAAGCTCATTCCCAGGTGGGTGAATGACTTGGACGGCACCAGATCTGACTTTTTCTCGTTTATTATAAAACCGAGACATCGGAGCAGTTGAACCAGATTCTGAACATCGTTCTGAAGCGTTAACTCATTGCCGAACCTCTGAAGAATGTTGTCCAGGTAGGCCGACGTTACCGCAGACGAATGAGCTCGGAAATGAGTCTTTACCGAGTTCATTATTCGAGTGAAAGCCCAGGGCACTAGATTCAGACCGAAGCACATCGCTCGGAACTGATAAATGACTCCTAGGACAGTGAAGCGGAGATACTTTCTGAACCCCGGATGTACCATGACGTGAAAGTACGCATCCTTGAGATCTATGCTCGTAACATAGTCGTTCACTCGAATGCTCGTTCTGACCGATCGAATGGTCTCCATATAAAATTTTGGAGCCATGATCAGCTTGTTTATCCAGCTCAGATCTATGACTGGACGAAACGAGCTGTCTGGTTTCGGAACCAGAAACAGATGGCTGTAGAAACCTGGAGATTCCTGGTTTTCTACGACCTCTATCAAGTTCTTCTGCAGAAAAGATTGGACTTCTAATAGAAGCGAACTTCTCTTCTGAGGATTTGATGGAAGTTGAGTCCATCTTGGACTTCGAGTTAGCGGAGGTTTTCTTTTGAAGGACAGTTTTAGACCCTTCTGAAATCACCCCTCTAACCCAAGGGTCGTTCGTAATCGACAACCAATTGGTTAAGCAACTCGATAACCCTCCGCCCACTGGAACACGATAGAGGTTTGCGCCATCACTTCCTGGACTTGCGAGGCTTGTGGGAGGAGAAACCACGCCCTCCACGACCGGCACCTCGCCCTGTCAACCTAGGGGTGTATGACCGGCTGTCTCGGCAGGTATTACGGCCCCCTACCTGAGTCGCTACCTCTGGAGTAAGACCTAGAGGACTTATAAGAACCTCTATAGGAACTTCCATTGGACGTACTCGTACCAGAAGTGCCTGTCTTACTCTTCTCCACTGAACCCGACTTTTTAGAAGCGGATTTGAACAGCACAGAGTCTGAAGCTTTCTTAGTAATCTGATCATAGATTAAGGAAAGCTTGCCGTCGAAGAGAAGCTCTCCGGAGACCGGAGCGACTCGAAGAGAGTTTTTCACCTTACGATCCACCCGAATGGATGCAAGCAGGGCAGCATCACATCTAATTAACCCCAGATTTGCCACTCTAATGGCGGAGATATATGTAGAGTATGCTATGGCCCTCAAAGAACTCTTAAGGATGTTTGAACATCCTGGAATTCTTTTCCTTACAAGCGGATCCTGTTAGACGAGATAGTCGTTTCCAACGTCGTGGTTGGAATAGACAGAGACAACGTCAAAGACAATTCTAGGTCTTCGGCTTGGTCATCCAGGCGCAGAGGAACTCTCGGAATGCCCTGTCCTGCCGTTTCAAATTTATTCCTTGAATTGATGAAAGGCAGCTGTATGGCATTGGCTGATAAGAAACCGGACTTGCTCGTCTTGGAGGCAAGTTTGAATATAGCGTCATTCAAAAGTTCAACTGTCCGTGAGACATTCCATGACTGAGTCGGAAACTCAGGGAAAGGTGTCCCTAATCCGGCTAAAAAAGTCTGTGTCCAGTGACACTATCAGTCTCTTATCTGGCACTGCAGCATTTTGGTCCGGAGGAACAACATCAGGAAGGTATTGCCGGATGAACTCTACGGCTACCTTATGTTGCTCCGAAAGGGAAAAGTCCAATTCCTCTGAACCCCTTTCTCCATCCAGCTGGACCATTTGACAATCTCGGTCATCCCTTGCTGACTCTGCAGCGGACTGAACCGACCCAGCTTCCTCCGACAATTCCTGATCAGAAAAGGTTTCTGATGGCTGCTGGGATGCTGCGATAAGATTAGCTATCTGTGATAGCAAGTCCGTTACGGAGGCCTGTGGAGCAGCGGTCTTACATGATTTAGCCGCTGGAAGCTCCTGGGACGTTGAATCCTGCATACTTCTTTTATGCACACGTCCCGATTGTAAAGGCCTCATATCCCTGGCTACCGGATGGCATGACCTGGTCGCCGTGAAATCCCTGGTCGGCGAAGCTGGCTGGATATCATCGGTCACGTAGCCAAGGTGCGGTCGTGTGTGCTGCTGTGAGGATGAGGAAGCCGATAGACTAGTCGCTGCAGACTGTCTATGTAACGGAGCGTCCCGAGCAGGTGGAGTGGACTAGCGTCACGTACAACAACATCTGGTCCCAGATGTTGCTGCAAGAGAGAGGGGGCTCTCTCGCTCGCGGTCCTGGTGGACCTGGACGAGCTAGCTATCAGACTGACAAGCTTCCTCTGTACTATCCTCGGATCCGTCGTCGCTGGGTGTGCACGTTCAATGTTTAAAGTGCTCGCATCACCCAAACTGCCTCCTTGGACCGCAACGGACGAACCCGGCTGCCAAGCCATTCGATGACTGGTTGCTACACCGGGCGAGCTAGCGGACAACAATGCTGTCGATCCTACTAGGGACCTCTTAGGCAATTGTTGTATTTCCATGAGCACTTTTGCCGCTAGCTCTTCATTAAACTGCAACGACGGAGACACACTTGTTGAAGACATCACGGAAACATCACCCTGTTCGTGTTCATCTGAAAAAGAGACTGATAAACTAGAGTGACCTTGCGGAGAGAGGACCGGCAAGGACCCCTCACCGCTAACAATATACCGTGACACACGTCTCCAAAGTTTGTCATTCCAATTGGCACACACTGAGCAAGAATTAGTGCGAGTACATTGACTACAAGAGACACAAAAAACATGAGAATCAGAGGAAGATTTCCTCGCATTGCAATTTGCACAATATTCTTTCATCATGAAAAAATAAAAACAGTCATAGTACTCGCACTAACCCTTGAAACAAAGATACATAATATAATATAATCCATTATAACATTTTGGAAAAACAATTTCCAAAAAAAAAATTTTTGAAAAATTTTCAGAAGAGCCCAAGTTCCCAATGGGAACAATGAGCCCAAATGGATCACAAAAAAGCCTAAGTGTGGACAAAATATTTTAAAACATTTTTAAAAATTATTCAACACTTACAGACAATATTAATTTATCTGGCTATGAGCAGAACTAAATAGAAGACAAGTAATCACTATCAGAAGTAACCGTTGTCAACGTAAACAAAAGTGTACAAAAACCGGAAACATGACTCCAGGCACAACATGGCCCAAAATCAGTCACCAATTTAAACACTATCCCATGCAAATCAGAGGCTTCCAGAGAAGAAACTGCAGTACATCGGATGGTAGATGCAGATCACAACGTCTAATCACTCAAGGGTGCGGACGTAACATGGGGAAAAAACAGAATAATCATTCTGTTACCAAGCCAAAACTCCCAAGAAATTTTAGTAACAAAAATTCCAAAATTATGCCAAAAGCATGGGAGAATAGCAAGGAGGGAATAAAGCAAAGGGAGAGAGGTAACACTGAACAAACAATGGTAAATTCATAGCAAGTATGACAACATCAGGGCCATGCCCCGAAAGTTAAAAAATTTATAGTAATTTATATATTTTTTATACTTACCAATGACCCAGACTTAGCTGGTGCTAACTCTAACAAAACCAGGGCCAAACACAAATTTTGCCCCCCAATCCCCAAAATTTGCATCCAAAACAAAAAGAAATCATGTCCTAAAGGACCTCCATACTACGCCTCTACTGCGCATGCGCAGTGACGCAGACGTCCCGAAATTGGCGCCAATTATCATTCTTACTGGCAGTGCCTGGTCAGCGCTATGTACTCAGCGGGGAGGCAAGAGTTCCCAACTCCAGGGAGGGCCATCCCCGTCTGGGTCATTGGTAAGTATAAAAAATATATAAATTACTATAAATTTTTTAACATTTTTATACTGTACCAATGACCCAGACTTAGCTGAATAGTAAACAGGCTGGAGGGCCTAGGACATAGAGGAAAATCCAATAAGCTCAACTATATAGTAAAGAGGTAACCCCTTAAGGAGAAAAGGAGTATTAGGCTTTACATGTATCTTTCTTATTTAATATTAAATTAGAAAGATACACTACCCTTAATAATTGAGCACAATAACATTCATGTTCTCTATTAACATCCAGTATAACCCTTATACTAATTATTTTTAAAGCAAGCCAATAAATAAAGTAGTCCAGAGAATTGAGACTCTTTATAGTCATTTAAAAGTGTCCGAGTATTGTATATTGAAGCCCGTTTGACACTTGACATATACAAATGCTTCACACCGAGCTACACTTTAAAAATAAGACATGAATGAATTTAAACATTAATATTACACTTTAAAACCATCCCGGAAGCGACTCAGAAATACTGACTTGGAGGAGGCATTCCCTTGCTTTTCACTATAAAGCAGGTGACCTAAGGGAACACCCGCCCCCCCCCCCCCCCCCCCCCCCCCCCTTCCCCTTGCCCTGGGTCAAATAGCCCAGAGCGAAGAGGGCAGCCGGACGGAGTCACTGCCGGAACAGAAAGCCTGCATAACTATAGTTGCAACTGTTTAGTGGACGACATTCTGAGCAACAGATAACGGACCTAAACAATGCAGGTCTCCAGAAATGGACTCAATATTTCTGAGATAAAAATTCGTAAATGTGGATGGCTGAGACCAATATGCAGCCTTCATTAAATCTGTAATAGCAACACTATTAGCATAAGCCCAGGAAGTAGAAAGAGCTCTTACTTCATGAGCAGAAATCTTAAGCACAGACTACTGAGAAGAAGATAAATCTTCATAAGCAGTACGGATAGTTAACTGAATCCATCTAGCAATAGAATGGACTGAAATATCCTTTCTATTAGGCATCAAAGACAGAAAGAAACGTTTCCGTCCCTTTCTGATAAACTGATATCTCTGTTTATAGATACGTAATGCTCTAACAGGACAGAGTAAAGGCCTACGCCCGTCTGAAGACGGAAGAGCCTTAATAACAATAGGTTCCGGATATTTATTAGGAGCCTGATTCTTAGCTAAAAAACCCACATTAGTAGTGAAGGTGATAGTGTTCCCAACACTACGATAATGAGAATCATCCACCGATAGTGCATGAAGCTCACTGACTCTTCTAGCAGAAGAGAAAGCTAAGAGAAAAGCTGTCTTATAAGATAAGAATTTGAAATCTACTGTCCCAAGAGGTTCAAATGGCTTTTCCTTCAATTTAAGAAGAACCCAAGCTAAATTCCACTTAGGAATTAATCTAAGAGTTCTGGGTCTATTTATCGAAAAGTTTCTAACCAACTTCGATAAAGAGACATTAGATCCAATTTGTAAACTATCATGATGTGCATAGGTAGCAGATAACATAGACCTATAACCCTTAATAGTAACAGGCTGCAGTTTGATTTTGTCAAACAAGTATACTAGAAAGTTTGCAATGTCTGGTATAGAGGGATCGAATATATCTACAGAATGATCCCTACACCAACGACGAAAAACCTTCCACTTAGCCGCATAGTTTAGCGAAGAGGAGGTCCTCCTACAGTTAGAAATCGCGTCCACTGCTCGTCCTGTAAAGTGCTTGCCATGCAAGAAGGACCGCACAACGGAAAAACGTGAAGGTTGAGACCTTGCGGGTTGTGATGGAGTTGGCGCGATTTCCTCTGCGAAAGAAGATCCTCCCGTGGAGGAAGCTTCCGCGGTAGGTCCCACAACAGACACCCGAGTAGATTTATCCACGGTCTCTGTGGCGACAGAGATGCTACCAACAGAATCTTGCATTGAGATTGTTTTATCTTTAGCAATACTTGTTGAATTAACGGCGCTGGAGGATACGCATATCCTATCATTCCGTCCCAAGGGATCGACAGAGCGTCTACTGCAAATGCTCTTGGATCCGGACACGGAGACACATACGTCTGCAACTGATTGTTGAGATGTGTCGCAAATAAGTCTATCATTGGCCGTTCCCATTGGTAGCAAATCTGATTGAATACTTGTTTGTTGAGAGTCCACTCCGACGGCAACAAGCGACCCTTTCGTGAAAGGGAGTCTGCTAGCACATTCAGATGACCCGGTATGTGACGGACCGAAAGAAGAACGTGATGTTCTAGCGCAAACAGAAGGATTCTTTCCGTTAGATTGAACAACGGAACTGAATGAGTGCCTCCCTGATTCCATATATATGCCACTACTGTCGTATTGTCGGATAGGATTTGGACATGAGCATCGTGAATAATGTCCATCCAGTGACGTAACGCAAGCCAAATTGACATCATTTCCTTGATGTTTATGTGCTTGCACAGGAATTGCGGATCCCAAAGACCCTGGCATCTCGAATCCGTTGGGATTAATGATGCACCCCAACCTGTTTGACTGGCATCCGTCATAACGGTAAAACTCGGATCCGGCAACTGCAGCGGAACTCCTTGAGTTAACCACTGAATGTTTGCCCAAGTCTGAATCTCTTGTTTCACTTGATCTGACAAGAGAACGTCTACATCGAGCGAATGAATTTTCACACTCCAATTCTGAGTCAGGAAAATTTGAAGAGGACGTGTGCGTAACCACCCCATCGGAATGAGATCCGCGGCGGCTCCGCACAGACCTATCAGACTCATAAATTCTCTCGCCGTAACTTTGCCTGCGTGCAGACAATAGCGAGCGTAACAACTGACTAATTTCGCTCTGGTTAACGGCAGACGAACGAGATTGTTGTGCGTCTCGAAGCTCATTCCCAGATGAGTGAATGACTTGGACGGCACCAGATCCGACTTCTCCTCGTTTACTATAAAACCGAGACGTCGGAGCAATAGAAGAAGATTCTGAACATCGTTCTGAAGCGTTAACTCGTTGCCGTCCCTCTGAAGAATGTCGTCCAGGTAGGCCGACGTTACCGCAGACGAATGAGCTCGGAAGTAGATCATTACCGAGTTCATTACCCGAGTGAAAGCCCAGGGTGCTAGATTCAATCCGAAGCACATCGCCCGGAATTGATACACCACTCCTAGGACTGCGAAGCGTAGATACTTTCGGAATGTCGGATGTACCATGACGTGAAAGTACGCATCTTTGAGATCTATGCTCGTTGCATAATCGTTCACCCGAATACTCGCTCTGACCGATCGAATCGTCTCCATATAAAACTTTGGAGCAACGATCAGCTTGTTTATCCAGCTCAAATCTATGACTGGACGGAACGAGCCGTCTGGTTTCGGAACCAGAAACAGATGGCTGTAGAATCCCGGAGATTCCTGGTTTTCTACGACCTCTACCGCGTTCTTCATTAAAAGAGACTGCACCTCTGATAACAGAGCGTCTCTTTTCTGCGGATTTGACGGAAGATGAGTCCACTTTGGACTTCGAGTTAATGGAGGCTTTCGTTTGAAGGATATCTTTAGACCTTCCGAAGTCACTCCTCTCACCCAAGGGTCGTCCGTAATCGACGCCCATTCTTGTGAAAAGCTCGACAACCTTCCGCCAACCGGAACGCGATAGAGGTTTAAGCCATCACCTCCTGGACCTGCGAGGCCTGCGGTAGGAGAAACCACGTCTTCCACGACCCGCACCTCGCCCCGTCGACCTCGGGGCGTCCGACCGATTGTCCCGGCCTGAAGGACGTCCCGAACGAGAGTCGCTATCCTGACGGTCTCTCGAATAAGACCAAGAGGACGCACCGGAACCTCTATAGGAACCTCTCTTGGGCGCATTAGACCCAGAAGTGCCTGTCTTATTCGTGTCTGCTGTATCCGACTTCTTAGGAGCAGATTTGAACAACAGAGAATCCTTAGCTTTCTTTGTAATTTTATCATAAATAGCGGAAAGCTTGCCGTCAAAGAGAAGTTCTCCTGAGACCGAAGCGACTCTAAGAGAGTTCTTCACCTTAGAATCCACTAGTGTGGATGTAGCTAGGGCTGCGTCACGTCTAACCAACTCCAGATTTGCCACTGAAAGGGCGGAGTTACACGTGGAATAAGCTACTGCCCTTGAAAGAAGTCTTAAAGAGGATTGTATATCCTGAAACTCTTTCCCCTGAAGGCGCAGTGATAACGCCTTAGTAAGGTGATCTGCGTAAGATAAGGCATCTAAATTGGCTCTGTTAGACGCAATAGCTGTTTCCAACACCGCGGTTGGAATAGAAGCTGACGATGGTAATGATAGCTCTAAGTCTTCCGCCTCGTCGTCCATACGCAGAGGAACTCTCGGTATACCCTGTCCTGCCGTATCAAATTTATTCCTTGCATTAATGAAAGGCAGGTTGAGAGTATTAGCGGACAAGAAACCTGCTTTCCCCATCCTGGAAGCAAGTTTAAATATAGCGTCGTTCAATAATTCAAATGTTCTTGCAACATTATTGGACTGCGACGGAAACTCGGGAGCCGAGTTCAAAAAATTCAGAGTCCAATGACGCTATAATTCTCTTGTCCGGAAGCGCAGCAGTCTGGCCCGACGGAACAACTTGAGGGAGAAAGTGCCGGATGAAGTCCACGGCAGCTTTATGTTGTTCCGAAAGGGATAGCTCCAAGTCATCCGTATCCCTTTCACCATCCGGTCGGACCTCATGATGTTCCCGGTCGTCCGCCCCCGATGCTTCGGCGGAGCGTACCGACCCAGCGCCGTTGGATAATTCTCGATCCGACACCGTTTCTGTCGGCTGCTGGGATGCTGCGATAAGCTGTGCTATCTGCACAAGAATGTCCGGCGTCGAGACCTGCGGAGGCGCAGTCTTTCGCCGAGGGCAGCTCCGCATCAGATGGCTCCCGCATACTTTTCCTATGCGAACGTCCGGAGTCCATCGGTCTCGAATCCCTGGCTGTCGGATGGTGTGACCTGGTCGCCGAAGAATCCTTGATCGGCGAAGCTGGTAATATATCGGCGGTCACGCAGCCAAGGTGCGGTCGTGTGCGCTGACGAGAAGAGGAAGCCTTAACAGTCTCTGCGGACTGCTTATACAACGGAGCGTCCTGAGCGACGGACGTATGCTCCGCTAAAGACACATTTTGTACCACAACATCTGGTCCCAGATGTTGTTGTACGAGAGAGGGGCCTCTCTCGCTCGCGGCCCGGCTGGACCTGGACGAGCTAGGAACCGGACTCAAAGGCTTCCTCCGTTCTCGCTTACTATCCGCCGTCACTTGCTGTGCATCTATTATGTTTATAGTGCTCGCACACCCAAAATTTCCTCTTGGACTGCATCGGACGAACCCGGCTGCCGAACCATTCGGTGAATGGACGCTACACCGGGCGAGCTAGCGGACGACATTTGTCTAATCTCCATGAGCACTTTTGCCGCTAGCTCTGAATTCATTTGTGACGACGGACGCACACTTGAAGAAGATAACATGGAAACATCACCCTGTTCTGGTTCCTCTGAAATAGAAACTGAGAGAGTAGAGTGACCTTGCGGAGAAAGAGCCGGCATCGCTCCTTCTCCAGAAACAACATATCGTGACACACGTTTCCAATGTTTCTCATCCCAATGTTCACATATAGGACAGGGATTAGTGCGAGAACACTGACTACAATTAATACAATGATCATGAAAGTCAGAGGAAGATTTCTTCCTATTACAATTTGAACAACGTCCCTTCATTGTGAAAGAACAACAATAAGTCCTAGTTACTCGCAAAAACCCCTGACACAAAGATACATAATAACATGATCCATTAATAAATGAAAAAACAATTGCAAAACAAAATAATTATGATAAAATATTTTTTCAGCGAAGCCCAAGTTGCTGAAAAGTAACGTTGAGCCCCGATGGATCCGATGGCAAAGTGTGGTCAAAAATTTTAAATTTATATTAAATAATTAATGAGACACTTTCGGATAATATAAATGTATCTTATAGTGAGATAAACTACAGCAAAGGCAAACAGCCCCCCTCAAAAAAGGCTGTTGCCAATGAAAACAAACAGTGTAAAAACACCAGAAAACATGACTCCAGGCACTGAAAAAACTGGCCCGGAATCAGTCATCAATTACACTCTATCTGATGCAAAACAGAGACTCCCAGGGGAGAATCTGTAGAACATCAGATGGAAGATGCAGAACACAAACGTTATACACCCATGGGTGAAAACGTAACTATGGGGAAAATAACAGAAAACATTCTGTAACCAAGCAACTCTCCCAGGAAATTTTAGAAATGAAATTTCTCAAAAATATGCCAAAAGCATGGGAGAATTGCAAGGGGGGACTTTAGAAGGCTAGGGGAGAGGAAACACTGAATAAGCAGTGCAACAATTAGCAAGAATGGCAACAAGAGGCCCATGCCTCGAAAATAGGCAACTTAACATAATTTCATCAAAAAATTTTAAGTACAGCCCTGATTATTTTTTGTCACTTCTTTTTCCCTCTCCTCCTTCTATCCTCCTTAGAATCACATTTTCTCCCAAAATTACGTGTCTGGCATCCTTTAAACTGAGATTTACAAGCACAAAGATCAGTGAGATGTTGACTGATGAAGGGCCAAACAGAGAATGATAATTGGCGCCAATTTCGGGACGTCTGCGTCACTGCGCATGCGCAGTAGAGGCGTAGTATGGAGGTCCTTTAGGACATGATTTCTTTTTGTTTTGGATGCAAATTTTGGGGATTGGGGGGCAAAATTTGTGTTTGGCCCTGGTTTTGTTAGAGTTAGCACCAGCTAAGTCTGGGTCATTGGTACAGTATAAAAATATAGGGAACTTGAAATAATTTCGTAAGAAAATTATAAGTTACAGCCCTGATCATATCCTGCCACTGTTTTGTCCTCTCATCCTTCTATTTCCTTCTTAGATCCACCATTTCTTTCATAATTATGTGTCTGACATCATTTAAACAGAGATTTACAGCACAAATAGTGAGGTGTTACTGAATTTAGGGCCAAACAAAGAATGACAATTGGCGCCAATTTCGAGACCTCCTTGACACTGCGCATGCGCAGTGGACAAAAGGTATGGAGGACCACATAGGACATTGAAAATTCGCATTTGATGCAAATTTTGGGGATTGTGGGGCAAAATTTGTGCTTGGCCCTAGATTTTAAGGAGTTAGCACCAGCTAAGTCTGGGTCATTGGTACAGTATAAAAATAATATATTCTTGTGGGTCATGCCTAATCCTCATTTTCAAAAACTGACAGCTCTACAAAATATTTCTGTATTCACACATCATCAAACTAGCACACTATATTCCTTTATGCTTATTGCAGAATGTCCATGCAAGTGATGAAAATAATCTTCAACATGTTTCAGTTTATAGAGAAATTTAAAAACTTGACCAATAAATTATAATAAGCCCTGAACTGGCTGGATATTGAACAGACTGGATATCCTCTATTTAACATGTGAATGAAGCTGAAAATACAGTGCAGCTGTTGTGGACTGGTCAGATTCCACGGGAGGGCAATATTTCCACAGACACAATATTATAAAATTCCAAACATTAATTATAGGAATAATCATCAAAAATTTAATTAATGAAGCAGCGGGAACAAACTAACATGTGGACATCAGTGCCCACACATGGATTACGACCAGTCCACGACAACTGTACTTTACCATCTAAATAAATGTGATACTGAAGCTCAAATGTGCACCTAAAATTGTTTTCACTTTACTATCATAAACAAAATTCAGCTTGTTTACACAAGGAATATTATTTTCAAAACTTCCATCAAATTCATACCACTTTAGAGAAATTAGAAAATTTTGTGAAAACTCATTCTACTCACTTTGAATGTTTGGTATACGGTATGACTGAGGACATGAGTAAAAGAGACTTTGCCTTTCTACTGACAATTAACAACCTGAAATAAAATACAGACATGTACAGAGGAGATTTTCCTTTTCGTCAACAATTAACAACAGCCTGAATTAAGGCCTTTTTGGATGAAAATGTGATTTCCCATAGGGTTTTTTAAGTTGAAAATCTCTTTCTCAGACCCCCAGCATGGTCCTTTTGGCTGCCACATGCTCTCTTTTTATAACCTTATTCATTTGGGCCAAACAGAATGATGATTGTTTTCAAAGGACTTTCCATACATTATTTGTGCCAAAGTTGGTTCACATTGGCACAGTAGTTTCAGATAAGAAGATGAAAATGAGATTTCCCATAGGGTTTCCACAGTAACTATGAGCTGCATCTGCAGCCATGTTTGCATCCCGATCAACATTAAATGAGGATCATTGTTAGCGGGTGTCCCAGTCATCAATCACGTGAAGTTTCAAAACATTGGGCATCGTAGTTTCAGAGGAGAAGATTTTTGAAAATCGACCAATCAGAATCAAATCTGGCAGCCATGTTTGTCATCTGACAGGAACAAAATGAGGAAAGTTTTAGACAACCTTCCACAGACCATTCCTGTCAAGTTTGGTTTAAATTGGCTCTTCACGGTAGTTCCAGAGAAGAACATGAAAATGTGATTTCCCAAAGGGTTTCCATGGTAACTATGAGCTGCTTTTGTGGCCATGTTTGCAACCCGATCAACAGTAAATGATACTCGTTGGTAGGGGATGTCCCAGTCATCAAGCATGTGAAGTTTCAAAACATTTGACATTATAGTTTCAGAGGAGAAGATTTTTGAAAATCGACCAATCAGAATCAAAGAATGCCTCTGGCTGTCATGTTTTTCAAACGATGGGAACAAAATGAAGATCGTTTGTAGAGGACCTCCCATAGTCTATTATTCCTGTCAAGTTTGGTTCACATCAGCTGAGTAGTTCCAGAGAAGATGAAAATGTGATTTCCCAGAAGGTTTCCATGGTAACTATGAGCCACAATTGAGGCCATGTTTGCATCCCGATGAACATTGAAAAAGAACTGTTGGTAGAGGGTGTCCTAGTCATCAATCATGTAAAGTTTCAATACATTTGGCCTTGTAGTTTCTTCAGAGAAGATTTTTAAAAATAGACCAATCAGAATCAAAGAATGCCTCTGGTGGCCATGTTTTTCATTTGACAGGAACAAAATGAGGAACGTTTGTAGAGGACCTACCATAGACCATTCCTGCCAAGTTTTGTTCATATCCACTCAGCAGTTCTAGAGAAGAAGATGAAAATATGAAACATTTCCAGATGACAGACACCATGTGATGGCAATAGCTCATGCTGCCCTTTGGACCAGGTGAGCTAAAAAGTGATAAATAAATGATTTGTCTGATATTTTGCCCAAGTTAATAAAACTGATAAATTTATAAATTTGTCCCTTGAGTGCAACAAGACTTTGCAATGCTTTATCATTGCAAAGCCTTGTTGCACTCAAGGGAGGAAATGCCACCCTTGCTATTCTGTAGATTATGGGGCCTAAAACAAAACATACCAAGAACATTTGATGGCAAAGAAACAATTACAAAAATAAAAAATAAAATAAAAAAATGGCCTCCCCACATGCAATTTTGCCCCCCAAAATGGCCTGAGAAACTGAATATCTACTTTGTGTGGCCTAAAAGAAAGACATGAGTATATTACTGGCAATATGAAAAATCGAGGGGAGCCAAAAATTGTCCTCTGGAGATATAGTGAGGAGAGCCAACAGCTCTCCAGAGATAATTATGATTCTAAATCAGCTCTAAATGGTATAAAGACAAGATGATAACAAATCAATAACATAATACATTGTGTGGTTCAATACTGGAAGTTGAACCACTCAATGAATGTATTATGTTATGATTTGTTGTCATCTTTAATTATGGGATGTTTAAAGAAAAATAAAACAATCATAAAAACCCACTTAAGTTCCCAGACCCACCCTTTATTCAGGGATGCCATTATTTGAACAGGATACAAGTTGCAATATATCTGCCAGGGTTCCATGTCATAAAATCTTCAGTTTAACTTTATTCCCCCTGATTTGTTGTTTGCCCATGATCTCAAACAAAACAGAAGTCAAGTGCCACAGAAAAAAAACATTCCAAGTACAACAGGGATAGTGCTCCTGGAAGCTGTGACTGATGAATGGTAAAAGAAAAATAACTTCGCTGGAGCGCTTGTGAAAAAACAAGAAATTATGGCAAAGCTATGCAAAGAAAAGATGATAACATTATTTTTTTTAATTTTATTAAAATTAAAATATCAGCCTTTGGTGTGTTCTTGGGCATCTTCATATGTTAATTGGAAAAATGAAACTTTAGGCCTAGAAAGGTAAAAATCTCTTTCACGGTCATTTTGGTTGCCGCTTGCTCTCTGTTTATAACCAATGCAAACTTTAAAAAAAATGAAAGTGTCAATGACATTGTAGCTCAACTTGTTAAGACATGTACATGTATAGTATGTGACACAGCAATGACAAACATCTAGGTAATGATCTGATAACAAAGGTACATATAAAGTATTGTAACGGTCTGTACATAAATACTGACCGTAGCCTGTAACAAATATATAGGTAAAGTATTGTAAAGGTGGGTGACAGTCAGATGCTAAACTAGAAAAGAAATCTTTGAGTCCCAGAGTGGGTCTAACTGAACCCCAAAATATTTGTTCTCATAACACTGTGATAACAACAGCACCCCAAAACACACTCGTTCCTGTCCCGAGGTGAAAACAAAGGTACCCAAGAAGTTTCGTGAAGATCAGTTCATAAATACGAGCTGTAAAGAAGTTGTGACAACAAACTGATTGACCTAATTTTGGTACAAAATGGCTACTGGCAGCCATCTTGAATTTTGGACCGCATCCAGAAACACTTGTTCTCATCCCAAGGTGATAACAAAGGTACCCAACAAGTTTCGTGAAGATCGGTTGATAAATACAGCGTCTAGCCCGAGCCGTATTGACATGTGCACTTACAGTGTATAAGTAGCACTGAATAAATCAAAGTTCATCTAATTTGCATAATTTCTGCACGAGAAAAAAAATCCTGTACTATATGTGATGTATTCCATGTTACTAAACATTCATACAAAAATTTATTCAAATCAGAACTTACATACAGAAGTTCTGTACAAAAGACTGATTGCACTAATTTTGGTACAAAATGGCTGCTGGTGGCGATCTTGAATTTCAGAGCACACCCAAAAACACTCGTTCTCATCCCACAGTGATAACAAAGGTACCCCAGAAGTTTTGTAAAGATCGGTTCATAAATACGGCCTCTAGCCTGAGTCGTATAGAAGTTGTGTACAAAAAACTGATTAGACCTAATTTCGGTACAAAATGGCCACTGGCAGCCATCTTGAATTTTGAACTGTACCCAGAAACACTCGTTCTCGTCCCAAGGTGATAACAAAGGTACCCAAGAAGTTTCGTGAAGATCAGTTCATAAATACAGCGTCTAGCCTGAGCCGTATTGACGTGCACTTACAGTGTATAAGTAGCACTGAAAAAATCAAAGTTCATCTAATTTGCATAATTTCTGCAAGAGAAAAAACCCTGTATTATATGTGATGTATCCCATGAAACTAAACATTCATACAAAAAATTATTCAAATCAGCGCTTTCATATGGAAGTTCTGCACAAAAATCTGATTGCACCTAATTTTGTACAAAATGGCTACCAGCGGCCAATTTGAATTTCGGATCGGACCCAAAAACACTCGTTCTCGTCCCACGGTCATAACAAAGGTACCCAAGAAGTTTCATAAAGATTGGTTCATAAATACGGCCTCTAGCCCGAGCAGTACTGAATTGTTGACAGACAGACGGACAACTGGCCATGGCATAAGCTCAAATTTGGCTTCGCCAAAGTTGAGCTAATAAAAATTAAATGGTTTGTGCCTGATATTTTAACTAAGTTAATAAAAATGATAAATTTGTCATTCGAGTGCAACAAGGCTTTGCAATACTTTAGCATTGCAAAGCCTTCTTACACTCAAGGGATGAAATACACCACCACCCATGTCATTCTGTAGATTATGAGGCCTAAACATAAAACAAACCAAGAATATAAACTTTCGATGGCAAAGAAATAATTGCAAAAATAAATGAAAGTGTGTATGATACTGTAGCTCAACTTGTCCAAGAAGGGACTGAATGAAAGCCCCAGAATTATTTATTTATTGGTGTTTAAGGTCACATACTTAGGCACAATGGTTAATCGTGACCGTGACAGTTTTACGGGTGGAGGAAGCCAGAGTTCCCAGAGAGAACCACCGAGCATCGATGAGCAACTGTTAGCTCCTCAACATTCTAACTATGTTCAAGCTCCGCTCAAGCAGGGTTACAGCGGTTGAAGACATGTCCACCATTGACATGCAGTACGCCTTAGTACATGGCCTGTAGGCAACCAGGATAAAGTACCTTGCCCAAGGACACAATGCAGGTCATCCAGGACGGGGATCGAACTCGGGACCTCTAGCACAGAAGTCCAATAGTCTACCACTGAGCCACTGCATTCCCAGAAAGAAAGCTCCAGAAATGCCAACTCATTCAATTAAGTTTCTACAGAAAAGACATCACACCAAAGCTACATATGAAATCTGAAAAAGATCAGGTAAGGGACGAGACCTGTAGGGTGTACTAATGGAATTGTTGACAATTTATATGCCAAATCCAAGATGGCCGATGGTAGCCATGTTTTTCAACGAAATTTAGAAAAATTTAATAGCACTCATGTCGACATCACAACAAAGCTGCATATGAAATTTGAAATACATCGAGAGATAGATGCAGTCAATCAATGGAATTGTTGACAATTTATAAACCAAATCTAATTAGGCCACTAGCAGCCATGTTTATTAACAAAATTCAGAAAAATTCAATAGCTCCCATCTAGACATTGCTCCAAAGCCACATATGAAATTTGGAACTGATCAGGCGAGAGATGCGGCCTGTAGGATGTGCCAAGGGAATAGTTGGCAATTCAGGTGCCAAATCCAAGATGGATGCTGGCGGCCATTTTTTTCAACAAAATTCAGAAAAATTTGATAGCTCCCATCTAGACTTCACACCAAGGCTATATATGAAATTTGAAAAAGATTGGGTGAGATATGTGGCCTGTAGGGTTTGCCAATGCAATTGTTGACAAGTTATATGCCAAATCTAAGGTGGCCACTGGTGGCCATATTTTTCAACAAAATTCGGAAAAATTCAGTAGCTCCCATCTAGACACTGCCACAAACAGGCCTCTCCGTAAGAAAAGATCAGGGGTATGGGTAAGAGCTCTCCTGATAGAATGATTAGGGGAGTGGCGAGTTGCTCTCCTTCTGGCCATTAAGGCGAGTAGATTCCAACAATGGGAAAAAGCTTGTTTAACTTTTAATGGAGTGGACAATTTATTGGTCTCTAGAGTCTAGATGTGTGCAGGTTTCCAATCTGACAGACATGGCAATGGTATGTATGTCAGGTTGGAAACCTGCACACATCTAGACTCTAGAGACCAATAAATTGTCCATTAAAACAAGCTTTTTCACATGCAGAGTTGGAGACACTATGGCGCACTTCACATTGCCTTGAATGCAAATGGGAGGAGTGGGGGAGGGGAGGGGGGCAAGACACAAGAGGGTTGTGAACTTGTCAGTTATCAAGGTAAATGTCAACTTAACACTTTATTAGTTTATTTTAATTAGTATGTAGTACAATGTACTATGTGGTAACAAAGTTAACATTACTGAACATGGAGCGATTTAAAAAACTTCGTGTGAATGAGGACACATCGTATACATTCATAGTACGATGTGTACCAGACTGCTACTGAGACGTGAGTTGCGAGAAAATGCAGAATTTAAATAGGAAATTAGAAGTCAACGTTGTGTTAGATTTCGCACTCAAAAAGTTAAATTAAAAATAATAAATTTCCAGAGTGCTTTCGCGGTCAGTTTATTGTCAGACGGAATCCACATTTGCAATTATGGACCGAGTACTTCGATGGCTCAAAGCGAGTGCCGAGGAGCTCTTCTTAAAAAATGTTTAGGTGAGAACGAGGCGCGCGCGAGCAAACGCTTGCCTCGTATGGAGAGGCCTGGCCCCAAAGCCAGATATGAAATTTGGAACTGATCGGGGAAGAGCTGTGGCCTTTAGGGTGTGCTAAAGAAATTGTGGATGGACAGAGGATTATACAGATGGATGCACAGGTGGACGTATGAACTGATGTATGGGCTGTTGTTCGGACGGATATACAGACTGAAGGCAGATCTTAACCCCTCCCAATAGATTATACTTGACGTTGTCAAGTTGAGCTAAAAAAAAATTTAAAAATGTCTGCCCACAAGCATTTTTTCACAAAATAGCCTGAGAAACAGAAGATCTACATTGTGAGGCCTTATTTCATTTAAACATTGGTATTAAATAAATTAACAAGGTCACCGCCAGGTGTGGGCTCTATGTCTCCCGACAGCAAGTCCTTACATTGGACATATTTCCAGACAAATTTTCAAAGTCGAAAAAAATGGAAGACGGGCCATAACTCAGCCAAAATTGGTCAGACTGAACCCAAGTTCAAACTCGACCTGCGTATTCATGAGACAACCCTATGTAGTGTTGATTCAATAACTCAAACTGAAGTCATCAACCAGACACCACATTTCCAGTTGCGAAATTTGGCAGAAAAGCATTGGAAAAGCGGCATAACTCCAACAAAAATTATCGAATCCAACCTAATCATTGGGGTAAAAGACATATACACCAAATTTGGTTTGGGATCTGTGACCCAACTTTTTGATGGACGCAGCTGATTACAACAGTCCTCCCTCCAACAAAATATCTTTGTCGGGGACAAAAAGAAACTCCACCAGACATGGTTTTGAACAGATACTCACAGCCAACCTTACTTAAGTTACTATGTATTTCTAGCTCAAAGTGCTGGACTGTTATTCCTAAACAATTTATTCAATTGATTATATCCCTCTCATGATTATTCACTCTGCACATGCGCAGAAGCAACTATCTATAAGAAATACTTGGGATTTTCCAGAACATGCAGCATTGAATGGTTTTGTTTACACAGACAATGGGAAAACTATTTTATTTGATTCGGAGAAATTTGCGTAAATTCAAGTTAAACAATGCTGTACTATTTGAGTGAGGTTCAATAAAATTAAAATTTATCAAATTTTGATAAAATTATGCTGTCAATGATCAGTGATAACAATGAACTGTGGTCTCATGAGTCATTTGACGAGCTTTCATTTTGGGAACTGCCGATTTACTCAAGCATTTTTTCTCCTGGGATCGCGTTTGCACAGGCGACTCTGCCTCAAAATGCGACCTGTGAATAGAAGAGATTTTTCCTTTCTACTAACAATTAACCTGAAATAAAAGCGATAAAATATTCTATTTGAATCAGCAATCATGCACGTTTTTTCTGTATTTACTCAGGCTACCCCCCCCCCCCCCTCTCCCCTCCCCCCCCCCCTGTTTCCTGTCTAACTTGGAATTTTTTAGCAATGTCTTTGGGAGAGTTATTTTCCCAACTGCATAGTCCTGGTCCCATTCCCAATTAGAGATGGGCAATATACCGAAAAACTGATACAAAAAAAAAAAACTGAACCGAACCAATCACTGAATACCAAAACCATCTGAAATTTCAAATTTTCCTACATTCGCTATTCATAAGGCCTTGTTGATAGCAGTTGAAGGGTTCCTTTTCATGAATGAAGAGCCTGGGCAATTGTCCTGAATTCCCACTAGACAACAAACTGTACATGTCCAGTTGCTTAGCAGTGATTTCTAGGCTGGTCCTGGCTGCCTGTTAACAGGCAGCCAAGGCTTGAGAAGAAATCACTGCCCAGGTGATATGTCTATTCTCAGCAGGACCTTCTATGATAGCATGCTGAGGATGCATGCTCTGAGGTCACTAATGTCTGAAATAGGCCTTTAAAGGTTAAGGTGTGTTTAAAACAAGTCACAAAATTACTGTAGATATGATCTGTGCTGGCAAAATAATTCCAATGTTGAACTCATTGGCAGTGGCATTTGTTGCACCATGGTAGAATGATCCAAGAACAACTTGTACTGAATTCCCCTTTGGTAATATCAGTAAATCTTAGTCATGTCAGATACCGAATACCTAACTGATACTGTGGTATGCACCCTAAAAATACCGAAACTGATACCAAACTCAAAATTCAAATACTACCAATCTCAGTTGCCAAAATATGTAGAAAAATCTCTCTATCACTCACCTTTCTCCTTTCAGTGGTTTTCTCCGGAATTCTGAGGATCTTGCATCAACTTCAACAACACATCTCTCCTTTGTGAAGGAGTCCCCTGATCCACCTGACATGGAACTGGATCTTCTACTAGCTTTTTCCACTGGTTTAAAGTAAAAAAAAAAACAAAAAAAACATGCAAATTAAAGCAGGTATCTGGGATAAGATACTATTTACTAAAACCATTTTACAAGAATATTAGAATCCTGTAAACTGAACACTAAGTTTGAATAGAACAAGTGCAATGCTGATCGCCAGAGATCAGACAATAGTCCCCCATGGCTGGGGGGGGTCACCAAAGTGTTTATCTTATGCTGCCACATCTCCATACCAAAATTTATTGAAATCGGGAATGGCGTTTAAAAGTTCTTGGCAGAAAACTAATTACATGCAACGTCCAAGAATAACTGCCGCCAGTCAGCCATCTTGAATTTTTTTTTTTTAAATTGACATACATCAATTTTAAATAATGTCTGATCATTGTTGAAAATTTGAATCACAGCATCTCTGTGATACAGGTGGTAACAGGATACA
Source organism: Pictodentalium vernedei (assembly GCA_031216915.1). Lineage (NCBI taxonomy): Eukaryota > Metazoa > Mollusca > Scaphopoda > Dentaliida > Dentaliidae > Pictodentalium > Pictodentalium vernedei. The sequence continues at coordinate 267,477,728 of CM062291.1, read as the reverse complement.
CCAACATAATAGAACCAAAAATGGCAGAAAAAAGCCTAAGTTTGTCTAATTTGCATAATTTATGAACAAGAAAAAACCGTGTATGATAGTTAATAAAATCACAAAAATTGTGCAGGAGGGCCCACTGATATGATTATTCCCAAATTAGTTCTCAGTGTATATATTTTGTGTAAAATTTGCCTGGCCTGTTTCGTACTTCATTGTACTCATCCGAGACCATGTGCTGCGCTAGCTGGAGCAGTGCCTTATATACCTTTGGCAAGGGGGTTGAATCTATGGAGCCAAAGAGAGGCTTCCGGGGGTAAAACGGAGGTAGAAACCAGATGTGTAGATTACAGTAGCAAGGGGCATAACTGCATATCAGAGGGTTAAAAAATGTTGATTTGAGAGTAGCAGGGGAGGTAATCAACTGATTGTGAAAATGGTTTTGGGGGCTATATGCAAACTTTGCATCGGGTGATGAGTTTTTGATTATGACACACACTGACTTCATCATTTTTGGTGTCTACTAGTTTAGTGTCCGGTGGGGAGGAGGGGGGTGGTTGTTGCCTTGCTGTTAAGAGGTGTAGAGTCAAATCGATGTGTCGGCTTCTTTATTTCAGGTTAGTTGTTGTTGTTATTCTTTACAGGAGTGTAGATGGTCTCCGTATTAATGATGTAATGTTTGTGCACATATATGAACACTCAGCACATATATGTGATAATTTTGAAAAGTCTGTTAAAGCATAGAAAGCCCTCTCCTGATTAAGGCTGTATGATATGTCATTTATCTTATGCTGCTACACCTCCATATCAAAAATTATTGAAATCGGAAAGGTTGTTTAGAAGTTCTAGGCAGAAAACTAATTGCACACAATTTCTAACAAAAATGGCCACCAGTTGACCATCTTGAATTTTTTTTTATAAAAGAATCGATGTGCATCAATTTTACATAATGGCTGATCATTGCTGAAAATTGAAAACAAAAGCATCACAGTGTCTCTGAGATACAGGTTGTAACAGGACACACCAACATAATATATACAATTAAAGTGTAAATGACACTGTAGCTCAACTTGACAAACTTGAACTTGGTAAGTTATAAGTGAAATGGCAAAACTGAAGATCACTGGTACCAATGTTATTTGGTGAAATTTCAACATAACAGCATTGTGTGTGCACAACGTCAGAGTAATCCATGCATTTTTAAATGTAAACTGTAAGGCTGGCTAATGGGAGAATGTTGATACACAAATGCAGTAAGTTCAGAGGTTATTGTAAACGGTAACTTTTTTCACAGAAATGAATGCTAATCAATAGCTCTTACCTGGAAGTCTCGCCTAATGAGCACGCCAAGTTAAAAAACAATCCTATGATAAATGTGCCCTGTAGGCCATGTCAAAGAAGAATGTTGATGCACAAATGCAATAAATTCAAAGATTGTTGCTAACAGCAACAGTTTTGATGGAAATGAAAAGAAAATCGATAGCTCCTATCTTTGTCACCCTGCATAAGCATACAAAGTTTCAAAACAACTTGATAATGAATGTGCCCTCCTAAAGAAGATGTTAATGCACAAATGCACTAAGTTTGAAGGCCATTGCTTGTGGCAATGTTTTTTTTTTATGGAAATTCATAAATACACCCTGCAGAGAGTGCAAAAGGGATAAGTTGCTACATAAATGTAGGGCTGCACGATATTCGGATTTCAATACCGGTAACGGTATTTTAAAAAATATCGCGATATACTGGTATATCGTCAAGTTCAAAACAAGTAAGATTCTCACCCAAATTGTCCCAATATTTGTTTGACATTCGAAGTCAAATAATTACGTTTTAAAAGCATTGAAATAATAAGCCTAGTAACTTGTCTTAATTCCTTCTTGTATAAATATTTGGAATTAAAATTCATGATGGCACAACAAATATATCGTTTATTTTGAGTCGATAATTTCAAATAAATATATACTATTTGATCCATCACTTTACAAAACAAAAACGCTTAACCTGCGTATTGTCGCATACATGTGAATAGATCACCACTAGAGGGCGTTTGCCATGTACTGGTTAAGCAGGACGCCGCTAGAGGGCTAGGAGTTTGTACACTTTTTCACAAATGAAAGCAGTCAATTTGTCACGCGGTATCACAAACAGCAGAAATGCACATGCTCGATAGGCACGTTTTGATGTACCGGTGAACCACCTCGTGCAGTGGGTGAATGCTGGCGATGTATAAATATTATTTCAACATTAAATCACTCTTAACAAAGTGAAAATAAACAATATTATTCTCTTTATATTTTTATTAGTGTTTTGATGACTATCTGTCTAATTTTTAAGATGTGGCATACAAGTCAGATCAAAACGTTCACCTACTTTTCAAAATATTAACACGTGCGAACTGGTGTTGACAAAAATGAATATTCATTAATGCAGCGCTTGGAATTGTGGGTTCATTAATACGAATGTGATTTGTTCATATTGAAAAGCACATTCCAAGTGTGCCGGTAATAAAATAAACTTTGAAAATATTACTGCAGTGCTTGGAATTGCGAGAATAAGTGCAATGAAGTGGGAGGAACTATTAGTATTAAACCAGAAATTTCCCTGTCCAACAAAAGCCATTATTAATGGAAATACAGTAATCATTCTTCACGGTTTTCGTTCGAAGCCATACTGTTTGGGGAAAATCTGTACTTACCTGTGTCATCGGAGAAACAAAAATAAAACAGCTTATGGGAGAATATTTTACTAGTACCAGGACATGAAGTGTATTGATAAAAAAAAACAAACAAACTGCTTTCACAGTTTCTGTTTATATACACTTTTTTTCAATCAGCTGTGAGATTAAATAGAATTTTTACGGAAAATGTCTGTCACTAAAAACCGCGACTCGAAATGAATATCGTCACAGACGATATACCGGTATTAAAAAAAAATGGACGATATTTAACCGGTTAAGATTTCAATACCGGTATTACCGGTATATCGAAATACCGTGCAGCCCTACACAAATGCTGTAAGTTCAAAGGCTGGTGATAACAATAATTTTTTATGGAAATGAAAAGAAATCAACAGCTCACATCTAGAGGTCACCCTGAACACACATACCAAGTTTCAAAGTGATCCGATCATAAATGTGCCCTGAAGGGTGTGCCAACATTGCCAAAGGGAAATATTGAGGTCTGACTAAACTAAGTTCAAAGGTCGTTGCCAGCAGCAACATTTTTCATAAGAAATGGAAAAAAATCGATAACCCCACACAAGCACACCAAGTTTCCAAGCGATCCAATCATAAATGTGCCCTGCAGGGTGTGTCAAAGGGAAATATTGATGCATAACTGCACTAAGTTTTTACTAAGTTCATCAAAGGTCATTGCCAATGGCAACTATTTTGGATGGAAATGGAAGAAAATTGATAGCTCTCATCTAGAGGTCACCCCAAACAAGCATACCAGGTTTCAAAGCAATCCGATCATAAATGTGCCCTGTATGGTGTGCCAAAGGGAAATATTGAGGTCTGACTAAACTATTTTGGACAGAAATGGAAACAAGAGGCCCCAGGGGGCCTGATGGGCACTCACCTGAAATGGCAGCCTAAATATCAACCCAGAGATTTGATTTCAACAAGTTGCATCTGCTCCTCCTAAGAAAAGCTTATACCAAATATCCAAAGATTCTGACCAGTGGATCTGAAAAAAAAGAAGATTTTTAAAGAATATTCCTCATATTGAACTAAGTTATAATTTGGGCTCCCACAGGGAGCCCATATATGAACCCAGAGACTTGGCTTTAACAAACTTGAATCTCACCCCCCTAAGGATGCTGCACACCAAATATCAAAACATTCCGACTGCTGGATCTGAAGAAGAAGATTTTTAAAGAAAATTCCTCATTTTGAACTAAGTTATCATTCAGGCTACCACAGTGAGCCCAAATATGAACCCAGGGACTTGGCTTGAACAAACTTGAATCTCACCCCCCTAAGCATGGTGCATACCCAATATCAAAAGATTCTGCCTGCTGGATCTTGAGAAGAAGATTTTTTAAGAAATTTGCCTGAAATGCACTAAGTTCGGATTTGGGCTTCTATAGTGAGCCCAAATATGAATCCAGGGGGCCGATTTGAACAAACTTGAATCAGATCCACCCCACAATGTTGCATACCAAATATCAAAAGATTCTGCCTGCTGGATCTGGAGAAGAAGATTTTTGAAGAAATTTGCCTGAAATGCACTAAGTTCGAATTCGAGCTTCTATAGCGAGCCCAAATATGAATCTAGGGAGCCGATTTGAACAAACTTGAATCAGATCCACCCCACAATGTAGCATACCAAATATCAAAAGATTATGCCTGCTGGATCTGGAGAAGAAGATTTTTTCATGTTTTTCCCACTGCCTACAGTGTTAAAAAGTGCTGACTCAGCACTTTTTCAAAGTCGTGAAAAAAATACCTTGTGATCAAACCGATACAGATTTTTTTAACCATTCTATTCTACTGGATAAAAGTAAGCTTTATACAAAATAAGAATTCTCTGTGCCGTGTAGTTTTGGAGATATGGCAGTTTTAAGGTTTTTCCTATTTTTAGCTCCCGAGGTTCCCACGGGGCAATGAGAATATTTTTTTGCATCAATCGACTACTTATGACCCATTATCATCTCATATCAAATTTGGTTCAAATCGACCTCACGGTTCTGAAAATAGAAATTTTAGGCGTGGCCAAAATTTTTGCCCATCCCATAACGAAGGCAAATAATGCCCGACAAACTTCTCTTGAACAAACTTGATTCTAAACCTCAAAAGGACTCTGTATACCACATATCAAGTCTCTGCTACTGGTGGTTCATTAGAAGAAGATTTTAAAAAAATTTGGCCATTTTTTCCCCACCCCTCTGCTCAATATGAGCCAAAACCTAATTTGCATAAAAATCAAAATGCCCCTATATAACCACTACTCACATGAAATTTCATTAATATGCGGCCAGTGGTTTGGGAGAAAAAGGCCCAAACACCACCTTCATGATGGACGAAAAGTTATCAGAAAAGCTCACCCTGACTTTCAGTCAGGTGAGCTAACAATGAAGCAAGACAGTACGGTAGTAAATAATGGACAAGAGAAATATCTCTCAAAAACTTTATTGTTTTGGTTTAATTTGTGATGGGGGGGGGGGGGGGGGGGGGAGCTAAATTAAGTGTTGGGCCTGAATTCTTGTGAATAGAGTGCTAGCAAGTCTGGGCCAGTGGTAACGGTGAATAAATATCTCTATAGTTCAGTCATGCAAGTTAACAACTTGTATTAAACATCGTAGATAAAGAATGGCATTAAATTGATAATACTAACCTTCCACATTAACAAGTGCATACATGGAGCCAGATTCTGTTTGTTTTGGTAGAAGCTTCCATTTTGCTGAGCTACATCTTTCTCTATCATGACTGGAGAGTGACGTTGATCTGAAAAGGAAGACAAACAAGTGAGCAGAAGTAAGGTCTCATGTCTAGCAGGGCTGAAAAAGTTAGGGAATTTTGGAGCCGGTTATCTATTTGGTATTATTGAATCGAATAATGGTTATCTACAAATCGGTAATCTATACATCAGGCTTGTCACTTTCAATTGGGCAATCACCCTCCTTTTTTGGCAATCACCCTCACCCTCAGATACCTAAATAAACTCAAAATTCTGCAAATGGACAATGGAAGTTAGATTTGTGGTATTGCCCACCTTTTTCTCACAGACAGGAGATGGTAACAGCAGTTGATTCCCTTTTGCAAATACATGTTTTCAGAAATACATGTGCTCAATGTTGATACTTTGCTCAGTTGGATGACGTCACTAAATGTGAATGCATGGATGAAACTTGCCTCAGTTGAATATGACTCAGCTGTAATTCCCATGCAGAGCAAGTGTCATCATTAGTATATGATAGGGCTGCACGGTTTTACGGTATACCGGTTGGTACCGGTATTGAAATCGTCACTGGTTAAAAACCGTCCATCAAAAATGAATACCGGTATACTGTGAGTAACGGTATACAATTTTTGGGTCCAGTATTATGATTTGAAATTCGCGTTTTCTTGAAATAAAAATATAAATAATGCGCGAAAATAGGGCAGCATATTAAATGCAAGGGATATCATGAATAAAAAAGATACTTTTGGAGCAATAGATAGAAGTATTACTTACTGATCTGGGAAAATGAGTGATTTGAATGGAAGAACAACAATAATCCATGTCTACAAAGTTATTGAACCTATTGTTTAATACGAAAATAAGCCATAAAATTATCATTGAGTCTACTGTCTTTCATCTGAATCTCGGATACAAGTAAATTTGTCAATTTAATTCCTGTAAAAACATGGTCAACCTCTCTTGACTGATAAGCGTTTAATTACTGGGCCAGTCATTGTGTTAATTGCGTATGTGTGGCTTCATGAAAAACAGTGGCAAACAAAACTTTTTTATCAAAACGTGTGTCCAGTTGATGGAATTCCGAGGGCCTAGTTACACAAACAACTAGTAGTAGCTCCTCCCCTTCTCCTATCTTCCTGCAGTAAACTTCCTCAGATGACAATGTCAAATGTCAGCTATCATATGTCAGGCCGGTCGGTCTGTTGATATTAAGGATGCCTCAAAGACGTGATCACCCTTCAGTTTCATGACAGTCTGCAGGTGTCAATCAACAGCCGACAATGTTTTCTCCCAGTGATGGCGTCACACGTCTGTCATATTTGACAAAAATTGTTGCACATTTCGCAATTGTGAATATGTGTGATTTGAAACATTTTTTTGTCAGATTGCTGACAAACAACGAATTAATGATCTCCAAAATTCTTTTACATCCAGAGTAGTTTAGTTTAAACATTACTTTATTTCACAGATAAATACAAGTGCACAAGATATGAAATAACATGATTTAACAAGAGCTTATGAAATCTGGAGATTCAGCAGCAAGCCGAAACTTATGTAAGCTGTTTCCAACTGACAACACACACAGTAAACTTTCATGGCATTTAATACACTTTTATCATCATGAAATTATTTAGAGAAAGGTTGTGAAAGAAGGGGTAAAGGACGGAGAATACCCAGGATCAAGGCAGCTGCTTCCTAAAGTGGCGCGGCATAGGAGAGACAGTTGACGCTGCAAAGAGGTCAGCTTCTGTACATGTACGCTTTTTAGACGAATTAAGTGGTGAAAAGCGTTTACCAAAAAGATCTCACCAGGAAGTCCGATTAATCTCACAGACAGGTGAAGCCCCAATGGAATTTGATGAGAGGGTAAACTCAGCACTTAGAATGTACCAAATTACATGAGTTGTTTTTCACTTGGGACCTTGTACATCACATTTATCAAGCACTTCCATAAAAGTAAGGTACATGTATTTCAGTTTTATTTTGTTTTCAGTCTGAACCGTTTCATGGTATACCAGTATACCGCGGTATTGTTTTCAAAACCGTCACCGGTACCAAAATCCGAATACCTAGCCCTAGTATATGACTGGAAATTACAACCAAGGATTTCAGGAAACAAACACGAGTGTGACGTCATATGCATAAGGAGAAAACATTGGGAGACTGACAACGGCCCAAATTGCGGTGCACTGATTATCAAATCAAACACGAAAGCAAGTGGGGATGGTTCAAATCAATTGGAGAAGAAAAAATTACTTGTCCTGTGACCAGTGATGGAATACCCCATCATGAGTCGTTATCATCAAATCTTGGAAACTATTTTTGTTTTGAAAAAGAGGATATTATATCAGTCAAAATATTTATTTAGTAGTGTTTAAAGTCACTGTCAGCATCTGTGGCGATCTCATGACAGCAACATGGGGGTGCAATCAAGTTTAGCCAATAGTTTATACCTATGCTGCCCACTTTAAAGGACTTCCAGCTGAGGCATTGGTTCTAGGCACTATTTTACCAGTAAAGCAGAATTTGTTTACCACAGTAAATAAGCACTGCTACATTTCCTAGCATTTCCACTGAGAATCAGTCTAAATAAATTGTAGACTCAGCATATTTAGTGTAGGTCCCACATTGATATGTCAAACCTTGCATGAGATATGAACCTGTCCCAATTTATGTATCTATTAGTTATTCAAGAATATATGATGTAGTGGAAATCTTCCAGCTCATGGACCAGTTTGTTTTCTCAATGACCAGAACAAATTGCAACAGAGGCTAAATACTCCCTTTTCTCGATCTCCGTCTCCTAACGTACACATTTATTATAGCTGACTGCATTGTTGACCACCCACACAGTGCCGCTATTCTCAGAGCACTGTATAATTGTGCCCCCCCCCCCACCGCCAAGCATTCTTTGAATCAATACAAGACTTGATATGACCGAACTTTGGTGGCAATACCATTACTATTAGACATCTGTGCTAAATATTATGAATGAAGACTCAGCACAGCTGTAGTTTTATCATTATACAATGAAGTCCCACTGTATTAATATCTTGATGTTTTCAAGTGAATTAAATACTTATTGAATGGAATATCAATAACTGGATTACAATAGAATATCTGTATATTTTTGTGGGTAAAGAAACAGTATGTTATACATGTATGTACATCAATGATAGTCCAAGAAAAGTAGGTAAAAAAAAAGCCCATAACAGCACCCAATTCCTTACAGAATTTAACTGGTGGCCTGACAGCTTGATCTAGCACCTGCTAAAAAAATGAGAATTGTCTGCAGTTTCTTGTGGTACTCACCATATCTACTAAAGCCAAGATTGGGGCGTAACCACTTTGTCCATACACATCAATCATATCTGGCACTCTGAACTTTGTACCAGTTTATATTAAAAACCTGGTTACCTGTATGGGCAGTGCAGGTTTTTAGGGTTAAACAGTTCAGAATCGGAAGCATGAAAAAATATTTATTATTGCCAATATCATATGTTTACAGAAAGTGTTTTTGCCAACATTATCTTTAATAATCAAGACATGACTGAAGATTCCCTCGCAATGGATGGAGAGAATTCAAATCCACAATGGACTACTCAAACTAATAATTCATCTTTCATATAGGTAGCAACTTAAAAACTCATTTCGAGGACAAGATCTTCAATGTTTAGAAAAGGTCTAAGTTATCCAAAACGATCAATTGACTACAAAGTTACAATCGTTTAAATCCGATGTTCAGTTTCAGGTTGAAATATTTTATTTGGGGTACAATTTTCAATCACACTCTGGCAATACTCCAAAGAAGATTACCCAGCATCTTGTAGTAAAAAAATTACAACTATCAAACAAATTCTTTAAAAAATATATACTGGTACTTCACCACGGTTACGGTAAGTGACAGATGGCAGGTCATTTTCCAGTCCTCAAAGCTGTTCCATCACTCACAAATTGTGTACAGAAATTCTTGTCTAACCATTTGCAAGGTATTTACCCCCAACTCACATACCTTACCTATCCCCATATCATTGCTAAAATACACTCATGACAATACATTTGCCAGTATGTTGGGAACTCTCATTTGCCAGTTCATCTAAAAATGTCCCATCAATCATGCTATACACAGCTGTATCAGTCATGACACCAAAAATTGAAAACAAGAAGGGAAATTACTGGTATTGTGTCAAGGTTAGAAAATCACATTTTGCAAATATTGATTTTGTATCATAATATGGAGTTACACATTTTTAATATGAATATGCTAGATCTTTACATGGGGTATCAGTGACTGGATCATCAACTGTGATGGTGAAATATAAGAAGCTACTGGTGCATACATTTGCAGCCTTAGTCATGCGTAACGATAAATTGAACTACCATTTTTATGAGTGTTTTCCAATCAATTGACAAAAATCCGCTGGTGTTTTTTATGATGTTGGTGCCTGTAAATTAGCTCCCTTGATGTGCACCACTCATTCTCCATATTCATCTTCACCATGTTTGGGTGGATCGATTTGAAATTTTCCGAGTGGAAGTCAAATAAGTGAACTGCGCAAAAATTTTCAGCACCCAAATACCAGACCAATCCATCTTCTGGGTCTTTATTCAGCATGCTTAGTCCTGCAAAGCCAAAAGTCCACACTCCTCACATGAACATTCAGTGAATCATATGGTATGTTATGCTGCAAAATATATGTCTTCTGTACTCGTACAGTCAAAAATTATCTGCATGAGAGACATAGTGGTGTTATGACTTATGGGTATCTTGAATCAAAATTTTTAAGCCTGCATCAAAACACTACATGATGTGCAATCATATTACACAAAGCATGTACCTTAAAAAGATTGAGTGGTCTACCAGAGAGGGTGAAACAAAAATGATACCTGTAAAAGAAAAATGGCCCTCCTGGGGTCATTTAAGGTGAACCATAATGGCCCTCCTGGAATCTTAAAAATGGCAGACCTGCTTGGTTACCATAATGAACTTTTTCAAAAATGTCCATTATTTATTACAGTGAACTAAGAGAAGGAAATATTTCCTTCAGGCTTCACATGTATTAATGATTCCAATATTTAATAAGCTCTTTTTCAAAAGGGAATTCTTTGAACAGGCAAACACATTTATTTCATGAATTTAGTTTTTTTTCGCTCACCTACATGCATTTGCAATGAATGTCTGAGTAGTATACTAAACAGGTTGTTCTATATTACATTGGGCAAGTTCCCAGTGAAGTGTCACTTTTCAGCAATTTCATATGGTAAAGTGTGCACAGTAAAGTGCGAGTTGGAGAAAAAGTTAGAAGTGAGGATTTAGATCCGAACTCCTCCTTAGAGTTTGCGATTAGTGCCAGAGATGTGTGCCCTATTGTAAATGTCATATTTTGTGGAAAGTCAAAATTAGAACAGCAGAAAGCAAAACTGGAGACTTTTTGGAATCCAAATGGTAGTGTTCAACCGATGATCACAACCGGCCACCAAAATCAGCCGACTGTGGGCAATTGGATGACAATGGCAATGGCTCCTAGAACATCGGTTCAACCGATTGTTGACAAGCATTTTGTGATGATTCATTAACCACATTTTATTATCTTCTGCAATTGTTAATGTAAAATGATGTCAATGATAACATTCAATAAAGTTGAGAAACAACCACAATGTGTATTCTTAATCTCTCCAGAAGGCCCTTTACGGGATATTCAAGTTAAACGACATGTAAAGCTTACAACTGAGCGTACTAGCGGCAATTGCCAGTTCATTCCAGAAAAGTGAATTTTCTTCCTTTTTATTGTTGCTAATAAATGTTTTCAAAACAGGAAAAAAACAGATTATAAATCTAGTTTTCTTTAATAAAATTGTTGTTGCAAAGAGATGCTAACATCCAGATCTTTAAATCATCCCAACCATTTATTTAGATATGGAAGCTTTGCCATTTATAATGTCTAAATGCAGAAATACGATGTTTGCACGTGATCCATGAATTGCAGGGCAGATTATTGGCATTCAACACAGGGACCAGCCTAGGGGGAATTTTAGGGAGACTTCAAGTCTCCCTCCAGAAAAAATAGGGAAACTGCAGAGTCATGTAGGGAGACTTCATAGGCAAGTGGGGAAAATTAAGAATATTCATGTACCACCCCCGCCGCCCCTTCATATTTTCAATTTATGGTCCTCCATTAACGTACAAATAATCCAGGTCCAGTTGTCTATGATGCATCTGTGCCAGGTTAAAAAATCACAATGTAATTATTGACTGAAAATCCCCCACTGCTACCTTCTCCTTCATGACCCCTCACCTCTTCTTCGTGCCAATCCCCCATCACCCTCCTGTGGTTGCCTTTCAACAAAGTCTACTAAGCTAATAATTTCCTAAGTCTGAAAGTGTGAACAGGACCAGATGTAAGAAGGCTGCTTGGGAAGTACTCTGTTAGTTAATAAACAAAATACATTCTGGGGTCGAGTATTTTGTAAAAGAAATGTCACTCCGCATCATTTTTATGGCATTCCGGTGTCATTCCGCGTCATTTCATGTCATTCCGATGTTTAGGAGGACCCTTTTTCAAGATCGTCCACATGCACACTTGTTTCCTGTACAAAGCTTTTCTTGACATCACTAAAGCTTTTTTTCATGTGTTTCAATTCCATTCGTGTGTTTCTGGGAATAGACAGCCCAACAGTTAACAGTCGTCAGCAAATCGAAATGAAAATAATGTGTGGTACATGAATATTCTTAATTTTCCCCACTTGCCTATGAAGTCTCCCTACATGACTCTGCAGTCTCCCTATTTTTTCTGGAGGGAGACATGGAGTCTCCCTAAAATTTCCCCTAGGCTGGTCCCTGGTTAAAGGACTACGATAAATCAACAGAAGGTCCAAGAATTATTATTATGTTGTGACTTGGGTTCATTATTTACAGATAGATACTTCACTCATTCCAGGGCACCTGTAGTTTCTTTCCTATTTTTGTATATTTTGTCCTTATGTTAGTTTGAAAAATCATTTGCCACGAGACTGATTCTTACCTACCTGAATGTACTTGTGTTGTTGTTGTTATCAAATCAGCTATTCACATTGATTACTATGAATACAACTATTCAGAACATTCTTCAAAGTGAGTACCAACCTGAATACACTTACATTGTTGTCCTCAAAACAGTCATTCACATTGATTACTATAAAACAACTTTCAAAAACATTTCACAGAAAGTGAATGCAACCTTATCATCCTAAAAGAAGCTTTACCTGTGGTATAAATTTGCGACCATCTGAACACTAATCCCACTGCTTTATGATTGCGAAAACAGTTGTTCAGAGACAGAAACTGGAAATCAAAGCCTGAATTTATTTTAAAAAGTGAGTCAATTGATGAGAAATTAGGCCGAATCAACTCAGGATGAACGGATTCAGGCCTAATTGAGTCAAGGCTAGTGATGATCCGATTATCAAAAGTTGCTATGAACCGATTATGCCGATTCCGATGGTTGAAATAGGACACAGAAGGAAATCTGTTGGTGCCTGTTATACTACAGAATTTTGTTGATAAATCACCAATTACAAAAGCTTAATACCACATAATTTTCAGAGAATGCATGTTTAGTGCTAGGCAATATTAGCCAAAATAATATTTGCATTTTTTGGGGGGGGGGGGGGGTGGGTGGGGGGGGGGGTGGGGGGGGAGGAGGAGATTGTTATTTACGATACAATCACACGATATTGTTCTCTTGTGGAGATTGTATTTTATATCGGTAAATAGTGCTAATATGGTTTTGGGCAAGAATACAATACACTTGGCTGTATTAACCAGGAATATACTGAGCACACATACTTTGTGTCTTAATTGATTAACAACTTTGATTTCATTGTGTGTTGTGAAGTTGTATGTCGCATGGTTTACACATACACACGTGATGTACTCTGCAATCAACATTGGAGAGAAGCATCAAGGGAGGTAATTGAATTAAAAAATGAACCTGACAAACTGAAAACGTGTTTGTGACAGGCATGCGGCTTACATGTTGCATAACAATCATCTGTCATTGAAAAAAGAGTGCTTTTTAGTTTTTTCTCCCATTTTAATTTCTTATTGTATTGTGATGCTTGCATCATGAAGTATTACAGATTACCAGCTGAACACATTTTATTTATACATGTACCCAATGCAATGTTGTACAGCACCATGACAGAAGGCCAGTGACTTTGATCAGCTGGGAAATGGTGGCGGTCTTGTACCGATTGCAGATAGTAAATTCCATAATATCTGCTATGCAACTCCCTAAATATTCTGCTATGCACTACATGCATTTTTAATGGGGAAACTTTATTAAAATGGCCAGATATCAAAGGGAATTTTAAAGGTCAGTGACAAATATAGAATAACCGGAAACTGATGTTTTTTAACTGCCACTGCCATAATCGGACAATGCCCCATAACAAGCCGGTTCCGATTGCCGATTCAGCGATTCCCGATTATCGGTTTATCACTAATCAAGGCCAAATTCAAATCGAACAATGTCACGGTGGATCCTGGGACAGATCCAGGAATTGTTTGGGGACACCTGTTTTACAACTGAGGATGCTCCCAAATAAATTGAGATGTCTGAATACAGACGATTAGATCACTCCATGTGTCTTGAAGTGCTTTTTGAATGATATTTTCCAGCAGGAATTTTGGGACATTTGGGCTCCAAAGTTTGGGTGTCCATACCTGTAACAGGTATTAAATCTGTACCTGGGTGTACAGATACTTGACACAAGCGGAGAAATTGAAAGAAAAATGATATCTGATAGCAATTTTTAATCGATGCTGACGTGCCCCCCATGCATGATTTTCTTGGCATGAATAGTAGCCAACGGGAGAATGGGAATGTTTTTGTGCGAAATTGTTGTCTCGATGGATGCAGTTAGCTGGAAGAGTTTTCAAGTGAAAGGTTAAAAACGTATGAACGGTAAATGTGATCACCAGAAATAAAAAAATGTCAAGCCAAGAATAAAAATTGATAAAGGTATACAGTTAATATTTAAATCTGCCCTCCATAGACAATGGGACCTTGAATTTTTATGATAAATTGGAGAATCGTCGCTCGTAACCCACTTTCCACTGAACAGCATGTTTGACTACATGTTTTTCGGCCATTTCTGCGACTTCTCCCAGTTATTGTGAACAACTCAAGAACACCCAACAATCGTGTAATACACCACTGTAATGCTTATTCTTTCCCCCTTTCCACTGACACTGGATAGTGCTGGATATGTTGTGTGAATCAAATTTGAGAGGGGTGTAATGAATATGAGTGATATTGTTTTCAAAAAGCGGGTTGTGTACCTTGTTAATATTTATATTCCATTATGGGGCCATGTCAGCATCAATTACAAATTGCTGTCAGATATCATTTTTCTTTCAATTTCTCAGTTTGCGCCGAGTACCTGTGCCTGGGTGGGTTACTCTTACAGAAGCATTTTCCTTTCATAAAAACTTGACCATTTCCTAAAAAGTGCTAATCTTCAATATTAGTGTTTGTAGTGAGAGAGGTTATTAGTCCACTTGGCCCAAAACCCACTCGGCCCAAATGAGAGTCCACTCGTCCCAATTTTGGAGTCCATTCGGCCCAGATTTAAGAGTCCACTCGGCCCAGTTTGATAGTCCAGTCGCCCCATGCCAACAGTCCACTCGGCCCAAATGAAATTAATTGTAAAGCTGTCTGTCAATGTGGGCGGGTTGACATTACTTTCTAAAGCATTGTCACATGCACTAAAACAAGAGACCCCACGGGGCCTGAGGCACTCATCTTGTACAGAACATAATTTAAACAGACTTCAAGAATGAGTCTACATTAAACAAGCCATCTCCATAGGCTACACTGTCAATCCTTGAGTCCCTCAGGAGTGACAAAAATAATCTGGGCATCATGCCTTTTCTTCAGTTGATCATAAGTAAAATGTAGAGCTCCCCTATGAAGCCCCTTGTTACAACCTATGTGGATTAATCTTAGTACCTCTAGAGGGTACTGAATACAAAATTTTTAATTCTTCAGCAAAATGGCCAATTCCGGCTCCCATAGAGAGCCCAAATATTAACCCAGGCTCTTGATTTGAACACAGTTAAATCTGACTTCCCTAGAGATGTTGTGTACCGAATATGAAAGCATTCTGACTGTTGGATCTGAAGAAGAGAAATTGTAAAGAAATTTCTTCGAATTGCACTAAGTTCAAATTTGGGCTACCATAGCGAGCCCAAATATTGACCTATGGATCCGATTTGAACAAACTTGAATCTGACCCCCCTAGAGATGTTGTATACCAAATGTGAAAGCATTCTGACAAGTGAATCTGAAGAAGAAGATTTTTGAAGAAATTCCCTCATATTGTACTAAGTTAAATTTCATGTTCCCATATGGAGCCCAAATATTAACCTAGGCACTCGAATTGAACAACCTGGAATCTGACCCCCCTAGAGATGTTGTATACCAAATATAAAAGCATTCCGACTGGTGGATCTGAAGAAGAAGATTTTTAAAGAAATTTTCTCATATTGCACTAAGTAAAAATGGATCTGAAGAAGAAGATTTTTAAAGAAATTTTCTCATATTGCACTAAGTAAAAATTTGGGCTACCATAGTGAGCCCAAATATATACCTAGGGATTTGATTTGAACAAACTTGAATCTGACCCCCATAGAGATGTTGCATACCAAATATCAAAGCATTCTGACTGATGGATCTGAAGAAGAAGATTTTTTTAAATTACCCTCCATATTGAACAAAGATAAAATTTGGGCTTCCGTAGGAAGCCCAAATATTAACCTAGGGACTTGGTTTGAACAATCTAGAATCTGACCCTCATAACAATGATGTATACCAAATATTAAAAGATTCTGACTGGTGGTTCAGAAGAAGAAGATTTTTAAAGAATATTCCCCATATTAACCTATGTTAAACCTTCGGGATCCTGTAGAGAGCCCAAATATGAACCAATGAGCTTTATTTCAACAAACTTTTATCTGACCCCCCTATGAATGCTGTATACCAAATATCAAAAGATTCTGATGATTGGTTCTGGAGAAAAGATTTTTTAAAATTTTTGCAAATATGCTGACTCAGCATTTTTTCGATGCCCATTACAGAACACCCTAACATAACCGATGGCAATTTTTTTTTACCATTCAATTCTACTGGTCATAAGGATACTTCATACCAAATAAAAGCTCTCTGTTCTGTGGGGTTTGGGAAATATGGGCGTTTGAAAATATTTCTATTTTTAGCTCCCAGGGTTCCCATGGGGATGCGGGAATTTTTTTTTTTGCATGGGTCAAGTACTTATGACCCAATACTACCACAAACCAAATTTGGTTCATACCGGACCATCGGTTCAGAAAATAGAAATTTTGGGCGGGGCCAAAAATCTTACCCCTCCTATTACAAAGCCAAATATTACTTTACAAACTTCGTTTGAACAAACTTGATTCTACACCCCATATGGAAGCTCCATAGAAAATATCAAGTCACTGTACACACTGGTTCTTGAGAAGAAGATTTTAAAAATATTTTGGAGCATTTTCCCCCACTCCCTCCCTATGGGGCTGGGCATACTGAGTTGAACAAAAATGAAATGCCCCTTTGGGACCATCACTCACACAAACTTTAACTTGAATTGGTCCAGAGGCTTTGGAGGAGAAGACCAAAACATGGTGTTGACGGACGACGGATGGGAAGCGATTAGATTACCTCAGCTTGACTTTGTCAAGATGAGCTAAAAACTTTTAAAGTAACCGCGATAGAGTAATTAGTAATCAACATTCCATCAGTTATGAGTGTTACAAAAACAACAACATCAAAACTAATTACAACTCGTTGAAATGACAATCAACAGTCCATCAGGTATGAATGTTGTGAAAACAACGGGTTAAAAGAAATCATTTTGTGTGTTTCAATAAATTATCTGTGATCTGTTATGTCTTCACATGTCGGAACAATTGATTCTAGAAGTGACAATAAAGATTGAAGTGCATTATTCTTAATAATATTATAACTGTTTTCTTTAAATAAACATCATATTTTTCATAAATATCCAATTCCTCACTGGAAAATTATCATTCACAATGGAACATCCTTGCATAGAGTGTTCTAATGAAGTCCGACCAGGACAGGAGGGTCTATTATGCGAACGTTGTGATAGATGGCAACATTGAGTCTGTAATACAAATATATCTAGACAAGATTATCGACAAGCCGTCCATAATGGATCCATAGATTGGATGTGTGCTTCTTGTGCAACAGCAATAGTTGAAGTTGAACACATTGAGCTTGCTCACATAGAAAATGCAATGGACAATACATCTGAACGCAGTATTTCCGCATCTTTGTCATCTTTAGAAGGTCATTTTTTCATTCATTTATTCGTTTGTTCGTTCATTCATTTATTCATTCGACATCTTTAATTCATTCATTTATTCATTCGTTCATTTGACATCTTTAATTCATTCATTATTCTTTGATTACTTCATTCATGGAAGACCGCAATCGAAAATGGCTAAGGTGATAAACTGTCCGGCTACTGTAAAACAAAGAGGTGATAACTTTCAGCGTGGTGCTCATGAACACGTTCATCCAATGGAACCTGGTTCCGCTCAGGCATCAAAAATTAGAGCAGCTGTTAAGTCTGAAGCAAAGACAAATATATTTCAACCTTCAGGATCGATTGTTGAGCGAGTTCTGTTACATGTTGATACTACAGCGCCTTGTCCTGTGGTACCTAAACCAGTAAATTTAGCAAGGATGGCTAATAAGACACGTCAAGCACTTTGACCACAGGATCTTAGAATTTGAACTGAATGAACAATTTATTGGTACAGACTTTCTGCAGGGAGATGTGCATGTCGGTGAAAGGAGGCATTTAATATTCGCAACTCAAAAGCAACTGGAAATTCTTGGTTCTGCAAAAACCTGGTATATAGACGGGACATTTAAAGTGGTGCGTGAGCCTTTCACCTGGGGTCAGCCGAGTGGGAGACTTGGGCGAAGAAGTCGCCTTGTCATTCCTCAAGTCGCCTTGGCTTTCATTGGGGGCGAACTTCAAGTCGCCCTCCAAAACTTCCTTGGGAGACTTGGCAGTTTACTGTATTTTCTAAAAACACCCGCTTCTGCATTCGCAAAAAAAAGTGAACACGGCTGCTGTTAAAGTCTGTCACACGGCTATGAAAATAGCCTAAACTAGCCCAATTTTATATTTCTCAAAAGAATTGTAATGGCATAGTCGTTCGAACAATTCGCCCCAACTGATAGCAACCAGCACAAAATGGCTATTTAAAAACAAAGTGCCAGCCAAAACAACGAATCACACAAGACACGCATTGAGTTAATTAGAATTTATTAAAGTTAACCACCATTTCAAAACAAAAAAAAAATGTATTGGACTTGGAAACAGTTCGTCCATATCGAAATTGCTTGTGGTTACACTCTGTTCCACTGAAAAATTGGTTGCATTGAAATTTGCCCCGCAATTTGCATTGAATGTTTTTCTTTGAAAACTTGTGAAGTTGTGTTGGAAGGGGGTTAACCCTTTACCCAACGAATCGCCCGTATCCGCCCGCGTAATATGCAAATTCAGCAGTTGAAAAGATATTATTTTTCAAAAAATTTCAACAAAACCATATCATGTGACCCCTCGTTGGAACGAGCTCGTCGAGCTCGTTCCAACGAGGGGTCACATGATATGGTTTTGTTGAAATTTTTTGAAAAATTCGAAAAAATGAAATTTAAAATAATAAATTTTGATATCGTCTGCATTGGGTAAAGGGTTAATGTAATAAGGCTACAATAGGATCACAGGTATTTGGATGGAAAAGAATGGCAGACCTTCAAAGCACCTATCACATGTGTCAGTGTAAGATGGTTGGCAGAAATTGTCAGTTTTCTGAACAGTGTATTATTACCCAGCGCAGCCGGTAAGGGAGACAACTGAAATATTTTGTCATTTACCTAAGAAATAAATTAACTCAAATTGTTAATAATGCTTAATTTAAGAAGGATATCGAAAACTTTTTTAACTACGCTTTTCAACTCAGTTAGGGCATTCAGAAACCATGAATGACCCAGCTTCTTATATGAACTTGAAATTTATTTTAAACACTTTCAATATTTTTTTAAAAAGAACATAACCTTCTATTACAGAGAAGAACACGCTCACCATGGGTCATACTAAATTTCAAATCCACTGCGTTGATGCAAATACAAAATCAACTGCATGGTAAGCTCAGTCATCACTGTTAGGCAATGAGTTAGGGGGTATTCAGAAACCATGAACAGCACAGTTTTTTGTGGGGTGGGGGGGGAGGGGGAGGTGGGATTTTAACCTACATTCTGTTATATACCATCTGACTTAGTTTTGTGTGTGTATGTATGTTTGTATAACTTTTATTTATTTTTTTCTCCACAATTGTGTCTTCTATGTTCATTTATTTTGTCACAATGTCATATACGTTTTATGTTTTTTATCTGATTTCTCCTTCATGTCCACGGACTTCTCCCTTCTGGATCCTGACTTCTCACTAAAGTCTCTGGAGGGAGAAGTCACTTCTCCCTAAAATCAGCTGCCAGGCTGACCCCCTGCCTTTCACCCAGTTAATGTCCATACATGCTTTTGTTCGACGAGATGAAATAACAAAACAGTTGCCTCTGGTTTTTGTACTTATGTCAGGGAGGAAGGCCAAGGACTATAAAGCTGTGCTGAGACAGATTCTGGAACAGTTGGATAACATACCAAGATTGCGTGAAATTGTGGAAGATTTTGAAATGGGATTTTACAAAGCAATTGATTCTGTGCTCCCAGATGTAAAACTTAGAGGGTGCAGTTTTCATTGGGCACAGGCTATCTGGCGACATATTCAAGGTTTAGGACTTCAGTCTGCATACACCAACAGAGATGGAGCGTAAAAAATGGAAGTTCTTTTATTTTCGGTAATGTGTCGTCCCAAAAGTGGGTTTTCATTGTGCTTTCTAATCATGCAACAAGTTACAAGGGCATGCTTTTCACTCACCATTTAACAAATTTTCTCACCAATCAAAAATTTTTTTTGGCGTGGTGAGAAAATTTATCAAATGTTGTCAAAAATAGATGTTTATCTAATTTCAGTAATGTGTCATCCCGCTTGAAGTTGGTTTACATATTGCATTCCAATTGTGCAAACCAGGGCTCGATTTAACTGGATTAGCATAGCACTTTGCTCTCCAATTTCTGAATTTTGCTATTCAAGATTTATTAGTTTCAAGTGCTTTTGGATCAACTGCTAATCAATTTTCCAGGGTGAATAGTAAATTGCTATTCAAAATTTTCAGATTAAATCAAGCCCTGGTGCAAACAGTTACAGGGGTACATTTTTCACTCCATATTTATTTTTTTTGTTCATTTCGGCGTGGTGAAAAAATTTTTTAAATATGGTGTAAAAAATGGAAGTTCTTTTATTTTCGGTAATGTGTCATCCCAAAAGCGGGTTTTCATTGTGCATTCTAATCAAGAAACAAGTTACAAGGGCATGCTTTTCACTCACCATTTAACAAATTTAACAAACATAGTCACAGTTTAGAAAATAACGGAAAATTGAAAAAATAGAACCACATTTTTGATATCTTTATTTTGTATATTTATTACATGACTGTATTACCTCATTACACATTAAATAAATAAATATGTACTGTACAACTTTACCAATGTTAAGTTTTCTTTCCTCAATCAAACTACTCTTTTTCAAAATCCTTTCGTACATCCAAACATCTAAAAAAAGATGACTGCCGATATTGTTTGAGATGAGACAACTTGCTTGGAAGTTAATTCGTTTCAAATAAAATCGAGAGTAGTGCTGCCGCGGTTAAGACTTTTTCTGACCGGTTAACCAGCATGTTTGACCGTGGTTAACCGCATTTAAGGTACCTATATTTGTAGTGTGTTCTTGCTTCAACTGTAACTATTATATCATCAGGCCGGCCAATGTTATTTGCATTGACCATAAATAATAAGGAAGTGTTCTATTTAGTCGTTGTTGTTCAATCGCCCATGTGTTTACATCAGTGTGTGTACCGGAAATCAACAGGTTTGTGGGGCCAATATGGATGAAACCATAAAACATACAAAATCATCAAAATAACAATGAAAAAATAAATAATAACACATTAAATGTTTGCCAGTAATACCTGGAGAGACGTATTTATTTATTCCATGAACTCCAATTCACTGATGTGTAATGTCCGGTTATAAATTACGCACAAGTGCACCAGGTAAAGTTAGTTTCAATAGCACCAACAATGCTTAAGTGGGACAACAATTTGAAAATAATTTGCGCTGTAACCTGCGCATTTGTTGTATTTTTATTGTTTTTTCCGGAATGTTCTCGCGGTCTGGAAAAACCAACTTAATCACAACAACTGCGCAGGTTACGGCGCAAATGGTGCTCTGATTCTGAAACAACGAAGTTTCAGTCACAAACGAGCGTTGGATTTTCTTGATAGGGATGAAGACATTGGGGTGATAAATGAAAAACAAATAAATGTGAGTATTTTTTAAATCTTTAATAATAATTTTCCTTTATTCTTTTATCTTATTCACCACGTGGTAACTCGTGAAAACTTACCTATTTCCGTTGCATCCCAAACGACTTGTACACGGGGACAACTTATACACGGACATATACGGTGAGTATAGTGAATGTAAGGTTAACTGGTTAAAACATTTTCTTGACCGGTCAAAGTTTTAACCACAGGTTAACCGATTATCCAGATAACCGCGGCAGCACTAATCGAGATTCAGTCTGGGACAAATTTGTTGGGCCGAGTAGACTTCAAACTTGGGCCGGCCGAGTCGACTTTAGTTTGGGCCGAGTTGACTTCAGCTTTGGGCCGAGTGGGTTTTGGGTCGAGTGTGCATTGGGCCGAAAAGACAGGTTACCGTGAGAGACATACACTTTATTGCCGGCCGAAATAACAGGCATTTAGTACCAATGAATAAATTAATGTTCAAGTGGAAAATGTAAATGTAGCTTGAATACTAAATATAATATTTCTCCTCAATTAGTGATATTTTTGTCCATTTACCTCCAGAAATTGCCAACATTCACGTGATGGATTCCCGGAAATGCTTAGTAAATGAGTAAAAAATCTATATCTATGTAAATCAAAGTATCTATTTTTGCCCCTATAATGAATTCCCGGAAATGCTTAGTAAATGAGTAAAAAATCTATATCTATGTAAATCAAAGTATCTATTTTTGCCCCTATAACATGAAAGTTAAAAAATTTATAGTAATTTATATATTTTTTATACTTACCAATGACCCAGACATAGCTGGTGCTAACTCTTAAAATATAGGGCCAAACACAAATTTTGCCCCCCAATCCCCAAAATTTGCATCTAAAACTAAAGAAAACATGTCCTGAAAGGCCCTCCACCCTTCGCCCCTACTGCGCATGCGCAGTGTCAAGGACGTTCCGAAATTGGCGCCATTAATCATTCTAATAACCAGTGCCTGGTAAGCGCTATGTACTCAGCGGGGAGGCAAGAGTTCCCAACTCCTGGGAGGGCCATCCCCGTCTGGGTCATTGGTAAGTATAAAAAATATATAAATTACTATAAATTTTTTAACATTTTTATACTGTACCAATGACCCAGACATAGCTGAATAGTAAAAAGGCTGGAGGGCCAAGGACATAGAGCAAAATGGAATACGCTCAATAAAATAAAATAGAGTCATCCCCTGTAGGGAAAAGAAGTAATAGGCCTTACATGTATCTTTCTTATTTATGATAAATTAGAAAGATACAACACCTTCCAAAAATTGAGCTTCATACATCCATGTACTCTATTAATATCCAATATAATCCTTATACTAATAATTTTTAAAGTAAGCCAATAATAAAGTAAGTCTAGAGAATAGAGACTCTTATACTCCTAAAAGTGTCTGAGAATTGCATAATCATGTCCGTTGACATATGCAATATTCAAAAGCTATACTTTAAAAACTAAGACTTGAATGAATTTTATAAACTTAAACTTCTCACTAAACAACCATCCCAATAACAGCTCAGAATTACTAACTCCGGAGGAGGTATCCCCTTGTTTTCATAGCAAAAACAGGTGACCCAAGGGAACACCCTCCCCCCCCCCCCCCCTTTTACTTGCCCTGGGTCAAATAGCCCAGAGCGAAGAGGGCAGCCGAACGGAGACACTGCCGAAACAGACAGCCTACCTAGCTATAGTAGCAACTGTTAAAAGAATGACATTCTGAGCAGTAGATAATAGACCTAACAAAAGAGGCCTCAAGAAATTGACTCGATATTTCTAAGATAAAATTCATGAATGTGGATGGCTGAGCGCAATGAGCGGCCTTCAAAAATCTATAATAGCGACACTATTAAAGTAAGCCCAAGAAGTAGAAGAACTCTTACTTCATGAGCCGAAATCTTAAGCACAACTGCTAAGTCAATGATATACCATAAGCAGTACGCTAGTTAATAGAATCCATTAACAATAAAAATGGAGCGTAACGTCCTTCTACTAGACATCAAAGACAGAAGAAGCTTACGCCCTTGTAATAAACAGATATCTGTTTATAAATACATAAACTGTACCCGGAAAGAGTAAAGGCCTATGCCCATACGAAGACGGAAGGACCTTAAAATAATAGGTTCCGGATAATAGGAGCCTAACTCTTATGCAACAATCCAACCTAAATAGTAACGGAAGTATTGATTCCGAAACTATGAAAGTGAAAATCATCCATCGATAGTGCATGAAACTCACTGACTCTACAGTAAAAGAGAAACCAAAAGAATTACTGTCTAAAAGGTCAGAATTTGAAAACTACTGTTTCCAGAGGTTCAAATGATTACTTAGCTAAATAAGAACCGAAGTTAAAATCCGTATAGGAATTTAATCTAAAGATTCTAAGTCTATTTATCAAAAAGTTACTAACTGACTTAGATAAAGAGACAAAATTGTAAACTATCGTAGAGTGCATAGGTATGAGGTAACATAAACCTATAACCTAAATAATAACAGGCTGCAGTAGATCTTGTGAAACAAGTATACTAAAAAATAGCAATGAGTAGTATGGAGGGATCAACAATATGAACATAATGATCCCTACACCACGACGGAAGAGCCTCCACTTTAGTCGCATAGAATAGCGAAGAAGAGGATCTCCTATAGTAAGAAATCGCGTCCAAAGCTCGTCCAGTACAGTGCTTACAATGCAATACGGACCACACAACGGAATACATGAAGGTTTACGACCTTGCTGGTTGTGATAAAGATGACACGATTTACCCAGTGAAAAAAGATCCTCACATAGAGGAAGATTTCACGTTAAGATCCACAGTAGACAAGAGAGTAAATTACTCATGATCTCTGTGAAGATAGAGATGCTATCAACAGAAATGTATTGTGGTTGTTTATCTTAGCAATACCTGCTAAAACAACAGCGCCGGAGGATACGCGTATCCTATCATTCTGTCCTATAGATCAATAGAGCGTTAACAGTATTAGCTCAGAGATCTGGACAAGCCAACACATACATCTGCAATTGATTAGCAAGCTGTGTCATAAATAAAACATCATTGGGCGCTCCCATAGATAGCAAATCTGATTGAATACTTGTTTGTTGAGAGTCCATTCTGACAGCAACAAGCGACCCATAAGAGAACGGGAGTCCGATAAAACAATCAGACGACCCAGAATATGACGGACCAAAACTGAACTTGGTGTACTATAACCAACAGACGGATTCTTTCCATTAAATTGAATAACGGAAACGAAAGAGTGCCTCCCTGGTTCCGGAGATACGCCACTACTGTCGAATTAAAGGACAGGAATTTGGGCATGCGTTTCTGAATAATGTTCATGCAATGACATAAAGCAAGCCTAAAAAACATTATTCCGCGGAAGTTAAACTGATAGCTAAAAGACTGCGGAACCCAAAGACCCTGGCACTTCGAATCCGTAGGGATCAGTATATATCCCAATCTGTTTGACTGGCAACCGTCATAACAGCCACACTCGGGTCCGGCAACTGCGGCGGCACTCTCTGAGTCAACCACCGAATGTTTGCCCCAGTCTGAATCTCTTGTAACACTAGATAGACAAGAGAATGTATAAATCGAGCAATTCATGGATTGCCGGAAAGTTGCCGTCGAAGAGAAGCTCCTCCGAGAACGAAGCGACTCTGAGAGAGTTCTTAACCTTACTATCCACGCGTGTGGATGTAGCTAGGGCTGCGTCACGTCTAACCAACTCCAATCAGCCACTGAAGGGCGGAGTTATACGTGAACAAACTACTGCCCTCAAAAGAAATTACATTGAGAATAATATCCCGTAAATCTTTTCTTGAAGACGTAATGATAACGCCTCAGTAAGGCGGATTACGTATAATAAAGCGTCTAAGTTAAGTCTACTATACATAATGTCGTTCCCAACATTGAAATTGGAAAAGACATAAACGGCGAAAAAGAAAATATGCAGTCTTTAATCACACCGTCTAGACGCATATGAACTCTCGGTATGCCCTGCTCTGCCAAAATAAACTATTTGTAAAAATGATAAAATGGCAGAAATGAGCCACGCGGACAAGAAACTAAACTATCATGCTTAGTAGCAGGCTTGTATATATATATAAATATATAGCGTCGAAAAATAAAACACATGTTGTAATGACAATATTGGACTGCGTCGGTAAGTCAGGGACAATGTCCCTGTACCGATCGAAAAATCCAAGTCCAATGACGCTATAAGTCTCTTATCCAAGATCGCAGCAATGAAGTCCGAAAAATAATCACTGGAAGAAATGCCAGAAGATATGAAAGGCATCTTCCGATACTACTAAAGGGAAAACTCGAAATCTTTCGAATCCCTTTCGCCATCCTGTCGGACCCTATAAAGCGTTCGGTCGTCCGTAGCTGATGCAACCGCGGACCGCACTGACCCAGCGCCGTCGGATAATTCCTGATTCGACCGAGAAACTGTCAATTGCTGGGATGCTGCGAAACAACTGTGCTAACTCGGATAGCACGTCCGTCACTGAGGCCTGAGGAGAAGCGGTCTTACGATGTATTGCCGCAGGAAGCTCCGAGATCGTTACCCCGTGCATACTTCCAATATGCGAGCGAACGGAGTGTATAGGCCTCGTGTCCCTTGGCTACCGGATGGCGCGACCTATTCGCCGTGGAATCACTGAATGCCGAAACTGATCGGATACTCGAGGTCACGTAGCCAATGTACGGTCGTGTGCCCTGCTGTGAGGATGAGGAAGCATTAAAGACAGCCTCTCGGACTGTCAATATAACGGAGCGTCCCGAGCAACGGACATATGCTCCGAATGTAAAATATCTGAACCACAACATGCGGTCCCCTATGTTGTTGGCTTCCTCCGATCTGTCCTCAATCTGCCGTCACTGGGTGAGTACTAAAGTAATTAAAGTGCTCGCATCACCCAAATCTCCTTCCTAGACCGCAACGGACGAACCCGGCAGCCGAACCATTCGATGAATGCACGCTACACCGGGTGAGCTAGCGAATGTCACTCCGTAAGCGATAGACATATTCCATGAGCACTTATTGCCGCTAACTCTTCATTAACTATGACGACAGAGGCACACTTTTGAAAGACATCTCCATAACTCTTCGAACAAGAAACCAGAAATGCTTGGATAGCAAGCATAAAATAATAATATATATAGCGTCGTTCAATAATTCGAAAGTTTGTGTGACATTATTGGACTATGTCGGAACTGAGGGACAATGTCCCTGAACCGAACCAAAAATTTCTAAGTCCACCGACGCTATCAGTTTCTTATCCGGCATCTAGTGTTGAAACGATTAGCCGACTAATCGATGTCGACGCGATTATTAAATTAGTCGATCCCTAAATCTGCTAGTCGATTAGTCGGAACATCTGCCCCAACCATACACCATCCCCTTAAATTCACCCAACATTGTTGCGAACGTCAAAAGTAAACTCCCGAAATAAAAAAACAACCCACGGAAATAACGTGTTTGATGTTTCCGACTGCATGAATAACAACCCTAGTTGGCCAACTGACCAGAGATTGAATAAGACCAGGGGTGCGTGAAGTAAACAGGGAAAAATATATGAGTGAGCTTATTCTCGAGCCTGCAGGAAAATTAGGACCCAAAGTTGACATGAAATTAGGCCACCTACGGACATCAATTTGTTCACCAGGTACTGGTAAGTTCGAAATGTCTTACAGAAACATCAAAGAGAAATTATGGAAGAACACATACCAGTTCGTATTTGGAACAATTTGTTATCACTAAAGAACCAATTACAAAATCCATGTGCTTTTTATTTTCATTTTGTAAATACATGCGGACAAATTCCTGGAAATCTGCGAGTTTCCGGGAAATTGAAAGTGAAACTAGCTTTTCCTCGAACTGCAACTGAGTTAAGAGGAAACCCAATCAGGTCAGGTGATGATTTTCAAAGCAGACAATATGGAAATTAGTAGGCGTGTTCGATGTATGCATAATTATGGACAGATAAGAGGTTAAGTCATAATACAAGAAGTTGTGTGGGAGTGTTCGGTGTACAATTATTGACAGGCTGATGACTGCTGTGGGCGTTAACTGTGCTTAATTTTCGACAGGGGATGTACATCACGCATGCGTAAAGAGCACTTCCTTTTGTTGACATTCAATGGGATGGAACGAATAATATAAAAAAAACCTGAAAAATGATTTATTTTATTAAAATATCAGTGACTATATTGAGAAAAAAAGATTTTAAACAGAAGCTACCAACATTAATTCTCTCTCGAAATTGAAAGAGGTTTTGAGGACTTTGAAAGCTTCACTTGTCATTGTTTCATTGCAAGTATTACTGTTAGTTTTAACCAGGAAAGAACGGCGTTACACGTGTTTGATAACAATAACATGGGGGCTTCGACTAGTCGATTAGTAATCGATTACTGCTGGCGACTAGTCGATTCCTGAAAATCACTAATCGTTTCAACACTACCGGCATCGCAGCATATGTTGTTCCGAAAGGGAAAGCTTGAAATCCTCCGAATCCCTTTCGGTATCCCGTCGGACCGGATGAAACTTTCGGACGTCCGTACCCGCTTCCGCGGAGCGTCCCGACCCAGCATCGTCGGATAAAATATATGCGACAGATTCAGTTGATGCTGGGATGCTGCGATAAACTGTGCTAATAAGGAAAGCATGTCCGTTCCCGAGGCCTGTGCAGTAGCGGGCTTACGATGCATTGCCGCTGGAAGCTCCGTGTACGTTGACTCCCGCACACTTCCTATGCGAACATCCGGAGTCTGCAGGCCTCGAGTCCCCGGCTACCGACCAGCGCTGTCGGATAATTCTCGATCCGACACCGTTTCTGTCGGCTGCTGGGATGCTGCGATAAGCTGTGCTATGTGCACAAGAATGTCCGGCGTCGAGACCTGCGGAGGCGCAGTCTATCGCTGCTTCGCCGAGGGCAGCTCCGCATCAGATGGCTCCCGCATACTTTTCCTATGCGAACGTCCGGAGTCCATCGGTCTCGAATCCCTGGCTGCCGGATGGTGTGACCTGGTCGCCGAAGAATCCTTGATCGGCGAAGCTGGTAATATATCGGTGGTCACGCAGCCAAGGTGCGGTCGTGTGCGCTGACGAGAAGAGGAAGCCTTAGCAGTCTCAGCGGACTGCCTATACAACGGAGCGTCCTGAGCGACGGACGTATGCTCCGCTAGCGACACATTTGTACCACAACATCTGGGGCCAGATGTTGTTGAACGAGAGAGGGGCCTCTCTCGCTTGCCGTCCGGATGGACCGGAACGAGCTATGAACCGGACTAAAAGGCTTCCTCCGTTCTCCCTCCGATCCGCCGTCACTGGGTGTGCATTAAGTTAATTTTATAGTGCTTGCATCACCCCAAAATTCCTTCTAGACCGCAACGGACGAACCCGGCTGCCGAACCATTCGGTGAATGGACGCTACACTAGCGGACGTCAAAGGCCGTCGAACCTACTAGAGTCCTCTTAGGCAATTGCCGTATTACATGAGCACTTTTCCGCTAGCCCTTCATTAATTGTGACGACGGAGGCACACTGTTGGAAGACATCACAGATACATCACCCTAATCTTGATCGTCTGAAATAGAAATTGATAAAGTAGAGTGACCCTGCGGGGAAAGGACTGGAGTGTCCAAATCCCCAACAACATACCGTGACATACGCTTCCCATATTGTCATCGAAATCATACGATACAGAACAGGAGTTAATGCGAGTACACTGACCACATATAGAATGATAATAAGGTCAGAGGAAGACTTCCTCTTAAAACAATTGATCAATATCCTTTCAATGTGAAAGAAAACAAGTCCTGGTACTCGCACTAACCCCTGGCAACAAAATACATAATAATAATATGATCCATTAATATAGAAAAAATAATTGAAATCAAAATATTTTGAAAAAATATTTTTTCAGAACAGCCCAAGTTTCTGAAAAGTAACGTTGAGCCCCAATGGATCCCAAGCCTAAGTGTGGACAAAAATTTTAAAAATATTTTAAACAATTTATTCAACACTTACGAACAATAATAATGTATCTAGTTATGATTAAAATAACATAAAGATATTATTATTTAGAAATCCCCCCCTCACACAGAGGGCTGTTGTAAATGTAAACAATGAGTGTAAAAACACTAAAATAAGACTCCAGGCACCCAGGCCCAAAATCAGTTACCAAAAATACACCATCTGATGCAAAACAGAGACTTCCAGGGAAGAAACTGCAGAACATCAGATGGTAGATGCAGAACACAACGCCTAACCACCCGTAGGTGAAGACGTAAACATGGGGAAAGAACAGAATTCATTCTGTTATTCAGCTAAAACTCCCAAGAAATTTTAGTAATAATAATTACAGAAACTATGCCAAAAGCATGGGAGAATAGCAAGGGGGAACTTAAAGGACAGGGAGAGAGGAAAACACTTGAAAAAACAGTGTAACTAAATAATCAGAATGACAACAAAATGGCTGCTGCCTTGAAAATAGGTAACTTAACATAATTTCATTAAAAAATTTTAAGTTACAGCCCTGATAATATTCTGTCACACATTCTTTTCCTCTCCTCCTTTTCTATCCTCCTTAGAATCACCATTTCACTAATATTTATGTGTCTGGCATCATTTAAACTGAGATTTAAAAGCACAAAGATCAGTCAGATGTTAACTGATGAAGGGCCAAACTTAGAATGATTAATGGCGCCAATTTCGGAACGTCCTTGACACTGCGCATGCGCAGTAGGGGCGAAGGGTGGAGGGCCTTTCAGGACATGTTTTCTTTAGTTTTAGATGCAAATTTTGGGGATTGGGGGGCAAAATTTGTGTTTGGCCCTATATTTTAAGAGTTAGCACCAGCTATGTCTGGGTCATTGGTACAGTATAAAAATATAAATGTTGGGGTGGATCGTACTGATATTTGAAAAATTAATTTGGGACAAAGCGTCTCTATACTCCGAAAAAATTAGTGGGACGAATCAACCCGATATTTGGGACGAATCGTCCCGGTCGTAATTTTGGGACGAAGCGTCCTGGTGCGAACTGGTTTTGGGATGAAACGTCCTGTAACCGAGCAGTCCATGGCAGATTTTAATCCCCTCCACTCATTCGTCACGCCCCACTGCTGCCCAGTGCAGTGGCAGTGATAGGCTTTTACGAGATAAACCCCCTGCCACGTACCGTATATTTTTACCAATACATTTGGGGACGTTCAGTTTGGGACCATTTTGACCATGATTCATTTGGAATTGTCCAAATACCATCAAAAATAGCTCCACACTTAATTATTTGGGGTGTTGGACGTTTCGTACACGGCCAATTTAGGACGTTTCGTACACAAAAAGCCTGGACGTTTCGTACACAGATTTCAATTTCAATTTCTCTTTATATCTCACTTTTTTCCTTCTAATTTCAGATTTTAGGTTTAAAAGAAAGAAAGGAGACTATTTTCTGGCATGAAATAATTTTATTTTCCAATAAATACACGGTGATTTTAGCTGAAATCTCATACAAACTAAATTAAAATAAATTCATTAAACAAAAATAACATGTTTTGTTTTTATGTGATTGTTGTATTCTGCGAGATAAGTTGTCATAAAAACGCAATAAAATTTTATCGATATTTGCCCTTCAAAGATAGTACTAGTCTCTGGTTCCATTTCATGGGAATCCCTTGGACTTTCCATTAAATGACACCAAATACTGCTGCTATTAATAAAGGGCAAATATCGCTAAAATAAATCGGTTTAGCACAATGCAATGAGGTGATTCGCCTAAAATGTACAGTATCGCTGGAGATAAGTTGTCATAAAACGCAATAAAATTTTATCGATATTTGCCCTTCAAAGATAGTACTATAACTCCATTTCATGGGAATCTCTTGGACTTTTCATTAAATGACACCAAATACTGCTGCTATTAATAAAGGGCAAATATCGATAAAATAATCGGTTTAGCATAATGCAATGAGGAGATTCGCCGAAAATGTACAGTATCGCTGGAGATAAGTTGTCATAAAAACGCAATAAAATTTTTTCGATATTTGCCCTTCAAAGATAGAACTAGTCTCTGGTTCCATAATGTACAGTATCCTTGGTGTCATTTAATGGAAAGTCCAAGGGATTCCCATGAAATGGAACCAGAGACTAGTACTATCTTTGAAGGGCAAATATCGATAACATTTTATTGCGTTTTTATGATAAACCGGGCGTGACATACCGGTATCACATTTTCGGGGCCTCCATCTGCTACAGTCGTCACAACACAGAGCCTCCTGCCTTGGCCTGACCTCGCCTCAACAACCAGAACATGGGTACTGCATTACGTTGTATTGGGCAATGAAGTGACTGGCTCAGGACAGTTCCATACCCCAATATATACCTAAATTTTAAAACAGATAATTAAACAGGTGTACGAAACCCTCACTTCGTGTACGAAACGTCCAATTTTTGTGTACGAAACGTCTTATTTGTGTATCGCACATTCGTCGCATGTACGAACCGTCTTGTGTACGAAATGTCAGTAAACCATTAGTTCCCCCCTTCCGTTGCCTTTTGGGCTTACCTTCTGGTTATTTTAGAAAACGAGGCTGTTCGAGTTCCAGTACTCTTGTCGGGTTGGCCTTTTGTGCCAAATTGCTCCTCAATTTCAAATATTGATGACAAGTTGTCCTTAGAGGTACCAAAAGATTTCACCGACGGTGTGTTAGTGTCCGTAGTTGAACTGACACTTCCTGAAACTTCGTTCCTGTTGACAATAACATCACGAGAATCATCTATGATGAAAATTTTGGATGCTGAAAATTCAACTCTTTTCTCTTCATTTTTAGACTCATTTTCTTGGGGTTTAATGGCATATTTCTCTTTTGACTTGACATGTTTTCGATGAAATATTGAATATGAAGTGTCTCTGTGTGTTCCATCTAGAGAAATATTAGAAAGGAAACTGATGGCAGCAATTCTTCTTCGAGATCTGTGTCTTTGATGTTTCATGCCGGTTGCTGCCATCCTTTTATTGACATCTCGCGTTTTATCATCTTATTTGGAGAACTTGCGAGAAATTATAAGATGTTTCAAATCACTACTTGTTGACAATAGGTGGCGCTATATAACCTAAAATGCTGTGGAAAGTGCCACCATGCAGAAGAATCCTGCCACTTTAACCATTCTTTATTTCCTTCATCTTACACTTTTTGACAGTGTGAAAAACAAAACAGTATGGCTCGTTAGCGAACAAAAAATATGAACATCGACACATCTACGAATGAATCCAGCCGGATTGTCCGGGTGAATATGATGGAAGGTGTTGGAGCCAGAGTTGTCAGAGGACCTGACTGGAAGTGGGGTAAACAAGACGGGGGAGAAGGTCATGTGGGGACTGTAAGGAATTTCGAATCCCCCGAGGAAGTGGTCGTTGTGTGGGATAATGGAACAGCAGCCAACTACAGATGTGCTGGTGCTTTTGACCTTCGATCTCTGGACAGTGCCTCGACAGGTGATTCATTAAAGGCCAAAAAATTGAAATGTCACCTATTTTCGATGTATCGTTGAGGTAGGCTCTGGTAGCCCACGACAAGGGAAGGCAGGGATGGATCCAAGGATTTTTTGGGGGACACCTGTTTTTCACATGAGGATGTCCCCAAATAAATTGAGATGTCTTAAAGGCCTATATAAGTAATGCAATTTTGTTTATTTTGAAAATTCTCACCCCTCATAATCCTTAAAATTAAATTCAAATTAAATATACAAAAATTATACATCAAAGTGAAGGTTGGGACGTATAGAACATGAAACACATATGTAATCCACTCATAGAATTGACAGCAGGCACCACTGGTTCCTGGAAGTCTGGTACCGTATTCGCACCAGAACGGATGATAAAATAATCTTTCATCAGAACAACTTGCGGCCAAATGTGCTTCATATATCCAAGAACAAAGCTAGGCATTCAAAACACTTTCGAATACAGTGATAGGACTGCATTTGTGAAAAAGACAACACTCTCTGCATTTTTTTTTATTGAAGATGGTTTCCATGCTCGACAGACATGTGCAGATCACTCGATACAACAAATTTCCATCGAAAAACAAAATTGTAATTCTAAGAAATTTCAACAGGTATCATGATACCTTGCATTGAATATGGCAACTGTGCAATCTCTATCTAATAACAATATACTGTTTGGAGGCAATCATTTTCATTCTTTGATTTTAAACGGCATTGTTTTTTAGAGATGAGCCGATTAGTAAAATGCACCATCAGACGAATGCCGATTATTTTAGACAACAATCGGCCGATACCGAATGCCGATTTCAGATGGTTTCTTTATTATTCAAACTTACTGCAGAAGCCGGCTGATTTACAGTAATCAGAATTTAATTTACATGTCATTAATCCCCATCAACCTGGAAGATAACACACTTTTAATACTCACTTAAATAAGTCACATTAACAGACATCAAAGGGTTAATTTTATGTCAGTGAAGCACCATCTGTGCAGTATATTTTCAATTTAAAATAAACAGCTAACAACTGAGTCGAGAACTCATGTGCATCATTACGGTAAATTGTGTTCTGAACTTTCGATGCAGTTTACATCAACACTGGCTACGATTCATTTCAAAGTCGGGGCTTTTCCGAATCGCCCCTTACAGGGGCTATGAAGTCGATTATCACAGATAAACAGCCTTTGAAGTTGACTATCAAAGCCATTCAAAATGCAGCTGAAAAAAATTGGAGAACAAAGAACATGAGAGTGTTTTTGTTTTTCCGTGTGCCTAAAATTGAAAAATAGGCAGACGAAAAATAGATATTTACATGATAGTGGTTTTTCACACTTGAAATATATTTGGAAGAAAATGTTTTGTGAAAATCAAAAGCCATCGTTGGAACCACACGTTTTAAAGTGGGAGTTTCTTTTCGGTAAACCCATATGGATCCAGGACAACCCGCCAGGCCTATTTTGGGGGCGGATTTTCCCATTTTTGGGGGCGAGTTGGCCCGATTTTTTTTTTGATTTTTGAAGAAATATTTTTTGGGGAAAGTAATATATAAAAATGATTTTTACTCACTTTTTATCAAATATTATCCAATTTTATCAAAAATTATCCACAATCTACATTGATCCTATTAATACATCCCAGAATGACTGAATTAAGCTAATAATAATTCTATACTGAATTGGTAGTACGTAGAGACCAATCAGAAGTGATGTGTTGTTTTAGTCATGTTGTTTCAGTCCGGTACTGTCCAAGAGGAATGATATTTGTTAGATACAGAAAAATCAAATGACAAGACATGTTGTTCTAGTGTGATATCGATTCATTGCAGCAATGATCCTCTTTTTCTTTATTATACCCCCCCACTCCCCACAAACAAAGTTGGGGGAGGGGGGTATATAGGAATCACCCTGCCCGTCCGTCCATTCGTCTGTCCATCCTTATAAGCGCAACTCCTCCTAAACCGTTAGAAGAATTTTCATGAAACTTTACACAATGGAAGAACTCCATATGAAGATGTGCATGAAGCAATATAACTCTGTTCTGACATTTCCAAGGGGAGATAATCTAACTTATACATTTCAATTGCTAAATCATATGGTTGTGTCCTCATAAGCGCAACAACTGAGGCGCGGGGGGTATCACTTTGTGAGCTTGCTCACAGTACGTCTACTCTAAGACTAAAACAATAAATGTGTTGTTTTAGCTGTTGACAGCCATCATGTTGCTTCTCTTTGAATTATACCAGTTAGCAGTTCTGAAGACTTCTGACTTTCTTCATTCTGCTTATTAAATTCAATAGAGTGATGGAATTGAATTAATAAGCAAAGGGGTACATGTGTATACATCAATGGCAAAAATTACGAAACCGAGGAATATCGTGTACTTCCGCAATCTGGTCAGTGTCACAAGTGTCAGAACTTTGGGCACTTGTCACACAAAATGCAACAGAGAACAACGATGTATGAAATGTGGTGGCGAAGGCATGCAATGCCTTTACTCTGCCACTTCAAAAAAGTTGAAACAAACATCCAGCTTAAAGCTCTAAATGTAAGTAGTGCAGTGAACTCGTCCTCACCTTATTCCATGTGCACCCTAGCTCTATTTTATCCATTGGCATTTTGTCTATTGCCATGTTGTCTGCGCACCTCCAATATCATAGTCAAATAGCTAACAACTGCAGCGCATGAAAAACTTGGGGCGGGTTGTCCCGGTCGGTTTGGGGCAGGTTGTCCCGTTCCCAACCCATATACATATATGGGATTGTGTCACACGAGTCATGACGTTGCACTGCATTATATATTTTTATCACATGCTCTACACATTTCAACATGAGAAAAATTCAGTGGTTTCGTGTTGATAAATCCCACCCCGAATGGCCTGATATTAAACTTATTGCACCCAAACCTCTCACAGTTAACACAGATTACTAATATACAGGAATTATCTGTCCAATATGGGAATAAAAAATACCACTACAATATGTATTTAATGACACGATGAGCATGGTTGAAAGAAATATTGCGACATTTTGCAGAATGCAGTCAGTGTGGGCAGTGAAGAGCTTCCGTATTCACATGATGGATAAAAAACAACTCGGTACACAGTTACACAATCAAAATCTTTAATATAATATTCAGCCTTTTCTTTCACGAACCATCACTTACCTGATATCAGCAACAGACGAGTGACGTACCGATCGCTTGCCACTGGTTGTCCCACATAGGGGAAGAAAGTTCTTTACAGATCATCCATAACACTTTAACTTTCACTAAGTTTCAGACAATCGGCGGGGGCCGATGTTGAACCTCGAGTGCCGATGGTGAACCGATGGGCGATCATCGGCCGAGTGCCGATGTTACACCGATTAATCGTCTTGTCTCTATTGTTTTTACATGTTTTTTCCGTCCGATGACATCAACCGGAAATCGAAAGTATATTAATATGTAAACAAAAGCAAAGGCTTGGGAATTTACCCCCATGCAGCTCAGTCGCCGTGTTTTGGAGAATGTTGATCCCCTATCTTTGTTCTTGGATATGTAAAGCACATTTGGCCACCAGTTGTTCTTGTGAAATATTATTAACCCTTTACCCAACGCAAAGAATATCAGAATTTATTATTTTAAATACTATTTTTTAATTTTTTTCCTAAAAATTTCAACAAAACCATATCCTGTGACCACTCATTGGAACGAGCTCATCGAGCTCGTTCCAATGAAGGGTTACATGATATGGTTTTGTTGAAATATTTTTAAAAATTTATTTTTTTCAACTGCTCAGTTTGCAAATTATGCGGGTGATTCGGGCGATTCGTTAGGTAAAGGGTTAAATTATCAGTTCTGGTACGAATGCGGCAGCAGACTTCCAGGAACCAGTGGTGCCTGCAGGCGACTCTTTGAATTGATTACACATGTGTTTCGTGTTCTATACATCTCAATCTTCATTTTGATATTTTGTGTGTATTTAATTTGAATTGAAGGAATATGAGAGGTGAGAATTTTCAAAATAAACAAAATTTCATTACTTATTTTGTCCCTTAATATGGATGAATAGGCCATTGCATGTGTCTTGAAGTGCTTTTCATCAACTGCATGTGTATAGATTTCTACTAAATATTGGAAATAATTGCTTCAAACTGGTACAGTATGTGGAGAGTGTATTATCACTAAATCACCCGCAGAGTGGAGATTCCACCCGACTAATAATTGCAAATTTATTGCAAAGCATAACCATTACAAGCAAGGTTCCAGCTAATGGACCTCCGGGTTAAACCCTGAGGTCCATTGACTGAAACATTGCTTGTATTTTTTGTCCATATGTACAGAATTTGAAAGTGATATTTTGGATGATAACTCCACTCCATGGGTGATTTTGTCACAATCCACTCTCCACGTACTGTACATTTTAAAGGTGAATATTTACCTGTGCGGACTTTTGGGCTCCAGAGTTTGGGTGCCCATACCTGTAACAGGTAGCAAATCAGCTCTGGATCCATTCCTGGCTGGAAGACCCAAACCCAAAAAGCAGGTGGTCGTGTGACCTATAAGTTATAGCAGTATAGGTTGTGTGCATGTAGGCTATAGTATAGAATTATAATATAAGCTGCGTTGCCCTTGTTTGTTATTTTAGTCGTTTTTTGACTGTATGGGCTTTTGTGAGGCCCAGCACCTGGCCTTGGGGGGTACGCCAAAGGCTAATTACTGGAGAAGGTTCCTAGACAACTCCTACCCTGGACAATCTGTACCCTAATATGAAGGTACGAATTGTCCCGCATA
Organism: Pictodentalium vernedei; assembly: GCA_031216915.1. Lineage (NCBI taxonomy): Eukaryota > Metazoa > Mollusca > Scaphopoda > Dentaliida > Dentaliidae > Pictodentalium > Pictodentalium vernedei. The sequence goes on along the minus strand of CM062291.1, from coordinate 267,439,518 downwards.
AAGTTACGAATTGTTCAATGTAAAGGTACGAATTGTCTAGTGCAAAGGTACAAACAGTCTCATGTATTATCATAAAAAAAGTAAAACATGTTTTGGAGAGCTGAAGTCCAATATATCAGAAAGTGCAATCGAGCCTTGAACCTCAAGTGGTCAAATGAGTTCGACAGAATCAAAGACATAAAAAGAAACAAACGAAATGGATGGCCAATAAAAAGACATATGTTTCATTGTTTATTTTATTTAAAATCGTTTCGATCCCTGTCCGAGACGACTCGCGTTGTGTCCTTGGGCAAAGCACTTTATCCCGGTTGCCTACATGGGGGCACGGTGACGCCGTGTACTAAGGCGTATTGCACGTCAATGGTGTACATGTCTTCAACTGCTGTAACCCTGCTTGAATGGAGCTTGGACAGAGTTAGAATGTTGGGGAGCTGACAGATGCTTGGTGGTTCTCTCCGGGTACTCCAGATTCCTCTACCAGTAAAACTGTTACGGTCACGATTAGCCATTGTGCATAAGTATGTGACCTTAAACACCAATAAATAAATAAATAATTTTATATCGTAGAGTTGTATGAGGAGAAGTAGATTTGAGTGAATGGTCATGTAGATCATGTCAAACTTCAATTAAGCTGTGATGCAGAAAATGCAATTCCGGAAAAACACGAATTGACTCCGCCTTTCAGTGATTTATAACATTTGAATATAGAAAAAAACATGTGTCTTATAATGCATTTTACTTTTGTTTTATTCCGTTTCATTTGTTCGAACGAGAGTGCTTGTGTGTTATACAGTTAAAACTAGAAGTCCTGTCATCAATTGCGCGCAAACACCTCGCCAGTTAGCACGTTTATCAGCGCATTAGGTCATATGGAAAGGCTATCAAATTCTCTAAGCAGCCTATACACAAGCAATGGTTCAGCCAATGGATCTCCAGGTTTAACCCAGAGGTCCATTGGCTGAAACATTGCTTGTGTTTGCTGTGAGTAATGGCAAGACTCTGTGGTAATTTGAGTATTTCAATAGAACAATTGCGCGCAATTCCTGTGCGAAATTGTGTCAAGATAAGCACGCAATTCATGACAGGACTTCTAGTTTTAACTGTATCTTTGTTTTGTTGATAATATATTTCTTGGAAAAATAAATGTCAATTGTGATTTTCATGAATAGTCTTCCTTATTCTTTCACATGTAGTCTCAAGTCGTCCCATGTATGAATCATTTACGAGTCAGGGTACGAGTTGTCCAGAGTCTTGCATACACTACAAGACAGACGTAGTTAAAGCAAAAACACCATTGTTAATTAGAGGCAAATCAGGCCTTTAGATTAACCCAATTTCACACCGTTCACAGGTGTGCCCAAATTAGAGAAGATGTGACCTCAAGAAAAATATATTCATTCTCTGTGCCTCTTCTGCATTTGAGAATAACTTCCCACATATTATGATCATAGAAACACAAAAAAGGCATGGCAATAAAACCAAAGGATAAGGCTTATTTCTAGTTTTAATGTGCCCAAATTAGGGCAAAAGGGTGTGCCCAAAATAAATGAATTTAAAGGCCTGCAAATTGCCGTGGCTAAAAGCCTAGACAGTGATGCGGAATGCATCACCCAAGTCACGTAGCACTGAGCAGGGGGGAGAGTACTAGAGGGAGTGTCCCGTCTTGGTGAGGGTTCAGGAAAATTTTTGATTTTGAATGCAAAAGCAGGCTTCTAGTGGCATTTCAGCATGGAATATACTGTTCAACTAACTATCACTTTTACACAATGCATAATGTAGTTTATTGATATTTTGCACAATTTTTATGTGTCACTACACCAGTATTAGTAGTCCAGTATTTTTTTTTCTCAGAAAATGAATCAACAGCTCAGTCATCTCGCCTTTACGCAGTCACAGACAATAAAGTACTAATAAATATGAGTTACTTTTCTGGTTCGATTTTAAACCAGTAAATGTGGTTGTAGATCGTTCGTGCGTTTTTACGATTTAAAAGGCATTATTCAGCTTGCGATGAGAATGGAAATGTGTAGTCTGGGGCAGTAGACTTGATAATTTCACCATTTTCATGTGCTCCTTAATTCGGAACTATCATGACGGACATGAAGTTCAAATTTGTTGCATTTTCAAAAAAAAACCAAATCAGACAATTGAACAACATTTAAAGTTAACTTGGAGACGATTCACTCGTAACAGTTTGATTCCATAATAGTAATTCAAAATAAAATACAATGTAGAGCAAAAAAAAAAGGGGGAAAACGAACAAGTATACAGAACACCAAAATGTAATATGACTAGGGGTGCTGTGAATAATTGACTAAATTGGGTAACCGTTGGTCGTATGCTTAATCGCTTAACGTTTTGGCCGGCGACTAATCAATATTTTATACTTTCACTGCAACATTGTGATTTTTGTTCCATTATTTGCAGTTATGTACCATGTTTTTCATTCCATGTGTCGGGATAACAACTTAAGGGTTATGTATTTATTAACAAATATTCAAATACACATGGCAAAGACAAAGGGTCAACACATTTTGAAGTTGGAATCAACCAACAGTACACATATTAATATTCATAAGCATGCTTGGCTGGAGTTGTAGGAGAGTTTGTATGAACAATTAATATTCATGATGAAAAGGTCATGCAGGAGTGATATGGATATTTTTGACATTACATTTGAAAAAGGATAATGGCTGACTGACCGTGCAGTTCTTTCACTTCCTTGTTTATTTTGGATGTTACACAAACAATAAAACTCAATTAATTCCACAAATGTTATTTTAGTGATTTATTGATAGAGATGAGCCAATTAGTAAAATGCCTCATCATACGAATGCCGATTATTTTAGACAACAATCGACCGATGCAGATATCAGATGGTTTCTTTATTATTCAAGCTTACTGCAGAAGCTGGCTGATTTACAGTAATCAGAATTTAATTTACATGCCATTAATCCCCATCAACCCGGAGGATAACACACTTTTAATACTCACTTAAATAAGTTAAATAACAGATATCAAAAGTTAATTCACTCGTCTCGATGGGCGCTTATCAGGCAAGTGCCGTTGTTACACCGATTAATCATCTCATCTCTATTTATTGATTCTAAATATGTAAGTCTCAACTGTTCATTTGAAAAAAATAAAATAAATTATCAAATTATTCGAACTCTAATAACCGCAACAGAACTGCAATTTCATTCTCTGTAATTCTTCCGAGTGAAAACTAAAAAGTTGTAAACTCTTACTTTTCTAAACGATAAGTGGCACCAACTTTTTGAACTTAATGTCGGCAGCATAAAGGTGAATCTTATACACGGTTGGTAGCAGTCATGAAAGATTCTGGTTAGTACCACTGTGGCAAACAAGGAGTCTATACTGAGCAGTTTTAAAGAAATGTTTAGACCAACAAGAAATAGTATGATTAATTGATAATCATCGATTATTTATTTATTTAATGGGGTTTAACGACACTTTGACTGCCAGGGTCACCTTATGTCAGACAATTTTACAGGTGGAGGAAGCCAGATTACCCAGAGATAACCACCAATCAATGGCGAACAACTGTCAGACTCCCCAATGTACTAACTCCACACATGCACTGCGGCCCTTGCAATTCACCCTCAGCAATCAGCAGTGCCGAGGAAACAAAAAAAAAATATCCACAGCAAAAATACTGCCGAGGATGTATTTTCGTGCTGAGGTGGTGGCAGAAATTGCACAACTTCCAGGTTACACAAGAAATCAAACCGTGTGTGCTGCATTATGCTGTATTGCTAATCTTACAATTTACAGTACAAGTTCAGCATAACCACTAGAAACTATGTGTTCTGCTTCTTCTATGTTGATAACACCAGAATCTGACATCAGTTTCTGGAAAGCTCTTATAGAGCTTTCCAGAAACTGATGTCAGATTCTGGTGTTATCAACATCTAAACAGTGAGATACTTAGCTTGTGGTTATGTTGCATCATATTTTCACTCATACTGTACATAATGGAAAAGTTGCATGCTTACTTCCAAGATTTTTTGTCAGCATTCACACGATTCATGATATTGGCATGATCTAATTGAGTGAAAGATTCTACACATTGATTGTGATTATATACACATGTATCTCGAACAACTTTCACATGTTAAAGTTACTTGAAAGTTTTCACTTCACCACACACTACATATACATGGCAATTGAGACTATGCCCTGCCCCCTGATGATTTTTACACAATCGAACAGGCTTCACAGCAATTGCCATAGAAGCACCAGTTTTCCACAGAAATTGTTTTGCTGAGGAAACAAGGATGAATTACCAGGACTGATCATGCAGGGTTAGCATTGGTTGAAGAAAAGTCCATCATCGGTGTGCAGTACACCTTAAGTAGTGCACAGCGGCATTGTGCATGCCCCACATGGGCAATCAGGATTAAGTGCTTTGTCCAAGAACACAACGTCATCGATTATTACCAAACAATTATCAATTATTGGAATCAATAATTGTGGCACTCCTAAATATCACAAGTGACAATTTGAATGGGTACACTACACTGTCAGCAAAGTTTACATAAATCGCTCAGGTCAGAGAAATTGTGTCTCACGATTACTCAAAAATTGTCGCAACTGTCGTAGCACATTTCTTAAAATCTTTGTCATTTTGTAGGCAAGCAGATTACAGATTTTTATCCCTGCATTTTTTAAAAAAAGCAGGGATATTGTCGTGATCTCCGTCTGTCCCGTCCCATGCATATGTCCTAACTTTGTATGGTTCGTATGTAATTCGAAACATTTAAACTATGCTTAGGTGTTCAGGTAACATCTGTAGATGTGCATAAAGGTTTGGGAATTTTGATTTGGCCCCAAGTGGTTCCATTGGAACCACTTTTATTGTTATTCATTAGCTTAACTTGACATAGTCAAGATAAGCTATTGCCATCACGCGTGCAGAAGTCTGTTAGTCTGGTGACGTCTGTTCACATTTTCCTTTAGCATGGTCTACACCCCGCAGTTCTTGTCTAATCGTCACGAAATTTCATATGCAGGTTTGGGGTCATATCTAGATGAGAACATCTCCTCTTGGTCGCGATCGGGCAACCGGTATGGCTGCCCGAGCCCAAAACCCGAAAACCATTAGCACAGTCTACAGGTCGTATTTATTAAGGGATTTCATTGTAACTTGGTAGGATGCCTCTGTATAGTGCCTAGATGAGAACGTCCCCTTTTGGGCTTGATCTATCAACCGTGATGGCTGCCCAAGCCCGAAACCCAAAAACTTTTAGCACAGTCTGCAGGTCATGTTTAATGTGGAGGGATTTCATTGTAACTTGGTAGGATGACTCCTTATGATGTCTAGATGCGAATTTCCCCATTTGGGCATGATCTGCCAACCGTGACGACTGCCGGAGCCCAAAACCCGAAAACCTTTAGCACAGTCTACAGATCATATTTATTGAGGAATTTCATTGTAACTTGGTGGGTTGACTTCATACAATGTCTAGATGAGAAAGTCCCCCTTTGGACGTGATTGGGCAACTGTGACGGCTACAGGAGCCCGAAGCCCAAAAACCTTTAGCACAGTCTAGAGGTCATATTTATGAAACAATTTCATTATAACTTGGCAGGATGACTCCAAATAATGTCTAGATGAGAACGTCCCATTTTGATCGCGATCATGCAGCCTTGATGGGTGCCCGAGCCCAAAAACCTTTAGCATAGGCAAAAGGTCATATTTATGGAAGGATTTCACTGTAACCTGTTAGGTTGACTCCATATAATACCTAGATGATGACATCCCCTTTCGGTCGTGATTGGTCAGTTGTGATGGCTACAAGTGCCCATATTTATGAAGGGATTTCATTGTAACTTCTTAGGATCACTCCATATGATGCTCAGATGAGATTGTCCCCTATGGTTGCGATCATTCACCCATGATGGCTGCCCGAGCCCGAAGCCCGAAAACCTTTAGCACAGTCTACAGGTCATATTTATGAAGGGATTTCATTGTAGCTTGGTAGGTTAACTTCATATAATGTCTAGATGAGAACGTGCGATCATTCACCCATGATGGCTGCCCGAGCCCGAAGCCCGAAAACCTTTAGCACAGTCTACAGGTCATATTTATGAAGGGATTTCATTGTAACTTGCTAGGTTAACTTCATATAATGTCTAGATGAGAACGTCCCCTTTTGGACATGATTGGACAACTGTGACGGCTAAAGGTGCCCGAAGCCCGAAAACCTTTAGCACAGTCTACAGGTCATATTTATGAGGGGATTTCATTGTAACTTGGTAGGATGACTCCAAATAATGTTTAGATGAGAACGTCCCCTTTTGATCTCGATCATTCAGCCTTGATGGGTCAGGGTGCCCGAGCCCAAAAACCTTGAGCATAGGTAAAAGGTCATATTTATGGAAGGATTTTATTGTAACCTATATTAACCCCAAAAACCTTTAGCATAGGTAAAAGGTCATATTTATGGAAGGATTTCATTGTAACCTATTAGGTTGACTCCAAATAATGCCTAGATGATGACATCCCCATTTGGTGTCGTAATTGGTCAGCTGTGTTGGCTGCAGGTGCCCGAAGCCCAAAAACCTTGAGCACAGTCTACAGGTCATATTTATGAAGGGATTTCATTGTAACTTCATAGCATCATTCCAGATGATGCCCAGATGAGATTGTCCCCTCTCTTTTGCGATTATTCAACCATGATGGCTGCCCGAACCCGAAGCCCGAAAACCTTAAGCACAGTCTACAAGTCATATTTGTGAAGGGATTTCATTGTAACTTGGTAGGTTGACTTCATATAATGCCTAGATGAGAACATCCCCTTTTGGACATGTTTGGGCAACTTTGACGGCTAAAGGTGCCCGAAGCCCAAAAACCTTTAGCACTGTCTACAGGTCATATTTATGAAGGGATTTCATTGTAACATGGTAGGTTGACTCCAAATAAGGTCAAGATGAGAGTGTCCCATTTTGGCCGTGATCATTCAGCCTTGATGGGTGCCCAAGCCCAAAAACCTTTAGCATAGGCAAAAGGTTATATTTATAGAAGAATTTCATTGTAACATTGTTAGGTTGACTCCATATAATGCCTAGATGATGACATCCCCTTTTGGTCGTGATTGGTCAACTGTGATGGCTACAGGTGCCTGAAGCCCGAAAACCTTGAACACAGTCTACAGGTCATATTTATGAAGGGATGTCATTGTAACTTCGCAGGATCACTCCAGATGATGCCCAGATGAGATTGTCCCCTTTGGTTGCGATCATTCAACCATGATGGCTGCCCGAGCCCGAAGCCCGAAAACCTTTAGCACAGTCTAAGGTCATATTTATGAAGGGATTTCATTGTAACTTGGTAGGTTGACTTCATATAATGTCTAGATGAGAACGTCCCCTTTTGGACACGAGTGGGCAACTGTGACGGCTTCAGGGGCCCAAAGCCCGAAAACCTTTAGAACAGTCTACAGGTCATAATTATGAAGGGATTTTATTGTAGCTTGGTAGGATGGCTCCAAATAGTGTCCAGATGAGAACGTCCCCTTTTAGTCACGATCATTCAGCCTTGATGGCTGCCCGAGCCCAAAAACCTTTAACATGTCTGTAGGTCGTATTTATGGAAGGACTTCATTGTAACTTGTTAGGTTGACTCCATATAATGCCTAGATGATGACATCCCCTTTTTGTCATGGTTGGTCAACAGTGATGTCTACAGGTGCCTGAAGCCCGAAAACCTTTAGCACAGTCTACAGGTCGTATTTATTGAGAGATTTCATTGTAACTTGGTAGGTTGACTTCATATAATGTCTAGATGAGAACGTCCCCTTTGGACGCAATTGGGAAACTGACGGCTACAGGGGCCCCGAAGCCCGAAAACCTTTAGCACAGTCTACAGGCCATATTTATGAAGGGATTTTAATGTAACTTGATAGGATGTCTCATTTTGGAATAATTTCATTGTAATTTTGTTGATATATGTTAACTGTGAGGGCCACATATATTAACTGTGAGGTCATATTAACCCACCCCTCAGATCTTTAGTACAGTGTACACCTCATATTATTTTTATCATAAACATAGCATACAGGGAACAGAAATGAGCATATTCCCAATTATCACAATTCTTGTCTTATTTCATAATCCTTTCATAAACATTGAACATTATCCTTTTCATCAAACACAACACACAAGTTAAGCTACAGTGTCATTGACACTTTCATTTTGATTTGGCCCCAAGTGGTTTCAGGGGAACCACTTTTATTGTTATTTTTAGTCCCCTACTGGCAACGCCGGAGGGGACTATAGGTTTGCACTCTGTCCATCTGTCAGTCCGTCAGTCTGTCAGTCACACTTTAGTTTTCCGGACTTTTTTGGAAATGCTTCAACCGAATGATTTCATTTTTGGTAACCTACTATAGAATGATGACTTACAGATCAAGTTTGAGTTTCATGCTGATTGAATTATTCTTATGTGAGTTATGGCCCTTGGAAATATGGAAAAGTGCCAAAATATCAATATTTTTATACTGTACCAATGACCCAGACATAGCTGGTGCTAACTCTTAAAAATCTAGGGCCAAACACAAATTTTGCCCTCCCAATCCCCAAAATTTGCATCTAAAACCAAAGAAATCATGTCCTGAATGGCCCTCCATACTTTGCCTCTACTGCGCTTGTGCAGTGTCAAGGAGGTCCCGAAATTGGCGCCATTTATCATTCTTTGTTTGGCCCTTCATCAGTTCAAATCTGACTGATCTTTGTGCTTGTAAATCTCAGTTTAAATGATGCCAGGCACATAAATATTAGAGAAATGGTGGATCTAAAGAGGAAATAGAAGGAGGAGAGGAAAAATGAGTGACAGAAAATAATCAGAGCTGTAACTTAAAATTTTTTTATGAAATTATGTTAAGTTACCTATTTTCGAGGCATGGGCCTGTTGTTGTCATTCTTGTTATAAAGTTACACTGCTTGTTCAGTGTTTCCTCTCTCCCTTTCCCTTTAAGTCCCCCCTTGCTATTCTCCCATGCTTTTGGCATTTTTTCTGTAATATTATTACTAAAATTTCTTGGGAGTTGTAGCTGGATAACAGAATGAATTCTGTTCTTTTCCCCATGTTTACGTCCTCACCCATGGGTGTTTAGGCATAGTGTTCTGCATCTACCATCTGATGTTCTGCAGTTTCTTCCCTGGAAGTCTCTGTTTTGCATCAGATGGTGTATTATTGGTAACTGATTTCGGGCCGTGGTTATCAGTGCCTGGAGTCATGTTTCTGGTGTTTTTACACTTCTTGTTTACATTGACAACAGTCTCTGTGGAGGGGGGATTTCTTGTCTTTGTGTTAGTTTAATCATAACAAGATACATTATTATTATTCGTAAGTGTTGCATTAATTTTTTAAAATATTTTAAAAATTTTTGTCCACACTTAGGCTTGGGATCCATTGGGGCTCAACGTTACTTTTCAGAAACTTGGGCTTTTCTGAAAAAATATTTTTTCAAAAAATTTTTTTGATTTCAATTATTTTTTCTATGTTAATGGATCATGTTATTATGTATCTTTGTTTTCAGGGGTTGGTGCGAGTACTAGGACTTTTTGTATTCTTTTCACAATGAAAGGATTTTGTTAAATTGTAATAAGAGGAGATCTTCCTCTGACTTTCATAATCAATGTATTAATTGTAGTCAGTGTACTCGCACTAACTCCTGTTCAGTATGTGTCAATTAGGATGACAAACATGGGAAGCGTGTGTCACGGTATGTTAGCGGGGAAATGGCCATGCCGGTCCTTTCTCCACAGGGTCACTCTAGTTTATCAATCTCTATTTCAGATGAACAAGAACAGGGTGATGTATCCGTGATGTCTTCCAAAAGTGTGCCTCCGTCGTCACAATTAAATGGAGAGCTAGCGGCAAAGTGCTCATGGAAATACGTCAATTGCCTAAGAGGTCCCTAGTAGGATCGACGGCGTTGACGTCCGCTAGCTCGCCCGGTGTAGCGTCCATTCATCCAATTGTTCGGCAGCCGGGTTCGTCCGTTGCGGTCCAGAAAGGAGTTTTGGGTGATGCGAGCACTATAAATCAACTAAGTGCACACCCAGTGACGGCGGATCAAAGGAGAGAACGGAGGAGGCCTATTAGTCCGGTTCCTAGTTCGTCCAGGTCCATCCGGGCTGCGAGCGAGAGAGGTCCCTCTCTCGTACAACAACATCTGGGACCAGATGTTGTAGTACAAACATTTCGCATTCGGAGCATACGTCCGCCGCTCGGGACGCTCCGTTATATAGACAGTCCGAGAGACTGTCGAAAAGGCTTCCTCATCCTCACGGCAGCTCACACGACCACACCTTGGCTACGTGACCACGGATATCCAGCCAGCTTCGCAATCAGGGATTCCACGGCGAACAGGTCACGCCATCCGGTAGCCAAGGGACACGGGGCCTGTAGACTCCGGACGCTCGCATAATAGAAGTATGCACGGGTCAATGTACACGGAGCTTCCAGCGGCAAAGCAGCGTAAGACTGCTTCTCCACAGGCCTCAGTGACGGACGTGCTATCCAAAATAGCATAACTTATCGCAGCATCCCAGTAAATGACAGAATCTCTGTCGGATCAGGAATAATCCGACGACGCTGGGTCGGTTCGCTCCGCTGAAGCATCAGGTACGAACGACCGAGCGCTTCATAGGGTCCGACAGGATGGCGAAAGGGATTCGGAGGATTTCGAGCTTTCCCTTTCGGAACAACAGAAGCTGCCATAGATTTCTTCCGGCATTATCTTCCAGAGGTTGTGCCGTCGGACTAGAATGCTGCGATGCTGGATAAGAGAATAATAGCGTCATTGGATACAGAATTTTTTTTTGATCAGTTCAGGGACATCGTCCCGGAGTTGCCAACACAGTCCAATAATGTCACAAGAACATTCAAATTATTGAACGACGCTATATATAAGCTTGCTACCAAAACAGGCAAGTCTGGTTTCTTGTCCGCAAATGCTCTAAATCTGCCTTTAATCAATTCAAGGAATAAATTTGAAACGGCAGGACAGGGCATACCGAGAGTTCCTCTGCATCTAGACGACGAGGCTGAAGACTTGTAATTGTCTATATCGCCGTCTATGTCAATTCCAACCACGACGTTGGAAACGACAATAATGTCTGACTTAACTTAGATGCTTTATCATATGCAGACCACCTTACTAAGGCGTTATCATTATGTCTTCAAGGGAAAGAATACCAGGATATGATCCTGAATGAGATTTCTTTCAAGGGCAGTAGCTTTTCCACGTATAACTCCGCCCTTCAGTGGCAAACCTGGAGTTGGTTTGACATGACGCAGCCCTAGCTACATCCATGCGCGTGGATAGTAAGGTGAAGAACTCTCTCGGAGTCGCTTCGGTCTCGGAGAAGCTTCTCTTCGACGGCAACCTTTCAGCAATCTATGAATTGCTCGATATAGACGTTCTCTTGTCAATCAAGTGTAAGACTTGATTCAGACATGGGCAAACATTCAGTGGTTGACTCAGGGAGTTCCACTGCAGTTGCCGGATCCGAGTTTTACGATTATGACGGATGCCACTCAAACAGGTTGGGGTACAACATTGATCCCAACGGATTCGAAGTGCCAGGGTCTTTGGGTTCCGCAGTTTCTAGGCAAGCACATAAACATCCAAGAAATGATGTCAATTTGTCTTGCACTACGTCATTGGATGAACATTATTCAGAAAGCGCATGTCCAAATCCTGTCCGACAATACGACAGTAGTTGCGTATATCCGGAACCAGGGAGGCACTCATTCCGTTCCGTTATTCAATTTAACGGAAAGAATCTTTCTGTTTGTTCTAGAACACCAAGTTCTGCTTTCGCTCTGTCATATTCCGGGTCGTCTGAATGTACTAGTAGACTCCCTTTCACGGAAGGGTTGCTTGTTGCCGTCAGAATGGACTCTCAACAAACAGGTATTCAATCAGGTTTGCTACCAATGGGAGCGGCCAATGATAGACTTTTTTGCGACACAGCTCAACAATCAATTGCAGACGTATGTGTCACCATGTGCGGATCCCCGAGCATATGCAGTAGAAGCTCTATCGATCTCGTGGGACGGAAGGATAGGATATGCGTATCCTCCAGTGCCGTTGATTCAGCAAATATTGCTCAAGATAAAACAATCTCAATACAATTCTGTTGGTAGCATCTCTGTCTCCACAGAGACCGTGGATAAATCTACTCAGGTGTCTGCTGTGGGACTTACCACGAAAACTTCCTCCACGAGAGGATCTTCTTTCGCTGGAGAAATCGTGTTAACTTCATCACAACCCGCAAGGTCTCAACCTTCACGTATTCCGTTGTGCGGTCCTTCTTGCACGGCAAGCATTGTACAGGACGAGCAGTGGACGTGATTTCTAACTGTAGGAGGACCTCCTCTTCGCTATACTATGCGGTTAAGTGGAAGGTCTTTCGTCATTGGTGTAGGGATCATTTTGTTGATATTTTTGATCCCTCCATACCAGACATTGCAAACTTTTTAGTATACTTGTTTGACGAGATCAACTGCAGCCTGTTACTATTAAAGGTTATAGGTCTGTTATCTGATACCTATGCACACCATGATAGTTTACAATTGAATCTGATGTCTCTTTATCTAAATTAGTTAGAAACTTTTCGATAAATAGACCTAGAACCCTTAGATTAATTCCTAAATGAATTTAGCTTGGGTTCTTCTTAAACTACATGTAAAAGAAAACCATTTGAGCCTCTTGAGACAGTAGATTTCAAATTCTGGTCTTATAAGACAGCATTTCTCTTAGCTTTCTCTTCTGTTTGAAGAGTCAGTGAGCTTCATGCACTATCGGTGGACGATTCTCACTATCGAAGTGACGGGAACACTATTACCTTTACTACTAATGTTGGATTTTTGGCTAAGAATCAGGCCTCTAATAATATCCGGAACCTATTGTTATTAAGGCCCTTCCGTCTTCAGACGGGCACAGGCCTTTACTCTGTCCGGTTAGAGCTTTATGTATTTATAAACAAGATCTCAGTTTGTCAGAAAGGGACGTAAATGCTTCTTTCTGTCTCTGATGCCTAATAGAAAGGACATTACGGTTCATTCTATGGCTAGATGGATTCAATTAACTATCCTTACTGCTTATGATAATCTATCTTCAACTCAGCAGTCTGTGCGTAAGATTTTGTCTCATTAACTGGTAGAGTGCTGGAAGCCCATTTTTGGGCTTTATCCTGAAGTTCAGGTACCACAGCTTAAAGGCTTGATATTCTGTGGATGTGCTTCAATTTATTCTTGATGTGATATTATTTAGTCTGGATGGAATTGCCCTGCTACAATTTATGGGAGACTGCCTGTAGGCACTCTCCCATAAATTGTAGTGAGGCAATAAAATGTGAACAAACTTTTAACACTTCAAAAAACTTAGCACTCTACCAGTTAAGTAACAGCTCTTTCTACATCTTAGGCTTATGCAAATAGTGTTGCTATTACAGATTTAATGAAGGCTGCATATTGGTCTCAGCCATCCACATTCACGAATTTTTATCTCAGAAATATTGAGTCCATCGTAAAGGTTTCAGATTTTTTATTTGGCCCCATGTGGCACCCATAGCACCACTTACAAAGAATAAAATCTCGAATTTTGAGATAACCTATTTACCCTTCATCTGGATATAATAAAGAGGACATCGTGGACTGGTCAAAATCTATGGGTGGTCATTTTTCCGTGCATATAATTCAGAGTTGGTCTGCTATGACATCTAGCAAAATTTCCACCAATGAAACACTGGGGTAATCCTGGTGCTTTGTTGGTGGGTATTTGCTAGGTGTCATAGCAGATCATCTCTGAATTATGGAAAAAATTACAACCTGTGGATTTTGACCTGTCTACGATGACCCTACTGTATGACAGTTCACAGATTTTGAAAGCATCAGCGGCAAGCACAGGGCCGTTGGCTGTCTTAGGGAGTTTGAGCATTGAAGGGAGGAGACTTCCCACATGAACATTTTAAAACAGTACTATCAAATAAGTTGCTGAGACACACCTTTTTGACGAACTGTTTGTAGTTCCAGGTAAACAACTTTTTGGTTATCTTTTTTTTCATTTAGATACATGTAACCACCAGAGGAACGATGAAATCATTCCTCTCAAATTTATGGCCTGACTTGTATCGTTAGAGTATTAGTTTCCAACGAAAGCTCCTAGAAGCTTTATTTCCAAATGTTGAAAGTGTGTTCATATGTTCCAGTTGGGTGTCTAGATGTGCATAAAGGTTCTGAATTTTTGATCTGGCCCCATGTGGCTCCCATCATGCCACTTTTGTCGAAGGACAATCCATTTTGAGGCAAAAGGCTCTTGTCAGAGTTATTGCCCTACTCATTCATCACACGCCCTCCCCAACCCCCTCCCTCATGCCAATTAGCAGGGTTTCTGCTGGGGTGACCTGGGATCCCCTGAACGGCCCCATTCCCCTCACCCTAAGTTCCTCTATCCGTGTATTCCATAGTTGATATAAATCTGTGTAAAAATTTTGATATCGGGGAAAACTTGAAATAAAACTCTCATGCTACAGTGCAGCCACCTTGAAATGGCACTTTTCCATGTGCCCATGGTGGGCGTGAACAGTCCTGTGAAAATACCACAAAATTTGTTCACGGTAAGTGACTGTGGACAGAAGAAAATATACGGCATGTGCATCTTGCAAAACTGCCCACGACGTTAATACATTCCACGGACATTGCCATGTTAGGGATTAAAAGCCACACCGATAGATTATTGATGATCTTTATGAAGTCGAACAATTTCTTTAGATAGTCTTAATGTCATCTCTCAGTTAATTAATGCATCGATCATTTTTAGTAATGTTTTGTGCCGAAAAATAACAATAAAATTAAACTGAATGTGCCAGAGGTTTCAATGAATACATTTAAACTAAAGATGCCATTGCGTACTACAAGTTCGTCAGTTCTAAGTTGCATTCATCCTTGCAATATATTCGTGTATAAAATGCCAGAATACAGACAGTTGAAAGTAATTGATATGCGAGGCATGGTGAGCCATTTTTCCCCCTCGTACTCAAATATATTCTTTTCTCACGACCAGCTGACATTGCAACCAACAAAATCCTTCCAAATTGTAACAATAGTTTGTTGTCCCAAATTCACCAAGGTTAGAAAATTTTTCACTTCATTGAAGAAAAGAGATGGCCCATGTAACATTGGAATAGTAATGCTAAAAATTAATACCGTTCACAAATATTTTCCCATAGGCTTGATGAATAGGACATTTCACATTTTGAGTCTGGACATTTCAGCCTCAAACAAGACGGCAAATTTAATGCCGAACATTAAGTCCCTAGATTTCCATTATCTATTTATTGGGTTTAACAACAATTAACGTAACTGCAGCACCCCAATTCAAACCTTATTTCAACTACTTTCACCCATCTATCACATGTCACACCCAGATTGAGGCAAAACACTTATACAGTGTTCGGTTTGGGGTATTTTCACAGACAGTTACCTTCAGTTGGAAGCAAATTTTACCCCAGACCTTATCAGAGCACTAGATTTTTCAGAATTTTCTGGACCCCTACTCTAGGGAGGGGTTCCCCCCAGACCCACCACCAACTCGGTCCTTTGCACCTCGGGATATGCCTGAGGCATGTTATGCCATGCTACCCCTGAATATTGCTCAGCCACCCCGCCTGTGCATTCAATAAGATTCATTCACATTCTTAGGCCCATATCTGCCATAAAATTAACTTATAGGCAAACAGATACATCACAACCATGCGAATAGACATTCAGATTTAATTATTTCTGAACTTCTTCCCTCAAAAGTATGGATTGTACTTGTATGTAAGGCAGGGGTTAAATAATTAAATATTGATTTAAAAAAAAACCCATGGCATTGAACAGTGTGTTGGGGGTGGGAGCAAAATATAGGACCCAATGAGGTTGTGCCCCCAGCCACCCCCCACCCCCCCCCCCCCCCCACCCCCATTGTTACTGGCGTCAGGAGTCAGTTAACAATGATTGCTGTTGATCAAGAAGTTATCAATCAAGAAATTAAGAAAGAAAAATACATTTAAAAAAAAGAGCCATTTCACTTAGTTGTGTGGTTCTGGTATTTAACTGTTTGCCTACATGTACAAAAATACGCTATTCATCCCCGTGGCAAAAATGTGTCAAAAGTCAAGTCAATCTTGTGGCTGTGCGTTCAATGGCCAGAAAGAGGGTCCTTTGGGGTGATTCAACATTCTGATTATTGCATACACTTTTTGAGATAAATAGTTATAGGAAGGCTAGGACAGAACACAAGGAGAGAAAGTTTCAACTTTTTATTCAGCAATAACATCGAGTAGCCTGTATTTTTTCAGGAGAGTAAATTGTTTCATAAACGTCAAACATGTGTACAGGAATCCAGACATTTTACTGTTCAATGCAAGTACATTTCCCTCCTCTGCAGACTGACTCATTCCGTTAAATTGAATCAAACATCATCTTACATACGTGGACAACCTATATTTTGCCATTGGTTGCCCAGTAGCTGGGTGTAAACTCTGCAAAGTACAATGTCATATTGGACAGATTTGAAAACACCTGCTGAGTGTAAATTCCACCCAGATAATAAAGCAAGTTCAGTGTGAAACTGCGCAAAAGAAGAAGAAATATTTAAAAAAATATGAGAGAGCAAACACCACTCTTCAGTGCACATTCCGTAATTAACATCTATCACCCATCATCTCGTTCAGCGTATTGAAGACAAATTATTAACCTAACAATGAAATACTGCAAACCAAGAATGTAACAAATTTGACTCAAACTCCCAATAAAATTCAACTGTGGATACAGAAGTCACACCTCACCAAGTCTATTGAACTTGCACAGGTGATGATGATTACATTAGTTTGTTCAGTAATAAAAACCAGTGGCAATTATCTTTTAATAAGACAGTCACGACAGGGTCATTAGCGACCAGTGACATAATCAAACAGGTACTTGTTATTGTTTAAAGCTTCTTTTGTTCTCAGACACCCAGTAGCCTATTGTTTTGGACATGTGAACTTCAAATTAATATTCCAGCAGAATCACTTGGCAGTGTGAATAACTTAACACTACATTCATTTAACAGAGAAATACATTCATTTAACAGAGAAAATTAGATTTTTATACTGTACCAATGACCCAGACATAGCTGGTGCTAACTCTTAAAATATAGGGCCAAACACAAATTTTGCCCCCCAATCCCCAAAATTTGCATCTAAAACCAAAGAAAACATGTCCTGAAAGGCCCTCCACCCTTCACCTCTACTGCGCATGCGCAGTGTCAAGGACGTTCAGAAATTGGCGCCATTAATCATTCTAAGTTTGGCCCTTCATCAGTTAACATCTGACTGATCTTTGTGCTTGTAAATCTCAGTTTAAATGATGCCAGACACATAAATATTAGTGAAATGGTGATTCTAAGGAGGATAGAGAAGGAGGAGAGGAAAAATGTGTGACAGAATATTATCAGGGCTGTAACTTAAAATTTTTTAATGAAATTATGTTAAGTTACCTATTTTCGAGGCAGCAGCCATTTTGTTGTCATTCTGATTATGTAGTTACACTGATTTTTCAGTGTTTTCCTCTCTCCCTGTCCTTTAAGAGTCCCCCCTTGCTATTCTCCCATGCTTTTGGCATAGTTTTTGTAATTATTATTACTAAATTTTCTTGGGAGTTTTAGCTGAACAACAGAATGAATTCTGTTCTTTTCCCCATGTTTACGTCTTCACCTACGGGTGGTTAGGCGTTGTGTTCTGCATCTACCATCTGATGTTCTGTAATTTCTTCCCTGGAAGTCTCTGTTTTGCATCAGATAGTGTATTTTTGGTAACTGATTCCGGGCCTGGGTGCCTGGAGTCTTATTTTAGTGTTTTTACATTCATTGTTTACATTTACAACAGCCCTCTGTGTGAGGGGGGGATTTCTGGAAAATAATATCTTGATGTTATTTTAATCATAACTAGATACATTATTATTGTTCGTAAGTGTTGAATAAATTGTTTAAAATATTTTTAAAAATTTTGTCCACACTTAGGCTTGGGATCCATTGGGGCTCAACGTTACTTTTCAGAAACTTGGGCTATTCTGAAAAAATATTTTTTCAAAATATTTTGATTTCAATTATTTTTTCTATATTAATGGAACATATTATTATTATGTATTTTGATTACCAGGGGTTAGTGCGAGTACCAGGACTTGTTTTCTTTTCACATTGAAAGGATATTGATCAATTGTAATAAGTGGAAGTCTTCCTCTGACTTTTATAATCATTATACCCCCGCTTCGAAGAAGTGGGGGCTATATAGGAATCGCCCTGTACGTCCGTCCGTCCATCCGTCCGTACGTCCGTCCGTACGTCTTTCCGGACATGAAATTCTTGTGTGCGCAACTCCTCCTACATTTATCAATCAATTTGGACAAAACTTTTCAGACATCATCACTACTAAATGAACATGCGCATATTCCAAGATTTTTGATCTGCGACAATTTAACCAGGTTTTCTCCCTTTGACTTAGATTTATTGTGTCTTTCCATACGAACAAATTCTTGTGTGCGCAACTCCTCCTACATTAATGAACCGATTTTAATGAAACCTTTCAAACATCATCTCTACTAAGTGAACATGTGCATATTCCAAACTTTTTAATCTGCGACAATTTTAACCAGGTTATCTCTCTTGAACTTTGATTTAATATGGGTTTCTACATGAAATTCTTGTGTGCGCAACTCCTCCTACATTTATCAATCAATTTGGACAAAACTTTTCAGACATCATCACTACTAAGTGAACATGCGCATATTCCAAGATTTTTGATCTGCGACAATTTTAACCAGGTTATCTCCCTTTGACTTAGATTTATTATGTCTTTCCGTTCGAACAAATTCTTGTGTGCGCAACTCCTCCTACATTAATGAACCGATTTTGATGAAACCTTTCAAACATCATCTCTACTAAGTGAACATGTGCATATTCCAAACTTTTTGATCTGCGACAATTTTAACCAGGTTATCTCTCTTGAACTTTGATTTAATATGGGTTTCTGCATGAAATTCTTGTGTGCGAAACTCCTCCTACATTTATCAATCAATTTGGACGAAAGTTTACAGACATCATCACTACTAAGTGAACATGCGCATATTCCAAAATTTTTGAGCTGTGGCAATTTTAACTAGGTTATCTCCCTTTAACTTAGATTTATTATGGGTTTCTACATGAAATTCTTGTGCGTGCAACTCCTCCTACATTTATCAATCAATTTGGACAAAACTTTTCAGACATCATCACTACTAAGTGAACATGTGCATATTCCAAGATTTTTGATCTGCGACAATTTTAACCAGGTTTTCTCCCTTTGACTTAGATTTATTGTGTCTTTCCATCCGAACAAATTCTTGTGTGCGCAACTCCTCCTACATTAATGAACCGATTTTGATGAAACCTTTCAAACATCATCTCTACTAAGTGAACATGTGCATATTCCAAACTTTTTAATCTGCGACAATTTTAACCAGGTTATCTCTCTTGAACTTTGATTTAATATGGGTTTCTACATGAAATTCTTGTGTGCGCAACTCCTCCTACATTTATCAATCAATTTGGACAAAACTTTTCAGACATTGTCACTACTAAGTGAACATGCGCATATTCCAAGATTTTTGATCTGCGACAATTTTAAGCAGGTTATCTCCCTTTGACTTAGATTTATTATGTCTTTCCGTTCGAACAAATTCTTGTGTGCGCAACTCCTCCTACATTAATGAACCGATTTTGATGAAACCTTTCAAACATCATCTCTACTGAGTGAACATGTGCATATTCCAAACTTTTTGATCTGCGACAATTTTAACCAGGTTATCTCTCTTGAACTTTGATTTAATATGGGTTTCTGCATGAAATTCTTGTGTGCGCAACTCCTCCCACATTTATCAATCAATTTGGACGAAAGTTTACAGACGTTATCACTACTAAGTGAACATGCTCATATTCCAAAATTTTTGAGCTGTGGCAATTTTAACTAGGTTATCTCCCTTTAACTTAGATTTATTATGGGTTTCTACATGAAATTCTTTTGCGTGCAACTCCTCCTACATTTATCAATCAATTTGAACAAAACTTTTCAGACACCATCACTACTAAGTGAACATGCGCATATTCCAAGATTTTTGATCTGCGACAATTTTAACCAGGTTATCTCCCTTTGACTTAGATTTATTATGTCTTTCCGTTCGAACAAATTCTTGTGTGCGCAACTCCTCCTACATTAATGAACCGATTTTGATGAAACCTTTCAAACATCATCTCTACTATGTAAACATGCGCATATTCCAAAATTTTTGAGCTGTGGCAATTTTAACTAGGTTATCTCCCTTTAACTTAGATTTATTATGGGTTTCTACATGAAATTCTTGTGCGTGCAACTCCTCCTACATTTATCAATCAATTTTGACGAAACCTTTCAAACATTATCACAACTAAGTGAACATTTTTGATCTGCGACAATTTTAACCAGGTTATCTCCCTTTAACTTGGATTTATTATGGGTTTTCAAATGGGATTCTTGTGTGTGCAACTCCTCCTACATTAGTGAACTGATTTTGAATACATGTTGCACATTGTAAATGTGTTTTTCCAAATGTAAACCATATATGTGTGGGCTCTTTAAGTATTCAGTGCTGATCTGTGGAAGGCCACATGCAAATACAAATTTCAACAACAAAAAATGATCTTTATGTATACATTTCCGTATGGCCTTTGCCTACATGATCAAAGCGGGGGTATTAATCACCTTCAGTGATAGTTCTAGTTCTATATGTGGTCAGTGTACTCGCATTAACTCCTGTTCAGTATCGTATGATTTCGATGACAATATGGGAAGCGTATGTCACGGTATGTTATTGGGGAATTGGACACTCCGGTCCTTTCCCCGCAGGGTCACTCTACTTTATCAATTTCTATTTCAGACGATCAAGATTAGGGTGATGTATCTGTGATTTCTTCCAAAAGTGTGCCTCCGTTGTCACAATTAATGAAGGGCTAGCGGAAAAGTGCTCATGTAAATACGCCAATTGCCTAAGAGGACCCTAGTAGGTTTGACGGCCTTTGACGTCTGCTAGCTCGCCCGGTGTAGCATCCATTCACCGAATGGTTCGGCAGCCGGGTTCGTCCGTTGCGGTCTAGAAGGAATTTTGGGGTGATGCGAGCACTATAAATCAACCAAATGCACACCCAGTGACGGCGGATCAGAGGGAGAACGGAGGAAGCCTTTTAGTCCGGTTCATAGCTCGTTCAGGTCCATCCGGACGGCGAGCGAGAGAGGCCCCTCTCTCGTTCAACAACATCTGGCCCCAGATGTTGTGGTACAAAATGTTTCGCATTCGGAGCATACGTCCGTCGCTCGGGACGCTTCGACATATAGTCAGTCCGGAGTAGACTGTCAATAAGGCTTCCTCATTCTCATGGTAGCGCACACGACCGCTCTTGGCTACGTGACCACGGATATCCAGTCAGCTTCGCCAGTCAGAGAATCATCGGCGACCAGGTCACACCATCCGGTAGCCAGGGACACGAGGCCTGCAGACTCCGGACGTTCGCATAGGAAGTGTGCGGGAGTCAACGTACACCGAGCTTCCGGCGGCAATGCATCGTAAGACCGCTACTGCACAGGCCTCGGGAACGGACGTGCTTTCCTAAATAGCACAGTTTATCGCAGCATCCCAGCATCAACTGAATCTGTCGCATATTTTTTATCCGACGATGCTGGGTTGGGACGCTCCACGGAAGCGGGTACGGACGTCCGAAAATTTCATCCAGTCCGACGGGATACCGAAAGGGATTTGGAGGATTTCGAGCTTTCCCTTTCGGAACAACATATGCTGTTGTGTATGTCATCTGACTTGGTCTTCTACAGCTTCTTTCGTCGGACCAGATTGCTGCGATGCCGGATAAGAAACTGATAGCGTCGGTGGACTTAGAATTTTTGGTTCGGTTCAGGGACATCGTCCCTCAGTTCCGACATAGTCCAATAATGTCACACAAACTTTCGAATTATTGAACGACGCTATATATATTATTATTATATGCTTGCTATAACCAAGCATTTCTGGTTTCTTGTTCGCAAAGTTACGGAGATGTCTTTCAAAAGTGTGCCTCTGTCGTCATAGTTAATGAAGAGCTAGCGGCAATAAGTGCTCATGGAATATGTCTATCGCCTACGGAGCGACATTCGCTAGCTCACCCGGTGTAGCGTGCATTCATCGAATGGTTCGGCTGCCGGGTTCGTCCGTTGCGGTCTAGGAAGGAGATTTGGGTGATGCGAGCACTTTAGTTACTTTAGTACTCACCCAGTGACGGCAGATTGAGGACAGATCAGAGGAAGCATGTTAGTCCGGTTCCTGGCTTGTCCAAGTCCGTCCGGGCTGTGAGCGAGAGAGGTCCCTCTCTCGCCCAACAACATAGGGGACCGCATGTTGTGGTTCTGATATTTTACATTCGGAGCATATGTCTGTCGGTCGGGACGCTCCGTTATATTGACAGTCCGAGAGACTGTCCATAATGCTTCCTCATCCTCACAGCAGGGCACACGACCGCACATTGGCTACGTGACCTCGAATATCCGATCAGTTTCGTCAATCAGTGATTCCATGGCAAATAGGTCGCACCATCCGGTAGCCAAGGGACACGAGGCCTATCCACTCCGTTCGCTCGTATATTGGTAGTATGCACGGGGTAACGATCACGGAGCTTCCAGCGGCAATGCATTGTAGGACCGCTTCTCCTCAGGCCTCAGTGACGGACGTGCTATCCGAGTTAGCACAGTTGTTTCGCAGCATCCCAGCAATTGACAGTTTCTTGGTCGAATCAGGAATTATCCGACGGCGCTGGGTCGGCGCGGTCCGCGGTTGCATCAGGTTACGGACGACCGAACGCTTTATAGGGTCCGACAGGATGGTGAAAGGGATTCGAAAGATTTCGAGTTTTCCCTTTCGTAGTATCGGAAGCTGCCATTCATATCTTCTGGCATTATCTTCCAGTGATTGTTATTTCGGACTACATTGCTGCGATGTTGGATAAGAGACTTATAGCGTCATTGGACTCGGAATTTTTGATCGGTTCGGGGACATTGTCCCTGACTTACCGATGCAGTCCAATAATTTCATTACAACAGGTGTTTTATTTTTCGACGCTATATATGCTTACAAGCCTGCTACCAAGCATGATAGTTTAGTTTCTTGTCCGCGTTGCTCTTTTCTGCGATTTTATCATTTATACGAATAGTTTATTTTGGCAGTGCAGGGCATACCGAGAGTTCATATGCGTCTAGACGGTGTGGTTAAAGACTGGAAATATTCTTTTTCGCCGTCTATGTCTTTTCCAACTTCAATGTTGGAAACGACAATGATGTCTAGTAGACTTAATTTAGACGCTTTATCATACGTGAGGCGTTATCATTACGTCTTCAAGAAAAGATTTACGGGATATTATTCTCAATGTAATTTCTTTTGAGGGCAGTAGTTTGTTCACGTATAACTCCGCCCTTCAGTGGCTGATTGGAGTTGGTTAGATGTGTCGCAGCCCTAGCTACATCCACGCGCGTGGATAGTAAGGTTAAGAACTCTCTCAGAGTCGCTTCGTTCTCGGAGGAGCTTCTCTTCGACGGCAACTTTTCGGCAATCCATGAATTGCTCGATTTACACGTTCTCTTGTCTATCTAGTGTTACAAGAGATTCAGACTGGGGCAAACATTCGGTGGTTGACTCAGAGAGTGCCACTGCAGTTGCCGGACCCGAGTGTTTCTGTTATGACGGTTGCCAGTCAAACAGATTGGGATATAATACTGATCCCAACGGATTCGTAGTGCCAGGGTCTTTGGGTTCCGCAGTCTCTTAGCAACCAATTATCTTCCGCGGAATAATGTTTTTTAGGCTTGCTTTATGTCATTGCATGAACATTATTCAGAAACGCATGCCCAAATCCTGTCCGTTAATTCGACAGAAGTGGCGTATCTCCGGAACCAGGGAGGCACTCTTTCGTTTCCGTTATTCAATTTAATGGAAAGAATCCGTCTGTTGGTTATAGTACACCAAGTTCTGTTTTGGTCCGTCATATTCCGGGTCGTCTGATTGTTTTATCGGACTCCCGTTCACTTAGGGGTCGCTTGTTGCTGTCAGAATAGACTCTCAACAAACAAGTATTCAATCCGATTTGCTATCTATGGGAGTGCCCAATGATGATTTATTTACGACACAGCTTGCTAATCAATTGCAGACGTATGTGTTGGTTTGTCCGGATCTCTGAGCTGATGTTGTTAACGCTCTAGTCATCTATAGGACGGAATGTTAGGATACGCGTATCCTCCGGCGCTGTTGTTTCAGCGGGTATTGCTAAGATAAACAACCACAATACATTTCTGTTGATAGCATCTCTATCTTCACAGAGACCATGGGTAATTTACTCTGTTGTCTACTGTGGGACTTAACGTGAAATCTTCCTCAATGTGAGGATCTTTTTTCACTGGGTAAATCGTGTCATCCTTATCACAACTCGCAAGGTCGCAACCTTCATGTATTCCGTTGTGTGGTCCGTATTGCATTGTAAGCATTGTACTGGACGAGCTTTGGACGCGATTTCTTACTATAGGAGATCCTCTTCTTTGCTATTCTATGCGGCTAAAGTGGAGGCTCTTCCGTCGTTGGTGTAGGGATCATTATGTTCATATTGTTGATCCCTCCATACTACTCATTGCAATTTTTTAGTATACTTGTTTCACAACATCTACTGCAGCCTGTTATTATTAAGGTTATAGGTTTATGTAACCTCATACCTATGCACTCTAGGATAGTTTACAATTGAGTCTTATGTCTCTTTATCTAAGTCAGTTAGTAACTTTTTGATAAATAGACTTAGAATCTTTAGATTAAATTCCTATATGGAATTTAACTTCGGTTCTTATTTAGCTAAGTAATCATTTGAGCCTCTGGAAACAGTAGTTTTCAAATTCTGACCTTTTAGACAGTAATTCTGTTGGTTTCTCTTTTACTGAAGAGTCAGTGAGTTTCATGCACTATCAATGGATGATTTTCACTTTCATAGTTTCGGAATCACTACTTCCTTTACTATTTAGGTTGGATTTTTGCATAAGAGTTAGGCTCCTAATATCCGGAACCTATTGTTTTTAAGGTCCTTCCGTCTTCGTACGGGCATAAGCCTTTACTCTTTCCGGTTAGAGTTAATGTATTTATAAACAGATATCTGTTTATTACTACGGGCGTAAGCTTCTTCTGTCTTTGATGCCTAGTAGAAGGACGTTACGCTCCATTCTATTGTTAATGGATTCTATTAACTATCGGTACTGCTTATGGTTTATCATTGACTCAGCAGTTGTGCTTAAGATTTCGGCTCATGAAGTAAGAGTTCTTCTACATCTTGGGCTTACATTAATAGTGTCGCTATTATAGATTTTTGAAGGCTGCTCATTGCGCTCAGCCATCCACATTCATGAATTTTTATCTCAGAAATATCGAGTTCATTTCTGGAAGCCTCTATTGTTAGGTCTATTATCTACTGCTCAGAATGTCATTCACTTAACAGTTGCTACTATAGCTAGGTAGGCTGTCTGTTTCGGCAGTGTCTCTGTTCTGCTGCCCTCTTCGCTCTGGGCTATTTGACCCAGGGCAAGAAAAAGGGGGGGGGGGGAGGGTGTTCCCTTGGGTCATCTGTTTTACTATGAAAACAAGGGAATACCTCCTCCGGAGTTAGTAATTCTGAGCTGTTATTGGGATGGTTGTTTAGTGAGAAGTTTATGTTTTAAAAATTCATTTAAGTCTTAGTTTTTAAAGTATAGCTTTTGAATATTGCATATGTCAACAGACATGATTATGCAATCCTCAGACACTTTTTAGGAGTATAAGAGTCTCTATTCTCTAGACTTACTTTATTTATTGGCTTACTTTAAAAATTATTAGTATAAGGATTATATTGGATATTAATAGAGTACATGGATGTATGAAGCTCAATTTTGGAAGGTGTTGTATCTTTCTAATTTATCATAAATAAGAAAGATACATGTAAGGCCTATTACTTCTTTTTCCCTACAGGGGATGACTCTATTTTATATTATTGAGCGTATTCCATTTTGCTGTATGTCCTTGGCCCTCCAGCCTTTTTACTATTCAGCTATGTCTGGGTCATTGGTACAGTATAAAAATGTTAAAAAATTTATAGTAATTTCTATATTTTTTATACTTACCAATGACCCAGACGGGGATGGCCCTCCCAGGAGTTGGGAACTCTTGCCTCCCCGCTGAGTACATAGCGCTTACCAGGCACTGGTTATTAGAATGATTAATGGCGCCAATTTCGGAACGTCCTTGACACTGCGCATGCGCAGTAGAGGTGAAGGGTGGAGGGCCTTTCAGGACATGTTTTCTTTGGTTTTAGATGCAAATTTTGGGGATTGGGGGGCAAAATTTGTGTTTGGCCCTATATTTTAAGAGTTAGCACCAGCTATGTCTGGGTCATTGGTAAGTATAAAAAATATAGAAATTACTATAAATTTTTTAACTTTTTTGTTCTCTTTTTCAGTTTATAATCTTGGGAGAAACTTCTGAAAAGAAATTTGCAATGGAGGTGGGGAGGGGCAATGAAATTTGCGATGGAAATAAGTCTTATTTTCATTTATTTATTTATTTATCTTCTTTTTTTTTTCTTTTGAGAGGGGGTGGGAGGGATTTCTGTGTCACTGGTTGTGGCGACGAATCCTTACAATTTCTGTGTAAAATCTAAGGAACCACTGGCCACCGCTGAAAGAGGAATAGTGCTTTTGCTAATTTATAAAACTTGTAAATAATTGTTGCCCCCCCCCCCCCCCCCCCCCCCCCCCCCCACACACACACACACACAGAGTGATTTAGCAGTAATCTACTTTTCCCATAATATCTACTCCAACATGTCAAATTACAGTAGCGCACATCAGCACTTGTCAATTATAGGAATGTTCTTCATTTTAGCACAACAATTGTCTGGATCAAACTAAAAAGGGACAAATATGTCTTCAAACTAAAATGCACGTCACGGTGATGAGCAATGACTTTGTTACATAAGGTCTACGTTGATTTCACAGGCTGTATTTTGACTTTAAATCAATTTAAAACAATTGGCGTATTCAAAATATTATGGCGAAAAAATAATTAAAATTAATATTGCAGGTGTTTTGAGGTTTTTTGTTTTTTTTGTCGTTTGAAAATGTTATTATTCGATTCCAGTGAATGAAAGCAAACAGGATATCAATATAACACAAGCACAGATCCATACAATGAAGGGTTCAATACCTTGGTGATTAAATTCAAGCCTTTCTTCGTCGATTCTTCAGCAAGTGATAGCCTGAAGGCGAGAAATGACACCATGTAGGCCTACACATTTTTTAGGACATATGGTCCCTGCTTTAGGGAAATTAGTATGGTTTTGATAGTTGGTGGGAGGGACTAAGGTTGGACAACTATAATCTGGAAGATAATAGAAATATGCCGAGCTGGTTTATTCTTTGACATTCCCTCGTTTGTGTAGACCATAATAATGTGTACCAATAACAGGCCTTATCTTTTATTTTTAAAACTCATTTCTATTAAATTTTAGCTTGCTGTTATACACTTAGAGTACCGGTATTCTTGTATTTATTTGTGTGAATGTTTATCATTTACAACCACGTTTATCAAATGTTCACTTGGTGGGCTTAAATTGTAATGGGTGTTGCCTATCCCTCGATAAAGTTTACCATTCACACATATATATTTTCCCACAAGTTGAGTAAAAACAGAAACTGGAATGAATTGAAATGAATGGCATTCAGCATAAAAACAACTACTTAATGTCTTTAAGGATACACATTTGTACTGTGAATGTAAACCACAGTGGATGCATCATGATAAAGATTGATGCCGTGGACTTGTCACAGGGCCCATGGTATTTCAGTTTTAATAGAATACCGTGGTTTGGGCATGGGCATGGGTGTCCATCATTGGATATGTGGAAAAGTGCCATTCCACAGCGACTGTACTGTACCAACACAACACATTTGATGAAAATCATGGGTTACACCAAACAGGAGCAGGAAACGCATTGTAAAATTATACACGAATGTCGGTTTGAGATCAATCAATGACACTATCAGAGTTCACAAAACCATGTGTGGGTCGTGCGACAGTGTATGAGAATGTTCAAGTCAATCAGTGACTGACATCACAACTGTATGCTTTTTTTAGTTCCACTTGATTGCTTCTGAGTAAACTGTTGCGAATTATATAATGGTTATTCTAGTGGTAAACACATTTTAAAAAATGAGTAACAAGGAAGGTTACTATTCTGGGTATATTTTTCGGACACCCCGTACACGCAGTTGATGAACTGGATCATCCATGCTACCATGGCCTGGAATTGTTGGTAAGAACTTTAATCTATAAGAGTGGTTTTTCACCAGAATTTCTCATTAGTCCTTTTTCTTCCACAATTACCGGCTCTCGAAAAGTGACAGCCTAGCCTACATAAAAACCTAAAAATATCCCTCAGATGCAACAAAATGGGGGTTTGGGGAACCAGAATTTAAAATTTTCATACCACCGGCCAAACCATGGTGAGTCTGTGCTAGCCAGGGCTGGGGTGAGTACTAGACTTCAGTACTCGAGTACGAGTACTCTGAAAATGTGTGAGTAAAGTATGAGTACGATTACTGTGGGAAATGTATGAGTATGAATACTGAGTACTTTATAAAGTACTCGAGTACGAGTAGTACCAAGGAATAATAAAATCAATCTCATTATGTCTTCCTTGGCTTCTACAAGCACTTTTTACAAACTTAATTAGTAAGCTTGTTCATCACATACAAGTTATAAACCAGATTGCTGGTCAATTCAGTGTTGACTGACCAGAATTAACTTTATAATACTGGCTATTATATACTTAGCCAATTAATCGGTACTAACCACGATAAATCAAAACAAGACCTGAGATTAACAGCTCACAGTTCATTGAACTATTATATTTATAAACAATGTTGCTCTGTGTAATTGAAGGAACTGGGGGACTTGCTTCTATTGAATGAACTGAAACAGGTATACATAGCTGGTTACCTAGAACATGGCATAATTCTGAAAAAATTCAAATATTTACAAAGTACTCATGAAGTACTCATAAAACACTCGGGCGTTCTGTCCTTTTTTTCAAAGTAATGAGTATGTGTATTTGAAATTATATGAGTAAAGTACGAGTATTGAGTACTTAGTCAAAAAGTGGTACTTGAGTACTACAAGTACAAGTACTGAGTACTTTGGACCCAGCCCTGGTTCTAGCGACCTCGCTTGGTTGCCCAACTGACAGTTTTCCACAAATTACCAGTCCCAACATTTTTACCGTAGTGGAATCCCTGCAATTATGCAATTTTTTTCTTTCCTCCAAAATGCATTTTGAATGATTTAGAGCAAGTACATGCGGAAAAAAATTGACTCCTATGAATCCCTCCTCACACCTCCCAACCATGTCATTTAGGTAATTTTTTTTTATTTGCCCCAAAATGCATTTTGAAAGATTTAGAGTGATTACATGTCAATTAGGAAGTTTTTTTTCTTTGCTCCAAAATTCATTTTAAAAGATTTAGTGTGATTACATGCAGAAAAAAATTTGACTCCTATAACTACAAAATTTGCTCCAAGATGGGTTTGGCCTGATTTAGAGTGATTTTATGCGGGGAAAAAACCCACCTATGTCCCTTCTCCAATTAGGGGTATGGGGGGATTAGCAGCGCTTGGCGATGCACAACCCTTGCATTACACGAATAGAAGATGGCACTTATGACTTACTGAGTGTAAAACATGTGTGATTTAGTGTGATTACAGGCAGAAGAAATTTGACTCCTATAACTCACAAATTTGCTCCAAGATGGGTTTGCCCCAATTTAGAGTGATTTTATGCTGCGGACAAAATACCTGTGCCCCCTCCCCAATTGGGGAGGGAGGGGGGGGGGGGGGGTGATTAGCAGCGCTTGGCGATGCATAACCCTTGCATAACACGAATAGAAGATGGCACTTACTTAGGTAAAACATGTGTCTGTGATAGGCCTTACTAAAAAATTCAAAATTTTGACATCAAAGTGTAGCCCAGATCTTAGCCTCTCAATGGACAGGCACATCCCAGTGAGAAAATTCAAGCTATGTTTTTGAGGGTAAAATAGAAGAAAAAAATTAAATGAATGGTGAACAGGGTTGGGGGCTGTATATGTGTACCTAGGTAATTAATTTTCTGGCAAACTAAAAAAAGCTAATGTGAATGAATCTCATTCTATGTGAATTTCAATTCCCCACAGGCCTTTTCTTTCTGACAGTCTTTTATATCATTTCACTTTGGAGAGGAGGGAGTGTTATGACGAAATTAAATTCTATTCAACATTCTCTGAAGGCCCCTAGAAATACTTGGATGCTTTTCTTCCCCTGAAACTTCTAAATTTCCTGTTGGGGTTTGGGAACTGCACCCATCCCCTCCTCTCACATACATCTATAAGTAAATGTGTACATTAATTTCTACACCCTTAAATGCATCGTGTCTGTTTCCATTAATATAACACAAGCATTTCATATGCCCTATTTTCTTTAATTCAACAGAACATCCATCATGAAGTGATGCTGAGTCCGCATATTTGCAAAAATTAAAACTATTGACATTTGGTAGACAGCATCCATGCAGGGGTCAGATACATATTTTATAAATTAAGCCCCTCAGTTCATATTTGAGCTCAATTCTGGAGCCCAAATTTTAACTCGGGGCAGTATGAGAAAAAATAATCTTTAAAAATCTTCTTCAGAACCACCATTCAGAATCTTTTAATATTTGGTATACGTCATTGTTAAGAGGGTCACATTCAAGTTTATTGAAATCACGTCTCGCAGTTAATATTTTGGGCTTCTTATGGTCATCACAAATTTTAACTTATAGGGAACAATCTTCTTATCTTCCTCAGATCTACCTGTCAGAATTTTTTGATATTTTGTATACAGCATCCCTAGGGAGGTCAGATCTAATTTTGTTCAAACTAAGTCCCCGGGTTAATATTTGGGCTCCTTGTTGAAGCCCAAATTTTAACTTGGCCCAATATGAGGAATAATCTTTAAAATTCTTTTTCTCCAGAACCACTAGTCCAGGGTTTCCGCTATACGGGTACAGCGGCCGTCAAACGGCCTCATACCCCTGCCAGGTTACCTTCCCGACAACAGAATTTTTGAAATTCGCCATGATCTGCCCGCCCCCCGAGAATACATTTAGTTCCTAGCTTGTAGAATTGCCATTTCTAAACTTCTTTTGCCAATTTCCATACACATATTTCATTGAAAACAAAACGCAAAGTGTTTTTCAGCATCAAAGACATCAAACGATAGTAATATCAAGTATTCGTTTTCACAGTGGCTGCAAACGTCAAAATTTGTACCATGAACATGCAATGAGATTTTTGCGCAGTGCTTGTGTCTGCTAAAATATCTCACAAGTGTCGTTTCGCCCCTTATTTAAAATTGAATTTTTAAATTATGGGCGAATCTACCCTTCATATTCACACTTTCTATTCGCCCTGAACGTGTAGTCCCAATGAAAATGCCAAGGCTTGACAGTTTTATTGGGACGAAACGCCCTGGGCGAATAGCAAGTCATGTATACTACGAATTATTTTTTGGTTGAGCAACCATTTTCTCTTATTTACGACTTATTCATCTGAAATTACTGGCTGTCACTGTGTAAAATCAGACAGATATACCTCCGTGAAAAGATGCAAAATATCCTCTCAGATGCAAGGAAATGGGGGTTTTGGGATTCCGGAATTCCAAATTTTTCCACCAAGGGCCGAACCATGGTCGGTCCATGGTACCGAAATCATCGGTCGCCACACTAACGGTCTCATTCCCTTTCCCCTAGCGGAAACCCTGCACTAGTCAGAATCTTTTGATATATGGTATACAGAATCCTTACAGAGGTCCAATTCAAGTTTCTTCAAATCAAGTTCATTAGTTAATATTTGGACTCTCTATAGAAGCGCAAATTTTAACATAGTGCAATATGAGGATTAATCTTTAAATATCTTCTTCAGAATCACCAGTGAGAATCTTTTGATATATGGTATCCAACATCCTTATGAGGGGCAGATTCAAGTTTCTTCAAATCAGTCCTTTGAATAATATGTTGGATCCTTATTGGAGCCTGAATTTTTAATTGCTGCAATATGAGGCATATTTTTTTACAAATTTTCTCTCACAAATCAAAATGTTTTGATGTATAGTATACGCCATCCTTATGAGGGACAGATTCAAGTTTGATCAAGTCAAGTCCTTTGAATAATACGTGGGCTCCCTATCGGCGCCCAAGTTTTTAATTGCTGCAATATGAGGAATATTCTTTACAAATATTCATCTCACAAACCCTGAATCAGAATCTTTTGATATATGGTATAACCTGTCTTAGGGATGTCAGATTCAAGTTAAGAAAAATCAAGTCCCTGGGTTAATATTTGGACTTCCTATTGGATCCCAAATGTTAACTTAGTCCAATATGAGGAAAAATCTTTAAAAACCTTCTTCTCCAGAACCACTAGTCAGAATGTTGATATACAGTATACAGTACCCTTACGGGTACTCCATATTGGAGCACAAATTTGGTGGAATATGGGGAATATTGTATAAAAATCTTCCTTTCACGAACCCTCAGAATTTTGATACATGGTACATGTATAAACCCTTAGGATGAGTCAGATTCAAGTTTGTTAAAATCAAATCTCTGAGTTAATATTTGAGCTGAATTTTAACTTAGTCCAATATGAAGAATAGTCTTTAAAAATCTGCTTTTTGAGATACAATCAGAATCTTTTGATATTTGGTATACAGCATCCTTAGAGGGTTCAGATTCAATTTGTCAAAGTCCCTGGGTTGATATTTGTGTATGTTTTGATACTTGGTATACAACAGCCTAACTAAAAAAATCTCCTTCTTCAGATCCACCATTCAGAATCTATTGATACTTGGTATAACTCTTCCTTGGGGTGGAGGGGAAGGTTCAAGTTAAGTCCCGAGTTTGATATTTGGACTCCCTAGTTTTGCAGTACTGGAAAGCTGGGCATTATTTCTGTGGTAACATCCCAGTACTAGAAAAAAAATCATCTAGCATGAACAACAGAGTTATAAATAATTAAATAACTTCATTACTCTGTCGTATTGACTAGCCATAGCAGCGAATTAAATCAACTTTGGTGAGGTGAGTGCCTCAGGCCCCATGGGGCCTCTTGTTAACTATATCCTTGTGGGGAAATGGTGTAATATATCCTTTTCCACAAGATGCATATTTTATCATTTTGCACTTAGACACTGCTTCCTTGCATGTCTAGATTGTCTCAGATAGTAGAATTTTAAATGGTCAGGGTTATTATATACAGAACAGCTTATAACAAAATGTACCATTTGTCAACATTTTA
Source organism: Pictodentalium vernedei (assembly GCA_031216915.1). Classification (NCBI taxonomy): domain Eukaryota; kingdom Metazoa; phylum Mollusca; class Scaphopoda; order Dentaliida; family Dentaliidae; genus Pictodentalium; species Pictodentalium vernedei. The sequence goes on along the minus strand of CM062291.1, from coordinate 267,405,978 downwards.
CCCTTAATAACACCATACTATTGCCCCATTATTGCCAGATTGCTATCGCAATCTGGCAAAACTGAGGCAATAATCTGGCATTTCAGTTGATGATGAAGAAACATGAGTCAATAATAAAGAAAATGCGTTATTATTTCGCGCAAAAAATAAAATGAGATGAACAACGCTAAATCGAAGATTAATTAATATGACCTTAACTTTGGCACATTCTATTTTTGTCATTAAATTAAAATATTTTGTCAATTTTTTTCAGGTATAAAGCATGATGGTACTATGTGTGATACTTGTAGACAACAACCCATTTTTGGTATAAGGTGGAAATGTGCTGAGTGTACAAATTATGACTTGTGTTCACTGTGTTACCATGGTGACAAGCATAATTTACGACATAGATTTCATAGAATTACAACACCAGGAAATGAGAGGTATGATTACTAAAAATTGCTATGAAAGTACCCTGGCTGTTTCACTTTGTTTCATATCATTTGTAATGTATTGTCAGCATTATGTTTACCTAAGATATAAGGTAAATCCACACAGCACTATACATACAAAATTGCCATTCAGACTTTCTAATTTTTGTTTCCAGAGCAAATTTATTGACTATCATTTATTTATTTAACATTAATTAACAATTTGTCAATTTTTTTTTTTTAGCTTAACTTGACAAAGTCAAGATAAGATCTTGCTATCACATGGCAGAAGTCTGTGAGTTCACACTTTCTTTAGCACAGGCTGTGCCCCGTAGTTCCTGTCCAATCATCATGAAATTTCATATGCAGGTTGGAGGTCATGTCTAAATGAGAACATCCCATTTTGGTCGTGATTGGTCAACTGTGATGGCTGCACAGACTCGAAACCAAAAAAACCTTTAGCATGGTCTACAGGTCATATTTACAAAGGGATTCTCATTGTAACTTGGTAGGTTGACTCTGTATAATGTCTAGATGAGAGCGTCCTATTTTGGTTAGGTTCGGTCAACCGTGACAGACACAGATTCTTTTAGCACAGTCTACAGGTTGCATTTATGACAGGATTTCATTGTAACTTGGTAGGATAACTTGGTATGATGCCTAGATGAGACTATCCTATTCTGGTCACGATCGGTCAACTGTTACCGCCGCTTGGGTACATGACCTAGATTCCTTTAGCACTGTCTAGGGGTCATTTTTGTGAAAATTTCATTGTAACTTGGTAGGGTGGTTCGGTTTTATATCTAGATGAGACTGTCCTATTTTGGTCATGATCGTTCAGCCATGACTGCTGGACAAGCCCATGACCTAGATTCCTTTAACATAGTCTGTGAGTCATATTTATGAAGGGATTTCATTGTAACCTGGTAGGATGACTCATTTTGGAATGATTTTACTGTAACTTGATAACTTTAGTTGGCATACGTTAACTGTGAGTGCCACATCAACCCAGGCCTCAATTCTACCGTCTCACACAACATTTTTAATTCAGAACTGATCTGTTGCTTTTTACCAGATTTGGTGTGTGTTATTTATGGCTGATAATTATGTACTTGATTCATGCAAAAAGTCTCTGCATCACTGTCAGTCAGGATCTCAAAATAGAAAACTTGTCAAGTACCCATATTTGCAAAGAATTATTTTATATCCCCGATCTCTGTAGGAGACGGAGTCGAGGCCTCCATCCGTATGTCCATCCATCCATACAAACATTTTGCATTATAACACAAGCATTAGTTGTCTGGTTTTAATATCCTGTGGTACAATGACAGGCCAGCATGGAAAAAGGATATCCAACTGTTGCAGGTTTCGTCCATGTATATGTACCAGAGTTATGGTCCTTAATACCCTTAAAAAATATTTTGTATGAACATTTTGCCTTATAACTCAAGCATCAAATTTTCAATTGCCCATATTTATTCTATTATATCTCTTTTGACAGAACTCACAGAGCTCTGTCAAACAAGATATAACGGATTAAATGCTTATACTGGTTGTTTCGAGCCCAAAAGTATCAATGAATGTGGGGAATTCAGTGGTTGTCAAAGTAATTTTTCAACAGATTATAAGATTTTTATTCAGTTGCCAGGTGTTTTCTTGATAATCTATATGCAATTAACAGGTCAAATTTGTCCTGATGGTATAGTATATGCTTTGGTGTGTTGAAGTCTAATGCTATTAACAGGGATATTCAGTTAAGAGATATCTAATTAAGTGGGCTTGAACTGTATTGTTGGTGGCAGTGTTGAGAGAAGCTTTTTGAACATAACCCTCAAAACTAAATTTTTAGAGCAGCATTAAGTTTCAGTTTTTTTCTGAAATAAGTAACACCTCTGTGAAACTGTGGAAAAAAAATTCAAAGTAATTTTGGGAAGGAGGATAGATAATGTAACCTTTTTAAGTGGACTAATTTATTGCACGAGTGGTTGAACATCAATTTGTAAAATTTAACTCCTGAACTTCTGTATTGCAGAGTTCTGCTTGAACCAAGAAGGAAAAGTAAGAAAATAACAGCCAGAGGAATTTATCCTGGTGCTAGAGTTGTTCGTGGAGTTGATTGGCAATGGGAAGACCAAGATGGTGGCAATGGTCGAAGAGGTAAAGTAACAGAAATACAGGTAAGATGTCATCATTTTTCATTCCAGAGCTGGCCATTTATTGTAACGTTGACCATTTTCCATATGTGAATCCCCAAAAATGGAGGAGAGCTTTTTTTTCTGTGGTAACAAATTCTGTTTTACTGGTAATATAGGGCTTGGTAACCACAGCCTGAGGTGGAAGGCCTCTCAAGTGGGTGGCATAGGTATCAACAGTTCACTAAACTTTGATTTTTTTTACTTGTATTGTTGCAGTCTTTATATAGCTCAAAATGCTAAAAGTGACCTTTACTCCTAAGGGCCTATTTCCAACCTTGGTAGTTTTTACTGTATTAGAACAGGTGCTCCAACTTGCTGTGTTTGCGTACACTTGCAAGGTACATTCTCAGTACCTTAGCAGTTGTTTCTGGGCAAGTCTTGGCTGCCTGTATAGGCAGCCAAGACTTCGGTCGACACAACTGCAGAATCACAGAGCATTAAATGTTAAAGTGTGGCAAATGTGTATGAAAAATCTCCAGTCCTTCAAGACTTAAACACCAATAAATTTATCATTTGGTTTTAACTGTGATCTTCTTGGCTTCTTGAAGCTGTATTTGAACCAATGAATGAAAACCTGAAATGATGGCTGAAGGCATACTCCGAGAATGGATATGCATGAGGTGTTGCATATGTATGTCAAGAGAGTACATTGTATATGGATGTGTCCCACTGTAGTGAGATGTGTCCCTACCAAAGACTGATGCTGTTACATGTGAATATGACAGTTCCAACATATACACCTGGAACTTAATTAAGCACTCCCTGAAATGTTTCATGACAGTGAAGTTGCTGTTACTGATTAGTATGTTTCAATGATTGCTATGTCTTGCAGTACATTTCATCTAGTGAAACATGATGTTTCTGGTTTCATAGCATACCCCAAACACCCTCTCATCCACATGAAGAATGCTTCCCACGAATGTCACAAAACACTGTAATCCACATGCAATATCTGGGTATAAAACAAGAAAATTTGTCACTTCATTTATCAATAAATGTTGACATGGCAAGGAGAAGACCATCAGAGGCACTAAGATGTCAAATCGTTGGTATGCATGCAACAGGCATGCCTTCAACGCTATTGGAAGACAACTTAACTATAGCTAGTTATAGAAAACATCAACAAACCAATGATGTTAAGGACCTACCAAGGCCTGGATAACCCCAACAGAACTCTCCTCGGGAAGATCGAAGTCTGGCATGCCTCGTTAGGCATGAACCCTTTGCTTCAAATGGGGTTTTGAAATGCCTTTGGTTCTCCAAAAGGTGTTTGTGCAACAGAACTGTCCAAAACCGTCTCAAAGCATTGAGTATGAGGTTCAGAAGGGTCATAAAGCACCCAGCTCTGTCTGATTATCATCAAAGACAATGTTTGGAGTGGTGTATGGCACGACAATATTGGAATCTCAGGACGTGGAGGAGAGTCCATTGGTCAGACGAGAGTAAGTTCCTGCTTCACGTCACAGATGGTCACATGAGAGTGTGAAGGCATAGAAATACTGCTTACGTGCCCAGGAACATCAAACCTACTGTTCCTTATGGTGGAGGATCAGTAATGATCTGGGGATGCCTCTCTCATGATTGTAAACTTGATATGGTGACTGTACTTGGGAATCTCAGTGTCATCGGTACATCAGGGACATTCTCAATCCGGTTGTCATGCCTTATTTTTATGTGTACCCATACTATGTATGGTACACATAATGCCGGCATCCGGAGTGGCCATCCATCCTTTGTCCATCCGTCCGTCTGTCTGTCCATCTGTCTGTCCATCCATCCATCCGTCCATCTGTGTCCATCTGTCCGTCCGCCGTCCGTATCCATTTCTTTGTCATTCGATAACTTGAAAAATATTGCTTGGATTGTCAAGTTACTTTATATTGTGTTCAGGTTACTGATGTGTTGAGCTGTATAGTTTTTGGTGTAAATCTGATAATTTGATCCTGAGATATTAACCCTTTATCCTTCAAATTGAAAATTCCTCCAATCCCTTTGGCATTCGATAACTTGAAAAATATTGCTTGGATTGTCTAGTTACTTTATATTTGTGTTCAGATTACTGGCGTGCCGAGCTGTATAGTTTTTGGTGTAAATCTGATGATTTGATCCTGAGATATTAACCCTTTATCCTTCAAATTGAAAATTCCTCCAATCCCTTTGGCATTCGATAACTTGAAAAATATTGCTTGGATTGTCAAGTTACTTTATATTTGTGTTCAGGTTACTGATGTACCGAGCTGTATAGTTTTTGGTGTAAATCTGTTATTTTGATCCTGAGATATTAACCCTTTATCCTTCAAATTGAAAATTCCTCCAATCCCTTTGGCATTCAATAACTTGAAAAATATTGCTTGGATTGTCAAGTTACTTTATATTTGTGTTCAGGTTACTGATGTGCCGAGCTGTATAGTTTTTGGTGTAAATCTGATAATTTGATCCGGAGATATTAACCCTTTATCCTTCAAATTGAAAATTCCTCCAATCCCTTTGGCATGAGATAACTCAAAAAATATCAATCCGTTTGTCATGTTACTTTATATATTTATTCAAGTTACTGATGTGCTGTGCTGTATAGTTTTTTTTATGTAAATCTGATAATTTGATCCGGAGATATTAACCCTTTATCCATCAAATTAGACACTCCTTCAATCCATTTCTATATGTACCCATACCATGTATGGTGTACATAATGTCGGCATCCGTGGTGGCCCTCCGTCATACAGCTTTCTTCTAGTTGCCCGTATGGGTACACATCTGACGATTTCATTGGCCTAATTTTGACAACCACCCGTTGGCTACTCCCCCTGTATTCATGGACGACAATGCAAGGCCACATCGTTCCCATGCTGTGAGAGCATTCCTTCAGAACAACAGCTATTGCAACACTACCTTGGCCAACAATGAGCCTGATTTGAATCCCTTAGAACACATCTGGGACTTTCTTGGATGTCGTGTGCAAGCAAGGGATTCGTCTGTACAAAATTTGGCCGATTTGGAAGCTGCATTGCATGAGGAGTGGCAGCAGTTGCCTCTGGACCATATCAGAAGGCTCACAGGTAGCATTAGGAGGAGGGTTCAGGTTGTCATCTGGGCACATGGTGGATACACTTGCTACTGACGTCAGACACTGCTATTGTGTTCATGAGATCACAAGTTACATTTTTTGTCAGTTATTGCTGGCATTGTTTCATCATGGACTGTTCCAGCACCATACTTGGCAAGAGAGCATTTTTCCATCAAAAACATTAGTGACAGATATGTGTAATTAGCGCCATTAAAATACTGCATATTTTTATCATTGTGTTGTCTTTCATTTGTCAATAGACCATTCTTTCCACAAACAATCACTTTTGGTCATCTGAAAGATAGCATGAAAGTAATGAGAGTTTCTATCAACACCAGTGCGAAAAAAACAGGTGTTGTACTTAAGTTCCAGGTGTATATTTCGCCATTCTGATTGAATTTCAGAAGATTGCTTTTCCTTGCATATGTCCAAGTCATGTTCGACTTTATCAAGGATAGATTCTTTAGTTAAGCCCTTTTGTTCGTTTGTTATTCCATAACAGCTTATAGTGTTATTTGCAAGCTTTTCTAAAATCTTTTTGCAAAATGTCTAAACTTTAGACTATATCTACTGTGATGCCAATGCTTTTGGACACCATGATATCTTTGTCTTGCCAGTTCTATCACAAGTGAGATAAAAATAGGTATTGGAATTGCTTTGGTCAAATTTTGATACGTAAAGTTAATTGCAGGAAAATTTAAATGTTTTTCTACCATTGACAACACTTCTGGCATCGTTTTATGGGAAATTTTGTAGCATTCTGAGAAAAAATTACTTGTTTTGGCACTGTATCTTCCAGTGCATTGTAGAAATGATTTGTCACTTTTATTTTATTTTGTTTTCAAGGATTGGAGTGCAGCCAGTCCAAGGAGTGCAGCCTATGTGATCTGGGATAATGGTGCTAAGAATTTATACAGAGTGGGGTTTGAAGGAATGGTAAGAAAGTAATCTGTTTTTTAATGTCCAAGCTACAAGGCAAAGACAGCAGCAAGAATAGCTGATGAATTGATTCAGAGGGAGGAGAGGTGTTGTATATATTTGCCAAGAGAGTACATTTTGGTTTTATGCATTACTAGCGGGTGATACCCGGCGTTGCACGGGTGAAGATGGTTATATCAGCCGTTTTCGAAATAGGAGGTCAAGGTCACCAATTTCAAGGTCAAGGACACCCCGCACGGGCAACCCGAAGAAGTCAAAATGATCGATGGGTCAATATACCCGCCAGACCTGTTAACCTCTGAAGGTGACTGTCAGTGAGATTTGGATGCTTGTCAGTGAGATTTTTGCACGCGGTCAATACATCAATATTTTCCTTGTTATGCCTCCCACAGTCCCACCCGGGCACCCCTCCCCCCCCAACCCAAATGCATTATATATTTCATTTTAATAATTTATTTTAACACTTTTAATGGTATTTGTCAGTAAAGCATACAAATATGGATATCACTGGTCCAAGCCCCCGCCCGCCCCCCAGGGACAATGACCCCTCCCCCCTCCCCGACACACAAATTTTATGTGAGTGGATGCCTATCTAGCCTTTGCCTGTTTGTATATAAGTAAGGGGAGGTAACTTAATTCTTGTGAAATCTCACAACAGATTTTTTTCAGTTTTCAACAAACTTTCAATTATATTTTTTTCACACAAAACGGATAAATTTGGTTTGAACCATAACAATAGTATATATAAAAGGTCAGCTGAAGTTAATTATACTTGAGAGATTATGTTTTTGTTTAATTTATATTTTGAGTTTACATAATTTTGATTTCTTTTACGTAACCGCAACAGTATGAGAATATATTTGGTATACAATGCAACTTGTTTAATTTTCAAAATAGAACAAGACAACTATTTTTGAAAAGTGTCAAATCGGGAGAAAAGAGGATGTGACCGTGAGGGCGTGAGTTAGTGCCTCAAACTGGTAGACTCACGGTGAAACCGGGAGAGTTAACAGGTCTGATACCCACACATATGAAATTTTAGCCCGATTGGCCCAGCCGTTTTTGAAATAAAAGGTCATGGTCACCAATTTCAAGGTCAAGGTCACCCCGCACGGGCACCCTGATAAAGTCAAAATGATCGATGGGCCAATATACCCGCACATATGAAATTTTAGCCCAGTCGGCTCACCCGTTTTCAAAATAAAAGGTCAAGGTCATCCCGCACAGGCACGGCACCCATCCATGTTACTCACAGGGCTGAATTATCCCTGTGTACAAAATTTGAGATCGATCGATCAAGAAATGGAGGAGATAGAGGGAGAGATAGAGATATAGATACAGACATTCGCATTTATATATTAGATTATATGTTAGCCAAGTATCATAGTATTTTCAAAACCATGCTCCCTAGGAGGCAGAATTATTTTGAGGTGCAAAATTGTGATGTATATCTAATGCAGTCATTGTTAAAATTTTTTAAGCAGATCTATTTTCTTTCCCACCTCCACTGCCCCCATTCCAAACAAAGTATTATCCAATATGTCAACACAATAATGCGCTGACCCAGGTTTCATTCACATTATTATTATACCCTCATTTTTGAAGAGATTGGGGTTTATACTGGATTACATGCATCTGTCTGTTCATCAGTTCATCTGTCCGTCCATCTTAGTGAGGCAGTGTGCAATGGTGGGGGTATGCACTGGACTGTGACCCAGCTCTTGCTAGGCTCCCTAATTTGAACTTTGTGTAATAAGAAGAATATTCTTTAAAAATCTTCTTCAGAATCACCAATCAGAATATTTGGATATTTGATATACAGCATTCTTGGGCAACTCAAATTCAAGTTTATTCAAATCAAGGGCCTGGGTTCACATTTGGGTTCATATTAGGGCTCCATGTAGAAGCCCAAATTTCAACTCAATGCAATAAGTGGAAATTTCTTCAAAATCTTTTTTACTTCAGATCCACCTGTCAGAATCTTTAGATATTTGGTATTCAGCATTCATAGGAGGATCAGTTTCAATCTGACCTGGGCATCAGAGTTATAAATAATTACATGATTTCCTTCTTCTGTAGTGTTGACTGGTCAGAGGTGCTCAATGTGACCTCAAATCCTTTAAACAACTTTCTCAGGTGAGCACCTTAGGCCATCTGGGCCCCCTTGTTTTGGAGCAAGTAAGTTTATTTGCTCATTGTGACCTCAAATCCTTTAACCCTTTACTCAATGTAACGGCCAAAACCGGCCAGCGCTATTCACAAAAGTGTCCAATTAATATTTTTATACTGTACCAATGACCCAGACTTAGCTGGTGCTAACTCCACAAAAACCAGGGCCAAACACAAATTTTGCCCCCCAATCCCCAAAATTTGCATCCAAAACAAAAAGAAATCATGTCCTAAAGGACCTCCATAGTACGACTCTACTGCGCATGCGCAGTGACGCAGTCGTCCCGAAATTGGCGCCAAATATCATTCTCTGTTTGGCCCTTCATCAGTCAACATCTCACTGATCTTTGTGCTTGTAAATCTCAGTTTAAAGGATGCCAGACACGTAATTCTTGGAGAAAATGTGATTCTAAGGAGGATAGAAGGAGGAGAGGAAAAAAGAAGTGGCAAAAAATAATCAGGGCTGTACTTAAAATTTTTTGTTGAAATTATGTTAAGTTGCCTATTTTCGAGGCAAACGCCTCTTGTTGTCATTCTTGCTAATTGTTGCACTGCTTATTCAGTGTTTCCTCTCCCCTAACCTTCTAAAGTCCCCCCTTGCAATTCTCCCATGCTTTTGGCATATTTTTGAGAAGTTTCATTTCTAAAAATTCCCTGGGAGAGTTGCTTGGTTACAGAATGTTTTCTGTTATTTTCCCCATAGTTACGTTTTCACCCATGGGTGTATAACGTTTGTGTTCTGCATCTTCCATCTGATGTTCTGCAGATTCTCCCCTGGGAGTCTCTGTTTTGCATCAGATAGAGTGTAATTGATGACTGATTCCGGGCCAGTTTTTTCAGTGCCTGGAGTCATGTTTTCTTCTGTGTTTACACTGTTTGTTTTCATTGGCAACAGCCTTTTTTGAGGGGGGCTGTTTGCCTTTGAGGTAGTTTATCTCATTATAAGATACATTTATATTATCCGAAAGTGTCTCATTAATTATTTTATATAATTTTAAAATTTTTGACCACACTTTGCCATCGGATCCATCGGGGCTCAACGTTACTTTTCAGCAACTTGGGCTTCTCTGAAAAAATATTTTTTCAAAATTATTTTGTTTTGCAATTGTTTTTTCATTTATTAATGGATCATGTTATTATGTATCTTTGTGTCAGGGGTTTTTGCGAGTAACTAGGACTTATTGTTGTTCTTTCACAATGAAGGGAACTTGTTCAAATTGTAATAGGAAGAAATCTTCCTCTGACTTTCATGATTATTGCATTAATTGTAGTCAGTGTTCTCGCATTAATCCCTGTCCTGTATGTGAACATTGGGATGAGAAACATTGGAAACGTGTGTCACGATATGTTGTTTCTGGAGAAAGAGCGATGCCGGCTCTTTCTCCACAAGGTCACTCTACTCTCTCAGTTTCTATTTCAGAGGAACCAGAACAGGGTGATGTTTCCATGTTATCTTCTTCAAGTGTGCGTCCGTCGTCACAATTAAATACAGAGCTAGCGGCAAAAGTGCTCATGGAGATTAGACAAATGTCGTCCGCTAGCTCGCCCGGTGTAGCGTCCATTCACCGAATGGTTCGGCAGCCGGGTTCGTCCGATGCGGTCCAAGAGGAAATTTTGGGTGATGCGAGCACTATAAAAATAATAGATGCACACCCAGTGACGGCGGATAGTGAACGAGAACGGAGGAAGCCTTTTAGTCCGGTTCCTAGCTCGTCCAGGTCCAGCCGGGCCGCGAGCGAGAGAGGCCCCTCTCTCGTACAACAACATCTGGGACCAGATGTTGTGGTACAAAATGTGTCTTTAGCGGAGCATACGTCCGTCGCTCGGGACGCTCCGTTGTATAAGCAGTCCGCAGAGACTGTTAAGGCTTCCTCTTCTCGTCGGCGCACACGACCGCACCTAGGCTGCGTGACCTCCGATATTTTGCCAGCTTCGCCGATGAAGGATTCTTCGGCGACCAGGTCACACCATCCGGCAGCCAGGGATTCGAGACCGATGGACTCCGGACGTTCGCATAGGAAAAGTATGCGGGAGCCATCTGATGCGGAGCTGCCCTCGGCAAAGCAGCGAAAGACCGCTCCTCCGCAGGTCTCGACGTCGGACATTCTAGTGCAGATAGCACAGCTTATCGCAGCATCCCAGCAGCCGACAGAGACGGTGTCGGATCGAGAATTATCCGACGGCGCTGGGTCGGTACGCTCCGCCGAAGCATCGGGGGCGGACGACCGGGAACATCGGGAGGTCCGACCGGATGGTGAAAGGGATACGGATGAATTGGAGCTATCCCTTTCGGAACAACACAAAGCTGCCGTGGACTTCATCCGGCACTTTCTTCCTCAAGTTGTTCCGTCGGGCCAGACTGCTGCGCTTCCGGACAGGAGAATTATAGCGTCATTGGACTCTGATTTTTTCGAGCGGTTCAGGGACATCGCTCCCGAGTTTCCGTCGCAGTCCAATAATGTTGCAAGAACATTTGAATTATTGAACGACGCTATTTTTAAACTTGCTTCCAGGACGGGGAAAGCAGGCTTCTTGTCCGCAAATACTCTCAACCTGCCTTTCATTAATGCAAGGAATAAATTCGACACGGCAGGTCAGGGTATACCGAGAGTTCCTCTGCGTATGGACGACGAGGCGGAAGACTTAGAGCTATCATTACCGTCGTCAGCTTCTATTCCAACCGCAGTGTTGGAAACAGCTATTGCGTCTAACAGAGCCAATTTAGATGCCTTATCTTACGCAGATCACCTTACGAAGGCGTTATCACTGCGTCTTCAAGGGGAAGAGTTTCAGGATATACAATCCTCCTTAAGACTTCTTTCAAGGGCAGTAGCTTATTCCACGTGTAACTCCGCCCTTTCAGTGGCAAATCTGGAGTTGGTTAGACGTGACGCAGCCCTGTCTACATCCACACTAGTGGATTCTAAGGTGAAGAACTCTCTTAGAGTCGCTTCGGTCTCAGGAGATCTTCTCTTTGACGGCAAGCTTTCCGCTATTTATGATAATATTAAAAAGAAAGCTAGTGATTCTCTGTTGTTTAGATCCGCTCCTAAAAGGTCGGATACAGCAGACACGAATAAGGCGGGCACTTCTGGGTCTTATCCGCCCAAGAGAGGTTCCTATAGAGGTTCCGGTGCGTCCTCTAGCTCTTATTCGAGAGACCGTCAGGATAGCGACTCTCGTTCGGGACGTCCTTCAGGCCGGGACAATCGGTCGGACGCCCCGAGGTCGACGAGGCGAGGTGCGGGTCGTGGAAGACGTGGTTTCTCCTACCGCAGGCCTCGCAGATCCAGGAGGTGATGGCTCAAACCTCTATCGCGTTCCGGTTGGCGGAAGGTTGTCGAGTTTTTCTCAAGAGTGGGCGTCGATTACGGACGACCCGTGGGTGAGAGGAGTGACTTCGGAAGGTCTAAAGATATCCTTCAAACGAAAGCCTCCATTAACTCGAAGTCCAAAGTGGACTCATCTTCCGTCAAACCCTCTGAAAAGAGACGCTCTGCTATCAGAGGTGCAGTCTCTTTTAATGAAGAACGCGGTAGACGTCGTAGAAAACCAGGAATCGCTGGGATTCTACAGCCATCTGTTTCTGGTTCCGAAACCAGACGGCTCGTTCCGTCCAGTCATAGATTTGAGCTGGATAAACAAGCTGATCGTCGCTCCGAAGTTTTATATGGAGACGATTCGATCGGTCAGAGCGAGTATTCGGGTGAACGATTATGCAACGAGCATAGATCTCAAAGATGCGTACTTTCACGTCATGGTACATCCGACATTCCGAAAGTATCTACGCTTCGCAGTCCTAGGAGTGGTGTATCAGTTCCGGGCCATGTGCTTCGGATTGAATCTAGCACCCTGGGCTTTCACTCGGGTAATGAACTCGGTAATGATCTACTTCCGAGCTCATTCGTCTGCGGTAACGTCGGCCTACCTGGACGACATTCTTCAGAGGTACGGCAACGAGTTAACGCTTCAGAACGATGTTCAGAATCTTCTTCTATTGCTCCGACGTCTCGGTTTCATAGTAAACGAGGAGAAGTCGGATCTGGTGCCGTCCAAGTCATTCACTCATCTGGGAATGAGCTTCGAGACGCACAACAATCTCGTTCGTCTGCCGTTAACCAGAGCGAAATTAGTCAGTTGTTACGCTCGCTATTGTCTAAATACAGACAAAGTCACAGCGAGAGAATTTATGAGACTGATAGGTCTGTGCGGAGCCGCCGCGGATCTCATTCCGATGGGACGGCTACGCACACGGCCTCTTCAAATTTTCCTGACTCAGAATTGGAGTGTGAAAATTCATTCGCTCGATGTAGACGTTCTCTTGTCAGATCAAGTGAAACAAGAGATTCAGACTTGGGCAAACATTCAGTGGTTAACTCAAGGAGTTCCGCTGCAGTTGCCGGATCCAAGTTTTACCATTATGACGGATGCCAGTCAAACAGGTTGGGGTGCATCATTAATCCCAACGGATTCGAGATGCCAGGGTCTTTGGGATCCGCAATTCCTGTGCAAGCACATAAACATCAAGGAAATGATGTCAATTTGGCTTGCGTTACGTCACTGGATGGACATTATTCACGATGCTCATGTCCAAATCCTATCCGACAATACGACAGTAGTGGCGTATATACGGAATCAGGGAGGCACTCATTCAGTTCCGTTGTTCAATCTAACGGAAAGAATCCTTCTGTTTGCGTTGGAACATCACGTTCTTCTTTCGGTCCGTCACATACCGGGTCGTCTGAATGTGCTAGCAGACTCCCTTTCACGAAAGGGTCGCTTGTTGCCGTCAGAGTGGACTCTCAACAAACAAGTATTCAATCAGATTTGCTACCAATGGGAACGGCCAATGATAGACTTATTTGCGACACATCTCAACAATCAGTTGCAGACGTATGTGTCCCCGTGTCCGGATCCAAGAGCATTTGCAGTAGACGCTCTATCGATCCCTTGGGACGGAATGATAGGATATGCGTATCCTCCAGCGCCGTTAATTCAACAAGTATTGCTAAAGATAAAACAATCTCAATGCAAGATTCTGTTGGTAGCATCTCTGTCGCCACAGAGACCGTGGATAAATCTACTCAGGTGTCTGTTGTGGGACCTACCGCGGAAGCTCCCTCCACGAGAGGATCTTCTTTGGCAGGGGAAATCGCGCCAACTACATCACAACCCGCAAGGTCTCAACCTTCACGTTTTTCCGTTGTGCGGTCCTTCTTGCATGGCAAGCACTTTACAGGACGAGCAGTGGACGCGAGTTCTAACTGTAGGAGGACCTCCTCTTCGCTAAACTATGCGGCTAAGTGGAAGGTTTTCCGTCGTTGGTGTAGGGATCATTCTGTTGATATATTTGATCCCTCTATACCAGACATTGCTAACTTTCTAGTATACTTGTTTGACGAAATCAAACTGCAACCTGTTACTATAAAGGGTTATAGATCTATGTTATCTGATACCTATGCACATCATGATAGTTTACAAATTGGATCTAATGTCTCTTTATCGAAATTGGTTAGAAACTTTTCGATAAATAGACCCAGAACTCTTAGATTAATTCCTAAGTGGAATTTAGCTTGGGTTCTCCTTAAATTGAAGGAAAAGCCATTTGAACCTCTTGGGACAGTAGATTTCAAATTCTTATCTTATAAGACAGCTTTTCTCTTAGCTTTCTCTTCTGCCAGAAGAGTCAGTGAGCTTCATGCACTATCGGTGGATGATTCTCATTATCGTAGTGTTGGGAACACTATCACCTTCACTACTAATGTCGGTTTTTTAGCTAAGAATCAGGCTCCTAATAAATATCCGGAACCTATTGTTATTAAGGCTCTTCCGTCTTCAGACGGGCGTAGGCCTTTACTCTGTCCTGTTAGAGCACTACGTATCTATAAACAGAGATCTCAGTTCATCAGAAAGGGACGGAAACGTTTCTTTCTGTCTTTGATGCCTAATAGAAAGGACATTTCAGTCCATTCTATTGCTAGATGGATTCAGTTAACTATCCGTACTGCGTATGAAGATTTATCTTCTTCTCAGCAGTCTGTGCTTAAGATGTCTGCTCATGAAGTAAGAGCTCTTTCTACTTCCTGGGCTTATGCTAATAGTGTTGCTATTACAGATTTAATGAAGGCTGCTTATTGGTCTCAGCCATCCACATTTACTAATTTTTATCTCAGAAATATTGAGTCCATTTCTGGAGACCTGCATTGTTTAGGTCCGTTATCTGTTGCTCAGAATGTCGTCCACTAAACAGTTGCAACTATAGTTATGCAGGCTTTCTGTTCCGGCAGTGACTCCGTCCGGCTGCCCTCTTCGCTCTGGGCTATTTGACCCAGGGCAAGGGGAAGGGGGGGGGCGGGTGTTCCCTTAGGTCACCTGCTTTATAGTGAAAAGCAAGGGAATGCCTCCTCCAAGACAGTGTTTCTGAGTCGCTTCCGGGATGGTTTTAAAGTGTAATATTAATGTTTAATTTCATTCATGTCTTATTTTTAAAGTGTAGCTCGGTGTGAAGCATTTGTATATGTCAAGTGTCAAACGGGCTTTAATATACAATACTCGGACACTTTTAAATGATTATAAAGAGTCTCAATTCTCTGGACTACTTTATTTATTGGCTTGCTTTAAAAATAATTAGTATAAAGGTTATACTGGATGTTAATAGAGAACATGAATGTTATTGTGCTCAATTATTAAGGGTAGTGTATCTTCCTAATTTAAATATTAAATAAGAAAGATACATGTAAAGCCTAATACTCCTTTTCTCCTTAAGGGGTTACCTCTTTATTTTATAATTGAGCTTATTGGATTTTCCTCTATGTCCTAGGCCCTCCAGCCTGTTTACTATTCAGCTAAGTCTGGGTCATTGGTACAGTATAAAAATGTTAAAAAATTTATAGTAATTTATATATTTTTTATACTTACCAATGACCCAGACAGGGATGGCCCTCCCTGAGTTGGGAACTCTTGCCTCCCCGCTGAGTACATAGCGCTGACCAGGCACTGCCAGTAAGAATGATATTTGGCGCCAATTTCGGGACGACTGCGTCACTGCGCATGCGCAGTAGAGTCGTACTATGGAGGTCCTTTAGGACATGATTTCTTTTTGTTTTGGATGCAAATTTTGGGGATTGGGGGGCAAAATTTGTGTTTGGCCCTGGTTTTTGTGGAGTTAGCACCAGCTAAGTCTGGGTCATTGGTAAGTATAAAAAATATATAAATTACTATAAATTTTTTAACTTTCATTATATTTTCGAGCTCGTTCCAATGAGGGGTCATAACCTATGTTTTTGAGACAAAAAAATGAAAAAAAATTAGTTATTCAAGAATTTTGTTTGCATGTGTCGTCTGCTTTTCATGTTAGGTAAAGGGTTAAACAACTTTCTCAGGTGATCACCTTAGGCCCCTTGTTTTTGGAGCAAGTAAGTTTATTTGCACAGTTGAAATAAGTTTAATTAACAAAGATGTGTGCTTGTTCTTTTGCAGGCTGACTTGAAAGTTGTTAATGATGCAAAGGGTGGATCTTTCTATCGGGATCATCTACCACTTTTAGGTTTGTAAATATTTGAGAATAGGTGGAATGAAGAAACAGTTGCCATGAATTTGACTCTTTACCCATCATAACTGTAGTATACAACCATTGCTAATCTTAAAAGTCACAATTGATATCATTTCATCAATTTTTACTGACCAAACATAGCTTATTGCCCCTTGTCAGATTTCAGTGCAGGGATCATAAGCTATGTTTTGGAGAGAGAAAATGAAAATTTTTAGTTAGGCCTATAAATTTTTTTTTATTGTTTCTCCGGCAATTTTTCCTCTATTGTATGTTGAGGGGTGGGGGGGGGAGGTTCTTTGTCTTCTCCAAGAACTCAGTCAATAGGCAAGAACTCAGTCAGTAGGAGGGCATCTGGCAGAGAGACCTTTTTTCCTTTTCTTTTTTCTGGTGTCCAGTGAAGATGCAGTCTCCTTCGAGTAAGGAACAGTGTGGGAAGAGATCCTTCCACAAAAAGTGCTACCTCTCCCCGAAAGGAGGGGTTGTGTGCCTTCAACTCCGAAGAATTTCAATAGAGTACTTGGTTGATGTTCTCACCTTGGCATCCATGGTGCAAGTGTGATGATCCAAATGTGATAACCGATCTTTGGTAAATTTTGGTAAATTTCTTATATTTGTTTTTTTCAACATTTTCCTTGTTTAATGGAGATATGACTTTGTGACTTATCAATTGAATTTATTATCACTTCCTTCATCTTATTGTGACCATTTGTAAAAAATTTTTAATTCCTCTATATTTTTATACTAATAACCAATGGCCCAGACTAGCCAGCTGGTGCAAACTCGACATTATCAGGGGTCAAACACAAATTTTGAACCCCCCCAATCCCCCAAATTTGCATACAATACCGAAAATTAAAAGTCCTATCTGGCTCTTCATATTTTTACCATCTACGCATGCGCAGTAGTCCGGAAGAGACCGGAATTGGCGCCAACATCATTCTTTGTTTGGCCCTAAAGTCAGTAACAGTGATCTGACATCTGTGCTTTAAAATTTCCTTTTTTGAGGATGCCAGACACAACTCAGTTCAAAAATTCAAGATGGCCGCTGGCAGCCATTTGTTCAAAATTAGGGGCAATCAGATTTTTGCGCAGAACTTCCACATGAAAGCTCTGATTTGAATAAATTTTTGTATGAATGTTTAGTACCATGGGATACATCATGTATAATACGGGTTTTTTTCTTGTGCAGAAATTATGCAAATTAGATGAACTTTGATTTTTTCAGTGCTACTTACACACAGTAAGTACACATGTCAATACGGCTCTGGATAGAGGTTGTATTTATCAACCGATCTTCATGAAACTTCTTGGGTTCCTCTGCTATCACCTTGGGATGAGAACAAGTGTTTCTGAGTGCGGTCCGAAATTCAAGATGGCTGCCAGTGGCCATTTTGTACCGAAATTAGGTCCAGTCTGTTTTTTGTACACAACTTCTATATGGCTCAGGCTAGAGGCCGTATTTATGAACCGATCTTTTCGAAACTTCTTGGGTACCTTTGTTATCACCGTGGGCTGAGAACAGGTGTTTTTGGGTGTGGTCCGAAATTCAAGATGGCCACCAGCAGCCATTTTGTACCAAAATTAGTGCAATCAGTCTTTTGTACAGAACTTCTGTATGAAAGTTCTGATTTGAATAAATTTTTGTATGAATGTTTAGTAAAATGGAATACATCGCATACAGTACGGGTTTTTTTCTCGTGCAGAAATTATGCAAATTAGATAAATTTTGATTTATTTAGTGCTACTTATACACTGTAAGTGCACATGTGAATACGGCTCTGGCTAGAAGCTGTATTTATCAACCAATCTTCACAAAACTTCTTGGGTACCTTTGTTATCACCTTGGGACGAGAACAAGTGTTTGAGTGTGGTCCAAAATTCAAGATGGCTTCCAGTGGCCATTTTGTACCAAAATTAGGTCCAATCAGTTTTTTGTCACAACTTCTATACAGCTCGTATTTATGAACTGATCTTCACAAAACTTCTTGGGTACCTTTGTTTTCACCTTGGGACAGGAATGAGTGTGTTTTGGGGTGCCTTTGTTATCACTGTGCGATGAAAACAAATATTTTGGGGTTCAGTCAGACCCACTGTGGGACTCAAAAGATTTCTTTTCTAGTTTAGCATCTGACTGTCACCCACCTTTACAATACTTTACCTATACATTTGTTACAGGCTACGGTCAGTATTTATGTACAGGCCGTTACAATACTTTATATGCACCTTTGTTATCAGGTCATTACCTAGATGTTTGTCATTGCTGTGTCACATACTAAACATGTACATGTCTTGACAAGTTGAGCTACAGTGTCATACACTTAAAAAAAATTTACTCCTATACTTCATTGGCAACGTCCTCGTATATATGTAGTATTTTATATTATATTACTGTAGAATTACTGTAGGATACATTGATTATTTTTCTGGTAGTGTAGCTCATAAAATTTGGATTTTGGCCACACTTAAGCTCTATCGGGATGCCCTTGGGCTCATAATGTTCCCTTTGGGAACTTTGGCATTTTCTCCAAAAAAATTTTCAAAATTTTTTTTTATAAATTTTTCATGTATCTTTATCATATATTTTGTTGTGGAGTTTGTAGAAATGCTATCGACTTTGTCTTTTGATTGTAATTATCAAAGCTTACTGCTCTAAATGCAAGGCGAGGTAGTCTTCCTCGGATTTACATGCTTGTTGCCTTGCCTGTAGTCAATGCACTCCAACGGATTCTTGTCCTACTTGTGTACATTGGGATGACGGACGTTGGAGACGGGTGTCACGGTACATCGTTGGCGGTGAGGTTCCTATGCCAGAGCTCTCACCGCAAAATAATTCGAGTTTTTCAGTTTCTTTTTCAGAGGAACAAGAACATGGTGATTGCATTGTGACACCCATCCAAGTGTGCTACCGTCGTTACGCTCTGATGAGCAAATACAGCTAGCTGCAAGGTACTCATGAATATAAGCAAGGGATAAGGCATCTAGTTAGTGTTCTTAATCCTTTGCAAGTAGCTAGCTCGACCGGTGAAGCAGTTACTCTGTTCGTTGGAGCCGTGACACCAGGTTAGTCTGTTGTGGTCGAGGGAAGTGTAGATTTGGGTAGAGCGAGCACCTCAAAAACTAAAGCTCACCCAGTGACAACAGAAATAGGGAGGAAGCCTGCAAGTTTCTCTTAAGGAGGCTCGGCGAGGTCTGATAAGACCGCGAGCGGGAGAGCCCTCTCTCTAACCCACAACATTTGGAGCCAAATGTTGTTTGATAAACTTGCCTGTGTAGGAGCTAACATCCATACTCGCCGCTCGGGATGTGCCTTCTAAACTGCAGCCGGCGTTGGCTACAGTTATGGTTTCTTCCTCAGGCAGATATAGCACACACGACCGCATACTAGCTACCCGACTTTGGATATCCAGGCAGCCGCCAGAAGAAGTATCCAGTCTTCGCCTGTGAAATCGGCCCATCCGGTAGCTAGTGATCCGATGCTTTAATCATTGGGACGTTCGGAGTAGAGGTCTACATCTGGATCTTTGTCCCAGGAGCAGCAAGCAGCATAAATACGGAAGACCGCTGCTCATCAAGCCTTGGTAACGGACTTGCTGTCGCAGATTGCACAGCTAATCGCAGCATCCCAGCAAGTGCAAGAGCAGCCTTCCGCAGACTCTGGTGGTGAGCTGTCGAACGGTGCTGGGTCGGTCCAGTCATCTGCACATGCAGATGTGATGGACCGAACGTCACAGCTGAATCAGTCGGATGTTGAAAGGGACAAGGAAGAGGATTACCCTTCCCTTTCGGAACAGCATATGGTAGCGATGAATTTTATTCCTCAGTACTATCCTGACTTTGTTTCACCTGATCAGCAAGCTGCGACTACTAGAGAGAAACCGCTGTCGTCTCTGGACGCAGATTTTGCGCAGAGGAAAGAGAATGTTCTTTCCTTCCCGAAACCGTCTCGACGGGTGTCGGAGGCCTTCGGCCATGTTAACAACACCATATTCAACCTCTCTAGTGCTAAGAGGAAGGCGTTTTTTTATCGACATCTTCAATAAATATACCGTTCCTTGGACCACGTTCATTTGAAACGGTTGGAGAAGATTCCAGAGAGCTCCTGTGCGTTTAGATGAGCAGGCCGGGGATTTAGATATGTCCCTACCTGCATCATTCAATATATGATGGAATGTGCTATTTCATCCAATAGAGCGAATCTGGATGTGATGTCCTACTCAGATCATCTCACCGGAGCTATGGCACAACGTCTTAATGGGAAGGAATTTGAGGATATTTGTTCCTCGCTTAGAGTTCTTTCCAATGCAGTCATGTATGCCACGTTCAACTCTGCCCTGACAGTGGCAATTTGGAGTTGATCAGACGTGATGCTGTCCTAGCGTCGTCATCACATATAGATGACAAGGTGAAAAGCTCTCTCCGAGTCGCTCCAGTCTCCGGACATACTCTATTTGACAACAAGCTTTCGTTAGTCTATGAACAGGCTACAAAGAAAGCTTCCAGTGCACTGCTACTGAAGTCTGCGTCTTAACAACACACTTCAGCAGACCGTTCCACTTCAGAATCAACTAAAGGGAACTCGTTGCGAGGGTGCAAGAAACCCTCTTATACTTACTTTGGAGGTTGTCAATATTGTGACTCGGGAAAGGGGCGCAGGTCTGATCCAGACTGTAGGTCAGATGCCCCTAAGCCGACGGGACGAGGTTCTTCGTGGAGAGGATGTAGTTTCTCCTCACGTAAGTCTTGTAAGTCGTACAGGTGATGGACAAGACCTCTCTTGCTTGCCAGTTGGTTGAAGGTTATCAATCTTCGCGAGAAACTGGATAGAAGTCACGGAAGTTCAGTTGGTGAGAAGTGTAGTCTCGGAAGGCCAACAGCTATCATTCTGAGCAAAAACCCCCACTCACAAGATGTCTGCGTTGGGCAAATCTTTTGAGCTTCTAAGGCCGCAGTTATCAGCCTTTTTATTGTCTTCACGTATAGGAAGACCTTTAGCTGCTTCAGCTAGGCTGAGTTCATTGTCCTATTGGACATGATACCATATGTTAGAGGAGGTTATTCTCTTCCTACCGGTATGGTTTGGCGTTAGTTATTTGAGGCAATAAGCTCTATTGTTGACGCCATATTTACCTAGTGTGATTAATGAGTGTTTCTTCAAACGCCTCTAATTAACTCCTTCTCAGGAATATATTTCCTGATATCAGACCCCGGAACATTGTTTTCGACTTCATTTTCATTTCTACCAATCTATTACTGTAGATTATACTTCCACCTTAGAGACTGGATATTATGTCAATATGGTGTATTATTGTTCATCATTTTCCTCTCTGTCCTTAGTGGCATTATAGACTCGGTTAGACATGAGGGAGCCCTGCTTTTTTGACCTATCTACGTATTCCGACTCTGGTATACATTAGAAGCGTGCGCTGTTAATTACTGGGATCACCACAATAGCCTTAGCTTCTGAAGTGGCGTTAAGCACCAATAATTAATAATAATTAATAACTGGGTGTCTGTTGGGCTAATATATATTGATTATTTGGTACCACTTTTCACTGATTCCAGAGCGCTCCCCTCTTTGTTTTGAAGAATATTCCTTCAAAAAAAGGGTGAGGGGTGATATTTCTTCATCTCCTCCAGCTTGATAAGCGTGTAACTATGAGTGAAGCTGTTTTGTCTGTAGGTTATTACTGTTCCTAGATACAGTTTGTTTATTATTTATATGTGTCGTGTGTTTGTGGGGATTAGTCTCTCACTCTCGAATACGCCATCCTAATTTAAGGGGCTTAGTCCAGACTAGCCTTAAAATTGGGAGCTCATTACACCCAATTAGCATAATCATTCAAGCTAAGATTACGGAATTACTTGGATATGGCTCCTTATTTATGATATGTCTTCTCTATTATTGTATAGAGAGACATACATGTAATTCCTTTTAAATTTAATCTCCTTTCACCTTGGAATGCAGGCTTAGGAGCTATATTTGGTCTGCTAATTCCTTGGCCCTCTGCCTTTTTACGATTCAGCTAGTCTGGGCCATTTATTATTAGTATAAAAATATTATAAATTTAAAGTATTTTGTATATTTTTGGCTCACCAACAATAGTTGTGTGAGCCTATGGCATAGCCTTCATTTCGGCGTCGGCATCTGGATTCATTCATTTTGAACTTTTGTGTGCAGGTTTTGATTTTTTTTTTGATTTTGCTTTTTTTTTATGTCAACATGCTTTTCAGGGATAGTAATATTTGATTCAACCCTTTCCATGCTTAGTTACTTGAATTTTGGACTTTTCTGTACAGGTTTTTGACTTTCTGTGCAGGTTTTTGACTTTTGTGTACAGGTTTTGAAATTTTGTCTTCAATTGGACTTTTACCTTACTGGCATATTGCCATGGTGGTTACCTTAACATTTCAGGGTATTTTTCTCAACTTTAACCCTTTGAAACAAATGTGATACTTTTTTTACTTTTATGTGCAGGTTTTGAGGTTTGTCTTTCTTTTCTTCCAAGTGGATATTTTTCAAGTAGAGTTTCATCTTACTGGCATATTGTCATTGTGGTTACTGTGACATTTGAGGGTATTTTTCTCAATTTTAACCCTGTGAAACAAATGTGATACTTTTTGTGACTTTTATGTGCAGGTTTTGAGGGTTGTCTTTTTTTTCTTCCAAGTGGCGACTTACCTTGTAGCATATTGCCATGGTTCCTATTTTATGTTAGGATGCTTCTTGGGGCTAGTGTTATTGTCCCCCGAAAATTTTTTTGGGGGACTATAGAAATCAATGGTGTCCGTCCGTGCGTGCATGTGTCCGTCCATCCGTCTGTGCATCTGTCCCACTTGGTTTCCCCATGATAACTCCTGTTTGGATCATTTGATTGAAACCAATTTTGGTATGTGACCTTCTTAGCCCAAACGACAGGTCAAGTTCGGATATGGGTTCGGCCGGATTATTTTTATTAGAGTTATACCCCTTTTTCGACTTAGAAATTTCAAAATTTGCGGTGTCCGGATGATAACTCCAGTTAGGATTATTTGGTCGGAAAGAATTTTGGTATGTGACTTTCTGGGGTAATAATACAGGTCAAGTTCGAATATTAGTTCGGACCGATCATTTTTACTTGAGTTATGCCCCTTTTTCGACTTGTTTTTTCGGGGGACATGTGGCCGAATGGCCTTTTATATTATTTAATCCTTGAGCTGCTTATTTACTTTAATTTTGGACTTTTGTTTGCAGGTTTTTGACTTTTGTGTACAGGTTTTGATATTTTTTTTTGGCTCTCCAACGATAGTTGTGTGAGCCTATGGCAAAGCCCTCATGTCGGCATCGTCGGCGGACGGATTCATTCATTTTGAACTTTTGTGTGCAGGTTTTGATTTTTTTTTTATGTCAGCATGCTTTTCAGGGATAGTAATATTTTAATCAACCCTTTCCATGCTTAGTTACTTGAATTTTGGACTTTTCTGTACAGGTTTTTGACTTTTGTGTGCAGGTTTTTGACTTTTGTGTACAGGTTTGAAATTTTGTCTTCAAGTGGAGTTTTACCTTACTGGCATATTGCCATGGTGGTTACCTTAACATTTCAGGATATTTTTCTCAATTTTAACCCTTTGAAACAAATGTGATACTTTTTGACTTTTATGTGCAGGTTTTGAGGTTTGTCTTTCTTTTCTTCCAAGTGGATATATTTCTAGTAGAGTTTCACCTTACTGGCATAATGCCATTGTGGTTACTGTGACATTTGCAGGGTACTTTTGTCAATTTTAACCCTTTGAATCAAATGTGATACTTTTTTTTACTTTTATGTGCAGGTTTTGAGGTTTGTCTTTTCTTCCAAGTGGCAACTTACCTTGTAGCATATTGCCATGGTTCCTATTTTATGTTAGGATGCTTCTTGGGGCTATTATTATATTATTTAACCCTTTAGCTGCTTATTTACTTTAATTTTGGACTTGTGTGTGAAGGTTTTGGACTTTTGTGTGCAGGTTTTGGACTTTTGTGTACAGGTTTTGATATTTTTTTTTTCAAGTGAAGTTTTACCTCACTTGCATATGCCATGGTGGTTAGTGTAACATTTTCAGGGTATTTTTCTAAATTTCAACCCTTTGAAACAAATCTGATACTTTTTTGACTTTTATGTGCAGGTTTTGAGGTTTGTCTTTCTTTTCTTCCAAGTGGATATTTTTCAGGTAGAGTTTCACCTTACTGGCATATTGCCATGGTGGTTACTGTGACATTATCAGGGTATTTTTCTCAATTTTAACCCATTGAAACAAATGTGATACTTTTTTTTACTTTTATGTGCAGGTTTTGAGGTTTGTCTTTCTTTTCTTCCAAGTGGCGACTTACCTTGTAGCATATTGCCATGGTTCCTATTTTATGTTAGCATGCTTCATGGGGCTATTGTTATATTATTTAACCCTTTAGCTGCTTATTTACTTTAATTTTGGACTTTTGTGTGCAGGTTTTGGACTTTTGTGTTTTACTCCAGCCACCCCTTTACATTGGCCACCTAATGGTGAGCCACGGGGTACTGATACCCCTCTAGTTTATAGATACAATGGCCCAGGCGGGGTTGGGCCACCCATGAGTGTGTACTCATACCTCCCCGCAGAGTTATTATTTAGTACGCTCATCTACAAAGAATGATGTTGGCGCCAATTCCGGTCTCTTCCTGACTGCGCAGATAGTA
Source organism: Pictodentalium vernedei (assembly GCA_031216915.1). Classification (NCBI taxonomy): domain Eukaryota; kingdom Metazoa; phylum Mollusca; class Scaphopoda; order Dentaliida; family Dentaliidae; genus Pictodentalium; species Pictodentalium vernedei. Next base: position 267,380,959 of record CM062291.1, on the reverse strand, counting down.
AAAGTATGGAGGGCCAGATAGGACTTTTAAATTTTTATACTGTACCAATGACCCAGACTTTGCTGGTGCTAACTCCTTAAATTATAGGGCCAAACACAAATTTTGCCCCCAATCCCCAAAATTTGCCTCAAAAACTGAAATTCAATGTCCTATATGGTCCTCCATACTTTCTATCCACTGCGCATGTGCAGTGTCAAGGAGCTCTCAAAATTGGCGCAAATGTCATTCTTTGTTTGGCCCTTAAATCAGTAACATGTCACTGATATTCGTGCTTGTAAATCTCAGTTTAAATGATGCCAGACACATAATTATAAAAGAAATGGTGGATCTAAGGATGAAATAAAGGATGAGAGGAAGAAACAGTGGCAGAATGTGTTCAGGGCTGTAACTTATAATTTTTTTACGAAATTATTTCATGTTCCCTAATTTCGGGGCATGAGCCTTATGTTGTCATTCTGGCTATGAACTTACCATTGTTTGTTCAGTGTTTCCTCTCTCCCTTTCCTTAATATCCCCCTTGCTATTCTCCCATGTTTTTGGCATAATTTTGGAATTTTTTTTTTTTACTAAAATTTCTTGGGAGTTTTGGCTTGGTAACAGAATAATTATTCTGTTTTTTCCCCATGTTTACGTCCTCACCCTTGGGTGATTAGGCGTTGTTATCTGCATCTACCATCCGATGTACTGCAGTTTCTTCTCTAAAAGTCTCTGTTTTACATCAGATAGTGTTTAAATTGGTGACTGATTTTGGGCCATGGTTACAGTGCCTGGAGTCATGTTTCCGGTTTTTTGTACACTTTTGTTCATGTTGACAACGGTTACTTCTGATAGTGATTACTTGTCTTCTATTAGTTCTGCTCATAGCCAGATACATTAATATTGTCCGGAAGTGTTGCATTAATTTTTAAAAATCTTTTAAAATATTTTGTCCACACTTAGGCTTTTTTGGGATCCATTTGGGCTCATTGTTTCCATTGGGAACTTTGGCTCTTCTGAAAATTTTTCAAAATTTTTTTTGTAATTATTTTTTCGAAATGTTTTAATGGATTATACTATATTATGTATCTTTGTTTCAAGGGTTAGTGCGAGTACTATGACTGTTTATATTTTTTCATGATGAAAAAATATTGTTCAAATTGTAATGCGAGGAAATCTTCCTCTGATTCTCATGTTCATTGTGTTTCTTGTAGTCAATGTACTTGCACTAATTCTTGCTCAGTGTGTGCTAATTGAAATGACAACGTTGGGATGTGTGTCACGGTATATTGTTAGCGGTGAGGGGTCCATGCCGGTCCTCTCTCCTCAAGGTCACTCTAGTTTATCAGTCTCTTTTTCAGAAGAACAAGAACAGGGTGATGTTTCCGTGATGTCTTCATCAAGTGTGTCTCTGTTGTTGCAGTATATTAGGGCTAGCGGCTAAGTGCTCATGGAAATACGACAATTGCCTAAGAGGTCCCTAGTAGGATCGACGGCGTTGATCGTCCGCTAGCTCGCCTGGTGTAGCGACCATTCATCGAATCGCTCGGCAGACGAGTTTGTCCGTTGCGGTCCAGGGAAGCAGTTTGGGTGATGTGAGCGCTATAAACATTGAACGTGTACACCCAGCAACGACGGATCCGAGGATAGTACGGAGGAAGCCTGTCAGTCCGGTAGCTAGCTTGTCCAGGTCTATCTGGACCGCGAGCGAGAGAGACCACCTCTTTCTTACAGAAACATCTGGGCCGCAATGTTTTTGTATGCTCGTTCGTTAGTCGTAGAATACGTCCACTCCTCCTGCTCGGGACGCTCTGCCGCATAGACAGTCCAACGCGGCTGTTCTATTGGCTTCCTCATCCTCACGTCAGCACACACGACTGCACCTTGGCTATGTGACAACAGATTTCCAGGGGACGTTTGCATATTATATAAATGCAGGAATGAACGTCCCTGGAGCTCCTGCTTCGCCGACCAGGGAATCCACGTCGACCAGGTCACGCCATCCGCTAGCCAAGGACACAAGGCCTTTCCAGTTGGGATGTTCGCATATTATATAAATGCAGGAATGAACGTCCCTGGAGCTTCCAGTGGCTAATTACGTAAGACCGTGGCTCCACAGGCCTCCGTGACGGACTAGCTATCGCAGATAGCTCAATTCATCGCAGCATCCCAGCTGCTATCAGAAACTTTTTCAGTAAAGAACTATCTGAGCAAGCTGGGTCAGTTCGTTCCCCTACAGCGTCAGTAAGGGACGACCGAAATTATTATGTGGTCCAGGCGGATGGTTAAAGGGAATCAGCACTGCTGAAATTTTCCCGTTCTGAACAACTTAAGGTGGCCGTAGATTTCATCCGGCATCACCTTTTAGAAGTTGTTTCTCTGGACAAAAATGCTGCGTTACCTGATAAGAAACTGAAAGCGTCACTGGACACAGACTTGTTCGGCCGGATTAGGGACACTGTCCCTCAGTTTCCGACCCAGTCCAGAAATGTCATGGACATTTGAACTTTTGAATGACGCTATATTCAAGCTAGCGTCAAAGACTGGCAAGTTAGGTTTCTTATCACCCAGCGCTATTCAGCGGCCTATCATCAATGCAAGACATAATTTTGAAACGGCAGGACTAGGCATACCGAGAGTTCCTCTGCATTTGGACGACTAGGCTGAAGACCTGGAATTGTCATTGCCGGCGTCCATGTCTATTACTCCAGTATATTGGAGACGACAATATTGTCTAATAGAATTTAGACGCATTATCTCACGCAGATCACCTTACCAAGAAGAACTTGGATGGCATTCTTCAGGGTTACGGCAGCAACTTAACGCTTCAGAACGATGTTCAGAGTCTGCTTCAATTGCTCCGACATCTCAGTTTCTTAGTAAACGAAAAGAAGTCGGATCTAGTGCCGTCCTATTCATTCACCCACGTTGGAATGAGTTTAGAGACGCACAACAACCTCATTCGTCTGCCGTCAACCAGAGCGATATGAGTCAGTATTACGCTCGCTTTTGCCTTCACTCAGATGTAGTAACAGTGAGAGAATTCATCAGACTGACAGGTTTGTGCGTACCCTCTGCGAATATTATTCCGATGAAGCGGATATGCACTCGTCCACACCACAGATATTTTATCTCAGAATTGGAGTGTGAAGACTCATTCGCTCGAATCAAACATTGTCTTGTCGAATCAAGTGAACAAGGGTTTCAGACTTGGGTAGATTTTCAGTGGTTAACTCAAAATTACCACTGCAACTGCCGGATCCGAGTTTAACGATAATGACGGATGCAAGTCAAATATGTTGCGGCGCAACTCTGAGCCCAACAGATTCAGGGTGCCAGGGTCTTTAGGATCCGCAGTTCCTAACAAGTACATAAACATCAAGAAATGATGTCAATATGGCTTGCGCTACGTCAATGAATGAACATTCTTCAGAATTCGCATGTTCAAATTCTATCCGACAATTCGACAGTAGTAGCATATATTCGGAAACTGGGAGGCACTCATTCCATTCCGTTATTCAATTTAACGGAAAGGATCCTTCTGTTTATCCTAGAGCATCAAGTTCTTCAATCGGTCCGTCATATTCCGGGTTGTCTGAACATTCTAGCGGACTCCCTTTCTCTGGTAGGTCGTATGTTGTCGTCAGAATGGATGATTTTTCAATCAGATTTGCTACTAATGGGATCGTCCAAAGGGTAGACTTTTTTGCGACGCATCTCAACTATCAGTTGCAGACTTATGTGTCGCTGTGTCCAGATCCTCGAGCGTTTGCTGTAGACGCTCTCTCGATCTCTTGGGACGGAATGATAGGATACGTGTATCCTCCAGCACCATTGATTCTGCAGATATTGTTCGAGATAAAGCAATCTCACTGCAGATTCTGTTGGTAGCATCTCTGTCACCCCAGAGACCATGGATAAATCTTTAAAAGTGTCTGCTGTGGGACATGCTGCGGAAGCTTCCTCCTCGAGAGGATCTTCTTTCGCAGGGGAATTCGCACACACTACATCACAACCCGCAAGGTCTCAACCTTCACGGATTTTCGTTGTGCGGTCCTTCTTGCACAGCAAGCAATTTACAGGACGAGCAGTGGACACAATTTCTAACTGTAGGAGGACCTCCTCTTTGCTAAATTATGCTGCTAAGTGGAAGGTTTTCTCACGGTGAGGTAGGGATCATTCTGTTGATACCTATGCACATCATGATAGTTTACAGATTGGATCTAATGTCTCTTTATCTAAGTTACGGAAAACTTTTTGATAAATAGACTTAGAACCCTTTGATCAATTCCTAAGTGGAATTTAGCTTGGGTTCTTCTTAAGCTCAAAAAAGCACCATTTGAGACTCTTGATACAATGGACTTCAAATTCTTACGTTATAAGACAGCTTTCTCTTAACCGTCTCTTCGGCTAGAAGAGTTAGTGAGCTTCAAGCACTATCTGTTGATGATTCTCACTTTCGTAGTGTAGGTAATACTATTACCTTGACTACTAAGGTTGGATTTTTGACTAGAATCAGGCTTCTATATGTATCCGGAACCTATTATTATTAAGGCTCTTCCGTCTTCAGACGGGCATAGGCCTTTAATCTGTCCTGTTGGAGCTATATGTTTTTTACAAACGTAGATCTGAGTTTATCAGAAAGGGACGTAAACGTCTCTTTCTGTCTCTGCTGCCTAATAGTAGGGACATTAGGGTTCATTCTATTGCAAGGTGGATTCAGTTAACTATCCGTACTGCTTATGAAAAATTATCTTCAACTCAGCAGACTGTGCATAAGATTTCGGCGCATGAAGTATCTGTTCCGGCAGTGTATCTGTCCTGCTGCCCTCTTCGCTCTGGGGTATTTGACCCAGGGCTAGGGAAAGGGGGGGGGGGGGGATGGTGTTCCCTTATATACCTGCTTTATAGTGAAAAGCAAGGGAATACCTCCTCTGGAGTCAGTAATTCCGAGTCGGTGCGGGATGGTTTTAAAGTGTAAAGCTAATTTATATTTTTAAAAGTGTAGCTCAGTGTGAAACATTTGTACATGTCACGGATCATACGAGCGCTAATATACAATCCTCGAACACTTTTTAATGAGTATAAAGAGTCTCATTATCTGGACTATCTTTAATTATTGGCTTTCCTTTAATAAGATTAATACAAGGGATTATACTGGATGTTAATAGAGATCATTGATGATTATTGTGCTCAATTACGGAATGGTATTGTGTCTTTCTTTTTTGATACAAACAAGAAAGATACATGTAAAACCTGTGCTCCTCTTCTCCTTGAGGGGATAATTCTGTTTTCATGTAATTGAGCCTATTGGATTTTCTTTTATGTCCTTGGCCCTCCAGCCTTTTTTCTATTCAGCTAAGTCTGGGTCATTGGTACAGTATAAAAATGTTAAAAAATTATAGTAATTTATATATTTTTTATACTTACCAATGACCCAGATGGGGATGGCCCTCCCTTGAGTTGGGAACTCATACCTCCCGCTGATTACATAATGCTTACTAGGCACTGGTTGTAAGAATGACATTTGTGCCAATTTTGAGAGCTCCTTGACACTGTGCATGCGCAGTGGATAGAAAGTATGGAGGACCATATAGGACATTGAATTTTGGTTTTTGATGCAAATTTTGGGGATTGGGGGGCAAAATTTTTGTTTGGCCCTATAATTTAAGGAGTTAGCACCAGCTAAGTCTGGGTCATTGGTAAGTATAAAAAATAAATAAATTACTATAAATTTTTTAACTTTTCGGTATTGTATGCAAATCTTGGGGATTGGGGGGTTCAAAATTTGTGTTTGGCCCTTGATAATGTCGAGTTTGCACCAGCTAGCTGGTCTGGGCCATTGGTAAGTATAAAAAATATACAAATTACTTTACATTTATCATTTTTCAATCAATGTTTTTTTTTTACTTGTCATTGCTTGTCACAGAAATTAATTAACTCCTCAACTTTTTAATCAATATTTTTTAACTTGTCATGGAAATACACTTTGGTAGGCTTTTGACAATGTTCAGTTTTCAGCTTTTCTGTACTTAGTTATGAGTATTATGTCTCATGTAAAGGTCAATTTGTTATTACTTTCTTCATCTTGTAAACACTGTAATTCCTACAATTTTATTCAATATTTTTACCACCTGAAACATTTTCAGGTGGATATTGCAATGATGTCTGTCCTTTATAAAGACAGAGTCGGTTTCCACTTTCTATTCAACTGCAAGAGTGCTAATTTATTTTTCAATGGTGATTTGTAACATGAGTATTTTTTTCCAAGATACAATGCCACTTGCATTAATTTAATAGGATTTGTTAATAAATAATTGTTTTGTTACTGTTTATTGGAGAGTGCTGTCGGCTGTCGGCACTCTTCAATAAACAGTAACAAAACAATTTTATATGAACATTTTTTTTTTCTACTCTTGCACTAATAACAAGGGTATGCATAAGGTGTGAAGGGACTAAAGTGGCTTTAAGCACTTTTCAGTAGATCTCCTATAGTGGTTTCTAGCCCTCAACTAGTTAAAAATTCCACTCTACTGATGAAAACCAAACTTTAACAGAGTTAGAATGTTTAGGAGCTCATCGATGCTCGGTGGTTCTCTCTAGGTACTCCGGTGTCCTCCACCCGTAAAACTGTCATGGTCATGATTAGCCACTGTGCATAAGTATGTGACCTAAACACCAATAAATAAATGTTACCACCTGTATCTGCGATATGGTTGAATGTTGGTGTTTCAGATTTTTAACATTAATCCGACATTATGAAAATATGATGCATGTCAAATGTTGTAAAAAAAAAATTAAAGATGACTGAATGGCAGCCATTTTTGTTATAATTTTTTCGTATTTTTTTCATTTTTTATATGTTAGAACAAAAATGGGGGGGGGGGGGGGGGGGGGGGGGTGTGGGGGGAATTTTGAGGCATGAAATCTATTCTATAACTAATATCTGCTATAAAATTTAAATTTATACTTGGCTGATTGAAACCAAACTTAACATGTTGGTTGGGCATTATTTTAGGAGAAACTCTGTTCATTATAGGGTGGTTGTGTAAAATTTCTAGGTTACAGTGACCTTGAACTTGAAATTGGTTTCATCTCAATAGCTAAAGAGATCTTTGTTTCCTTAATCGGTGTGATTGTGTATTAATACGACCTTCATCGTCCTTCAACTATCACTCGCATTCTTCAAACTGGAACATATATATTTTATGGAGCACAATTCTGATTACTCTTTCAGGTGAACAAGGTGGTGGTTCCAGATCTGGTCCCTGTGGTTTACAGATTGGTGATCAAGTAAATGTGGATCTTGATCTTGAGATAGTACAGTCACTGCAACATGGACATGGAGGTTGGACTGATGGAATGTTTGAGGTGCTTAACTCTTAAACCACTGCAAATTTCCAAAATATTTTTTTGCTGTAAAGCAGCCATGACTAGATTCAATGAAAAATTCATCTAAATTTTTCTCTCAAAATCGATGGTCAAAAGAACAATTCTGTTGTCAGGGGCAATATTTGGTTAACCTAACATGAAAGGCAGACAACACTTGCAAATAAAATTCTTGAATAACTAATTTTTTTCATTTTTTGCATCAAAAACATAGCTTATGACCCCCCATTGGAACGAGCTCGTTGAGCTCGTTCCAGTGAGGGGGCGATGGTCAAAAGAACAATTATGTTGTCAGGGGCAATATTTGGTTAACCTAACACGAAAGGCAGACAACACTTGCAAATAAAATTCTTGAATAACTAATTTTTTTCATTTTTTGCATCAAAAACATAGCTTATGACCCCCCATTGGAACGAGCTCATTGAGCTCGTTCCAATGAGGGGTCATAAGCTATGTTTTTGAGACAAAAAGTGAAAAAATAATGAAAATTGGATGGTGATTTTTGTGAATTGTGGTGGTCTGTTTTGGCCATTACATTGGGTAAAGGGTTATGTGTGCCCAGATTATACATATTTTAGTGGCAGATTACCAGTAATGGGTAAGAATGTCTGGCAGCAGCATGAAAGGGGTTAATATTGAAAACAAACATCTACTAAAATAGTATAGATATTTAATTATTTTGGCCATTACCCATCCATGTTTAGGATTACTATGAATGACCTTGTTTCACTAAGTTGCTCAGAAATAACATGAAGGCGAAAAATTAGAGGCCCAGATGCAGTTTGACTTTTTACAGGAAATTGTGAAATATGAGATGAGACAGAATTCTCACACAGCAAATTAAAAGAAATGACAAATTAAACTTCATTTCTCAGAGGTCATTGAACTCTGCCAAAAAAGGATATAATTGGTGGGATTCTTTATGGTACACAAGTGGAAAAGTAATTTTCATGAAGAGAATTAAACTGCCAGTGATAACTTCAGTGTCTCATTTTATCTGTTGCAAATTGAGTTATGTCCCTTGGAATGTCGATCAAATTGTATGTGCCTTTGAAAATTCTTGGCTAGTTTGATAACAGTCTTTCTGAAAATTTTTCCATGAATTAGATATTTCTTGAAATGCATCCATTCAGCATTACCAAGGAACATATCTTGAGCATCCCCTCAAAGAGACCATTTTTTCAATGCACAGAAACTTATTTAAAGACATTGTAATTGGCATAATTATTGGCTTCAAATACATGCTTTGTGAATAATATTTCTGAAATGAAGATCTTTTTACTATAATTCTTCTTATAAATATGACATTTATTACATCCAAGTGTAGTGCTTGTTTATTCATACCACAGGAACCTGGATAATAGAAAAATAGAGGATATCTAGTGTTTTTTGAGTGGATACCGAAAATTATCTCATGACTGAGTGACCGAGACAAAATGTTTATTTTTCGCGAGCACTTGCACGAGCGAAACGAACCATTTATCTCAGTCACAAGTGAGATAATTTTTGGGATCCACTCAAAAACACTAGATTTTCTTTTTATTATACACTTTTTTATAAGAACGGGTTACCGGGAGGTCCATTGGCTGAAACATTGCTTGTGCACAGGCCATATGTACAGAATTTGATAGCCTTACTATGGTCATAATGTGTAGATTAATGTGCAGATCGACATGCTATTTGTGCGCATTTCATGACAGGACTTCTAGTTTTAACTGTACATTAATGGAAAATGACTGGAAACGATTATTCGGTTCCATGATATCTTTCCATGGGAAACGATATTAGATAAAAAGCCAACAAGTTTTGAAGCTGACTGTTACCTGTTTGACTGCAAATCTCTGGCGATAACTAACATGTATATTCTCAAGATCCAAATAAACATACCCACATGTTTAATATTTCTGTTGAAACTTTCACACTCCTCTGATGCTTATTCGGATCCCGACGTTTATTAATTTCTAGTGGTGCAAATTCATATGTTCCTGAAAAGTCTGTTGCAATAACAATAAATGCTTCTGCAAAATGAAATGAATTCCAGAATGTGGTGTTGTGTTCAGGAATTGTATAAATGCATTTCATCAGTCACTGCCCCTCAGAGATAGTATTGAATTCATGTTTCTTTTTGGAGGGGGAGGGCTGGAGCAGTTTAAACAGAGAGGGGATTTGGGTGGTCAGAATTGAGGGTGGCTATGCTACAGAAACATCTCCAAAAGCTGCACTTAATACAAAACTTAGTGCAACTTGTATTGAAAACATGAGGATCTGTTGACTATGATACAAGGGAGGCTACTCTGATAATAGGTACAGTGTTAATTTTGATTACACAGTTCAAAGTTTAAGAGTGTTAATTATTAACTGAACGATAGAAATGTCATATTTTATTGACACAGTCAAATTAAATCATGAGTTCAAAGTTATTCTTCACTTTTTCTGAATGTTATAGTTAAAAGGTATTGGATGGAAGTGCCAGTAATACATGTATATTTTAGTTTTTGCCCACACAAAACTATCTTCACATCACCTTCAAAATACAGAAAACACCCCATATTTGGTAGTGAAACCATCAACAGTGCACTCTATTCTCTCAAAGTACTCAATGTCCTGTTAGGGGTTCATGATCAAAATGAATCTCTGGGAGAAAGTAAAAACTAATGACATGATGATAGATCCCTGTGGCAACCCCAGGAACTGAAGCAGTGCTTGTTTCAATTCAGTGCATCCATATCATCCCAAAGCGCTTTTAATTTATGAACTACGTATCTACTACTATTGATTTCTGTAATGAACATTTTTATACCCCCAGCAGGGGTATATAGGAATCGCCTTGTCTGTCCATCCATTTGTTTGTCTGTCCATCCATCCGTCCATCTCGAAATTCAATCATGAATAACTTGTAAAGTACTTTGTTGAGTGACTTGATATTTGGTATGCAAGTGTATCCTATTTCTTTTTTCCCATAGTGAAATGCAGGTGTCGTTCGAGATTTTATTGTCAGAGTCACTGCCCTTTATCGACTCAGAATTTGTCCGCCTTGAAATTATTTCATGAATAACTTGCAGAGTACTCAATGGAATGACTTCATATTTTGATATTCATCTCTATCTTATTGATGTCTACCCACAGTACAAGTTCCGTCAATCCATCTGTCTTTCCATCCCGGCTTAGCAGAGGTACATTGTGGGGTTTATAATTTATGGTCAGTGGTAGTTGTGGGGTTGGGTTAGAACAGTGGCCACTTGTGGGGTTATAATTTTACACTATAACCCAATGACCCAGACTAGCTGGTGCTTAACTCAAAGTTATTAAGGGCCCAACACAAATTTTGAACCCCTCAATCCCCAAAATTTGCTTGCAAAACCGAAAATTAAAAGTCCTATCTGGCCTTCCATACATTTACTCTCCTCTATCCGCACATGCGCAGACGTCAGGAAGTGACCAGAATTGACGCCAACATCATTCTTTGTTTGGCCCCAAAGTCATCAACAATGAAATGACATCTGTGCTTTTTTGAGGATGCCAGACACAAATAAATGCAAGAATTGGTGGATACATGGCTGTTATTGGATGAAGGAATTGTTCAGCAGTAGTTTTAGACGTTCAGGGCTGTAACTTTATAATATTTATAAAATTATTTTATGTTTCCCACCCAATTTCAGGACATATGCCTGTCATCATCATTTTTGATAATGATTATTCCACTGTTTGTTAAGTATTCCTTCCCTATCCTTCCATGAGCCCTTCCTGTTAAGCTCTTAAGCTTTTTGGCTATTTTTTATTGAAATTTTTTATTAAATTTCTTGGGAGTTTAACATATATTACAGAATATTATTCTGTTTTTTCCCCAGGGTTACGTCCTCACCCTAGGGGTATTAGGTCGTTAAGTGGAATTTGGCTTGAGTTCTGTTGAAGCTCAAAGAAGATCCTTTTGAGGCATTGGACGTCGTAGAGTTCAAATTCTTGACCTATAAAATGGCGTTTCTCTTAGTCTTTGCATCTGCTAGAAGAGTCAGTGAACTTCATGCATTACCTGTTGATGAATTTCACTACCGTAGTGTGGGTAATACCATTACCCTCAGTACGGAAGTGTGATTTTTGGCTAAGAATCAGATTCCGGGTAAATGGCCGGAGTCTATTGTCATTAAGGCCTTCTCGTTCTCGGATAACCGTAGACCTTTGCTGTGTCCAGTCAGGGCTATGCACATTTATAAACATCGATCAGATTTTGTTAGAAAGAGAAGAAAACATTTCTTTCTTTCGTTGATTCCTAACAGAAAAGATATTTCTGTTCATGCTGTCGCTAGATGGATTCAGTTGGCAATACGCATTGCCTATGAAAATCTATCTTCGGATCAACGTTCTGTCAATAGATCTCAGCACATAAGGTTAGAGCACTGTCCACATCTTGGGCTTATTCTAACAGTATAGCCATTACTGATCTCATGAAGGCTGCGTACTGGACACAGCCCTCTTCATTTACCAAGTTTTACCTTAGAAATTTAGAGTCCATCTCCGGTGACCTTAGATCTTTGGGTCCTCTTTCTGTTGCTCAGAATGTTGTCCATTAATGTTACATCTATAAGGTCTTTAGGCAGTCCGTTCCAGCACTGATGCTGTTCTGCTGCCCTCTTCGTTCTGAGGAATTTTACCTCAGAACAAGGGGAAGGGGGGGGGGGGGATGGTGTTTTCCCTTATGATCATCTGGCTTTATTGTGAAAAGCAAGGAAATACCTCCGGTGTCAGTAGTCCTGCGTCCGTGCTGGGATGGTTTTAATGTGTAGCTCGGTGTGAAGCAATAACAATGTCTCATTTTTGTACTGTGAAGCATTTGTATATGTTACGTGTCAATATACAATCCTCAGACACTTTTAAATGAGTATGAAGGGTCTCATTCTCTGGACTATCTTTATATGTTGGTTTTCCTTCACAGAATTAGCATATCGGGTTATGCTGGCATTAAATGAAGAATTATATATTATGTAATACTCAATTACATTGTTGGTGATATGTCCTTCTCTTTTCTTGTAAAAGAGAAAGACATATATAATTACTATCTTCAGAAATAATCTTCTCTTATTCTCCTGTGGGAGCTATTCTTTACTGAAGTAATTGAGAGATTGTATTTTCCTTTAAGTCCTAGGCCCTCCAGCCTTTTTACGATTCAGCTATTCTGGGTCATTGGTTATTGTATAAAAATATGATAAATTTTTAATAATTTGTATATTTTTTATACTTACCAATGGCCCAGAGGGGTATGGCCCTCCCATGAGTGAGCACTCATACCTCCCCGCTGTTTATAACGTCAATTTCGGTACCTTCCTGGACACTGCGCATGCGCAGATCTAAAAAGTATGGAGGACCATCTAGGACTTGATTTTTTCGGTTTTGCATGCAAATTTGGGGGATTGTGGGGCAAAATTTGTGTTTGGCCCTGGATTAATTTGAGTTAACACCAGCTAGTCTGGGCCATTGGTAAGTATTAAAAAATATACAAATTATTTAAAATTTATCATTTTTGCCCTGAAAAGTTCCTGAAAATTGGTGTTCTGCCTTGAAAAGTACTAGAATTTCAATAAAAATAATAAAAGTCAGTATGAATTGTGTTTCCTGCTCTTTTATTTATGAAAAACAAGAAAGAAAGAAGTGAAAAAAAATGAGTTTAAAAGTCAAAACGACGAGCTCAACTAACAATTGTTTTGAAGGACTGTTTTGTACTCTCTGTACTTTGATTTCAGTGTATGTGCTCTTAGAACTAGATGTCATCGGGCTCTGTTAAGAGCACATGTTTAGATTTGTGAAAGATTTTTAATCTGAATAACTTTCAGGTTTACCATGGGGAAGTGTGTATTTAATATTGTTTGGTTGCAAATCAACAAGTATAAGCACTGGCTGCTCGAATGTAAGGGGTATAAATACAAAGCTTAATGCATTGTTTGCATGAAAGCCATTGATTTAACCCTTTACCCAATGTAAAAGCCAAAACCGGCCAGTGCTATTCTAAAAAATCGCCAATTAATTTTCATTTTTTGTCTCAAAAACATAGGTTATGACCCCTTGTTGGAACAAGCTCGTCGAGCTCATTCCAACGAGGGGTCATTACCTATGTTTTTGAGACACAAAATGAAAAAAATTAGTTATTCAAGAAGTTTTTTTGCAAGTGTCGTCTGCTTTTCATGTTAGGTAAAGGGTTAAGTCTTATGAGTGAAAGTGCTTTGAAGTCGCACATAAAAAGTGAAAATCATAGAAAAGCTATTCAGCAGGTGGCATCATCTCAAGACAAAAAACGATGACGAAAAATTTGAATACTTAGACCACTACTGCTGTTGTGATATCTGATACCTCTGATGATCCTGAGAAAAATGATAGTTCGTCTGTTTCTGGAGTTCCACCTGTAAATGTTGGAAAATCATTCAGTTCATTGATGACAAATTTTTGTGCTCAGAATGAAGTATTGTCAGCAGAAATTCTGTGGACTTTGCATACAATTTCATCACATCAGTCATACCAATAAAATGAAAATGAGCCAGAGCTGGAGCATTGGTACATGTACAAGTAATATTATTCGACAAAGTACTTTTTTCTTTGTTAAGTAATGGCCATCACATATTGCTACTGTTAATATATTCCGACATGAGGTGACTGGCTGTCAAAAATTTCATTACACCCAAATAAATAAATTAATAAATAAACATTGTTAATATATGAGTACTTGAAAATGGGCTTAGAGTACTTGATAAGTCCTTGAATTTGATCTTGTCTTATCTGTATGGCCCCTGTTGTAACCCTTCTTCTTTGTAAACAACTTGATTCAGGTGAGCATTTTAGTTTATAAGCTCACCTTGACAAAGTCAAGCAGAGCTAATCCCATCGCTCTCCGTCCGTCGTCCGTCAACACCATGTTTTGTTCTTCTCCTCCAAAAACCACTGGGCCAATTCAAGTGAAAGTTTGTGTGAGTGATGATCCCGAAAGGGCATTGCGTTTTTGTTCAACTCAGTATGCCTGCCCATCCCCATAGGGAGGGGGGGTGGTGGAAAATGCTCCAAAATATTTTAAACATCTTCTTCTCATGAACCAGTGGGTACAATGACTTGATCTTTGTTATGGAGCTTCCTTTTGAGGTGTATATTCTAAGGCTGTCACGAATGATCGAAAAATCGATCAACCGTTGATTGAGGTCATAATCGACAATTTTTTTCAATGATCGATTATTTGACTGGACATGTGCTGTCATACCATTTTGTTAAACAAAGGGGAAATATTGTTTCACAAGCTATTGTTTCACATAAAGGACCTATGTCGACAACAAATGTGTGTGTGAACGGGGTTAAAACATAAAACCAATATATAGCTTCAAGTTGCGGCACCACACGAGTTAAAGTTAGCCGAAACCCAGTCATCATCGTATGCGTGATCACTCAGTTCCCAATACTTCTTATTCCTTTGATGTGAGTCATGTGACCTGCCAAAAAAACATCAACGTTGTTACGAGGTTGTATTTCCCCGTGGGAACCCCGGGAAGTAAGCAGCACTTGTTTACTGTGGTAAACCAGTTCCGCTTTACTAGTAAAATAGGACCCAGTCACCAATGCTTGGGGTGAAAGTCCTCTAAAATGGGCAACATGTAGATCAACGATTGACTAAACTTGACTTCATTTCCATGTTGTGTCACGATTAGCCATGGTGCATAAATATGTGACGTTAACCACCAACAAACAAACAAACGAGGTTGTATTCTTCTGCCGAGTATCAAAACATGCTGTTGATTGCATATCTTTGATCTTTCACCTCCTTTTGAACTTAAATTACTCAATTTCCAACCGATACATAAAATTTATAAAAGTCGAAGTAAAACGTGCCTGAAAAATATTCTGTCAACAAAAATAACATAACACAGGATGATGCCTTCCTGTCAATGGCTACATTGTATTCCTTGCCAATAAGACATCGTCGAGTGTTGAGTTGTTTTTGTTTTTATCGATTTGATACTTGATAAGCAATTTTAACATACGGAAAGTAAAGAGGGAAAAACTTTGAAATGCCATGTTATTTATTTTTAAAGTATGATGATTTATTTTGTTCTCCGACATACCGCAACCGGAAATTTCATTTCCACGTGTAAAGCTTTGTTGACTTGACATTCCCTGAGGCTAAATTCATAATCATTACGCATTGAGCACGGATGGGGCCATTAGTGAGTTTTGTATTTTTCTATGATTTGAAGTTTGAATCTATGTGATGTACATTCTGTTTTGTCAAATTTTTCAAGGTTTGGTGTTCATTTGCTTCATTTACGATTAGGATATTTTAATTTTTAACGCCTCCCAAGTTATTTCATCGACGAAGTTCTGGGAAACGAGACAGAAATATTAACCATAAATAATCGAATAACCGTCAATTTTTATGACAAAATAATCGATTATGAAAATTCATAATCGTGACAGCCTTAGTATATTCAGGTTTGTTCAACCAAAGTTTGTGAAGCAATATTTCGCTTTGTAATGGGAGGGGTAAGATTTTTGGCCCCACCCAAAATTTCTATCTTCTGAACTGATGGTCTGATTTGAACCAAATTTGGTATGTGGTATTATTGGGTCATAAGCACTTGACTCGGGCAAAAAAAAAAATTCTTGCATCCCCATGGGAACCCCAGGAGCTAAATATAGAAATATTTTCAAACGCCCATATTTCCCAAACCACACGGAACAGAGAACTGTTATTTGGTATGAAGTATCCTTAGGACCAGTAGAATTGATGGTAAAACAAAATTCCCATGGGTTATGTTAGGGTGTTCTGTAGAGGGCATCAAAGAAGTGCTGATTCAGCATATTTGCAAAAATAAAAAAAAATCTCTTCTCAAAAACCAAAGGTTGGAATCTTTTGATATTCGGTATTCAGCATCCATAGGGGGGTCAGATACAAGTTTGTTAAAATAAAGCCCATTGGTTCATATTTGGGTTCAATACAGGAGCCCGAATTTTTAACTAAGGGCAATATGGGGAATATTCTTTAAAAACCTTCTTCAGAACCACCAGTCAAAATCTGTTAATGTTTGGTATACATCATTGTTATGAGGGTCAGATTCATGATTGTTCAAACCAAGTCCCTAGGTTAATATTTGGGCTTCCTATAGAAGCCCAAATTTTAACTTAGTTCAGTATGGGGGATAATTTTTAAAAATCTTCTTCTTCAGATCCACCAGTCAGAATGCTTTGATATTTGGTATGCACCATCCCGGGGGGGGGGGGGGGGGGGGGGGGGGGGGGGGGGGGGGGGGGGGGTCATATTCAAGTTTGTTCAAATCAGATCCCTAGGTGTATATTTGGGCTCGCTATGGAAGCCCAAAGTTGAACATAGTGTAATATGAGGAAATTTATTAAAAAATCTTCTTCTTCAGATCCACCAATTGGAATGCTTTCATATTTGGTATACAACATTTTTAGGGAGGTCAGATTCAAGGTTGTTCAATTCAAGTGTCTAGGTTAATATTTGGGCTCTATATGGGAACCTGAAATATAACTTAGTACAATATGAGGGAATTTCTTCAAAAATCTTCTACTTCAGATCCACTAGTCAGAATGCTTTCATATTTGGTATACAACATCTCTGAGGGGGGGGGGGGGGGGGGGGGGGGGGGGGGGGGGGGGTCAGATTCAAGTTTGTTCAAATCAGTTCTGTAGGTTAATATTTGGGCTTGCTATGGTAGCCCAAATTTTAACTTGATGCAATATGAAGAAATTTCTTTAAAAATTTTCTTCTTCAGATCCAACAGTCAGAATGCTTTCATATTTGGCATACAACATCTCTAGGGAGGTCAAATTGACTTTGTTCAAATCGAGAGCCTCGGTTAATATTTGGGCTCCCTATGAGAGCCAGAATTGGCAATGTAGCTGAAGCAGGGACCAGCCTAGGGGGGGATTTTAGGGAGACTTCAAGTCTCCCTCCAGAAAAAATAGGGAGACTGCAGAGTCATGTAGGGAGACTTCATAGGCAAGTGGGGAAAATTAAGAATATTCATGTACCACCACCCCTTCATATTTTCAATTTGTGGTCCTCCATTAACGTACAAATAATCCAGGTCCAGTTGTCTATGATGCATCTGTGCCAGGTTAAAAAATCACAATGTAATTATTGACTGAAAATCCCCCACTGCTACCTTCTCCTTCATGACCCCTCACCTCTTCTTCGTGCCAATCCCCCATCACCCTCCTGTGGTTGCCTTTCAACAAATTCTACTAAGCTAATAATTTCCTAGGTCTGAAAGTGTGAACAGGACCAGGATGTAAGAAGGTTGCTTGGGAGGTACTTTGTTAGTTAATAAACAAAATACATTCTGGGGTCGAGTATTTTGTAAAAGAAATGTCATTCTGCATCATTTTTATGGCATTCTGGTGTCATTCCGCGTCATTTCATGTCATTCCGATGTTTAGGAGGACCCTTTTTCAAGATCGTCCACATGCACACTTGTGTCCTGTACAAAGCTTTTCTTGACATCACTAAAGCTTTTTTTCATGTGTTTCAATTCCATTCGTGTTTTTCTGGGAATAGACAGCCCAACAGTTAACAGTCATCAGCAAATCGAAATGAAAATAATGTGTTATAAAATACGTCCGTTGTGTATACATTTTCGGCATCCTAAGCGGCGTAACCTACTTTCAAAATTTATTATTTATTTGTGAACATGTATTAGAATATCTACCAATAAATAATTTCTGCTACCAAAACCGCATCTATCTTAGTCTTTTAACCCGACCCGAGGCCGAATGTTCCCAGGCCGAATGTTCCCAGGCCGAATGTTCCCGGGGGCCGAATGTTCCCAGGCCGAAAGTTCCCAAGGCCGAATGTTCCCGTTCCCCTTTCAAACTGGGTTGTTTTGTTGAGTCGCGTAAGTCACCTATTTTCGTTTCGACACTTGAAGCTCCGACTGGAACGCAACAAAATAGAAATAAAAAAATCCGCCAAAAACGACAATGGACAATTGATTGTCGTGTGATTTCAAATAAATGGACGTTTATTTGACGAATTAAAATGCCCATTTATCACACTCGAGCACATTCGATTTTTGAAAATACTCGTTTTCATGTAAACCTCGCATCACTCAGTTCAGCCTTTTCTCATTTTGGCCAATTTTTAGAGGGCGACTTGTAATCGCCCCGACTATTTTTCTAGGCGACTTTGGGCTTAGAAGGGCGACATAATCATCCTAGTCGCCCTCTCGGCTGGTCCCTGAGCTGAAGTATTAGAAATTTTGTATTCAGTACCCTCAAGAGGTGTGTAACTAAGATTAATCCACATAGGTTGTATCAAGGGGCTTCATAGGGGAGCTCCATGTTTTACATTATAATCAGCTGAAGAAAAGGCATGATGCTCGGACTATATTTGTAACTCCTGAGGGACTCATGGATTGACAATGTATCCTATGAAGATGGATTGCTCAATGTAGACTCATTCTTGGACTCTGTTCATATCGTGTTCTGTTTAAGGTGAGTGCTTCAGGCCCTGTGGGGCTTCTTGTTTATTGATCAAAAAAACATTGCTACCCCAGTTCAGCTCCAAATGTTTAGTTTGTATATCAGCGCATTCTAAACCTACAGATAAAACAACCAGAGTGGCACCTGCAACATCATCTGTACAAAAAGATCAAAAGGAAACCTCCATGAAAACAGTCCATAAAAATGAACCATTGTACCGACAGCCAGCTGTTCTTCACAATAGTCTCAAAATCTTCAGACCCAACTACTTCCAAATGTTGCTGTGCTGTCCATTACTGTGTTTGCAACTGACCAAGCAATATGCACCAGCATTTCATAATTCTAAAGGCAGAACCTGATCAGATGCAAGTGAATAATCTAATACATTATGGCAGAATGTACCTTCTCTGTTCATTCATGTCATTCAGGGAAATGAGAGCTGTACTTTGGAAAGGCATAGGAAGATTGACTAAATGACATAAGGTGACCTTTAAACTTGCCATATAATTTTATTTTCCTCCTTCAATTTCATCGGATGCAAAGCGTGATTGCCTCCAACCAATTTCCAGGAAGCTGAGTGGATAGAGATCCATGTTTTATTCATGTTTTTATTGCATCAGTTACTTTTCTCTTTTAGTGCTTGGGTACCACTGGAACAGTTGTTGGTATTGATGAAGATCATGACATAGTTGTATCCTACCCAAGTGGAAATAGGTAATGTAAACCATTATTTTCAGTTTATAGTTTCCGCTCACATATAAATAACAAAAGTGTTTCTGACAACTGTTGTGTGCTAGAAACCCATATTTGACTCTTCTGAAAAATGCATATGCCTCAAATAACCCTTTACCTAACATGAAAAGCAGATGACACTTGTAAACAAAATTCTTGAATTACTAATTTTTTTCATTTTTTGTCTCAAAAACATAGGTTATGACCCCTCTTTGAAACGAGCTTGACGACCTTGTTCCAAAGAGGAGCCATAACCTGTGTTTTTGAGACAAAAAATGAAAAAAATAATGAAAATTAATTGGCGATTTTTGTGAATAGTCTGGCCGGTTTTGGCCGTTACGTTGGGTAAAGGGTTAAAAGGCTTCACATTCAGTGGATGATCTGCATATTATCAAGGAAGTAAAATCCTTTTGTTCATATGGATTTTTTTTTCTGACAACTGTTGTGTGCTAGAAACCCATATTTGACTCTACTGAAAAATGCTTGTGCCTCAATTAACCCTTTACGACCTTCCAACTATGTGGAATAGAGATCTTAACCCTTTACCTTACATGAAAAGCAGACGGCATTTGCAAACAAAATTCTTGAATAACTAAAATTTTTTTGTTTTTTGTCTCAAAAACATAGGTTATGACCCCTTTTTGGAACGCGCTCGATGAGCGCGTTCCAAAGAGGGGCCATAACCTATGTTTTTGAGATAAAAAATGAAAAAAATAATGAAAATTAATAATTGGCGATTTTTGTGAATAGCGCTGGACTTTTTTGGCATTACGTTGGGTAAAGGGTTAAAGGGCTTCACATTCAATGGATGATGTGAATTATTATAAAGGAAGTAAAATCCTTTTGTTCATATGGATTTTCCTTTTCACAGTTTATTGTAAAGTACATGTAATCAGGGGAGTTAGATTCAAATTTGTTAAAATCAAGTCGTTGGGTTAATATTTGGGCTTCCTATTGGAATCCAAATTTTAACTTAGTCCAAGATAGGAATAATCTTTAAAAATCTGCTTATTGAGATACAATCAGAATCTTTTGATATTTGGTATACAGCATGCCTGGGTATGTTTGCGCTCCCTATAGGGTGGAGTGGGGGACAAATTTTAACATAGTGCCAAATTGGTAATATTCTCAGAAAATTTTTTTTCCGAACCACCAGTCAGAATCTTTTGATATTTGGTATACAATATCTGTGGGTGTGGGGGAGGGGGTGGGTGGGCTTTGGGAGGCAGTGGGGGCAATTTCAAGGGTTTTTTTTAATAGGGACCCTGGGTTAATACTTGGGTTCCCTATGAGAGCTCAAATTTTAACTTGGGGCATTAGAGCAATATCCTTTGAAATCTTCTTGTATGCCACCATTCAGAATGTTTTGATACTTGGTATACAACTCCCTAGCCGGGCTCAGATTAAAGTTTGTTCAATCTAAATCCATGGATCCATATTTGGGCTCCCTATGGGGACCCAAATTTCAACTTAATGTAATATGACAAATAATCTTTAATAAAAATCTCCTTCTTCAGATCTACCATTCAGAATCTATTGATATTTGATATACGGCATTCTGGGGGTGGAAAGGAAGTGGTCAGATTCAAGTTTGTTCAAGTTAGTCTATTGGTTGATATTTGGACTCCCTAGTTTAGCATTACTGGAAATCTTGAGTATTATTTCTGTGGTAGCATCCCAATACTAGAAAAAAAAACATCTGACATGGACAGTAGTTATAAATAATTAAATAAATAACTTCATTCCTCTGTAGTGTAAAGTATCCATAGATGCTAATTAAATCTTTCTTGAAAGAACTTTGGTCAGACAAATGCCTCAGGGCCCATGTGGCCTCTTGTTAAATTTATGCCTCAAAAACATCTTAGGACCCCTCACTGGAATGAGCTTGTTGAGCTCATTCCAATGAGGAGACATAAGCTGTGTTTTCAATATAAAAAATAAAAATATTTAGTTAATCAGGAAAAACTTTCTGCAAATGTTGTGTGCCATTTGTATTAGGTAAACAGTTGATGAAAAATAAAGAGAAGATTAATTCAGTTCTACTTCTGAAGTCGACTCACACTGATGTCATTCCTATAAACATGTTGTAAACAATATTTTCCATAATGTAGATATTTTATGGTGATTATGTGATAAAATAGAATAAATGCTCAGATCATCACTAGAAGACAGAAAATGTCCCAAGTCATGTCAGTTGTATACTCCTGTTGATTGAATACTTTTCAAAGGCAGTTAATTTAATTTTTGCAAGGCTAAAGGAACTTCAAATTGATATTTAATTATTGGTCTATTAACAGGGTTCTACCATATTAGAATGTGCTTCATACCAGTATTATCTAGTAGCAATAAATTTTACTGATATGGATCTGTTTTGTTACAGTTTATTGGAGTTAATTCAGGTCAAATGGTTCCAGCATTTTCAATTCATCAATCCAATTGATTTCGTTGCGACAGTGTTTTTCTGTTGTGTTAAGTTTATCTGGGACGGAGTTAAGTACCTGTATAATATGATAATGTAGGTCCGTGATTGAATTTGTATGGTTGTTAAAATGTATAGCAACTGGGGTTTCACGTTTGTATTGTATATCAGCTAAGTGTTCCTTGAAGCGGAGTTTAAAGTGGCGTCTGGTTTCGCCGACATACTGTTTTTTGCAAAGTTTACATGTGAATAAGTAAATGCAATTACGGGTTAGGCAGTTGGTTCTGCATGGGCCCCAGTATCGTCTGGAAATTTTACTGCTGTTGAACCATAAGCCCTTCGGAAGTGATGGGCAAATAGTGCAGTTGTTGGCGGTACATTGTGTTCGGGGATTGGGGATAATTTTCCCACTACGTTGTATATTGGGTGGTAGTTTGGCTCTGGTTAGCATATCTTTGAGAGATGGATTGCGTCTGAAGGCTAGTAAGGGGAGTTGGGGTGATAATGAGTCACAAAGGTTGTGCGGTCTGTTTTGGATTTGTCTGGTCTGTGCGATAAGAGTGTAGATCGATTGATGGATGAGACCTTTGTGAGTGCTGTTTGTAGAACTTCCTCCGGATATTGCCAGTTGCGGAAGTATTGTAGCATTATGTGTGACTGTTTGACGAAGTCGTTGTGATCACTGCAGATACGTCTCAATCTTAATAGCTGGCTGTATGGTATGCTATAGATAGTGTTCTTTGTGTGGCATGACATGGGATGTAGGTATGCGTGTATGTCAGTTGGTTTGGTGTAAAGGTCAGTTTTGATCTTGTTCCCCTCTTTAATAATTTTGACATCCAGAAAGTTGACTGATTCTGTTGAATATTTGACAGTGAATTTAATCGTCCTATGAGCAGAGTTGCAGTAATCAATAAACTCAAGAAGTGACTCTTCTCCATGGGTCCATATGAGGAAGATGTCGTCTATGAACCGGAGATATAATTCGGGTTGTAATTGAAAGTTTTTTAACAGTTTGTTTTCAAGTTCTCCCATGAATATATTGGCATAGCTAGGTGCTACTCTTGTTCTCAATGCCGTTCCCGCTATTTGGAGATAATTGACATCATTAAATTGGAAATTATTGGAATGTAGAGCCAGTTTCAGGAGGTTGAGTAGGCCGGATGGAGAAATTTGCCATTGAGGTTTGTGGTTGCCTATGCAGTGTACGACGGCTAGTAAGCCTTCTAATTGTGTACATGTAGTAACGTCACAATCAAGACGACATCACAGTACAAGTCTTAATTCAAGAGGAGACTGTTTAAACCATTCCACAATGCCTTTTCGCTTGTTCTATCTGCAATAAAATATACAAGTACCGACAAGGCCTATACCAACATAACTGCACAACCCACAAGAAAGAGGGTATACTGCACTGCACAATTTGCAATAAGGCCTTTTGTCAAGCTGAGTATCTGTGTAAACACCTCACTAGAACATGCCACCATAACCATCTAACATCAGGTATACAAAATCCGGCAGCAGCACAGCCATCTATCGATATATTGGGAGTCCCAATGAGAGTGTTTTTTAGATATGCCTACAATCATCAACACGTCTAGATCACATAACTAATACATTCAGATGGCACCAGTCAACACTGAATCCGCCACCAGACAACTTGAGAAGCATGACAGCCACCTCTATGGTATCTAGACCAATGCAGATTACAGCATTACGATCACCTGACTGGATCAACACCACACTGCATGAAGATATTGGTTCATCTCACCCACACATTGCCTCCCATCGAGGAAATACCCCACCTGATACAAACATTACTACACTGTACAATACTGGAAAAGTCCTCAGTTATGCCCTCTCAGATACTCCTTGCAAACCTTGGAAACCCAGTAACTAGTGGAAAGCTTTGTTTGGAGAATTAATAATAAACAGAAATATGTATTTCTATTTTATTATTATATTCTCTGTGCGCCTATTTACGCAACATATTCCTAATGGTTGTAATCCAAGTCTGGAACATCTCACCTGTAGCTCCTGTCCTCTCTGTACTGTTGTCAACCTTTCAGATAAAACAAAAATAGTTTTTTATTACTTTGGCTAATATAAATGTAAGTATCGGTATTTACCGACTATTGCCAGTGCACTCTCCAAAAAATCATTGCATTTGCCAAGAACAGAAACTCATGCTCACAACAGTGAAAGCTGCATTAACCAGTGCATTCGCCAGTACATTCGCTAAACTATATCTGACACCTTATTGGAAAACTCCACATTGTCATTTGCCAAGGCATTCGCCAAAAATAATTCGCCAGGCACTCGCCAAACCTGAAAACTATATATAAACTTAGGTTGACCAGTACATTTTGCCTCTGACGATGTTCAGCGAAACCGGTTAGGCATATACAACAAATGACAAATTTTAATTAGGGATAACCAGAACAAAAGGTCCTCTCGGACTTTCTGAGTCAGTAAACCTTTGTACAGTTTATTGGAGAGTAACTGGTATAGTAGGGCCTGATGACTATTGCCTGGGTTGTGACTCCTGTAAAGTGGGCAATTATAAATGATTGGCCAGGCCTAACTTTATACTTGTGTTGGGGTTATGTTGCAGCTAAAGAGGTTGAAAGTGACTGTAAACGGCATCATATGAGTAAATATTGCCTATCAAGCATAATGGCTCAGTGGTTATGACATTGGACTTCAAACCGAAAGGTCCTCAGTTTGATCCCCACCAGGTGTAACTGCATTGTGTCCTTGGGCAAGGAACTTCATCCTGATTGCCCACGTGGTGGCATGGTGGCACCAAGTCATACTGCACATCATTGGTGTACTTGTCTTCAACCAAGTTAATATGTTGCTTGTGTCGAGTTAGTACGTTGAATCTGACAGTTGCATGCCACTGCCAGGTGGTTCTCTTCGGGTACTCCGGCTTCCTCCAACCATAATACTGTCCGACACGAGGCTGTCAAAAGTGTTGTTAAACCCTAATGAATAAATAAATTTAAGATTGCCTATCAGTTGTAAGAAAACAATTTAACGCCACACAAAGTTCGATTGTCTGTTTCTCAGGCCATTTTTCCCCAAAAAGGATGCGGGCGGGCGGCTTTTTTTAAATTGTTTGAGAGAGATTGTTTGTGGTAATTCGCCCCCACCCAACGTCCTGTTGGTCCACGCAGCCACATTGCTTATTCACTGGAGGGGTGTTGGGTAATAAATAAAGGGTGTTTGGAATGTTTTTTTTCTCAGTGAAACGTGAAAATTATTCCACAGCACGGGGAGAAACGTTATAGGGACAGAACATCTCTGTGAAAAATGTCGAAGTGCAGTAAATTACCAACTTTCACAGATTTATTTTATCAAAATATGGAATTCCCTTACAACTTGCCTAAGAAAATCGTGACTCGGAATTTTTTCCCAATATATTCGTAATTTTAACAACCTATTTGAACGAGCAGTTCATCCACAAATCATATTTTTCTGAAAAATTAAATACAAAACGAATAAATGTTTGAGTGTTTTTTTTCCCAATTCGACTGCACACAGCTGATAATATACGATTTATTTTCAAATGTTACTTTTATATCAATCAAAGGTTATTGTTTGATATATCATTGATTCAAACAATTATCCTGCTCCCAAAATTCACTTAATTCCATAACTGGTCAACTCGCTACACAGTTTCAAATAACACAATAATGGCCATTTGCAAAAAACCCCCAAAAAACACTGTCTGGAGAACGTGTTCCATTCAACACTGAGCCTGACTCTGCAGAGTTTCTCAGGGTTGGTGCGAATCAAGCTTGGTTCGAATCAACCATTTCCCTTTGTAATTGTTGTCAGTCTGAAAGACACTGCCGCTCTGTCTGTCATTATACTTACTTTTTATGGTATAAAACATTTTCTGACTTGAGTATTGCTAAAACCCACCCACTTTATCAAAGTATGCTGTAGAATAAATGCAGAGTGTGTGGTATTTAAAATTCGCTAACGCAAGCATTGGTACTATCGATTTACTGAAATGAGCACAATAACTTGAATTTTAAAAGATTTTTGGAGGTGATAAAAAGGTTGCATGCGCAGCAAAAATGGCCATGTGCGCGGACCTGAGAAACAGAGGTTCTTTTTTTTATGGCCTGAATAACATAAAACTATTTTATCTTGTAATTATAATCTAGAATTCAGCGAGTTAAAAGGTTAAGTATTGACTTGGGAGTGAAGTGGTTCATGGGTAAGAGCACTGGATGTAAGATCAAAAGATTGTAGTTTTGACCCTGAACCACATAGTATGAATTGTGTCTTTGGGCAAGACAGTTAATCCCATTTACCCAAGTGGGAGCAGTGTGCTAAAGTATATTGCACGTCAGTGGAACATGCGTCTTCAACCACTGCTAACCCTGCATGTACAGGGTAAATAAATTGGAGAGTCTGACAGTTACCTGCTGGTGTTTCAGTGGTTCTCTGCAGATTATCCATGTTCCATCACACATAAAACTGTCTGACATGACTCTGGCTGTTGAAAGTGTCTTTAAACCCCAATAAATAAATAGATGAAGAAATAAATAAGTGTGAAGTATTTGTCCTTTTTTCATTTTATCCTAATATTTGGTGTGGTAATAATAAAAATTACTTTCAGATGGACATTCAATCCAGCAGTTTTAACAAAGGTACACTCACCAAACACTTTGAATACATCTTCATCAGAGACTCCCTCCCCATCTACAACTCAACAATTTGCTGTTGGAGATTTGGTTCAAATCTGCAGTGATGTGGATAGGGTGAAAGTTCTGCAGAGGGGTCATGGTGAATGGGCAGAGGCAATGTTACCGGTAAGTAAATAATTTGCATGTTTGTGCTCTATCCAGATTAATTTCATCATCAGTATATAATACATGGGCTTGTGGGGGCATGGTGTTGTTGTGTACTAAGGCATAATGTATGTGGATGGTGCACTTGTCTTCAACCAATGCTAACCCCCTGCTTGTGTGGAGTTAGTATGTTGGGGAGCTGACAGTTGCTAGGTGGTTTTCTCCGGGTGCTCCGGCTTCTTCCAAATGTAAAACTGTCATGGTCATGATTAGCGGTTGTGCAGAAATTTGTGACCTTAAACACCAATAAATAAATAAATAATAATATATAGGCTTCTGTAGACTCAGTAATTTTAACTCTTTAACTGGTAGAGTGCTAGGTTATTTTTGGTCATCAGAATTTGTTCTCATGTCTTTGCCTTGTTACAATTTATGGGAGAGTGCCAATAGGCACTCTCCCATAAACTGTAACAAGGAAAATCCTGACAGACTAAATAATTTTGCTTCAAAGATAAGAAGATAAGTGAAGCACATCCACTGAATATGAAGCCTTTAAGTTGTGGTACCTAAACTTCAGAGTAAAGCCCAAATATGGGCTTCCAGCACTCAACCAGTTAAAGCCTGATTCTCACTTTGATCAATTTTTTCCTGCAAACCCCCCCCCCCCCCCCCCCCCATAGTGCACCATCATGCAGTGTTTGGTTATGCTTGCAAGTTACATTCAAGGTACCTTTAAATTGTTTCTAGGCATGTATTGGCTGCCTATCTAGGCAGCCTAGATATGCCTAGAAATCACTGCAAAGCAACAGGGTGTAGACTGTCAAAATGTAGCAAATATGGTTTAAAATCTCCATGCCTTTAAAGGTTAAACAAAATAATTTCACATGCATATTGCTTATACCACAATATCTGTTAAAAAAATATAATGTTCCGCTTGTTTATGGCATAATTTTAACAATAGTAAGCAGATTTCAATTCTTTTCGCATATATATTTGTTTGCGGCGGGATTGGAATAGACTTACCATGCTTTTCTTGTTTAATTTTTGCATGACTCCAGAAATCAATCTTGTTAATATTCAGTTATTATACCCTTCACTTTTGAAGAGATTGGGGGGTATACAGGATTACATGTGTCCATTCATCAGTCTGCCTGTCTGTCCATCCGTCTGTCTGTCCGGATCCATATCTAAGCAGTTAGGGGATGGATTTCACCAAAATTTGGTATCCGGCGAGGTGGTATGTTACGGCGGGAGTATGCACCGGGCCAATGCCCAGCTCTTGTTGCTTTTGGGTAGAAGTTAAGTGTTAATGTCTTTTGCTGTCAATAATTTAAAACAAGAAAGGAATGTAGAAAAAACAGTCTGAATCTTAAAAAGATGCTTCAACATAAAGCTCCTGTGTTTCAATGATAAAGACAAATTGTGGCACTATCTCTTCAAAACAACATATTTCATTTATTGTAATATTTGTAGACACTTGGAAAGATTGGTAGAGTTCAACAGATATACCATGATAATGATCTGAAGGTGGAAGTATGTGGTACATCATGGACATATAATCCTTCAGCAGTCACTAAAGTAGCTTCTTCCGATGCTGCAGCAATTGGAAATTCCTCTGGAGGTGATTTAAGTTTTTTTATGTTCATAAGCATGTTGCACATATGTTATGTAAATTTTTCAAATCAGATACAGCTGAAATTAGGAATTTCTCAGAAAATGATTATCTTCTCCATAAGGGAACATAAACTAGTTGATGTAGGAGTGTTTTGGGCTATCAGAAATCAGCAAGTACACAAAGAGGATATGTTGGTTAAGGTTGGAGATTGATATCACCAGCGCAGTATTTACGTTTAATCGAAAGAAAATTTAAATTTGAAAACTTTTTGGGGAATAGATTTTGATACTCTTTGTGTTGGAACAAATGTATTTGATAGTTTGCTGTTCTCTAGAACACCTTCGAATCTACAAGATCATAAATACAAATCAAGCCGTAAATGTTTTTTCTCATGACATTTGAATAAAAACAATTGGAACCTTTTTTTCAGAACGTTTGAGTGCACTTCTAAAGAAATTATTTGAGACTCACATATCAGGTGACGTTAATGAAGAGCTTGTAAAGGCTGCAGCAAATGGTGATGCTACAAAGGTTGATGAAATATTACAAAGACCAGATGCAGATGTGAGTAGTCATTATTAGCTCACCTGACTGAAAGTCAGGGTGAGCTATTCTGATCACTTTTCGTCCGGCGTCCGTCGTGAAGGTGGTGTTTGGGCTTTTTCTCCCAAACCACTGGCCGCATATTAATGAAATTTCATGTGAGAAGGGGTTGTGTCTGCGGACACCGATATTTTTATACTGTACCAATGACCCAGACTTAGCTGGTGCTAACTCTAACAAAACCAGGGCCAAACACAAATTTTGCCCCCCAATCCCCAAAATTTGCATCCAAAACAAAAAGAAATCATGTCCTAAAGGACCTCCATACTACGCCTCTACTGCGCATGCGCAGTGACGCAGTCGTTCCGAAATTGGC
The DNA here is from genome assembly GCA_031216915.1 of Pictodentalium vernedei. NCBI lineage: Eukaryota > Metazoa > Mollusca > Scaphopoda > Dentaliida > Dentaliidae > Pictodentalium > Pictodentalium vernedei. Next base: position 267,351,632 of record CM062291.1, on the reverse strand, counting down.
GCCAATTATCATTCTCTGTTTGGCCCTTCATCAGTCAACATCTCACTGATCTTTGTGCTTGTAAATCTCAGTTTAAAGGATGCCAGACACGTAATTTTTGGAGAAAATGTGATTCTAAGGAGGATAGAAGGAGGAGAGGAAAAAGAAGTGGCAAAAAATAATCAGGGCTGTACTTAAAATTTTTTGATGAAATTATGTTACGTTGCCTATTTTCGAGGCATGGGCCTCTTGTTGTCATTCTTGCTAATTGTTGCACTGCTTATTCAGTGTTTCCTCTCCCCTAGCCTTCTAAAGTCCCCCCTTGCAATTCTCCCATGCTTTTGGCATATTTTTGAGAAATTTCATTTCTAAAATTTCCTGGGAGAGTTGCTTCGTTACAGAATGTTTTCTGTTATTTTCCCCATAGTTACGTTTTCACCCATGGGTGTATAACGTTTGTGTTCTGCATCTTCCATCTGATGTTCTACAGATTCTCCCCTGGGAGTCTCTGTTTTGCATCAGATAGAGTGTAATTGATGACTGATTCCGGGCCAGTTTTTTCAGTGCCTGGAGTCATGTTTTCTAGTGTGTTTACACTGTTTGTTTTCATTGGCAACAGCCTTTTTTGAGGGGGGCTGTTTGCCTTTGTGGTAGTTTATCTCATTATAAGATACATTTATTTTATCCGAAAGTGTCTCATTAATTATTTTATATAAATTTAAAATTTTTGACCACACTTTGCCATCGGATCCATTGGGGCTCAACGTTACTTTTCAGCAACTTGGGCTTCTCTGAAAAAATATTTTTTCAAAATTATTTTGTTTTGCAATTGTTTTTTCATTTATTAATGGATCATGTTATTATGTATCTTTGTGTCAGGGGTTTTTGCGAGTAACTAGGACTTATTGTTGTTCTTTCACAATGAAGGGACGTTGTTCAAATTGTAATAGGAAGAAATCTTCCTCTGACTTTCATGATCATTGTATTAATTGTAGTCAGTGTTCTCGCATTAATCCCTGTCCTATATGTGAACATTGGGATGAGAAACATTGGAAACGTGTGTCACGATATGTTGTTTCTGGAGAAAGAGCGATGCCGGCTCTTTCTCCGCAAGGTCACTCTACTCTCTCAGTTTCTATTTCAGAGGAACCAGAACAGGGTGATGTTTCCATGTTATCTTCTTCAAGTAAGCGTCCGTCGTCACAAATGAATTCAGAGCTAGCGGCAAAAGTGCTCATGGAGATTAGACAAATGTCGTCCGCTAGCTCGCCCGGTGTAGCGTCCATTCACCGAATGGTTCGGCAGCCGGGTTCGTCCGATGCGGTCCAAGAGGAAATTTTGGGTGATGCGAGCACTATAAACATAATAGATGCACACCCAGTGACGGCGGATAGTAAGCGAGAACGGAGGAAGCCTTTTAGTCCGGTTCCTAGCTCGTCCAGGTCCAGCCGGGCCGCGAGCGAGAGAGGTCCCTCTCTCGTACAACAACATCTGGGACCAGATGTTGTGGTACAAAATGTGTCTTTAGCGGAGCATACGTCCGTCGCTCGGGACGCTCCGTTGTATAAGCAGTCCGCAGAGACTGTTAAGGCTTCCTCTTCTCGTCAGCGCACACGACCGCACCTTGGCTGCGTGACCGCCGATATATTACCAGCTTCGCCGATGAAGGATTCTTCGGCGACCAGGTCACACCATCCGGCAGCCAGGGATTCGAGACCGATGGACTCCGGACGTTCGCATAGGAAAAGTATGCGGGAGCCATCTGATGCGGAGCTGCCCTCGGCGAAGCAGCGAAAGACTGCGCCTCCGCAGGTCTCGACGCCGGACATTCTTGTGCAGATAGCACAGCTTATCGCAGCATCCCAGCAGCCGACAGAAACGGTGTCGGATCGAGAATTATCCGACGGCGCTGGGTCGGTACGCTCCGCCGAAGCATCGGGGGCGGACGACCGGGAACATCGTGAGGTCCGACCGGATGGTGAAAGGGATACGGATGACTTGGAGCTATCCCTTTCGGAACAACATAAAGCTGTCGTGGACTTCATCCGGCACTTTCTCCCTCAAGTTGTTCTGTCGGGCCAGACTGCTGCGCTTCCGGACAAGAGAATTATAGCGTCATTGGACTCTGAATTTTTTGAGCGGTTCAGGGACATCGCTCCCGAGTTTCCGTTGCAGTCCAATAATGTTGCTAGAACATTTGAATTATTGAACGACGCTATATTTAAACTTGTTTCCAGGACGGGGAAAGCAGGTTTCTTGTCCGCTAATACTCTCAACCTGCCTTTCATTAATGCAAGGAATAAATTCGATACGGCAGGACAGGGTATACCGAGAGTTCCTCTGCGTATGGACGACGAGGCGGAAGACTTAGAGCTATCATTACCGTCGTCAGCTTCTATTCCAACCGCGGTGTTGGAAACAGCTATTGCGTCTAACAGAGCCAATTTAGATGCCTTATCTTACGCAGATCACCTTACTAAGGCGTTATCACTGCGCCTTCAAGGGGAAGAGTTTCAGGATATACAATCCTCTTTAAGACTTCTTTCAAGGGCAGTAGCTTATTCCACGTGTAACTCCGCCCTTTCAGTGGCAAATCTGGAGTTGGTTAGACGTAACGCAGCCCTAGCTACATCCACACTAGTGGATTCTAAGGTGAAGAACTCTCTTAGAGTCGCTTCGGTCTCAGGAGAACTTCTCTTTGACGGCAAGCTTTCCGCTATTTATGATAAAATTAAAAAGAAAGCTAATGATTCTCTGTTGTTCAGATCGGCTCCTAAGAAGTCGGATACAGCAGACACGAATAAGACAGGCACTTCTGGGTCTAATGCGCCCAAGAGAGGTTCCTATAGAGGTTCCGGTGCATCCTCTTGGTCTTATTCGAGAGACCGTCAGGATAGCGACTCTCGTTCGTGACGTCCTTCTGGCCGGGACAATCGGTCGGACGCCCCGAGGTCGACGAGGCGAGGTGCGGGTCGTGGAAGACGTGGTTTCTCCTACCGCAGGCCTCGCAGGTCCAGGAGGTGATGGCTTAAACCTCTATCGCGTTCCGGTTGGCAGAAGGTTGTCGAGTTTTTCACAAGAGTGGGCGGCGATTACGGACGACCCTTGGGTGAGAGGAGTGACTTCGGAAGGTCTAAAGATATCCTTCAAACGAAAGCCTCCATTAACTCGAAGTCCAAAGTGGACTCATCTTCCGTCAAATCCACAGAAAAGAGACGCTCTGTTATCAGAGGTGCAGTCTCTTTTAATGAAGAACGCGGTAGAGGTCGTAGAAAACCAGGAATCTCTGGGATTCTACAGCCATCTGTTTCTGGTTCCGAAACCAGACGGCTCTTTCCGTCCAGTCATAGATTTGAGCTGGATAAACAAGCTGATCGTCGCTCCGAAGTTTTATATGGAGATGATTCGATCGGTCAGAGCGAGTATTCGGGTGAACAATTATGCAACGAGCATAGATCTCAAAGATGCGTACTTTCACGTCATGGTACATCCGACATTCCGAAAGTATCTACGCTTTGCAGTCCTGGGAGTGGTGTATCAATTCCGGGCGATGTGCTTCGGATTGAATCTAGCACCCTGGGCTTTCACTCGGGTAATGAACTCGGTAATGATCTACTTCCGAGCTCATTCGTCTGCGGTAACGTCGGCCTACCTGGACGACATTCTTCAGAGGTACGGCAACGAGTTAACGCTTCAGAACGATGTTCAGAATCTTCTTCTATTGCTCCGACGTCTCGGTTTTATAGTAAACGAGGAGAAGTCGGATCTGGTGCCGTCCAAGTCATTCACTCATCTGGGAATGAGCTTCGAGATGCACAACAATCTCGTTCGTCTGCCGTTAACCAGAGCGAAATTAGTCAGTTGTTACGCTCGCTATTGTCTGCACGCAGACAAAGTCACGGCGAGAGAATTTATGAGACTGATAGGTCTGTGCGGAGCCGCCGCGGATCTCATTCCGATGGGGCGGCTACGCACACGTCCTCTTCAAATTTTCCTGACTCAGAATTGGAGTGTGAAAATTCATTCGCTCGATGTAGACGTTCTCTTGTCAGATCAAGTGAAACAAGAGATTCAGACTTGGGCAAACATTCAGTGGTTAACTCAAGGAGTTCCGCTGCAGTTGCCGGATCCGAGTTTTACCGTTATGACGGATGCCAGTCAAACAGGTTGGGGTGCATCATTAATCCCAACGGATTCGAGATGCCAGGGTCTTTGGGATCCGCAATTCCTGTGCAAGCACATAACCATCAAGGAAATGATGTCAATTTGGCTTGCGTTACGTCACTGGATGGACATTATTCACGATGCTCATGTCCAAATCCTATCCGACAATACGACAGTAGTGGCGTATATACGGAATCAGGGATGCACTCATTCAGTTCCGTTGTTCAATCTAACGGAAAGAATCCTTCTGTTTGCGTTAGAACATCACGTTCTTCTTTCGGTCCGTCACATACCGGGTCGTCTGAATGTGCTAGCAGACTCCCTTTCACGAAAGGGTCGCTTGTTGCCGTCGGAGTGGACTCTCAACAAACAAGTATTCAATCAGATTTGCTACCAATGGGAACGGCCAATGATAGACTTATTTGCGACACATCTCAACAATCAGTTGCAGACGTATGTGTCTCCGTGTCCGGATCCAAGAGCATTTGCAGTAGACGCTCTGTCGATCCCTTGGGACGGAATGATAGGATATGCGTATCCTCCAGCGCCGTTAATTCAACAAGTATTGCTAAAGATAAAACAATCTCAATGCAAGATTCTGTTGGTAGCATCTCTGTCGCCACAGAGACCGTGGATAAATCTACTCAGGTGTCTGTTGTGGGACCTACCGCGGAAGCTTCCTCCACGAGAGGATCTTCTTTCGCAGGGGAAATCGCGCCAACTCCATCACAACCCGCAAGGTCTCAACCTTCACGTTTTTCCGTTGTGCGGTCCTTCTTGCATGGCAAGCACTTTACAGGACGAGCAGTGGACGCGATTTCTAACTGTAGGAGGACCTCCTCTTCGCTAAACTATGCGGCTAAGTGGAAGGTTTTTCGTCGTTGGTGTAGGGATCATTCTGTAGATATATTTGATCCCTCTATACCAGACATTGCAAACTTTCTAGTATACTTGTTTGACGAAATCAAACTGCAGCCTGTTACTATAAAGGGTTATAGATCTATGTTATCTGATACCTATGCACATCATGATAGTTTACAAATTGGATCTAATGTCTCTTTATCGAAGTTGGTTAGAAACTTTTCGATAAATAGACCCAGAACTCTTAGATTAATTCCTAAGTGGAATTTAGCTTGGGTTCTCCTTAAATTGAAGGAAAAGCCATTTGAACCTCTTGGGACAGTAGATTTCAAATTCTTATCTTATAAGACAGCTTTTCTCTTAGCTTTCTCTTCTGCCAGAAGAGTCAGTGAGCTTCATGCACTATCGGTGGATGATTCTCATTATCGTAGTGTTGGGAACACTATCACCTTCACTACTAATGTGGGTTTTTTAGCTAAGAATCAGGCTCCTAATAAATATCCGGAACCTATTGTTATTAAGGCTCTTCCGTCTTCAGACGGGCGTAGGCCTTTACTCTGTCCTGTTAGAGCACTACGTATCTATAAACAGAGATCTCAGTTTATCAGAAAGGGACGGAAACGTTTCTTTCTGTCTTTGATGCCTAATAGAAAGGACATTTCAGTCCATTCTATTGCTAGATGGATTCAGTTAACTATCCGTACTGCTTATGAAGATTTATGTTCTTCTCAGCAGTCTGTGCTTAAGATTTCTGCTCATGAAGTAAGAGCTCTTTCTACTTCCTGGGCTTATGCTAATAGTGTTGCTATTACAGATTTAATGAAGGCTGCTTATTGGTCTCAGCCATCCACATTTACGAATTTTTATCTCAGAAATATTGAGTCCATTTCTGGAGACCTGCATTGTTTAGGTCTGTTATCTGTTGCTCAGAATGTCATCCACTAAACAGTTGCAACTATAGTTATGCAGGCTTTCTGTTCCGGCAGTGACTCCGTCCGGCTGCCCTCTTCGCTCTGGGCTATTTGACCCAGGGCAAGGGGAAGGGGGGGGGGGGGGGGCGGGTGTTCCCTTAGGTCACCTGCTTTATAGTGAAAAGCAAGGGAATGCCTCCTCCAAGTCAGTATTTCTGAGTCGCTTCCGGGATGGTTTTAAAGTGTAATATTAATGTTTAAATTCATTCATGTCTTATTTTTAAAGTGTAGCTCGGTGTGAAGCATTTGTATATGTCAAGTGTCAAACGGGCTTTAATATACAATACTCGGACACTTTTAAATGATTATAAAGAGTCTCAATTCTCTGGACTACTTTATTTATTGGCTTGCTTTAAAAATAATTAGTATAAGGGTTATACTGGATGTTAATAGAGAACATGAATGTTATTGTGCTCAATTATTAAGGGTAGTGTATCTTTCTAATTTAATATTAAATAAGAAAGATACATGTAAAGCCTAATACTCCTTTTCTCCTTAAGGGGTTACCCTTTACTATATAGTTGAGCTTATTGGATTTTCCTCTATGTCCTAGGCCCTCCAGCCTGTTTACTATTCAGCTAAGTCTGGGTCATTGGTACAGTATAAAAATGTTAAAAAATTTATAGTAATTTATATATTTTTTATACTTACCAATGACCCAGACGGGGATGGCCCTCCCTGGAGTTGGGAACTCTTGCCTCCCCGCTGAGTACATAGCGCTGACCAGGCACTGCCAGTAAGAATGATAATTGGCGCCAATTTCGGGACGACTGCGTCACTGCGCATGCGCAGTAGAGGCGTAGTATGGAGGTCCCTTAGGACATGATTTCTTTTTGTTTTGGATGCAAATTTTGGGGATTGGGGGGCAAAATTTGTGTTTGGCCCTGGTTTTGTTAGAGTTAGCACCAGCTAAGTCTGGGTCATTGGTAAGTATAAAAAATATATAAATTACTATAAATTTTTTAACTTTTTGTCAAATTATGTTTTGGCTCACATTGAGCAGAGGGATGGGGCAAATATGCTCCAATTCTTAAAAAATCTTCTTCTCAAGAACCAGCAATAGCAGAGACTTGATATTTGGTATGCAGCTTCCTTTTGAGGTGTAGACTCAAGTTTGTTCAAGAGAAGTTGGAGGGGCTATATTTGACGATGTTAAAGGAGGGGCAAAAATTTTGGCCCCGCCCCAAATTTCTATTTTCCAAACCGCGAGGCCGATTTGAACCAAATTTTACAAGAGTGCTTATTGGGTCATAAGTACCTAATTTATGCCGAAATTTTTTTCCCCATAGCCCCGTGGGAACCACAGGAGCTAAAAATAGAAAACAAAGAAAACGCTCATATCTCCAAAACTACACAGCACTGAGAATTCTTATTTGTTGTGAAGCTTCCTTAGGACCAACAGAATGGAATGATAAAAAAAAAAAGCACTGCTCCAAAAGCTTTAAAATTTCACATATAACATCTTTGGAAGATTGTTTCACATGTTTATTGAAATGAATTGCCTGGGTGGATATTTGGGCTCTCTATGGGAGCCCAAATGTTTAAATTAGTGCAGTATGAGGAGTATTTTTGAAAAATCTTCTTCTTCAGATCCAGCAATAAGAATGTTTTGATATTTGGTATGCAGCATCCTTAGGGGGGTGAGATTCAAGTTTGTTGAAGCCAAATCCCTGGGTTCATATTTAGGCTGAAAATTTTGGGTCCCGTTGTGGACTTCGAAATTTTGGACCAAAATCCGAAAAAAAAATTTTTTGTTTTTTATGCATTTCTGTCAATTTTAAGACAAAAAAATTTTTTTTTGTTTTTTATGCATTTCTGTCAATTTTAAGACAAAAAAAATTTTTTTTTTTTCCCCTGAAAATTTGGGGTGCGGGTGGGACTTCGATAATTTTGGACGAAAATCCGAAAAAAAATTTTTTTGTTTTTTATGCATTTCTGTCAATTTTAAGACAAAAAAAAAAAAAAAAAATTTTCCCCTGAAAATTTTGGGTCTGGGTGGGACTTAGAAAATTTTGGACCAAAATCCGAAAAAAAAATTTTTTTTGTTTTTTATGCATTTCTGTCAATTTTAAGACAAAAAAAATTTTTTTTTTTTTTTTCCCCCTGAAAATTTGGGGTGCGGGTGGGACTTAGAAAATTTTGGACCAAAATCCGAAAAAAATTTTTTTTGTTTTTTATGCATTTCTGTCAATTTTAAGACAAAAAAAATTTTTTTTTTTCCCCCTGAAAATTTGGGGTGCGGGTTGGACTTAGAAAATTTTGGACCAAAATCCGAAAAATTTTTTTTTTTGTTTTTTCTGCGTTTTGGTAAATTTTAAGACAAAAAAAAAAAAAATTTTTTTTTCCCCTGAAAATTTGGGGTCCGGGTGGGACTTAGAAAATTTTGGCCGAAAATCCGAAAAAAATTTTTTTTGTTTTTTATGCATTTCTGTCAATTTTAAGACAAAAAAAAAAAAAAAAAAATTTTCCCCTGAAAATTTTGGGTCCGGGTGGGACAGAAAATTTTGGACCAAAATCCGGAAATTTTTTTTTTTTTTTTTTTCTGCGTTTTGGTCAATTTTAAGACAAAAAATGTTTTTTTTTTTTCACCCTGCTTTTCTTGGGAGGGGGCGTATGCAGCTTATTCAAGTCAAGTCCCTGGTTTGATATTTAGACTACCGTGTCAGGTGAGCGCCCTCAGGCCCCCTGGGGCCTCTTGTCCTGTGTGATATCATCTAACTATATTTGAACAACTGTAAGGGTAGAATTTTTATCATTTTAGGGACAATGTATTGCAATTTCTTTGATTCAGTTGAGAAAACCAACAAATCCTATATGAAACAGTACCCTCATGAGGGTTTAATTTTGACCCTCGTGGGCTGAATTTCTGCCCCATTCCCAAAGTGAAATAGGCAGTAAAGTTTCCTAATTGAACTTACCATGTTCCCCAATCCCACCATCCACCAATAATCTGATCCTGTCAGTACTGAAATCCATGTCATGAATATTTTACATGCATTCATGTAGATATTAACCGGTCATCGATTCCAAGGACCTCAGATTTGACAGGCACCACAGATCTTTGTTGCTTGAATTATGACATTGTTTGCTCAAACTTGACATGTTATGGTCACCCCAGGGAATCCTTGGTCACAAAAAAGGTCCCTTCTCATTTCCATCAATTAACTCTTTACCCCACAAATTGGCTCAATCTGCACACATAACTTACAAATTGAGTAGCTGAAATGTGATTCCTCATTGGAACTAGTCCATCGACCTCGTTCCAGTTATGTGTCACATGATACGGTTTTCTTGATATTTTTTGTGAAAAATTTGAAAAAATATAATTAAAATAACAAATTTTGATATTGTGTGCATTGTGGAATGGGACCCTGCCTTATATTCAAAATATGTTATTGAGTTGATTTAATGAATGAACTTGAAAGTGACACTGTGGATGGCTTTGGCTTGATATAAATATCAAAGCCAAGAATATTGCCACTCAGGTGTTTTAGAGTGGTGAGGGGTGCTTGTAGGCCTCTGCCAGCTTTTGAAATGGGCAGGGATGAAGGGCTTTTAAAAAAAAAGGGTCCAAAGACAAAACTCTTTAACATTAAATGTATGTACTACCAATGGCTTGTAGGAGCTTTTTGTGATCGTGTCCTGTGGTCCAATGTTTCAATCCTTGCCAAGACAGGCTATCATATTCATGACCCCGAAATATTGGAAATTGAGCAGATATATTTCTAATAGTGTTGGTTTCATTTTTCGTCATATCCAAACAGAATGATGGGGAGGTATACTGTTTTCGGCGTGTCCATATGTGCATCTGTCCATTCATTTACTTCCATTTCCATCCAATACATTTTGAATAACTGGATCAAAAAGGACTTAATTTTGAGAAATTATATTTTCCATCCAGTAACTTTCGAATGACTATTCGGAATCAGTTGTTTTTTGGCACATATTTATAACTGAACATCTTTTAAGTCAAGTATGAGTTTTAACAACTTCCTACTTTGTTTTCATTTTTTATCTGCCAAGAAGGACTCAGACAACTTGTTTTCCATGTAATATCTTCTGAATGACTGTTCAGAATCACTTGATTTTTGACATGCATTTGTAACTAAATAGTATGAAGATTAACTTTGAATTTTAACTTCTGATCTCTTTTTTTTCAGATTTTTCAGCCAAATAGGATTTTGAAAGTTTGAAATATGCTCATTTCCTTTGAAGTATTCAATGACTATTCAAAGTCAATTTTTAATATGCATTTATAGCTCAACAATATCTAGGTCAAGGCCAGTTTTGAACAACTTTCAACCTGCTTTTCAGATTTTCTGTCCAAAACGAATTTTGAGATATTTTCAAGATCACCTTTCATTTTTAACAACTTCTCAATTTTGTTTTACACCAAAACAGATTTAAAAAGAAATTTTTAATTCTGTCCAGCAGCATATGAACAACAATTCGTAAACAACTGATTTCATGCATGTATTTATACTAAACAATATTTTAGTGCAGGTCTTGAATTCCTTAAGAGTTCTGGGATTTGAAATCCCTTGCCAAGAATCTAGAAAGTCCTTTAATTATGGAACCTTCCTTCAAAACCTGTAAAAATTAGATATCAAGCATGAGAAAAAATCCATTTAGTAATATGAATTATAATAATAAATACATTTGTATAGTGCCTTTTTCCACTATAAGGTGGGCTCAAAGTGCTTTACAAAAATTTGTTCTGAGTATCCTTTTAAAGAAGAGTCAGTAAAAATATAGATGAACAATGAATGAGTTTTTTGCATAAGAATGTTTTCATACATGTTTTAAAATCCTGAATGGTGGCTTTACAGTGGTTTTTTGTGAACAGCGCTGGTTAGCTTTATGTGATAAATACAGATTATCGTGATTATGTGCATGTCCTGTGATTTGTATCAGATTCGAGGTGGTGTCCAGAATGGGATCTCAATGAGCTGGCTTTGCCGACGAGTTGAGATCCTATTCTGGACACCACCGAGAATCATGCAAATCACAGGACATGCACATTATTATGATAATTCATTTACCTAACAATTCTGTCACATAAACAGATTAAATCTTAAATTATTAACACAGCTTTGGGCGAGAAAAAGTTTTAAAAAACCCCATATTTTATGGAACAATATTGTTGTGCTCTTTAACAAACAATGAGTAACGCAGTTACCGCATATTGTCAAAGTTGCATTGAAAATTATTCACTCTCATTGTCACATCCTAGGATGATATGCTTGAATTTACAAGTGTGTAATATTTAATTGTTCAGTTTCTATTTATTAGGTGGTGGAGGAGGGGGCATTGGCTATTAATAGTTCTGTCGCTAATTGTAAGGAATTTTATTATATTTTGTAAGCGATCAGCTGAGTGGATCACTGAAATGCACTTAGAATGTATTCATGCACCTGTTATGATAGCCCGTTGCGTTTCCAGAAACGAGTTGTCTATATGATACGGAATCAGAATGAGTCATATATATGATACGGAATCGGAACACATTATGTGATACATACCGTTTTTCGTGTTTTTTAGGCCAAAATCAATACGCTTCTTAGATAAAAAAGAATCTCAAATTTGACATGATTTGACTTGAAATTTATGAACCTCGTTCACTAAAATTGATGTGAGGCTTGGTAAATCTTGACTCGGATCGATTTTAGTGAATTCGGAACAGAAATTTCATATGAAATTGCAAATCATTAGAGATTCTCTATATAAGAAATCGCAAAAAATTAAACTGAAAATCTGTAATAAATTTATTTTTCAGGTCAATGGAATATTTGCTGGTCATACTGCATTGCAGGCTGCATCACAAAATGGTCACACAGATGTTATCAAAGTTTTGATGAAGTATGATGTTGATATGGAATCAGAGGTATTGTTGACATTACTCTCTGAATAATTTATTACTAACCCCAAATCAAGACCTGGATATTCACTGCCCATGTGTATGTTTTTCTTCCTATTTATCCGTGTTCCTCTATCTTCCTGTCTCCATCTACCTAATCACTTTTCGGGAGGGTTGGGGACTACATTTTCCAAGCATGTTTTTATTTTAAACTTCATGTACTTGCTATACATTTGAACCCATGTGCCATATGGTTGTTTCAGGCCCAACAGTCAGTTATTCTGGTTCAGGTTATGTAAAGTAGATTTTGAGTATTGAACTGTAGCCTCCCTTCCTACAAAACTCCACCTCTTGAACCTCAATATCTGGCAGATGTGATGCATACTTTTTGGTTTGAAAGGAGAATTTTGTCATCTTTCTAAGGGTATAACACCAAGTTATAACTTTTAATGTTTTTCTGGAGGAGTACTTCCATATCCCCCTTTCGAAGAGATTGGCATATGCTGTCTATCCTTTCATTCATCCTTTTGTCCATTTGTCTTCTTGCAGTTTACAGTAATTATAGTTAAATCTTCATGAAATTTGGATGTTCAGCATGACATGCCCTCTCACACATGTATTGAGTCATGCTTCCCTTTTCCATTGAAAAATAAACATTTTTAGCCCGATTGTTTACAGTGAGGGCTATAGTCATGACTTTTATCCGTCTGTTAAGATTTAGAGTTTTGGTTAAAGTTTGTGGTTAAAGTTTTTTGTACTGAAAGTTTTTTTTCTGTTTAGTCTGACTGTTTACAGTGAGGGCTATAGTCATGACTTTTGTCTGTCCGTCTGTTAACATTTAGAGTTTTGGTTAAAGTTTGTGGTTAAAGTTTTTTAGTCAAGGTTAAAGTTTTTTTTTCTTTTAAATTAATATTAATTACTATTGATTGTATCATTCTTATTATGTTTCATGCTATTTGGGGAAATATTTAACCCTTTTTTGTTTGGCAATTTAAATTTCAAATTCTAGGTTAAAGTTTTTTTTGTTTACAAAGTTACACCTTTAATTCTTCAAACAGTTTTGTGCAGTGTCACTGTTTCTCATTTAGGACAATGTCTACTGTCTACTGAACCTTTCTCAGTGATTTTCATTAATATAGGCATGATTTTAGCCCATTTTAAACATGTTTTCAGACTAACTTTCTTTGTATTTGAAATTAGGCTTTGCCACATACTTTGTTACTTTAATTCTTGCATGGTCAATACAACTTAATGATTGCATTTACATCATTGATTTCTTTTATCAGTTTTAGGAAATATTTAACCCTTTTTTTTGCAGCCAGTTTTATTTAGTATTCCCAGCTTAAAGTTTCAGATTAAAGTTTTGCTTTTCAAGGTTGTACCTCTCATTGTTCAAACACTGTGTTACAGCGTCATTGTTTTTCATTTGGGACAAGGTCCACTGAACCTGCATACAGTGGTTTCAAATAATATTGGCATTAATTTAACCATTTTCAAAATGGTTTTCGAACTTAGTTTCTCTAAATTTCAAATTAGGTTTCTGCCACATACTTTGTTAGTTTTTATTCCCCCACAAGGGAGGGATATAGTGTAGAACTCCATGTCTGTCCGAACTTTGTGTATTGCATAACTTGAACAATAGTTAACCAATTTCAATTCTTTTCAGTATATGTCTCTCTATAGCAACAATCTCTATGTCAAATTCGACGACCACCATTATCCAATGATAATTGTTTGAGTTACTGTCCTGCTCCCCTCCCCCCCTGCCAATTAGGCATGTTTTTCTTTGCCCCAAAATGCATTTTGAAGTATTTAGAGTGACTGCATGCGGCAAAAAAATTGGACTCCTATCGCCCCCAACCACCCAAACCCACCCAACTACCCCCATCCACCCCCATTGCCAATTAGGCACTTTTTTCTTTGCTCCAAAATGCATTTTGAAAGCCTTAGAGTGACTACATACAGGAAAAAAAATTGACTCCTATAACCCCCCTCCCCCCCATCCCTCCTCCTTCTCCCCTGGGGCCATTTAAGCAATATTTTTTCTTTAGTCCAAAATGGATTTTGAAGGATTTAGAGTCACTACGTGCCAAAAAAAAATTTGACTCCTATACCCCCCCCCCCCCCCCCCCTTGAAACCCCCCCTCGGGGTGCCAATTAGGCATTTTGAGCCCAACTGTTTACAGCCAGGGCTATAGTTTCTGTCTGTCCATCTGTTAACATTTAGAGTTTTGGTTAAAGTTTTTAGTGAAGGTTAAAGTTTTCTTTCTTTTTAATTAATATCAATTACTATGGATTGTATCATTCTCATTATGTTTTATGTTATTTTGGGACATATTTAACCCCCACCCCCCTGTCATTTAGGCAATTTTTCAAAAAATGCATTTCGAAGGATTGGGAGTTATTATATGCAAAAAAAAAAATGGACTCATATAGCCCAATGCCCTCCCCCCCCCCCCCCCCCCCCTCCTGTGCAACACCCGACGTGTGTCATTTAGGTATTTTTATACCACCCACTTGAAAAGTGGGAGGTATATAGTGATCACTTGGTCCGTCTGTATGTCCGTCTGTCCTTCCATCCGTCCGTCCATCCTTTCCTCCGTCTGTCCATTACGCTTTAGGGGGGTACACATCTGCTATCAGCAACTCCTAAACCAGTGAATGGATTTCATTGAAACTCTCAAACATTCTTTTACATACATTGAAGATGTGCACCTCCTATTTTCTTTTCAGATATTTTCATTTTTACAGTTTCCCATATTGGCAAATGAACTTTGTCAAATTCAATTGACATTCTGTACAGATCTGCTATCCGCATCTCCTCTTAAACCATTGAACAGATTTCATTGAATCTTTCAGACCTTCTTTTACATACATTGCAGATGTGCATCTCCTATTTTCTTTTCAGATATTTTCATATTTACTGTGCCCCATATTCAAAAATGGTCTTTGTCAATTCAGGTTTTAGTAGGGAGGGGTATAGATCTGCTATCCGCTACTCCTCTTAAACCATTCAACAAACTCCATTGGAACTCTCAGACCTTCTTTTACATACATTGAAGATGTGCACCTCCAATTTTTCTTTCAGATGTTTTCATATTTCGATGTCCGTCCATCCATCCATCCGTTAGGCTTTAGGGATGTACACATCTGCTATCCGCAACTCCTCTTAAACCAGTGAACGGATTCCATTGAAACTCTCAGACATTCTTCTACATACATTGAAGATGTGCACCTTCTATTTTGTTTTCAGATATTTTCTTTTTTATAGTTTCCCATATTGAAAAATGAACTTTGTCAAATTTAATTGACATTCTGTACAGACCGGCTATCCACAACTCCTCTTAAACCATTGAACAGATTTCATTGAAAATTTCAGACATTCTTTTACATACGTTGCAGATGTGCACCTCCTATTTTCTTTTCAGATATTTTCATATTTACAGTTCCCCGTATTCAAAAATGGTCTTTGTCATTTCAGGTTTTAGTAGGGAGGGGTATAGATCTGCTATCCGCTACTCCACTTAAACCATTGAACAAACACCATTGGAACTCTCAGACATTCTTTTACATACACTGAAGATGTGCAGCTCCTATTTTTCTTTCAGATATTTTCATATTCTGACATACTGGACACTGACGTCCCTCCGTCCGTTATGCTATAGTGGTGTTACGCTTTAGGGGAGGGGAATACACATCTGCATCTGGAACTTGCAGACCTTCTTTTACATACATTGAAGATGTGCACCTCCAATTTTTCTTTCAGATGTTTTCATATTTCGATGTCCGTCCGTCTGTCCCTCCGTTACGCTTTAGGGATGTACACATCTGCTATCTGCAACTCCTCTTAAACCATTGAACAGATTTCATTGAAACTTTCAGACATTCTTTTACACACATTGCAGATGTGCACCTCCTATTTTCTTTTCAGATATTTTCATATTTACAGTTCCCCATATTCAAAAATGTTCTTTGTCAATTCAGGTTTTAGTAGGGAGGGATATAGATCTGCGATCCGCAACTCCTCTTAAACCAGTGAACGGATTTCATTGAAACTCTCAGATATTCTTTTACATACATTGAAGATGTACACCTCCTATTTTGTTTTCAGATATTTTCTTCTTTACAGTTTCCCATATTGAAAAATAGACTGTGTCAAATTCAGTTGACATTCTGCACAGATCTGCTATCCGCAACTCCTCTTAAACCATTGAACAGATTTCATTGAAACTTTTAGACATTCTTTTACATATATTGAAGATGTGCACCTCCTGTTTTGTTTTCAGATATTTCCATTTTTAGGGTTTCCCATATTTAAAAATGAGCTTTGTCAATTCAAGCTTGCGTGGGGGGGGTGGGGGTGGGGGGGTGTTGCCATTTGCTATCCACGACCTCTTTTAAACTGGTGAATGGATTTCGATGAAACCTTCAAACATTGGTGTCAGTGTTTGTGCTCTCTGCATTATACACACTTTTACTGTTGTGAAATGTTTCTTGGTGGGAGTGGGTGGTATCATTTAGTGAGCAGTGTTCACAATTTTTCGAGTTTTCTTTGCCCCAAATGCATTTTTAAGGATTGGGAGTGATTACATGCAGAAAAAATTGTGCCTTCGAATTTGAAGTATAGTCTTTTAAAATTTAAACCACAAATTTTAACTTAAAAATTCCAACTTATATTGACTGCAGTTATAGTTCCCAGTCAACAGAGCTATGCAGCTGATGATCTAACTACAAATTTTGTTGACATTTTCAGAAAACACATAATTTTATACTTTCTTTCGATGAGCTCGTTCCAAAGAGGGATCACATGATATGGTTTTGTTGAAATTTTTTGAAAAATAGTTTTTCAGCTGCTGAATTTGCATATTACACGGGCGGATGTGGCCGATTCCTTAGGTTAAGCGTTAACTGCCAGTCTTGAGATTTTTAGTCGAGTTGTGAAAAGTCAAACACGACTTATAATTTGATGAATGGCGGGCGGGCGGTTGGGCAGGCGTAAACAATTGGCTTCCGGATGATAACTTGATAATGGTTTGACCCACGTTCATGAAACTTCATAGGTAGGTTGGCCTTGGTGAGAGGAAGAACCCTATTTATTTTGGACTCACTAGGTCAACGGTGAAGGTCACAGTGAACTTGAACATCTTAAATCATAAACAATTGGTTTCCGGATGATAACTTCAGTATGGTTGAACCCACATTCATGAACCTTCATATGAGAGAGGAAGAACCCATATTTATTTTGGACTCGCTAGATCAAAGGTCAACTTCACAGTGACCCTGAACATAGTAAATGAAAACAGTTGGTTTCCGGATGATAACTTGATAATGGTTCGACCCACTTTCATGAAACTTCATACGTACGTTGGCATCAGTGAGAGGAAGAACCCTATTTATTTTGGACTCGCTAGGTGAAAGGTCAGAGTCACAGTGGCCTTCAACATAGTAAATCCGTAAACAATTGCTTTCCGGACGATAACTTGATAATGGTTTGACCAACGTTCATGAAACTTCATAGGTAGGTTGGCCTAGGTGAGTGGAGGACCCCTATTTATTTTGGAATCACTAGGTCAAAGGTCAAAGTCACAGTGACCTTGGACATAATAAATCATAAACAATTGGTTTCCAGATGATAATTTGACACTGATTCCACCCACGTCCATGAAACTTCATAGGTAGGTTGGCATTGATGGAAGAAAGAGCCCTATTTATTTTGGAATCACTAGGTCAAGGTCTCAGTGACCTTTCATATAGTAAATTGTGAACAACTGGTTTCCGGACGATAAGTTGATAATGATTAAACCCACTTTTTTGCTGTCACAACTCGACATTGGATTGGTGATCCTATCGGCATTTTTGTACATTTATGCTACACTCAAACATTCTACATCCTGAGGCTATACAGTTCTTTCTTGGCAAGACTTGGCTGTCTGTTTAGGCAGGCAAGATGTGCCAAGAAACAACTACTATGGTTTTAAAAATATAAATTTTTATACTGTACCAATGACCCAGACATAGCTGGTGCTAACTCTTAAAATATAGGGCCAAACACAAATTTTGCCCCCCCAATCCCCAAAATTTGCATCTAAAACCAAAGAAAACATGTCCTGAATGGCCCTCCACACTTCACCTCTACTGCGCATGCGCAGTGTCAAGGACGTTCCGAAATTGGCGCCATTAATCATTCTTAGTTTGGCCCTTCATCAGTTAACATCTGACTGATCTTTGTGCTTGTAAATCTCAGTTTAAATGATGCCAGACACATAAATATTAGTGAAATGGTGATTCTAAGGAGGATATAGAAGGAGGAGAGGAAAAATGTGTGACAGAAAATTATCAGGGCTGTAACTTAAAATTTTTTAATGAAATTATGTTAAGTTACCTATTTTCGAGGCAGCAGCCATTTTGTTGTCATTCTTGTTATCAAGTTACACTGCTTGTTCAGTGTTTTCCTCTCTCCCTTTCCTTTAAGTCCCCTCTTGCTATTCTCCCATGCTTTTGGCATATTTTCTGTAATTTTATTACTAAAATTTCTTGGGAGTTTTAGCTGAATAACAGAATGAATTCTGTTCTTTTCCCCATGTTTACGTCTTCACCTATGGGTGGTTAGGCGTAGTGTTCTGCATCTACCATCTGATGTTCTGCAGTTTCTTCCCTGGAAGTCTCTGTTTTGCATCAGATAGTGTATTATTGGTAACTGATTTCGGGCCTGGGTGCCTGGAGTCTTATTCTAGTGTTTTTACACTTATTGTTTACATTTACAACAGCCCTCTGTGTGAGGGGGGATTTCTTGAAAATAATATCTTGATGTTAATTTAATCATAACTAGATACATTATTATTGTTCGTAAGTGTTGCATAAATTGTTTAAAATATTTTTAAAATTTTTGTCCACACTTAGGCTTGGGATCCATTGGGGCTCAACGTTACTTTTCAGAAACTTGGGCTGTTCTGAAAAAATATTTTTTCAAAATTTTTTGATTTCAATTATTTTTTCTATGTTAATGGATCATGTTATTATGTATTTTGATTGTCAGGGGTTGGTGCGAGTACTAGGACTTTGTTTTCTTTTCACATTGAAAGGATTTTGGTCAATTGTAATAAGAGGAAATCTTCCTCTGACTTTTATAATCATTGTATATGTAGTCAGTGTTCTCGCACTAGCTCCTGTTCTGTATGTGATAATTTCGATGACAACATGGGAAGCGTGTGTCACGGTATGTTAGTGGGGAATTGGACATTCCGGTCCTTTCCCCGCAGGGTCACTCTACTTTATCAATTTCTATTTCAGACGATCAAGATTAGGGTGATGTATCCGTGATGTCTTCCAAAAGTGTGCCTCCGTCGTCACAATTAATGAAGAGCTAGCGGAAAAGTGCTCATGTAAATACGCCAATTGCCTAAGAGGACCCTAGTAGGTTCGACGGCCTTTGACGTCCGCTAGCTCGCCCGGTGTAGCGTCCATTCATCGAATGGTTCGGCAGCCGGGTTCGTCCGTTGCGGTCTAGAAGGAGTTTTGGGGTGATGCGAGCACTATAAATCAACCAAATGCACACCCAGTGACGGCGGATTAGAGGGAGAACGGAGGAAGCCTTTTAGTCCGGTTCCTAGCTCGTCCAGGTCCATCCGGACGGCGAGCGAGAGAGGCCCCTCTCTCGTACAACAACGTCTGGCCCCAGATGTTGTGGTACAAAATGTTTCGCATTCGGAGCATACGTCCGCCGCTCGGGACGCTCCGACATATAGTCAGTCCGGAGAGACTGTTAATAAGGCTTCCTCATTCTCATGGTAGCGCACACGACGGCTCTTGGCTACGTGACCTCGGATATCCAGTCAGCTTCGCCAATCGGAGAATCATCGGCGACCAGGTCATACCATCCGGTAGCCAGGGACACGAGGCCTGCAGACTCCGGACGTTCGCATAAGAAAGTGTGCGGGAGTCAACGTACACGGAGCTTCCGGCGGCAATGCATCGTAAGACCGCTATTGCACAGGCCTCGGTGACGGACGTGCTATCCCAAATAGCACAGCTTATCGCAGCATCCCAGCAACAACTGAATCTGCCGCATCATGTATTATCCGACGATGCTGGGTCGGGACACTCCGCGGAAGCAGGTACGGACGTCCGAAAATTTCATCCGGTCCGACGGGATGCCGAAAGGGATTCGGAGGATTTCGAGCTTTCCCTTTCGGAACAACATATGCTGTTGTGTATATCATCTGACTTTATCGTATACAGGTTCTTTCGTCGGACCAGAATGCTGCGATGCCGGATAAGAAACTGATAGCGTCGATGGACTTAGAAATTTTTTGGTTCGGTTCAGGGACATCGTCCCTCAGTTCCGACATAGTCCAAAAATGTCACACAAACTTTCGAATTATTGAACGACGCTATATATATTATTATTATATGCTTGCTATTACCAAGCATTTCTGGTTTCTTGTTCGCAAAGTTACGGAGTTGTCTTTCAAAGTGTGCCTCTGTCGTCATAGTTAATGAAGAGCTAGCGGCAATAAGTGCTCATGGAATATGTCTATCGCCTAAGAGGTCCCTTGTAGGATCGACGGAGTGACATTCGCTAGCTCACCCGGTGTAGCGTCCATTCATCGAATGGTTCGGCAGCCGGGTTCGTCCGTTGCGGTCTAGGAAGGAGATTTGGGTGATGCGAGCACTATAATAACTTTAGTACTCACCCAGTGATCACGGATTGAGGACAGATCGGAGGAAGCCTGTTAGTCCGGTTCCTGGCTCGTCCAGGTCCGTCTGGGCTGTGAGCGAGAGAGGTCCCTCGTACAACAACATAGGGGACCGCTTGTTGTGGTTCAGATATTTCGCATTCGGAGCATATGTCCGCCGCTCGGGACGCTCCGTTATATTGACAGTCCGAGAGACTGTCGATAATGCTTCCTCATCCTCACAGCAGCGCACACGACCGCACATTGGCTACGTGACCTCGAGTATCCGACCAGTTTCATCATGCAGTGATTCCACGGCGAACAGGTCACGCCATCCGGTAGCCAAGGGACGCGAGGCCTATACACTCCGTTCGCTCGCATAATAGAAGTATGCACGGGGTAACGATCACAGAGCTTCCAGCGGCAATGCATAGTAAGACCGCTTCTCCACAGGCCTCAGTGACGGACATGCTATCCAAGTTAGCACAGTTTATCGCAGCATCCCAGCAATCGACAGTTTCTCGGTCGGATCAGGAATTATCCGACGGCGCTGGGTCGGTGCGCTCCGCTGTGGCATCAGGTTCGGACGACCGAACGCTTTATAGGGTCCGACAGGATGGCGAAAGGGATTCGGACGATTTCGAGTTTTCCCTTTCGGAACAACGGAAGCTGCCATACATTTCTTCCGGCATTATCTTCCAGTGGTTGTTCCTTCGGACTACATTGCTGCGATGTTGGATAAGAGACTTATAGCGTCATTGGACACGGAATTTTGGATCGGTTCAGGGACATTGTCCCTGACTTACCGACGCAGTCCAATAATGTCATTAGAACATTTGTATTATTTATCGACGCTATATATATATATAAGCCTGCTACCAAGCATGATAGTGTAGTTTCTTGTCCGCAATGCTCAATTCTGCCTTTTATCATTTCTAGGAATAATTTATTTTGGCAGAACAGGGCATACAGAGAGTTTATATGCGTCTAGACGGCGGGGTTAAAGACTGGAAATTATCTTTTTCGCCGTCTATGTCTTTTCCAACCACAATGTTGGAAACGACAATGATGTCTAATAGACTTTACTTAGACGCTTTATCATACGTAGTCCACCTTACTGAGGTGTTATCATTACGTCTTCAAGAGAAAGAATTTCGGGATATGATCCTCAATGTGATTTCTTTCAAGGGCAGTAGTTTGTCCACGTATAACTCCGCCCTTCAGTGGCAACCTGGAGTTGGTTAGACGTGACGCAGCCCTAGCTACATTCACGCGCGTGGATAGTAAGGTGAAGAACTCTCTCAGAGTCGCTTCGGTCTCGGAGAAGCTTTTCTTCGACGGCAACTTTTCAGCAATCCATGAATTGCTCGATATACATGTTCTCTTGTCTATCAAGTGTACCAAGAGATTCAGACTGGGGCAAACATTCGGTGGTTGACTCCGAGAGTGCCACTGCAGTTGCCGGATCTGAGTTTTATAATTATGACGGTTGCCAGTCAAACAGGTTGGGGTACAATATTGATCCCAACGGATTCGTAGTGCCAGGGTCTTTGGGTTCCGCAGTCTCTAGGCAAGCACTTATCTTCCACGGAATAATGTTTTTTAGGCTTGCTTTATGTCATTGGATGAACATTATTCAGAAACGCATGTCCAAATCCTGTCCGATAATACGACAGTAGTTGCGTATCTCCGGAACCAGGGAGGCACTCATTCGATTCCGTTATTCAATTTAACGGAAAGAATCCTTCTGTTTGTTATAGTACACCAAGTTCTGCTTCGGTCCGTCATATTCCGGGTCGTCTGATTGTATTACTGGACTCCCTTTCACGTAAGGGTCGCTTGTTGCCGTCAGAATGGACTCTCAACAAACAAGTATTCAATCAGATTTGCTATCAATGGGAGCGCCCAATGATAATTTATTTACAACACAACTTGCTAATCAATTGCAGACGTATGTGTTTGCATGTCCGGATCTCTGAGCTTATGTTGTTAACGCTCTATTGATCTAATAGGACGGAATGATAGGATATGCGTATCCTCCTGCGCTGTTGTTTCAGCAAGTATTGCTAAGATAAACAACCACAATACATTTCTGTTGATAGCATCTCTGTCTTCACAGAGACCGTGGGTAAATTTACTCAGATGTCTACTGTGGGACTTAACGCGAAAACTTCCTCCATGAGAGGATCTTCTTTCGCTGGGGAAAATCGTGTCATCTTCATCACAACCCGCAAGGTCTCAACCTTCACGTATTCCGTTGTGTGGTCCTTATTGCATTGTAAGCATTGTACTGGACGAGCTTTGGACGCGATTTCTTACTGTAGGAGAACCTCTTCTTCGCTATTCTATGTGGCTAAAGTGGAGGCTCTTCTGTCGTTGTTGTAGGGATCACTATGTTGATATTGTTGATCCCTCCATACTAGTCATTGCAACTTTCTAGTATACTTGTTTGACAAGATCTACTGCAGCCTGATACTATTAAGGTTATAGGTCTATGTTATCTCATACCTATGCACTCTATGATAGTTTACAATTGAATCTTATGTCTCTTTATCTAAGTCAGTTAGTAACTTTTCGATAAATAGACTTAGAATCATTAGATTAAATTTCTATATGGAATTTAACTTTGGTTCTTATTTAGCTAAGTAATCATTTGAGCCTCTGGAAACAGTAGTTTTCAAATTCTGACCTTTTAGACAGTAATTCTGTTGGCTTCTCTTTTACTGAAGAGTCAGTGAGCTTCATGCACTATCGGTGGATGATTCTCACTTTCGTAGTTTCGGAATCACTACTTCCTTTACTATTTAGGTTGGATTTTTGGTTAAGAGTCAGGCTCCTAATAAATATCCGGAATCTATTGTTATTATGGTCCTTCCGTCTTCGTACGGGCATAGGCCTTTACTCTGTCCGGTTAGAGTTTACGTATTTATAAACAGATATCTGTTTATTACTACGGACGTAAGCTTCTTCTGTCTTTGATGCCTAATAGAAGGACGTTACGCCCCATTCTATTGCTAATGGATTCAATTAACTATCGGTACTGCTTATGGTATATCATTGACTCAGCAGTTGTGCTTGAGATTTCGGCTCATGAAATAAGAGTTCTTTCTACATCTTGGGCTTACATTAATAGTGTCACTATTATAGATTTTTGAAGGCTGCTCATTGCACTCAGCCATCCACATTCATGAATTTTTTATCTCAGAAATATCGAGTCCATTTCTGGAGGCCTCTTTTGTTAGGTCTATTTTCTACTGTTCAGAATGTCTTTCACTTAACAGTTGCTACTATAGCTAGGTAGGCTGTCTGTTTCAGCAGTGACTCCGTTCTGCTGCCCTCTTCGCTCTGGGCTATTTGACCCAGGGCAAGAAAAAAGGGGGGGGGGGGGAGGGTGTTCCCTTGGGTCACCTGTTTTACTATGAAAACAAGGGGATACCTCCTCCGGAGTTAGTAATTCTGAGCTGTTACTGGGATGGCTTTTTAGTGAGAAGTTTATGTTTTAAAAATTCATTCAGGTCTTAGTTTTTAAAGTATAGCTTTTGAATATAGCACGTGTCAACGGACGTTATTATACAATCCTCATACACTTTTAAGGAGTATAAAGAGTCTCTATTCTCTAGACTTACTTTATTTATTGGCTTACTTTAAAAATTATTAGTATAAGGATTATACTAGATATTAATAGAGTACATGGATGTATGATGCTCAATTTTGGAAGGTGTTGTATCTTTCTAATTTAACATAAATAAGAAAGATACATGTAAGGCCTAATACTTCTTTTTCCCTAGAGGGCATGACTCTTTTTTATATAATTGAGCGTATTCCAACTTGCTCTATGTCCTAGGCCCTCCAGCCTTTTTACTATTCAGCTATGTCTGGGTCATTGGTACAGTATAAAAATGTTAAAAAATTTATAGTAATTTATATATTTTTTATACTTACCAATGACCCAGACGGGGATGGCCCTCCCAGGAGTTGGGAACTCATACCTCCCCGCTGAGTACATAGCGCTTACCAGGCACTGGTTATAAGAATGATTAATGGCGCCAATTTCGGAACGTCCTTGACACTGCGCATGCGCAGTAGAGGTGAAGTGTGGAGGGCCATTCAGGACATGTTTTCTTTGGCTTTAGATGCAAATTTTGGGGATTGGAGGGGCAAAATTTGTGTTTGGCCCTATATTTTAAGAGTTAGCACCAGCTATGTCTGGGTCATTGGTAAGTATAAAAAATATATAAATTACTATAAATTTTTTAACTTTTCAAGTTTAATCTGAGACTGCATGTTGGGCACCAGTTTTTTTTAGTAAAAAGTGATCAAAGTAGGAATCAGGCCTCCAAAGGTTAAAGTATTTAATAGAATAAACTAGAATTTATACCTTAATTGTTGTCACAATATGATCTTGAATGCTAATAGTCGAAATACATGTATACTGACTATTCTTTCTACTTCTGAAAAAATAAAAGCGATTTAAAATAATGATTTTTCTTCTATTTTCCAGAATGCCTTCAAGTCAGCTCTTGAACAGCAGGTATGTATAAATGTCCAGTTTTGTATATAAATTTAATCAAAGTCTCAAAATCATATTGTAGTTGCTTAGGGTTGAACTCAACATGGGTCAAATTCACTGAAGACTATTATAAATGACAAGTTTATTCAAACTAAGCTATTTGTATTGTTCCTGTACAATTATTGTAACCCTTTCACAATTATCCAGTTCAGTAGGACTGAAACTCTGTAGGTTAAAAATTCTACACCCAGAAAATGCAGTTTGGTGAATAAGTTTTGCAGACCAATTATTATTGTAAACTTACTGGTTGAAAATATTAATTGATGGTTTCCACATATTAATTATGGCTTGGAAAAGAAATGGTGAAAGGATGCGCACTCTGTACAAGTTTTAGTACAGTGGAGACCACATAATAGGATATTTCTCAATTGATTAACCCTGTTGATTGTCCCCTCGGAAAAAAAAAATTTCGGGGGACTATTAAAATAGCCTGTGTCTGTCTGTCCTATGTCCATGCCACTTTGGTTTCCTGATGATAACTTTAGTTATAGTTGGCCAAATCAAAATTTGGTTTGTAGGTGGATCAGCATAAATTATTGGTCAAGTTCGAATCAGGGTGCAGTCCGACAATTTTTGCCAGAGTTATGCCCCTTTTTTTACTTTGAAAATTCTTTTTTTTTGGTTTCCTGATGATAACTTTAGTTATAGTTGGCCAAATCAAATGAAATTTGGTATGTGTGTGAATCAAAATAAAATACAGGTCAAACTCAAAACGGGTGGGGTCTGGCAATTTTTTCCAGAGTTTTGTCCATTTTTCAACCTCGAAAAAATTCAATTTTTTTCAAATACATCGAATTGCACACTTTTTTTCGGGGGACATGTGGCTGAGTGGCATTTTTATTTAATGTTATTTCAACTTCCAAACACTAAACCTTTTACCATTCTAGTACTTAGAACAACTTAAATCCTGTTAATTGAATAGCCACTGTGCCAGTGAAAATTATTCAGTTAAAAGGAGCATTCAATTAAAAGGGATTTGGTCACTTTCCTGAATTCTAGAGAAAAGGAAGCATTTATACTATTATATTTTGTTTGATAGATCTCTTGGTGCTATGTCAAACAAGTTATACTAGAGTAAATGCCTTTATTTGATCCATTAAGTCTAAATAGGTCAATAAACAAGAGGAATTTGATGATTGTTAGTGTAATTTCTTGACATATTACAAGATTTTTTAATCAATTAACAGAACTTTACTCTTATAACCTGTATCCAATTAACAGGTCAAACTTGTACTGAAGGTATGGTAAATGGTTTTGTGTTTGTAATTATATTCAATTAACAGGGTTATTCAATTAAGAGGGGAGTGCAGTGGCTCAGTGGTAGACAGTTGGACTTCTATGCTAGAGGTCCCGAGTTCGATCCCCATTCGGGACGACCCAAGTTGTGTCCTTGGGCAAGGCACTTTATCCCGGTTGCCTACATGGGGGCACTATGACAACGTGTACTAAGGCGCACTGCATGTCGATGGTGGTGCACATGTCTTCAACCGCTGTAACCCTGTTTGAGCAAAGCTTGAACAGAGTTAGAATGTTGAGGAGCTGACAGTTTCTCGTCATTGCTCGGTGGTTCTCTCCGGGTACTCCGACTTCCTCCACCCGTAAAACTGTCACGGTCACGATTAGCCATTGTGCATAAGTATGTGAAATTAAACCCCAATAAATAAATAAATATTCAATTGAGAGACATCCAGTTAAGTGGGCTGCACTGTACAAGATTGATTTAAATTGCTTATTGGTTCTAGAGTAAACTGTTTATTGTGTAACTCTTCTGATACTTCAGGATAAGGATGGTGACAGAGCTGTCCATCATGCTGCATTCGGTGATGAACCTGTTGTTATAGAATTATTACATAGGGGAGGAGCTGATTTGAATGCACGTAATAAAAGAAGACAGACCCCTCTTCATATTGGAGTCAATAAAGGTCATATTGGTGTAGTCAGGATGTTACTCGACTTGGGTTGTCATCCAAGCTTACAGGTAAGAATTGTTGTGTTTTATCTGTGTTTTTATTTAATACATATCTTACAGATAAGTTTCCATTTTCATAATTTTTGATATTTTAGTTGAATTTTGAAACATTCCTCAAAACCTCCTTTTTCAAATCTTTGGTCAGGATCATTTTTTTTTTTTTTTTTTAAAACTTGGTCAAGCTGAGGAAAAGTTTTATTGACATATTTATGTTGCTCACATTGGATGAAGTAGCTGGAAATTTCAGGTGATCCAAAGCACACAGTCTAAATCAAAATGATTGACAAAACAAGACTTTACATATTTGAAGTAAGTTTTGAAATGGTCAGGGAAATATACCTATCACATGGGATAGGTAAAAAGAATATTCTACCTGTCACCCCTAATTCTACCTGAATACTAACTATACACTCCCAAAAAAGAAAGTGTGCATGCTAAAAAATAACACTTAAAAAAGATATATATCATTTTCATTCATGGAAATTTTATTCAATCACAGATGAATCAATTTGTGATCAACACGAGAAATTTCATTACGCTACGACGAATACTCTTGGTGCCATGGAGAGTCAAAGACACTAAGGGTCAAACACAAAAGTCACACACTCAATATCTGGTATGACCTTCGTCTGCATCGACTACTGCTGTGCATCTACGCCTCATGGAAGCGAACAAGTTAGCATGGAAGTGGGTTAGGGTAGGGTTAGGTTAGGGTTAGGTAGGGTTAGGTTAGGTTAGGTAGGGTAGGGTTAGGGTAGGGTAGGGTTAGGTTAGGCTAACCCTAACCCTACTCTACACCACTGCAGTCGAGCACGACGATGACGTAACGTCAAAATCGGACAAATTGCAGGTCTTTGAGGACGTAAGCCGTATTCTCTCTGCCGGTTGATTACTGTTTGAGGATGCATCCGTCTCAGGTTAGGGATGTTTCTGGCTGTCGTAGTTGCCATTTGTTGCCAGTTCTGGAGATGGACGACACGGATATGCCGATCTTGTGCAGGGGTGGTAACTTGGGGTCTCCTGGAGCGGGGTCGGTCTCGAATGTCATCATGTTGTGCATGTCGATGGACTAGCCTGTCTACAGTGTTACGGTGGCAGTTCAAATGCTGGGCAACCTCTCTGTGTGTTCTGCCAGCTCTAATCATACCCAGGGCAAGGAGACGTTGATTCATTGTCAATCTTGGCATGCTAATGTGGAGTCGTTTAAACAGCAGCGCAAGTCTGAATGTGAACGATAGGAAGGCCTTACTTTAGTGTTTAAATACCCAAGGATTCACACTGCTGCATGAATTTTCAGACTCTCCACGTGCAAAACATGCCTTTTCACAAACGTGCAGCATGTCATTTAACGTTAATGCAATTTTAATGGGGAAAGCTGTTTTTGTGTTCAATATAACTTATTCATGAACAGGTTAACACTCTTTACACCTACGAAATTATTTTTTTGGAGTTTGATCAATTTCTGCAATGCATACTTTCTTTTTTGGGCGAGTATAGTATGTTTTATTTGTTTCACAATTAGCATGTAATGCAGGCGTCCTCATTAGAGGACAACAACAAATCAGCGGAAGGTCAAAGATTTATTGTTATTATTATTATTATTATTATTATTATTATTATTATTATTATTATTATTATTATTATTAAGCCTTGACATCTATCACAGCACTGAAGTGTCTAAACTTGGTTTTTCTACATAAAATCAAGAACTTCAGCCTTTTTTGACTTAACAAATTTGTGGCATATGCAAAATAGTTAATTAAATTAATGATGTTCCATGTAAAACACAAGTACATATAAGAACAATCATGTGGCATTGATCAATGTTTGTTCTAAGTCCTTCAGTATGCCTCGCTGTGATCAAACCTGATCGGTGAAGTGGATTTGGCAAGGAAGCATTTGCATTTGTGGTTTTGTTTTACCTCACCTGTAGGGACTTAACTAATCATTTGCCATCCATTCTCTGTGTCCATTGTGAACTTTACATTATTGACTTCACCTCAAACAATTACTGGACCTAATGTGGTATGTATGTTCCTTATCACATGTCTGTTGAAGCTTGTGCAAATATAATTGACTTGCCCTCAAGGGATATAACTCTGTTAGCATCCCAAAATTTTTTAACATCATTAAAAAATTCTTTTTCTCCAGACCCACCAATCAGTATTTTTTATATACTTGTATACAACATCCTTATAGGGGTCGGATTCATGTTTGTATAAATCAAGTCCCTGGGTTCATTTATAGGCTCTCTAGGCTCCAGAAGTTTAACTTATTTCAATATGAGTAAAATTCTTTGAAAATCTTCAGGTCCACCAGTCAGAATATTTTGCTATTTAGTACTGAGCATCCTTGTGGGTCAGATTTAAATTTGTTCAACTCTAGTCCCTGGGTACATATTTGGGATCCCTGTGGACCCCCCAAATATTACTTGTTGCATGAAAAGGAAAATACTTTAAAGTCTTATGAAGATCCACCTGCGAGAATCATTTGAAATTTAGTATACAGCATCCTCAGTGGGGTCAGATTCAACTTTGTTCAAATCAAGTCCATGAGTTCACATTTGAGCTTCTAATGGGAACCTGAATTTTAATTTAGTTCAAAATGAGAAAAATTCTTCAAAAATCTTGTACTTCAGATCCACTAATTAGAATCTTTTGATATTTGGTATTCGGCATCCTTTTGGGGTCAGATTCATATTTGTTCAAATCAAGTCCATGGGTTCATATTTGGGCTCCCTATTGGAACCTGAATTTTAACTTCAGATATCATCATCTTCAGATCCACCAGGCAGAATAATTTTGTTTACCGCATTTATGTGACTTTTAGATTAAAGTTTGTTCAAGATGTTATGCTCAACTGATGTGGTGGGGAGGGGCACCATATGGGATTGAAATTTAACACTGAACCTCATTGAGAATTTACTATTCATTTAAATGTATGCTGCCAGTGAGTGGTGAGTCCGATTGAGGACAAATTTAGTCAGATGTAGATGTGGGTGGATAAGATTAATGTTTGTTCAGATGATTCCCACTGGGCTGCATAAGGCTCTAGGAGGTGGAGGGGGGGGGGGGGGGGGGGGGGGTCCAGTGGAGCGTTTTTTGGTTTTAAAATGAGTTTGGAAGAATTTCAAGTAAATTTTGGCAAAAAAGTGTATTTTTATACTGTACCAATGACCCAGACTTAGCTGGTGCTAACTCCAACAAAACCAGGGCCAAACACAAATTTTGCCCCCCAATCCCCAAAATTTGCATCCAAAACAAAAAGAAATCATGTCCTAAAGGACCTCCATACTACGCCTCTACTGCGCATGCGCAGTGACGCAGTCGTCCCGAAATTGGCGCCAATTATCATTCTCTGTTTGGCCCTTCATCAGTCAACATCTCACTGATCTTTGTGCTTGTAAATCTCAGTTTAAAGGTTGCCAGACACGTAATTCTTGGAGAAAATGTGATTCTAAGGAGGATAGAAGGAGGAGAGGAAAAAGAAGTGGCAAAAAATAATCAGGGCTGTACTTAAAATTTTTTGATGAAATTATGTTAAGTTGCCTATTTTCGAGGCATGGGCCTCTTGTTGTCATTCTTGCTAATTGTTGCACTGCTTATTCAGTGTTTCCTCTCCCCTAGCCTTCTAAAGTCCCCCCTGGCAATTCTCCCATGCTTTTGGCATATTTTTGAGAAATTTCATTTCTAAAATTTCCTGGGAGAGTTGCTTGGTTACAGAATGTTTTCTGTTATTTTCCCCATAGTTACGTTTTCACCCATGGGTGTATAACGTTTGTGTTCTGCATCTTCCATCTGATGTTCTACAGATTCTCCCCTGGGAGTCTCTGTTTTGCATCAGATAGAGTGTAATTGATGACTGATTCCGGGCCAGTTTTTACAGTGCCTGGAGTCATGTTTTCTAGTGTGTTTACACTGTTTGTTTTCATTGGCAACAGCCTTTTTTGAGGGGGGCTGTTTGCCTTTGTGGTAGTTTATCTCATTATAAGATACATTTATTTTATCCGAAAGTGTCTCATTAATTATTTTATATAAATTTAAAATTTTTGACCACACTTTGCCATCGGATCCATCGGGGCTCAACGTTACTTTTCAGCAACTTGGGCTTCTCTGAAAAAATATTTTTTCAAAATTATTTTGTTTTGCAATTGTTTTTTCATTTATTAATGGATCATGTTATTATGTATCTTTGTGTCAGGGGTTTTTGCGAGTAACTAGGACTTATTGTTGTTCTTTCACAATGAAGGGACATTGTTCAAATTGTAATAGGAAGAAATCTTCCTCTGACTTTCATGATCATTGTATTAATTGTAGTCAGTGTTCTCGCATTAATCCCTGTCCTATATGTGAACATTGGGATGAGAAACATTGGAAACGTGTGTCACGATATGTTGTTTCTGGAGAAAGAGCGATGCCGGCTCTTTCTCCACAAGGTCACTCTACTCTCTCAGTTTCTATTTCAGAGGAACCAGAACAGGGTGATGTTTCCATGTTATCTTCTTCAAGTGTGCGTCCGTCGTCACAAATGAATTCGGAGCTAGCGGCAAAGTGCTCATGGAGATTAGACAAATGTCGTCCGCTAGCTCGCCCGGTGTAGCGTCCATTCACCGAATGGTTCGGCAGCCGGGTTCGTCCGATGCGGTCCAAGAGGAAATTTTGGGTGATGCGAGCCCTATAAACATAATAGATGCACACCCAGTGACGGCGGATAGTAAGCGAGAACGGAGGAAGCCTTTTAGTCCGGTTCCTAGCTCGTCCAGGTCCAGCCGGGCCGCGAGCGAGAGAGGTCCCTCTCTCGTACAACAACATCTGGGACCAGATGTTGTGGTACAAAATGTGTCTTTAGCGGAGCATACGTCCGTCGCTCGGGACGCTCCGTTGTATAAGCAGTCCGCAGAGACTGTTAAGGCTTCCTCTTCTCGTCAGCGCACACGACCGCACCTTGGCTGCGTGACCGCCGATATTTTACCAGCTTCGCCGATGAAGGATTCTTCGGCGACCAGGTCACACCATCCGGCAGCCAGGGATTCGAGACCGATGGACTCCGGACGTTCGCATAGGAAAAGTATGCGGGAGCCATCTGATGCGGAGCTGCCCTCGGCGAAGCAGCGAAAGACTGCGCCTCCGCAGGTCTCGACGTCGGACATTCTTGTGCAGATAGCACAGCTTATCGCAGCATCCCAGCAGCCGACAGAAACGGTGTCGGATCGAGAATTATCCGACGGCGCTGGGTCGGTACGCTCCGCCGAAGCATCGGGGGCGGACGACCGGGAACATCGGGAGGTCCGACCGGATGGTGAAAGGGATACGGATGACTTGGAGCTATCCCTTTCGGAACAACATAAAGCTGCCGTGGACTTCATCGGGCACTTTCTCCCTCAAGTTGTTCCGTCGGGCCAGACTGCTGCGCTTCCGGACAAGAGAATTATAGCGTCATTGGACTCTGAATTTTTTGAGCGGTTCAGGGACATCGCTCCCGAGTTTCCGTCGCAGTCCAATAATGTTGCAAGAACATTTGAATTATTGAACGACGCTATATTTAAACTTGCTTCCAGGACGGGGAAAGCAGGTTTCTTGTCCGCTAATACTCTTAACCTGCCTTTCATTAATGCAAGGAATAAATTCGATACGGCAGGACAGGGTATACCGAGAGTTCCTCTGCGTATGGACGACGAGGCGGAAGACTTAGAGCTATCATTACCGTCGTCAGCTTCTATTCCAACCGCGGTGTTGGAAACAGCTATTGCGTCTAACAGAGCCAATTTAGATGCCTTATCTTACGCAGATCACCTTACTAAGGCGTTATCACTGCGCCTTCAAGGGGAAGAGTTTCAGGATATACAATCCTCTTTAAGACTTCTTTCAAGGGCAGTAGCTTATTCCACGTGTAACTCCGCCCTTTCAGTGGCAAATCTGGAGTTGGTTAGACGTGACGCAGCCCTAGCTACATCCACACTAGTGGATTCTAAGGTGAAGAACTCTCTTAGAGTCGCTTCAGTCTCAGGAGAACTTCTCTTTGACGGCAAGCTTTCCGCTATTTATGATAAAATTAAAAAGAAAGCTAATGATTCTCTGTTGTTCAGATCGGCTCCTAAAAAGTCGGATACAGCAGACACGAATAAGACAGGCACTTCTGGGTCTAATGCGCCCAAGAGAGGTTCCTATAGAGGTTCCGGTGCGTCCTCTTGGTCTTATTCGAGAGACCGTCAGGATAGCGACTCTCGTTCGGGACGTCCTTCAGGCCGGGACAATCGGTCGGACGCCCCGAGGTCGACGAGGCGAGGTGCGGGTCGTGGAAGACGTGGTTTCTCCTACCGCAGGCCTCGCAGGTCCAGGAGGTGATGGCTTAAACCTCTATCGCGTTCCGGTTGGCGGAAGGTTGTCGAGTTTTTCACAAGAGTGGGCGTCGATTACGGACGACCCTTGGGTGAGAGGAGTGACTTCGGAAGGTCTAAAGATATCCTTCAAACGAAAGCCTCCATTAACTCGAAGTCCAAAGTGGACTCATCTTCCGTCAAATCCACAGAAAAGAGACGCTCTGTTATCAGAGGTGCAGTCTCTTTTAATGAAGAACGCGGTAGAGGTCGTAGAAAACCAGGAATCTCTGGGATTCTACAGCCATCTGTTTCTGGTTCCGAAACCAGACGGCTCGTTCCGTCCAGTCATAGATTTGAGCTGGATAAACAAGCTGATCGTCGCTCCGAAGTTTTATATGGAGACGATTCGATAGGTCAGAGCGAGTATTTGGGTGAACGATTATGCAACGTGCATAGATCTCAAAGATGCGTACTTTCACGTCATGGTACATCCGACATTCCGAAAGTATCTACGCTTCGCAGTCCTAGGAGTGGTGTATCAATTCCGGGCGATGTGCTTCGGATTGAATCTAGCACCCTGGGCTTTCACTCGGGTAATGAACTCGGTAATGATCTACTTCCGAGCTCATTCGTCTGCGGTAACGTCGGCCTACCTGGACGACATTCTTCAGAGGTACGGCAATGAGTTAACGCTTCAGAACGATGTTCAGAATCTTCTTCTATTGCTCCGACGTCTCGGTTTTATAGTAAACGAGGAGAAGTCGGATCTGGTGCCGTCCAAGTCATTCACTCATCTGGGAATGAGCTTCGAGACGCACAACAATCTCGTTCGTCTGCCGTTAACCAGAGCGAAATTAGTCAGTTGTTACGCTCGCTATTGTCTGCACGCAGACAAAGTCACGGCGAGAGAATTTATGAGACTGATAGGTCTGTGCGGAGCCGCCGCGGATCTCATTCCGATGGGGCGGCTACGCACACGTCCTCTTCAAATTTTCCTGACTCAGAATTGGAGTGTGAAAATTCATTCGCTCGATGTAGACGTTCTCTTGTCAGATCAAGTGAAACAAGAGATTCAGACTTGGGCAAACATTCAGTGGTTAACTCAAGGAGTTCCGCTGCAGTTGCCGGATCCGAGTTTTACCGTTATGACGGATGCCAGTCAAACAGGTTGGGGTGCATCATTAATCCCAACGGATTCGAGATGCCAGGGTCTTTGGGATCCACAATTCCTGTGCAAGCACATAAACATCAAGGAAATGATGTCAATTTGGCTTGCGTTATGTCACTGGATGGACATTATTCACGATGCTCATGTCCAAATCCTATCCGACAATACGACAGTAGTGGCGTATATACGGAATCAGGGAGGCACTCATTCAGTTCCGTTGTTCTATCTAACGGAAAGAATCCTTCTGTTTGCGTTAGAACATCACGTTCTTCTTTCGGTCCGTCACATACCGGGTCGTCTGAATGTGCTAGCAGACTCCCTTTCACGAAAGGGTCGCTTGTTGCCGTCGGAGTGGACTCTCAACAAACAAGTATTCAATCAGATTTGCTACCAATGGGAACGGCCAATGATAGACTTATTTGCGACACATCTCAACAATCAGTTGCAGACGTATGTGTCTCCGTGTCCGGATCCAAGAGCATTTGCAGTAGACGCTCTGTCGATCCCTTGGGACGGAATGATAGGATATGCGTATCCTCCAGCGCCGTTAATTCAACAAGTATTGCTAAAGATAAAACAATCTCAATGCAAGATTCTGTTGGTAGCATCTCTGTCGCCACAGAGACCGTGGATAAATCTACTCAGGTGTCTGTTGTGGGACCTACCGCGGAAGCTTCCTCCACGAGAGGATCTTCTTTCGCAGGGGAAATCGCGCCAACTCCATCACAACCCGCAAGGTCTCAACCTTCACGTTTTTCCGTTGTGCGGTCCTTCTTGCATGGCAAGCACTTTACAGGACGAGCAGTGGACGCGATTTCTAACTGTAGGAGGACCTCCTCTTCGCTAAACTATGCGGCTAAGTGGAAGGTTTTTCGTCGTTGGTGTAGGGATCATTCTGTAGATATATTTGATCCCTCTATACCAGACATTGCAAACTTTCTAGTATACTTGTTTGACGAAATCAAACTGCAGCCTGTTACTATAAAGGGTTATAGATCTATGTTATCTGATACCTATGCACATCATGATAGTTTACAAATTGGATCTAATGTCTCTTTATCGAAGTTGGTTAGAAACTTTTCGATAAATAGACCCAGAACTCTTAGATTAATTCCTAAGTGGAATTTAGCTTGGGTTCTCCTTAAATTGAAGGAAAAGCCATTTGAACCTCTTGGGACAGTAGATTTCAAATTCTTATCTTATAAGACAGCTTTTCTCTTAGCTTTCTCTTCTGCCAGAAGAGTCAGTGAGCTTCATGCACTATTGGTGGATGATTCTCATTATCGTAGTGTTGGGAACACTATCACCTTCACTACTAATGTGGGTTTTTTAGCTAAGAATCAGGCTCCTAATAAATATCCGGAACCTATTGTTATTAAGGCTCTTCCGTCTTCTGATGGGCGTAGGCCTTTACTCTGTCCTGTTAGAGCACTACGTATCTATAAACAGAGATCTCAGTTTATCAGAAAGGGACGGAAACGTTTCTTTCTGTCTTTGATGCCTAATAGAAAGGACATTTCAGTCCATTCTATTGCTAGATGGATTCAGTTAACTATCCGTACTGCTTATGAAGATTTATGTTCTTCTCAGCAGTCTGTGCTTAAGATTTCTGCTCATGAAGTAAGAGCTCTTTCTACTTCCTGGGCTTATGCTAATAGTGTTGCTATTACAGATTTAATGAAGGCTGCTTATTGGTCTCAGCCATCCACATTTACGAATTTTTATCTCAGAAATATTGAGTCCATTTCTGGAGACCTGCATTGTTTAGGCCCGTTATCTGTTGCTGAGAATGTCGTCCACTAAACAGTTGCAACTATAGTTATGCAGGCTTTCTGTTCCGGCAGTGACTCCGTCCGGCTGCCCTCTTCGCTCTGGGCTATTTGACCCAGGTCAAGGGGAAGGGGGGGGGGGGGGGGGGGCGGGTGTTCCCTTAGGTCACCTGCTTTATAGTGAAAAGCAAGGGAATGCCTCCTCCAAGTCAGTATTTCTGAGTCGCTTTCGGGATGGTTTTAAAGTGTAATATTAATGTTTAAATTCATTCATGTCTTATTTTTAAAGTGTAGCTCGGTGTGAAGCATTTGTATATGTCAAGTGTCAAACGGGCTTTAATATACAATACTCGGACACTTTTAAATGATTATAAAGAGTCTCAATTCTCTGGACTACTTTATTTATTGGCTTGCTTTAAAAATAATTAGTATAAGGGTTATACTGGATGTTAATAGAGAACATGAATGTTATTGTGCTCAATTATTAAGGGTAGTGTATCTTTCTAATTTAATATTAAATAAGAAAGATACATGTAAAGCCTAATACTCCTTTTCTCCTTAAGGGGTTACCTCTTTACTATATAGTTGAGCTTATTGGATTTTCCTCTATGTCCTAGGCCCTCCAGCCTGTTTACTATTCAGCTAAGTCTGGGTCATTGGTACAGTATAAAAATGTTAAAAAATTTATAGTAATTTATATATTTTTTATACTTACCAATGACCCAGACGGGGATGGCCCTCCCTGGAGTTGGGAACTCTTGCCTCCCCGCTGAGTACATAGCGCTGACCAGGCACTGCCAGTAAGAATGATAATTGGCGCCAATTTCGGGACGACTGCGTCACTGCGCATGCGCAGTAGAGGCGTAGTATGGAGGTCCTTTAGGACATGATTTCTTTTTGTTTTGGATGCAAATTTTGGGGATTGGGGGGCAAAATTTGTGTTTGGCCCTGGTTTTGTTGGAGTTAGCACCAGCTAAGTCTGGGTCATTGGTAAGTATAAAAAATATATAAATTACTATAAATTTTTTAACTTTTATTATTATTATTATTATTAGCCTAAAAGGCCATGTGAGCTTTTCACATCACTTGGCTTCCGTCATCCAGCGGCTGTAAACTTTTCACATTTTCATCTTCTTCTCTGTAACTGCTGAGCCGGTGTGTACCAAACTTGGCAGGAGTTGTCTATGGGAGGTCCTCTACAAACGATCCTCATTTTGTTCCTGTAGGATGAAAAATATGGGTTTCAGAAGCATTCTTTGATTCTGATTGGTGGATTTTAAAAAATCTTCTCCTCTGAAACTGCCAGGCCAAATGTTTTGAAACTTCACAAATGATGACTGGGCCCCCCTCTACCAATGATCCTCATTCAATGTTGATCGGGTTACAAACATGGCTGCAATTGCAGCTTACAGTTACTATAGAAACCCTATGAGAAATTACATTTTCATCTTCTCTGGAACTACTGAGCTGACATGAATCATACCTGGCAGGGATAGTCTATGGGAGTTCCTCTACAAACGACCCTCATTTTGTTCCCAAGGGTTTGAAAACATGGCTGCCAGAGGCATTTTTTGATTCTGATTGGTGGATTTTGAAACATCTTCTCCTCTGAAACCACAGGGTCAAATGTTTTGAAACTTTGCATGGTTGATGACTGGGGCCCCCTCTACCAATGATCCTCATTTAATGTTGATCGTGTTGCAAACATGGCCACAATTGCAGCTTATAGTTACTATAGAAACCCTATGGGAAATCACATATTTTTATACCACCACCAATGGCACAGACTTAGCTTGTGCAAACCTGATATAATCCAGGGCCAAACACAAATTTTTAACCCCACCAATCCCCCAAATTTGCTAAGAAAACTGAAAAATTCAAGTCCTATATGGCCCCCATACTTTTGCTTACTGCACATGCACAGTAACCAGGAAGGTACCGAAATTGGCACAAGCATCATTCTTTGTTTGGCCCTAAGTCAGTAAACAATGATCTGACATCTGTTCTTTAAATCTTAAACTCCTAAGCTTTTTGGCTGTTTTTTATTGAAATTTTTTATTAAATTTCTTGGGAGTTTAACGTGTATTACAGAATGTTTATTCTGTTTACCCCCATGGTTACGTCATCACCCTAGGGGTGTTGGGTCGTTTTGGTCTTGCATCTTCTATCCGATGTATCATTTTTTCTTCGTATGAAGATCTAGCTTTGCATCTGGTAGCATTCAAATCGGTTACTGACTTTGGGCATTTTTGTGTGCCTGTTGTCTTCTTTCCGGTCTTTTCTATTGACGTTGTTTACATTTGGCAATGCCCTGAACATGTAGTATTTAATATTATAATACTTTGGAATTACTGTAGGATACATTATGATTCTGGTAGTGTAGCTAAAAAAATTTGGATTTTGTCCACACTTAGGCTCTATCGGGATGCCTTTGGGCTCATGATGTTCCCTTTGGGAACTTATGCATTTTCCCCCCAAAATTTTTTAGTAATTTATCTTTACCAAAAAAATTTTAGAAATTTTTTTTTATAATTGTTTCGAAATTAATTTGATTGCTATTATTCATGTATCCTTATCAT
This sequence comes from Pictodentalium vernedei, assembly GCA_031216915.1. Lineage (NCBI taxonomy): Eukaryota > Metazoa > Mollusca > Scaphopoda > Dentaliida > Dentaliidae > Pictodentalium > Pictodentalium vernedei. The sequence goes on along the minus strand of CM062291.1, from coordinate 267,312,751 downwards.
GTATTTTTGTTGTGGAATTTGTAGGAGTGCTCTCGACTCAGTCTTTTGATTGTAATTATGAAAGCTTACTGCTCTAAATGCAAGGCAAGGAAGTCTTCCTCGGATTTACATGCTTGTTGCCTTGCCTGTAGTCAGTGCACTTCTATGGATTTTTGTCCTACTTGTGTACATTGGGATGACAGACTTTGGAGACGGGTGTCGCAATCTGTCGTCTGTGGTGAAGTTCCTATACTGGAGCTCTCACTGCAGGATAATTCGAGTTTTTCAGTTTCTTTTTCAGAGGAACAAGAACATGGTGATGGTATTTTTACACCCATCCAAAGTGTGCTGCCGATATCGTGCTCTAATGAGCAAACAGAACTGGCTGCTAAGGTGCTCCTCAACATTAAACAGGGAATAAGACCTCCTATTCCAGCAGCCAGTTCGACCGGTGAAACGTCCAACTTGATAGTTGGAGCCGTAACACCAGGTGAGTCCGCTGCGGTTGAAGGAAGTGTAGAATTGGGTAGAGCGAGCACCTCAAAAACTAAAGCTCACCCAGCGATGATGGTAAAAGGGAGGAAGCCTGCAAGTTTCTCTTCGGGAAACTTGGCAAGGTCTGATAGACCACGAGCGGGAGAGCCTTCTCTAACCCAGCAACATTTGGGGCCAAATGTTGTTTTGAGAAACTTGCCGGAGTCGGAGCTAACGTCCACACCTGCCACTCGGGACGCCCCATCTAGACTGCATCCGGGGTCGGCTACAGTCACGGCTTCTTCCTCAACTTCAGGAAAACACACACGACCGCACGCTAGCCACCCGACTTCAGATATCCAGGCAGCAAGATGCACCCAGTCTTCACCTGTGAAGTCGGACCATTCGATAGCTAGCGATCCGAGGCTTCATTCATTGGGACATGCGTAGAAGAGATCTACATTGGGATCTTCGTCCCAGGAGCAGCAAGCAGTGTAAATATGGAAGACCGCTGCTCCTCAAGCCTCTGTAACAGACTTGCCGTCGCAGATTACGCAGCTTATCGCAGCTTCTCAGAAAGTGCAAGAGTAGCCTTCCGCAGACTCTGGTGGTGAGTTGTTGGATGGTGCTGGGTCGTTCCGGTCATCTGTATAGGCAGATGTGGTTAAACGAAATTGTCAGCTTAATCAGTCGGATGGTGAAAGGGACAAGGAAGAGGATTACCCTTCCCTTTCGGAACAACATATGTTAGCGATGAATTTCTTTCATCAATACTATCCTGACCTTGTTCCACCTGATCAGCAAGCTGCGATTGCTAGGCAAAAAACGCTGTCGTCTCTAGACAGAGATTTCGTGTGAAGGAAAGATGATGTTCTTTCCTTCCCGGAACAATCTTGGCAAGTGTCGGAGGCCTTCGGCCATGTTAATGATGCCATATTCAAAACCTAGCAAGTGCCAAAAATAAAGGTGGTTTCTTATCTGCATCTTCAATCATTATTTTAAAACAGTTGGAGAAGATGCTCAGAGAGCTCCTCTTCGTTTGGATGAGCAGGCTTGGGATTTAGATATGTTCGTGCCTACATCATTCAATTTATGCTCGGATGTGATGGAATCTTCTATTTCATCTAATAGAGCGATTCTGGATGCTCTGTCCTCCGCAGACCATATCACAAGGGCTATGGTGCAACGTCTGAATGGAAAGGAATTTGAGGATGTTTGTTCCTCGCTAAGAATTCTTTCCAGGGCAGTCATGTATGCCACGTACCCCTCCACCCTGACAGTGGCAAATTTGGAGTTGGTTAGACGTGATGCAGCCCTTGCATCGTCATCAATTATCGATGACAGGGTGAAAAGCTCTCTCTGAGTCGCTCCGATCTCCGGACACACAATATTTGACGACAAGCTTTCGTTAGTTTATGAACAAGCTACCAAAAAAGTTTCCAGTGCACTGCTATTGAAATCTGCATCTCAACAACACGTTTCAGCAGGCCGGAGTAGGCGAGGTCGTTTCACTTCTCAATCATCGAAGGGAACTCTTCGCGAGGGTACAGGAAACCCTCTTACAGTTACTCCGGAGGTCATCAATATAGCGACTGGGAAAAGGGGCACAAGTCTGATCAAGACTATAAGTCAGACGCTCCTAGGCCGACGGGATGAGGTTCTTCGTGGGGAGGACGTAGTTTCTCCTCCCACAAGCCTAGCAAGTCGTACAGGTGATGGTGTAGACCTCTGTTGCTTTCCAGTTGGCGGAAGGTTATCAAACTTAGCGAAAAACTGGATGAAAGTCACGGAAGATCAGTGGGTGAGAAATGTCTCGGCAAGCCTGCGGCTATCATTCCGAGCAAAGCCCCCACTTACAAGATGTCCGCATTGGATAAATCTTTGGAGAATCCTTCCAAAAGAGAGTCTCTCCTTGTGGAGGTATAGGCTCTCTTAATAAAGAAAGCACTAGAGGTCATCGAGAATCAAAATTCTCCAGGTTTTTTTTACAGTCACCTGTTCCTCGTACTGAAGCCAGATGGCTCATTCCGACTGGTAATAGACTTGAGCTGGATAAACAAATTGATCATAGACCCAAAGTTCTATATGGAAACCATTCGGTCAGTAAGAGCGAGCATTCGAGTGGACGACTATGCGGCAAGCATAGATCTAAAGGACGCCTACTTTCATGTCCTGGTACATTCAGAAAGTACCTGTGTTTTGCCGTACAAGAAGAGGTTTAACAGTTCAGGGCAATGTGCTTCGGTCTGAATCTAGCTCCTTGGGCTTTCACTCGAATAATGAACTCGTTAATGTCATATTTCTGAGCTCATTCGGCAGTGGTAACGTCGGTTTACTTTGACGAATTCTTCAGAGATACGGTGACAGAATAATTCTTCAGAACGATGTTCAGAGTTGGCTTCAGTTGTTCCGACGTCTCAGTTTCATAGTAAACGAGAAAAAGTCGGACCTAGCTCCGTCCAAGTCGTTCATTCACTTGGGAAGAGATTCAAGACTCACAACAATCTGGTTTGTCTGCCGTTACCCAGAGCGAAATTAGTCAGTTGTTATGCTCGCTTTTGTCTAAACTCTCCCACTGTGCCTGTGAGGGAGTTTATGTGAATGATGGGGCTGTGCAGAGCGGCTGCGGATCTTATTCCGATGGACCATCTGTGCATGCGTCCCCTCCAGATATTCTTTACTCAGAACTGGAGTGTGAAGACGCATTCGCTCAAAACCAAGATTGTTTTAACGGACCTAGTAAAACAAAAGGTTCAGATTTGGGCGGATTTTCCAGTGGTTGACTCAGGGAGTTCTGCATTAACTACCGGATCCGACCTTCACGATTATGACGGATGCGAGTCTAACGGGCTGGGGTGCATCCCTAAGTCCTGCAGACTTGAAGTGTCGGGGCCTTTAGGACCCTCAGTTCCTGGAAAAGCACATAAACATCAAGGAGATGATGTCTATCTGGCTAGCACTACAACATTGGATTCGTCAAATAGCGAACGTCCATGTTCAGATTCTGTCAGACAACTCGACAGTAGTGGCTTATCTCAAGAACCAGGGAGGCACTCATTCGATTCCGTTATGCGAATTAACAGAGAAGATTCTCCGATTCGCTCTGAGTCATCACGTTCATCTCTCAGTCCGTCATATACCGGGTCGTCTGAACGTACTAGCAGACTCGCTCTCACGAAAAGGTCGCCTGTTACCATCGGAGTGGACTCTCAACAAGCGAGTATTCAGTTAGATCTGCTACCAGTGGGATCTTCCCATGATAGATCTTTTTGCGACACACCTGAACAATCAATTACCGATGTTTGTGTCGCTATGCACAGATCGAGTGTAAACAGTAGATGCTCTATCGATCTCATGGGATGGAATGATAGGATGTGCATATCCTCCTGCTCCATTGATTCAGCAGATTCTGTTAGAAATCAAACAGTCTCACTGCAAAATCCTGCAAGTAGCACCTCTGGATCAATCTTCTCAGGTGTCTGTTATGGGACATTCCCTGGGAGCTTCCTCCTCGAAAGGGCCTTCTACATCAGGGGAAGTCCCGCTCACTGCATCACAACCCGGAAGGTCTCAACCTTCACGTATTTCCATTGTGTGCTCCTTCTTGCACAGAAAACATTTTACAGGACGAGCAGTGGACGCAATTTCTAACTGCAGGAGGACCTCCTCTTTGTCACATTATGCAGCAAAGAGGAGAGTTTTCTTCCGTTGGTGTACAGACCGGTCTGTAGACATCTATAATCTGTCCATTCCACAGATTGCCAATTTCCTGGTCTGCCTGTTTGACGTCCTCAAACTGCAGCCCGTCACAATTAAGAGCTCTAGGTCTATGTTATCAGACACTTATGCTCATCATGATAACTTGGCTATTGGATCAGATTCTTCTTTATCCAAGCTAGTTAGAAATTTCTCTATTAATAGACCTAGAACCCTCAGATTAATTCCTAAATGGAATTTGGCTTGGGTTCTGTTGAAGCTTCAAGAAGCTCCTTTTCAGCCGTTAGACGATGTAGAATTCAAATTCTTGCTCTATAAATCGGCCTTTCTCTTAGCCTTTGCATCTGCCAGAAGAGTGAGTGAACTTCATGCATTATCTGTCGATGATTCCCATTACCGTAGTGTGGGTAATACTGTTACCTCATTACGGAAATGGGATTTTTATACACCCACTTTCGAAGAAAATGGGGTATACTGGATTACATGCGTCCATCCGTCCGTCTGTCTCCGTCCGTGTGTGAGTCCGTCCGAGAATATTCATAACTTAAGTAAATTATTATTTTTTTTTATAATATTTGTTGGTCATAGGTATGCCCACATTAGTTATTTTTTTTTTTTTATTATTTTTTTTTTTATTATTTGTTCACTTAGAAATTGTGTCCGTCCGAGCCAAATTTTGTCTGTTCAGCCTGTATCTTGGGTATCGAATGTTCTATTGCAATGAAATTTGCCATGAACACTGCTTATGGCATAGGCTTTAAAAAAAGTATTCAACGATATTTCTCACATTCTCCTTTTTAGAGTTATCACCCTTATTTGACTTAGAAATTGTAGGAAATAGACATTATTTGTCTGTTCAGCCTGTATCTCAGGTATGGGTTATTGGATTTCAGTGAAATATGGCATGCAGTTTGCCTATGACAAAGGCTTCTGCCTCATTGCATAAAACTTCCAAACACCAAACAATTTACCATACCTTTTGACTTAGAAATTGTTGGAAATTGTTGAAAACTTTCGAGGAAAATGGAAGGGGGGGGGGGAGTATACTGGATTGCGCCCATCCATCTGTGCATCCGTCCGTCAGTCCGTACGAGAATATTCATAAATAATATTTGTTAATCATAGGTATGCCCACACTAGGCGGTACACCATGTGGGGGTATGCACCGGACGGATAAGCAGTCGGAGCCTATTATCATTAAGGCTTTACCATCCTCTGACAACCGTAGACCTTTACTGTGTCCAGAGGAATGCGCATTTATTAACATCAATCAGGTTTTATTAGAAAGGAAAGAAAAAGATTCTTTCTTTCTTTGATTCCTAACAGAAAAGATATATCAGTTCATTCTATCGCTAGATGGATTCAGTTGGCAATACTAATCAGTCTATCTTCGGTTCAACGTTCTGTCAACAAGATTTCCGCGCATGAGGTTAGAGCACTGTCCACTTCTTGGGCTTATTCTAACAGTATAGCCATTACTGATCTTATGAAGGCTGCATAATGGACACAGCCCTCTTCATTTACCAAGTCTTACCTTAGAAATTTAGAGTCCATCTCTGGTGACCATAGATCTTTGGGTCCTCTTTCTGTCGCACAGAATGTCGTCCATTAATAATACATCTCAGTGATGTCTTAGGCAGTCTGCTCGAACACTGATGCCATTCCACTGCCCTCTTCGTTCTAAGGAATTTTCCTTCAGAACAAGGGGAAGGGGGTGTGGGGATGGTTTTTCCCTTATGTTATCTGGCTTTATAGTGAAAAGCAAGGGAATGCCTCCTCCAGAGACAGTAGTCCAGCATCGGTGCTGGGTGGGTTTAATGTGGAGCTTGGTGTGAAGCAATAACTATGTCTCATTTATGTACTGTTTTTAAAGTGTAGCTCACTGTGAAGCATTTGTATATGTTACGTGTCAAACGATCATCTCTATACAATCCTTGGACACTTTTAAATGAGTACAAAGCGTCTCATTCTCTGGACTGGCTTTATAATTGGTTTCCTTCACCGAATTAGCATAACGGGTTATGCTGGCATTAAATGGAGAAATTATATAATTCTCAATTACATTGTTGGTGTTATGTCATTCTCTTTTCTTATAAGAGAAGGACATATGTAATTCCCCTGTCTTCTCCTATTCTTCTGTAGGAGCAATTCTTTATCAAAGTAATTGAGAGATTAGATTTTCCTTCAAGTCCTAGGCCCTCCAGCCTTTTTACGATTCAGCTAAGTCTGGACCATTGGTTGTAGTATAAAAATATGATAAATTTAAAGTAATTTGTATATTTTTAGCTTAACTTGACAAAGTCAAGATAAGCTATTGCCATCACGTGTGCGGAAGTCTGTTCACATTTTTCTTTAGCACAGGCTACACCCCGTAGTTCTTGTCCGATCATCACAGAATTTCATATGCAGGTTTGGGGTCATGTCTAGATGAGAACGTCCCCTTTTGGTCGCGATTGGTCAACCATGAGGGCTGCCTAAGCCCCAAACCCGAAAACCTTTAGCACAGTCTACAGGTTGTATTTATGAAAGGATTTCATTGTAACTTGGTAGGATGCCTCTGTATAATATCTAGATGAGAACGTCCCCTTTTGGTCATGATCTGTCAACCGTGATGGCTGCCCAAGCCCGAAACCCAAAAACTTTTAGCACAGTCTGCAGGTCATATTTAATAATGAGGAATTTCATTGTAACTTGGTAGGATGACTTCGTATGGTGTCTAGATGAGAACTTCCTCATTTGGTCGCGATCTGTCAACCATGACGACTGCCCGAGCCCAAAATCCAAAAACCTTTAGCACAGTCTATAGGTCGTATTTATGGAAGGATTTCATTGTAGCTTGGCAGGTTGACCTCATATAATGTCTAGATGAGAACGACCCCTTTTGGTCATGATTGGTCAACTGTGACGGCTACTGGGGCCCAAAGCCCAAAAAACCTTTAGCACAGTCTACAAGTCGTATTTATGGAGGGATTTCATAGTAACTTGGTAGGATGACTCCAAATAATGTCTAGATGAGAACGACCCCTTTTGGTCATGATTGGTCAACTATGACGGCTTCAGGGGCCCAAATCCCAAAAACCTTTAGCACAGTCTACAGGTCGTATTTATGAAGGGATTTCATTGTAACTTCGTATGATGACTCCAGATAATGCCCAGATGAGAACGTCCCCTTTTGATCATTCAGCCATGACGGCTGCCCGAGTCCAAAACCTGAAAAACTTTTGCACAGACTACAGGTTATATTTATGAAGGGATTTCATTGTAACTTAGTAGGATGACTCAGTATAATGTCTAGAGGAGGACGTCCCCTTTTGGTTGCGATCGGTCAACCGTGATGGCTACACATGCCCGAAGCCCAAAAAACCTTTAGCACAGTCTACAGGCTGTATTTTTGAAGGGATTTCATTGTAACTTGATAGGATGACTCATTTTGGAATAAATTAGCTGTGAGGGCCACATACATTAACTGTGAGGGCCACATTAACCCACCCCTCAATTCTTTAGTACAGTCTACACCTCATCTTATTTTTATTGAAAACATAGCATACAGGGAACAGAAATTAACATATTCCCAATTATCACAATTCTTGTCTTATTTCATAATCCTTTCATAAACATTGAACATTATCCTTTTCATCAAACTCAACACACAGACAAGTTAAGCTACAGTGTCATTGACACTTTCATTTATACTTAACAATGGCCCAGATGGTGATGGCCCTCCCGTGAGTAGGCACTCATACCTCCCCATGGATTATAACATTTAGCAGGCACTATAGAAAGAATGATGCTTGACACCAATTTCGGTACCTTCCTGGTTACCGCTCATGCGCAGTAAGCAAAAGTATGGAGGACCATATAAGACTTGAATTTTTCGGTTTTCTATGCATATTGTGGGGATTGGGGGGGGGGTTCAAAATTTGTGTTTGGCCCTGGATTATTTCGAGTTTGCACCAGCTAAGTCTCCGCCATTGGTAAGTATAAAAAATATACAAATTACCTTAAATTTATCATTTTCATCTTCTTCTCTGGAACATCTGAGCCGACGTGAACCAAACTTCACAGGAATGGTCTGTAGGAAGCCCTCTACTAACGATCCTCTTTTTGTTCCTGTTGGTTGGAAAATATGGCGACCAGAGACATTCTCCGATTCTGAGTGATGGATTTTGCAAAAATCTTTCCCTCTGAAACTACAAAGTCAAATGTTTTGAAACATCACATGATTGAGGACTGGGACACCTACCAATGATTCTCATGTAATGTTGATGTAATGTTGCACATGGCCACAATTGCAGCTCATAGTTACCATGGAAAGCCTATGGGAAATCACATTTTTATATTTAGTTCCAGGTGAGCGATTACAGGCTCTTTGGAGCCTCTAGTTTTTAGCTTATCTTGACAAAGTCAAGCTGAGCTAATCTCATCGCTCTCCGTCCGTCGTCCATCCGTCCATCGTGCATCAGTACCATGTTTTGGTCTTCTCCTCCAAAACCACTCAGCTAATTCAAGTGAAAGTTTGTGTGAGTGATGGTACCGAAGGGGCATTGCAATTTTGTTCAACTCAACATGCCCAGCCCCACAGGGAAGTAGTGGGGGAAAATGCTCCAAAATATTTTTAAAATCTTCTTCTCATGAACCAGTGTGTACAATGACTTGATATTTGTTATGGAGTTTCCTTTTGAGGTGTAGAATCAAGTTTGTTCAAATGAAGTTCGTGACGCAATATTTGGCTTTGTTATGGGAGGGGTAAGATTTTTGGCCCCGCCCAAAATTTGTATATTTTTATACTGTAACCAATGACCCAGACTTAGTTGCTGGTACTAACCTAAAAATATCTAGGGCCAAACACAAATTTTCCCCCCAATCCCCAAAATTTACATGGAAAACCGAAAATCAGAAGTCCTATCTAGCCCTCCATACATTTTACCCTCCGCGCATGCGCAGACGTCAGGAAGTCCCCGAATCTGGCGCCAATAAATTATTCTTTGTTTGGCCCTTGTCAGATAACAACAAACTGATATTTGTGCTTTTAAATCTCAATTAATAATGATGCCAGACAAAAATCAATGGTTAAATTGGTGGATCCAAAGACAGAACTGGATGAAGGTAGGAAGAAACGGTGGTTTGAAACATTCAGGGCTGTAATTTTATATTATTTATGAAAAAATTAGTTCATGTTCCCTAAATTTGGGACATGAACCTGACGTTATCACTGATTGATTATGATCTATCCACTGTTTATTTAGTATTCCTTCCCTGCCTTCCCTTGATCCCCCAGTTAAGCTCCCAAGCTTTTTGGCTTGTTTTAATAAAAAAAATTTATAAAATTTATTGGGAGTTTAACGTTTTATACAGAAAATTATTCTGTACATCCTCAGGGTTATGTCCTCATCCTTAGGGTGTCCGGGCGTTTTGGTCATGCATCTTACATCTAATGTATTGTTTTTTCTTCTGAGGAAGATCTTGCTTTACATCGGATAGTCGTTTGTTTCTGTTACTGACTTCGGACCGTGTTGCCTGGGGTCTTGATTCCGGTGTTTTGTTTACATTACATTACTCTAGGCAGTTTCCTATTTTTGTTTACGAACAACAGTTGTAGGTAACATTAAATATTCTGAGAGTGTGGTAGTTAATTTTACACAGATTTTATAATTTTGTCCACACTTAGGCTTTTTTGAGCTTATCGTTCCCTTTGGGAACTTGGGCTCTTATATTCGGAAAATTTTTTCAAAAATTTTTATTTTATTTTTGAAAGAGTTTTTCTTTTGGATATATTTATTTCATTGATTATATTTAATGTTATCTTATATTATATGTAGATTTGGTGGTGGTACAATGACATATATTAGTATTTAGGTAACTTTTCCTTCCGGAATAACTCTTGGATGATATAGATACAGTACATTATCATTTACTTGAACTTGTTACAGTGATTCAAATGCAGCGAGCAATTATGAGAAACTGCTAGCGTAGTTGGACGCTGACTTCATCTGGGTAAAGAGCAGGGTAATAAGATCTCTTTCCGGTTAAGTCTACACAGGTGTCTCAGGTCTTCGATTATGTAGACGGCACTATATTTAACTTCCTGCGGGAAAAAGTAATTCGGTTTCTTATCTTCTTCCACTGTATTTTTAGTCCCCTACGGAACCGTAAGGGGACTATAGGTTTGCACTCCGTCCGTCCATCTGTCTGTCTATCTGTCTGTCTGTCCGTCTGTCTGTCTGTTTTTTTATGTTACCACCTCTCCCTCCAACATGCTTTAAGCTACACCTTTCATATTTGGTACATGGATGAATGGTTCTGAGGGGATGATGCACGCTCAAAATGTTTTTTTCAAAATCCAAGATGGCAGAATGGCGGCCATTTTTGTTGTGTTTTTTAAGCTTTTTTTCTCTATTTTCATGTTACCACCCCTCCCACCAACATGGTTCACGCTACACTTTGCACATTTGGCACATGGATAGAGGGTTGGGAGGGGATGATGCACATTCAATATTTTTTTTTCAGCATCCAAGATGGCGGCATGGCGGCCATTTTTGTTGTGTTTTTTAAGCTTTTTTCTCTATTTTATGGTTACCACCCCTCCCACCAACATAGTTCAAGCTACACTTTGCATATTTGGCACATGGATAGAGGGTTGGGAGGGGATGATGCACGTTCAAAATTTTTTTTTCAAAATCCAAGATGGCGGCATGGTGGCCATTTTTGTTGTGTTTTTTAAGTTTTTTTCTCTATTTTATGTTACCACCCCTCACTCCAACATGGTTCAAGCTGCACTTTTTATATCTGGCACATGGATAGAGGGTTGTAATGGGATGTTGCACGTTCAATATTTTTTTCAAAAATTTGTCTGTCCGTCCGTCCGTCCATCCATCTGTTTGTCTGTCTGTTTTTATGTTACCACCTCTCCCTCCAACATGCTTTAAGCTACACCTTTCATAATTGGTACATGGATAAATGGTTCTGAGGGGATGATGCATGCTCAAAATTTTTTTTTCAAAATCTAAGATGGCGGAATGGCGGCCATTTTTGTTGTGTTTTTTAAGCTTTTTTTCTCTATTTTCATGTTACCACCCCTCCCACCAACATAGTTCAAGCTACACTTTGCATATTTGGCACATGGATAGAGGGTTGGGAGGGGATGATGCACGTTCAAATTTTTTTTTTTCAAAATTCAAGATGGCGGCCATTTTTGTTGTGTTTTTTAAGCTTTTTTCTCTATTTTATGTTACCACCCCTCACTCCAACATGGTTCAAGCTACACTTTTTATATCTGGCACATGGATAGAGGGTTGTAATGGGATGTTGCACGTTCAATATTTTTTTTCAAAAATTTGTCTGTCCGTCTGTCCGTCCGTCCATCCGTCTGTTTGTCTGTCTGTTTTTATGTTACCACCTTTCCCTCCAACATACTTTAAGCTACACCTTTCATAATTGGTACATGGATAAATGGTTCTGAGGGGATGATGCACGCTCAAAATTTTTTTTTCAAAATCTAAGATGGCGGAATGGCGGCCATTTTTGTTGTGTTTTTTAAGCTTTTTTTCTCTATTTTCATGTCACCACCCCTCCCACCAACATAGTTCAAGCTACACTTTGCATATTTGGCACATGGATAGAGGGTTGGGAGGGGATGATGCACGCTCAATATTTTTTTTTCAAAATCCAAGATGGCGGCATGGCGGCCATTTTTGTTGTGTTTTTTAAGCTTTTTTCTCTATTTTATGTCACCACCCCTCACTCCAACATGGTTCAAGCTACACTTTTTATATCTGGCACATGGATAGAGGGTTGTAATGGGATGTTGCACATTCAATATTTTTTTTCAAAAATTCAAGATGGCGCCATTGCAACCATTTCTGTTGTGTTTTTTAAGCCTTTTTCTCTATTTTATGTTACCACTGCCCCCTCCAACATGGTTCAAGCTGCACTTTTCATATATGGTACATGGATAAAGGGGTTGTGAGGGGATTATGCACGCTCAATATTTTTGTTTAAAATCTAACATCTGTCTGTCTGTCCGTCTGTCTGTCTATCTGTCTGTTTTTATGTTACCACCTCTCCCTCTAATATGCTTCAAGCTACACCTTTCATATTTGGTACATGGATAAATGGTTCTGAGGGGATGATGCACAGTCAATATTTATTTTTCAAAATCCAAGATGGCAGAATGGCGGCCATTTTTGTTGTGTTTTTTAAGCTTTTGCTCTATTTTATGTTACCACCCCTCCTTCCAACATGGTTCAAGCTACGCCTTTCATATATGGTAAATGGATAAAGGGTTGTGAGGGGATTATCCACGCTCAATATATTTTTTCAAAATCCAAGATGCTTATGTACTCTAGTGTCTTCTGTGACAAAAACACCTTATGTCACAAAAGTGCCGTAGGGGACTAATACCACCTCGGTGGTCAAACACTTGTTAATCGTTTGTGATTGTTCACAACGTTTAAAAAACAACAGGGGAAGATGTGGAGAGTTCCTCTGCATTGATTCAGCAGTCTAAGATCCTAGTTTTAGCCTTACCTTCATCATTTAGCTGTTCGCTCGGATGCAATTGAGAAGATAATTTCTTAGAGCGAATTTAGTCTCATGGTCTCATGTACTTTAATTTTAAGTACTGTGACGCATCGTCTATATGGAAGGGATTTTGTGGTTGTTTGTACCTTTTAAAATTCTTTCCAGACCTAGTATTTATATCTCAGTCTTAACTAATGTTAAGTGGGAGTTATTCTGATGCAACGAAGCCTTGTGTCTTCATCTTTGCATTTGACTAGGTGGAAAACTTGCCATCGGTCGCTTTCGTCTTCCAACTCGAGTCTTTATGATAAGAATCAATTCTCGACTCTTTAAGTTGGGGTCTTATGTACCAACACCAGCAGAAAGAGTATGAGAGGTTGTCCTAGACTCAGATCATCTATTAGGACTCATAGCAAAGGTATAGGTATACCTAAGTCTTTGATGGTAAGCTTTCATTATTGTAGGATTAAACTACAAGAAAGCATCTATACTCGACTCTTTAAGTTGGGGTCAAATCGACCACAGCCAACAGAAGAGTAGGAGACTTTGTCCTAGAATCAATTTGCTTATAAGGGCTCATAGCAAAGGTATAGGTATCTCTCCTATATATATTTCTTTAGGATTGTCTATACAGCCACTTGGATAGGGGTTTCTCGTCAGACTGAGTTACTGATCAGACTCCCCTGAGCCAGTGGTTCGAGGCTCATATAGAACTCAGTCTGGCCGATTTTGACTGGAAGTGGATAATTAGGTTATTTATGATTATCTTTCAGTCGAAAAGCGAACGTTCAGCAATTGTAGCGAGTATAGTTATTTAGATCACTTGTTTTGTGAACTAGATAATGTCTCATGGGATTTATGATAGGATTCACGTATCCCACTATTCATTTAGCTGGTTCATCTGTTTCACAGAGCGAATTAACCAGCTGTTTGGCTCGCTTTTATTTGTTATCTGACGCATTAACAGCGATAGTTTTATGCGCCAGATGGAGTTGTGTGGAGCGGCTTGGAATGTTATTTCGATGGGTTGCTTACACACATGTCCACTCCAGTTATTAACTGGAGTGGTAGACGTTTTTCCCTCTTGACCTGTTTTGTTTTAGAGAATCTTTTAACATAAGGTCATGTTTGGGCATATATTACGGTTTTCTCAATTACTTTGGACGTGAGTTCATATATTGCATTACAATCCTGAGTCCGAGGGTCTCTCGATGCAGGGATTTTGGGACCCTCGGTTATTGGAAATCTCATATTCGATGATGTCTCATTGTTTACGATTACATCATCAAATTTTTTTTTCTGTTCATGTATTTATAAACACACATCAGAGTTTATCAGAAGAGAATTATCGCTTTTTTTGTCATTATTTTTCAATAGAGGGGACGTTTATGTTCATTCTATTGTTAAATAAGTCAGTTAGCTATTCGTACTGCTTGGGTTATTTATCTTCCAATTAGCAGGCAATGCTTAAGATTTCAGCGCATAAGTAAGCACTGGCTATATCTTGCGCTTATTCTAACTGTTAGGCTATTACATGATAGGATAGTTACATTTTTGGCGCATTGGAATAATAGTTTCCATTATTTGTGTCGCTAGTATAAGGCTTTTGAGCGCAGACATTGATGCTCAACCGTTTTCATGGGATTGAATGATAGGATATGTGTATCCTTCAATTCATTTGTTTCTGTTGATTTCATTGAGGTTATGGGGTCTGTTATTGAGCATTCGCCAGAAGCTTCCCCATTAGAGGGTTTTCTTCTTTAAGGGAAGTTTTATTCTTCATGTCATTCTCTGCTCTCAGTGGCATTACGGAGTATTTCAGACGTGAAAGAGCTTTATAGTCACTATATTATTGCTGTCTGCAACAGCAATGATTAAGTAATGTGGGTGAGGAGGTTTCGACATATATTCAAATTCCCCCCCTGGGTCGTGTTGGATGACGCCATCATAGGCAGATATGCAGTTCGGTTGCATTTGTTTCCGGTATTTATTTTCTGATTTTGGAGCCGGTTTATCATACCTACCTCCATTTCTATATTCTGGTCTCTATTTTGTCGGTTCTCAAATCGCATATTCTCTCGTGTTTATAGTTGTAGATACCAAACAGTACACGTTGAGAGTGTTTTTTACCGGATTTAATATTACAGAGGCCTCCTGTGAATGATCTTGAAGCGTGTTTTCTCTGCAGAGATTGTTCATCTTATCCCACTTTTGTATGTATATGTTATAATTGATTTCTCACTGATTTCATCGTACCTGTATACGGCGTCTGCAGTGCATATTGTGTAGCGGATAATGTTATTTACCAAAATCATTGCTATAGCCTTGGCTTGTGATGTAGCGGTAAGCTCCATTTATTATTCATGAATTAATTTTTTGAGTGCCTGATCAGGCCTGATCGATATTTATATCGTTTCCGGGTTCTGCTTATTGATTCTAGAGCTCTCCCCTCTTTCTTTTGAAGTTATGTTAAAAAAAAGGGGGGGGGGGGGGGTCATTTTGTCCACTTCTCTGCCTTATGGGGTATTTAATTATTGAGGAAGCTGTTTTGTCCATACTATGTTCGGCTATCAGCTGCATTATTACTGTGTGGCGTAGGTTTATGGGAAATTTTATCTCATTCTCAGTATGCCATAATAATTTTGAGGGCCTAGTCCGTACTAGTCTCAAAATTGGTTTATTTGTTACATCCTAATTAACATTATTTTAGGCTTAGATGTAGGATTTACATAATTGGGATCCATATTAGGATATGTCTCTTCTATTATAGTATTAAGAGACATACATGTAAATTCTAATTTCTTCATCATGGATTGAAGGATTTGATCTATGTTGATCTACTATTTCGGAAGTTCTACGATTCAGCCAAGTCTGGGTCATTGATTACAATATAAAAATATGAAAACATTTATAGTAATTTATATATTGTTTATACTTACCAATGAACCAGACGGGAATGGCCCTCCCATGAGTGGGCAGTACTGGGCACTCATACCTCCCTGCTGAATTATTATAATCTTTTTTTCTACAAAGAATGATTTATTGGCGCCAGATTCGGTGACTTCCTGACATCTGCGCATGCGCGGAGGGTAAAATGTATGGAGGGCTAGATAATACTTCTAATTTTCGGTTTTGCATGCAAATTTTGAGGATTGGGGGGCAAAATTTGTGTTTGGCCCTAGATATTTTTGGGTTAGCACCAGCAACTAAGTCTGGGTCATTGGTAAGTATAAAAAAAATATAAATTACTATAAATTTTTTCATTTTTTGAACCAATGGTCCAGTTTGAACCAAATTTGGTATGTGGTATTATTGGGTCATAAGTACTTGACTCATGCAAAAAAAAAAATCCTGCATCCTCATGGGAACCCTGGGAGCTAAAAATAGAAATATTTTCAGACGCCTATATTTCCAAAACCACACAGAACAGAGAGCTATTATTTGGTATGAAGCATCCTTAGGACCAGTAGAACTGAATGATAAAAAAAAAATTGCCAACGGTTATGTTAGGGTGTTTTGTAATGGGCATCGAAAAAATGCTGAGTCAGCATATTTGCAAAAATTTAAAAAAAACTTTTCTCTAGAATCAATCATCAGAATCTTTTGATATTCTGTATACAGCATTCATAGGGGGGTCAGATACAAGTTTGTTAAAATAAAGCTCCTTGGTTCATATTTGTGGTCAATACAGGAGCCCAAATTTTTAACTTAGGGTAATATGGGGAATATTCTTTAAAAATCTTCTTCTTCAGAACCACCAGTCAGAATCTTTTAATGTTTGGTATACATCATTGTTATGAGGGTCAGATTCAAGATTGTGCAAACCAAGTCCCTAGGTTAATATTTGGGCTTCCAATGGAAGCCCAAATTTGAACTTTGTTCAATATGGGGGATAATTTTTAAAAATGTTCTTCAGATCCACCAGTCAGAATGCTTTCATATTTGGTATGCAACATCTATAGGGGGGGGGGGGGGGGGGGGGGGGGGGGGGGGGGGTCAGATTCAAGTTTGTTCACATCAGATCCCTAGGTATATATTTGGGCACTCTGTGGTAGCCCAAATCTTTTTTTAGTGCACTATGAGGAAATATCTTTAAAAATCTTCTTCAGATCCACCAGTCGGAATTCTTTCATATTTAGTATACAGCATCTCTAGGGGGTCAGATTCAGGTTTGTTCAATTTGAGTGACTGGGCTAATATTTGGGCTCCATATGGGAAGCTGAAATTTAACTTAGTACAATATGAGGGAATTTCGGCAAAAATCTTCTTCAGATCCACTGGTCAGAATGCTTTCATATTTAGTATACAACACCTCTGGGGGTGGGGGGGGGGGGGGGGGGGGGGGGGGGTCAGATTCAAGTTTGTTCAAATCGGATCAGTAGGTTAATATTTGGGCTCGCTATGGTAGCCCAAATTTTAACTTAGTGCAATATGAAGAAATTTCTTTAAAATTTCTCTTCTTCAGATCCAACAGTCAGAATGCTTTCATATTTGGTACACAACATCTCAAATCGAGAGTCTGGGTTAATATTTGGGCTCCCTATGGGAGCCAGAATTGGCCATGTTGCTGAAGAATTAAAAATTTTGTATTCAGTACCCTCTAGAGGTGTGTAACTAAGATTAATCTACATAGGTTGTATCATGGGGCTTCATAGGGGAGCTCTACATTTTACATTATGATCAACTGAAGGCATGATGCCCGGATTATTTTTGTCACTCCTGAGGGACTCGAGGATTGACAGTGTATCCTATGGATATGTAAAAGGCAGCTGAAATTTTGTTCATTTAAACCTGTTTTCTTTACATTAATGGGGAAGTGGCATTCTCCAATAAGCTGTAACAAAACAACCATTGATGGATTTTTTTGATACAAAAATTCTAATTACCAAGCTTAATCTAGTACTTTATAGGTGATGCGCCTGCCACTGCATACCCACAGAGTACTCATACAGGATTTGTATAATTCAAATTGTAAGGTCATTTACAGTGTGGTGTGGTGAATTGTAGTTGTTGATAACCGTTTTATGAAGTTGATTCTGTTATCATATTGGGTGTTCCTCAATTCTCATTCTGAGAATGGGATAAACATATACCTGACACTAAAGGAATAGACCAAAAAATGCTGCCCTATTAGTACCATCACTAAGAAGACTAGAACTGTTTGAACTGGTCTGGTAACAGATTTGAATCTTCTTTCAAGTCCACACCTCCATCTAACTATTCAAGGTAATTTAACTATTGTGTGGAAAACATGCGCATGATTGCAAGTAGGATCACCTGTTTGAAGAAGACTGAAATTGTTAGTGTCAGGAATTTGACCTAAAGATGTTTTTTTGATAATTACTGTTTTCTTTACCTTAGGACTCGGAAGGTGACACTCCATTGCATGATGCCATCAGCAAAAAACGAGATGACATGATACAGTTACTACTGGAACACCATGGTGACATAACAATTGCCAATAACAATGGTTTCAATGCTTTGCATCATGCAGCACTGAGGGGCAATCCAAGGTCAGTGCAATTTACTTTTTCCTTCTTAACTCATTACCTAATGCAGGTTACTATTTCTTTTAACCCTTAACCCTTAAGGGCCTGGACAATTGTTCTGAATTCACACCTGACCAAAGCATTTACATGCCCAGTGGCTTAACAGTGATTTCCAGTCATGTCTTGGCTAGAAACCACGGCCTATGTGATTTGTCTGTTGTCAGCAGAACCTACTCATGATGGCATGTTAGGGCATCTGTTCTGAGGTCCTAAATGTCAGAAATAGGCCTTTAAGGGTTAAAAGCATGAATATTTTCCATACTTTTTTGCAACATTCATTATGACAGTTTGTTTTGCAGGGCCTAAAATTTAGGCGAGAATCAGAATCAGTTCTTGTAAGGAAAAACAATGAGAATCAACTTTGATTCTCGCGAAATGTTCATTTGATTCTTGTCAACGATTCTTAAGTGTCCTAAAACCTGGAGAAATCTACTTACTCTTTACCCTCTTATAATAAGGTAACACTTAGACTTAGCTGTAGTGTCTAGTGAAGTCTTGACTGCCTATACAAGCAGGCAAGACGTAACAAGAAACCACAGCCAAGGTTCTGTAACTTCAATCTAAGGAAGTGGGAAGTGCAAAGTGACCAAAGTTAGAAATAGGCATTTAACAGGCCTTAAAATTCAATGTGAATCACTGAATAGATTCACACAGTAATTCATGCAAACAGCCAAGACACAAATCAACAGTGATTTGCACTGTGTATCTGTTGATTCACAGACACAATGAATCATGTGGGTGATGATTTTATAGTTTGGCCTACTTAGTATTGCTGTTTGAACACAAGAAACAAACAGGTATTGACACTGCCACAGCGCAATGTTCAATACCTACATAAATTAATCTCTTTCTGTAACTCTATGAATAACCAGTTCTGTTAGTTGATGCCCCAATCAAGTGCTCACATGCAAAAAATTCAAGGTGAAGCCATGATCTCTTTGGGAGTCCTTCGCTGGGCTTAGAATATCCTGTGCAATTTTTTTTTTCTTTCAAATCCCATACTCATGTCCTGAATATTGCGAACTAAGGAAAGTGCAGGAGGACAATTTGAATAGCGGACAATATGGGTGTTTTTTAAACAATGTACGCATTAAAAGAAAGACCAGAAATTAGATATCTTCAAATTAAATTTCTGAAGGATGTTTTCTAAAAATTATCATTAATGAGTGTGTTCTGCTAGCTATCAGAACCAACAACAATGTCGAAGGTGATTATCTTTACCATTAAAATACATTTTTCCAACCAGTTTTATGTGATTTATCAAAATTTATCAATGATGGCTAAGATATTTAATTGGATGAACCGGCCCACACAAATTGTATGGGTGGTATTTTTGACTTGGGTCGAAATATCCTGGAGGAACTGTTCTTGGCCATTTTGGGTTGAAATGTATCATCCTGCCCCTCTCCAAATAAAAACATACTGCATTTTTGTTTTCTGGCTACATCACATTCTGTATCAAAAGCCACATTTCAAGAAAGCATTGCATGAACACAACATTGATTAAAATATTAATTTTATTATCAGAAAGGTTTGTGACATATTTGATCCCCCTGGTGGTCATAATAAAGCCTTTCTGAATTATACTGTACTATATGTAATCTGACAATATCCGTATAAATTACACTTGTGGTATACTCATTCTAGAGCTGAAACGGTTAACCAATTAATCGATTAATCAATGATCAACATCTTGATCGATTCAAATAGTAATTGCTTGATTAACCGTTACTTTTGAACTACTGTATTATATGGGTCAACAAAGGAACAAACTTGCTCCAAAGCAGGCTTACATTGTCACACTGACTCACATCAAATATATGAGACAGAGTAAAGCATACAATTTACTTGCTGACATACTTGTTTACTTGCATGATCATCATACTGTATCAGTAGCTGGAAATGGTCATTCTTAACCCCTTTACCCATTGCGGGTAGCAGACAATACTTGCAAAATAAATTCATGAATTACTAAAAATTTTCAATTTTTGTCCCAAAAGCTCAGCTTATGACCCCTCATTGGAACGAGCTCAAGGAACTCGTTCCAATGAGGGGTCATAAGCTTTTTTTTAAGACAAAAATTGAAAACACAATAAATTTGAATGGAGACTTTTGTATATAGGCCTAGTCGGTTTTGTTTGTTACGTTGGGTAAAGGGTCCATGCTATAAATCATCAATGGTATGGTCGTGTGATTAATAGGTTAACCAAGGTCAATCTACATGATTAATCGATCAAGAAAACCCCTAACCATTTCATTTCTAAATCATTCAGCCCTCCACATCTGTATCTCGTCCTTTTTTAGCTCAACTTTGGCGAAGCCAAATTTGAGCTATTGTCATGGCCCGTCGTCCGTCTGTCTGTCCATCCATCCGTCCTTCTGTCCATCTGTCCGTACGTCAACAATTGGCTACGGCCCGGGCTAGAGGTCGTATTTATGAACCGATCTTTACGAAACTTCTTGTGTACCTTTGTTATGACCCTGGGACGGGAACGAGTGTTTTTAGGTGTGGTCCGAAATTCAAGATGGCTGCCAGCGGCCATTTTGTACCGATGATGCAAAAATCAGTTTTTTGTACAGAACTTCCATATGAAAGCTCTGATTTGAATAATGTTTTGTATGAATGTTTAGTACCATGGGATACATCACATATAATACAGGTTTTTTTCTCGTGCGTAAATTATGCAAATTAGACTAACTTTGATGTTTTTGGTGTTACTTTCAGCACTGTATGTGCAAATGCCAATACGGCTAGGGCTAGTGGCCGTATTTATTAACCGATCTTTTCGAAACTCCTTGGGTACCTTTGTTATCACCGTGGGACGAGAACGAGTGTTTTGGGGTCCGGTCCGAAATTCAAGATGGCCGATGTCAGCCATTTTGTACATAATTTGATGCAATCAGATTTTTGCACAGAACTTCCATATGAAAGTGCTGATTTGAATAATTTTTTGTGTGATTGTTTAGTAGCATGGGATACATCATTTTTTCTCGTGCAGAAATTATGCAAATTAGATGAACTTTGATTTTTTCAGTGCTACTTACACACAGAAGTACACATGTCAATACGGCTCGGGCTAGAGTCTGTATTTATGAACCGATTTTCACGAAACGTCTTGGGTACCTTTGTTATCACCTTGGGACGAGAACGAGTGTTTATGGGTGCGGTCCAAAATTCAAGATGGCTGTCAGTGGCCATTTTGTACCGAAATTAGGTCTAATCAGTTTTTTGTACACAACTTCTATATGGCTCAGGCTAGAGGCCGTATTTATGAATCGATCTTTACGAAACTTCTTGGGTACCTTTGTTATCACTGTGGGATGAGAACGAGTGTTTTTGGGTGTGGTCCGAAATTCAAGATGGCCACCAGCAGCCATTTTGTACCGAAATTAGTGCAATCAGTCTTTTGTACAGAACTTCTGTATGAAAGTTCTGATTTGAATAAATTTTTGTATGAATGTTTAGTAACATGGAATACATCACATATAGTACGGGTTTTTTTCTCGTGCAGAAATTATGCAAATTAGACTAACTTTGATGTTTTTTGGTGTTACTTTCAGCACTGTAAGTGCAAATGCCAATACGGCTCGGGCCGTATTTATGAACCAATCTTTACGAAACTCCTTGGGTACCTTTGTTATCACCGTGGGACGAGAACGAGTGTTTTTGGGTCCAGTCCGAAATTCAAGATGGCCGATGGCAGCCATTTTGTCAAAATTTGGTGCAATCAGATTTTTGCACAGAACTTCCAAATGAAAGCGCTGATTTGAATAATTTTTTGTGTGAATGTTTAGTACCTTGGGATACATCACATATAATACGGGGTTTTTTCTCGTGCAGAAATTATGCAAATTAGATGAACTTTGATTTTTTCAGTGCTACTTGCACACAGTAAGTACACATGTCCAAACGGCTCAGGCTAGAGTCTGTATTTATGAACCGATCTTCAAAAAACTTCTTGGGTACCTTTGTTATCACCTTGGGACGAGAATGAGTGTTTATGGGTGCGGTCCAAAATTCAAGATGGCTGCCAGTGGCCATTTTGTACCAAAATTAGGTCCAATCAGTTTTTTTGTCACAACTTCTACACAGCTCACATTTGTGAACTGATCTTCACGAAACTTCTTGGGTACCTTTGTTTTCACCTTGGGACAGGAATGATTGTGTTTTGGGGTGCCTTTGTTATCACTGTGCTATGAGAACAAATATTTTGGGGTTCAGTCAGACCCACTCTGGGACTCAAAAGATTTTTTTCTAGTTTAGCATCTGACTGTCACCCACCTTTACAATACTTTACCTATACATTTGTTACAGGCAATGGTCAGTATTTATGTACAGATCGTTACAATACTTTATATGTACCTTTGTTATCAGGTCATTACCTAGATGTTTGTCATTGCTGTGTCACATACTATACATGTACATGTCTTTGTCTTGACAAGTTGAGCTACAGTGTCATTGACACTTTCATTTAAAAAATGTTTCTTTGACAAGTCTGGTATAGTGCATGTGAGTAGATTTTTCTTTGGAATCAGATATACATGTACCTGTGTGCTCTTTACACAAATACCAAATATCAAGCACTAGAAATGTAGGATTCTCATTTACTGAAAACACAGGCTTGGCAATTTCAGGAGAGCGATTTTTAAGCTCTCCTTACTGCCCTCCTGAAAGAATTAAGGAGAGCGAAAAATTGCCCTCCTAAATATTTTGGTCTGGGATGATTCTGAGATAACATGTATTATGTTCACATTAAATTTCTGTTGTAAAGCAAAAATGTAATTTAACTTCGAAGTCACATAACATCACGTAACTTCATTTTGAAAGTGGTTTAGTGGTAAAAGGTAATGGCTGCAACTGTGTTTGGGTATGTACTTTGTACATACCCAAACACAGTTGCAATCATTTGAATCAAAATGGGTCACAGCAATATTTTTTTTTCTGTTGGTTTCAACAACTGACATCACAGTTTGACGGGTAATTATTTAAGGAATATTGACACTACCGGGTATAATATACTACCATTACTACTATCCTGTCACTTGAAGCACATGCACCAGGATGTGACTGTAGATTCAAGCAGACCTGTTGTCCAAGAAAGTCATACACCTACCACTACCACCTTCAACCCATCCCCCCCCCCCCCCCCCAAACTTGGACACACACACAGGTGTTGTCAAGTGTGTGTTCGGTTGTTGAGTGAGACATCTAGATATCTAAGAGATTTCGCTTTACCTTAGTAAAGTTAATAAAATCACTGATGTAATAAGTCTGTTGCTTTCAGTTTCAATGAGTTTGTTCAACTGGTGTAAAGCTAATTGCTCTCCTAAGCTGATTGAGGAGAGCGATTTTTTGCCCTCCTGCATTTTTCAGAATGCCAGGCCTGAAAACGTGAACTCATTACCTGATAATAAAGAAGACTTGAAAGGTATGAAGAGCTTTTATTTTATTTTCTATTTTGTATACTTCTTGTCAAAATATGGCATGAAATATGAATAGAAAACTTAACTTTGCTTTAAAGTGCCAAAAAACCTGTCTGCAAACACCTCATTTTAAAATTCTGAAATTACCCACTCCTTTGAGCATTCAGTTCATTTTGATTCGCATAGACATATTACATGTATGTTCCTTGGGGAAGCACACATTTTCACACCCATAATTTTTAAATTTGCAATAATTTTCAAATGAATTATGTCCTCTTAAATTTTTATTTGTTACTGTTTTTTATATGAAATTCTTGTGTGTGCAGTCTCTCCAAGGCATAGAGTACAGTCGCCATTGGCAGTGATGTCCACACATGCATTTACCAGGTAATAAAAATCATCTACTAAATTTTAATTAATAAAGCAACGGTTTGTACCTGGTGCTTCATTAATTATCCCCGCATTTTAAAAAATGTGGGGATATTGTTGTGATCTCTGTCTGTACGTCCGGTTTTGTAATTCGAAATGCTGTAACTTTCTACAGTTATTCAATAGGGTCTGTGCAATCCAAAAATACCACGTTTAAAGTTTTGCGGCACCAGGTGGCTTCTGTGGAGTCACTTGAAAAATGCGCTAATTTTTCACTTTTCTTTCGAATAATCCCAACCTATGTAATTCAGAGTTCTATAACTGCACTAGGGTGTTGCTAAATGATCTGTAGATGTGCACGAAGGTTTCAGATTTTTTCAGGTTCCACGTGGCTGTGACACCGTTGCCACTTTCGTGTTTTCTTAGACCGTTCCGGCGAAAGGCTCCTAGGGTATGTAATTCCAAATGCTAAAACCATTCTCAAATGTTGCAGTAGGGTCTGTAGATGCACACGAAGGTTTTGGATTTTGCAGGTGCCAATTGGCTGTACCACTGTTGCCACTTTCATGTTTTCTTTGACTTTTTCCGACGAAAGGCTCCTAGAGTATGTAATTCGAAATGCTAAAAGCATGCTCAGATGTTGCAGTAGGGTCTGTAGATGCGCATGAAGGTTTCGTATTTTTTGGGTGCCACATGGCTGTGCTATGGTTTCCACTTTCGTGTTTTCTTAGACTGTTTCCAGCGAAAGGCTCCTAGGGTATGTAATTTGAAATGCAAAAGCCATGCTCAAATGTTGCAGTGGGGTCTGTAGATGCACACGAAGGTTTCGGATTTTTCAGCTGCCATGTGGCTGTGCCACCGTTGCCACTTTTGTGTTTTCTTAGACCCTTTCTGGTGAAAGGCTCCTAGCGTATGTAATTCGAAATGCTAAAACCATGCTCAAATGTTGCAGTGTTATCTGTAGATGCGCACAAAGGTTTAGGATTTTTCAGCTGCCAAGTGGCTTTGCCACCGTTGCCACTTTCGCGTTTTCTTAGACCGTTTCCGACGAACGGCTCCTAGGGTATGTAATTCAAAATCCTAAAACCATTCTCAAATGTTGCAGTAGGGTCTGTAGATGCGCACGAAGGTTTTGGATTTGTGGGGTGCCACGTGGCTGTGCCACCGTTGCTACTTTCGTGTTTTCTTAGACCGTTTCCAGCGAAAGGCTCCTAGGGTATGTAATTCAAAATCCTAAAACCATGCTCAAATGCTGCGGTAGGGTCTGTAGATGCGCACGAAGGTTTCGGATTTTGTGCCACCGTTGCCACTTTTGTGTTTTCTTAGACCGTTTCCAGCGAAAGGCTCTTAGGGTATGTAATTCGAAACGCTAAAACCATGCTCAAATGTTGCAGTAGGATCTAGGTGTGCACAAAGGTTTCGGATTTTGCAGGTGCGACGTGGCTGTGCCACTGTTGCCACTTTCATGTTTCCGACGAAAGGCTCCTAGAGTATGTACTTCGAAATGCTAAAAGCATGCTCAGATGTTGCAGTAGGGTCTGTAGATGTGCATGAAGGTTTTGTATTTCTTGGGTGCCACGTGGCTGTGCTACTGTTGCCACTTTCGTGTTTTCTTAGACCGTTTCCAGGGAAAGGCTCCTAGGGCATGTAATTCGAAACACTAAAACCATGCTCAAATGTTGCAGTGGGGTCTGTAGATGTGCACAAAGGTTTCAGATTTTTAGCTCATCTTGACAAAGTCAAGCTGAGCTAATCTAATCACTTCCCGTCTGTCGTTCGTCGTCTGTCAACACCATGTTTTGGTCTTCTCCTCCAAAGCCACTGGGCCAATTCAAGTGAAAGTTTGTGTGAGTGATGGTCCCAAAGGGGCATTTCATTTTTGTTCAACTCAGTATGCCCAGCCCCATAGGGAGGGAGTGGGGGAAAATGCTCCAAAATATTTAAAAAATCTTCTTCTCAAGAACCAGTGTGTACAATGACTTGATATTTGCTATGGAGCTTCCATATGAGGTGTAGAATCAAGTTTGTTCAAACGAAGTTCAAAAAGTAATATTTGGCTTTGTAATAGGAGGGGTAAGATTTTTGGCCCCGCCCAAAATTTCTATTTTCTGAACCGATGGTCCGGTATGAACCAAGTTTGGTTTGTGGTAGTATTGGGTCATAAGTACTTGACCCATGCAAAAAAAAAAAATTCCCGCATCCCCATGGGACCCCTGGGAGCTAAAAATAGAAATATTTTCAAATGCCCATATTTCCCAAACCCCACGGAACAGAGAGCTTTTATTTGGTATGAAGTATTCTTATGACCAGTAGAATTGAATGGTAAAAAAAAATTGCCATCGGTTATGTTAGGGTGTTTTGTAATGGGCATTGAAAAAATGCTGAGTCAGCATATTTGCAAAAATTAAAAAAAATCTTTTCTCCAGAACCAATCATCAGAATCTTTTGATATTTGGTATACAGCATTCATTGGGGGGGGGGGGGGCTCATTGGTTCATATTTAGGCTCTCTACAGGAGCCCGAAGTTTTAACATAGGGTAATATGGGGAATATTCTTTAAAAATCTTCTTCTTCTTCAGAACCACCAGTCAGAATCTTTTAATATTTGGTATACATCATTGTTATGAGGGTCAGATTCTAGATTGTTCAAACCAAGTCCCTAGGTTAATATTTGGGCTTCCTACGGAAGCCCAAATTTTATCTTTGTTCAATATGGAGGGTAATTTAAAAAAATCTTCTTCTTCAGATCCATCAGTCAGAATGCTTTGATATTTGGTATGCAACATCTCTATGGGGGTCAGATTCAAGTTTGTTCAAATCAAATCCCTAGGTATATATTTGGGCTCACTATGGTAGCCCAAATTTTTACTTAGTGCAATATGAGAAAATTTCTTAAAAATCTTCTTCTTCAGATCCACCACTCGGAATGCTTTTATATTTGGTATACAACATCTCTAGGGGGGTCAGATTCCAGGTTGTTCAATTCAAGTGCCTAGGTTAATATTTGGGCTCCATATGGGAAGCTGAAATTAACTTAGTACAATATGAGGGAATTTCTTCAAAAATCTTCGTCTTCAGATTCACTTGTCAGAATGCTTTCACATTTGGTATACAACATCTCTAGGGGGGTCAGATTCAAGTTTGTTCAAATCGGATCCATAGGTCAATATTTGGGCTCGCTATGGTAGCGCAAATTTGAACTTAGTGCAATTCAAAGAAATTTCTTTACAGTTTCTCTTCTTCAGATCCAACAGTCAGAATGCTTTCATATTCGGTACACAACATCTCTAGGGAAGTCAGATTTAACTGTGTTCAAATCAAGAGCCTGGGTTAATATTTGGGCTCTCTATGGGAGCCGGAATTGGCCATTTTGCTGAGGAATTAAACATTTTGTATTCAGTACCCTCTAGAGGTACTAAGATTAATCCACATAAGTTGTATCAAGGGGCTTCATAGGGGAGATCTACATTTTACTTATGATCAACTGAAGAAAAGGCATGATGCCCAGATTATTTTTGTCACTCCTGAGGGACTCAAGGATTGACAGTGTAGCCTATGGAGATGGCTTGCTTAATGTAGACTCATTCTTGGACTCTGTTTAAATTGTGTTCTGTACAAGATGAGCGCTTCAGGCCCCGTGGAGCCTCTTGTTCAGCTGCCACGTAGCTGTGCCACCGTTGCCACTTTCGTGTTTTCTTAGACCCTTTCTGGCGAAAGGCTCCTAGGGTATCTAATTTGAAACGCTAAAACCATGCTTAAATGTTGCAATGGGGTCTGTAGATGCACGCGAAGGTTTTGGATTTTTCAGCTGCTACGTGGCTGTGCCACCGTTGCCACTTTCGTGTTTTCTTAGACCGTTTCCAGCGAAAGGCTCCTAGGGTATGTAATTCAAAATCCTAAAACCATGCTCAAATGCTGCAGTAGGGTCTGTAGATGCGCACAAAGGTTTCAGATTTTCCAGGTACCACGTGGCTGTGCCACCATTGCCTCTTTCATGTTTTCTTAGACCGTTTCCGGCAAATGGCTCCTACAGTATGTATTTCGAAATGGTAAAACTATGCTCAAATGTTGCAGTGGGGTCTGTAGATGTGTACGAAGATTTCAGATTTTTCAGGTGCCATGTGGCTGTGCCACCATTGCCACTTTCATGTTTTCTTAGGCCGTTTCCGGCGAAAGGCTCCTTGAGTATGTAATTCGAAACGCTAAAACCATGCTCAGATGTTGCAGTAGAGTCTGTAAATGTGCATGAAGGTTTCGGATTTTTTGGGTGCAATGTGGCTGTGCCACCATTGCCACTTTTGTGTTTTCTTAGACCGTTTCCGGTGAAAGGCTCCTAGGGTATGTAATTCTAAATGCTAAACGCATGCTCAAATGTTGCAGTAGGGTCTGTAGATGCGTACAAAGGTTTCAGATTTTGCAGGTGCCATGTGGCGGTGCCACCGTTTTGTTTTCGTGTTTTCTTAGACCGTTTCCGGCGAAAAGCTCCTAGAGTATGTAATTTGAAATGCTAAATCTATGCTCAGATGTTGCAGTAGGGCCTGTAGATGTGCACGAAGGTTTTGGATTTTTCGGGTGCCACATGGCTTTGCCACCATTGCCATTTTCGTGTTTTCTTAGACCGTTTCCGACGAAAGGCTCCCAGGGTACATGTATGTAATTCGAAATGCTAAAACCATGCTCAAATGTTGCAGTGGAGTCTGTAGAATGCACATGAAGCTGTGTCATCTGTGCCACTCAATATAATTTTAGTGTGTCATATAATATATTTCATCTTTGTATCAAGCATTCATACAAAGTCGAGGATGCAAATGCAGGGATACACCATAGTGTGCTTTGCACACAAGTGACACCATCTAGTTAAATTTTTGATGATTATTCCTATTATTAGTGTTTGAAAACTAATATTATTGCATCCTTGGGAACATTGCCCACCCGTGAAAGTGACCAGTCCATGAACTAATTTTGATGAAGCTTCTCATCCATGATCACTTGCAAGTGGACATACACATACTTTTCAGTTATCAGCTGAATAATCTCGTGAATTCATATTTATCATTAATTTCTGTATGAAATTCTTGTGTGTGCAACTTTTACAAGGTTGATGAAGGATTGTAATGAAATTTCTCAAATTTGATCATTAGCAGACATGTACACATATTTCCAAATTTCGTAGCTGCATCAGTTTGAAATTGAATTTTAAAATTATCTCCCCTTGATTTATTTTTGCTTTTGATATGACATTCATATGTGCACAACCAATTCCAATGAAACTTCTCATACATGTTCACTAGTTAGTCGACATGCACATACTTTCTAATTTTTAGTTGCAAAAGTTTTTAAATGAATTATCTCCTCTTAAACTTATTATTGATTTCAAGTATCAAATACCTCCCCTCCCCAACCTCCTCCTGAATCAAGTGTATGCAAGGGTATTAATGACATTAAGATAGTAATTGTAGTCAGACCTTTAGATCAGTCTAATTTGGGCACAACGGCAAATATGGATGTGGCCTGCATGGTTGGAGAAAAAGCACCAGTATTTTCTTCTTCTTGGCATCGGTTTTAGGTCCCTATCTTAAAATGATAGTTTACAACCCCTTGTTTTTGGTCTTCACCATTATCACTTGCTCCCACCACACTTTGACATAAGTTTACTCAACTAACTCGAGAAGGCTTCTTAGTTTCCCAGCGTCGAGCCAAAGGCCTATTTGAATGTCAGCTAATTACACATGGCATTTACTGAAAAATACCTCAAACATGAATATTATAGATCTCAAGCTTTAAGTGCATGATCATACAGAATTCGTCACAGAAAAGCAATCGGCGTCGACAGTGTTGTATACGAGACTGTCATTGCTGATTGCTTTTCTGTGGCGAACTCTGTGGGTTTTTTAAAAACTTATTTATCTACTGCACTGTTTGATTCAAAGGTAAGCTCTAAAATATATTACAAGCATCGGGGAAACCTGGCCAAACTATATATTGTCGAAACACTGCAAAATTGTGGAAAAAGTTTCAAACTCCGCATAATTTGGGCACAATTACCTTTTTTGGGCACAGCGTTTACCGTCGTTAGGAAGAATTTAAAGGCCTGGTTGTAGTATTAGTTTTTATGTTTACCCATACTATGTATGGTACACGTAATGCCATCATCCGGGGTGGACCTCCATTGTTCGTCCATCCTTTGTCTGTCTGTCCATCCGTCCATCTGTCCGTCCATCCATCTGTCCGGGCTTAGCAGAGGTACATTGTGGGGTTTACAATTTAGAGTCAGTGGTAGTTGGGTTGGGTTAGTACAGTGGCCACTTGTGGGGTTATTTTTTGCACTGTGGGGTTAATTTTTTGACCTTGTAGGGTTAGGGTTTAACATGGGAAAAACCCCACAAGTAAGAACGTGTAAGAACGTCTGTCCATCCGTCTGGCATCCGTATCCATTTCTTTGGCATTCGATAACTTGAAAAATATTGCTTGGATTGTCAAGTTACTTTATATTTGTGTTCAGGTTACTGATGTGCCGAGCTGTATAGTTTTTGGTATAAATCTGTTAATTTGATCCTGAGATATTAATTCTTTGTCCTTCAAATTGAGAATTCTTCTAATCCCTTTGGCATGAGATAACTCAAAAAAATCAATCCAATTGTCATGTTAATTTATGTATATCTTCAGGTTACTGATGTTCCGAGCTGTATGGTTTTTGGTGTAAATCTGTTATTTTGATCCTGAGATATTAACCCTTTATCCATCAAATTGAAAATTCCTCCAATCCCTTTGGCATTCGATAACTTGAAAAATATTGCTTGGATTGTCAAGTTACTTTATATCTGTGTTCAGGTTACTGATGTGCTGAGCTGTATAGTTTTTGGTGTAAATCTGATAATTTAATCCTGAGATATTAACCCTTTATCCTTCAAATTGAAAATTCCTCCAATCCCTTTGGCATTCGATAACTTGAAAAATATTGCTTGGATTGTCAAGTTACTTTATATTTGTGTTCAGGTTACTGATGTGCTGAGCTGTATAGTTTTTTGGTGTAAATCTGATAATTTGATCCTGAGATATTAACCATTTATCCTTCAAATTGAAAATTCCTCCAATCCCTTTGGCATTCGATAACTTGAAAAATATTGCTTGGATTGTCAAGTTACTTTATATTTGTGTTCAGGTTACTGATGTGCTGAGCTGTATAGTTTTTGGTGTAAATCTGATAATTTGATCCTGAGATATTAACCCTTTATCCTTCAAATTGAAAATTCCTCCAATCCCTTTGGCATTCGATAACTTCAAAAATATTGCTTGGATTGTCAAGTTACTTTATATTTGTGTTCAGGTTACTGATGTGCCGAGCTGTATAGTTTTTGGGGTAAATCTGTTATTTTGATCCTGAGATATTAACCATTTATCCTTCAAATTGAAACTTCCTCCATTCCCTTTGGCATTTGATAACTTGAAAAATATTGCTTGGATTGTCAAGTTACTTTATATTTGTGTTCAGGTTACTGATGTGCCGAGCTGTATAGTTTTTGGTGTAAATCTAATAATTTGATCCTGAGATATTAACCCTTTATCCTTTAAATTGAAAATTCCTCCAATCCCTTTGGCATGAGATAACTCAAAAAATATCAGTCCGATTGTCATGTTACTTCATATATGTGTTCAGGTTACTGATGTGCTGAGCTATATAGTTTTTGGTGTAAATCTAATAATTTGATCCTGTGATATTAACCCTTTATCCTTCAAATTGAGAACTCCTCCAATCCATTTCTTCGGCATGCGATAACTCAAAAAATATTAATCCGATTATCAGGTTACTTTATATATGTATTCAGGTTACTGATGTGCTGTGCTGTATAGTTTTTTATGTAAATCTAATAATTTGATCTGGAGATATTAACCCTTTATCTATCAAATTAGGAACTCCTCCAATCCATTTCTATATGTACCCATACCATGTATGGTGTACATAATGTCGGAATCCGGGGTGGCCCTCCGTCATACAGCTTTCTACTAATTGCGTGTATGGGTACACATCTGCCGATTTCATAGGCCTATTTTTGTGCTCTACTTACTTTTGACAAAATTGTGGACAGCATATATGTATGCTGTTGTTTATACATTCTGCATCCATCCATTATCCATCCATCTTCCCTTTTAGAACCTGGGAAAGTAGAGCCATGCTTATTTACTGTGGTACACAAGTTCTGTTTTACTGGTAAAATAGGACTGGTAAACAATGGGCAACATGGGGTATAAATGATGAGACGAATATGACTGTATATTGTGTTGTGGTTATGATATAGCCATATATACTGAAAGTGACCCTAAACACCAATAACTAAAAAAAATAAATCTATCTACCCATCATTCTGTTCATGCATCCATACATTCATTCTTCCAGCATTTCAGCCATTTTCAAAGCTACAGATAAAATTTGGATTTTTAGAGTGTTTAGCCCTCGACTTTTCTTTGCTGTATTTTTACCCATTGGAAATTTTTCGTAAACTTTGTTCTAGAATTTATTGAGCCAATGTTGTGCTGTAATATATTAGACAGTTGGAAAGGGCTCACTGCACATTATCTCCAAAGTAAAGAACACTAAATTTTATCA
Organism: Pictodentalium vernedei; assembly: GCA_031216915.1. NCBI lineage: Eukaryota > Metazoa > Mollusca > Scaphopoda > Dentaliida > Dentaliidae > Pictodentalium > Pictodentalium vernedei. The sequence continues at coordinate 267,280,114 of CM062291.1, read as the reverse complement.
TCATTATTAAGTAGACCATTGTTCTCAAAAAACTAATAAATGAATATCAAAGGCAATTTGGGGATACATTCTTGTTATTTACTTTGGGGTTCAGTGATGAAGAAAACAAAGATTCAGTCACCTTTTTATACCTCTGCCACAAAGTTGGGTGCATGTAGGGGGAGGGTATACTGGAATTAGCTGGTCATCCATTTGTGGACACACCTTTGTTAGAGCCTTTTTTATGCAGGTTATTTATGAGTCAAAATCTTTTAACTCTTAACGCGCTGAGTATTTTCAAGATAGTTTTTATCAAATCTAGTCATGGCTGCTTCATAGTAGCCATGACTAGATTTGATGGAAAAATTCATCCAAATTTTACTCAACGTTGAAAAAATCCATTCAGTTTACAGGAGTAAAATTTGATTAAATGTGCCAAAATTATACTTATTTCAGTGGCAAAAGAAATCTTGTCTCAGGTAGGAATATCTTCCAGCAGCATGCAAGGAGTTAAACTTGGCACATAAGTTGACCACCATGGGAACCTGTGAACCTGCTAGTGTGAGATTGATAAGCATGTTGTTGCAGAGATATTGTCTTCTTTGTCTTAGGATTTGTTGTCCATGGATGCAACTTTGTCCAAGCTTGTATATCTTCATTTTTTGATAAAATTTCAACTCACCTGACTGAAAGTTAGGATGAGCTATTCTGATCACACTTCACAATCATCTTCCACCATCCATCATCCATCGTAAAGGTGGTGTTTCAGTCTTCTTCCAAACTGGGTAACCAATTCCAATAAAATGTCATGTGAATGATGACTGGGGATGGACAGTTCAGTTTTTATAAAATGCTGCCTCATGAGGAGGGGGTGGGGGAAAAATTGCCCCAAATTCTAAAAAAATCTTCTTGTGATCGGATGGTTGAAATAACTTTATATGTTGTATTCAGCTTCCTGTTGAGGTGTTCATTAAAGTTAATTCAATAAGCAATATTTTCAATTGTTTTAGGAGAGGCAAGATTTTTGGCCCTGTCCAGAATTTTTATTTTCAGAAACAATGGGCTGGTTTAAACCACATTTGGTATCATTGAGCCATGAGTACTTGATTCGTGCAAATATTTTCCTGCATCCCTATGGGAACCCCAGGAGCTAAAGATAAAAACATTTCATTTTCAAATGCTGATATTCTCCAAACTGCATGGAACAGAGGTTTGTTAATTTGTATGAAGCATCCTTAGGTCCAGTAAAATGGAGTGGGCAAAAGAAATTGCAATCCTATGTATCGTGGGGGTATTCATTGGGGGGTGGGGAGATCAAAAAAATGTCTAGTCAGAATATTTAAAAAAATTAAAAACATTTTTCCAGAAGAGTTAGTCAGAATCTTTTGATATTTGATTTACAAAATCCTTAGAAGGATCAGATTCATGTTTGTTCAAATAAAGTCATATTTGGATGATTAGAGCAATATGAGGAAAATTCTTTAACAATCTTGTTTTTCAGATCCACCAGTCAAATTTTGTTCATGTTTGTACAGGGTTCTAAGAGGGGAGGTCAAAATAAGCCTCTGAGTTCATATTCGGGCTTCTTATGGGAGGGCAATATGATGAATATTCTTTGAAAATTCTCTGATCCACTCATGAGAAGCTTTTGATATTTAATATTCAACATCCTTATGTGTGTCAGATTCAACTTTGTTCAAATCAAGTCCCTGGGTTTATATTTGCACTTCTCGTTTTTTAATTAGGTGCAATATGAGAATATTGTTTTAAAATCTTTCGAATTTGATATTTGGCATGCAGTATCTTTATGAAGGTCAGCTTTAAGTTTGTTCAAAACAATTCTCAAAGGCAGCCCAAATTTTAACTTGGTGCAATATAAGGAATATCCTTTGAAAATCTTCATCTTCTGCTCCACCAGTGAGAATCTTTTGATATTTAGTATTTTAAATTTTAACTTGGTGCAATATAAGGAATATCCTTTGAAAATCTTCATCTTCTGCTCCACCAGTGAGAATCTTTTGATATTTAGTATTCGGCATCCTTATGGGGGTCAGATACTAGTTTGTTCAAATCAAGTCCCTGGGCTTATATTTGGGCTTCTGTGGCACTCTGAATTTTAACTTGGTGCAATATGCTCAGGAAAATTTTTCTAAAACATTGTTCACATTCACCAGTCAGAATCGTTGTATATTTGTTGTACAGCATTCTTAAGAAGGGCAGATTCAAATGTGTTCAAGTCACTGAGTTCATATTTTGGCTCCCTTTTAGAGTCTGAATTTTAACTTAGTACAATATGAGGAAAATTTTTGAATTAAAAATCATCTCATTCAAATCCACCAATCAGAATCTGTTTACATTTGTGATGTGGAATCCTTTGTTAGATCAGATTCAAGTTTGTTCAAATCAAGTGCTTACTGTTCAGATCAAATGCTTACTAATAAGGCCCTCAGTCGTATTACTTTATATTCTATGAAAATCTGTAATTTTTTGTTTCTATGAAGTTTTTGTAATAATGTAATTTTGGGAACTCTTGAGATGTTTGCCCCATTCAGTGGAAAAAAAAAATAAAACTAAATAATGAGGGATAAATTATTTAAAAAAAAATCACTTTGTGAAGAATCATTGGGCCTTTGTCACGTGAGCACTTTAGACCCCTTGGAGCCTCTTGTTTGTTAAACTTGGCACAGAGATTAACCAGCATAGAAACCTGTGCAAAAGCAATTTTAAGATTGGCCAGTCATTTAGCAGAGTTATTGCCCTAATAATGTCCATTGAGTGCAACATGGCACTGTCTGTACTCAAGAGTCAGTAATGAGGAATTTAGGGGGTATTCTTAGTCCCATTGGGAATGTCACACCTTGAGTTTCTTTTGTGGTGGATGATACAATCGTTCTCACAATTTTTACAAACCTATGTTTCATCATAAGAACTCTGTAATAGATAAATTAATTAATATATCAATTTATCAATCTAAAGTATGCATGGAGGTTGAAAATATTTACTGATGTGCGCTTCCGATTACCTTGTACAGTGCAATTTCTAATTTTGATGATGCAAATGTGTTTGGTAAATTTTTGATTACAATTTATTGGAGAGTACCTTTTAGCACATAACAAACTGCTGCAAAATAAATACATATGAACAACAGTTATTTCTTTCTAACTGAATGGAAAGCACACCCAAAGAGTTTGAAGCTCTAATTGAAAAAGAACTGATCAGTATTGAAATTTCAGGTTTGGTATTGGTATTTTGGGGTGATTTATTTCAGTATTAGAAGGATATTTGGTACTGACATAATATCAAATGGTATTTTATACTGCCCTGCTTCAGGTCACCAATCTATAGTAGTCCCAGGAGTCCCACAAGATTTTAGTAAATTTGTTTTCTCACATAAATGTCATGCAGGAGAGATGGAGAGGAGAGAGCATAGACCTGTTTAAATACATACACAATGATGTTACCAGGGCCACCTAAATTTTCTTTTTACCACTGTGGGTGTTTCTTTCTTCATTATTCTTATTCTTGGTTCTAGAGGCAGCAGGGACCCAAAGGGAGCATACATCTATGAAAATGCAGCCAGCCCCCACTCCTACTCCCCACCCTCAAAATGTCACAAAATACAGAGTTTTCCTTTCTCTAATTATATATACCTCTAATTTCAAGCCCCTGCAACACTGTAGCATTGAACAATAGGCAGCCCATTGACACTGGGTTTCACTCATAACTCCAATACCACATACCACTATAGTGTTTCTTTCTTCAGTATACTTATTCTTGGTTCTGGTGTCAGCAGGGACCCAAAGGGAGAATGCATCTAAGGAAATGCTACCAGCCCCACCCATCCTCCTCATCCTCCCCACCCCCAAAATGCCACAAAATACAGATTTTTCCTTTCTCTAATTATATATATACCTCTAATTTCAAGCCCCTGCAACATTGTAGCATTGAACAATAGGCAGCCCATTGACACTGGGCTTCACTCATAATTCCAATGCCACATACCACTAGAGTGTTTCTTTCTTCAGTATACTTATTCTTGGTTCTGGTGGCAGCAGGGACCCAAAGGGAGCATGCATCTAAGGAAATGCTGCCAGTCCCACCCCATCCTCCTCATCCTCCCCACCCCCAAAGTGTCACAAAAAACATTTTTTCTTTTTCTATAATCTTAATAATTATATACTTCTAAATTCAGGCCCCTGCAACACTGTAGCATTGAACCATAGGCAGCCCATTGGTGTGGGCTTCACTCATTACTCCAGCACACCCCTTCCCCAAACCCTTTACCTCTGAGCCACCACTAGTAACTTACCTACTGGCTTTCAGTAAAGCCTAGCAGTCCAGCAGTGAGATAGTTAGGTGGTAGCCTCACAAGTGACAAGCCATGTTAATGAATGGTCATCGAAGGTACAATTATTTGAAAAGAGGGATGAAAATTTATAGACAGAAAGAACTCTTCCCACCTTTGTTGTGCCATACTGTTGATTATTTTGTAACATGCTGTATTAAAAAGATACTTCATGCAAGACATTCATTATCCAAGCAAAAATTGGCCTCACTACTGGAAGGAAGCCAAAACTGATTGTTGTTGCTTTCAAGCTTTCTATATTCACACTCATCACTGCATGAATTTTGGGTGGAGTAAATTGGATGCTGATATAATTTATGTCTTCACTGATTGAAACTTCTTTTGCTGTTTCCACTTGTATTCAGCAATTTTCTTTTTTCTCTCTGGATTATGATAACTTCTGAGGGATCAGACAGATTTTAACAATTGTTTCTGTACCATCTCATATAGAGCAAGAGAAATCCTCAAAGACCTTATTTCCACTTTGAAAACCTCTATGACCTTAGAACATGTGTTTCAACACAGAATTAGAAGGAAGTCTTCTTGACATTCATCAGACTATCCTGACTGTGAATGCTAGTCATGTCTTGGCTGCTTGTGTAGGCAGCTAAAATTGACTAGAAAACCTGTCTCTAAAAATTGCCAGACAGAGAGATAATGGCATAGTGCAGGGAGTGCAGTGACTTACTTGTTAGATCATTGGACTTGAAACTGAAAGGTCAATGGTTTGACCCTGACCAGCTGTAACTGCATTGTGTCCTTCTGCAGAGTTAGTAAGTTGGAGTCTTACAGTTGTTTGCCACTGCTTGGTGGTTCACTCTAGGTTCTGGCATGATGTGACCCTGGCTGTTGAAAGTATTGTTAAACCTTAATAAACAAACAAACAACAGCATAGTGCTGGTTTTCCAAAATTGTCCAGTAACTGATAGGGTGCTAAATTTTTCTACCCCCACAAAACAAAGTTTATTAGGAGGGGGGGGGGGGGGGGGGGTATATAGGAGTCAACTTGTCCGTCAGTCAGTCTGTCATTGTCTTCATTGGTCCGTTGCACATGTAAACTTGTGGAGCGCACTACTTCCAAAGTTTAAGCCACATTTTCATGAAACTTCACAAAAATGCTCAACATGATGAGGGGAAGTGCGTGACATAATGTTTTTCCTGCTTGGTTTCAAGATGGCCGGCTGTGGCCATATTGGATTTTTAGCTGCGACTAGCAGCTCTATAAGTGGCAATGTCGGTCTGTCTGTTGGTCTGTTTGTCAGTCTGTCGGTCTGTCTGTGACCAAGGAGTTTCAAAACTCAATAACTTTTGAAATACTTGATGGAATGACTTTATATTTGGCATGTTAGTGTATCTTATTGATGTCTAGCCACTGTTCAATGCATGTGTTGTTCCAAGTATTTTTCTCGGAGTTATGGCCCTTGATGAACTTAGAATTTTGTGACTAACAGGTTTCTAAAAGAATAACTTTCAAACTACCTGGTGGAATGACTTCATATTTGATATGCAAGTGTATCTCATTCATGTCTAGCCCATGTCCAGTGCAAATGTTGTTCCAAATATTTTTCTTGTTTTTTTTTCACCATCACCTGTAAATTGCCCCTGAGAATATTTTTTGGACTTGCAGATTGCACCACCCGTCGCAGCTACGGCGTCGATGTCGCGATTTTTTTTAATGTAAACTTGTGGAGCAAACTACTTCCACAGTTTTAGCCACGTTTTCATGAAACTTCACAAAAATGATCAACATAATGAGGGGAAGTGCATGACAGAATTTCTTTCCCGCTCGGTTTCAAGATGGCCGACTGGCGGCCATATTTGATTTTTTTTTTTATGTTAACTTGTGGAGCGAACTACTTCCAGTTTTAGCCACATTTTCATGAAACTTCACAAAAATGATCAACATGATGAGGGAAAGTGCCTGACACAATATTTTCCCGCTCGGTTTCAAGATAGTCAACTGGTGGCCATATTGGATTTTTGTTTTACTTAGAAAAATTGAATGCCCCTTTTCATTCACCCCTCTGGGTGGTATGCCATGTTGGGGGTATACCGGGCGAGTGACCATCTCTAGTTTTGTTTGTCAAAATTTGTTTACATGTCTTTTCCTGTTACAATTTGTGGGAGATAATTTGCTATTGGTACTCTCTTATAAATTGTAACAAGGCAAATCTACATGCACTAAATAAGTACACTTCAAAGATAATATGAAGTATATCCACAAAACATGAAACTTTCAAGTTGTGGTACCTACACTTCAAAGTAAAGCCCAAATATGGGCTTCCAGTACTCAGCCAGTTAAGGGTTCTTGAAGGTTAACAGTGATTCTACACAGAGGGAAGGAACTTGCCTGGAAAGTGCCTCCTGTTGTTTACCGTTGGAAGATTGAAAGATTAGTTTATGTTTGTATTTTTTATGTTTTAAATAGGACCCTCCCAAACAAGCTCTGTGTTACTGTTAAAATAGACCCCAGCAACCAATGCCTGGGGTGTGAGTCCTCTACATGGCACTCTCCATGGTCAACATGGGTATAAATGATTGGCTGGACTTGACCTTATATCCATGTTGCGGTCACGATTGGCCATTGTGCAGAAATGTGTGACCTTAAACACCAATAAATAAATAAATATCCACGCTTGTGCCTGTTTGGGGAGTTGGAGTCCGACAGGAACTCTTGAATCTCAGTCGTTCTCTCTGGGAACTCTGGCTTCCCCCACCTGTAACACTGTCTGACATGTTATAGCCCTGACTGTTTGAAGTATCATTATACAGTGGAGCCCATTAATTGGATAGGTCTTAACTGAATAACCCTGTTAATTGAAAATAACTTCCAAACACAAAACCATTTAAAATACTTCAGTACTAATTTGACCTCTTAACTGCACATTGCTTTCAGAGTGAACTCCTGTTAATTGAATAATCTTGTAATATGTCAAAAATTACACTGACAGTCACCGAATTCTCCTTATTTCTATGCCTGTTTGACCCTAGTACATCCAATACAGGCATTTAATCTGTTATATCTTGTTTGACAGAGTTCCATGAGCTCTGTCAAACAAGATAGAATAAATGCTCACTTTATCTCAGAATACAGTGTCATGATCGAAAACCTGTTCATTGTCCCTTGAAAAAATTTTTTCGGGGAACTATTAAAATAGCCGGCATCATTCCCACTTTGGTATCCCGATGATAACTTTAGTTATAGTTTGCCAAATCAAATGAAATGTGATATGTAGGTTTATCAACATAAAATACAGGTCAAGTTTGAATCGGGGTGTGTTCTGACAATTTTTGCAATAGATAAAAAAATTCCTTTTTTGGGGTTTCCTGATAATAACTTAGGTTATAGTTGGCCAAAACAAATTAAAATTGGTATGTAGGTGTATCAACATAAAATACAGACCAAGTTCGAATAAGGGTGTGGTTCGACAAGTCTGGCGAGAGTTATGCCCCTTTTTTGACTTATAAAATTCTTTCTTTTGGGGTTTCCTGATGTTAACTTTAGTTGCTGTTGAACGATTCAAATAAAATTTGGTATGTAGATGTATCAACATAACATACAGGTCAAGTTCAAATCAGGGTTTGGTCCAACATTTTGTGCCAGAGTTATGTCCCTTTTTGACTTTGAAAAATTCAATTTTTTTCAAATCTCGTATTGCACACTTTTTTTTTGGGGGGGGGGGGGGGGGGGGGGGGGGGGAGCGTGTGGCTGGGTGGTCTTTTATTGAATATTCCTGTTAATTGAATAATTTTCACTGGTATATTGGCCATTCAGTCAACAAGGTTCCACTGTACTCCAATCAAAGAACAAATATACAGAAGTATAAACACATAACACAAGTTATGTTACAATATTGCCACAGATGTAGAAGATGATATAAAATCTACATTAAATAAATATGAATGAAAACTTCATGCAAGCTGTTTTGACTCTAAGCTGCTAGATTAGCTAATGTTGGATAACAATCAAGAGAATTGTAATTAGGTGAATTTGAAAGAAAAATACTTAAAAACTGTTTTCTCAAAATGGTTATCAAATACTGATACAGACCAGTTGGGCAGTGTTTGCTAGCCAGGTGTACTTTCTTCAGTAGCCGAAACATTAGGGAATACTGTTGAACATTACTGTACATGAAGTTCGGAATTTTCCCCATTCCCAAAGTATATTTTTCAAAAGTTTATTTCTTTTCAACCTACTCACAGTTGTTTACAATTGGCTGTAACTTAAGTGCAAGCCCTACTTCGGAACTAACTCAAGCTTTTAAGAAACTTTTCCAAACAAGTTGGAAAAGTAATAGAGTGCAAAAGCATGAAAAAGATCGAAAAAGGGTCGAGAGCGAGACCGGTGCTCAAAATTACAGGTACTCTCTCTGCACACCTCTTGTGTTTACTGAGCGCATGCACAACAACCATGACGTCAATTCCTTTTATTTCCGCCATTGTACTGGTCGGAAATTTTGCTATTTTTTAGCTGTTATCTTCATGAACAACTTATTTGTATGTGCTATGTTCATCTGATTATGTGCAAGTGGATTGTATCCTTTTCAAGCTTCTAAATTATTACCATTTCATGATATTTTTGATAATTTTTGGTTGATTTTTCACACATAGTCTTGTTTTTCCCCCACGTGTGAACACAACCATTGTTCTGTTTTCCGTCGGCGAGAAGCTTGATTTCATATATCATTTTCATATTATGCCTAAGACTATTCCTTGTTCCTCTTGCTTGCAGGTGAAACATGTGGACAACTCTCATTCCATATGTGTCACTTGCAACAATTGTACTCAGGCCCAATCATGTGGTATTTGTGGGGTTTGGTCCTCAAAATTCTGGGCTTCTGTTAACAAGGTGGTAGAGCTAGAACCCCTCATTCTCGGGGTAAGGTTAGCCGTGCCTTATTAGATATTTCTGTGAGTGCACGTAGTGACTCTGTCACACAGGATGCAGATCTGTCTTTTTCTGTGGCGAGTTCCTCTGCAACTGTTGACGGTGCTAGTGCGGGGATACCTACGTGGAGACCATGGTCTCTTTGTCTTCTGATGTCACTCTTGAGGCGTCTGTTTTAGTAGAGAGCTTCTCCGAGGTCAGCTCGGTGACCTTCTCTGATTTGTCTCCTACGCCGTCGACAGTTGCTGAGGAAGTTGTTATACAGATCCTATTCTGTATGGTGGTGGCTCTTCCATCTCCTCTGGGGATGGTATACAGTCTCGGGGGCCCGAGACTGTATCTGCTGGTGTGTCTATGAGCTCTCAGCCTCCCCTGGCTTTGCGGCGAAGCTGTGCGGGTTTGCTGTCTGCTCCGTCTCATCTGGCTAGGTTTGCTCCTAGTCGGTTGAGCCATTCGGTCGCATCGGCAGTGATTCCTCACCCCTCGACCGAATCGTTTATTGTTCCACCTCCTCCTGCTAGTGTGCCGACTAGCAGGATGGGGTTGGGACATTGGCATCCAGGGCCTGCTGTTCGGCAGAGGTCAGTGGCAGTCCCGGTTAGCTGTCACTCCAGGAACCTTCCTCCTGTGATTCCTCACTGTGTTCTGAGTCTGGATCTCGGAGGATGGGTAGTTGGGGCCTTCTGCCGCGCAGAGGCCGATGGCAGGATCCTGTCATTCTTGGGACTATCGTCCGGTGTCTTCTCACCGTGTCCCAGGTCCAGCTACCGATCGACGTACGCCGTCGGTCTCTTTTGAGGATTTGCAGGCAGGGCCTTCTGTCCCGCAGAGGTCAGTGATTGCCCCTGGGCGTCACAATCGGAACTATCCTCCGGTGTCTTCTCACCGTCTCCCTATTCTGTCTCTCGATCGACGTTCATCGTCGGTCCTTTCTGCGGATTTGGGTTCTTCTACCAGAAGGGTCCATTGGGAGGACACTCCGTCGGGCGATGCTGCTGCGACGGATTCTCAGGGTGACCTGCGTCAGGCCGTTTTGGCGCTCACCCGGTTGCTTTCTAGCAACCCTCAAGTTGGCCTCCCTGTGCCTCCTGATGCACAACCTCCTTTGGTCAGTCGCCGAGATGTCTCGCCTGGCCCCTTGGATACTACACAGTATTCACAGGAGGTTTCTGCTGGTCAGCCCGACTTGGGCTACGTCTCTTCTGCAACAGAGGATGATGATTTTCTTGAAGGTGATGGCCCCCCTCGTCAGTCTTGATGCATGCTTTGGATTTTGTCTTTGGCATATTGCCGGACATTCAACCTTCAGACCAGCCATCTGTGACCGTCCGGCTCAGGTTGTTGAGTCCTTCCAGGGCTTGGACGCCAAAATGCATTCTAAGGCCCTCAAGGGTTCTTTTCTAGAGCTGATGCCTTTCTGCCTCCATCGCGGTTTCGAGTTTATGATTCCATCTGTCCACCAGTCTTCCAAGGGATGACTACTGTGGTTGAGGATTCTTCTTCCCTCGGGTTAACTAAGCGTAAGTCGGCAGTTCTCCCGATGTCAGTAGTTGAGTCTATGGTGGGCCTGTCACGAGAGATGCTGGGTATGTTATCTCTCACAGACCATGTCGTCGCTTCCCTGGCTGAATATTTTCCACCAGGGGAGTTTGATGATGCTCAGGCACCTTTTCGCATTTTGTCACAGGCTCTCATGAACTTGACACACGCTCATGCCTGTAACACGGCTGATTTGGAGCTGGCACGCCGGGATGCGGTGTTGGATTCTTCTCCATTCCTTCCTTCTGAGCAGCGTGCTGTTCTGAGGTCTGCCTCTTTGGTTGGACCTCAGTTGTTCCATGGTTCCGTGGAAGCTGTCCGTGGCGAGGTTCTTCGTCAATCGAAGGACCAGCTTTTGCTACGACAGCTGGACCAACCTGCTGCTGCGGGTGGTGGTCGTTCCAGGCCTGCCAAGCGTCCTGCTGCGTCTGCATCGTTGACGACGTCGGCTACGTTTTCGGCTCCGTCTGCTCCTTCTGCTCAGAAGAAGCACCAACGCGACCAGGCTCGCTGGCAGCCTCAGACAGGAAAGTCTCAGGACTCTGATGCTTCCCAAGGTGGTGGTTTCTCCTCTCGGGGGCCTCGTCGAGGCCACAAGTGAAGGTCCTCACCTCAATTCACCTCCAGTCGGAGGAAGGCTGTCGCTGTTTTACGACTGTTGGACAGAGATAACGACGTCATACAATCCGGTCTGCGACTGTCCTTCCATCGGCACCCCAGTTTATGCCCCTCCCAACTCGGGTCCCTTCCGATTCTCTTCGTCAGGACCTTCTGGTGCAGGAGATCGATAATCTCCTCTCCAAAGGGGCGATCGAGGTGGTCAGGAACATCCTTTCACCGGGGTTTTACTCAAGACTTTTCTTGGTGCTGAAGAAAAACGGCCAATTTCGTCCTGTCATCGCTGAGTATCCTGAACGAGTACATTATAGCACCTTGTTTAAGTATGGAGACTTTCCGGTCAGTTCAACGTTGAGCTCATCAGGGCGACTTTACTGCCAGCATCGACTTGCAGGATGCCTACTTCCATGTACCCATTCATCTGGCGTCACGGAAATACCTTCGGTTCTCGTTTCGGGATCGAGTCTATCAATTCAGAGCTCTCCCGTTCGGTTTGAACCTGGCTCCTTGGGCCTTCACCCGACTGATGTCACATGTGCTTGCTTTCTACCGTACTCAGTCGGCTGTGACTTCGTCAGCCTACCTGGACGACATCCTCCAACGGCACCACGATGCTGCTGTTCTGGAGTCAGATGTCCGGTAGTTTCTTTGCCTGCTAGCGTCGCTGGGTTTCAGAGTCAATCGCGAGAAGTCAGATCTCCTTCCTTCTCAGCAATTTCGTCATTTGGGGATGGATTTCGACACTCTTCACAATGTGGTGTCGGTCCCCAATGCTCGGGCGATAATTCTTTCCGCCTTGACTCGAAACCTGCTTCATTCTTCCTCAGTCTCGGCCAGGACTTTCCTTCAGATGCTGGGCCTTTGCGGTTTGGTGACAGATCTCATTCTGCTCGGTCGCTTGTTTGTCCGACCTCTCCAACACTTCCTGTTGGATCATTGGCATCCGAATGTAGATCCGCTGGGCCTGGAACTTCCTATTCCTCGGTCCCTGCTTTGTCACCTCCACCCTTGGGCCAATGTTCCCTGGCTGACACAGGATGTTCCGTTGGATCTTCCTTTGGCTGATCGCATCCTTACTGTGGATGCCAGTGTTCGGGGCTGGGGTGCAACGTTGGATCCTCTTGGTCTGTCCACTCACGGCGAGTGGGACAGCGAGCAGGTGGGCCTTCATATCAACCAGAAGGAGCTCCTTGCTCTTCTGTTGAGTTTTCGGCTTTGGATCCCTCACCTGTCGGACCATATTGTCCTACTTCTTTCGGACAATTCGACAGTAGTGGCCTACATACGGAATCAAGGAGGCACACATTCGATTCCCATGTATCGGCTGTCTCAGGATCTTCTTCTGTTGGCATGGGATGTAAACACTCAGGTGTCCATTCGACACATTCCAGGGCATCTCAATGTCCTAGCAGACTCCCTGTCCCGACGGGACAGTGTCCTTCCAACCGAATGGATGCTACATCGGTCGGTTTTTCAGGCGATTTGCGAGCTGTGGGGACGTCCTCTGGTCGACCTTTTCGCCACTCGCTGGAATCATCAGGTAGAGACCTTTGTCTCTCCTTGTCCAGATCCACTGGCGTTTGCGGTAGATGCTCTGTCTCTGGACTGGACAGGTTGGATTGGCTATGCCTTCCCTCCTGCACCGATTCTTCCTCAAGTATTAGCGAAGATTCGTGCTTGCAGTTGCAGGATCATTCTGATCGCGCCTCTGTCTCCACAGAGGGCGTGGATCAATCTGCTGCGGCCTCTGTTGGCAGATCGGCCGATTCGTCTACCTCTACGTCGCGATTTTCTTTCCCAGTGTCATCCCAGGAAGTATCACAACAACCTGCCTGTCCCTTCACGTCTGTCTTTTATCAGGTCCTGTCTCCGACATAGAGGTCTATCGAGACGAACAGTGGAGTGCATTTCTGCATCGCGGCGACATTCCACTGGCATGACTTATGCTGCGAATTGGAAGGTTTTCTGCCTCTGGTGTACAGATCACAATGTGGATTACCGTGATCCGTCAATCGCTCAGATTGCGGATTTTCTGGTATACCTTTTTGACTCCAAGGGCCTTCAGCCTATTACGATTGAGGGCTATCGGTCCATGCTGTCTGATACTTTCTCTTATGTGGGAAAGCGGTGCATCGGTCGTAATCTTTTTCTCTCCAAACTCATTCGTCACTTTTCTTTGAAGAGGCCTCGAGTTTTGCGTCTTACACCCAAGTGGAACTTGGCATGGGCATGGGTGTTGCACTGTTTGGAGGGGGCACCATTCGAGCCTTTATCTGGGACCGATATGCGTTTTCTCACCTATAAGACGGTTTTCCTTCTAGCGTTTGCTTCTGCTCGACGAGTCATTGAGCTTCATGTGCTATCTGTTGATTCTGCTTTCTTCAGAAATGAGGCTAACAGTGTTACCTTCACTACTGATTGCTCTTTTCTGGCTAAGAATCAACTTCCTGATTTGGTACCTCCTCCCACCTGCATTCGGGCTCTCCCCACTGTCGATGGTCGGAGACCTCTTCTTTGTCCTGTTTGTGCGATCAAGACTTACATTAGTCGCACTCAGTTCATTAGGAGGGGTTGGAAGAGATTCATTCTGTCTCTCATTCCTAAGAGGCAGTCTATCTCTTCCCATTCTATTTCCAGGTGGATCTGTCTTGCAATCAAGCTGGCATATTCCCGCTTGTCTGCTTCGGATCTTGTTTCGAACTGGTTTAATGCTCATGAGGTTCATGCCATTTCTACATCCTGGGCGTTCGTCAATTCTGTTTCGCTCCAGGATGTTATGAATGCGGCTTACTGGAGGAATGCTTCTGCCTTCTCCTTTTATCTCTGCCACCTACAGCAGCAATCTGAGGATCTTTATTCTTGAGGCCCGCTCCTTGCTGCTCAGGCTGTTGTGCACCCTCGTTAAATTTGTTTTTATCGGGTTTGTGCTTTCGCTCAGCCTTGTTCTTTTCAGGTGCCTTCTCTCTATCTTCATTACAGGTTTCACTATTGTTCTCTTTCCTTCATGCTTTTTTTTCTGCTGCTCTTGTTGGTATTGGTTATGTGATTCACCTCCTCCTATTGTTTATTCAGCCAATTGTAAACAATTGTGAGTAGGTTGAAAGAAAAGAAAATTTTTAAGTAAATTTTGTTTCTTAACATACCTACCACAATTGTTTACCAGAGGCCCACCCTCCTTGCGAATATCTTTGATATCGATGCCTTCCCGCTAAATCACAAACTTCTTGTTGGCAGAAATACGGAATTGATGTCACGGTTGTTGCGCATGCGCTCGGTAAACGCAAGAGGTGTGCAGAGAGAGTACCTGTAATTTTGAGCGCCGGTTTTGTTCGACCCTTTTTCGATCTTTTTCGTGCTTTTGCTCTCTATTACTTTTCCAACTTGTTTGGAAAAGTTTCTTAAAAGCTTGAGTTAGTTCCGAAGTAGGGCTTGCACTTACGTTACAGCCAATTGTAAACAATTGTGGTAGGTATGTTAAGAAACAAAATTTACTAAATAATTTTAATATAAATGTAACAACAAAGTTAACAATGACTGCAAAGTTAACATTAAACTGTTGGCCATGACACAAGTCATGGTGCATTCAGAATAAATGCGGTGACTGTCATCGTCTCCCATATGGGTCCTTAAGAGAGCAATTTTGACCCTTGAATTCTGACCCTTGAAAGTGCTGTTGCTGAAACGATTATTTTTTTAACTGTAGAGATTATGATTCCAGCAAATACTGGTTAGGATATTTACCTCCGGATTACCATTCATATTCCCACTGGCACATAACATGTAGCATAGCCTTTTATACCTTGTATTCAAGTGTAATTTATTTTCTCCAGTACCTGTCTAGCCCATTCTTGGGCACTGGCCTGCTATCATCAGTGTTCACATGTGCATGTTGACAATGTCTCTTTGATGTATTGACCCAGTGTGACTGTGAATGTGAAATCAGCAGGTTGATATATTTAAGGGTTTCAGTGAAGTTTGAACAATATAATTTTCCCAGGGATTCTTCTGCCCTCTTTAGGAAAGGGTCTAGGGGCCATACCATTGTGAAAATTTGCATCAATGAGGCTCTAATTGGGATTTTGTTTTGTAGGGGAGAAAACATACAATGATTAAGAAATTTTACATTCAGATTGAGCTAAAAACATTAAGATTGATACCCAAGCAACTTCATGTATATTATATGTACATTTTTACCTGCGTCGCCAGCGGCAGAGCAGGTCTAGTAACCACTCGACTCCGTCCGTCAGTTCATCCGTCAGTCCGTCCATCCATCCATCCGTCCGTCTGTCCGTCCGTCAGTCCGTCCGAAACACTTTTTCCGTCAAAGTTTCCTTGGCTTCTATGAAAGGGAATGATTTTATATTTGGTCTGCTGCTTCATAATGATGAGTTGTATCGTGTAAGCAATTTTCAGATCTGCCGTGCAGCCACTTCCTGTTTGCCAATACTTTGATGAAATTTGACTGTATCCACTGAACATTGAAATTTTCCGTCAAGGTTTTCTCGGCTTCTATGCAAAGGATTGATTTTATATTTGGTCTGCTACTTCATAATGATGAGTTGTATCGTGTAAGCAATTTTCAGATCTGCCGTGCAGCCACTTCCTGTTTGCCGATACTTTGAAATTTTACTGTACCCACTGAACATTGAAATTTTTCGTCAAACTTTTCTCGGCGTCTATGCAAGGGATTGATTTTATATTTGGTCTGGAGCCTGATAATGATCAGTTGTATCGTGTATGCAATTTTCAGATCTGCCGTGCAGCCACTTCCTGTTTGCCGATTCAATTGCATGCAGCGACGCAGGTCCAGACCCGGTATTGGTCTTGGCTTGTTTTAACAAACAGTTGCATGAAATCATGTTCTCGCAGTCTCTGTAGTCTCTATAAAACTGTTCTTATACTATTAAAGAAGAACTTGTCATTTGCCTTTGAATTAAGAGATTTTGTTACGCAAGCAATTTAAACTTAATGTACAATTGGTGTCATGAACTCGGTAGTCATAAGGCCTCAGAAAACCAATGGTTTTCTGAGGCCTTATGACTACCCAGTTCAGAGCAACAGTTGTGCATTAAATTTTTATTTGAATGGGAACTGAGATTGGGAAATTTGGGGTTAAGAATTGGGAAAAATCATGCCCAAATGTCTTTGGGAAAGGGTCCTATAAACAGCTCCTGTAGATATCCAAAAGAATCCCTCATTCCATGAAGGTTTTCACTTTTTAAGACTATCACTGAAGTAAAATTGAGAGCAAAATTCCCTTGTTATATTCTGCAATTTGTTTCAACTAAAATCGTATCCCTCTTTTCAAACCTAAAAAGTTTTCTAGTGGTTGATGATAGGGGTTCTTGATGAAATACTACCACACAGGACAAGGAACAGTGCCTACTGAAACTGAGTACAGAGAACTTTACCACAACTTCGGATAGTGAATTCCCTTATGGAAACCCCAGGAAGTGAAGCAGAGCTTGTGAACTGTGGTAAACAAGCTCTGTTTTACTGGTAAAATAGGACCCAGTCACCAATACTTGGAGTGGAAGGAAGTCCTCTAAAATGGCCAACATCGGTATTAACGATTGACTAAATTTGACTTTCTCTACATTTTACAGTCACATTGAGCCATTGTGCAGAAATATGTGACCTTAAATACCAATAAATATTAATAAATAGATAGTGAATTAATTTCCTGTTCTGGCTATTAAGTATTATAAGTGTGTGAGGGCAGGTCAATTGGTTGAGTGCTGAAAGGCTATTTAGGTCTCCATCCTGAAGTGCATGTACATTTACCACAATTAGAAGGCGTTAGATTCTGTGAATGTACTTCATATGCTTGTGAAAGATAAATAGGGTGGTGGTGTGTTGGTGGGCAGGTGACTTTGGGTTTGGGATGGGGGCTCTCGTCATCTAACTAGTGACATGAATAAATGGATTAACAAGATTCCTACCTTCCCCATCTAACCCACCCTGCACCCCCCCCCCCCCCCTTCTCCCCACATCTGGCGAAATTTTTACTTTTTGAGGCATGACAGAATGTTAATTTCCACTAAATGGGGTATGTTATCTGTATTTATGTCAGTCCACTCCGATCAGAGACTTTGAGATTTGTAAGATGTGACATGAACTGGTTGAGTGCTACAGAAGGCACTATCTTGGCTCTGCTGAAAACCATTTTAGTGGCTTTACACTGTACTGATTACATTGTTTACCCAGCAGTTGAAAAACAAAAAATAGAAAAACAAAATTGGTTTATTACAATTTATTGGAAAATGCCTAGAGGTACTTCAATAAATTGTTGCAAAACAATTTTTTATGAACAAAATCTTATTAAACTGGGCCTTTTTGCTTGTAGCATGGTAACCTAGAAAACAAATACTTATGTTAGGCCTAAAAAATTTTTAAAAAGTTAAAAATCTGTTTCTCAGGCCCTCCCACATGGTCTTTTGGGCTGCCGCATGCTCTGTTTTTATAACCAATGCAAACTTGAACAAATAAAAATTAAATGGTTTATGTCTGATATTTTACCTTAGTTAATAAAATTGATAAATTTGGCCCTTGAGTGCAATAAGGCTCTACAATGCTTTAGCATTGCAAAGCCTTCTTGCACTCAAGTGATGAAATACACCACCACCCATGCTATTCTGTAGATTACCAAACCTAAAACATAAAATAAACCAAGAATATGAACTTTCAATGGCAAAGAAATAATTACAAATAAAAAATAAAAAACTGACTGCCCGCATGCACTTTTACAAAAAATGTCCTGAGAAACAGAAGGTCTACTTTGTGGGGCCTTACAAATCACCTTTGAAAAATAATTTAGCTCTACCAGTTAAACACCAATAAATAATAATACCTTGAATATGAAGTCACAATGAACACAAGTTCAGAAATTCTGCTTAGCTCCATATCTTTCACTCTGAGAAGAGATTACTGCTAAGTTGAATATTAGCCACTGCCAGATAAAATGTTTGGACCCAGGGCGGGGGTGAATAATAGACCACAGTACCCAAGTACAAGAATATAGAAAAAGTATGAGTAAATTACGAGTTGGAGTTCTAAGGAAATTGTGGGAGGACCAACTTCCAAAGCTGCTACTGCAGAGTTCCCACCAGTCCTTGAATGCAAGGAACAGCCTTGAATTTGACTAAGGGTCATTCAAGG
The DNA here is from genome assembly GCA_031216915.1 of Pictodentalium vernedei. NCBI lineage: Eukaryota > Metazoa > Mollusca > Scaphopoda > Dentaliida > Dentaliidae > Pictodentalium > Pictodentalium vernedei. Next base: position 267,261,587 of record CM062291.1, on the reverse strand, counting down.
CCTTGAAATCCTTGAAAATGTGCCAGGAGGCCTTGAAAAGGCTTCATTATTCCATAATACAAATGCTGACGAAGCACGTAATCATAACTATATAGTTTTATATGCCATCATTCATGAAAGCATAGCCCTAACTTGGGCCCTCTGATAATACCCCCTCCTCCCACTTCCTTATAGGAAGTGGAAGGAGAGGGTTAATAGCCAGAGGTCCTAGTTAGGACTAATGAAGGCAGGTCTTGAAAATCCTTGAATTTGGCTATTGTAGGGCCTTGAAAAATGCTGGAATATACCAAGAAACAGCCTTGAATAGCTTTGAATTTTATCAGTTGTTGCCTGCAGGAACCCTGTTATATCAAGGTCAAGAGCACACATGGTATATGCTCTTCTAAATAAAGGTCGTGCCAAGGGGAGAGAATTCTATAGGATTCCAAGTTCATATGAATGAGTGTTCAAAAAGAGACAGATTCCATCAATGAAGATAGAAATCACATTATTTTTTTGTAGAGAACATATGGGAATAATTTTATCCCATCCTTTTCATATATCCTGTGTGATATTGAGCTCACCATGTTACAGATATTCAACTCATCAGCAGTTAACTTTATTCCTTGCTGATTATATTTTCCTTTTGGCAACTCAAGAAGAATGTTATCATTTCTCAACCAGATGCAGTTATATCTTTCAACTGCAGCAAAACTCTGAAATCCCCTATATGACCTTTATGAATATAGGACAAAATCTACACTGGACATAATCTGCCTTGGGACTTAATCTTCATTGGACTAAATCTTCACTGGACAAAATGTGCCCCTACATTTCATTAATTTGGACAAAGCTGTTCCCCCACCTCCTCCCCTTCACATTCCTAGATTCTCACAGAAAAAAAGATGAATTGTGCGTTTAGTGGTTTTAATTTGTGTGTGTTAAATTAGTTTTGTTTGTTCTTAACAAAATGGATTATCTGGTTATTATGTTCTTGAAGTAAAAAAATATTCTGGCAGTGGTTTCTGGTCTAGTATTAGCTGCCTGAATAAACAGCCAAGACATGACAGCAGGGGCTGCAAGTGACTTTGAAAGTTGGGGGAGGGGTGTCAGAATTGTAAGCAGTTCTGTGACCTCGTTTAAAAATCCTATTTCAGTGCCAGTTCTAGTAGTCCACTAAATCCCTGAAGCATCCAGATTGCCAATAGGCATACATTGTGTACTCTTGGTATTAATTATGCCAAATAGAACAACAAACAATTAAGCTCCTTTTGTTTGCTATTTTCAAATATTTTGAGTATTGTTGGCCCAAAAATTGAGGGGGCTGAGTCCTCCCTGCTCTGCCGTCTGTGAATAGAAACCACTGACAGGGCACTTTTAACTACTATCTGAATTACACTTCCCATGAGAATCATGCAAAGTGGAGCATTGCTTGTATCAAAAACGTGTGGTATGCTTTGGTTCTCTCCAGGTACTCCGGCTTCCTCCACCCATAAAACTGTCACGGTCATGGTTAGCCATTGTGCAGAAATATGTGACCTTAAAAACACCAATAAATAAATAATCTTCTACGTGAACTGATTTTTTACATGCTGGCAATTAACAATGGATTTCAAGGCTCTTTGAATAGTCTTTGGCCAAATGACCATGATTTCTTTCTTTTGATTGTTTGAATTTATACATGGACAATCCAGACCTGTAATGTAACCTTTGCTCAGGTTAATGGCCACAACCACCCTTCTTTATGGACTGCTAATGATTGAAAATAAAGGTCAAGTCCATGCCAGTCATACTTATGCACTAAAAGCCTGCGGTGAATGGCCAGCTAAAAGGTAAACAGAAGAGAGCTAAGGAATCACTCACTGTTCAGCAAAAAGTCAAGACAGAAAATGGACACAAAAAATGGAATCCTTTGTCTTTTTGGCTGATCCTACTTTGGATGTATATTTTTTAACCATATGCCTATGTAAAAAGTTGTGCTGTGCCTATTGGTTAGAGCATTGGACTTTAAACCAAAAGGTTGGCAGTTCCATTTTGACCCACCCCATCTGCGTTGTGACCTGAGGCAAGGCACTAAATCTGATTGCCAATGTGGGTGCACAGTGGTGTTGTGGACTGAGATGAACTGCATATTGATGATCTACTTGTCTTCAACCACTGGTAACTCTGCATGTGCCTGTTTAGTAAGTTGAAGAGTCTGACTGTTGCTCTGTGCTGCTTGGTGGTTCTCTCAGGATTCTTCCTGTAAAACTGACTGACACGATATGACCCTGGCTGTTGAAAATGTTATAAACCCCAGTAAACAAAAAAACAAACTCTGTAAAATGGTATGAATTTATGTACTCGTTTGTTCAGTTTCAGATTAGTGTTTAGCTCAACTTTGAGGAAGCCAAATTTGAGCTTTTGTCATGGCCCGTCATCCGTCTGTCCGTACGTCAACAATTGGCTACGGCTCTGGCTAGAGGCCGTATTTATGAACCGATCTTTATGAAACTTCTTGGGTACCTTTGTTATGACCATGGGACAAGAGCGAGTGTTTTTGGGTGCGGTCCGAAATTCAAGATGGCTGCCAGCCGCCATTTTGTACCGACAATGCAGAAATCTGTTTTTTGTACAGAACTTCCATATGAAAGCTCTGATTTGAATAATTTTTTATATGAATGTTTAGTACCATGAGATACATCACATATCATACAGGTTTTTTTCTCGTGCTTAAATTATGCAAATTAGACTAACTTTGATTTATTTAGTGTTACTTTCAGCACTGTCAGTGCAAATGCCAATATGGCTCGGGCTAGATGCCGCATTTATGAACCGATCTTTACAAAACTTCTGGGGTACCTTTGTTATCACCGTGGGACGAGAACGAGTGTTTTGGGGTCCGGTCCGAAATTCAAGATGGCCGCTGGCAGACATTTTGTTCAAAATTAGGGGCAATCAGATTTTTGCGCAGAACTTCTACATGAAAGCTCTGATTTGAATAATTTTTTGTTTTTTGTATGAATATTTAGTACCATGGGATACATCACATATAATACGGGTTTTTTTCTCGTGCATAAATTATGCAAATTAGACTAACTTAGATTTATTCAGTGTTACCTTCAGCACTGTAAATGTAAATGCCAATTCGGCTCGAGCTAGAGGCCAAATTTATGAACGGATCTTCACAAAACTTCTGGGGTACTTTTGTTATCACGGTGGGATGAGAACGAGTGTTTTGGGGTCCGGTTCGAAATTCAAGATGGCCACTGGCAGCCATTTTGTACCGAATTTAGGTGTAATCAGTTTTTTGTACAGAACTTCTATACGGCTCAGGCTAGAGGCCGTATTTATGAACCGATCTTTTTGAAACTTCTTGGGTACCTCTGTTATCACCGTGGGATGAGAACGAGTGTTTTGGGGTGTGGTCCGAAATTCAAGATGGCCACCAGCAGCCATTTTGTACCAAAATTAGTGCAATCAGTCTTTTGTACAGAACTTCTGTATGAAAGTTCTGATTTGAATAAATTTTTGTATGAATGTTTAGTAACATGGAATACATCACATATAGTACGGGTTTTTTTCTCGTGCAGAAATTATCCAAATTGGATGAACTTTGATTTATTCAGTGCTACTTATACACTGTAAGTGCTCATGTCAATACTGCTTGGGCTAGAGGCTGTATTTATCAACCAATCTTCACGAAACTTCTTGGGTACCTTTGTTATCACCTTGGGACGAGAACGAGTGTTTTTGAGTGCGGTCCAAAATTCAAGATGTCTGCCAGTGGCCATTTTGTACCGAAATTAGGTCCAATCAGTTTTTTGTCACAACTTCTATACAGCTCGTATTTATGAACTGATCTTCACGAAACTTCTTGGGTACCTTTCTTTTCACCTTAGGACAGGAACGAGTGTGTTTTGGGGTCCCTTTGTTATCACTGTGCTATGAGAACAAATATTTTGGGATTCAGTCAGACCCACTCTGGGACTCAAAAGATTTCTTTTCTAGTTTAGCATCTGACTGTCACCCACCTTTACAATACTTTACCTATACATTTGTTACAGGCTTCGGTCAGTATTTATGTACAGACCGTTACAATACTTTATATGTACCTTTGTTATCAGGTCATTACCTAGATGTTTGTCATTGCTGTGTCACATACTATACATGTACATGTCTTAACAAGTTGAGCTACAGTGTCATTGACACTTTCATTTAGCTTAACTTGACAAAGTCAAGATAAGCTATTGCCATCACGCGTGCAGAAGTCTGTGAGTCTGTTCACATTTTCCTTTAGCACAGACTGCACCCCATAGTTCTTGTCTGACCGTGCAGGTTTGGGGTCATGTCTAGATGAGAACGTCCCCTTTTGGTCACGATCAGTCAACCGGTATGGCTGCCCGAGCCCAAAACCCAAGAACCATTAGCACAGTCTACATGTCGTATTTATGAAGGGATTTCATTGTAATTTAGTAGGATGCCTCTGTATAATGTCTAGATGAGAACGTCCCCTTTTGGTCATGATCTGTCAACTGTGATGGCTGCCCAAGCCTGAAACCCAAAAACTTTTAGCACAGTCTGCAGGTCATATTTAATATGGAGGGATTCCATTGTAACTTGGTAGGATGACTCTGTATGCTGTCTAGAGGAGAACTTCCCCATTTGGTCATGATCTGTCAACCGTGACGACTGCCCGAGCCCAAAACCCGAAAACCTTTAGCACAGTCTACAGGTCATATTTATGCAGGGATTTCATTGTAATTTGGTAGGTTGACTCCATATGATGTCTAGATGAGAACGTCCCCTTTTGGATGCGATTGGTCAACTGTGACGGCTACAGGAGCCCGAAGCCCAAAAACCTTTTGCACAGTCTACAGGTCATATTTATGAAGGGATTTCATTGTAATTTGGTAGGATGACTCCAAATAATGTCTAGATGAGATCATCCTCTTTTGGTCACAATCATACAGCCGTGATGGCTGCCTGAGCCCAAAATCCAAAAAACCTTTAGCATAGGCTGTAGGTCGTATTTATGGAAGGATTTCATTGTAACTTGTTAGGTTGACTCCATATGATGCCTAGATGATGATATCCCCTTTTGGTCATGATTGGTCAACTGTGACGGCTACAGGGGCCTGAAGTCCGAAAGCCTTTAGCACAGTGCACAGGTCATATTTATGAAGGGATTTCATTGTAACTTCGTAGGATCACTCCAGATAATGCCCAGATGAGAACGTCCCGTTTTGGTCACGATCATTCAACCATGATGGCTGCCCAAGCCCAAAACCCGAAAAACTTGAGTACAGACTACAGGTCGTATTTGTGAAGGGATTTCATTGTATGACTCAGTATAAGGTCGAGATGAGGACGTCCCCTTTTAGTTGCAATCGGTCAACCGTGATGGCTACACAGGTCTGAATCCCGAAAACCTTTAGCACAGTCTACAGGCCATATTTATGAAGGGATTTCATTGTCACTTGATAGGATGACTCGTTTTGGAATAATTTCACTGTAACTTGGTAACTTGTGTTGACATACGTTAACTGTGAGGGCCACATACATTAACTGTGAAGTCCACATTAACCCACCCCTCAATTCTTTAGTACAGTCTACACCTCATATTATTTTTATTAAAAACAGCATGCAGGAAACAGAAATTAACATATTCCCAATTATCACAACTCTTGTAGTATTTCATAATCCTTTCATAAACATTGAACATTATCCTTTTCATCAAACACAACACACAGACAAGTTAAGCTGCAGTGTCATTGACACTTTCATTTAGTTCTGCCTGACAGTGTAGCTTTTGTGGTAATGATTTGTCCATCCCTTTTCTGTCATCAACATTTTGTTTGTCCAGGCCATAAATTCTTAACCACTCAATATGGTATGTGCCCCACAAGGTCAATGTCACAGGCCCTATGTTAGGGTGACAGAAAAACTTTGACATTTCACTGTCATTTTTATCCTGTCCATATAACTTGGTATGATTGACAGATCCTATTCATACTTGGTATAATTTTTGCTTATGACTGGGTGTGTCATGACCTTGATCCAAGGTCATATCAAGGACAAGGTCACAGATACTGTTGTACAGCTCTTGTCTGGTCTGTGTAATTAAATCTAGGTGACAGATCTTGTTCATTCTTCACATATTTGTTACTCCTAACCTAACGTTGTATCATGACCTTCACCTATTTTCATACCATCAAGGTCACAAGTAGTGAAACTTGGACTCTTGAATACTGTTCTTGTCTGGGGAGTGCTATTATCGAAAATATGTGCAAGGAGAAATCTTTGAAATTGTCCCCAGGTGGTAAATTTGTGCAAGGAGAAATCTTTGAAATTGTCCCCAGGTGGTAAATTTCAGTGCTGGGGGGATCCCACCCAGTGTGGCTACGTCACTGGCATCATGGAATGCCCAGGTCCAGAACATAGCCAGCACTTTGAAAAACTTCCAGTGGGAGCCCCAGGAAGTTTGAATGGCAGTTGTTTACTGTTTATAAGTTCTATTTTACTGGTAACCAACACCTGGGATGAAAGTCCTTTGAAGTGGGCAGTATTGGTATAAATGATAGGCTCCACTTAACTTCATACTTATAATATTTGATTTTGCTAAAGCTGCTGAAAAGCACCTAAAACACTGATAAATAAAAATAATAATTTTTAAAATGTCATGGTGGCTTGGTTTCTTTCTCCCTTAGGGACTTAGAGATTTGTATTCATGTTTGCTACACCTTGACAGTCTACATCCTGTGACTTTGCTGCTGTTTTTGGCAAGTCTTGGCTGCCTATATAGGCAGCCTAGACATGGCTAAAAACAACTACCAAGATGTCTAGAACTTGTTAGCTAAGTTAACCCAAAGACTGCATGTAGAGGCACCTTTTCTTGTGCAAAAAAATATGACCAAAGTCATCAGAATTAGGTCCTTAAGGGTTAAAGGTCTTTGTGTAGGCCTAAAAGTGTCACCGGCAGTTTCAAGTTTGGTAATGTGTGAGTCTAACTAGCCCTTGAAATTAACCATCACCATTGGAAGTGTCATGGTGATGTCATGGCTGTCTACCACAGATATTCCCTTAGCATTGCCGTTTAGTTTGGCTAGTTTAATTGATTGTAGATGGCTTTTTGAAAAGCTTCCTGAAATGCATTGGTATGACCTGTACTCAAGACTGTCGTGCAGCTTCATGTCACGACAGGGTGAAGATGGGTCAGGCTCTCTCCTTTCCCAGACTTTAAGATGGCCATGGGACAACTCACCCCCTATAAACCTGCTTGATGGAAATTGAAATCATATTGAAAAATGTATTGATAATTCCAAGCCTTAATAGTATTCAGGGTTCCTGTGCGGCCGTGGATTCAAGGAACATCCTTGAATTTGACTAAGAGTCATTCGAGCCATGAAATTCTGGAAAGTGGGCTTGTGGGCAATGAAAAAGCCATGAATATTCATGAAATAAAATACCCACAAAGTGTGTTAACATTGCTATAAAGTTTTTTATTACACATCCATTAAACTTTAAATCCTTGTCTTTATCCGAAATGCCGCTGTGACATAAATGTTTCTGTATTCAACTGGTGATGTACAAACCAGAACTTCTTTCCCAGCACCGTTTATACTAGTTCCTTTCCCATCGAATCAATAGTTATGCTTCGAGAAATTTCCAAATTTCATAATACAATTATCGTTCGTTGGTCACGTAGTGTGAAAATGAAAATGTCCAAAGCAAAATAAAGTCGGTTCACAAAAAAATAAGTTGTTCAAAAATGATGTAATATTCAAAAGCAATCATTTCCAACCACAACATTAACCCAGTCCTGTGGCCGTCTCGTCTGCGGATCCCCATATATCTAAATTGGTCAACTTTATTTCGGTAAATCTTCGGACATCCTGACATGCTTCAAACTTCTTTTAAAAATGTTTCTCCCAGTTGTTTTGCAAATCTGCCCAAATTTGTACTTCTATTTTTAATATCAGTAATAACCACCAAATGGTTAGGCATGAATGGACACTAGCCGAAAAGAGAAATAGCGATACAAATTTCAACAAACACACCCAGTAGAAAAGATAACAAATGTAATTTAGACTGGTTTCCAAAAGGTTGTTTTGATTTTTTATCGATCAATTTGATCAGTACAGCTACAAGCAAAACAAACAGACTCTTCACCTTTGGGTTCTAACATCGGAATTAAAATTAGTTTTTTTAACTGAATTTTAATGCATGGGATGTGTAATAAACACAGAACGTGATGTGTGTTTGAATCGGTGGGTGTTTTTTACATAATGAGTTGGAATTGCATAGGCATTTTACTATGCCATTCCAACTCGTTCAAACACACATCACGTTCTATCTGTATATGCCATAGATTGTGAAGTCCTAAATTGGACCCTTTGGTCATTATACACCCACCACCCCCACCACCACCACCATCCCCCACCCCACCCCTCCTCACCCAACCACTCCCATTGAGGGAGCGGGTAAGGATTGAAGGGTGCTAGTTAGAACTAGTGAAGGTTGAAGCCTTGGAAATTCTTGAATTTGGCGATTGTAGGGCCTTGAAAAATGTCAAGAAAATCTTGAATTTTTTCTAGCATTTCCTGCAAGAAACTATGTCATTTCTTGGGACACTTTCTCTTAGAGTTTCCAAAACAATGTTGTAATCCCATGAAATTATCAACAAAGAAACCATTCACCAAATTTTCTTATAGTTATCCTAAAATGTCTTTCAGTACTCTAGCATGACAAACAAGATATTCCAAAAAAACATTGCTAAATTAACTTAAAGACAAACAGATGCCCACATCTCTCAGGATAGCACAATTTATGGCTGATTTTTACAAAATTTTCCCAGGGAGAGTCAGACATGGCTCTCAACTCTCCCCCCCCCCCCTCCCCTCCCCCTGATTTCCCAGCCGCAATTATGTTAACTGTGTGATTCAGGATGGCAAGAATATGTCAGGGACACATCTGAATTTTCCATTTCCCATTGAGAAACTGAAATTAATATTTTCTCATGCCAGTCACTGTCAAAAAAACTGATATCTTATCCCTACATATATAAACTCCCTCCAAAATCTCTAAAGAGTTAATCATATTCATAAAGTTACCATGACAACCTAATACAAGTTACATATAACTAGTTGTTACATCCAACCCAGTATTTCATTTTTTGGCATTATCTTGTTTAAACTTTCTTCTAAGTAGATTCGTGAGTTTTTGTAATGTGCTTATTTTTAGTGTAAAATTGAGTTATCTGCTTTAATTTGGAACCAATGTTCCATTTTCTTTTGATAAAATGAATGTAGACACATCCATGTTTTCTTAGCTGTTACTGTACAGCAGGTCATCCATGCATGAAAAGCAGGTATGTTTTCAAGATGGGAGCATAATCCACTGTTGGTTTAACCTTTCTATGAAAACCATATGGCAGCAGTCTACCAGTACAGTAGGCTAAAATTGGTATAGCTGTACAGCATGACATTCCCAACATTCCACAAATAAATGAACAGAGTATTTCTATAATGTGGCCTGCCTAGTCTTGCATTGTTTAACCCATTCAAACGCTGTTGCATAGAATTGCATCTTCCCAGGGCCAGTGCTTGGATGACCAAAATGCGAGCTTCTGAGTAACTTGATATGTCACAGACATACTGTGAAGTGTAAAATGTCCTGAGGTCTAGCCCTTGAAATTTTGTAGAAATAGGGCATAAATACTGGTAGTGCTATGCAGGACGTCTTTTTGTCTTAACCTTGAAGTGAACTTTGAAAATTTCTTAGTGTCACAGAATCCCCGCGGGAACCCCGGGAAGTGAAGCAGTGCCTGTTCACTGTGGTAAACAGGCTCAGTTTTGCTGGTAAAATAGGATCCAATCACCAATGCTTGGGAGGTGCAAACCCTCTCTAAAACGGGCAACATGGCTTATTAACGCTCACCCCTGGTCTTGAGTTGATACTCATGTTGTGGTCACGATTAGCCATTGTGCAAAAATATGTGACCTTGAACACCAATAAATAAATAGTGTCACAGAACAACAGTACAAACTGAATAAGGTCTTGTATAACCACAAGAAAGTTTCCGTTCCATTTTTCTTTTTTGATAATTTCAATCCTTGTCATCATTTCTTGGGTGGCTCTCTCTGGAGGTAAATGGTATTAGAATTGTGCTCTTTCTACAGTTTATTTCAACTGCAAGTACCATAGGCATGAAAATTCCTGTATGTAAAGCACATTTTGTTTCTTTAACGGCAATATTCCATTGACTGGATTTATTGGGAAGCGTGTCAAAGCCCCATCCACCACTCCCACCTCCTTACCAACTTTGGGCATGTCTCTTCCTAATCATTTCAACTGGACATACATTCAGAGTAAAGTTTTACACATTGTGCAGAAATATGTGATCTTGAACACCAATAAATAAATAAATCAAGTTTTACAATGTGTGTTAGATCAATAGAACTGAGACAAGAAGAGTAGAAGCACTGTAACACATTGATCAAAAGCTAAATCGCATTGTTTGTTGGTTTATTGGACTTTAATGCCATGGACTATTCTAAGCGCCTTTCTGTATTTTTACTTTTGGAGAGGAATATCTCATAAGTAGCAAACTTTTGGAAAAGCTTCTCGAGCCTACGTGTCGCATTACAGCATAAGATTGGCTTAACATTTCAATATATATACGACTTACAGATGACTCCATATTTATTTTTAATGATGTTTACATTTATTTTTACATCTGAGGCTACTTTATCACTGCAAAACAAGAATGATGTCTAGTTTTGCCAATCGTTTATAGCAATGCTGCCCACTTTAGAGACCTTCCACTTCAGGCATCGGTTATAAAGCCCTATTTCACCAGTTGAGCAGAACTTGTTTAAACCTTAAAGGCATAAATCCGACTTTTACAACTGCAGAACAGGGACCCTTAACATTCCATCAAGAGGAGGTTCTGCTGTCAAGAGGCAAATTATCTAGGCAGTAGTGGTTTTTAGTTACAGTCTTGGCTGCATGTTAAGGCAGCCAAGACGTAACTAGAAATCACTGCTAGACCACTGGACATATAGTATCTAGAAATCACTGCTAGGCCTCTGGATATATAAAGGCTGTGGGCTTTGGGAATTCAGGGCACTTGTCCATGCCCTTAAGGGTTAAAATCTGAATGGCATTTTGTTCCCAGCCAGTGCCGTATCGTGTCGAGGCAGTTCTTCGTGTAGAGGAATCTAGAGTATCAAGAGGAATACTGGCTACCATGCATTTGTGGGGGTGTAAGATCAGTTAGTATTTTCAACCTTGACATAAGTAGAGCAGTATTTGTTGTAAACAAGTTTTGCTTATACGGGTGGAATTGGATCTGGGCACCAACATGTGGTTGGAAGTCCTGTAAAGTGAGCAGCACAGACATAAATGATTGGCTAAACTTGACTTCATACCCATGTTGCAACCATGATATAGCCATTAAAGTACTGAAAAGTGACCGTAATCCCAAATAATCCTCGCAGGAACCCCGGGAAGTGAAGCAGTGCCTGTTCACTGCGGTACACAGGCTCTGTTTTACTGGTAAAATAGGACCCAGTCACCATTGCTTGAGAGGTGCAAACCCTCTCTAGAATGGGCAACATGTCATATTAATGCTCACCCTGGTCTTGAGTTGATACTCATGTTGTGGTCATGATTAGCCATTGTGCAAAAATATGCGACTTTAAACACCAATAAATGAATAAATAAATCCCCAATAAATATATTGTGATTCAGTAGAGCCATTGATGCTGAAAGGGATCTTAACCCCAATAAACAAAGAAACGTAAATTTGTGGTGCAAAAGAATTTTTATATTCAATTAAAAGGGCTTTCTCAGTTAATATCCAATTAGTTTGTCAGTTTGTACCAAATGGTTGAGCAATACATTGATGGTGGAAATGTACATACAAAATCCAGCATAAGTTTTCCTAAAAAATAGCATATGACTCTGCATCAGGATGAGATTATAAGCTCGTTCCAGTGATAGGGCATAAGCTATGTATTTGAGCCAAAAAAAAGATGAATTTTAATTATTCAAGAAATATTTTTTGCAGGTTTTGTCACCATTCGTGTTATGTAAAAGGTTAACAGGATATTTCCCTGTGGTACTTCCTGGAAATAGACCATTGCTTGCTTACCATGGTCAACAAGTTCTGTTTTACTGGTAACAGGTTTCCCATGGGAACAGCCTTGAATTTGACTGTGGACCATTTAAGGCCTTGAAAACCTAGAAAATGGACCAGGAGGTCTTCAAAAGCCTTGAATATTCATGAAATAAAAATGTTGAAGCAAATAATCTTAACTATATAGTTTTATATGCCAGAATTCATGAAGGTGTGGTTCTAACTGGGACCCATTGGTTATTACCCCTCCTCCCACTTCCCTTGAAGGGGAAGTGGGCGGAGGCGGTAATGACCAGAGGGGGCCTAGTTAGAATTATTGAATGCAGGTTGGACAGTTTTACTGGTGTCGGAAGCCAGAGTACCCAGAGAGAACCACTGAGTTGTAGAGAGCAACTATCATGGAGCAGTGGAAACTCAAGAACCCAACAAGCAAATTTAAATCTCTGCATACTGTATGTAAACTGGACTCGTAGTGAGACATTTGAAAGCTGAGTTCAAAATCAACCTCGGCATGCTGTATGTGAACTACACTCGTAGTAAGACATTGGAATGTGGAACAGTGCTGGTCTTTTCTGTAAAACTTGTTCTGCTTTGTTGGATGATTAAGAAACTGAAGGCAGTACCCAAGTCTCTCAATTGGGCAACATAAATTTAAACATGCATGTGTTCCATTGTTGCTATCTTTCACTTTCCGACACAAGGTGATCCTAACTGTCAAAAGTGTAGTTAAACCCCAATAAATAAATAAATCGTTCACTTACCACAAATGTCACATTAAGCTGTGTTCTATCAGTTTGCAGGACCAAAATTGAGTGTGCACAATAAAGTATCCCTGTGCTTTCAAACTACGAATGTGAAACCACAGCACTGTTTACCATGACTAGTGATAAACCGATAATTGGAATAGGCAGTCGGAACCGGTAATGGGGCATCGGCCAGTCATGACGACCGGCAGTTAAAAACCGGCAGTTTCCGGTTATTCTATATTTAACGCTGACTATTAAAAATCCCTTTGATATCTGGCCATTTCAATAAAGTTTCTGCATTAAAAACGTGTGTTGTGCATAGAAAATTTAGGGATTTGCAGAGCAGAGATATTACGGAATTTACCAACTGCAATCGGTATGAGATCGCCACCATTTCCCGAGGATTGTAGAGTTCATGTAAGCATTGGAGAAACACATCAAGGGAGGTAACAAGGTGAAAAAAGAACATTGAATAATACATTCTGATGTACGTGTAAACCATGCGTCATATGACTTCACAACACATATTAACATCAAAATTATTATTCAGTTAAGACACAAAGTATGTGTACTCAGTGTATTCCTGGTTAATACAGCCAAGTGTATTGTTTCCTTACACAAAACCGTATTAACACTATTGACCGGAATAAAACACAATCTTCACGAGAACAATATTGAGTGATTGTATCATCGTTAATAACAATCTTTTCCCCATATCCCAACCAAAATGCAAATATTATTTTGGCTAATATTGCCCAGCACTAAATATGCATACTATGAAAACTTGTGTGGTATTTAGCTTTCTTAATTGATGATTTATGAGCGAAATTCTGTAGTATAACAGGCACCAACAGATTTTCTTCAGTGTCCTACTTCAACCATCGGAATCGGCAAAGAAATAACCGGTAATCGGTTGATAGCAAGTTTTGATAATCGGTTCATCACTAAGCATGACTTCCTTTATCCCTGGTGTTTGAACCCAAATTTGAGATGTGTTGTGAATATACTTGGACAGAGGTCAGTTGTACCCAAAAGTATCAACTTTATACTTTTGAAGTGTCAGATGGTAAATGTATGGATTTTTATAACATATTCTCCCACCTCCTTCCTTCTGAGATATACATGTCACAGAGGACACGAGGATGGGACAGATGTATCTCACCAAGCAATGTAACACAATGTCACATCATCTGACCGACAACGTCATGAACTCCATTATGGTGCAGCTGTGCATTTGTAAAAACAGTGGAGCCCACTTAATTATAAAACTCTTAATTAGTTAACCCTGTTTTTTTAAGATAAGTTCCAAACACAAAACCATGTTCCATACCATTATTACAAGTTTGACCTATTAATTGCTTATAGGTTATAGAGTAAACTCCTGCTATTTGAATAAAAAATTGTGCGATGTATTGAGAAAATACCCTGTCCAAATTCCCCTTGTTTGTAGAGCTATTTGGTCTTAGTACATCTAGTAGAGGTATGTAACCTATTATATCTTGTTTGACAGAGCTCCATGAGCTCTGTCAAACAAAATATAATAGAATAAATGCTCAGTTTATCTCTAAAATACAGCAAAGTGACCAAGTTCTTGTTAATTGAATACTCCTGTTAATTGAATAATTTTCTCTGATAGAAGGATCTTTAGTTAATACGGTCTGCTATACCTTTTGTATATACTTGTTATAACTCCTTCAGAATAGGTAATTAGTCTTTGTAACTCACTGTTCAACCTGCCTTCAGGTAGCTCAGGTGCCATATGATCAGTCTTTGAACTCAAATGATGTCATAAAGTCCTTTGGGGGAGAGAAAAATTATCCATTATGGATTTTGGGTGTGGAATGGGTCCCCACCCCCCCCCCCCCACCCCCCCCACCCCCACTCCAGAAAGAGATTTGTACCAGATACTCTGCAAACCTCATGTCCAGCTCAAATATCTTGCCCCTTAGGGGAAATATCCCCATCTCACACCCATCAAAGATGATAATAATATGACAAGCCTCTGAACCCCATTGATGTCATATTGGCCTTTGGGTGAGAGAAAAGGTATCCATAATGGGTTTTGGGTGTGGAATGGTGACATCTCACTCCCTAGGGCAAGAAATTTGTTCCAGATACTTTGCAAGCCTTATGTCTGGCTCAAATAGCTTACACCTCAGATAATATTTCCCCATCCATACCTATCAAGGATAACAATAATCTTCAATTTTCTTTAAAAAGCAAAGGGATAATGTTGTGATCTACAGCACAAGCTGAATTAACATAAAGGAAAACACAAAAAAAGTTGTATTTTTTCTTTGTCAAGAATTCCAGCGTGACATTTCTTGAGAAGCTTCCTAAAAAATGATGTAAAATTGGAATTGTCATCAGAGGAAAAATGGGATAATTTTTTTAATTTTGTTACCCTACGTCTTAGTTCATATCAATAAATCGGATGCTCATCGTATTGTAAAACTCCTGTTAGTCGGGAATTGTGACAAACCTAGGGTACCTGCATTGGATATTGAGCTGTTGGATAGGATATTTAAGAAGAAAAAAGACGAACTGGGCTGAAAACATAATTTATTATGAAAATTGTTACATCAGTTTAGTTTATAATCACATAATCTCACCAATGTCAGGTTTAAGGATGAGAAATGATGATATGATATGCATAGACGGACAGTGGTGTATTTGTTCAGTACTGTTATCACAAAACCAGATCAAAGAATCTCATATTTGGGATATATTTTGAAATTCAGGTATCGCAGCATAAAGGTCTCTTATTCTATAGATGTACTCAATATTATCTTGGATTATCTTTGAAGAAGTGATTTTTATGCCCCCCGCCAATTTGGTGAAGGGGCATTAACTGTTACTCTTGTCCATACATGCATACATACGTATGTCCCGAATATCGTTTCTGGACGATAACTGTAGTTTGACCGAACGAAATGAACCAAAATTTTATGCATAGATTTTTAACCACACATTACAGATTGTGATTGATAGTGGGATTGGTTTGATATTTCTTAGCAGAGTTAAGGCACCTTTCCGACTCAGAATTATATTTACAAAGGTTTGTCATAAAGCGGGGGCATAAGTGTGAAATGGACGCATTTGTGGCCTGCTGTATTGGTGTTATGGTTTAATGGAGATAAGATAAGATATTTATTAATTCAATATCAAGATAAATGACTATAAACTCATGGGTGGGTGTGGGGGGGGGGGGGTGCAAGTGCATAATCACCCTTGGCATTGCACTTGTTTTCAGTCTGTATGGATTTGCATTGTTACAATTTATGAAGAGTGCTTTTAGGCACTCTTCCTAAATTGTAACAAGGCGAAGGCATGTGAACAAATTTTGACCACCAAAAATAATTTATCACTTTGCCAGTTAACACAAGGTTCATCTGTGTATTGAAATATTTTCCAGAAGTAAACTGAAGTATGGTGTGCCTTTTGATTCAGACGTGGGTCTAAAACAGTTAATTTTAGAAGATAACTATTACTGATTAATTCTATTCGCAAGGAATGTATTTTCTGATGTAGTTAAGAAATTGGCACTATTACTTCCTTGGCTTATAATCTCTCTTTCACATTTGATATCAGAAAGTAGCTGGTATTTTCAAGGTCAAGTTTGTCGGTTACTTGCATTATATCACTCACATGACCTTCAGGTATAATGAGAAAAAGATTTGATTGAATTTACCCCCTACAATGTTTGACAAATGCTCCAGAGTTAAAAACAGAAGATTTTAGAAAACTTTCTATAATCATTTATCAACTATGTTTTTTAAAGTGTGAAATTGCAAGGAGTTAGGGAGATTTGTTTCCACATAACACCCAGCCTATAAGACATTCGTGTAATGTGTGAAAATGGGTACATTACTTGTACTAAACAGTTATCCTGGGAACCATGTGAAGCTACATTATAGTCGGCGTGGATTGGTCATAATCCACACTTGGGCAGTGATGTCCACGCATGCATTCACCAGTTAATAGAAATCAATATCAGCAAAATTTTAATTAATGAAGCACCGGGTTGTACCCAGTGCTTCAGTAATTAAATTTTTAATGATTATTCCTGTAATTAGTGCTTGGAATCGAATATTATTGCATCCATGGAAATATTGCCCACCCGTGGAAAGTGAGCAATCCACAGCGACTGTACTGTAGGCAAGTTCTACTTCACTGGTGTAATACAATCTGATATCTGATGTAAATCAGAATGCATGACTTGACTATGCCTGTGTTGCGGGTACAGGCCTGAAAATAAGCAGTCTGACATTTGCAGAATGAGGTTCCAAGAGGGTGAATTTGATGATGCTATCCCATACAGCGGGCCAATGTATCCTCTCAGTACTTCTTTCTGTTTAATTTTGAGATCCTCATTCAGATTGAGATGCACAGAGGGTAAATTTAGTGAGCAGGGTAGCATCACTAAATTCACCCACTGGGGACCTCATTTTGCAGATGACAGTCTGCTTATTTTCTGGCTTGTGCGGGTACATTATAGCCATGGATTCGGAGGGGACTTTTAACCCTTACAGGCCTAGTTTCAACTTGAATCACATCTTTCTAAGCTTGCAAGTTACATTCAAAGTGCCGTTGCTGTTGTTTCTAAGCAAGTCTTGGCTGCCTACATTGGCAGTCAAGACTTTCCAAAAAAACAACTGCAATGTCATAGGATATAGATTGTTAAAGTAAAGCAAAAACATATAAAAAAATCTCCAGGCCCTGAAGAATTAAACACCAATAATTAAATTAAATTACCAAACTGGTGTGCATATTTCAGTGTCAACAAATGGTGAATTATAAAAACAATGTTATCGATTTGTGAAAGCTCAGGCTTGCTTTATTTGCATCCATAGTCCACTGAGTGAACAGCAGCTACTCAGTGCTTAAGAGCATTGGACTTCAGGTCGAAAGCTCAAAGGTTCGATTTTGACATGTATCATCTGCGTAGTGTCCTTGGGCAAAACACTTATCCCAATTGCCCAAGTGGGAGCCTGGTGCTGTGCGAGGGCAGCATACTGCTCGTTGATGATAAACTTGCCTACAGCCGATGCTAACCCTGTAAATTATATGTCCATCAGGTACTTGCTATTGCTCTGTGGCTCTTTTCAGGTACTTCAGCTTCCATCACCAGTAAAACTGTCTCTCTCAATATGACTTGTGCTTATGAAGGTGTTATTAAACCCCAAACAAATAAACAGATAAATAACTGGCATTCAGAACTTCGCTAACTAAATTAAAATATTTTCTGTTAAATTGAAAAAGTTTGGACTTGTGACATTGAAAAATCTTTTTTTCGTTATCCAGATACTTCATCCTTTCAGGCCGGGTTACACAATTTGTAAGTGAAGAAAAATATGGTAAACGTCTGGCATAAGAAATTTATGGAAAGTTTCAGTAATAATTTAATCACACTGCCCTCTGGGTCTGAAGTATAAAAATATCTTGGAACTTGCCCACAGATGCAAGAACCTCCCCACAAAAACATCAGCTGTTTGTTTGCTTGGGTTTTAACAACAATTTCAACAGCCAGGGTCACTTCGTGTTGGACACTTTTATGGGTGCAGGAAGCTGTAGTACCCAGAGAGAACTACACAGCAGTGGTGAGCAACTGGCACACTCACCAACTTACAAAGTCTGCACAAGCACTTTTAGGAGTGGTTAAAGGCAGGTGCGATATCAATGCACAGTATGCCTTAGTAGACAGCTTCACCATGCCCCCACACAGGCAATTGGGATTCAGTATCTTGCTCAAGCACACAACACAGTTGCCACAGGTTAGGATCGAACTGTCAACCTTTTGGTTTGAACCTCAATATTCTAACGACTGAGCTACCTTGCTCCCGAACATCTGCTAGAAATAACATTATAATTATATGAGGATAGCTTCCAGGACATTTTGTTCAAGTCTTTGCCTTATGCAGGTGGATTTTCCTGCCCATAACAAAAATACTCAATAGGTACGTTTCTTACTCTTGTTAACAAAAGATACCTCGATAAAGAAAAAGAAGTAGTCCGCTTTGCCCTTTACCTAACGAAACAGCCACATCTGCCTGCATCATTTACTAAATGAGCAGTTCGAAAACAGTTGTTTAAAAAAAAAAAAATTCAACAAAACCATATCATCAAGCTCATTCCAATGAAGGGCTCACATGATATGGTTTTGTTGAACTTTTTAGAAAAAAGTAAAAAAAAATATTTTTTAAAATAATAAATTTTGATATCATGTACCTTGGATAAAGCGTTGACAATGCTTTCTTGTCAAACTCCATTGAATTTTTCATCAGATCAAGCCATGGCTGCTTTGCAAAGCAGCCATGACTTGATTTCATGAGAAATTCAAGAAAATGGTCAATAGGTTAAGTGTTAAATTGTCAGTTAATTTCACTCAAGCTGATCGTGATCTCTTACGTTTTCAACTAACATCACACTTGAACTATCTAGTTAAACTAACTCAGTAACATAAAAAAGCTCTCAAAACTCATGCTGCTTAACTTGGTGCCCTCTGCAGTCAAGAATGCTGTCTCCAGCTGGTTGAAGGGGACCAAATGCTTTTC
The DNA here is from genome assembly GCA_031216915.1 of Pictodentalium vernedei. Classification (NCBI taxonomy): domain Eukaryota; kingdom Metazoa; phylum Mollusca; class Scaphopoda; order Dentaliida; family Dentaliidae; genus Pictodentalium; species Pictodentalium vernedei. The sequence goes on along the minus strand of CM062291.1, from coordinate 267,242,187 downwards.
TGTGTTCTATTTGGCCCGATTTCAACCAGCTACAAGCAGACATCATTTTTCAGGTGTCTTCGGGCAATAATCACAGATAAAAAAAATCACAGAACTTATATTATTATGTAGCTGGCTTAAATGTGGGAGGAAAAGTAGTTTCCAAGCAAGGTTTTGGGAGAAGATTAGCATTGGTTCCCTTCATCTTGCAGAAGTGAGGTGAAACACAACACTAGGTACAAAAAATAAATGATTACACAAAATAGGATGAAGCTGCACTCATGGTAAAAACAAATAACAATTCCATGCAATTTAAACATACCTTCTTAGTGTTTTCAGGATCATCAAGTTTTTCTCCTGTATCTTAACTTTTTATTAATTTAAACACTTGTGCATCTACACCAAGGGAGATATTAGAGTGTTTTATCACAATAGGACCCTTTTGTAGTTCAGTTCTGATACAGATCTTCCCAGGCCCCAGGTAGAGTAGCTGTGTTTGGTTACTTTGAGGTAATGTTCTACTTTACTGATATGCCTGCAGATGGTAACCCACCAGTGAGGTGTAAGGCCTCGGAAAGTGAGAAACATAATTATAAAAAATGATTGGCTAAATTTTACTTTATACCTGTGTTGTAGAATGATTTGGCCATACATAAGATCTCAAACCCAAGTAAACAAACAACCAAGATAGGTCAAATCCAGGTACTCACTGGTTTGGTAAAGAATACCAGTTAATACTTTCAACTCCCTGTGAGGACCCCAGGAAGTGAAACATTGCTTGATTATATTGGAGAACAAGTTTGGTTTTAATGGGGTCCAGAAACCAGCAGCAAGGGTGCAGTTACACGTGGGCAAAATTAGTATAAACGATTGGCAAAACTTCCTTATACTTATGTTGTAGTCATGATAAAGCTAGAAATGCTGAAAGTGAGCTTAAACATCACTTAACACAAACAATACTTTCAACCTTCTTTCCATAGTCTATGCGGTGAAAATATTAATTGACCCACCCTACAATCTAAATAGGGACTCTTTCAATACATTATTGAACTATATGTAACATGGAAGTCCTGGTCTGTAATATTTGGAAATAAAAGGTTGGGGTTTTTTTTCTACTTTTGTACAGTGGAAACCTGTTAACTGAATATCCACTTTGCCAGTGGAAAATATTTGTTTAAAATAGAAGTATTTAGTAAAGGAGAATTTTGTCATTCTCCTTTATTCTTGTGATAAACTAATGTATTTGGTTGTATCTTGTTTGACAGATTTCATGGACTTCTCAAACAAGATATAAAAGATTAAGTGTGTTTTTTTTTAGATGAACTGAAACCAAAGAGTTTTATAAATGTGTGAGACTTCATTGGCTGTCCTCTGAGTTTTTCTTTTATAGATTGCAAGATTTTTTATCCAATAACAGGAATTTACTCTCTAATCTTTATGCAATGTGCAGGTCAAATTTGTGCAATAGTAATGGTACTTTGTTTGGTGTATAGAAATAATATGCAATTAACCAAATTATTAAATTAAAAATATCCCATTTAGTGGGCTCCACTGTAATAACATTGAGTTTTGTCATACTCATTTGAAACAGCAAAAACTTCTCTAATGAGATTGATTTGGGATCCAGTCGACCAGAATCCCAGGTTTGACAGTTAATTCTGTGGGAGTGGGGTGATAAATCCAATAATTGACAAATTCTTTTCCACTAACAAAATGGAGCTTTATATTCAGTGACTTATGTGAAAGTGTCCCTAAACACCAATTTATAAATAAATAAATATTGCTGTACATTCCATTATGCATAATAAACATATGTCATTTTATTGAACTAACCGATGTATGAAAACTTTTATGAAATTATGAGTGACTGTACTTATAAAAAAATAATTGGAAAGAAATTTAAATTTAAAGTTTCTCCCTAAACAGTTAAAAATTACAAAGGCCTTGTGAGGAAAGTTGACAGTAATTGCCAGTTCCCTGTGTCAACTCTGGGAAGTTGAACAGTGTTAGTTTACTGTTGTAGACAAATTCTGCTTCAATGGAATAATAGACCCAGTCACCAATACATGATTTGGAGTCGTTCAAAATGTGCAGTATAATTTGAAACAATTGGCTAAACTTGACTTTACTTGTGATACAGCTATAAATGCAGATGGTGACTTTAAACCTTAGTAAGCACTACTACTGTTAATGACCAGTGAGATAGTAAGTAATGCCAGTTATTTCTAAATATTCCTGAATTATCAATTTATGAAAAGAGATTTTCAAGACTTAGATTGGTTTCTCTGCCAACGTGTTTTCTTTTGTTTCCAAGTAATGTAAGGTAAGGGGGCGTGGTGGCTCAGTTGGTATAGGTGCAGGCTGCAAGCCGAGAGGTCCTCGGTTTGAATCCCACCTGCGGCAACCGTGTTGTGTCCTTGGGCAAGACACTTCACCCCCATTGCCCACGTGGGGGCACGGTGGCGTGTGTACTAAGGCGTACTGCACGTCGATGGTGCACCTGTCTTCAACCAATGCTAACCCTGCTTGTGTGGAGTCAGTATGTTGGGGAGCTGACAGTTGCCCGGCGTTGCTCGGTGGTTCTCTCCAGGTACTCCAGCTTCCTCCACCCATAAAACTGTCGCGGTCATGAAAAGCCATTGTGCAGAAATATGTGACCTTAAAACACCAATAAATAAATGTAAGGTAAGATGAAAGAATAATAGATTCAAGTAAATCAACTTGATAAAAGTCAGAATCAGTTCTTTCACAGTGCTGAGTGAATTCTGAATGTTAATGTGACCTTTCAAAGTGGAGTTGACAACAGTCAAACTGCTCTGCCAATCTGGCAATTGTTTCTTGACAAGTCATGTCCACCTTTACACGCAGTTGCTTGACTGGAAATCGCTGCACAAATCTAGAACTATCTATGAGTTTACCCGTAACCACTTCAGTATTTAAAAAAAATTCAAATCTTGGTAAGCTGCTAGGAAGCAGTCATGAGTAGATTTGATGAAAATTTTTAGAAAATGTAAAAGGAGGAATCATTGGTCAAAAGGTTGATTAAATTTACAGATAAAAATTTGGCTAAAATTGCCCAAATTATACTTGAAAGGGCTTGCTCATCACTGCAGGACTGAGATATGTCATTACTCACAAAGATACCCTTCCCAGAAAAGCTACCCTAGAGAGTCAGTCCAGTAATAATTATCAGGGCTGGAATAGCTACCAAAGAGAAAGTTTACAATAAAATACAAGGGCTGGAGTTATTACTGCTACCATGAGAATCCCAGTAGCTGTGCATGTTTACAAATGGAAACAAGTCCAGCTTTACTGCTATGATCGGACTTGGTTACCATGCCTGAGGCCAGTGTCCAGTAAAGTAGACAGCATAATTATAAACAGTTCGCTAATCTTGGCATCATAATTGTGGTGTGGTTGCAATATAGTCGTAACTGCTGAAAGTGGCCAAAGACCTCAAGAAATAAATGAATGCTTGGCACATATCTTATATTGGTATAACAAAATTTTCTTTTATTTTAAATTTTTTTAACTGAATGAAATGAGTAGTGAATCAACAGATGACCTTGTAGATATTGTTTCTAAACAATGAAGAGTCTAGAGTAGGATTATATTCTTTCTTGTTTTGGAGTTTTTTTTGTGAAAAATGCAACCAGGAAATTTTTCGTCCTTAACTGGTAGAGTGCTGGAAGCCCATATTCGGGCTTTATTCTGAAGTGTAGGTATCACAACTTGAAGGCTCATATTCACAGGATGTGCTTTGTATTATCTTTGAATTGATATTATTTAGTCTGTAAGGGTTTGCCTTGTTACAATTTATGGGAGAGTGCCCATTGGCACTCTCCCAAAAATTGTTACAAGGCAAAGACACGTGTACACAATTTGATGGCTGAAAATAATTTAGCACTCGACCAGTTAAATCCAGGAACCACAAAATTTCCTGGTTCTCATCCAAATATGTTTTAGGTCAACTGCCTAAAAAGTAAAACAAGAGTCTAGATTCAAAATACTAGATGGATTTAATCAAATTTGAGACTCCCATCCACACCATCTTCACACATTCACAATTACAAATAAAGTCCAGTGATCTTTGAATAATATCACAATGCCCATAGCACCCACGAACACCCAACAGAAATAATGTATTTATTGTCCTGGACAGTATGTAATTTGCTTTGTGTGTTTGCAGGCATCATAGTACTGTTACCCCTTTCAACACTGGTGGTGTCTTCCATGCCAGTTAAATGGCAGAAATTGGACGAGTCCATATCCATTATTTGGGGGTAGAGCAATTAATATTTTCAATGTGCAGCCTTCAGGCTGCATGTTGAAAATATAAATTAGTCTACCACACACGTTCACTTAGTAACCATCCTACTTAATGAAATTATGACGTATCGTGTTCCTGGACCGGAAAAGCAGCCTCTCGTGTTGAAAGAGTTAAAAAGTAAATGGGGTATGCTTTAGGAAAGCATCTCAGTTATCTGTAAAAAAGTAATTTTGGTCCTTTTTCGGTAAAACGTTTCAAATTTTTGGGTTTCTGGTTTTGATTTCCAAATTTTGGGAATTGGAAACTGGAAATTCCCAGTTTCTGATTTAACTATAGTCTTGAGAGAGGAAGCATAAATGTCCATTTACTGATTTGATTTTTCTTGGAAATTGTATTTCCAATGGGGCCTGTTATGGTTGTGCAGTTGCAGAAGGATTGTTACATTTTTGATTGTTTTGTAGATAATGAGAGTTGTTTATCACATCACAATTCATAACTCTGATATTGCAATTGCATCAATTAGAAAGTATCTAGTGTGCAATGAAAAGTTATGTGTCACACTGTTGGAAAGGGTTCAGAGAGCCCATATCAGCAGTGTGTCACATGAAAGTGTTTCCTTCTGAAGGTACATGTACACAACGATGTTAAATTAATTTCTTTCCACCACAGAACATGCCACTGAAGCAGCTTGGTGAGTGTTATGTATGTTACTGGGTTAGTTGAAGACTGCATAACATGTGCCCTTTCTTTCATTTTAACTCTTAACCCATTGAGTATTTTAAAAATCTTTTTCATCAAAGCTTTTCATGGCTTCCCAAATAATGAATATAGACTCTTCCAATTGCTCCATTGAACTAACATGGAATATACCACCAGTTAGCCATGTCGATTCCATGTAATTGGTAGTGTAAGTTACCATTTGTTTCAAAATGTTTTGTCCTAATGGTGAGGCTGGTCTCTTTGTTTTTACCAAAATTGTGAAAACTTTCTCAGTGTACCATTTGCTGCTGCATAGAAGTCTCAACACTAACAATTGTACATGTAATGCTTTGATGAATATTATAATTAAATGAAGTCTTCTTTATGATTCTATCAATAAAATGGCCCTGGCTGACATGATATTTCGCTTGTTGTTTTGAAAGTCATGGTTACAAATACTGATCAGTCAGAGTTAAGGTCAGTCCTTTGTAATTCACAAATTTCTATAATATTGTTAATAGCGGTTTTCAACTAAATAGTTGTCTTGAGATTTTAAAAAAGTTTTAATATTTTTGTATTTTCGGCAGTTAAAGTACAAATATTTATAAGTACAAACTGTATAATATAGTGGAGCCACTTTTCCAGTGAAAATTATTCAGTTAACAAGAGTATTCAATTAAAAGGGAGGGGTCACTTTCCTGTATTCTTGGAAAGCTTTCCTGTATTCTGAGCTTTTATTTTCTTTCACATGTTGTTTTGCACAACTTATAAATCTCTGTCAAACAAGTTATAATAGATTAAATGCCTGTAATGGATTACTGAGGTGAAATAGGTATAAACAAGGGGAATTCGGTGTTTGTCAGGATCATTTCTCGACATATTACTAAACTTTTTGTTTGGTTAACAGGAGTTTACACTATAACATACATGTGATTAACAGATCAAATATGTACTGAAGGTATGCTAAATGCAAAAGTAATATTCAGTTAACAGGGTTATATGTTATTCAATTGAAAGATATCTTATTAAGTAAAACTAAAGAGACATTATCTTGTATAAATAACTGCGTCAACATTCTCATAATTATTTAATTATTGCCCCTGTTCTTTTCCTCACAGTATCAGCAGCATAAATATTTAATCCCGCATTGTACTTGGGATGCTCATTCCATCACTGTGTACACAATTAGAAAATTCCAATTGAAATTTTAAAAAGTAGTAAGATTTGTTAAGTTCTGAGAATGATCACCAACAGAAGATTGCTAAGTTTTATTGAAAAATAGTCAAGAACAGAAATACCAGTGGGTTGTATTTTAAAATTAGTGATGTTATGTTGGTAGAAAGGCTGTATATCCTACTTCAGGTATGATTTACTTTATGGCAACTTTCAACAGTACATGGAGCATGAATTATCATGAAAAATACCCTCAGTCGATCATGAGAAGTGTTAACATGTTGTGTAAATGGAGTGTTGTAGCAGTTTGAGTTAATTTTTAAGTTGTCTTTTTATAAGTTTTATTCAGTTTAACCCTTTACCCAACAAATCGGCCACATCCGCCTGCGTAATATGCAAATTCAGCAGCTGAAAAATTATTATTTTTCAAAAAATTCTACAAAATCATATCATGTGACCCCTCATTGGAACGATCTCATTGAGCTCATTCCAATGAGGGGTCACATGATATTGTTTTGTTGAAATGTTTTGAGAAACTTAAAAAAATATTTAAAAATATTAAATTTTTATATCATCTGCTTTGGGTAAAAGGTTAATTGTTAAATGACTGTGCACTGACCACTTTGTCCAGAAGTTTTCTGTTATGTTTAAAGATTGTACATTTTGTATTTTATTTTGTGTGAAACATAAAGTTAGGGACACTGATACTGGAAGTTGTTTTTTTTTTTAAATTGTCAGTACTTTATGCTTGTGGAACATTGATTGAATAAGAAATAGAACTTTTAAAATTATGTCATCTGTGGGGGTGTGGTTTGGCTTATCTCACAAGTAGGTCATTAGGATCAGTAGGTTATAAATTTATCAACAAATGATGTAAATGATACAGATGACATTTAACTGCTTTAAAATTGAAATCAGGGTATTAAAAACTTCCTATTTGTAATCCAATACTCCTTCATATGAATTTAAACACCAGTTCATGCAAAGCACACAAAACTCTTCAAACATGCAAACTATTCATAAATTGATAAACATACTTGCATTAAAGTTCCACTCAAAATAAATTGTAGATTAATCACAGGAATTAATTACATGAATATATTTTTCTTTCTTCATAATAACTGAGAAATTATTATTTCTTAACGAGTACCTGATATTATTTTTGCAGGAAAAATAGATGAAAAACTGCCTTCAGCTTACAACATTTTTGACTGGTGTTGTACTCATTTTGAATAGTTTTCTTATGTTGTGAATAATGTTTTTGTAAGAATTTACAAATGTAAATAACTTGAAAAAAACGAACTTATTATTATAATCATGTCATTAGCTAATTGAGTAGCTTTCAGTAAAATACAAACGTTTGTGCATTGTTCAGTGGAATGATTACAAAAGTTGTCTCGTTCGCAATCAGATCGGCACACACCTACACCAGTGGGTCAAGATTTCGTAAATAAAATATTGCAAAATCGAAGACCGTATCAAGAAAAAGAAATAAAAATAGCATCACAGATTCAATGTTCTTGCATTTCTTTTTCGTTCGGAGAGGAAAGCGCGCAGCAGAGAATTTCAACCGGATCGCAACCTAGTTGCGATCCGATTGAAATTCTCTCCGCTTTTGTGATTACCGTACTGTAAAATTATGGTACACTCCATTGAATAAGGGTTAAAAATTATTGTTTTCCTCGAAGGTGAGAAAAAGTGCATGCAATGCCTCCCTTCTGATCACTTACAGCCTTTCAGAACATGTAATAAATTGAAAAATAAATATTCACTAAGAATAATTATTCCATAGTTATTCCACATTTCAAGAAACAACTCAGCCATCTCATCCTCCTGGGTACAACCATCCAAGTGAACAGAATAGTAAATACAGTAGTACTCCTGGAGTGTGTATACAGGTAGTATTTTGTTGTATACGGAAATGGCATTCTAGGCATAGTATTTCCAAGTGTGAACCTTTCTGTTAAACCATCATACAAGGCCTTTAAGTTCAGTTTCCAAAGTCATTTATACGCCCATCCAATAGATGAGGTCTTTGCAGAGAAAATGCTTCAGTATTGGATGCAACTTGTAGTGAAGACAAGAATTCCTGTTATTTTTGGACTGCTTACATATTAGAAGACATGGAATTAGTAATGTGGATATTTGTTTACGTGTGATGTAATGTTAATCAACATTACCTGGCTACCAGTACACCCCTATACAACATATTGAGGTATTCTGTGTATATAGCTGCTGAAAAGAAGGTTTTCTACTCTTATCTCAACATCCTAATTACTATCAAATTTAAACATCTAGAAAATTTCACAGTAAGAAATCCAGATTATTGATAACTCATTGTTTGAGGTGCAGACTTACATAGGTGAGAAGATGAAAGAGAGTCCCATTGGGATCATGTGGTCTTAGTGCTCAGGTTACTGTTCTAATGTCTTATCAGTTACCACTGTTACTTATTTGGGAGGCTCAGTGCCAACCTATCCCTTTATATGGAAAAACATCTTGGACTCTACCAACTACTTTCTACTGTAGGTCACCTGAATCTCTTTGAGGCTCTGTTCTTCCATGATTTGTAGGAGAGAAACTCACTCAGTACAGATGTTTGAAAGTCTTTCTCCCTCTAGTGCATTTGTCAAAATTATTACTTTTTAGTGGAGAAATTTTAGATTAGACCTTAATATCTTCAGTACTCTACAGCACTTATCAGATTTATTAGTTGTTAGTTCTTTTAACTTAATTACTCCCAAAGCTAATCTGATTTGCCAAGCATGATAGAATGGAAGGAAAAGTGAGGGAACTGAGTCGCATTTAGATTGTCGTTAAATTCGAAAATTATGTACTCCATGGACCTGAATAAGAATGATCAGATTGCTACCCTGCCTCTCATTTCTCTGCAGGGCAAGTTAGAGATGAGGGTAATGATTGAAAGGTTCTGTTTGGAGTATTGAGAGGGAAATATTTTGCCCCCAAATTTTTTTTATCCCCTGCCAACAAAGTTTGCATGAGATATAGCCATAGACTCTGGTCTTCGTCCATCCATTGTGGCACATATCTTTGCAACTGATGGCCAGATTTCCATGAAACTTCACATGCATACATCCTATGATGGTCATTCAATGCCCAGTGAAAATTGACCTTGTCTGTACTGTCTGTACATTCCTCCCAGGGCTATGCCCCTTTAACTTAGAATTTTTCAAGTAAGCATATGACCAAAAGTTGTCATGGGGTTAATATCAACAAGTACCAATGGATTTAAAATATTTCTCCTATGTGGGCTCTCGACATTTTTAAGTTAAAGGGGTTTGCATATTAGCTTTGGTCATTCAGTTTTCCAGGAGTTATGCCCCTTCCACTTTGAATTTTTCAAGTTGGGTGGTGGGGGGGTGGGGGGTAATTTCAACAATTACCAACAGATTTCAAATATTTTTGGCATGTGGGGTCAAAAGATGTTCAAGAGGAACAAGTTTGCATTGCATATTAGCTTTGCTCTCCCAGTTTTTCAGGAGTTATGTCCCTTCATTTGCCTTTTATTTTTTCAATTAAGACGGCATATGATCAAAAGTTGTCCGGGGATTGATTTTACCAATTATCAACGGATTTCAAATATTTTTGGTATATGGGCTTACGAGATGAAACAAGTTCGGTTATCATCTTCACATACCCAGTTTTTTTCAGGAGTTAATGCCCCTTCTACTTTTATTTTTAATCTGATCGGCATATTGGAAAGGTTGTCGGTCATTTTTTTCCAATGATTACCATCTGATTCTGGTTATTTTTGGTGTGTGACCTTATAGGACAATATAATGAATTGAGTTTGCATACCAACTTCACACGACCTATTGTGCCGAAGTAATCCCGAATTTACATTAATTTTTGTTAGTATATCGGCACCCAACCAAAAGTTGTCCCATTTGCCCCGCCCAAAATTTCTATTTTCCAAACCGAGAGGCTGATTTGAACCAAATTTTATGTGAGGGCTTATTGGGTCATGAGTACTTGATTTATGCAAAAAAAATTTTTCCCGCAGCCCCGTGGGAACCGCAGGAGCTAAAAATAGAAAAAATTTAAAACGCCCATATCTCCAAAACTGCACGGCACTGAGAATTTTTATTTGGTGTGCAGCTTCCTTAGGACCAACAGAAAGGATTGGTAAAAAAAAATTGCCATCGGTTTTATCATAGGGTACAGTTTCGGGACTTTGAAAAAGTGCTGAGTCAGCACTTTTTAACACTGTAGGCAATGGGAAAAACATTAAAAAATCTTCTTCTCCAGATCCAGCAGGCAGAATCTTTTGATATTTGGTATGCGACATTGTAGGGTGGATCTGATTCAAGTTTGTTCAAATCTGCCCCCTGGGTTCATATTTGGGCTCAGTATAGGAGCCCGATTTCGAACTTAGTGCATTTCAGGCAAATTTCTTAAAAAATCTTCTTCTCCAGATCCAGCAGGCAGAATCTTTTGATATTTGGTATGCAACATTGTGGGGTGGATCTGATTCAAGTTTGTTCAAATCGGCCCCCTGGGTTTATATTTGGGCTCAGTATAGGAGCCCAAATTTGAACTTACTGCATTTCAGGCAAATTTCTTTGAAAATCTTCTTCTCCAGATCCAGCAGGCAGAATCTTTTGATATTTGGTATGCAACATTGTAGGGTGGATCTGATTCAAGTTTGTTCAAATCGGCTCCCTAGATTCATATTTGGGCTCACTATAGGAGCTCGAATTCGAATTTAGTGCATTTCAGGCAAATTTCTTCAAAAATCTTCTTCTCCAGATCCAGCAGGCAGAATCTTTTGATATTTGGTATGCAATGTTGCGGGGTAGATCTGATTCAAGTTTGTTCAAATCGGCCCCCTGGATACATATTTGGGCTTACTATAGAAGCCCGAATTCGAACTTAGTGCATTTCAGGCAAATTTCTTTAAAAATCTTCTTCTCCAGATCCAGCAGGCAGAATCTTTTCATATTTGGTAAGCAACATTGCGGGGTGGATCTGATTCAAGATTGTTCAAATCGGCCCCCTGGGTTAATATTTGGGCTCAGTATAGGAGCCCGATTTCGAACTTAGTGCATTTCAGGCAAATTTCTTAAAAAATCTTCTTCTCCAGATCCAGCAGGCAGAATCTTTTGATATTTGGTATGCAACATTGTGGGGTGGATCTGATTCAAGTTTGTTCAAATCGGCTTCCTAGATTCATATTTGGGCTCACTATAGAAGCTCGAATTCGAACTTAGTGCATTTCAGGCAAATTTCTTAAAAAATCATCTTCTCCAGATCCAGCAGGCAGAATCTTTTGATATTTGGTATGCAACATTGCGGGGTGGATCTGATTCAAGTTTGTTCAAATCGGCCCCCTGGATTCATATTTGGGCTCACTATAGAAGCTCGAATTCAAACTTAGTGCATTTCGGGCAAATTTCTTAAAAAATCTTCTTCTCCAGATCCAGAAGGCAGAATCTTTTGATATTTGGTATGCAACATTGCGGGGTGGATCTGATTCAAGTTTGTTCAAATCGGCCCCCTGGATTCATATTTGGGCTTAATATAGAAGCCCGAATTCGCACTTAGTGCATTTGAGGCAAATTTCTTCAAAAATCTTCTTCTCCAGATCCAGCAGGCAGAATCTTTTGATATTTGGTATGCAACATTGCGGGGTGGATCTGATTCAAGTTTGTTCAAATCGGCCGCCTGGATTCATATTTGGGCTTAATATAGAAGCCCGAATTCGCACTTAGTGCATTTCGGGCAAATTTATTAAAAAATCTTCTTCTCCAGATCCAGCAGGCAGAATCTTTTGATATTTGGTATGCAACATTGTGGGGTGGATCTGATTCAAGTTTGTTCAAATCGGCTTCCTAGTTTCATATTTGGGCTCACTATAGAAGCTCGAATTCGAACTTAGTGCATTTCAGGCAAATTTCTTAAAAAATCTTCTTCTCCAGATCCAGCTTCAGAATCTTTTCATATTTGGTAAGCAACATTGTGGGGTGGATCTGATTCAAGTTTGTTCAAATCGGCCCCCTGGGTTTATATTTGGGCTCCGTATAGGAGCCCAAATTTTAACTTAGTGCGTTTCAGGCATATTTCTTAAAAAATCTTCTTCTCCAGATCCAGCAGGCAGAATCTTTTGATATTTGGTATGCAACATTGTAGGGTGGATCTGATTGTGATTCATGAACGTATTTATTTGTAAAGTTGATAGAATCTTAGACAAAATTTGCAGAAAAGATCTACTATAGAAGGGGTGGTATCCAGGGTGAATCGTTTACCCAAATCTAGCAGTACTAATGCATTATTCACACAAATCTTCGTTCAAATTTTATGACCCCTCATTGGAACACACGCATTCAGCTCATTCCAACAAAGGTCATATGCCATGTTTTCGAGACAAAGGAATAAAAATTTTAGTTATTCATGAAATTTTTAGGCAACTGTTGTCTGTTATTCACATTGCTTCATGAAATTTCAGTACTTTTAGAAGTTACCTCAGTAATCAAGGGTTAATTCCCCTTAATTAAATGTCGCCTCTAAAAAACAACCACTTTGCATATCTTACCTTTTTACCAGCATAACTGCCAAAACTTGTCAGCATTCTTCGCAAAAATCGCTATTCAAATTTTAATTTTTGTCTCTTAAACATACATGTACTTATCGCTTGTAAATACCCCATTGGAATGAGCTTTTTGAGCTCATTCCAATGAGAGGTCGCACACCATGCTTTTTGAGTCAAAAAAGCAATTTTTTTAGTTATTCCAGAATTTCGTACGTAAAACACAGCTTTATGACTTCACATTAAAATGAGCTCTCTAAGCTTGTTCCAATCAACATTCACGCACTATGTCTTTCACACAAAAAATAAAATTTTCCATTTATTCAGGAATTTTGTTTGCAAGAACACTCTTACCCCCCCCCCCCCCCCCCCCACACACACACACACAAACACACACACACACACAAACACAGACACACACATCTAAAAGTTCGTCAGCAAAAAAACAGTTACTTCAATTTTTAAATGCATTATAGGAACAACTTGCCTAATCAAATTTAAATACTTTTGCATCATTCTGTATCTAGAACAAACCATTTACCATATCTTTACGCAAAATTCTCCAGCATCATTCACAAAAAAACACCATTATTTATATATTCACATTTCTGTCTCAAAAATATACCTGATCTTCCCATACCCCTATTGGAATAAGCTGTTTGAGCTTGTTCCAATGATGATAAAAAAAAATAGATTTTGTGAAAATTTTTGTTTTCTTGCATGCAAATATATACATGTAGCACATGGAAGATATCCACAGTTGGGGAGAGATGTCCAAGGCTATCTCTTCACATTCCTTGTTTGTGCTTCATGCTAAACCAGTTTGTCTGCGGAGATAAATTTGCTTTATTAAAAATCATTGGAGATTGGCCACACACCAATGATTTTAAATAAAACTAATTTTAGGTAACAAATGTTGAACTTCAAACAAAATCTATCACTCAACCAGTTAATGTTGATGAGGCATGACATGGTGAAGGTGACCTAAAATACTTCTTAGAGTCACTTTGTCAGGTGAGCGATTAAGGCCACGTGGGGCCTCTTGTTTCTGAAGTTACCCCAAATTGTTTATCAGTGATCCCTGCTGATAAAATCTAAAACTCTTGCTTAAAGGCACCCTTCTCAGAAAGCTGCCTTTCAGGGGCTACTGGTGTGGTGCACTAGTTTTGTTTTTTTACCCATTGATGTATAAGAAATTTTCAGTTTTCTCATAATGCAATCGGGAACCTTACCAATTACATCCTCACTGACAAAGCTCATTGAATTCTTTCAAAGAAGACATAATAAGTCAAATTTTATATCTCACCTTAGCAAAATGAAGTCATCAGAGAAATTGTTTTCTTCCACCTGTAATCAGAGTGGAAGGAGTTAAAAAATGTTATACTCAGAAATGCATTTTGGAATCCATGTAAAGCTTTTTTAGACTATGAGTAGAATGTTGTATTAGGGGCTATGCCCTTTCTCATTCATTATGCTTCTGGCCTCCGAGGAGGATTTGGAGGTACCAAGTGAAGACCCCTGTCTGTCCATATATCTATCCATCCGAGTGTGATTGCTGAAAGCCCTGTAGCATTAGTGTGGATAATCAAATTCTGTTGTCCTTTCGTATGCTGATAGGTGAACATTGGAGGAAGTATCTCCATGTAGGACAGATTAAGACCAAAATTTTCCAGAGTTTTGACCCTTGTTAGACTTGGAAAAGGGTGATTGCCCTCATCCAACTGTTAACCCTTTACCTAACACGAAAAGCAGATGACACTTGTAAACAAAATTCTTGAATAACTAAAGTTTTCATTTTTTGTCTCAAAAACATTGGTTATGACGTCTCATTGGAACGAGCTCGTTGAGCACATGCCAATGAGGGGTCATAACCTGTTTTTGAGACAAAAAATGAAAAAATAATGAAAATTAAATGGCGATTTTTGTGAATAGCACTGGACGGTTTTGGCCGTTAACGTTGGGTAAAGGGTTAATCTCGCTGAACAAACATTTTGCCTTGCATCTCGGACTTTGATAATCAAATTTGGCTGTTCTTTGGTATGGTGGTAGACCAGCATAGTGAAAAGAAACTCCACATAGGAAGGGTTCTGTCAGTAATTTCTTTGTAGGGATGTTGGACTTAAAAAATAGTGATTCCATCCAAATAAACATTTTACCTTGTAACTTTGGGTATAGATAATCAAACTTGATTGTCCTTTGGCATTCGAATAGACCATCATTTGGGGAAAAATCTCCACATGGAACAGATTTTGTCTGCAATTTCGTGACCGAGTTGTTGCCACCTTTGAACTTGAATTCTGACAAAAATAATGATTTCATCCATCCATTCGAATGTTACTCCTGTAGCACGAGTGTGGATAATGAAATTTGCTTGTCCTTTAGTGTGCTTATAGACCAGCATGAGGGAGAGGATCTCCATGCTGGGTGGTTTCTGCCTGCAGTTTCTTGCCAGAGTTAGGGCTCTTGTTGGACTTAGAAAATAGTGATATTGCTTCAGGGTTTCATGTTGCACCTGTTCAATCATTTATACTACAGGGGGTTTGATTTTTCAGGGTTTTTAGCTCATCTTGACAAAGTCAAGCTGAGCTAATCTCATCGCTCTCCGTCCGTCGTCTGTCAACACCAGTTTTGGTCTTCTCCTCCAAAGCCACTGGGCCAATTCAAGTGAAAGTTTGTGTGAGTGATGGTCCCAAAGGGGCATTTCATCTTTGTTCAACTCAGCATGCCCAGCCCCATAGGGAGGGAGTGGGGGAAAATGCTCCAAAATATTTTTAAAATCTTCTTCTCAAGAACCAGTGTGTACAATGACTTGATATTTGCTATGGAGCTCCCATATGAGGTGTAGAATCAAGTTTGTTCAAACGAAGTTCGTGAAGTAATATTTGGCTTTGTAATAGGAGGGGTAAGATTTTTGGCCCCGCCCAAAATTTCTGTTTTCTGAACCGATGGTCTGGTATGAACCAAATTTGGTTTGTGGTAGTATTGGGTCATAAGTACTTGACCCATGCAAAAAATAAACATTCCCGCATCCCCATGGGAACCCTGGGAGCTAAAAATAGAAATATTTTCAAACACTCATATTTCCCAAACCCCACAGAACAGAGAGCTTTTATTTGGTATGAAGTATCCTTATGACAAGTAGAATTGAATGGTAAAAAAAAATTGCCATCGGTTATGTTAGGGTGTTCTGTGATGGGCATCGAAAAAATGCTGAGTCAGCATATTTGCAAAAATTTAAAAAAATCTTTTCTCCAGAACCAATCATCAGAATCTTTTGATATTTGGTATACAGCATTCATAGGGGGGTCAGATAAAAGTTTGTTGAAATAAAGCTCATTGGTTCATATTTGGGCTCTCTACAGGAGCCCAAAGGTTTAACATAGGGTAATATGGGGAATATTCTTCTTTAGAACCACCAGTCAGAATCTTTTAATATTTGGTATACATCATTGTTATGAGGGTCAGATTCTAGATTGTTCAAACCAAGTCCCTAGGTTAATATTTGGGCTTCCTACGGAAGCCCAAATTTTATCTTTGTTCAATATGGAGGGTAATTTAAAAAAATCTTCTTCTTCAGATCCATCAGTCAGAATGCTTTGATATTTGGTATGCAACATCTCTATGGGGGTCAGATTCAAGTTTGTTCAAATCAGATCCCTAGGTATATATTTGGGCTCACTATGGTAGCCCAAATTTTTACTTAGTGCAATATGAGGAAATTTCTTTAAAAATCTTCTTCTTCAGATCCACCAGTCGGAATGCTTTTATATTTGGTATACAACATCTCTAGGGGGGTCAGATTCCAGGTTGTTCAATTCGAGTGCCTAGGTTAATGTTTGGGCTCCATATGGGAACATGAAATTTAACTTAGTACAATATGAGGGAATTTCTTCAAAAATCTTCTTCTTCAGATTCACTTGTCAGAATGCTTTCACATTTGGTATACAACATCTCTAGGGGGGTCAGATTCAAGTTTGTTCAAATCGGATCCATAGGTCAATATTTGGGCTCGCTATGGTAGCGCAAATTTGAACTTAGTGCAATTCAAAGAAATTTCTTTACAATTTCTCTTCTTCAGATCCAACAGTCAGAATGCTTTCATATTCGGTACACAACATCTTTAGGGAAGTCAGATTTAACTGTGTTCAAATCAAGAGCCTGGGTTAATATTTGGGCTCTCTATGGGAGCCGGAATTGGCCATTTTGCTGAGGAATTAAACATTTTGTATTCAGTACCCTCTAGAGGTACTAAGATTAATCCACATAGTTTGTATCAAGGGGCTTCATAGGGGAGCTCTACATTTTACTTATGATCAACTGAAGAAAAGGCATGATGCCCAGATTATTTTTGTCACTCCTGAGGGACTCAAGGATTGACAGTGTAGCATGTGGAGATGGCTTGCTTAATGTAGACTCATTCTTGGACTCTGTTTTAATTGTGTTCTGTACAAGATGAGCTCTTCAGGCCCCGTGTGGCCTCTTGTTTTTTTTTATCTCATTTCGATTTTTTTATTTCCTTAAATTTGCATGAAAGTGGTCTTTCAGAAAAAAAAAGAACTAAAATGTCACTAAAAACGTGATTTCAACAGGATATTAGTTATAGAGGGATATAAAGCTTGATTTTGAAAACCTTTTCCTCTATGCATACATGATTTCAGTATATTTTATAAGAGTGTAATCATATAAAATCCTGTTTGTCTGTAGATTTATTTATTTATTTATTTATTTATTGGTGTTTAAGGTCACATACTCACAATGGCTAATCGTGACCATGACAGTTTTGTTGTACCCAGAGAGAACCACCGAGCATCAACGAGCAACTGTCAGCTCCTCAACATTGTAACTCTGTTCAAGCTCCGCTCAAGCAGGGTTACAGCAGTTGAAGATGTGCACCATCAACGTGCAGTATGCCTTACTACACGGCGTCATCGTGCCCCCATGTAGGCAACTGGGATAAAGTGCCTTGCCCAAGGACACAATGCGGGTCGTCCTGGACGTGGATCGAACCCAGGACCTCCAGCATAGAATTCCAACAGTCTACCACTAAGTCACTGCGCTCCCGTTTGTCTGTAGATAATATGTTGGGGAGTCTGACAGTTGCTCACCACTTCTTGGTGGTTCTCTCTGGGTACTCTGGCTTCATCCACCTGTAAAACTCTGACACGAGATGACCCTGCCTGTCGAAAGTGTTTATATAAGAAAAGCACACGCTTGATACTATCAGCGATATAAATGCTGATATTTTTACCAGTAAACCAGATCCCCATGGGAAACCCAAGAAACTCAATAGTGCTTGACTACTGTGGTAAACAAGTTCTCTTTCACTGCTATAATTGGACCTCCCCCCCCCCCCTCCCCCTCCCCGGTAACCACTGCATTATGTGTGTGACCACTAAAATAGACTGCATTGTATAATTAATTGGCTGAACTTGTTGATTTTACACTTGAGCAGAAATCTAAAAAAATAGCCAGGGAAATGGGCCTTCATCACCTAAACTCCTTGCATGCTGTTGGCAGATATTTCTGTCCAGGACACAAAATCTCTTGCTGTAGAAATTGTGCAGGTTGGGCACATTTAACTTAATTATTGTCCTCTAAATTGAATTGATTTTTTTGACCAATGATTTCTTCAGTTAAATTTAGATGAATTTTTCATCAAATCTAGTCATGACTGCTTTCCAGCAGCCATGACTAAATTTGCTGAGAAATATTTTGAAAATACTCCGCGGGTTAAGAGTTAAACCAAGAAAGTGAAAGGGCTAAACTAGGCTTTATTTCTCACACAGCACTGGTGACCATACCCCACTTCTTAATTTTGGAAAGCATCACATAGGTGTGTGTGTGTGAGGGGGGGGGGGGGGGGGGGGGAGGGGTTAGTGTTTTAATAACTGAAAGGAAAGTAGAAGTGTGATTCATTATCTGATCTCTTTGATTCAGTTAAGCCTTGAAATTGTACATAAGGTTGCATTATACTCATTTTCTGAAACAGCTCAGACAGTGAATGTGTTTTACCCAACAGCTGTTTCTGATAAAAATAAATAGAACTTCACAGTTATTTAGTCAGGAATTCATAAGATTTAAAGATTATGCTAATCTTCAGTGAATTCTGTTAGTGGTGTCTGCTCAACACTTTGCAGTATGGTTTTTACTGGATCTAGCCAGATTCCCTTACAGATTTACAAAATATTGAGAGATGAGTTAACCACAACTAAATATTATAATTAATGCAGGAATATGAGAAAATGTTAATCTTTTCCACACATCCAGTTCCATGTTTATTAACCCCTTTTAACTCTAAACCGGATGAGTATTTTAAAGGTATTTTTCAACAAATGTAGTCATGGCTGCTATAAAGCAGCCATGACTAGATTTGATGAAAATTTCATCTAAATGTAACTCAAGAAATCATTGGTGAAAAAATCCATATGATTTATAAGGGGGGAATTTAATTAAATGTGCCCAAATTATACTTCTTTCAGTAGCAAGAGAAATTTATCCAATGTAATGGCCAAAACCATCCAGTGCTATTCACAAAAATCACCATTCAATTTTCAATATTTTTTCCTCTTTTCTTTTGTCTCAGAAACATAGCTAATGATCCTTTATTGGAATTAGTTCAACGAGCAGCAAGCAAGGAGTTAATCATGCCACGAAATATAAACTTCTCCAGGAAAAATGTGTAATCATTTCTACTCCTAATTCTCACTAGGAACCAGAGTATGGGGTGATTAGCAAATGACCTTATGGGAGGAAGATGTTCTATGTCTTCTTTTTTTAATCCAAAGTTTTAATACTGTTATCCTTCAGGGGTGTCATCATATTTGCAGATGGCACTTCAAGATTGGATGAAGAGAAACAATCTCCTGATTCAAATACTAAGATCTTTGACAGATAACATCTTTTGCATGTTTTGTATTAAATCTGTTTAACTCTTTGCTTGCTGTAGGCTGATTTCCTGCCCAGAACAAACAAACTCACTTGCCCAGTAGAGGTATGTTTACTGGCTATTGTGAACAAAATTTTCCTCTTTAATCCTTTATCCAATGTAATGGCCAAAACCAGCCAGTGCTATTCACAAAAATCACCATTCAATTTTCAATATTTTTTCCTCTTTTTTTTGTCTCAGAAACATAGCTTATGACCCTTTATTGGAATTAGTTCAATGAGCTCGTTCCGATGAGATGTCATAAGTTTTATTTTTGACGTAAAAAATTGAAAAAAATTAGTCATTTGAGAATTTTGTTTGCAAGTGTTGTCTGCCTTTCATGTTAGGTAAAGGGTTAAGCAGGAGTAGTCCTCTTAACCATTTATCCAACACACAGGATATCAATATTTATTATTTTAATTATTGTTTTTAGCTCACCAAAGGGAGCTTAACTTATCACTTGCCGTCCGTCGTCATGAACATTTTTCAAACGACTTCTCCTCTGAAACCACTGGTCCGATTTTTACGAAACTTCATGTGGATGTTCATTACTATATGGCAATTCATGTATGTTCAAATGAAATGGCCACGTTCCTTGGGGGCTCTGTATGGGGCATAACTGATAGCATCGTATGAATTATAGAAAAATTATTAAAAAATCTTCTTCTCCAGAACCAGTGGGCAGAATATTTTGATACTTGGTATGGGTCTGATTCAAGTTTGTTCAAATCGGCCCCCTGGATTCATATTTGAGCTTACTATAGAAGCCCAAATTTGAACGTAGTGCATTTCAGGCAAATTTCTTAAAAAATCTTCTCAAGATCCAGCAGGCAGAATCTTTTGATATTTGGTATGCAACATTGTGGGGTGGATCTGATTCAAGTTTGTTCAAATCGGCCCCCTGGATTCATATTTGGGCTCACTATAAAATCTTGAATTCGAACTTAGTGTATTTCAGGCAAATTTCTTCGAAAATCTTCTTCTCCAGATCCAGCAGGCAGAATCTTTTGATATTTGATATGCAACATTGTGGGGTGGATCTGATTCAAGTTTGTTCAAATCGGCTCCTTGGGTTCATATTTGGGCTCAGTATAGGAGCCCAATTTGAACTTGCATTTCAGGCAAATTTCTTTAAAAATAATCTTCTTCTCAAGATCCAACAGGCAGAATCTTTTGATATTGGGTATGCGGCATGCTTTGGGGGTGAGATTCAAGGTTGTTCAAGCCAAGTCCCTGGGTTCATATTTGGGCTCACTGTGGTAGCCCGAATTATAACTTAGTTCAAAATGAGGAATTTTCTTTAAAAATCTTCTTCTTCAGATCAGCCGTCGGAATGTTTTGATATTTGGTATGCAGCATCCTTAGGGGGGTAAGATTCAAGTTTGTTCAAGCCATGTCCCTAGGTCCATATTTGGGCTCACTGTGGGAGCCCAAATAATAACTTAGTTCAAAATGAGGAATTTTCTTTAAAAATCTTCTTCTTCAGATCAGCAGTCGGAATGTTTTGATATTTGGTATGCAGCATCTTTAGGGGGGTAAGATTCAAGTTTGTTCAAGCCATGTCCCTAGGTCCATATTTGGGCTCACTGTGGGAGCCCGAATGATAACTTAGTTCAAAATGAGGAATTTTCTTTAAAAATCTTCTTCTTCAGTTCCAGCAGTCAGAATGTTTTGATATATGGTATGCAGCATCCTTGGAGGGGGGGGGGAGGATCAATGTTTTGATATGTGATGTGTAGCATCCTTAGGGGGGTGAGATTCAAGTTTGTTAAAGCCAAGTCCCTGGGTTCATATTTGGGCTCCCTGTGGCAGCCCGAATTATAACTTAGTCAATATGAGGAATTTTTAGCTCACCGAAGGAAGCTCAACTTATCACTTGCCGTCTGTCGTCGTGAACATTTTTCAAACGACTTCTCCTCTGAAACCACTGGTCCGATTTTCACAAAACTACATGTGGATGTTCATTACTATATGGCAATTCATGTTTGTTCAAATGAAATGGCCATGTCCCTTGGGGGCTCTGTATGGGGCATAACTCTGATAGCACCATATGAAACCATATGAATTATAGAAAAAATAAAAAATCTTCTTCTCTTGAACCAGTGGGCAGAATCTTTTGATACTTGGTATGCAGCATCTTGTTATGGGTCTGATTCAAGTTTGTTCAAATTGAATCCCCCGTTCAATATTGGGGATCACTATGGGGGTGTGAATTTTTACTTAGTGCAATTTAAGAAAAAATCTTTAACAATCTTCTTTACCAGAACCAGTGGGCAGAATCTTCAGATATTTGGTATGCAGCATCTTGGTATGGGATGGATTCGCGTTTGTTCAAATTGAGTCTTTTGATCAATATTGGGGCTCACTATGGGGGCGTGAATGTTTACTTTGTGCAATTCAAGGAAAATTCTTTAAAAATCTTCTTCAGAACCATCATGCAGAATCTATTGATATTTGATCAGCAGCATTGTCCCATTCAGTCCTGTTGATGTTTTAGCTCCACAGAGAGTATAGATTTACTCTGCAGAACCTTAAGAATAGCTTTTGATAAAATGTGTGTCTTAGCAGTATGGAACATTCGGTGAGCGCCTAAGGCCCCCTGGGGCCTCTTGTTTTTTTAACCTTTACCCAACGTAATGGCCAAAACTGGCCAGCGCTATTCTAAAAAATCGCCAGTTAATATTCATTATATTTTCATTTTTCGTCTCAAAAACATAGGTTATACCCCTCTTTGTAACAAGCTCGTGAGCTCATTCCAATGAGAGGTCATAACCTATGTTTTTCAGAAAAAAAAAAAAAAATTTGTTATTCAAGAATTTTGTTTGCAAGTGTCATCTGTTTTTCATATTAAGTAAAGGGTTAACATTTTTCAAAAACATTCAACAAAACTGTATCACATGATATGGTTTTGTTGACATTTTTATGCCTTTGCCATGAAATGGCTCGGGGCATAAAGTGTTACCTTTGTCCATATGTCATTCCATCTTTCTGTCATTCCATCTTTTTGTCTTTCCACCATTCCGTGGCCATGGGTCAAAATTGCAGTTTGAATTTTTGATATTTCAACATCAGTGTGCAGAGGGTTAACTTTACTTTATATTTTTTTTCTTTTCTAAAAGTGGAGTTTTATCCAGAGTTTCCTCTTCCAAGGACTAACAGTATGCAAAATTTCAAAAATGACTCTAATCGACAGACCATTCACGTGGTTTGGAGAGGCTAACCGGGCACTCGGCTATGTAAAACATTTTCGGAAACTGCTTTTTTGTCATTAACAAGTATTCATAAATTGCGTGGAATTGAAATATGTATAGCCTCTCAAGGCAAAAGTCTAAAAATCTTCAAGACACAAGAAAGGCTGGTAGAGTGCTAGAAGGCCATATTTGGGCTTTATTCTGAACTGCAGGTACCTGAAGTTAAAGGCTTCATATTCTGTGGATGTCCTTCTTATTCTCTTGGAAGTAAAATTACTTCATCTCCATCGATTTGCATTGTTACAATTTATTGGAGAGTGCCTATAGGCACTCTCCCATAAATTGTAACAAGACAAAAATGTGTGAACAAATCTTGAAGCTGAGAAAAAAATTAGCCCTCTACCAGTTAAGTTACTCACACTTTACCATTCAAGATACATCTTTTGGCTAACCGGTCATCTGTTCGCTTAGACTTTATATTTACGTAACCACCATGCGAACGAAATGAGCATTCTCGTCAAATTTTGCATACTGTACTAAGGTAATTTTTGGGGCCCTGTGAGGACATGGGAGTATCTGGAGAGAACCACAAAGCAATGATGAGTAACAGCTAGACTCTCCAACTAGCTAACCAGACACAAGCATGGTTGGATTTGATTGAATGTAAGTGTGCCATTAACTTGATGTATGCCTTAGGCCTAAAAACTGAATTGTTTGGTTTAAGTAACATGCAATAAAAAATGGGATTGGTTGGTCAGGATTTGTTTTTTTTTCTAAAAAATGTTTTCTATTTTCTACTAGTTTGTAAAATAATGGCGTATAAATGTCAAATACGCATATCGTAAATACAATGTCCCATGTGATGTCCACTGATGAATGACTTGATGGATGTTACTGGTTTCATGACAATATGGTGAGAGCCTGGGAGGAGAGATATGCTCTACACACAAAGTCAGTCACATCAATCAAAACCTTGCAAATGTTAAATGCCTTCCTCAAGGAATATTCAATGGACTATGTAAGACAATTCTGTGCAACTGAAAGTATTGCATGGTTTCACCCACTTACTCCAAATTCTTCACAGAGAGAAGATACTATTGCTGAATTTGAAAACACTCTCGCTTAATGTTGACACACTACTCCATTGTCTGACCTTATGAAATGTCAATGAGTGGACCAAATTTGCCTGGTTGTAATTCCTATTTTGAACTTGTTATCATGAGTATTTGACCGGAAATCCTAACCAAGGATTTCCAGAAGCAAATGCAAGTGTGATGTACAGATGGGCAACATACCAAAAAACCAAACTGATACCGATATCATGGTGATACTATTTGTAAGTCCCTGTTGAGGCTTGATAACAGTTGAAAGAATCATTTTTAGCTCAACTTTGACGAAGTCAAATTTGAGCTATTGTCATGGCCCGTCGTCCGTCTGGCCGTCTGTCCGTCTGTCCGTACGTCAACAATTGGCTATGGCTTGGGCTAGAGGTCGTATTTATGAACCAATCTTTACGAAACTTCTTGTGTACCTTTGTTATGACCCTGGGACGGGAACGAGTGTTTTTAGGTGTGGTCCGAAATTCAAGATGGCTGCCAGCGGCCATTTTGTACCGATGATGCAAAAATCAGTTTTTTGTACAGAACTTCTGTATGAAAGTTCTGATTTGAATAAAGTTTTGTATAAATGTTTAGTACCATGGGATACATCACATATAATACGGGTTTTTTTCTCGTGCGTAAATTATGCAAATTAGACTGACTTTGATTTATTTAGTGTTACTTTCAGAGCTGTAAGTGCCAAGCTGCTATGGCTCGGGCTAGAGGCCGTATTTATGAACCAATCTTTACGAAACTTCTTGGGTACCTTTGTTATGACCCTGGGACGGGAACGAGTGTTTTGGGGTGTGGTCCGAAATTCAAGATGGCTGCCAGTGGCCATTTTGTACCGATGATGCAAAAATCAGTTTTTTGTACAGAACTTCTGTATGAAAGTTCTGATTTGAATAAAGTTAATGTATAGTACAATGGGATACATCACATATAATACAGGTTTTTTTCTCGTGCGTAAATTATGCAAATTAGACTAACTTTGATTTATTTAGTGTTACTTTCAGAGCAGTAAGTGCCAAGCTGCTATGGCTCGGGCTAGAGGCCGTATTTATGAACCAATCTTTACGAAACTTCTTGGGTACCTTTGTTATGACCGTGGGACGAGAACGAGTGTTTTTGGGTGCAGTCCCAAATTCCAGATGGCTGCCAGCAGCCATTTTGTACCGACGATGCCAAAATCTGTTTTTTGCGCAGAACTTCCAAATGAAAGATCTGATTTGAATAAATTTTTGTATGAATGTTTAGTACCATGGGATACATTACATATATTACAGGTTTTTTTCTTGTGCGTAAATTATGCAAATTAGGCTAACTTTGATTTATTTAGTGTTACTTTCAGCACTGTGAGTGCAAATCCCAATACGGCTCGGGCTAGAGGCCGTATTTATGAACCGATCTTCACAAAACTTCTTGGGTACATTTGTTATCACTGTGGGACGAGAAGGAGTGTTTTGGGGTCCAGTCTGAAATTCAAGATGGCCGCTAGCAGCCATTTTGTTCAAAATTAAGTGCAATCAGATTTTTGCGCAGAACTTCCAAATGAAAGATCTGATTTGAATAAATTTTTGTATGAATGTTTAGTACCATGGGATACATTACATATAATACAGAGTTTTTCTCGTGAATAAATTATGCAAATTAGGGGGCCGGGTGGGACTTAGAAAATTTTGGACCAAAATCTGGAAATTAGTTTTTTGTGTTTTGATGCATTTTGGTCAATTTTAAGAAGAAGAAGAAAAAATTTTAGTCTGAAAATATTTTGTTTGGGACTGAAAATTTCCACACAAAAATAATCTACAATGATTGGTCTTAATCTGTAGTCCATTACAGTCACCTTGTAATTCTTTTATTATTGTTGACTGGGCCAAAACAAATACTAATTCCTGTCATATTCATTATTCAGTTGTCTTGGTCACAGCAAGTACTAATTCCTGTCATATCCAAGTTGAGCTACAGAGTCATTGACTCTTTCATTATCTCAACTTTGGCGAAACCAAATTTGAGCTTATGCCATGGCCAGTTGTCCGTCTGTCCGTCAACAATTCAATACGGCTTGGGCTAGAGGCCGTATTTATGAACCGATCTTTATGAAACTTCTTGGGTACTTTTGTTATGACCGTGGGATGAGAACGAGTGTTTTGGGGTCCGGTCCGAGTATCTAGATGGCTGCCAGCCGCCATTTTGTACCGACGATGCAGAAATCTGTTTTTGCACAGAACTTCCATATGAAAGTGCTGATTTGGATAATTTGTTGTATGAATGTTTAGTACCATGGGATACATCACATATAATACAGGTTTTTTTCTCGTACGTAAATTATGCAAATTAGACTAACTTTGATGCATTTAGTATTACTTTCAGCACTGTCAGTGCAAATGCCAATATGGTTCGGGCTAGAGGCCGCATTTATGAACCGATCTTTACGAAACTTCTTGGGTACCTTTGGTATCACCATGGGACGAGAACGAGTGTTTTTGGGTGTGGTCCGAAATTCAAGATGGCCACTGGCAGCCATTTTGTTCAAAATTAGGGGCAATCAGATTTTTGCTCAGAACTTCCACATGAAAGCTCTGATTTGAATATTTTTTTGTGTGAATGTTTAGTACCATGGGATACATCACATATAATATGGGTTTTTTTCTCGTGCAGAAATTATGCAAATTAGATGAACTTTGATTTTTTCAGTGCTACTTACACACAGTAAGTGCACATGTCAATACGGCTCGGGCTAGAGGCTGTATTTATCAACCGATCTTCACGAAACTTCTTGGGTACCTCTGATATCACCTTGGGACGAGAACAAGTGTTTCTGAGTGCTGTCCAAAATTCAAGATGGCTGCCAGTGGCCATTTTGTACCGAAATTTGGTCCAATCAATTTTTTGTATACAACTTCTATACGGCTCAGGCTGGAGGCCGTATTTATTAACCGATCTTTACGAAACGTCTTGGGTACCTTTGTTATCACCGTGGGATGAGAACGGGTGTTTTTGAGTGTGGTCCGAAATTCAACATGGCCACCAGCAGCCATTCTGTACCAAAATTAGTGCAATCAGTCTTTTGAACAGAACTTCTGTATGAAAGTTCTGATTTGAATAAATGTTTTAGTATGAATGTTTAGTAAAATGGAATACATCACATACAGTACAGGTTTTTTTCTCGTGCAGAAATTATACAAATTAGATGAATTTTGATTTATTTAGTGCTACTTATAGACTGTAAGTGCACATGTCAATACTGCTCGGGCTAAAGACTGTATTTATCAACCGATCTTCACGAAAATTCTTGGGTACCTTTGTTATCACCTTGGGATAAGAACGAGTGTTTCTTATCAACCTACCTCAATTGTTTACAACAGGCTTGCACTACAGTGGAAGAACCTAACTCGGATAAAATACTCTCTATTTTAATCTTTCCCAAGATTTGGGAAAGAAAAGTGGTGTAAAAACACCACGAAAAAATAAGCCAAAACTGGGCCGAGCGCCATCGGCGCACACTCAGTATGGGACGCTCTTCCATAGTACAAATCCCTGACTTCCGTCACAGTGCGCAATGCATCAATTCGTCATTCTTTTTCTATCCGAAACACGAGCAGGATGTGTTTCCATCATATGCATTATGAAACAGTGATAATTCAACTCATGGATAATGGTTTTCCTGTGACTGGAATTATGGATCTGAAGATCGTATAATAACAGGACTGTGTTTTATATATTCTCGTTTATATTTTCAACCACATTCTCATTGTTTATTAATTACTATTCCGTTTTCGCGAATGTTTTGCGACATCGTGTCATCGCGATTCGACAATGAATTTTTTCGGTTGATAAAAATTTTTATTGGAGTCGGTGTCGGCCGTCTGGGTTCTGCCACCTTCTCTCGTAGTTGAGGGTGTTCTTCTACTTTCTGTTTCTGTTGAGTTCACCTTTTCCTTCTACTGCTCTCACCTCTGTTCTTTCCAGTTCGGTTCCTTTAGGGCAATTCCTTTTGCCCTCGCCATTGGTGCGTTCTCGTGTCCGTTTCGTCCGCACACGCGGGTGGTGTGGAATGCAGTCGTTTCGGGATCCTCCCGACTCGACCACGTCTGATGTGAGTTTACCCCCTCCGTGGGGGATGTGCAGCTCCTCCCGCTCCCGCGGGGGGTGGTGAACACTTTCGGTTTGGGTCGCCCGATTCGACCACGTCTGATGAGAATTGCTCCTCCTCCGTGGGGGATGTGCAGCTCCTCCCGCACCAGCGGTGGGGTGGGGGCCGCTTTCATTTCGGGGCTTCCCGATTCGACCATGTCTGGAGAGAGTTATTCCCCTTCCGTGGGGAATGTGCAGTGTTTTACCGTGGTGGATACTGCGGGAGCTGTTGGTTTTCTGGTGTAGAGATGCCTGGTTCCGGGACTATGCGCCCTCTCCAGTCGACATCTGAGGCTGTCACTAGGATTGTGACTCCTCCTTTGGAGGCCGAGCTTGGTGGCTCTCTCCGCTTTTCCGCCAGTTCCAACAGCTCCCGTCGTATCTGCTGCTACTGCTGTTCCGTCTACAACTTCATTGGGCACCGTTTTTAGCCGGCCTCGGCTTCTCCCTGCCAGGGTCTGCAGGGATGTCTGTAGTGTGGTTGTGGGGTTTCGGCCTCAGCCTTCCCAGACTTCCACTCAGCGAAGTCAAATGGGGCTGCCGACTGAACCCCATACTGTGTCCTCTCGCCATTGAGCACAGTAGTTTTATACCTGCAGTGGTCTGCTGCGGTGTCTGGTTGTGTAGACGTGGGGGTATCGGCCTCAGCCTTCCCTGACTTCAACTCGGCGAAGTTGGAAGTGGCTGCCGGCCGGACCCTCTCCTGTGGTCTCTGCGCCGTCGAGCACCACAGTTGTCATTGGATTCGGTTGTTCTTAGTGGGACACTATGAACTCTGTGGCGTTTCCGTCCCTCATTCTGGCCACACGACCAGTTTTGGGGGTCCAACGTCTTTTGTGCAGCCTGGACCTTCTGCCCTGCAGAGGTCAGCGGTGACTCTCATGAGTTCCTGCTATGTTGATCCTCGGGGCGTGTCACACCCCTATACACGTCTGGCTTCAGACGTTTTCGGCTGCCGCCCGTCGTCCCATGTCAGGTTTTTTGGAGGATCGTGACCCTTCGCTGGTTCAGAGGGTCAGCGGTGAAGCCACTTTGCCGGTTTGTTCCCCTGTCGAACCGGCCAGTACGGGCAGTGAGCTTAGGGAGGCCCTCTCCTTACTCACTCAGGTTCAGTCAACGAGCCTTCCTGTTGCTTCTAGCGAGGCAGCGAGTGGTTTCCAGGTGCCTCCTATGGCGCCGCCTCCCGGGATTAGAAACAGGCCGCTTTCTGATCCCCTGGTGTTCCGACACCATGGGAGGCGTCGGCTGGTTTGCCCACGTTGGGCTATGTGTCTTCCGACTCAGGGGAAGAGTCAGACATGCTTGATGTCGAGAGCCAGCAGTCTTCGGACTTGGGGGCAGCTCTTGATTTCGTGTTTGGGTTCCTTCCGGATCTCAAACCATCTAACCAGTCGACAGTGTCAGCCAGGCCGCGATCATCGGTCGCGTGCCAACAGTCTATGGAGCAACCTGCTTCTGGGCGTCTTCGACCGTGCCCTTCGGTACAGTTGGTTGAAGCATTTTCAGCCTTGGTCTCCAAGCTAAGTTCCAAGGCTATGAAGGCTCCGTTCTTCACCAGGGTTGACACCTTTTTGCCTCCGGCACGTTATCGTTCCTACGATTCCGCCAATCCGTCGGTCTACCAGACTTTGACGGTTTTGGATCAGGACTCCAATTCCCTCGGGCTTTCCAAGTCCAAGTCTGCTGTCATTCCGATGACGACTCTGGAGACCACCTTGGGCTTATCGAGAGAGATGCTTGGTATGCTTTCTCTCTCCGATCACGTCGTCTCAGCTTTTGCTGCTTATCTGCCTTCAGATAAGATTGACGAGGTACAGGCTCCTTTGCGTGTGCTGTCCAAGGCGCTCATGCATCTTACTCACGCACATGCCTGTAACATGGCTAATCTGGAATTAGTTCGAAGGGACTCTGTGCGGGACACAGGCCGATCCCTTCCTGAGGAGCAGTACGCTGCTCTTCGATCTGCTTTTTTGACAAGTCCGCAACTTTTCCATGATTCTGTGTTGACGGTCCGGGATGACGTCCTACGTCATTCCAACGATCAGCTGCTGTTTCTTCAGCTTGATCAGCCTTCTAGGGTAGGCACGGGCCGTTCCAAGCCTAACAAGTACCCTCTGCTTCCTCTGCGAAGCAAAAGGGGCTGATCCTTCTGCCACCGCTTCTACTTCTTACTTAAGGGGTAAGGGTAAGCGTCGGCAGTCTTGAGGGAACTCCCAGGATTCTTCATTCAGTAGAGGTGTTTTCTCCTCTCGTGAGCCTCGTCGGGGTTCGCAATGAAGGTCCTCACCTCGACTCGTCCCAGGTTGGAGGAAGGATAGCAGAGTTCGCAGACCGTGGGCCACCATCACATCCGATCCTTGGATGTTAGATGTTGTTTGGTCCGGGATGCGAATATCCTTCCGACGGCACTCCACTCTGTCTGGGGTGCCTTTTCCAATCACAGTTCCTTCAGACATTTTACGTCTGGAACTTTTGTCCACGGTGATAGACAATCTCCTGACAAAGGGGGCGATTGAGGTCATCAAGAACATTAGGTCAGTGGGTTTCTATTCCCGCCTGTTCTTGGTGCCGAAGAAGGATGGCCGACTCCGACCGGTTCTCGATCTGAGTTTCCTGAACCAGTCTATCATTGCTCCCAAGTTCAGCATGGAGACTTTCAGGTCGGTCCTCTGTTCAATTCACCAGGGAGATTTCGCTTCCAGCTTCGACCTGCGAGACGCTTACTTTCACGTTCCGATTCATTGGACGTTACGGAAGTATCTCAGGTTCATTTTTCTGGGGCGAGTTTACCAGTTCAAGGCCATGCCTTTCAGCCTCAACCTGGTTCCTTGGTCTTTCACCAGACTGATGTCGCATGTGATAGCTTTCCATCGCATACAGTCCAGGGTGACTACTTCGGCATATCTGGACAATATCCTCCAGGGGCATTCCAATGCTGCCTTCCTGGAATTGGATGTCGCCACTCTGTTGAGCTTGCTCACGTCGCTACGTTTCATAGTCAACGAGGAGAAGTCGGACCTAGTCCCTTCTCAGTCGTTTTATCATCTGGGGATGGCTTTCCGCACACAATTCAATTTGGTGGCGGTTCCCCAGGCCAAGGCTGTGATTCTCTCAGCTTTTGCTCCGACTCTGTCCCAGTCCACATCCGCGACGGCTCGGAGTTTTCTCCGGCTAATCGGTCTCTGCTGTTTGGTGACGGATCTCATTCCTCTCGGTCGACTGCGTGTCAGACCTCTCCAACACTTTCTGCTCAGTTGTTGGAGGCCGAATGTAGATTTTCTGGATCTGGTGCTTCAGTTTCCAGACTATCTTTATCCTCACCTTCTCCTCTGGGCGGATGTCCAGTGGCTTTCGCAGGGTGTTCCGTTGGACTTTCCCACGTCCGATCACGTTCTGACGGCAGATGCCAGCGATCTCGGATGGGGTGCGACGTTGGATCCTCTAGGTCTTTCCATTCACGGGATGGTGGACCAGGATCATGCAGCTCTACACATCAACCAGAAGGAGCTTCTTGCTCTTCTTCTGCGTTTCAGGCAGTGGATCCCTCACCTATCGAATTGCCAGGTCCTTCTGTTGTCCGACCATTCGACGGTGGTTGCTTACATTCGGAACCAGAGCGGCACGCACTCTGTTCCAATGTACGATTGGCTTGGGATCTTATACTGCTCGCTCAGGATGTCCGCCGGGGTGGCTGTTCGTCACATTCCCGGTCGCCTGAACGTCCTAGCCGACTCCCTGTCCCGTCGGGGCAGGGTCATTTCCACCAGGTGGATGCTCCACATGGCGGGTTCCATCGATCTCTTGTGACTAGTTGGAAACATCAGGTGGACACTTTCGTGTCCCCATGCCCAGATGCTCTGGCTTTCGCCGTGGACGCTCTGACCCTCCTTTGGGATGGTCTTGTCGGCTACACCTTCCTACCGGTTCCGATTCCACCTCAGGTTCTCACCCAGATATGAACCTGCAGTCGTCGAATCCTTTCGATCACACCCGTCGCTTCGGTGGGTGTGGATCATTCTGCTCCGCTCTCTGTTAGCGGCGGTTCTGGCATGTCTCCCTCTACCTCGCGACTTTCTTTGCCAAAGTCGCCGGGAGGTTTTCAAGTTGACCCGACTTCATTGTGCCTTCGCACATGTCTTTTATCGGGTCCTGTCTCCTCCGTAGTGGCTTTTCGAGACACGCAGTGGAGTTGCTTTTCTTCAAGGAGGCACTCACTCCACTGGTTTAGCCTCTGTGGCTAAGTGGAAGGTTCTTCTGTCGATGGTGTGTGATCACTCTGTTGCTTCTGTCACACCTTCGATCACACTGCTTGCGGAGTTTTTTGGTATATGTTTGTTTCTGGGGGTCTCCAGCTATGTGTACTTGTCCATGCTTCGGAGACATTTTTTCCTATGTGATACCGCATTGTTTCGACACTCATCCTTGCCTCTCCAAGCTTGTTCGGCTCTTTTCCTTGAAAAGGCCTAGGACTTTGCAGTTTACTCCAAGATGGTCACTTTCTTGGGCGCTGCTCTGCTTGGGGGTGGGGGGCGTTCACGCCTTTATCCTGGATGAATATGCATTTTCCCACATGCCAGATCTCTCCTGCATCCATTTCTTGATGGACTTGTCTTGCTATTCGTGCAGCTTCCACTCGTCTAGCTACTGGTGATTGTATTACCAATTGTTTTTTCTGCCAGGAGGTGTGTGCATTGTCTTCCTCTTTTAATAACTCTGTCATGTTGTCGGATGACTGATGTTATACTGGCAGCCTTCTGGAGAAATTCTACATTCTCCTTTTCTCTGCGACAGTTGCAGGAGCCAACAGAGACCCTTGGGGCCCTCTTTCTTTGGCTCAGGATGTTGTCTATCCAAGCTTTTCAGCTTTTTTCAGGGTCGGTTCCAGCTTTGTGCTGTTACTGCCCTTTCTGTCTGTGCGTCGCACTTCACCATACGCCTCATCTTTCATTGATTTTTCTGATGTTTGTGATGCTATGGTTTGATAGGCCTAGGGATCTCTTCCTCTGTCCATGTTCCCAGTGCTATTGAGTTATGTGTGGGTTGGTTATGTGATTCCCTCCAGCCTTTTGTCTATTCAGCCTGTTGTAAACAATTGAGGTAGGTTGATAAGAAGTATAAATTTTATAGTAAATTTCCTTTCTTATTATACCTACCGAAATTGTTTACATGGAGGCCCTCCCGTCTTCTTATTCGGGTAAGAATCCTTCCTCCCCGCTGATCACATAACTCCTGTGTTGTTCGGAATCAAAAGAATGACGAATTGATGCATTGCGCACTGTGACGGAAGTCAGGGATTTGTACTATGGAAGAGCATCCCATACTGGGTGTGCGCCGATGGCGCTCGGCCCAGTTTTGGCTTATTTTTTCGTGGTGTTTTTACACCACTTTTCTTTCCCAAATCTTGGGAAAGATTAAAATAGAGAGTATTTTATCCGAGTTAGGTTCTTCCACTGTAGTGCAAGCCTGTTGTAAACTTCGGTAGGTATAATAAGAAAGGAAATTTACTATAAAATTTATACTTCTGAGTGCGGTCCAAAATTCAAGATGGCTGCCAGCTGCCATTTTGTACCGAAATTAGGTCCAATCAGTTTTTTGTCACAACTTCTATACAGCTCGTATTTATGAACTGATCTTCACGAAACTTCTTGGGTACTTTTGTTTTCACCTTGGGACAGGAATGAGTGTGTTTTGGGGTACCTTTGTTATCACTGTGCTATGAGAACAAATATTTTGGGGTTCAGTTAGACCCACTCTGGGAATCAAAGATTTCTTTTCTAGTTTAGCATCCTACTGTCACCCACCTTTACAATACTTTACCTATACATTTGTTACAGGCTACGGTCAGTATTTATGTACAGGCCGTTACAATACTTTATATGTACCTTTGTTATCAGGTCATTACCTAGATGTTTGTCATTGCTGTGTCACATACTATACATGTACATGTCTTGACAAGTTGAGCTACAGTGTCATTGACACTTTCATTGTGAAAGAAGTGATTGATTTTCTGTTCAGTTGTGTTAACCCTCAATGGACTGGGCAGCTGTTCTGAATTCCCACTAGACTACAACCTGTACATGTCCAGTTGCTTAGCGGTGATTTCTAGTCAAGGTAGCCAAGATTTGACTAAAAATCACTGCCCAGGTGTTTTGTCTATTGTCAGGAACCTCCTGAAGATGGCATGGTCAGGGCACATGTGTTGATATCACAAAAACCTGAAATAGGTCTTTAAACATTAAGTTGAGTTTAGAACAAATCACAAAGTTGCTGCAGATATGATTTGTGGTTGTAAAAGAATGCCTCTGTTGAGCTCATTGGCAGTATAATTTATAGCATTGTAGTAGAATGATACTACTACTTATTCTGTTTTTCTGATGTGAATTCCTCTTTGGTACTATCAGCAAATCTCAGTCAAGTCAGATACCGAATACCAGACCAATACCGAGTTATACCTCCCCCTTAAAATTACCAAAACCAAACTCAGAATTCCAATACCTCCCATCTCTAGTGTGATGTCATATGTAGATTGACTCAGGCCTGAAAATAAGCAGTCTGACATTTACAGAATGAGGTCCCCAGAGGGTGAATTTGATGATGCTATCCCATACAGTGGGCCAATTTATCCTTT
Organism: Pictodentalium vernedei; assembly: GCA_031216915.1. Lineage (NCBI taxonomy): Eukaryota > Metazoa > Mollusca > Scaphopoda > Dentaliida > Dentaliidae > Pictodentalium > Pictodentalium vernedei. The sequence continues at coordinate 267,207,538 of CM062291.1, read as the reverse complement.
GGGTACCTTTTTCTGTTTAGTTTTGAGACCCTGTTTCAGATTGAGGTTCACAGAGGGTAAATTTAGTGATGCTACCCTCTGGGAACCTCATTTTGCAGATGACAGTCTGCTTATTTTCTGGCTTGGATTGACTCGACATTTGTGCTACTGCCATTGAAGATCAAATCAAGTCAAACACAAAACAGGGGAAGCATGGGTGTGTTGGGGCAAATAAACAGCAGCCCCTATCATCTACCCATGGAGAGCTTTTCAAAAACTGCAATACAGTAGGCCTATCAGTTGAAATAAATTGTTGAATATAAGAAGTCAATTTCATGCCTATTTTAGCTTCACTGACAAGACGAAGGCGCTCAGCTTCATCAGTGAAGATAAAATGAAGAAATTTTGTTGTTATATAAATCTGTATCACAAGCATTTAGAAAAGAAAATTAATGTACTTGTCTGAGATGAAGTGCATCATTTTTAGCCTAACTTGTCAAAAGTCAGGATGAGCTATTGCGATCACGCATGCGAAATTCTGTCAGTCTGTTCACATTTTCCTTTAGCACAGGCTTGGTAGGATGACTCTGTATAATGTCTAGATGACAACTTCCCCTTTTGGTCATGATCTATCAACTGTGATGGCTGCCCAAGCTCAAAACCCAAAAAATTTTAGCACAGTCTGCAGGTCGTATATGTGAAGGGATTTCATTGTAACTTGGTAGGATAACTCCAGGTAATGACTAGATGAAAACGTCCCCTTTTGGTTGTGATCATTCAACTGTGACGTCTGCCCGAGCCCAAAACCTGAAAACCTTTAGCACAGACTATACAAGTCGTATTTATGAAGGCATTTCATTGTAACTTGGTAGGATGACTCAGTATAATGTCTAGATGAGGACATCCCCTTTTGGTTGCGATCAGTCAATCCTGACAGGGAACAGAAATTAACATATTCTTAGTTATCACAATTCTTGTCCTATTTCATAATCCTTTCATAAAATTGAGCATTATCCATTTCATCAAACCCAACACACGGTCAAATTAAACTACAGTGTCATTGACACTTTCATTTGGTCACCTGTCAGGTTGAGCAGTGCCAATCATTCTTCGTCCTTTGTCCATCATAAAGGTGGTGGATGAGTCTTCTCCCAAATTGTTGGACCGGTTCCAATAAAATTTCTTGTGAATGATGTCTGGGGATAGACAGTTCAGTTTTGTTAAAATTGCTATGCTGTCCCTCTGAAAGTCAGGGTGAACTATTCTGATCACTTTTCGTCCATCACCCTTCGTGAATGTGGTGTTTGGGTCTTTTTTTCCCAAACCACTGGCCACATTTTAATGAAATTTCACATGAATAGTGGTTAAATAGGGGCATTTGGGTTTTTCTTCTTATTGGTTTTCTGCTCCTATTGAGGAGGAGGTGGGGCCAAAATGCACCAATTTTTTTTAGAAATCTTCTCATGAACCAGCTGTAGCAGAGACTTGATATTTGGTATCCAGCCTCCGTTTGAGGAGTAGACTCAAGTTTGTTCAAGAGAAGTTTGAGGGGAAATATTTGTCATCGTTACGAGAGGGGCAAGAATTTTTGCCCCGCCCAAAATTTCTTTCTTTTCAACCTACTCACAATTGTTTACAATTGGCTGTAACATAAGTGCAAGCGCTACTTCGGAACTAACTCAAGCTTTTAGAATCTTTTCCAAACGAGTTGGAAAAGTACTAGAGTGCAAAAGCACGAAAAAGATCGAAAAAAGGGTCGAGCGAGACCAGCGCTCGAAATTACAGGTACTCTCTCTGCACACCTCTTGCGTTTACCGAGCGCATGCGCAACAACCGTGACGTCAATTCCTTTATTTTCCGCCATTGTTCATGGTCGGAAATTTTTGTGACTTGTGCTGTTTATGATATTAATTCTTCGTGAACAACTTATTAATCGTCTTTAGTGTGCTACTGGATTGTATCCTTTTTCAAGCTACCAAATTATTACTCTCATTTAATGTTAATTTGTATTATTATTGCTGTTCTTTTCACACTTTATCTTGCCTTTCCCCCACGTGTGAACACGACCTTCGTTCTGTTTTCCGTCGGCGGGAAGCTTGATTGTTGTATTTATATCATGCCTAAGACTATTCCTTGTACCTCTTGTTTGCAGGTGAAACATGTGGACGATTCCCATACCACATGTGTCACTTGCAACAATTGCACTCAGGCCCAATCATGTGGTATCTGTGGGGTTTGGTCCTCTAAATTTTGGGCTTCTGTTAACAAGGTGGTTCTTTCCAGAGCTAGAACCCCTCGTTCTCGGGGTAAGGGTAGCCGTGCCGTTGCAGACATTTCTGCTGGTGCACGTGGTGACTCTGTCACACAGGATTCGGATCTGACTTCTGTGGCGAGCTCCTCTGCAACTGTTGACGGTGTTTGTTCTGTGATACCTGATGAGGAGACCGCGGTCTCTTTGTCTTCGGATGTCACTATTGAGGCGTCTGTTTTCGTTGAGAGCTTTTCCGAGGTCAGCTCGGTAACCCTCTCCGATCTGCCTCCTACACCGTCGACCGTTGTTGAGGGGGTTGCTACTCCAGATCCTATTCTGTCTGATGGTGGCTCTTCCATCTCCTCTGGGGATGGTCTACAGTCTCGGGGGACCGAGGCTGTATCTGCTGGTGTGTCTGTGTGTTCTCAGCCTCCCCCTTCACGCGGCGAGGCTGTGCGGGTTTGCTGTCTGCTCCGTCTCATCTGGCTAGGTTTGCTCCTAGTCGGTTGAGCCGGCCGGTCGCTTCGGCAGCGATTCCTCGTCCCTCGAGTGAATCGTTTATTGTTCCACCTTCGCCTGCTAGTGTGCCGGCTAGCGGGATGGTGTTGGGACGTTGGCATCCAGGGCCTGCTGTTCGGCAGCGGTCAGTGACAGCCCCGGTTAGCTGTCACTCTCGGAACCTTCCTCCGGTGATTCCTCACTGTGTTCCGAGTCTGGGTGTCGATCGATGCTTGCCGTCGGTCTCAGAGGATAGGCAGTTGGGGCCGTCTGCTGCGCAGAGGTCAATGACAGGTTCCTGTCATTCTTGGGACAATCCTCCGGTGTCTTCTCACCGTGTCCTAGGTCCAGCTACCGATCGACGTGCGCCGTCGGTCCCTTTCGAGGATTTGCAGGCAGGGCCTTCTGTTTCGCAGAGGCCAGTGATGGCTCCTGGGCGTCACAATCGGGACTATCCTCCGGTGTCTTCTCACCGTGCTCCTATTCTGTCTGCCGATCGACGTTCGCCGTCGGTCTCTTCTGAGGATTTGGGTTCTTCTACCAGAAGGGTCCATTGGGAGGACACTCCGTTGGGCGATTCTGCTGCGACGGATTCTCAGGGTGACCTGCGCCAGGCCGTTTTGGCGCTCACCCGGTTGCTTTCTGGCAACCCTCAAGTTGGCCTCCCTGTGCCTCCTGAGGCACAACCTCCTTTGGTCGGTCGCCGAGATGTCTCGCCTGGCCCCTTGGATACTGCACAGTATTCACAGGAGGTTTCTGCTGGTCAGCCCGAGTTGGGCTACGTCTCCTCTGCTACGGAGGATGACGAGTATCTTGAAGGTGATGGTCCCCCCTCGTCAGTCTTGGGGCAGGCTTTGGATTTCGTCTTTGGCTTATTGCCGGACGTTCTACCTTCCGACCAGCCTTCTGTGACCGTCCGGCCGTGGTCCACTGTGGAGCGCCGTAACCCTGTTGAGCCTTCTAGCTCCGGGGCTTTGCGTCCTCTGCAATCGGCTCAGGTGGTTGAGTCCTTCCAGGGCTTAGACGCCAAAATGCGTTCTAAGGCCCTCAAGGGTTCCTTCTTTTCTAGAGCTGATGCCTTTCTGCCTCCATCGCGGTTTCGTGTTTACGATTCCGTCTCTCCACCAGTCTTCCAAGGGATGACTACTGTGGATGAGGATTCTTCTTCCCTCGGGTTGACTAAGCCTAAGTCGGCAGTTCTCCCGATGTCGGTAGTTGAGTCTATGGTGGGCCTGTCCCGAGAGATGCTGGGTATGTTATCTCTCGCGGACCATGTCGTCGCTGCTCTGGCTGAATATTTTCCACCAGGGGAGTTTGATGACGCTCAGGCGCCTTTTCACGTTTTGTCACAGGCTCTTATGAACTTGACTCACGCTCACGCCTGTAACACGGCCAATTTGGAGCTGGCACGCCGGGATGCGGTTTTGGATTCTTTACCATCCCTTCCTTCTGAGCAACGTGCTGTTCTGAGGTCTGCCTCCTTGGTAGGACCTCAGTTGTTCCATGGTTCCGTGGAAGCTGTTCGTGGCGAAGTTCTTCGTCATTCGAAGGACCAGCTTTTGCTGAGACAGCTTGACCCACCTGCTGCTGCGGGTGGGGGTCGTTCCAGGCCCGCCAAGCGTGCTGCTGCGTCTGCCTCATCGGCGACGTCGGCTACGCCTTCGGCTCCGTCTGCTCCTTCTGCTCATAAGAAGCGCCGACGTGGCCAGGCCCGCTGGCAGCCTCAGGCTGGAAAGTCTCAGGACTCTGTCACTTCCCGAGGTGGTTTCTCCTCTCGGGGGCCTCGTCGAGGCCGCAAGTGAAGGTTCTCACCTCGATTCGCCTCCAGTCGGAGGAAGGCTGTCGCTGTTTTATGACCGTTGGACAGAGATAACGTCGGACTCTTGGGTCCTCGACGTCATTCATTCCGGTCTGCGACTGTCCTTCCATCGGCACCCCAGTTTATCTCGGGTGCCCCTTCCGACTCAGGTCCCTTCAGATTCTCTGCGTCGGGACCTTCTGGTGCAGGAGATCGACAATCTCCTCACCAAAGGGGCGATCGAGGTGGTCAGGAACACCCTTTCACCGGGGTTTTACTCGAGACTTTTCTTGGTGCTGAAGAAAAACGGCCAATTTCGTCCTGTCATCGATCTGAGTACCCTGAACGAGTACATAATTGCTCCTCGTTTCAGTATGGAGACTTTCCGGTCGGTTCGACGTTCAGTTCATCAGGGCGATTTTGCGGCCAGTATCGACCTGAAGGATGCCTACTTCCATGTACCCATTCATCTGGCGTCACGGAAATACCTTCGGTTCTCGTTTCAGGATCGAGTTTTTCAATTCAGAGCTCTCCCGTTCGGTTTGAACCTGGCTCCTTGGGCCTTCACCCGACTGATGTCACATGTGCTTGCTTTCCATCGCACTCAGTCGGCGGTGACTTCGTCCGCCTACCTAGACGACATCCTCCAACGGCACCACGATGCTGCTGTTCTGGAGTTCGATGTCTGGCAGTTTCTTTGCCTGCTAGCGTCGCTGGGTTTCAGAGTCAATCGCGAGAAGTCGGATCTTCTTCCTTCTCAGCGATTCCGTCATTTGGGGATGGATTACGACACTCTTCACAATGTAGTGTCGGTTCCCCAGGCTCGGGCGACGATTCTTTCCGCCTTGACTCGGGACCTGCTTCAATCTTCCTCGGTCTCGGCCAGGACTTTCCTTCGGATGCTGGGCCTTTGCGGTTCGGTGACCGATCTCATTCCGCTCGGTCGCTTGTTTGTCCGACCTCTCCAACACTTCCTGTTGGATCATTGGCGTCCGAATGTAGATCCGCTGGACCTGGAACTCACTATTCCTCGATCTCTGCTTTGTCACCTCCGCCCTTGGGCAGATATTCCCTGGCTGACACAGGGTGTTCCGTTGGATCTTCCTTTGGCCGATCGCATCCTTACTGCGGATGCCAGCGATCGGGGCTGGGGTGCGACGTTGGACCCTCTCGGTCTGTCTACTCACGGAGAGTGGGACAGCGAGCAGGTGGGCCTTCATATCAACCAGAAGGAGCTCCTTGCTCTTCTGTTGAGTTTTCGGCTTTGGATCCCTCATCTGTCGGACCATGTTGTCCTACTTCTTTCGGACAATTCGACAGTAGTGGCCTACATACGGAATCAGGGAGGCACTCATTCGATTCCTATGTATCGGCTGTCTCGGGATCTTCTTCTGTTGGCGCGGGATGTGAACGCTCGGGTGTCCATTCGACACATTCCCGGGCGTCTCAACGTCCTAGCAGACTCCCTGTCCCGACGCGACAGTGTCCTTCCAACCGAATGGATGCTACATCGGTCGGTGTTTCAGGCGATTTGCGAGCAGTGGGGTCGTCCTCAGGTCGACCTTTTCGCTACTCGCTGGAATCATCAGGTAGAGACTTTTGTCTCCCCTTGTCCAGATCCTCTGGCATTTGCAGTAGACGCTCTGTCTCTGGACTGGACAGGCTGGGTCGGCTATGCCTTTCCTCCTGCACCGATTCTTCCTCAAGTTTTAGCGAAGATTCGTGCTTGCAGTTGCAGGATCATTCTGATCACACCCCTGTCTCCACAGAGGGTGTGGATCAATCTGCTGCGGCCTCTATTGTCCGATCGACCGATTCGTCTACCTCTACGTCGCGATCTTCTTTCACAGGGTCGTCCCAGGAAGTATCACAACAACCTGGCGAGCCTGTCCCTTCACGCCTGTCTTTTATCAGGTCCAGTCTCCGACGTAGAGGTTTTTCGAGACGATCAGTGGAGTGCATTTCTGCATCGCGGCGACCTTCCACTGGAATGACTTATGCCGCCAAGTGGAAGGTTTTCTGCCGCTGGTGTTCAGATCACAATGTGAATTACCGTGATCCGTCTATCGCTCAAATTGCGGATTTTCTGGTTTTTCTTTTTGACTCCAAGGGCCTCCAGCCTATTATGATTAAGGGCTATCGGTCTATGCTGTCTGATACTTTCTCTTATGTGGGAAAGCGGTGTATCGGTCGTAATCTTTTCCTCTCCAAACTTATTCGGCACTTTTCTTTGAAGAGGCCTCGAGTTTTGCGTCTTACACCCAAGTGGAACTTGGCATGGGTGTTGCACTGTTTGGAGGGGGCGCCTTTCGAGCCTTTATCTGAGACCGACATGCGTTTTCTCACCTATAAGACGGCTTTTCTTCTAGCGTTTGCTTCTGCTCGTCGAGTCAGTGAGCTTCATGCGCTATCTGTTGATTCTGCCTTCTTCCGAAATGAGGCTAACAGTGTCACATTCACTACTGATTGCTCTTTTCTGGCTAAGAATCAACTCCCCGATTCGGTACCTCCTCCCATCTGCATTCGGGCTCTCCCTGCTGTAGATGGACGGAGGCCTCTTCTTTGTCCTGTTCGTGCGGTCAAGACTTACATTACTCGCACTCAGTTCATTAGGAGGGATCGGAAGAGATTCTTTCTGTCTCTCATTCCTAAGCGGCAGTCTATCTCTTCCCATTCTATTTCCAGGTGGATCTGTCTTGCAATCAAGCTGGCTTATTCTCGCTTGTCTGCATCGGATCTTGTTTCGAACCGGCTTAATGCTCACGAGGTTCGTGCCATTTCTACATCCTGGGCGTTCTCCAATTCTGTTTCGCTCCGTGATGTTATGAATGCGGCTTACTGGAGGAATGCTTCTACCTTCTCCTCCTTTTATCTCCGCCACCTTCAGCAGCAATCTGAGGACCTTTATTCTTTAGGCCCTCTCGTTGCTGCTCAGGCTGTTGTGCACCCTCGTTAAATTGTTTTTGTCGAGGTTGCGCTTCTCTCAGCCTTGTTCTTTTCAGGTGCCTTCTCTCTTTCTTCATTACAGGTTTTAGTTTTTGTTCTCTGCCATCCTTGCTTTCGTTCTGCTACTCTTGTTGGTATTGGTTATGTGATTCACCTCCTCCTATTGTTTATTCAGCCAATTGTAAACAATTGTGAGTAGGTTGAAAAGAAATTAAAATTTTTTAGTAAATTTTGTTTCTTAACATACCTACCACAATTGTTTACCGGAGGCCCACCCTCCTTGGGGATATCTTTGATATCGATGCCTCCCCGCTAAATCACAAACTTCTCGTTGGCGGAAATACGGAATTGACGTCACGGTTGTTGCGCATGCGCTCGGTAAACGCAAGAGGTGTGCAGAGAGAGTACCTGTAATTTCGAGCGCTGGTCTCGCTCGACCCTTTTTTCGATCTTTTTCGTGCTTTTGCACTCTAGTACTTTTCCAACTCGTTTGGAAAAGATTCTAAAAGCTTGAGTTAGTTCCGAAGTAGGGCTTGCACTTATGTTACAGCCAATTGTAAACAATTGTGGTAGGTATGTTAAGAAACAAAATTTACTAAAAAATTTTAATATTTTCAAAACTGAGAGGCCGATTTGAACCAACTTTGATATGAAGTATCAATGGGTCATAAGTACTTGAATTATGCCAAAAAGTATTTCAAAATGCACTGCGGGAATCACGGGAGCTAAAAATAGAAAAAAATTAAAATGCCCATATCTCCAAAACTACACAGCACTGAGAATTCTTATTTGATGTGAAGCTTCCTTAGGACCAATAGAATGGAATGGTAAAAAAAAATTGCTTTCCGTTTATCATAGGGTACTTTTACAGGACTTTAAAAAAATGCTGAGTCAGCATGTTTTAACGCTGTGGGTAATGGGAAAAACATTAAAGACTCTTCTCCCAAACCACTGCTCCAAAAGCTTTCAAATTTCACATATAACATCTTTGGACGATTGTTTCACAGGTTTGTTGAAATCAAATCCCTGGGTCCATATTTGGGCTCTCTGTGGGAGCCCAAAGGTTTAACTGAGTGCAGTATGAGAAATATTCTTTAAAAATCTTCTTGTTCAGATCCAGCAGTCAGAATGTTTTGATATTTGGTATACAGCATCCTTTGGGAGGTGTGATTCAAGTTTGTTCAGACCAAGTCTCTTAGTTCATATTTGGGCTCCCTGTGGAAGACCAAATTATAACTTAGTTCAATATGAGGAACATTCTTTAAAAATCTTCTTTTTCACATCCACCAGTCAGAATCTTTTGATATTTGGTATTCAGTATCCTAAGGGAGTGAGATTCAAATTTATTAAAGCCAAGTCACTGGGTTCATATGTGGGATCCCAAATTATAACTTAGTTCAGTATGAGGAACATTCTTTAAAAATCTTCTTCTCCACATCCACCAGTCAGTATCTATTGATGTTTGGTATATATTATCCTTGAGGGGGGTGGGGATTCAATATGAGGAATATTCTTTAAAAATATTTTTCTTTAGATTCAGTAGTCAGAATCTTTTCATATTTGGTATACAGCATCCTTGGGGAGGTGGGATTCAAGTTTATTCAAGCCAAGACCCTGGGTTCATATTTCAGCTCCCTGTAGGAGCTCGAATTATAACTTAGTTCAATATGAGGAATATTTTTTGAAAATCTTTTTTTTTCAGATCCACTTGTCAGAATGTTTTGATATTTGGTGTATGTTTTTTTAATAGGGCAGATGCAAGTTTATTCAAATCAGGACCCTCAGATGATAGTTGTCAATGTCAGGTGAGCGTTCTCTGGCCTTTTGGGGCCTCTTGTTTCCTTGCCCATCCACAAATTTTTTATTTCTTTAAATTTACATGAAAATGGTCTTTCTGACAATTTTCCTGTAAATTCAAAGAATTGAAGTGGTACCAAAGATATTAGTTATATTGGTACATAAAGCTTAGTTTTGATCTTTACCTCTATGCAAACATGATTTAAATATAGAATATTCTCATAGTAGCTTGGTGTACCAAATGTTCACCATGAGTGGTGAAGTGGTGTTACCTATGAGCCTTTGGCAAGCAGTTAACACCACTTCACCACAAGTGGTGAACATTTGGTACACCAAGCTACTTTGTGTATATTTTATTTATACCATGATCGTCAGATTATTAAGAGTCGCTATTATCTTTTTTTGATTTTACTGTACAGCAGATGTACACACGTGCAAATATGTTTTTGTTTACATGAGCCCCGGTCCGTGGTACTTCCACTGTCGATTTTATCACCGAAACGAAATGGAAAAAGAAACACGCAAATCACAGGACTTTTTTCATTTTAATAACATAATAACATACTATTTCGAGTTATGGATGCTTTATTAACATGAGACAATGCATGTTTGTTAATTTTGGGTATCTAATGAGGTAAACTCATTTAAAAACATATTAAGTAATGGCCGCTTACATTTCACTCTGCAAGGCGATGAGTGATAAATTTAGACAAGTTTGCATTCAGGTCGAGTCACCAAGGGTCGACTTGGATGTAGTTCTACTGTTGGTGTAAATTTTAACTATTGAAATCTCATTGCTGGCGTGTTCACCATGGTTGGTGTGTAAAGCTAAAATTTATGTCATAGGCTTTTTATATATAGTAGATTGGTAATCATGGTATAAATATATTTACTAAAAGTGTAATCACACCCCAGATTATGGAGAAAATTTGCATCTTGAAATTTGGATATTTAGACAGTGTGCAGGGGATAATCACTGTATGAGTTGGTACCAGTTGTGTTGAAAGTGTTACTGTTACTGTGAGAATTCATTGCCCCACCAAATTCACTACATATACTTGGACTTAACAAGCACAGTGTTCTTGAGAATGTTACATGGCTGAGAACCAGATATTATCAACACATGCACATCCAGTTCACTATAAATAGGTTGTGACTGAAGTGGAACATGATTCAAAGAACAGGCTATATATAATGGTTTCACATAGTAATGTTGATGCATCATGAATTATTAGCTGCTTTAAGTTCCCACAGCTGCCCAAGGTAATATCACACTAATTGAGGCACAAAACACAAGTAACACTTCATTTATTAACCCTTTTGAGTCCTTACATTTTGCTGGCAGATATTCCTGCCAGGACATGATTTCTCTTCCCACTGAAATAAATATAATTGGGGCACATGTAATCAATCACTTCCCCTGTAAACTGAATGGATTTCTCAACAAAAATTTCTTGAGTTGAATTTAGATGAATTTTTTATAAAATCTAGTCATGGCTGCATTATAGCAGCCATGATTAGATTTGATGAAAAATATAGTGAAAATACCCAGCAGGTTAAGAGTTTATGTATATGCATTCCTATAAGAACTCCAGGAAGTAGAAACAATGCTTCTTTTCTGTGGAAGACTGATTCTGCTTTGCAGATACAAATATAATACTATAGTAGGACCGAGAAACCAATGCCTGGGGTGAGGTATTCTCTGGAGTGGGTGCTTAATATGAACAATTGGCTAAAGGACTAAACTATTGGCTAAGCCATTGATGCTGAAGTGACCTTAAACTCTAATAAAAAAACAAACTGTGTCTGCATAAATTTGTTTGTTTGACCTGGTGCAACAGGATTTTTTCATATCATTTTTCATATCATGATATATCCCAGCCCCCTCCCATCCTGAATATCTTTGGTAATCCTGGCTCAAATAATATTACTATTTAATGGGGGTGATGTTTTTTCAAAGCACAAATAATACATGCACATGAAATTGAAAAATGTAAGTCACAACATAAGACCATCAAATGGCATTGAGTAAGCAAGAAAAAAAATTTGGAGGGGGGAGAGATATTCAGGGCAGGGAGGAAGATATCACTTAGGGATGGAAGCTAAAATGGTACACAGGTTTGTATCCCCAACCTGGGAAGATGTTTACTGCAATAAAAAATTATATTTTACTGGTCAAATGGGACCCAGTAACCAATTCCTGGGGAGGAAATTCTGGACTAGAGTGAGCATCGTTGATATAAACCTTCAGGGACTATAGGATAAATTATTTTTGAACCTTTCTATGAATACAGAATGGATCCATTCTCGGGTAATATTTATGAAGTCAAAAAGGTTACTGTAAAAATGTTGTATTGCTGCTGCCCCAAAATAGGGCTTGTATGACTTTATGTTGGCAGTGAACACATGTTATAGGACTCAATCTTTTTAATTGGTACAAATGATGTTCAGTGAGTCTCTTTTTAGCCTGTGAACCACATTTTAGTTACATGGTAACAATGGTGAGGTTACAACTCCAAATATTCAAGAGGTGAGTTAGGACCCGGCTATGGTCAGCTACTATGCCTAAAGTTCTTCAAATCCTTGGGTTTTATATCACCGTAACAAATTGTGGTTGGGGGGTATACTGGAATCACCTTGTCCATCCATCCGTCCATCCATCTGTAAACATAATTTTGTCCGGAGAGTTTCTGAGATGTTCATGGACCAATCTGCCCGAAACATGGTACGAATGTTCATTACCATGGGAACCTGCACACCTGTGATTATAATTCTGGTCGGAGTATTTTTAGCTTAACTTGACATAGTCAAGATAAGCTATTGCCATCACGCGTGTGGAAGTCTGTTAGTCTGAGTCTGTTCACATTTTCCTTTAGCAGGGGCTACACCCCGCAGTTCTTGTCTGATCATCAAGAAACTTCATATGCAGGTTTGGGGTCATGTCTAGATGAGAATGTCCCCTTTTGGTCGCGATCGGTCAACTGGTATGGCTGCCCGAGCCCAAAACCTGAAAACCATTAGCACAGTCTGCAGGTCATATTTATGAAGGGATTTCATTGTAACTTGGTAGGATGACTCTGTATAATGCCTAGATGAGAACGTCCCCTTTTGGGCATAATCTGTCAACCATGATGGCTGCCCAAGCCCAAAACTCAAAAACTTTTAGCACAGTCTGCAGGTCATGTTTAATATGGAGGGATTTCATTGTAACTTGGTAGGACGACTCCTTATGATGTCTAGACAGGAATTTCCCCATTTGGGCATGATCTGCCAACCGTGACGACTGCCCGAGCCCAAAACCCGAAAACTTTTAGCACAGTCTAAAGGTCATATTTAAGAAGGGATTTCATTGTAACTTTGTAGGATCACTCCAGATGATGCCCAGATGAGATTGTCCCCTTTGGTTGCGATCATTCAACCATGATGGCTGCCCGAGCCCGAAAACCTTTAGCACAATCTAAGGTCATATTTATGAAGGGATTTCATTGTAACTTGGTAGGTTGACTTCATATAATGTCTAGATGAGAACATCCCCTTTTGGACACGATTGGGCAACTGTGATGGCTACAGGGACTCAAAGCCCGAAAACCTTTAGAACAGTCTTCAGGTCATAATTATGAAGGGATTTCATTGTAGCTTGGTAGGATGACTCCAAATAATGTCTAGATGAGAACGTCCCCTTTTGGTCGCGATCATTCAGCCTTGATGGCTGCACGAGCCCCAAAACCTTTAGCATGTGTGTAGGTCATATTTATGGAAGGATTTCATTGTAACTCCATATAATGCCTAGATGATGACATTTCCTTTTGGTCGTGGTTGGTCAGCTGTGATGGCTACAGGTGCCCGAAGCCTGAAAATCTTGAGCACAGTCTACAGGTCATATTTTTGAAGGGATTTCATTGTAACTTCGTAGGATCACTCCAGATGATGTCCAGATGAGAATGTCCCCTTTTGGTTGCGATCATTCAACCATGATGTCTGCCAGAGTCTAAAGCCCGAAAACCTTTAGCGCAGTCTTCAGGTCATATTTATGAAGGGATTTCATTGAAACTTGGTAGGTTGACTTCATATAATGTCTAGATGAGAACAGCCCCTTTTGGACACCATTAGGCAACTGTGATGGCTACAGGGGCCCAAAGCCCGAAAACCTTTAGCACAGTCTACAGGTGATATTTATGAAGGGATTTCATTGTACCTTGGTAGGATGACTCGAAATAATGTCTAGATGAGAACATCCCCTTTTGGTCGCGATCATTCAGCCTTGATGACTGCCTGAGCCCAAAACCCCAAAACCTTTAGCATAGTCTATTGGTCATATTTATGGAAGGACTTCATTGTTACCCTAAGTTTGACTCCATATAATGCCTAGATGATGAAATCCCCTTTTGGTCGTGATTGGTCAACTGTGACGGCTTCAGGGGCCCGAAGCCCCAAAACCTTGAGCACAGTCTACAGGTCATATTTATGAAAGGATTTCATTGTAACTTCGTAGGATCACTCCAGATGATGCCCAGATGAGAATGTCCCCTTTTGGTTGCGATCAATCATGATGGCTGCCAGAGCCCAAGGCCCAAAAACCTTTAGCACAGTCTACAGGTCATATTTATGAAGGGATTTCATTGTAACTTGGTAGGTTGACTTCATATAATGTCTAGATGTGAACGTCCCCTTTGGACGCAATTGGGAAACTGACGGCTACAGGGGCCCGAAGCCCGAAAACCTTCAGCACAGTCTACAGACCATATTTATGAGAGGATTTTAATGTAACTTGATAGGATGACTCGTTTTGGAATAATTTCACTGTAACTTGGTAACTTTTGTTGATATACGTTAACTGTGAGGGCCACATACATTAACTGTGAGGTCATATTAACCCACCCCTCAGCTCTTTAGTACAGTGTACACCTCATATTATTTTTATCATAAACATAGCATACAGGGAACAGAAATGAACATATTCCCAATTATCACAATTCTTGTCTTATTTCATAATCCTTTCATAAACATGGAACATTATCCTTTTCATCAAACACAACACACAAGTTAAGCTACAGTGTCATTGACACTTTCATTTTTAAATTGTCCTTTTTAGCTTAACTTGACAAAGTCAAGATAAACTATTGCCATCACGCGTGCAGAAATCTGAGTCTGTTCACATTTTCCTTTAGCACAGGCTACACCCTGTAGTTCTTGTCCATTCATCACGAAATTTCATATGCAGGTTTGAGGTCATGTCTAGATGAGAACGTCCCCGGTTGGTTGCGATCAGTCAACCGTGATGGCTGCCCGAGCCCAATACCCAAAAACCTTTAGCACAGTCTGCAGATTGTATTTTTGAAGGGATTTCATTGTAACTTGGTAGGATGACTCTGTATAATGTCAAGATGAGAACGTCCTCTTTTGGTCATGATCTGTCAACCGTTATGGCTGCCCAAGCCCAAAACCCAAAAACTTTTAGCACAGTCTACGGGTCATATTTATGAAGGGATTTCATTGTAACATGGTAGGATAACTCTGTGTAATGTCTAGATGAGAACGTCCCCTTTTGGTCATGATCTGTCAACCTTGATGGCTGCCCAAGCCTGAAACTCAAAAACTTTTAGCACAGTCTACAGGTCATATTTAAGAAGGAGGAATTTCATTGTAACTCGGTAGGATGACTCTGTATGATGTCTAGATGAGAACTTCCCCAATTGGTCACGATATGTCAGCTGTGACGTCTGCCGAGCCCAAAACCTGAAAACCTCTAGCACAGTTTACAGGTCGTATTTAGGGAGGGATTTCATTGTAACTTGGTAGGATGACTCCATATAATGTCAAGATGAGAACGTCCCCTTTTGGTTGTGATCGGTCAACTGTGACAGCTACAGGTGCCCAAAGCCCAAAAAACCCCTTTAGCACAGTCTACAGGTCATATTTATGAAGGTATTTCATTGTTACTTGGTAGGATGACTCCAGATAATGTCTAGATGAGAACTTCCCCATTTGGTCACGATCTGTCAACCATGACGTCTGCCCGAGCCCAAAACCTGAAAACCTTTAGCACAGTCTGCAGGTCATATTTATGGAGGGATTCCATTGTATCTTGGTAGGATGACTCGGTATAATGTCTAGATGAGGATGCCCCCTTTTGGTTGTGATCAGTCAACCGTGATGGCTACACAGGCCTGAAGCCCGAAAATCTATAGCACAGTCTACAGGCTGTAGAAGGGATTTCATTGTAACTTGATGGGATGACTTGTTTTGGAATAATTTCCCTATAACTTGGTAACTTTGGTTGACATACATTAACCGTGAGGGTCACATTAACCCACCCCTCAGTTCTTTAGTACAGTCTATACCTCAAACTATTTTAATTGAAAATATAGCATACAGGGAACAGAAATTAACATATTCTCAATTATCACAATTCTTGTCGTATTTCATAATGTTTTCATAAACAATGAACATTATTCTTTTCATCAAACACAACACACTTTTAAGTGAAGCTGCAGTGTCATTGACACTTTCATTTTTAGCTCAACTTTGGCGAAGCCAAATTTGAGCTTTTGTCATGGCCCGTTGTCCGTCGTCCGTCTGCCCGTCTGTCTGTATGTCAACAATTGGATACGGCTTGGGCTAGAGGCCGTATTTATGAACCGATCTTTACTAAACTTCTTGGGTACCTTTGTTATGACCGTGGGACGAGAACGAGTGTTTTTGGGTGCGGTCCGAAATTCAAGATGGCTACCAGCCACCATTTTGTTCCGACGATGCAGAAATCTGTTTTTTGTACAGAACTTCCATATGAAAGCTCTGATTTGAATAATTTTTTGTATGAATGTTTAGTACCATGGGATACATCACATATAATATGGGTTTTTTTCTCGTGCGTAAATTGTACAAATTAGACTAATTTTGATGTTTTTTGGTGTTACTTTCAGCGCTGTAAGTGCAAATGCCAATACGGCTCGGGCTAGAGGTCGTATTTATGAACCGATCTTTACGAAACTTCTTGGGTACCATTGGTATCACCGTGGGACGAGAACGAGTGTTTTTGGGTCCGGTCCGAAATTCAAGATGGCCGATGGCAGCCATTTTGTACAAAATTAGGTGCAATCAGATTTTTGCACAGAACTTCCATAAGAAAGCGCTGATTTGAATAATTTTTTGTGTGAATGTTTAGTACCATGGGATACATCACATATAATACGGGTTTTTTTCTCGTGCAGAAATTATGCAAATTAGATGAACTTTGATTTTTTCAGTGCGACTTACACATAGTAAGTACACATGTCAATACGGCTCAGACCAGAGTCTGTATTTATGAACTGATCTTCACGAAATGGCTTGGGTACCTTTGTTATCACCTTGGGACAAGAACAAGTGTTTCTGGGTGCGGTCTAAAATTCAAGATGGCTGCCAGTGGCCATTTTGTACCGAAATTAGGTCTAATCAGTTTTTTGTACACAACTTCTATACAGCTCAGACTAGAGGCCATATTTATGAACCAATCTTTACGAAACTTCTTGGGTACCTTTGTTATCACCGTGGGATGAGAGCGAGTGTTTCTGGGTACGGTCCAAAATTCAAGATGGCTGCCAGTGGCCATTTTGTACCGAAATTTGGTCCAATCAGTTTTTTTGTCACAAGTTCTATACAGCTCGTATTTATGAACTGATCTTCACAAAACTTCTTGGGTACCTTTGTTTTCACCTTGGGACAGGAACGAGTGTGTTTTGGGGTGCCTTTGTTATCACTGTGCTATGAGAACAAATATTTTGGGGTTCAGTCAGACCCACTCTGGCTCTCAAAGATTTCTTTTCTAGTTTAGCATCTGACTGTCACCCACCTTTACAATACTTTACCTATACATTTGTTGCAGGCAATGGTCAGTATTTATGTACAGACCGTTACAATACTTTATATGTACCTTTGTTATCAGGTCATTACCTAGATGTTTGTCATGGCTGTGTCACATACTATACATGTACATGTCTTTGTCTTGACAAGTTGAGCTACAGTGTCATTGACACTTTCATTATCAATTCCAATCTTCATACCCTCAAATGGTCACTTAACCCTGTCTTGTGTAGTTAATCTTAATGCTTCCCTGCAGGGATTGGGCACAGTGAAGAGCTCTGTCTGTCATTCCTTCCATCTGGAAGTTTGTTTATTGAATAACTTGAACAGTATGTTTCATATTTGAATAAAATTTGGTGTGCTGCTTTATTTTGGCGATGTGTTGGAGGAGTTCGATAGCAACCATCATTCGGTGAAATTTAAGGGAGTTATTGTCCTTTGTTTGTTGAAATTTACCTGAAATTTCATTGGTTATAAATGTCGCAGGATTACAGGGGTTAAATTGTTGAAATGATGGAGGAAAATTTATGTTCTTATCAGTGCTCAGCCGACAGCCAGTGACTGTCGTCTGAACCCCAGTTAGAAAGAAAACCTTGCCACCTTATCAATGCCCTGTCCGCTTGGGACTCTTAGGATTCCTGAAGGTGCCTGTGGCTTACAATGCCAAAGGGTGATCAACGATAATTCACTGAAAAGATTATTTATTTACATGTACGAATAAATAAAATATGAACCAAATTACTCACACAATTATCCATAAGAATACACTAATTATGCGGGTAAAAGTTTATTCTTTAGGGCCGTCGACGTCTCCCACAGCTAGCTACGTCTGCTGGATCAACCTCACTTCATCTTCATTTTCTCATGGTTTGTGATACATACAAAGTGTCTATTCACTTCTCGTTGCTTCCTCCTCGCAGGGTTACTTCACAGTCATCCGGACTTAACACATATAATGTTCTGCTTGTGTGACTTTATCAGCATTCTCACAGTTCAATCACAATTCAATCGGCATCTACCACAGTTCACGATCACTTTGCGCCTTGCCTGGCTCTCACAGGGTTAAGTTATTCTTCGCCTTCAGATATATACTTAACAAAGCTTACATAATAATATTCTGCAAAGTGTTCTCAACATCACCAATTCTCGCACCGCCTAAAACTATCTTAACTCACGAGCTATTCAAGCACTTACTCAAGCTCTTAATACGGTTTCTAGACCTCAATGTTACAGTTTTTACTTCTTTGGCTACTTTGCCACCATGGTTCGCAACCATTAACAAGCCACTATCGGTTCCTTACAACCCTCACAGGGTTACGACAATACGTGGACTTTCAACCTCGGTACCTTTGACCCTCAATGGCCAAGGCTAAATTCGAACCTTCTGTGAGTGCCCTCAGGCCAACTGCCCCTCATAATTCTGCTTCACTCTTTATACAGTTGGAACTCAAAGTTTAAACATATTAATTCTGATTTAACAAGTGCGTTGTAATTCGATATGGATAGAGATATAAATGCGAATTTTGTTTGAGGTAAACACTTTTGACATTTCAGAGACAGAATAGATGCATAATATGGGTGTGTGTCCAGAACATGTGTGATGCCCTGGTTTCCAACAATTAGATTTTAACTGGCTTTAATTACCCAGATAATGATAACCGGAGAGAATATTGTCTCTCTTAGTACTGATCTGTTATCAGATAGCCGATGTGGCATTCAACAAGTACGCCATAATGGACATTAAACTTTCATGCCTAATTAGCAGAATTTGAATTATTGCCGATCTGTTTTTGGGGTCCGCCATATACCTATCTTTACGTTTTATGTTTAACCCATTCAGAAAGATTATCGAAAATATTTACACTTATGAAAAAAAAAATCGCAATTTTTTGCTATCACCTTGACAATAAAATAACTTGAACTGTAGACCTCAGATTCCAATAAACTTTGATAGACTACTTTATATTAACATTCTCTTGGACAAGATCGGAAACCACAGAGATTGCTTAAAAATTGAAAGTTATTGTCCTTTGTGGAATTTCCTTAAAATTTCTTTGTGAATGCAATGACTTGAACAGTAAACATCTGATTTTTATGAATTTTGAGATCATGCTTTGTATTAATAATGCCTTGGACAGGTTAAAAAATTACAATGACCTCTTGAAAATTGAATGAATTATTGTCCTTTGTTGATTCTGTTTTACTTTAAGAATTTTTAATATTTATGTGATTAATTGAAAAGCAAACATCAGATTTCAATATTTTTAGCTCACCTTGACATAGTCAAGCTGAGCTTATCTAATCACTCTTCGTCGTCAGTCATCCATTGTCTGTCTGTCCATCATCCGTCAACACTGTATTTTGGACTTCTCCAAAACCAATGGGCAAATTCAAGTGAAAGTTTGTGTGAGTGATGGTCCCGAAGGGGCATTGCGTTTTTGTTCAACTCAACAAGCCCAGCCCCATAGGGAGGGGTGGGGGAAAATGCTCCAAAATTGAAAAAAAATATTCTCATGAACCAGTGGGTACAATGACTTGATATTTGGTATGGAGCTTCCTTTTGAGGTGTAGAATCAAATTTGTTCAAACAAAGTTTGTGAAGTAATATTTGGCTTTGTAATGGGAGGAGTAAGATTTTTGGCCCCACCCGAAATTTCTATTTTCTGAACTGATGGTCTGATTTGAACCAAATTTTGTATGTGGTATTATTGGGTCATAAGTACCTGACTCGTGCCAAAAAAAATGTACCTGTGTCCCTGTGGGAACCCCAGGAGCAAAAAAAAGAAATATTTTCAAACGCCAATACTTCCCAAACCACACTGAACAGAGAACTGTTATTTGGCATGAAGCATCCTTAGGACCAGTAGAATTGAATGGTAAAAAAAAAAATTTGCCATTCATTATGTTGGTGTGTCCTGTAAGGGGGGGGGGGGGGGGGGTGGTATCAAAAAAATGCTGAGTCAGCATATTTGTAAAAATTAAAAAAAAAAAAAAAATCTTTTCTCCAGAACCAATAGTCAAAATCTTTTGATATATGGTATATGGGGAGGAGGGGGGGAGGGGAGGGGGGGGCAGGGCTCAAATTTGTTAAAATGAAGCCCATTGGTTCATATTTGGGCTCATTACAGAAGCCCAAATTTTTTAACTTGGGGCAGTATGGGGAATAATTTTTAAAAATCTTCAGATCTGCCAATCAGAATGCTTTCTTATTTGATATATAACATCCCTTGGGGGTGGGGGAGGGGTCTGATTCAAGTTTGTTCAAAGCGGGTCCCTGTGTTCATATTTGGGCTCATGATGGTAGCCCAAAATTTTAACTTAGTGCAATATGAGGGAATTTCTTTAAAAATCTTCTTGTTCAGATCTACCAGTCAAGATTGATATACAGCATCTCTGGGGAGAACAGATTCAAGTTTGTTCGAATTGGGTCCCTGGATTAATATTTGGGCTCCCTATGGCAGCCCTAATTTTAACTAAGTGTAATATGATGATTTTTTTTTAGAAATCTTCGGGGGGGGGGGGGGGGGGGGGGGGGGGGGATCAGATTCAAGTTTGTTCAACTCGAGTGCATGGATTAATATTTGGGCTCCCTATGGCAGCCTAAATTTTAACTTGGTGAAATATGAGGGAATTTCTTCAAAAATCTTCATCTTCTTCTTCAGATTCAACTGTCAGAATCCTTTTAAATTTGGTATACAACATCTCTAGGGGAGAGGGGGGGGGGCAGATTCAAGTTTGTGCAAATTGGGTCCCTGGATTCTTATTTGGGCTCCCTATGGTTGCCCGAATTTTAGTGCAATATGAGGAAATTTCTTTAAAAATCTTCTTCAGAGCCATCAGTCAGAATCCGTTCATATTTGGTATACAACATCTCCAGTTCACTACTCTGAACTCTTTTCTGATTTTAACAAAATTTGATATGCACCATAAGTGGGAAACAGATATTTGATTTATATGAAAAAAATTAACCCCAGCTATCGTCGGACTCACTGTGTGCTAAAAATAGAAACATAATTCCAAGTTAATTTTCTAAGGAGCCATGTAGCTGAAGAATTAGAAATTTTTTTTATTATGTATCCTCTAGAGGTGTGCAACTAAGATTAATCCACATAGGTTGTATCAAGGGACTCCATAGGGGAGCTCCACTTTTTACATTATGATTAACTGAAGAAAAGGCATGATGCTTGGCCTATTTTTGTCACTCCTGTGGGGCTATGGAGATTGCTTGCTTAATGTTGATTCATTCTTGGCCTTGGTTTATATCGGGTTCTGTTCAAGGTGAGCACTTGAGGCCCCATGGGGCCTCTTGTTTTTATACCACCCACTTGAAAAATGGGAGGTATATAGTGATCGCCTGGTCCGTCCATACTTCCGTACGTCCATCCGTCCTTCTGTCCGTCCATTATGCTTTAGGGGGGTACACATCTGCTATCCGCAACTCCTCTTAAACCAGTGAACGGATTCCATTGAAACTCGCAGACCTTCTTTTACATACATTGAAGATGTGCACCTCCTATTTTGTTTTCAGATATTTTCTTTTTTACAGTTTCCCATATTGAAAAATGAACTTTGTCAAATTTAATGGACATTCTTTACAGATCTGCTATCCGCAACTCCTCTTAAACCATTGAACAGATTTCATTGAAACTTCCAGACATTCTTTTACATACATTGCAGATGTGCACCTCCTATTTTCTTTTCAGATATTTTCATATTTACAGTTCACCATATTCAAAAATGGTCTTTGTCAATTCAGTTTTTAGTAGGGAGGGGTATAGATCTGCTATCTGCTACTCAACTTAAACCATTTAATAAACACCATTGGAACTCTCAGACATTCTTTTACATACACTGAAGATGTGCACCTCCTATTTTTCTTTCAGATATTTTCATATTTCGACATATGTCCATCCGTCCGTTATGCTATAGTGGTGTTACGCTTTGGTGGGGGGGGGGGGGGGGGGGGGGGGGGGGGGTCAAACATCTGCTATCTGCAACTCCTCTTAAACCAGTGGACGGATTTCATTGAAACTCTCAGACATTCTTTTACATACATTGAAGATGTGCACCTCCTATTTTGTTTTCAGATATTTTCTTTTTTACAGTTTCCCATATTGAAAAATGAACTTTGTCAAATTTAATTGACATTCTGTACAGATCTGCTATCCGCAACTCCTCTTAAACCACTGAACAGATTTCATTGAAACTTTCAGGCATTCTTTTACATATATTGAAGATGTGCACCTCCTGTTTTGTTTTCAGATATTTCCATTTTTAGGGTTTCCCATATTTAAAAATGGGCTTTGTCAATTCAAGTTTGCGTGGTGGGGGTTGTTGACATTTACTATCCACGACCTCTTAAACTAGCGAATGGATTTCAATGAAACCTTCAAACTTTGGTGTCAGTGTTTGTGCTCTCTACATTGAACACACTGTTACTGTTGTAAAATGTTTCTTGGTGGGAGTGGGTGGTATCATTTAGTGAGCCATGCTCACAATTTTTCTAGTTATATTCTGCTTTATATCAACATGGTCTTGTTATAACAAGCAACTACTTGTATTAATGAAAATTCTTTAAATGTGTTACTATTAGAGATTAATGAAAAACGTTTTTGTAAATTTAACCATTGAACAACACAGTTTTTTAAAAAAACTGCCAGTATTTATTATGGTTTTAATATTTTTCATCTGAAAACCATACAGAAACTCAACTTTCTGATATGTTCTATTGTTTAAATTATTGTAAGAGAGGGATTGGGATACTGGAAGTATTGTTGTGTTCCGCGATATGTATGTCTGAGATGTCAGAGTATTGATTGGTGAAGTTTAGGTGTAGCAAAACAAATTTGAATGTGTAGGGGCTGAAATGTAGAAAATCATCTCAAGATTTGTGACCTGAAAAGAAATCTTGGCAATTTTAGGGTATTATTGAACTACCGGCTCTAGAACGTTGCCGGTAGTCCACTAGTGTCCTAAAATTGTCCTGACTTCACAATAGGCACACATTGAGTAATTTGACATGCTGTTGGGGTAGTTAGTACTTCAGCACCTACCTATTTCAGCTACAACTACACCGATAATCGCAGACTTGAAGAGTAAATTTAGGATGACATGTAAAATAACAAGCATTTAAAATAAGCGTGTAAAAACATTAGCTACAGTATAGTCGCTGTGGGCTGGTCGTAACCCACACATGGACAGTGATGTCGATGCATGCATTTACCAGATAATAAAAATCATCATCATCAAAATTTTAATAAAGCAATGTGTTGTACCTGGTGCTTCATAATTTAATTATACCCCCCGCAAACAAAGTTTGGGGGGGGGGGGGGGGGGGGGGTATATAGGAATCACCCTGTCCGTCCGTCTGTCCGTCTGTCCATACTTATAAGTGCAACTCCTCCTAAACCGTTTGAAGAATTTTCATGAAACTTTACACAATGGAAGAACTCCATATGAAGATGTGCATGAAGCAATATAATTCCGTTCAGACATTTCCAAGGGAGATAATCTAATTTATACCGTCTGTCCATCCTTATAAGCGCAACTCCTCCTAAACCGTTTGAAGAATTTTCATGAAACTTTACACAATGGAAGAACTCCATATGAAGATGTGCATGAAGCAATATAATTCCGTTCTGACATTTCCAAGGGGAGATAATCTAACTTATACATTTCAGGGGGGGGGGGGGTATCACTTTGTGAGTTTGCTCACAGTACCTCTAGTTTTTAGCTGCGACTAGCAGCTCTATAAGTGGCAATGTCGGTCGGTCGGTCTGTCTGTGACCAACAAGTTTGTCTGTCACCAACGAGTTTAAAAACTCAATAACTTTTGAAATACTCGATGGAATGACTTTATACTTGGCATGTAAGTGTATCTTATTGATGTCTAGCCACTGTTCAATGCATGTGTTGTTCCAAATATTTTTCTTGGAGTTATGGCCCTTGATGAACTTTGAATTTTGTGAGATTGCACCACCCATCGCAGCTACGGCGTCGATGTCCCGATTTTTGATGACTATTCCTATAATTAGTGTTTACAATCTAATATTATTGAGTCCGGGGAAATACTGCCCACGCCGTGGAAAGTGGTCAATCCACAGTGGCTGTACTGTAGGTTAATCATGTAAGCACGGTCTAGACTTATTAGTTTAGGCCTTCTATTTTCAAATGATTTCAACATTGTTGGCCAAAAAGGTAGAGGAGTAGAAGCCCCCTGAGCCCCACCTCCCTCCTCCATCCTGTCTGTGTAGAAATGAAGTATATAAGTTTGATGTGGCAGTCATGTTTTAATTGAATGTTATACCAGTATTAATTTAAGAAAGTTTTTCTTGTGTTTTGTTCATTGGTATATTTACTTTAAAATCCTGGAATTCTGTTTCTTAAACAGGGTTCGCATGGGGGCTTTGCATTCAAGAGCAGCCTTGAATTTGACTAAGGGTCATTATAGTCCTTGAAATCCTGGAAAATGTGTCTGGAAGCTTTGAAAAACCTTGAATATTCATAAAATGTTGAGAAGCAAGTAATCATAACTTTTTCCTCCAGCGGGAACTGAGGTACACAAGCTCTGTTTCACTGGTAAAATAGGACCCAGTCACTAATGCTTGTGGTGCAAGTCCTCTAAAATAGCATGGGCTATAAACGATTGACTGGCCTTGACTTTATCTCTATGTTGTGGTCATGATGAGCCATTGTGCAGAATTATTTGACCATAAACACCAATAAATAAATCATAACTATATAGTTTTTTATGCCAGAGTTCGTGAAGGCTTAATCCTAACTAAGCCCTCTGGTCATTATTTCCCCCCTCCCACTTCTCTGATAGGGAAGTGGGAGGAGGGGGGTAATGACCGAACTAGTGAAGGCATGGCCTTGAAAATCCCTGAATTTGGCTATTGTAGAGCCTTGAAAAATAAAATGCGAAATATATAAAGAAATGGCCTTGAATTTTGCCTGCGTGAACCCTGTTAAAATCTTCAAGAAACCTGTAAACTTTGGGGTGAACTTGACTTCATACTTGTGTTGTATTATATGGCCATTGATGCTGTAATTGACCTTAAACTATGATAAACAAACTAAAAGTAAACAAACCAAGATGGTCTTGAAATTTACAAAAAATATTAATGCATACTTTTCAACATATGATGAGTGTTTAAATGTTCTGGTCTTATTCATGGTTTCTGTGCTGTAAGTCATGGTGTGTTGTAAGGCAAACAAACCTTGGCTCTCTTATAGACCTCATTCCAAAGAGAGTTCAGAAGCTATGTTTTTGAAGCAAAAAATGTTTTCTCCTCTATTTGTGTTAAGTAGAGGGTTACTTGAATGAATATTCTGCCTGACAAAATGGATATTCATGTTGTTTTCTGTCAACATGAACCACTGATCTCTAGACAATTCGATAGCTGGAACGTCAGCGACAGTAGTCGCCAGTCAAACTGCCCCCACCTTAAGATGGCATCAAGTCATTCAATACGGTAACTCCCAAGGGTTCGATCTTGACTTGCGGTAACTGTGTTGTGTCTTTGGGCAAGGCACTTAATCCTGATTGCCAATGTGGGGTCATAGTTGTGCTGTGTATGAAGGCGTACTGCACATCGATGGGGCACTTGCCCTCAATTAATGCTAACCCCACTCATGCAGAGTTAGTACATTCGTGAGTCTGGTAGTTGCTCACGACTGCTCGGTGGTTCTGTCTGGGTACTCCAGCTTTCGCCTCCAATAAAACTGTCCCACATGAGGTAACCCTTGCTGTTTAAAGTGTCATTAAACCCCAATAAATAAATGTCTCCATTTGATGATGTGAAAGCTGTTAATGTTGTGACTGTAGTCACGGTTTTTAGCTGCGACTAGCAGCTCTATAAGTGGCAATGTCGGTCTGTCTGTCGGTCGGTCGGTCGGTCGGTCTGTGACCAACGAGTTTCAAAACTCAATAACTTTTGAAATACTTGATGGAATGACTTTATATTTGGAATGTAAGTGTATCTTATTGATGTCTAGCCATTGTTCAATGCATGTGTTGTTCCAAATATTTTTCTTGGAGTTATGGCCCTTGATGGACTTAGAATTTTGTGAGATTGCACCACCCGTCGCAGCAACGGCGTCGATGTCGTGATTTTTCTTTTCATCAAATGTCTCGGTGTTTACCTGCCATGAAAACAACTAACACAGTATCAACTTTTCAATCTCGGATGTCTTGTTTTTTGTCAATAATAACTAAATCATGTTGTAAATATTCACTTTGCATTAGCACCAAAAATGTTCACCTCATCAACATTTTTATTTTTTACTGACATCAAAGTGTACTCCTTAAAAAGTGATTGCCGATTGCAAGGCATCAGGAACTTGAAAACCTTTGATAATTTTTTTGTTGAGCATTATTTATTTATAGCAACTCCGGTCCCAAACCCCTCACCCCCACTCACTGTGATGGAAACACTTTTCTGAATGTGACCAATAAACATTCCAGAAATCCAATTGTATCAATTGATCAGTGACCTGAACACATTCCCTGAGGGAAGAAACCCCATGAAGTGGAACATTGCTTTGTGTGTTGTGTTAGCAGATTGTGATTCATTGATATGATGGGTTCCAGTCACCATCAACTGTGATATGAATCTTCCAGATTGGGCAACATGATTATAATAAGACAGAACACAAAGTAGGTGGTGTACAGGCAACAGGAATCCACAGTCTGAGTTTGAGTTTTTCAGGTGTTTCATGAGTGCCATAGTCACAAGTAAAATGTTGAAAAAACTCCAGCAATGGTCGTTCATTCCTGAAAACCTGTTTTTGAATGAAGCTAAGATTTTTTAAGAAAAATATCATCTTTGTTGGTCTGTTTACTTTCTTGTGTGGCACTGATGTTTTGTGTGAAAGTATTTCATTGGCTCAAAAATAGAATTCCATTGGCTCATGCAAATCCTTTCATCATCAACAGGAATATGCAATGACCAATGAGATGGGTTCTTACATGTTGTAGGCTGGAATGCCTGTATTCTATTGGATAATGTTGAATACACACAGCAACTGTGGTACAAACCATTATCAACAACTGTCTGAAAACTTGTGTTGTGATCAGCGGCCAATACTATAAAACTTTTACAAATGTATTTTCCTAGAATTGTATTTTCTATTTATGGAAATAACTGACTGAAATGGATCAGTTAGCATTTCGAAAGACATGGCAATTTACAAGCAGGTAAATTGCCATGTCTTTTGAACCGCTAATGATTTTTATTTCATGGATTTATATTGATAGGTTGAAAATACATTATGAAAAATACAATTATTGTAAAAGTTTTATAGTATTGGCTCCAGGTCAAAGCTCCAGTTTCCCCATGGAAATCTGCGAAGTGATAGATTACTTGTTTACTGTGTTGTATTCATGATATAGCCATATATGCTAAAAGTAATTTTAAACTCTAATGAATGGCG
This sequence comes from Pictodentalium vernedei, assembly GCA_031216915.1. Taxonomy (NCBI): domain Eukaryota; kingdom Metazoa; phylum Mollusca; class Scaphopoda; order Dentaliida; family Dentaliidae; genus Pictodentalium; species Pictodentalium vernedei. The sequence continues at coordinate 267,179,993 of CM062291.1, read as the reverse complement.
TGCGGTGGCTCAGTGGTAGACTGTTGGACTTCTATGCTAGAGGTCCCGAGTTCGATCCCCGTCAGGGCGACCTGCATTGTGTCCTTGGGCAAGGCACTTTAATCTGGTTGCCTACACGGGGGCACGATGACGCTGTGTACTAAGGCGTAATGCACATCGATGGTGCACATGTCTTCAGCTGCTGTAACCCTGCTTGAGTGGAACTTGAACAGAGTTAGAATGTTGAGGAGCTGACAGTTGCTCGTTGATGCTCAGTGGTTCTCCACGGGTACTCCGGCTTCCTCCACCCGTAAAACTGTTACGATTAACCAGTGTGCATAAGTATGTGACCTTAAACACCAATAAATAAATAATTAAATAAACTCTGATGAATAAATACAGCCCCAGATGGTGAAAGTGACCATAAGCCTCAATAAATAAATAAACTATTAACATTAATAGCTTCAGTTAATACTTTCTTAAAACCAAACAAAGACACAAAAATAGTAGATATGAATTAGTACTAGATTTACATCAGAATGTTTTTATAAAATATTTTTCTTTTGGTAAAAAATTGTTGGAACAGATGTTTTTTGTTTACTTCAGAAACACAATCCAACGTAGAAGTGTTTTGAGAAAAACGTTTCTAAAATTCTAATTCCCATTTGCCCATGGTTTACAGTTAATGTGAATGGAGTCTGTTTAACTGTGAGCTGATATTAAATTTAGTATCAGGCATTCCTTCACATCATACCAGAAACATGAGGAGTTGGAACAGTGGCAGACGGAGTTGCTTGGAATGGCTAAATTTAGACAGACTGGTAATTCAATATGCCAACAGCTTCTGTTCATTTGCTTGCTACTGTATGAATTTAAATGCTTTTTACAGCCCTGTTCTTATCACCTCAATGAGTATACTTCAGTATCTTTAGTTTGGTATTACTGTGGGGAAAAAGTTTACTGATGACTTTTTTGTCTGAACCATGTCATAGAGTACTTACTTAACCCCTGTTCTTCATCCATCAGTGGCAATGCCAGTATTTCAATTTAAGATTTAAGGTGGGGGGGGGGGGCTAAGTAACATATGGGGGGTCCACATTCGAGATGCCGAAGGCATATCTCGATAGGCCTGAGCTGGGGCAGGGTATGGGAAGGGGTCTCCCCCTCCCATTGGTTATGGGTCTGGGGGATCTCCCACCAAATTTTTTTTTTTTTTCATATTTGGATGCCCTTTGAGCGTTATCGGAACGTTTCTGCAACACCTGATGAGATCTTCAAAGGCCCCCAGATTGTGTCTAAACTTGGGCTCACATGATTATTTGTAAACACTTACACAAAAACTACAGTCAGATAGCAATTTGAAGTTTAATTTTGAGGGGGGCTTTAGGGAAAATTTTTTTTTGGGGGGAGGGCAGGGCCCCCTAGGGGGGGGGGAGGGCAGGGCCCCCTAGGCCCCCTATGGTACCACCACTTCCATCCATTATCTGACTTGCTACATTTAAAACTTTACCTAACACGAAAAGCAGACGACACTTGCAAACAAAATTCTTGAATAACTAATTTTTTTCATTTTTTGTATCAAAGACATAGCTTAAGACCCCCATTGGAATGAGCTCATTCCAGTGGGGGTCATAAGCTATATTTTTTAGACAAAAAAATTAAAAACTAATGAAAATTGAATGGTAATTTTTGTGAATAGTGCTGGCCTTTATAAAGGATTAACCCATTACCTGATGTAATAGCAATATCCATCCTGGAGCAGAATTTTGCGAGAATCGTATATTCTGATTCTCGTAGCGTTTCTCGCAGAATTGTTTTTGAACAGAAGAATAGAATATTCATTCCCACAAACTATTTTGAAGTTCTGACCCTGCCATCTTTCACTTTTCACTAAAATCCACATTCAGATTTTATTATTATTGGAAAAATGTTTTTTTTTTATCCTGAAAAAGTCATGGAAATTTTCCAAGAAATGTAACACTGATATCGAACTTGACAAAAATGTGGCCACAAAATATTGCTAAGATCAATTCAACATGAAAAACAAGTTTCCTTTAGGATTCATTCATTAAATTTTACATGTTATAATATAGATTTTTACAATTCTGTGTTCCCTGTGGGAACCCTGGATAGTGAAACGGTGCTTGTAAACTGGTAAACAAGCTCTGTTTTCCCAGTAAAATAGGACCTGGTCACGAAAATCTGCAATGGAAGTCCTCTAAAATTAGCAACATAGGTTTAAGCGATTGGCTGGATTAGACTAGGGTTCAAGATATAAGTGTGTTAAAATGAAGCCCCTTGGTTCATATTTGGGCTCAATACAGGAGCCCGCATTTTTAAAAATCTTCTTCAGATCCACCAGTCAGAATGCTTTCATATTTGGTATGCAACATCTTTGGGGGGTGGGTGGGTGGGTGGGGGGTGTCAAATTCAAGTTTGTTCAAATCGGGTTCCAGGATTAATATGTGGGCTCGCTATGGTAGCCCGAATTTTAACTTAGTGCAATGTGAGGGAATTTCTTTAAAAATCTTATTCTTCAGATCCATCAGTCAGAATGCTTTCATATTTGGTATACATCTCGGGGGGTGGGGGGGGGGGGTGTTAAAACGATGTATAATGGGTAAGCAAGTTGCATACTATTGATATCATTAACTATTGTGTGTAGCTTGTAGAACATATATCGCTTTTGATTGGTGGGTGGTGGAATCCCGATGACATCGAACTGGAATGTCAAGGACATGCATTTACGTATTTCCTGGAAGTAAACACGTGTCTCAGGAAACTGAAAGTAGAATATGCCACAAGTTAAACTTCACATGTGTTCTGGGACTCAGCAGGACATACATAGGAATATGTAGCATAAAATTACATGAATTTGTTGATATATTAAAGATGGGATCAACCTATATCATAGCAATGTAAATTCTTACCTGGGCTAATCTAGCACTTGAATACTAGTAAGTAATAGAATAATATAATTTCTCTTCATGCACTTGGAAAAATGAGTTTGAAAGTAAGACTCTGGAACGTTCTGAGATGCAAGGAAATTGAGTCTTTCAGGTCAAAATTTCTCATTCCATGGTCGACCCAGTAGGTCCATGAACCCCTCAACCTGGGCTACAAAATGTTGTTAAACTATTTTTTGTGAACAAGTTGAGGCTTGCAACATAGGTATGAAGCAAAGTTAATCCAATTGTTTATACCTTTGTGGCCCACTTTAGAGGACTTCCACCCCAGGCATTGGTTACCTAATCCTATTTTATCAGTAAAGCAGAACTTGTTTACCACAGTAAACAAGCACTGCTCCACTTCCAAGGGGAGTGTTTTATGCCAGAAACACAAACTATTATCTTCAGATTGCCAAATCTCGGACTTAAATTTATGCTTACACAATGATATGTGCTTAAAGTTTCAAGTTGGATATAGAAAAACTTAAAATAGATTTATAAATAATAAAAAAACGATCATTCAAAATATTTTGGCTAACTGATGCCTTGCATCATTATTTTCTTGTTAGTGGTTGGTCCCACACAATATACTGCAATAGTTCCATAATAATAATTGACAGGTGCATATTATCTTGGGTTTCACTGATTCACTGTGGAATGTAATTGAATTTTCCATAACCCTTCTGCAGCTATCTTTAGCTTCTGTTGCATTAGAATTTTAACCCCTTTACATTTTGTTTGTTATACCTCTCTCGATAAGTGGTAGTTCATCAACTGAAACTTTGATTGAAACCTTTGTTCTTTTGTTTGCCAATGTTTAGCTCTTAAGGGCCCACATCTGACCTTGAGTGACTTTGTGGTCACTCAAGGTTCATACAAGTTGTGGTATCCTGAAAATGTCATGGAATATTAAAATTATTATTTTCCCATCCTTGAAAAGTCATGGACAATTATAAATTGTGGTTGAGATTTGGAAAAGCCATGGAATTGTAAAGGTGGGTTGTCATATCATGCAGGGTGATGTGAAAACTGATGACATATTTGAATATATGTTGGCCGTGATGCAATAGCATCGTGATTTCAGAGAATACAACATATGTTAAACGAACAGGATTTTCTCAACACCTTCACTAACTGGTCAGGTTTCTTTTGATTGTATATTTGTTGGTTGGCGCTGGGAAATATGCAGTTAACAGATATATTCTATTAATTAGTAATCAGGTAACCCTTTTCCTAACATATTCATCAAATCTGCTCATTGCCAAATGCAAAAAGTGCTGTTCGGTTTTTATTTTATTTTTCCATTTTTCTTTCCTGAATATTCTTATGATCACTCATTGGAATAAGTTCAATGTGCTCACTCCCATGAGGTTGATAAGCTTGAAATAGATAGATATATGTACTGTAAGTGATTTTAATCTCTAAAGTTAATTCAAAACAAAAATTGTGTCTTACTGTACTTTTTTAGCTGATCTTTCTGAATTGTAAAAATCGGCACAACAATTACTTGTTTTATTGTTATTCATCTTTTAAAATAATTATGCTCCAACCTCCATCAATGGAGTAAGCTCAACAAGCTTGTTTGTTTCTGTTGGTACCATAAGCTAATTTTGGGGTCAGTTTCTTTTTATCCCCCTGCTTAACTGCCATGACTTGACCATTGACCTGTATTTTTATGGCCCCCCCCCCCCCCCCCCCCCTCGCGACATAGGTTGGCTGGCATATAGTGTTTGAAGAGTGCATGTGTCGGGGAGGGTCTGCCCTTGCGCCTTTGTCAGACCATGGACAGTTGTGTTTGCATCCCCATGAAGATTTCTCTTGATATTACCATGTCCTCACAATATCTTCTCGATTTTATGGGGACTTGTGTATATCACTAGGAACAAAGTGTGAGTTTGTCCAAGCCAATAACACGAAAACTATCGGGCTACAATCATCAAACTTCACACAATTGTAAAAGACAATGGAAGGAAGTGTAACACACCATAGCTGGGTCCATACCTTCAACGTCACATTTCAAGGTTACACTTAAAATCTGTCAATATTCATGTCTCAACCATTACGCAGTAATGAATCAAATATCAAACTTTATACAAATGTTAAGGACGGTCAGAAGGTGTGAGGTGTATAATAGCTAATTGTGCATCTTCAAGGTCAAGTACTTGACCTCCATATGTTCAAAGATTCAAATAATTCTCAGTGGTAACTCAGAAACTATTTGAGTTTCAATCATCAAACTTCAAACAGTTATACAGGTCAGTGGGAGGATGTGTCATACTACAGCTAGGTCAGTAATCCAAGGTCAATGTCACATTTCAAGGTCACATTCAATCGTGTCTCAGTCTTAACTCAAACAAATCAAAATACAATTTTAAAACTTCATACAAATGTTAAGGACAGTCAGTAGGTGTGTAGTATATAACACTATATAATACTTGCCTGCTCTTGTTCAAGGTCAAGGTTATACTTCAGTAATTACTTCACATGTCATATCTCAGCCATAACTCAGAAACTGTTCTGGCTGCAGTCATCAAACTACACACAATCCTTAAGGTCAGTTCCATTTAGTGGTTTTTAGGGGAAGAGCATGTGTTACTCCAGTAACATTTCTTTGTTTTTTTTTTATTTATGTGTATTTGTGTGCATCCAAACCTAAGCAATAACTCGGGCACAAACTAGAGGAGTGAGCATCAGATATCACATCAATTTTTAGAACAGTGTGATGGCACTTAAAATGGATAGATCCTCACCTTTAAGGTCAAGGGTCATACATTAAATCAGTCTCAAGTCGTGTCTCAGCTGTAACTAAGAAACAAATCAATGTTCCATCAGTGTTGACACAAATGTTGAGAACTGTGAGAAAGTACATCATGCATATAAATTGGTCTCATATCTTTAAAATCAAGGTCATACTTGAATGTCAAATGTTAAAAGTTGTGTCATGTCCACTGATCTCTATACCACTGGACTTCTGGAATGTCAGCAAGCAATGTCGCCCCTCAATCTTCTTCTAAGATGCCGTCAAGTCAGTCAATGCAGTATTTTCTCCCATCAATGACATTTGATGAGGTGAAAGCTGTTATACTTGGACTTCAGTCACTTCATCAAACATCAGTGGTGATTATCTAGCACGAACATTAGTTATTTGCTATCAATTTTCCAATCTTGGCCCTTGTTTTTGTCAATAAATACATATTATCACTGCAGTGAAGTGATCTGGGTCGTAGTATCACGTCGAGTTGAGGTCACATCGCTGGATCAAACGATCCAGCAATCTGACCTCTTCCACTAGACGTGCTATGATGACCCAGATCACTTCACTGTAGCGATAAAAGGTTTATTATATGACTTATAATTCGACTTCGCATGCAACGCTAGCATTAACAATTCCCCCTAACTTTTTTTTAGCTCACCTGACTTTCAGTCAGGAGAGCTATAGTGATCACTCACCGTCCGTCGTCCGTGAACATGGTGTTTGCGTCTTCTCCTCCCAAACCGCTGAACCAATTTAATTGATATTTGAGATAATAGTTTGTTATGACATCGCAATTTGATTTTGTTCAAATCAAGTTGCCCCGCCCGTGGGTGAGGGCCACACCCAAAAAGTGTGCTGAAATCTTAAAAAATCTTCTTCTCATGAACCAGCAGTAGCAGGGACTTGATATTTGGTGTGCAGCTTCCTTTTGAGGTGTAGACTCAGATTTGTTCAAGAGAAGTTTGTGGGGCTATACTTGGCGTCGTTATGGGAGGGGCAAAATTTTTGGCCCCGCCCAAAATTTCTATTTTCCAAACCGAGAGGCTGATTTGAACCAAATTTTATGTGAGGGCTTATTGGGTCACAAGTACCTAATTTATGCTGATTTTTTTTTTCTGTAGCACCATGGGAACCGCAGGAGCTAAAATTAGAAAAAAATTAAAACGCCCATATCTCCAAAACTGCACGGCACCGAGAATTTTTATTTGGTGTGAAGCTTCCTTAGGACCAACAGAAAGAATTGGTAGAAAAAAATTGCCATCGGTTTTATCATAGGGTACAGTTTCGGCACTTTGAAAAAGTGCTGAGTCAGCACTTTTTAACACTGTAGGCAATGGGAAAAACATTAAAAAATCTTCTTCTCCAGATCCAGCAGGCAGAATCTTTTGATATTTGGTATGCAACATTGGAGGGTGGATCTGATTCAAGTTTGTTCAAATCGGCCCCCTGGGTTCATATTTGGGCTCAGTATAGGAGCCCGATTTCGAACTTAGTGCATTTCAGGCAAATTTCTTAAAAAATCTTCTTCTCCAGATCCAGCAGGCAGAATCTTTTGATATTTGGTATGCAACATTGTGGGGTGGATCTGATTCAAGTTTGTTCAAATCGGCCCCCTGGGTTTATATTTGGGCTCAGTATAGGAGCCCAAATTTGAACTTACTGCATTTCAGGCAAATTTCTTTGAAAATCTTCTTCTCCAGATCCAGCAGGCAGAATCTTTTGATATTTGGTATGCAACATTGTGGGGTGGATCTGATTCAAGTTTGTTCAAATCGGCCCCTTGGGTTTATATTTGGGCTCAGTATAGGAGCCCAAATTTGAACTTAGTGCATTTCAGGCAAATTTCTTTGAAAATCTTCTTCTCAAGATCCAGCAGGCAGAATCTTTTGATATTGGGTATGCAACATTGTGGGGTGGAAATGATTCAAGTTTGTTCAGCTCGGCTCCCTGGGTTTATATTTGGGCTCAGTATAGGAGCCCAAATTTGAACTTAGTGCTTTTCAGGCAAATTTCTTAAAAAATCTTCTTCTCCAGATCCAGCATGCAGAATCTTTTGATATTTGGTATGCAACATTGTGGGGTGGATCTGATTCCATTTTGTTCAAATCGGCTCCCTAGATTCATATTTGGGCTCACTATAGAAGCTCGAATTTGAACTTAGTGCATTTCAGGCAAATTTATTCAAAAATCTTCTTCTCCAGATCCTGCAGGCAGAATCTTTTGATATTTGGTATGCAACATTGTGGGGTGGATCTGATTCCAGTTTGTTCAAATCGACCACCTGGATTCATATTTGGGCTCACGATTGAAGTCCAAATTCGAACTTAGTGCATTTCAGGCAAATTTCTTTGAAAATCTTCTTCTCAAGATCCAGCAGGCAGAATCTTGTGATATTTGGTATGCAGCATCCTTAGGGGGGTGAGATTCAGGTTTGTTCAAGCCATGTCCCTAGGTCCATATTTGGGCTCACTGTGGGAGCTTGAATTGTAACTTTGTTCGAAATGAGGAATTTTCTTAAAAAATCTTCTTCTTCAGATCCAGCAGTCCGAATGGTTTGATATGTGGTGAGTAGCATCCTTGGGGGGGGGGGGGGGGGGGGGGGGGGGGGGGAGGGGGTTTCAAGTGTGTTAAAGCCAAGTCCATGGGTCCATATGTGGGCTCCCTGTGGGAGCCCAAATTATAACTTAGTCAATATGAGGAATTTTTCTTTAAAAATCTTCTTCTTCAGATTCAGCAGTTGGAATGTTTTGATATTTGGCATGGAGCAACCTTTGGGGCTGAGATTCAAGTTTGTTCAAGCCAAGTCCCTTGGTTCATATTTGGGCTCACTATGGGAGCCTGAATGACAACTTAGTTCAAAATTAGGAATTTTCTTTAAAAATTTTCAGGTCCAGCAGATGAATGCTTTTGATATTTTTTATGCAGCATCCTTAGGGGGGTAAGATTCAAGTTTGTTCAAGCCATGTCCCTAGGTCCATATTTGGGCTGATTGTGGGAGCTCGAATTGTAACTTGGTTCAAAATGAGGAATTTTCTTTAAAAATCTTCTTCTTCAGATCCAGCAGTCGGAATGTTTTGATATTTGGTGTGCAGAATCCTTAGGGGTGTAAGATTCAGGTTTGTTAAAGCCAAGTCCCTGGGTTCATATATGGGCTCCCTGTGGGAGCCCGAATTATGACTTAGTTCAGTATGAGGAATATTCTTTAAAAATCTTTTTTTAGATCCACTGGTCAGAATATTTGGATATTTGGTTTCAGCTTTTCTTAGGAGGAGCAGATGCAACTTGTGGAAATCAATTCTCTGGGTTGATATTTAGGCTAGCATGTCAGGTGAGCGCCCTCAGGCCCCCTGGGGCCTCTTGTTTGTAAATTGGATTGAAGTAAAAAAGAACTATTTTTGTTTACACTTATTTTTGTAACAGGTGTGCACTTCTGGAGAATCCCCTGATTCACATGAATATGATAAAGAAATATCATGAAAACAATAAAAAAAAATCCAGACCGCCGATCGAGCGCACCCATAAAAAAAAAAGAAAAAGCAGGCCTAGAAAATTGTTGAAAGGTAAAATAACTTCACACAAATGTTGAGGTCACTTAGAAAGTGTGTTGTTCGTTAATAGTCAGATGTGCCCCTTCAGGATCAGTGTCAAACACCAATTGTTGAAGGTACCAACTTTAGACTGTGCATAAATCATAACATATTGGGAGGTATAATCATCATAACATTGATCATAATAAGATTGGGGTGCACACAATAGCCAAAACTGCACCGTCAAGGTCAAGGTCATTCACAGTTGAACCCTGCTAATTGAATAGCCATTTTAATTATCAGGAACCATTATTTAACCCCTTTACCTAACATGAAAGCAGACGACACTTTTAAACAAAATTCTTAACTATTTTTTTTCACCTTTTGCATCAAAAACATAGCTTATGACCCCCTCATTGAATGAGCTCATTCCAAAGAGGGATCATAAACTGTTTTTATACGCCCTGCAACAAGTCGTAGGGGTATACTGTAATCACCTCGTCCATCCATCCATCTGTCTGCAGGGCTTTCATTTTCACCAGGCCTATCAGCCCAGGCCTGGTAATCAGCCTCAAAACATTTCTCACCAGGCGGATCATTCAGCCTGGTCCCAATCTATCAAGCCGGCAAATGCATCTGCCACAATTTATGTAATCTGCGAAATCAGCCCTAAACAGTACAAATCAGGCCTGTGGCCCTTTTTACCTGGCCTATTCATCAGCCTGGCCACGGTTCTAAAATGCAAGCCCTGTGTCTGTCCGTCCATCCATCCATCTGCCCAACCTCCATACCGTCCATCCATCCGTATACATAATTTTGGCCACAGATTTTATCAGACGTTTATGGACCAATTTGCTCGAAACTTGGTATGAATGTTCACCACCATGGGAACCTGTGCACCAGCGATTATAGTTCCGGTCGGATTATTTTTGCCAGAATTATGCCCCTTTTTGACTTGAAAAAGCAGGCCTAGAATTTTGTCTGGAGATTTTCTCAGATGTTTATGGGTTGATTCCTTTGAAACTTGGTATGGATGTTTCCTACCATGGGAACCTGTGCACCTGCGATTATAGTTTCGATTGAATATTTCTGCCAGAGTTATGTCCCTTTTCATCTCAGAATGTTTGAATTTTGTCCGGAGATTTTCTCTGATGTTTATGGGTCGTTTCCTTTGAAACTTGATATGGATATTTACTACCATGGGATCCTGTGTACCTGCAATTATAGTTTTGATTGGACTTTTTTTTGCAAGAGTTATGGCCCTTTTCATTTTAGAATGCCTGAATTGCCTAGAATTTTGTCCAGAGCTTTTCTCAGATTATTAATGGTTGATTTCATTGCAACTTGGTAAGGTTGTTCACTACCATGGGAACCTGTGCACCTGATGTGTTTTGATCTGACGTTTCTTGTCAGAGTTATGCCCCTTTTCTTCTTAGAATACCTGAACTTTGTCAGGAGATTTTCTCAGATGTTTATGGATCGATTCCTTTGAAACTTGGCAAGGTTGTTCTCTACCATAGGAACCTGTGCACCAGTGATTATATTTTCGATCAGACTTTTTTTTACCAGAGTTGTGCCACTTTTTGTCTTAGAATAATCATGGCGGCGGTGGGTATGGACAGGCCCATCTGGGACAGCCACACCTCTAGTTGAGACAAAAAATGAAAAATAATGAAAATCAAATTGTGATTTTTGTGAATAGAACTGGCCAGTTTGGGCTATTAAGTTGGTTAATGGGCTAAGTGATAAATGGAACATTACTGAATTACACATAACTATCAGTTCCACATTACAACACTAGCAAACGTACTTAATTGCCCAGTAAATTGTAAAACTGAATTATTGACTTATTGGGCTAAAGAGTAGCCAAAATCATGTAAAAACTGTGACATGAGAAGCAATCTGGGTGATTTTAAGGGATTAGCGGTCTACCAGCACTGATCCAATGTCAGTAGTCGTCTAAATCCCTAAAATCGCTCAATAAGACTCCACTGTGTTTTCTGACATGCTATTGGGGGTAGCCAGTACTCTGCCGCCGACCCCGACTTGAATAGTCCCCAACTCAAACATAAGTTCCAAGTAGAATAAAAAGCAGTTCAGCTCATTTTGTTTACTATTTTAAAATATTTTGTGCATTGTCTTGCAAGAAAGTGAGGGCTGAATCTGCTCCTGCTGCCCCTGCTACCACCTCATGAATGGCCATCATGAAGGCCATCATGAAGGCCTTACTTTTAACCCTTCACCCATCACGACACTGGAGAGTGACCTTTGCAAAAAAAATTATTGAAAATTTTAATTTTGGCTAAAAACCCCCATAGATTATGACTTCTGACATGATATAAGGGCAGCATTTGCAAAAACATTTTTTTAACTGGTTGAGCGCTAGAAGTCACTATCAGGGCTTTCAAAAAAATGAGGGTACCAGAGCAAAAGCCAACATTTTCCTTGCTCATGTTTCATATTCAGTCAAACGCAAATAATATTTTGTTTAATATACCCCCACAAAACAAAGTTTACGGGGGTGTATATAGGAGTCAACTTGTCGGTCGGTCTGTCTGTCGTCGTCGGTCCGTTGCACATGTAAACTTGTGGAGCGAACTACTTCCGCAGTTTTAGTCGCATTTTCATGAAACTTCACAAAAAATGATCAACATGATGAGGGGAAGTGCGTGACCTAATTTTTTCCCAGATCGGATTCAAGATGGCCGACTGGTGGCCATATTGGATTTTGCAAAATACTTGTGGAGCAAACTACTTCTACAGTTTTTGCTGCATTTTCATGAAACTCAATATAAATTGATCGACCTGATGAGGAGCAGTGCATGACATAAATTTTTTCCAGATCGGATTCTAGATGGTCGACTGGAGACCATATTGGATTTTGCAAAATAATTGTGGAGCAAACTACTTCCACAGTTTTAGTTGTATTTTCATGAAACTTCACCAACATGATGAGGAGTAGTGTGTGACATAATCTTTTTCCCGGATTCAAGATGGCCAACTGGCGGCCATATTGGATTTTTTTTTACTTAAAAAAATTGAATGACCCTTTTCAGTCACCCACAATAGGCGGTGGGGGTATACCGGGCGACAGACCATCTGTAGTATATATTTATTTCATGACAAATTATTGGAGAGTGTCTGTCATAAAACAAATTCTGAATAACAAATTCAGACCACCAAAAATAATTTAGCCCTCAACCAGTTAATAACTGAAGATTTTCATTTTTTGTCTTGGAAGCATAGCTTATGCCCCCTCATGTGAGGGTCAGGTGCTGCCTGAAGCTATCTTGTGCTGGCATACCCAGAGAGAACTACAGAGCAGTGACAAGCTCCAATTTGCTATCCCAACATAAAAAGAATTAGCAGCAGTTGAAGGCAAATGCACCATTGACGTGCAGAATGTCTTAGAACACAAAGTCAAAGGGCCCTAATGTGGGAAGTCTGGATGGTGTGTCTTACCCAAGAATACAGTAGTTATGGCTCGGTCCAGGATCACAATCAAGCCTGGAAATAAGCAAACTGTCATCTGCAGAATGAGGTCACCAGAGGATGAATTTGGTGATGCAACACTGCACAGCAGGGTGGAATACTAAATTTACCCTCTGTGAACCCCAATCGGAATCAGAGTCTCAAGCCTGAACAGGAATAGGTACCCAGAGGATAAATTGACCCACTGTTTGGGATAGCATCAGCAAATTCACCCTCTGGGTACCTTATTCTGCAAATGCCAAAATGCTTATTTTCGGCCTTGATCATAATTGGATAACTCAGTTGGTTAAACTTTACTTCATGTTTATGTGGTGATGATTTAGCCATAGATGCTGAAAGTGATGTAAACCACCATTAAATAAATTTACGGAAGGCAGTCTTCCAAAAGTTAGTGTCAGAGCCTAATATTTTCACATATTTCCACTGGTACTAAAGAAGATGTGGAATGTATTATCCTTTGTAGATGAAATGATATTGCAGATTATGATATTTTGCCTCCAGTTGCTGAAGTTGATAGTTTATGTACCAGGTTTAGGTGTACTTGTCAGAAATCATGAATCTCTTGAGAAAATATCATTTTACCGAAAACAGGGAATAGCACATTTTATTTTGGGGGTAGTTGGTTACAGAATGAAGGGATTTTGAAGACTGCATCAGCAAACCAGATGATAATTTTACTCTAAATTCCACAGTAGGTTCAAGTTCATGATCTGATATAGTGCTTCTTTGCTGAAGAAAAATGGAGCTTTTTTCCATGAAAATAGTATTCCCTGAAAGTTGTAATCTATTTTCAAGAATATCTCAACATGTATACTTTTTTGTTTTCTGATACAGAGAACTATTTTTGTGAATCTTTTTATGGTAATTTGTGTGATTACCTTAAAATGAAATTAAATTGACTCAAGTTTGATTCTTTACATTTGAAACTCCAGATCAACACAGTTTAAATTCCCATTGATTTAATTTCACATTGGTTTGGCTATCAAACTTACATTACCCTTATAGGTAATAGAATTGAGCTGACTCTATGTGTCTGTCTCCCTTCTTTTCTCATCCAAGAGCAGAGAATTAGAGACTTATAATAGCACTTGAGTAGGATTTTTCGGAACTTGGTAAGTGGAGCAGTACCGACACGTTTGACAGCTAAGGTTACCTTGTGTCGGACAGTTTTACGGGTGGACGAAACCAGAGTACCTTCATAGAACCACTGAGCAGTGGCTAGCAACTGTCAAGACTCTCCAGCATACTAACTCAGCACAAGGTGCATTAGCATTTGTTGAAGGCAAGTTCATAAATGCCGTGCAGTATGCCTTAGTATACAGTGCTACCCTCCCCCCATGTAGACAAGCAGCATTAAGTGTAGGGTCCTGCGTATATTCGAGATTCAATTCAATATCGATACCATACGTCTGCTATGACCCAAATCAATCTCAGGATTCGATTTTTTCGAATTTCTTGTTCTAACTTCAATTTGTTACATTAGAAAGTTGATTCATGTAGATTCAATTCATATTTAATTGACATTGTTTAATTGTTAAGAAATTTGTGAATTTTGTCCAGAACTTGATCCATAGTTTTAGTTTTTGAAGGCTTATCTTGTTACTATTAACATTCTTAATAACGTGAATAGTAAAGTTTAAGCCTTCAAAAACTAAAACTATGGATAATAGGCCTAGCTGTTTCGGTGACGATGCTACCGAGAATAAAAATTTATTGGTGTTCAGTCAGTCTTGTAAGGGTCATCACAGTGTTCCGTAAATTCAGTTTGGTCCACTATGAAATAACTTGTCTATTAAGATTCGATTCGATATTGATAGAGCATGATTCAATTCGAGATTCAATTCAAAACAAAATTTGTGATTCGCAGATCCCTAATTAAGTGCCTTGTGGACCCCTGGTGGGGAATGAACCATGGACCTTTCAGTTTGAAGCACAATGCTATAACCACAGAGCCATTGCACACCTGAGCAGTCCTTCTTTACTGCAATAATAATGTTTTAATTAACGGGTACAATACAACGTGGTGCCAACATCAACATCCATGGTGTGCGAGTTCTCTAAAGCAACATGATGATAAACCATCGGCTAAACTTGACTAAGGGTCTTGCCAATCTCAAATTTTGAGGCTGAATCAAATCCTAAATCAAATCAGGCAGAGGATTTTAACCCTTTACCTAACATGAAAAGCAGATGACACTTGCAAAAAAAATTCTTGAATAACTAATTTATTTCATTTTTTGTCTCAAAAACATAGGTTATGACCCCTCGTTGCAACAAGCTCAACGAGCTTGTTCCATCATGGGGTCATAACCTATGTTTTTGAGACCAAAAATGAAAAAAAATGATGAAAATTAATTGGCAATTTTTGAGAACAGCGCTGGCCGGTTTTAGCCATTTCCTTGGGTAAAGGGTTAAAATACAAAAAATTCTGAACTGAAATTTTCATTTTTTGCCTCCAAACAGCTTATAACCTCTCATTTTTACGAGCTGAACATATATTTGATGTGGAAATTTATAATGTATTGTTTTCAGTTAACCTTTTACCAAGAAATATGGGGCAAATATGCTTAGCTATGCAAGTCAAAACCAACTAAGCTTTTGTTGATTTTTTTTTTTACAAAATGAAGCCTTTGAACTTTTGCAGGGTAGTCAGAAGCTTTTTCTGAAAATAATTACTAGATCATAAGATGGTGGTATTTTTTCAAAAAGGTGTAGAACATAAATAGTTTATTTATGGGGTGCAAGGCCTCAAAACTTGAAAGAATAATTATAATTGATTGATCAGCTAAACTTGACTTCATGCTTGTGTTGAAGTGATGATACAGCCTTAGTTGCTGAAAGTGACTCAGAACCCCAATAAAGATGAAAACAAAAGTTCTAATATTCTGCACATTAATTTTGAAATGTAAAATCTGCAATTTCTTTCTACAGTACAACTAGGAATTTAACCCTTTACCGAACACTCAGGATATCAAAATTTAATTAATTATTGTTTTTTTTTTAAAATTATCAAAAACTTTCAACAAAGCTATATCATGAGCTTGATGAGTCACATGATAGGTTTTGTTGAATTTTTTCAAAAAATATTGTCTATTTCAACTGTTCCGTAAATTATATGGATGGATGCTGCTGATTTGTTAGATAAATCGTTAACCAACTTAACCTTGTTTGACAGAGCTCATTGAATTGGTTAAATTCCTAATTACATTATGGGAACAACTTTCTGCTTGAATTTTGGGTATTTTGACATCAGTGTGCTGAGGTTTGACTGTCGCCAGTTAATGAAAACATTACATTTATATAACGTCAATCAACCCTTTACCTAATGAATCGGCTGCATCCACCCACGTAATTTGCAAATTAAGCAGTTGAAAATTTTTTTTTTGCATTTTTATTTATTGAAAAAATTCAAAAACAGTTATTAAAATAATAAATTTTGATATTGTGTGGTTAAAGGCTTAAATTTTATTTATTTTTTTCTGATGAAAGAACTTGCTGTATCTGAGTCATGATAAAAAAACCTTTAACCCATTACCTAACGAATTGCCCGCATCCGCCCGCTCAATATGCAAGTTGAGCAGTTGAAAAAATTGAATTTTTCAAAATATTTCAACAAAACCGTATCATGTGACCCCTCATTGGAACGAGCTCAATGAGCTCGTTCCAATGAGGGGTCACATGATATGGTTTTGTTGAAATGTTTTGAAAAATTTAAAAAAATTATATTTAAAATAATAAATTTTGATATCGTCTGCATTGGGTAAAGAGTTAACCCTGTACTGATTCAAATAGCAGATGGGCACTTGCCAAGAAATTATTGGAATATAACTTGAAATGTTCATTTCTTGTCCCAGAAACATAGCTTAAGACCCCTCTTGGAATGATCTCAATGAGTTAATTCTTATCGTGAGTCATAAGCTGTGTTTATGTTGCAATTTTAATTTCAATTTTTGTGAATAGCACTGACCAGTTATTTTTGTTGTGCTTGGTAAAGAGTTAATCAGTGTATTTTATCCTCAGTTTTTACCAAGTGCCATCCTCGCTAATTTGAAGTAGCCATGACCAGATGTTCTGAAATTTTTAAATTATTTTTTTTTTTACTCCTGATTAAAATTGTCTCTGTGATTCGATGGCATAGCCGAGGGTGGGTGGGAGGGGGAGGTGGGGGAGGGTTAAACACCAATTGGAGGGCCATACCAACCTCACCTCAGGCCTATGGCGTTCGGATATTTGTGGCATGTATTGACCTGGTACCCCCCCCCCCCCCCCCCCCAAAAAAAAAAAATAAAAATAAAAATTTTAAATTATCCCCCAACCCCCACCCCATCTCCCCCCCCCCCCCCCCAATAGGATAGGAATTTATCTCTGTGTGGTGTCATGGCAACAACAAATCTTCAGACTAGATAAATATTATTTTTGTCAGTTTTCTCGGCCAAAATGTTTGCATAAAGGTGGATTTTTGCTGCAGTTCTGATTGAAGAGTGGTTCAAATTGGCATGTGGTGGGTGTAGAATATGCTTGTAATTTTTTCTTGTGAGAAAAGGCAAGAAACATATGGAGACAGTTTAGACAGGAAGTGAAAAAGAACAGGGCTACAGTTGTCTGCTAGATGACAAATAACTTCAGTGCTGCAAAGAAATTCCAAGTGTGGGAATGAACTCTGATACTTCTCATATCCTGTCCCTAATTTTTTATTATGAAAAAACTACTCAATACAATATGCAGGGTAAAATTATAAAAACAATATGAATTTCTTCATCACTTAATGCCCATTAATATGTCATTTTTTGAAAATCTGTTTCCTAGGTCATACTTCCTGTATAGTAATTTAACAAAATGAAGAATACTTTTTTACATTCTTTGTACATAATTTTGTATTTTATTATTTTCATTTATTGGAACAAGTTTATTCGACTGAAATGATTTTTTTTTTATCACAGCTGGGTGAAATTTAGCCCAGTGAGCTCATTCTATTGAGATCATAATCTATCAGATGTGTGATTACACATTTATAAACTAAACTGAATCTCTTAAAACATAAACTGAAATCATGTTTGCTCAGGCCTAAAAAAGTTCAAAATCTGTTTATCAGCTGCGCACCACCCCCACATGGTCCTTGCTATCTTTTTATAACCAATGCAAAGTTGAAAAAATAAAAATTAAATGGTCTATTTCTGATATTTTACCCATGTTAATAAAATTGATAAATTTGTCCCTTGAGTGCAACCATCTTGTACTCATGGGACGAAATACACCACCACCCATGTTATTCTGTAAATTATGAGGCCTAAAACATAAAACCAACCAAGAACATGAACTTTTGGTAGCAAAGAAATAATTACAAAAATAAAAAAAAATAAAAAAAACCTCTGCCCACATGCAGTTTTATCAAAAATGGCCTGAGAAACATCTCCTTTGCAGGGCCTTAGCTGGAAATGTTTCAAAATCAAGCTGTATGTCCCCCTTTATGTGTCCAAATAACCATTATTCTGTAGAAATAATGCTTCTGGTGGCCTTGTAGGTCTTCGAATTTATACTAAAAGTGTTTGAAATACCATTTTCATGTAAATTTACAGGATTAAAAAAAATGTAATAGGGAAAGAAAAACCCTGAAATCAGATTAAAAACAAATTAAGAATAACACCCCTGTATTTTTTAAATTCTTTAAAAATTTAAAATTGAGAAAAACAAATTGGCTCTTTCCACATGCATAGCCAAACAGTCTTGACAGACTTGTTAGAAAAATCTGTTAGGGAATTTTAAAAAAAAACAAATGAAAGTTATAAAACCTTTTCTGATTGGCTGGTTAAGTGAACAGTTTTATGTTCAGTTTTTCCCCCTCAACTATCCACTGTGTAATCATGTATCCTTAACTCTTAACTTGCTGAGTTTTTAATAAAATCAAGTCATGGTGCTGTAAATTCAATGGAGACTGGCCTCATGATATCATTGATAAGGTGTCTACTATTTGGAGAGGGCAGGGCAATCATGAAACAGGTAATAAATTAAATTCTCTTGTTTTGGTGTACATAACTTTTACCTCATGTTTAGTGGCTGTTTGCAAAATTATTACATCAAAAAATCAAACATTCTGTATGTTTTTCAACCAACACATATATTTTGCTGATCCCATCCCATCAGAATGAGCTCTTTGAGCTCAGTCCATTGAGCCATTGAGGGGATCTCAAATTAGCTATGTTTTGGAAGCAGAAATTAAAAACAACTAACAAGAAAATTTGGAAGGCAATTATTGTGTAATTGGATTTGGTAAAAAGTTAATAAAAAAGGCTTGAAAAACACATTTACTCTCAGTTTACGACAGGAAAATTGCAAATTTTTCTGCTCTACAATACACTGTTACCGAGCAGGGATTCCAGAGTACATTTGGGATGGGAGGGAGAAAAAGGCCTTGGCTGGTGAGCTATAAGAAGATAAAGGTGCCATTTGATTGGTCTAGAGGAAAGGCATGAAGGGGCAAGATTGTCAAAAGATATGCAACAGATTCACTACTGAATCATCATTTTCTATATTCTCCACTGGCAGGGAGAATTTCCTGCAAATATCATGACTTGGTTGGATATTTGCCAGTGTATGTTCCAGGCTATTCTAAGCAAAATAAAGGGACTAGTCCCCATTTGGAGGATTTCTCAAATTTAGTCTCCTCTATTGAATTATTATCCAAATCAAGTCAGCCAAGACTTGATTTTATGAGAACTTCAAGAAAATATTTGGTTGGTTAAGAGTTAAAATAAGGATCAGAAAGCTTTGGCACCTTTTTTATCAAAAGGGTTATTTTCAAGTCTGCATAGTTTTCAGGAAACATCAAATAATCTGGTTCTAAAATAAATGTTTCCTCAGAACACCCAAAAAACATTTGAAATTTCATATTTCATTCTTACCAAATCTGTTTGGTCTCCTTCAAATCTGTTTTCATTCTGTAAGGTACTCTTAACCCTTTACCCAACGTAACGGCCAAAAAGTGCTGTTCTAAAAAATCGCCAATTTATTTTCATTATTTTTTGTCTCAAAAACATAGGTTATGACCCCTTGTTGGAACGAGCTATTCAAGAATTTTTTTTGCAAGTGTCGTCTGCATTTCATGTTAGGTAAAGGGTTAACTCTTTGAACCTGAAAGGCCACTTTTCTGGTCCATGGCCAGGGATACAACCTGAATTCATAAAGTAGTTAATTGCTCAATGAATTTGTGTGGAAGACCAAAGAAGATTTTCACCGTGCAGTCCTGAGGCTGCACATTGAAAACATTGATTGGTCCAGTCCCAAGTAACAAATATAGACATTATCAACTGATGGGAATGAACGGGCTTGGAAAAAACCATCAGGTACAAAGGGTTAACGTTAACATGATATTTATGTGTCCTTCTCAGAACCCCCTCCAATCTTGTGTCACATTACAGTATATCACCAACTTGGTGAAAGAAATTCAGAGGATGCTTTTTAATACTTGGCTGATAAGTACAGAACAGCTGCCGTGGACTGGTCACTTTCCACAGGTGGCCAATTTTTCCACAGACCCAATAATATTAGATTACAAACACTAATTATAGGAATAGTCATCAAAAATTTAATAAATTAAAATTTTGCTGCTGATGATTTTTCTTACCCCACTAAAAGCATGCATGAATATTACTGCCCATGCGTGAATTACAACCAGTCTACGGCTACTGTTCTGTACACCTTTGCACTAATATTATATAATGCAGAATACTGATGACAAAAACTCTTCATGCCACGCCCCTCCCCACAACAAAGTAATTTCTCACAATCTGCCATGTAACCAAGGAACATACATTTCTCATGCCATTTACTTTTTTGTGGTATCACTTTTTGTATTTTTTAAATTTTCCTTTTTTTTCTCAGACCATACCTTGTGACCCATGGATGAGCTCATTCCTATTTGGTGTTATAAGCTATTGTTTAAAGGAAAAATGAGATTGAACCATTAACTATTAACATATTCAATGAATCGACCCAATATGATCAGCCCAAAACACAAAAATCAGTATATACTCCTATGTAAACTATGTAAAATAGCTGAAATTTGCTTAAATTTTTAACAAGATATTTGGTAAAAAGTATGGTATTTTCCAAAATAAAGGGCAAAAAGGGACGTTATTATGTGGCAGACATTCATTTCTATAAATTATGAAATTCTTTTTAAGGCCATTTTGATGTAAATCTGTAGGGAAAAAAAAGCATTTTGGTCATCAGTTAACTGAAATCAGCTAATTTGCTGAATTCTTATGTCTGCCAATAAGCTCATTCCACTGAAGGGTTATAAGCTATGTTTTGAAAAAACATTGGTTGTTTGGTCTGAAATTTGCATAAAGCCACAGATAGTGACACAACTTCTAATTGCTTGTGTTAATTATTAGCCAAAATTTTAAAGAATAATTAACTCCACACGAGGTGAATCTGGCTGTGGAAAGTTTTGTAAAACCCCATTGAATAAATAAATTACAGAATTAACATTCTTCCTGACCTTCACCAACTCTTAACTCCATGTGTGCTGTTGTCAGATACTCCTGCCCAAGACAGGATTTCACTTGCTACAGAAATAAGTGTAATTTGGGCACCTTTAATCGAATTGGCCCGCTGTAAATTGAATGGATTTTTTCACCAGAGATATCTTGAGTTAAATTTAGATTAATTTTTGATCAAATTTAGTCATGGCTGCTTCATAGCAGCCATGACTAAATTTGATGAAAAATATCTTGGAAAACACTCAGTGGGTTGAGAGTTAATAAGAATTGTATTTTTCATATTTTGCAGCTCATTTTCCATGTTGGATTATTATGAAACAGGAGTAATTGCTTCATCAGACTCCCTGTGGGTAAAATAATTCACTAGAAGTATCTCTTCCTAGGTCTGCAATTGCCTCCCCTCCCCTCCTTTTCTCACTTTAGCTCATGTTGCTGCCTCCCTTCTCTGCACAGAAGTAAGCATTTACTGATGTTGGTAATACTTGATCATTAAATCCTCTGCTGTAACTTGGGTGAAACTATTCCATTTGTTCTGAAAAAGTTTAACCAAGAAATATCATAGGTTTTAATATCCATGGTTACTTCAGGCAACATCTTCCAGAAACCCTCGTTGGTTGTGCAGTTATGTCAGAAATTCCAATTGATAAATCATTTCCATAACAGAGAGAAGAAAAGTAGTCATCTCACTTTCTTGAATATGTTTTTTTTATATACCCGAAGAGCTGATCTGCTCTGCCTTCAAAAGCATGGAAAATGTGGACAGAAAAGGTTTTTAGGGACTACAAATAGAAAATGTTTTGTAATTGAAATTCCCCAAATTATTTGAAAAGCTTAACTTTTCTTTATAAAAATTTTTTCTTCCAAAAAATGAGAGAAGTTCTAAACAAAAAGTATCAATCGACCAATATTTTTAAAATTCATACAAAAAAAGTCTGAAACACTATATCTGTGTGAATTTGCAGAAAATAAAAGATTCCACTATTTAACTTGAATTGGTTGGAATCCACAATTTATCTTATTCTCTCATTCCTGTAGAATGGAATGAGGAGACGGAACTTTTAGATTAAATGTTCTCAACCAAATTATTTTTTTTAATTTTCAAAAAGAGTATTTTACAGACAGTAATTCTGTGTTACATAACCTCATTTCTATCCATCCTTCTGAAATGTGTTTTGAATGTAAGTTTGAGAAAGATAAAAATTTAATCATTGAACGTCAGACATGTTTTACATGGAATCATCAGAAAAGTTTTCCCAAGAAATGTCCTGTATTGTTGGTTACAGTTTTTTGTCAGAGGAAAAATTATGAAAATATTCCAAACTGAAATAAGTAGGTTTCTCTTGACCGCACATACTTTTATTGGAATGTAGCTCAGGCAGTATTTGGAGACCGGAGTATGATTCTATTCTTATAAAATAGACTGAAATCATAATTTGGACAGAGGGAAAGGTTTCATAATCAAGTTTTTTGTCCTCATACAACTAATATCCTATAGAAATAATGCTATTGGTGGCAGTTTAGTTCTTTGAATTTACAGTAAAATGGTCTGAAAGATCATTTTCCTGTAAATTTAAAGGAATAAAAAACTGTAGTTGGGAAAGAAAAAAACTTAAATGAAAAACTGAAAAATTACACCCCTTTTGTAGATAAACAAATGACCTCATCATTGTGGATAAAAATGTTAACATTTTATGATCATAAACAGTTTGGACACCTCAAAGGTGAATTTACTTAAATTAAAGTTTGTTAATAAACAATTAGTAGATAATTAGTGACCGAGTAAATGCCAAGTAAACACAAGATGTGTTGAAACCTAACTAGTTGGGTGCCAGATTAATTCTACAAGTTTTGAAAATTTGTTTGCATGGGCGTGCCTACTTACACTTTATTGGCGAGTCACTCTGCAAAAATTTATATAACTAAGACTTATCTGTATGAACAGATAATATTCTTACTTTTAACCCTTCAGTGCAACATAATGGTCAAAAACTGGGCATTGCAACTCATAATAATTGCCATTCAAATTTTAAAATTTTTTGTCTTAAATGCATGACATATGGCGCATCATTGGAATGAGCTCATTCCAATGAAGAGTCATAAGCTATGTTTTTGCAGGCAAAAATGAAAATTTTTAGTTATTTGAGAAATCTTTCTTCAAATGTTGTGTGCTATTTAGATTGGGTAAAAGGTTAAGAGAATGTAAAATACGTTCCAAATATTATGAAGACTTTAGCTTGTGTTGTCAGCACTTCCCAAATATGGGCATCAGCACTCTATCAGATAATAGGGATTTTTAGAATCACCTAAGGTGTTAATTGCAGAACACCTTAGGAGATTCTAACAAGCAAACTGTTGAATTTTCTGGAGTGAAAAGGTTGAACATATCTTGTCTCATTTTCAAAGTTTGTCTAGCACAAGTATAAAGTTGCAGAGAAATGGTTATCCTGACCATGCAACTTTATAAAAAATAAAATTTCAACATGTCAGTGAAAAAAAAAACTGAAATCAGCTGATTAGCTCAACTCCCCCATCCCTGGTTTTTTGCTATCCATAATGATTTGCTGCAATGTTTTGGAGACTTGTCAGTTGAAAATGTCTCTTAGAGAGGTTTTTTCAACATACAGTCATGAACTTATCTTTCAAAAAGCATAGGTAATAATACACCCAGTTTTTATCATCTTATCGGATACATAATGGCATGTTATCCAATACATAATGGCATAGAAATTGTTAATATTATCATTGATTAGAAATTGTTAATCGTCAAATTATTTATTAAGAACCATTAACTTGTTAGAAATAGTATTAATAGTAGAAAAGTTCTGAATATGAAAAAAAATGGATTTTTTCAACAAAAACAGAAGAACACTTCTTTGATCATTAACTCTTAGCCTGCAACTATTTTTCTTGAATTTGTCATAAAATCAAGTCCGGGTTGCTGTACAGTCATGGAGTCTGGTAGGAAGAAGGTATTGATAAGAAGACTACTTCTATAGATGGTTTGGGTTTTTTGTGTAAACAAGAGCCAGGAGTTAGTGTTATATATACGTCTACCAGATAGAATGTTTGAACTGGGCGGGAAAATCCACTTGCAACAGGGAAAGAGTTTTTTTTTTTCATGACTCATCAAGTTAAAAAATAGAAAAAATCCATGAATGTTCAAGTAAAATCCAAAATCAGGCATCCAAAAATGTCTAGTATCCAACAGATACATACATCATGTGAATTTCTCCTGTTATAAATTTTGAAATAAGAAATAAGTGGGTAATGTTTTGTGGATCATTCTCTGTTGGAAAGAAAACTTGACTCACTACATGAGCAAAAACATATGTGCAGGCCAGATATCTTACAAGATGAATGAAAAAAAATTTGAACGACTCTTCCGGATTTTTAAAAAAAATCTAAACAAATAAAAATCCATTGATCTGACCTTAAAAATTCTTGTTGAAAGTGAGAGAAAGTTTTTTTTCTTTTGCAGATGTATTAAGACCTAGTTTTGAAGTCTGCGAAAAGAGAAATCCAGCGGAAAGCTGTGTGAAACTCACCTCCCACAAAAATTAAAATTCAGTTGAAAAATTAAATTAAAAAATAATGCTCCTTCAAGCTGTCTGTTGCTCGGTAATGCACACGATACATACTTCTTTACATTCCATAACTATTATGAATATATGGGATAATAAGGAAGTATGTCTCTTGCACACACATCTCCATGTACAAAAAGCTGCCATCTCACAAATTCTTGCTGGACGCCATAAGTCCAGGCCAGAGAAAAGCTCATCCTTGAACACCTTCCACCTCAGTACACTGGCCTGATTTCACATTCAGCTGCAGATACTTTTACCAATTTCAGCATGGTTTTGGCAAGCCTTCTCTGCATCTCGACCAATCAGAACTCTTGTTTGGTTGCACCCCTGCAGGAAAACCATGGACCAATCTTCTTGCAGCTTTCTTCTAAGAAACTTGATTATTCCAATGAATCACAGAAGGGGGTATCCGTGCACCACAGGTTTCAAATTGCATCCTGTAAGAGAGTTGATTCAGTAAAACTTTGTGAACATCTGGTTTCAAGTGACACAAAGTTATGTTAGAAAGATTAAAGTGATGGTCAGTTTAAGATCTATTGCTTCCATATTTTATTGAATGGCTAAATTTGGCATCTTGATACTTCCAAGATGTGTGCCTGCTGCTGTTAATGAAATTCATGTTAATTGATAACCCTGGCCACCTGTGGTAGCTTTTATGGATGATGTTTCATCTAAAATCTTGGTTGTATTTGAAAACTTGGGGAATCTTATCTTCTTCCACTGTAAAATATATTATGTCAGAAGAAAAGCAGAAGACTTCAGAAACTTTGTATTAACGCTTTTAGGACATAGTCACTTCAATAGTATGATGTAGTGTGGTTTTTCAGTATTTTTTTTAATTCTGATCTCATTTTTTTTTTCTGGCCCAAGTACAATTTTTTTATTTCTTTAAATTTATACGAAAATGGTCTATCAGACCATTTTCTTGTAACTTCAAAGAACTAAAATGCCACAAAAAGCATTATTGCTAGCCCGTTGAGTTCAGCTTTGAAATTCAGCTCAGACATCACCATCCTTGAAACTGAAATAAATGAAATATTAAATAGCCATATATATCTTATAAATCAATAATTTCTTTCAAAAACTTTATTTACACAATGTTTTTTTTTCAGGGTGGGGGTGCATTTTAGACATTCATTGAAGTCATTGCCATTTCTTTTTTTCAAATAGATTTTTAGGGGGATTATTGCGGGAATAATTATAAAACTATTCGGGTACTTTTTAACATGAGAAACTGATTTGAGGACATTATATCTTGATGTCAAAGATAAAACCCATAGCACAGCTCTTGTCCTTTTTACCCCTCACTTTCTTTAGTATAAATGCTAACCATTAGTGACCAGGATGAGAAATTTCTGCAAGTTTGCTGATTTCAATGAATTCAGGGCGAAAAAGCTGAAATTTAATTTTTATAAATGTTTATGAAAAATCAGAATGTCCATAAAAGACCATTTTCATACAATTTTATAGAATAAAATATTTATCAGCCAACATATTCACACTGTTTTCTCTTATTTTTGTAAGAAACTTAAATTTCACAGATCAGTCTTAAAAAAACTGTGAGAATTTTAGCTGATTTCAGCGAATTTAGTCTCCTCTCTGAATGATGCAAAGCGAAAGCTAAAATTCCTGATATGATGGTGAGGAGGTGAACATTTCTGACAAAGGTACTGACAATCCATAACACTTACATACCACAAAATACCAAATACTGGGTTGGAGAAGACTGCATCTTCCATTGGCAGGGAAGAGAGAGGGTGCCTTCCTGGGGAAATTTTTTAAGAAATCATGCATAAACAGGCCTGAAAATTAGCAGTATGTCGTTTGCAGAATGAGGTTCCCAGAGGGTGAATTTGAAATATGCTATACCATACAGTGGGCCAATTTATCCTCTGGGTACTTCTTTCTGTTTAGTTTTGAGACCCTGATTCACATTGAGGTTCACGGAGGGTAAATGTTGTGATGCTACCCTGCTGTGCAGGGTAACATCACTAATTCACCCTCTAGGGACCTCATTTTGCAGATGACAGTCTTGTTATTTTCTGGCTTGT
Source organism: Pictodentalium vernedei (assembly GCA_031216915.1). Taxonomy (NCBI): domain Eukaryota; kingdom Metazoa; phylum Mollusca; class Scaphopoda; order Dentaliida; family Dentaliidae; genus Pictodentalium; species Pictodentalium vernedei. The sequence continues at coordinate 267,153,156 of CM062291.1, read as the reverse complement.
GCAATGTGCATAAATAGTGCTTTCCTGTGCATCTATTTGTGCTTTGCGTTGATAATTTCTGTTAAACTTCAGTGTTCCCCCCCATCGTCCCACAGAAATCTATCTACATAACTCAGCCTCTATCACAGTTCACTGAATCATTCATGCAGAGTCTTTTTTGTGAATGATTTAGGTATTAAGGGGTTAACCCCTTGCACAGTTATGTCAAAATAGTAAAATTTGAATTAGTAAATTTTTCCATTCATAATAATAATACTTTATTGCACAACCAGAAAGTAAGAAGTGTTATGGCACTACAAACTACACATATAAGGTAAAGTAAACTGACACAATTTATGAACGGTATGCCTCATGATGTCCAGACCTGTTACATAGGTAACATGGAGGTAAAAAAAAATGTAGCTCCTTACTAGTTAAATAACCAGTTCCGCTTTACTAGTAAAATAGGACCCAGTCACCAATGCTTGGGGTGAAAGTCCTCTAAAATGGGCAACATGTTGATCAACGATTGACTAAACTTGACTTCATCTCCATGTTGTGTCACGATTAGCCATGGTGCATAAATATGTGACGTTAACCACCAACAAACAAACAAATACTAGTTAAATACTCAGATATTATGTCAAAGTCTGTACATCATGCACAAAAGTAGCTCCTTACTAGTGAAATACTGAGATTTGTCAAAAGTCTTAACATCATGCGCAAAGTAAGTTCAAAGAAACATGTTGTTACTATCACTCAACACATATCTGATCTTCATAACAGATCGGTGAGGTATCACTCGCCTCAGAGTTGCTCTTTGCGAGGCATCCCAAGCTGCCTGTGTTGCTGTTTCAGTAACTATCAACTTGGAATTTAACCAATGCAATTTTGTTTGACAGAGCTGAATGAGCTCTGTCAAACAGGATTGAAATGTTTAACTCTCTCCTGAAACAAATATCCTGAATTCCCACCAGCCCCCAGCCTTAAAACGTCCAGTGGTTTAGCAGTGATTTCTAGTCAAGTCTTGGCTGCCTTAACAGGCAGCCAAGACTGTAACTAGAAAGCACTGCCTAGATAATTTGCCTATTGTCGGCAGAACCTCCTCATGATGGCATGTTAAGGGCACCTGTTTTGAGGTTGTAAAAGTCGGCTTTTAAGGGTTAAATTCCTCGTTGCATTAATGGGAAAACAATTACAGCTTAAAATTTTGATATTTCGACATCAGTGTACAAAGGGTTAGTATCCCTGTACAAACCCCAGAAAGTGTAGCCACTTTTTGTTTATTGTGGTAAACAAGTTCTGTTTTACTGCTAAAATAGGACTTGGAAACCTGTGTCTGTGGTGGAAGTCCTCTAAAGTGGGCAGCATGGGCATAATCAGTAGGTTAAACATCTGTTGTGGTTATGATATAGCCACAGAAAATTACCTTAAACACCAATAAATAATTAAACAAATAAGGGTTAATAATCATCCTTCCTCTCAAAAGGTTGGAATGCAGGGATAATTGTAGGGGCATACATGCATACAGTTCAGAAAGACTGATGCCACACCAGATGCCTTATTTAGAACTGTTAATCTAGAGATAAGAAACAGATGGCACACTTGCATGCTATTAAATCTTCAACCCTTCCACAGGCATCCCTTTGTAGATGAAAAGTAATTTTTGGAAGCTTACTTGCTTCACTTTTATCATTAATTCAATATGAAATTTGAATCAACAGATGAATTCAATATACGGTCACTTGAAAGTTTGGGTGTTGGAAGTCATGTAAGTTTTACAATCCATTTGCAGTTTAAGTTTGAGGAAATTCCTTTTACAGGAACAAAGGAGAGCTGGAAGAGTCTCCCCTCCCTCTTCATTGTTTTTCAGATTGGTTCCACCATTGACAGGAGTGCCATTGACATAATGTCGCTCGCACCAGCTGTGTCTTGGGCAATTAGTCGTCCAGACAAAGCATTTGATAGACGGGTCAGATCTCGGCGAGGAGTTGGGCAACATTCGTGTCTGCACAAATATTGCTACCAAAATGAAGTGGATGTAGAGACTTTTGATACATTTTATTGTTCAAATTTTACTCGAAAAAGCACCCACCCATATCTTGATTTCATAGCAATTTAAAAAAAACTTACAATACTTGCACAAAAATTTTCTTGAATAAGTGAATATTTTCAATCTTCCCTTCAAAATCATAGCTTATAACACCATCATTGAAAATGAGCTCACTCCAGTGATGGATCATGTAGTGTTGTGGCAACAAAATTTTTTAACCCTTTTCTTAATGAATCGCCAAATCTGCCTGCATAATTTACAAATTGAGCTGTTGAAAAAAAATCTTTTGCAAAAATTTTCAACAAAACCATATAATGTGACCCCTCATTGGAACGAGATCAACTTAATTTGACTAATGGTCATTCAAGGCCTTCAAATCCTGGAAAATGTGTCAGGAGGACTTGTAAAACCTTGAATATTCATAAAATAAAAATGCTGACAAACATCGTAATCATAACTGTATAGTTTTATATGCAAGCCAGAAAATAAGCAGACTGTCATCCGTAAAATGAGGTCCCCAGAGGGTGAATTTAGTGATGCTACCCTGCACAGCAGGGTAGCATCACTAAATTTACCCTCTGTGAACCTCATTCAGAATCAGGGCCTCAAAACTAAACAGAAGGAAGTACCCAGAGGATAAATTGGCACACTGTATGGAATAGCATCATCAAATTCACCTGCTGGGGACCCCATTTTGCAAATGTCAGACTGCTTATTTTCAGGCCTGTTTATATGCCAGATTTCTTGAAAGCATTGTTCTAACTGGACCCTCTGGTCATTACCCTCTCCTCCCACTTCCCTGTTAACACCTAATCCTCGGACAGGATATTTATTTTGGTATTATAACAGGTAAAAAATGAAACTAATCCCCAAAACACCTAAGTCCAATTTTCTTACACATGCAGGTTTAGTTACTATTAATTCACTTGCTATATTGTGCCCTGAGACTCGGATATTGACTTTCAGTATTATAACACCCTGTTATCTAAAAATTGTGTGAGTGGGTTTTTTCTTAATATGCCATTTTTGCAACTCTTTTTTTTTCGTATACTGCATTAGCAGTTCTGATATTAGTTGAAAAAACATGTTTACAACAAACTGCAAGCTGATTAGAAACTAGCTTTAAACCATCGCTTATATTTTTTAAAAGCATTTTTCCCCTTCATAATGCAAGTGTTGTCAGCATATCAGTTACTAGTAAAGTGATAATATATAATAATCATTTTTGGCGAAAGTTCCAAACACTGGTACATGACAATTTAAATAAATAAAAAAAAGTAATAAGTGACAGAGAAACAATGAACAATCACACATGCATGTGCTCTTGTGTACATATACATATAATGCAGACAAACACACACACTCACATGTTCTTTTTTGAATGATTTTCAAAGACTGAGTTATTGTACGTACATATTTGTAGTTACAGAGAGAGAGAATTGGCAGCATTTCACCTACGCTGATGGTCAATGTGTTTAAACTGCATTACCAAGTTAGTAAATTATCCATTAATGCAGCATTTTCAATAATGTATTGATACAGGGGAAAGCATTCTGTAAAATTGGTGTTCAAATAATCTTCTCTAATAAATAAACCACAGGGAATGGAAAGGGTATCTAAGTAGGAATTTGATCCTTCAAAAATTGTGTCAGTTTGATACTTCCCTGGTTTGAACACTGGATTTGAAAAGGATCTGGCAGTATCCATCTGGAATAGATCTGCAATGTGTTTATAATTTACACTGTTCATGTAATTCTATCAAATGAGGGATGTGACACACAGCAGGGGAGTTTTGTGAAAGCTTCCTTGTGATGTAATATGTTGAAAGGAGATGATGTAATTACAAAAAAAAAGATGAAAATATTATAGAATTTTATATTAGTTTGACAAAATTGATATGAATGTGTCTCTTTGGACATTTTGAAAGTTATGTAATTCAAATTTAATGGGGTTTTTTTTGTGGTTGCCCTGGTTAAGGTAAGATAAATCTATTATCTATTAACCCCTTGAACCCTGGTGATATTTTCCATTTCAGTTCAATGGCAGCATTTCGAAGGTTACACATTCATTATTTGGGGGTAGACCAATTAATATTTCCTATGTGCAGCCTTGGGGCTGCACATTGAAAATATTGATTGGTCTACCCCACGCATTCACTTACCGGTAGCAGCCATCCTACTCAATTAAATTATGAAGTATCATGTTCCTTTGCCAGAAAAGCAGGCCCTTCAGATTCGGTTTCAAAGGGTTAATCCCTTTAATCTAATGTAAATACCTGGCAAGCAATTATCCACAAAAATCTCCATTCACATTTTAGTATTGTATAAATTTTCCCCCAAAACTTAGCTTATGACACCTTATTGGCAGGGCTTGAAATGTACACCTGTCTCAGACAGACCAGAATTTTTTTATCTTGTTGCTTGTGACACATAGGATTTGTACCAGCGTATATTTGTGCCATAAAACATGGCATTACAGAACCTCTAATATGACTGGCAAAAGGCACCAGAATTAATTTCTTAAGCAAGGAATTATCATAATTTTCTTCAGGAGTGCCCCAAACCACCAGTGATGGAAATGGAGATACACCCTCCCATACTCACCCAACTCATGTCTTTGACCATTGCACTGTTCCTATGGCACATCATGTTTGCACTTTAACATGTTTGGGTAGAGACAGATAGAAATAAAAACTACCTGTCTCTTGGGACAGGTAGAAATTTGTGAACATTTCCAGCCCTGCTCTTTGGAACAATGCATTGAGCTCATTCCAGTGAGTGTTTATAAGTTTTGTTTTTAGGCAAAAAAAATAGATTTTTTTTATTTATTCACAAATCTTTTTGCAGGCCTTAGAATTTGTCAAGATTTATGAGAATCAGTTTTGATTCACAAATCCCTGTTACAAAAATCAGTTTTCAGATCTTAAATATATAGAATTTGAGAGTACTGTTATACCAATGTGAGTGCATCATGTACACATGCCATGGTAAAAAGCAAACGTCTATATTTGTATTTCAGTTTCAATTTTCGTGATTTTTTTTTCCACATATGTACTTGTAGAACACATTTCCAACATGCAGGATTTGGGTGGTCTTGCTGATGGAAATTACAGTACTGTGGCGGTGGTGTTCAGTTAAGTCTCAGCTGCCTATATTGGCAACCAAGACTTCCCTAGACACCACTGCTAAGTGAAGTTTATGGGACTAGCAGAAGAATTCAGGGTATGTGAACATAGTAGGGCTGTAGACAATGAAACACATTTCATTCTCCACTGTGAGATTCTGGCAGATGATCGAAAACACCTTGGACACAATTTTATTAGTAACAGCAATTTTGGGGCTTATATTGACCCAAACAAATTTAAACTTATAATGCAATCCACCGACAACAGGTTTCTAAACAATCTCGCCCATTATACATACCATGGGTTAAAAAAGAAAGGGAACTAGCAATCTCCCGATCAACCAAACCACGTCGACACCTATCTCATATAATACTCAATTTCCAAAGTTACCATGAATAAATATACATATTGCACCATAGAGCAAGAACAAAGGATTACATTATCATGTTCCAAGACATGGTATATTGGTATACTAAAGTGAAAAGTCATACTTCGCCTAAACGTTTTGTTCCACAAACAAGGAGTCCGGTTTAACTGGTAGAGTGCCAGACCAATTGTAGTGCCAGAGTTTGTTGACGTGGATTTGTCTTGTTGCAATTTATTGGAGAATCCCTGTGAACACTCTGCAATCGATTGCAACAGGACGACTCCATATGGACAAAATGTTTTCTTGTTTCAACTGAGTCTGAAACATATCCACAGAGCATGAAGACTTTGAGTTGTGGTACCAATACCATCCAGTGAGGCCCAAATATGGGCTTCTAGCACCCAATCAATAAACAAAATGACATAACTTGTACTTCTGATGTATTATTATATTATTGTCTACTATTACTATGTTATTTGTTATACTGTACACTTGACCGTAAAGGTGTAAAAGTACAATGAACTGAAGTGAATTGAATTGTCATCTTATTATAGGGGTGCAAAGAAAAAGAATTTTTCTGGCTTTTTAACTTTTTGCATGCTGCTGGCGAATATCCCCGCCCAGGACAGTACTTCTCTCGCCACTGAAATAAGTATAATTCAGACACATTTAATCAAATATTTGTCCGGGACAACCCGCGTTGTGTCCTTAGGCTTGGCACTTTATCCCGGCTGCCTACATGGGAGCATGATGACGCCATGTACTAAGGCGTACTGCACATCAATGGTGCACATGTCTTCAACTGCTGTAGCCCTTCTTGAGCTGAGCTTGAATAGAGTTAGAATGTTGAGCTGACAGTTGCTCGGTGGTTTTCTCTGGGTACTCAGGCTTCCTCCACCCAAAAAACTGTCATGGTCATGATTAGCCATTGTGCATAAGTATGTGACCTTAAACATCAATAAATAAATAAATCAAATATTCTCAGTGAATTAATTGAATTTTTTCATCAGTGATTTCTTTAGTAAAATTTTCTATTTTTTTTTTTATAAAATCTAGTCATGGCTGCTTCACAGCAGCCTGACTAGCTTTGATGAAATATACCTTAAAAATACTCAGCAGATTAAAAGTTAAAGTCCCCTGTAGAATCTAGGATAAGAATTAAAAGAACAATTTGTGTGATCCAAAGTTGATTCTCCTTTTTTTTCTTGTGGGAATCATTTGCACGGCTCAATTCTGACATGCACATGAATTTGAAGTCCTGTTTTGCCAAATATCATCTTCTAGTCATGTAAGTTAAATCGTTAAATTACATTCCCTTATCCCATTAATGGGTTAACTGATAAGTGGAGCATTTATTGTTTACTGTGGTAAATAAGACCCAGTAACCAACGTCGATGGAAGTCCTCTAATAATTGGGTAAACTTGACTTCACACCTGTGTTGCAGTTATGATTCACACCTATGTTGTTGTTATGATATAGTCATAAATGTTGAAAGTGACCTTAAACACCAATAAATAAGTTAAATTTCATGTATTGAATGAATGAATGAGTTTGTAGTATAGAATACATAGATATGAGCAATTACAAAATTGTGAAGACAACAGCTACACTGTCGGAAGTGACATAGCCCAATTGGTTGTCTTCCAGCCACTCCTCCAAAAAAAAAAATCGCAAAAAAATATATGTATTTTCAAGACAGCAGAAGTTACAAAAGAGTGCAATTAATATCAGTGAGTCTAATTAAGGTGAATACAGAAAAATATGTGTACTTTCTCTCTTAGCATTCCTGTTCCACACAAAACACCCCACAGTTCTCTGGTTTCAATATACCCATTATGGGTAAATGCTAGAATTCAAGGAATGTTAATCGTTTGTCTTCCAAATGCAGCATTTTTAAAAGAAGCATTAATTCACACTGCAGAATTGAATATTGTAATATTTTTGGAAGAAAGTGTTAACTTCTTAAATTTATCTTGCATATTGGAACAAATGTTTGGTAAGGGGGTTCATCATGTAATGTTGTTTCTTAGTCAGTCATAAACTGACAAAGTCTGCCATTTATCTTTGAACTAAAACATCCCAATAAATTACCCTACTGTGATGCTCTCAGATGAGTAAGGTGCTTTGCTACCCATAAAGAGACTCTCTTGTGGAAAATTGATAAAGAACAGTTATGCTGCCCAGGGGTTCCCTGAACAGTACTTTCAAATCCTTTATACTGGTTCTACTTGAAAAGAAATCTTATCTGGACACATGGGAATAATATTTTTTTGGAAAGGAGATTTTAATATTTTTAGTGAGAGATTAAGTAGGATTGTTCAGTTTAGGATTTTGTGGAAACAGAATCTAGGAAATGAGCATTACTCTTTTTCTTTTTTTTTGGTAGAACATGGGTTTCAAGAATGGTAAAGGGTTGTTTTTACTTTTATTACATGCCTTTTCTTTGAAATCACCATCTATCGCAACACTAAACCATGTGGAAAATGAAAATCTGTTCTGCACATATGTGCCGAACGGAAATCGTTGACGGACTATTTTTAAATAAAAGTGAAATTTCAGTGGAATTTTCTACAAATCGTGCACCACAATTACAGTTTGAATCGCTAGTGATAGCTTAACATAGTAACACAGGTCCCCTCGCAAATGTGGTTGGCGATGCAATGTTTTTGTTTTGTTGATAGTTCATCCCCTGAGTTCCAATGAGTTCTGTGTGCCTACTGGTACATAGAACACATTGGAACTCAGGGGATGAGTTGTCAAATGAATTGATGAATGTCCTTCTAATAATTGCTTTCATAGATGTGAAGGCATGTAATGAACACAGAACGGCATGGATGTGAATGGATTAACACTCTGCACTCTGATGTTAAATTGACAAAGTTTTTAGCAGCAAATATTTCCCACAATGCAGTTTTATATTTAACCAAATATACCTTGTTTAAGAGTGCTCAGTGAGCTCTGTCAAACAAGATATAATTGGTTAAATTCATAGTTAAACAAGAAAATGAGAGTGATCATTGAAAATTTTGTTGCGCTACCAGAGTGCTAAGGGTTAATCGATGTGGCACTAGTGCCATCACGGAAGTATAAAAGTTGAGGCCTTTGGTGTCTCATTTTATCCTTTTGTGCTGGCACTCGTGCCATATTGATTAACCCATTCGTATGCGTGTGTCAGTCTGTGTATTTATGGGTTAGCCTTGAACTGGTCAACAAGTGGGAAAGGTTGGTATAAAATGTGGGTGTTAACAACTAGGGGCACTTTGATTAAACTTCACTAATTAATCCTTCAGCTGAACATTTCAGTTTATCTGACATACCTACCCAAACTGCTTAGCACTATTAAATAAAAAACTGGCAATCTGATCTTTTAGTAGTTATGTTTTCTGAAAACATAGCTCAGGAGCCATTATTGGAATGAGCGACTTGAGCTCATTCTGGAGGGGGAACCTTTCAGTTCCAACACTTGTGTATTATCCATGGATATCCCAGCTCCTTTCTTGAGATTCTTTTATTAAGATGATCAAGAGTCCTTTTAGTAGTGTGTAATATTATAACAATGTATCTAACCATCAACTTAATTCGCACTCCAAAACTCGGAAAAAAACGATTGTACCAGCCCCCACTCCCTCCATTCCGATTCCGTTTCAGGCAGATTCAAATTCTGGTAAACACCACACCATCACATATATGCATTCTTATTAGTTCTTTTCGTTCCTGAAATTCAAAATTTTTACCAATTTCAACCCAATTTAAACTTATGTAACAGGATTGTTAGATAAATGTATTATCATGATACAAATTACAGGATATGCACATGGTCATGATAATGTGTATGTATCAGCACAAGGGGCAGCATTGTATCTCATTGGTTAGAGCATTGGACTCAAGATCAAAAGGTTGATGGTTCGATCCTGATCTGCATTATTTGTGTTTTGTCCTTGGGCAAGATACATCAAGCTGATTGCCTCTGTGGGAGCATGGTGGCACTGCATACTGAGGTATAGGGCATGGTAACTGTACACCTGCTTTCAACCGATTCTAACCCTGCTCATGCCAGGGTAGTAAGTCGGAGTGTCTAACAGTTACTTGTCAGTGCTCTGGGCATTCCTCAGTCTATAAAACTGTCTGGCATGACATGACCCTGTCTGTTGAAAGTGTTATTAGACATCAGTAAACAAAGACCATCAGCACAAGGAAAAGTCCCAAAAATTTATCAAATTTAAATTTTTTTTATCCCTATGATCCTTTTACCCAGCAGAACAGCTAAAACCGCTATTCACAAAAAGCTGCATTCAGTTTTCATTATTTTTTTCATTTTTTGTCTCAAAAACATAGCTTATGATCCATCATTGGAAAAAAATGAAAAAAATTTGTTATTCATGAATTTTGTTTGCAAGTGTTTGTCTATCATGTTAGATAAAGGGTTACATAAATGACTATACTAGAACAAATAAATGTAAGGAGAAAACTCTCACTGAAGAAAGCCCTCGTATAGGAAAGCTTTTACCAAGGAAAGTCCTCATGGAAAACATCCTGCATGACATTTGAGAAAGGCCTTCAAACTTAAGTTTGTGAAAATGGAAGTTTAGTGTTATAAAACAGAGGGGCCTATTAAATTAGATATTTCTTAATGGAATAATTTCATAATTGCACATAAATTTTGATTAACAAACAATTTACCATTTCTTTCGAACAAATGTGCCCAGTTAAATTATTGCATATAGAGTAAATCTTTGATAACTTCCACTGATATACCACAAGCATTACCACCTTAACTGAATGGCAATATTTGTGAATAGTGCTGGACGGTTTGGGTAAAGGGTTAAGGTAGTTCTATAACAGAGATCTTCTTCTCTTTATTTTGTCTCATTTATATACATACTAGCAGGGTTACCCGGCGTTGCTTGGGAAAATGTAGGGGTCATATGAAAAGTACCCAAAATAGGGGCTGCGTATTTTTCGACCCAGCCTGCCCTACAGGCAGCACACTCAGCCCCGCCCTCTGGGCGGAGCCTTCAATCCCGTCACTTTTTAAACCGCCATCATTAGATTTCTGGTAAAAAGTTACCCCTAGTAGACCCCTTTGAGGACCTATATCGGTGAAATTCATCAGACCGACCCCGCCGCGGGAGACCCCGAGTTACCACCCCTGCACAAGATCGGTATATCCATGTCGTCCATCTCCGGAACCGGCAACAAATGGCTACGACGACAGCCAGGAACGTCCCTAACCTGAGACAGATACATCCTCAAACAGTAATCAACCGGCTGAGAGAATACGGCTTACGTCCTCGAAAACCTGCAATTCGTTCGATTTTGACGTTACGTCATCGTCGTGCTCGACTGCAGTGGTGTAGACAACATCTCAGGCATCCCTTACACTGGTGGCGACGTGTTTTATTCACAGATAAATGTTGTTTCCATCTTTCATCATCAGATGGCCGCCAGAGAGTGTACAGACGGTCAAAACGAACGCTACGCAAATCCATGTGTCGTGGAGCGAAACCGTTATGGGGAGGGTCTCTCATGGTGTGGGGTGGCATCACTGCCCGTAACAGAACTGAGCTGGTCATTATTGATGGCAATCTCAATGCAGCCAGATATCGTGATGAAGTGCTGACACCTGTTGTTGTCCCATTTCTGCAACGTCATGGCCCCGGCCTCATTCTACAGCAGGACAACGCCTGACCCCACGCAGCTCGTGTTGTTCAACAGTATCTGCAGCAACAACAAGTGGATGTTCTTCCCTGGCCCGCAAATTTGCCCGATATCTCACCCATTGAGCACGTATGGGACGAAATGAAACGTCAGCTACGCCGGCTTCCCCATGCACCGTCAACACTTGTGGAACTCCAAAGACAGCTTATCAGAATATGGAACAACATCCCACAACACTTCCATGCTAACTTGTTCGCTTCCATGAGGCTTAGATGCACAGCAGTTGTCAATGCAGACGGAGGTCATACCAGATATTGAGTGTGTGACTTTTGTGTTTGACTCTTAGTGTCTTTGACTCTCCATGGCACCAAGAGTATTCGTCGTAGCGTAATGAAATTTCTCGTGTTCATCACAAATTGATTCATCTGTGATTGAATAAAATTTCCATGAATGAAAATGATATATATCTTTTTTTAGTGTTATTTTTTAGCATGCACACTTTCTTTTTTGGGAGAGTATAGTATAGAAGACGGTGAAGGGGTGGGGGCACTTTCTGGAGTTCAGAGCAAGAAGGGTTTTTATCAGGATGGTAGCTTTTGTCCATGGAACTTTTGTTGCACCTCTTTTTCCAGGAATAATTTGTTCATATATGAACATACTTGCATGCTTTTGTCCCACACCTCTTGAGAATGTGTAGCGCATGTTTAGAATGTACAAGCACCTAGGTTTATTTTACCTGACAACCTTTATTTAATAAGGGACACACCTCTTAACTTTTCAATTGATTGACTGGCAAAATCTCCTCCACATTTGGATAGATGTTCAAATCATTTGGTTCTTCTTCCCATTTGAACCCTATAATAGTTCATGCAACTTTTTCTTTTCTGGAGTCCAGTATTGAGAATGTGAAAAGTGTTGAAAGACAGTGTAGAATCTACTCCATGGCAACATGGGAAGTGGAGCAGCCATAGCTGCTTAAAGTATCCAAAAACACCAGTACACAAATACTATAGTGTCTCTACTCTTAGTGTATGGGCATTCTTGATATTAACCAAGCAGTGAGGTCACTGCATTCAGTTTGCTAAACAATCATTTAAGTGGAATAAAACATTTGAATTTTGGAGATTCTCAAAAAGTCATAATCTCTAAAATCATTGTATCTTGGGTTCAAGTGAACAAATATTATTTTTTTTTAAATCTGTGGTGTTGACAAATATAATCAGTCTTTATGATGCATGCACCAGTTTTTTTTTTTTTCTATCTTCAGTCTTTTTTCTGATGAAGGTCTGAAATTCTAGATATTCCCTTCTTCACTGAACAGGTCTATGATAATTCGTCTAAAGACGTTTTGTCTAGCAGACACATTGCTGAAATGACTAATTGTCTAGCTTATTTATGGTCCAGCCAATAAATGTCTACCCAACATTTCACATAACCGATTGTTCGTCTAAAAGCCATTTGGTATAATGGTATTTAGACGAGTTTAGACAAGTTTTTATTCAGGAAGTTATTTTAGCCGACTGAGCTGCTTGCTCATAGTCAGAGCAGAACAATTGTATCTTTATTCCTAGGTTGCAGTCTCGACAGTCTGTAGATATGGCATTAAACATCTTGATGTGTGTTGTTTTTAATTCTGCAAGAATTTTAAGAACATTCATCAAGTATCACCCACTCATCTCCCGAAAGTGTCCTTCCCCACTATCCCTCTAGTTTGATGTCCCGCACAATTTCTGGTAACTCTGGCAAGACCTTTTCTTGTCAGGTGCTGAACTGTACGCTGCATGTTGGGAATAATATCACCTAACATAATCACAACTAATCTCACAAGCTTGAAATGTTTCCGAATTAAGGATCGAACTAATTGTGAAAACAGTTTATCTTCAGAGATGTCAGCAAGTGACGTTTTATTATCTGTATTGATAATTATGAAATCCATTAATCGTGTTAGGAATCATATCACCTAACGTAATTGCAAGTAATCTCACAAGCTTGAAATGTTAACGAATTAAGGATCAAATTAATTGTGAATACAGTTTATCTGTAGACCTTTTGGCGAAGAGACCTAAGAGTGTCCCATAGACAAATAGTCATATTAGCGAATTGTCGGGTAGATAATTGATTGCTTAGATGATAAGTCGGTTATACAATTAGTCGTTTCAACAGGGTGTCGGCTAATCATATTATCTTTAGACAAAAAGTTGGGCACCACACTGAACTTGATCGGTGTTCAAGATTGTAGGACAAAATGCTTTCAAGGTAAAGTGCCCTTGGATAAAATGCCCTTAAGTTAAAATGCCCTTAGAATAAAATGCCCTCAGTGAAAATGTATATGTGGACACAAAATACCCTCAGAACAGAATCCACTCACTCACTTGTGTTGTGAAGATAGAAAGAAATATAATAACCATAAAATGCTGTCTGTAACTAATCTGCTTTTGGTTGATGGTTTCACTGTTTTTTTTCTGATTTGTTACTGTGTTATTCATGCTATCAAACAACACAGAAATTCATGTTTTCATTATTATTTTTAGCTCAACTTGATTTATTCAGTGCTACTTTTACACAGTGCACATGTCAATACAGCTCGGGCTAGAGGCTGTATTTATGAACCGATCTTCACGAAACTTCTTGGGTACCTTTGTTATCACCTTGGGACAGGAACAAGTGTTTTTGGGTGGGGTCCAAAATTCAAGATGGCTGCCGCCGGCTATTTTAATCTGAAATTAGGTGCAATCAGTTTTTTGTACAGAACTTCTAGGACTATGTTTGTTATCATCATGGGATGGTAATGAGTGCTTTGGGGCTCGGCCAAAAATTCAAAACGCCTGTTGGCAGTCATATTTACGGGAATTCTGTGTATTACATTTTTTGTACAAAACGTGTAAAGAAGATTTTTTATGTCAGTAATGTTTGATATAAATTTATTGGGTGCCTTTGTTATCACTGTGTGAGAACAAATATTTTTGGGTTCAGTCAGACCCACTCTGGGATTCCAAAATGAAAATAATTAAAAATCTTTTCCAAAAAACACCCGACAAAATAATGTTTCTTGAATTCAGCATCCCTAGGATGTGTATATTCAAATGTGTTGAAGCCAAGTTCCTGTGTTAATATTTGTTGGTGTTTGGGGAGGGTAAACATTATTAGCACAACCCGATTTTCTATTTACAATGAGAAAAATAAAAACCTCACCTGTGGGAACCCTATGAGCTAATGATAAAAATTTCAAATACCTATATTTTAAGAAGGACTGTACAAATATTTATTAATTAGTATGAATCAACCCTAGAAGGGTTTGAATCAAACAGGCCAAAACAATTGCTAACATTTGGCTTATGGTGCGCCAGACAAGGATCCCCATTGTAACATTAACCCCATGATTATTTCTTGTCTAGTTTAGCATCTAACTGTCGCCCACCTTTACAATACTTTACCAATACATTTGGTAAAGGCTACGGTCACTGTTTATGTACAGACCATTACAATACTTTATATGTACCTTTGTTATCAGGTCATTACTTAAATGTTTGTCATTGCTGTGTCACATACGAAACATGTACATGTCTTACACAATTTGAGCTACAGTGTCATTGACACTTTCATTATTTATATATAATTTCAATAACCATCTTTTGAAACAAGTGATATATTGTCCCTTGTGTGCTACAAGGTGCCATCTGCAAAGCTAAAGTGTTGCAGATGGTGCCTTGTTCCACTCAAAGAGACTATATATCAGACAAATGCCGCCAGAGCATCATTGAAACATTTTATGCTGGCATCCGATTGGGGGCATTTTATGCTAAGGACACTATGTCCTTGGCAAATTTTGTCCACCCCAGCAAACTTACTGAGGCAATTTATCCTATGGGCATTTAGTCCTAAGGACATTTTGTCCAGATACCGTGAACGACACCTGCAAACAATGAAAAATCATAAATAACTGAAAAATTTAATTTTGGGGCCCAAAAAAAACCCCCATACCTTATGAACCCATCAATGGAACAAGCTCATATCAATGAGTGGGTGGTTATGAGCTGTGTATTTCAGTCATAAAATGTGAATGCAGATTTTTTTAATAGCGCTGCTTGGACATTGTCTTCTACAATGAAAGGAGTTAACCCTTTGAGCCCAAGAGCCTGTTTTTTTCCGGTCCAAGGATATGATACATCATACTTTCATTAAGTAAGATGGCTGGTAAGTTAAAGTGTGGTGTAGACCAATCAGTATTTTCAATCTGCAGATGCACGTTGCAAATATTAATTGGTCTACCCCCAAATAATAAATAATAATAAATATGCTCTCTTCTGATTGCCTCCATAGAACTGACATGTAAGATACAACCAAGGTTTAAAGGGTTAACATTCTGCCTATTCTGACAGTGTTCTGGTCTAATATTTGCTTCCTGTATTCATTTAGTATTGTTTGATGTTCCCCATGGTGTTTCATGCAAGTTATATATATTACTTTACATAAGGTCCAACAGCCTTGTGTCAGATTGGTAATTATTTACAGATAGACAGATAACTGGATATAATAACAGTGGGACATTGTGCCATCAGTAAACAGAAAGCTGATTATGTTCCTGTGTCACAATTAACATGCAATAAACCATATTAATATTGCTCAGGCTTTCTTGAGATTATCATCAAATGGGCCTCTCCATGTTGAAAATAATCATCTTAGTATTTTCTTCACATTTATCATTGTTTTATGATTTAACTCTTTTTTTAACCTTGTTGGCACAAAGTTTTCAGCAAAGGGAAATTTTCTGTTTGCATATAAAGCAACATTTACCTTGCCATGTCAATAATAATCAGCCCCTGACCTCAGATGGAGGATTCATATGTATCTGGTGGTGGAGACCTGTACATATTGCCATCCACCAGTCTGTTAAAAAATTTCACTTTGTAGCTAGGGTGTGGAAAATAGAATTTGGTGGTTCTGTGGCATGCTGAGCCTGATTGACCAACATTGGGAAAAGGATCCCCATGCTGGACACATTCTGGCTGCAATTTGCCATACTTTACTTAGAAAAGTGTATCTCTCCATTGATAGAAACATTTCACCTTGTAACTCTAGAATAGATAATCAAATTTGATTGTCCTATGGTATGCTGATAGACAAAGCTTTGGGAAAGGATCTACACATAGGATGAAATATGTCTGCACATTCTTACAAGAGTTATGGCCCTTGTTGAACTTATAAAATAGTGATTCTGTCTGCTCACCATTTATCTGTCCATACAGACATTTCAGCTTGTACTTTGGGCGTACATAGTCAAATTGGGTTGTCTTTTGCTAGGCTGATAGACCAGCATGGGGGAAAAGATGTTCACATTGGAAGGGTTCTGTCCACATTTTCTTGGCAGAGCTGTATCAAATTTTACAGTATAGGTCAGGTGTACAGAATAAAATTTGGTTGTCCTTTGGTTTTTCTGAAAGACCAGAAGGGTTGAAGGATTTGCACAAATGATGGGTTCTTTCCACCTATTCTTGTCAGAGTTGTTGCCCTTGTTGAACTTCAAAAACAGTGATATTTGTGTCTGTGGCATCTGCATATGCTTCACGTTGCACATGTTATTTTTCATGTAAATTTATAGAATAAAATATCTTCCAAGTTATACCTGAACTACATGTTATTATTTTGTAAAAAACAAACATTATTTTCCCAATTTTGAGGTTAAACTAATTTAATTTTTGCATTTAGCAGCTAATTTTGTTTCCTTCCACTCTCATGTCTGACATTTATGAGCAAAAGAAGCCTTTCAACAGAGAGATAACATCAAGCGACAAATCAGAAGATGGGTCATAAATAATTTGAACCTGCAGCCTTTTTAGTTTAAACAATATTTTTATTTCAAACAGAGATGTTACATGGACACATCATATGGAACAAAAACATGAAACAATAAAAACAGTCTATATTAATTATGTACATTGAGACAAGTGCAGCGGACAAAAACACAGATTGAGAGGATGTGATTTGACAGTAAGTCTTGGAGCTTTTGATAGTTATCTCCCCTTTTGAGCTGTAGGATTAAAATTATAACTGAACCTCCTTACAAGGACTGAATAGATTCAGCCATATTATTGTAACTGCGTTGTATATATTGAGAAATAATCGACTTTGGCATTCAAGATTTCGTTAATGATCTGCAGTTTCTGTGAGTATTGAGTAATCGCAGAAACTATTCCATAGTGTGTATACAAACGAACATTGTCGAGTACTCGACAACGTTCATTTATATACACACTACAGAATAGTATGAGAATGCTGCTTTCCAATTCTTATAGTTTTGATCCCATATTCGCTGAAATAATGGCCACAGATAACTGGATATTATCCAGTTATAGCTCTCGGTTAGTCGGTTATGAAAATGAGCCAACCGTTTCAGCCCTAGTTTTTTGTCACATCATGTGTGCCTTAACAGGCAGTGAAAACTTTACCTGAAATTATTAAGTCACTTGACTTCAAGATGCTTGTTGTGTTCTCAACAGGGATGCGATATGAGAGACTGTTTGTCTACTCTTTCCCCAACATAGTCTATGTCATAAATTAAAAAATATACCAATCTTTTGTTGTCATCATGAAATATATCATCACATTAAAATAATTAAAAATTTGTAATGAGCACCACTTTTATCATTTGCTCAATCAGTCACTCCAAAAAATAAATTTCTTGAATACTGCAAAAAAAATTACAAAAACTTCATGAAGATTTTTGAGTTTCTTTGAGTCCTGCAGAAAATCCTTCAATGTAAAGAAATTCAGTCTCGAACCAGTCGTAGTATCTGCATGCAGGATCAGCCTCACTCAATGTTTGTAGTAACAGTAGTATGTTTTGTATATCTTTGAAAAAGTGAGATATCAGTACACTTGGTTTGTGGGCACAGGATTCTAACAGTCTGTAAACTGATTGAGAGAGTTCTGGAAGCCACTATTAGGGCTTTCCAAATACAGAGTACCAGAGCAAAAGCCAACATTTTCCTTGCTCACATTTCATATTCAATCAAATCCAAATAATATTTTGTTCCTATAAATTTTATTACAAATTATTGGAGAGTGCCTGTGGGCACTCCCCAATAATTTCTAATACCAGTACAAGAAATTTTGGTGAACAAATGAGACCACCAAAAATAATCTAGCCCTCAACTAGTTAGTCACATATTCGTAGGCAGAATTACTTTGGAAAGGTTATTTGAAACAGAGATTTTATGATTCGTATGGCTTTTCAGGACATTTGTGAAAGCACTTTTGTGATATTTTCTTGGAAAATTTATGAAATTGAAAACAAAACAATATTTTTAGTTACTTGAATGACTGATAATGAAGTTTACACAAGTTTTGATGTTAGATATGCAGCTGATATTGCTTAATTACATTGCTTAGAACATCAAAAGCAAATTCAATTAATACTGGGATGAAAACATTTGAACATTTGCTTTTTGTCTTTGGTGAAAGTAGAACAGATGGTGGAAACTAGTTTCTCAGACCTGCAACTCCGAGGATCTGTTGAAATGATTCGGTCCCTTGATAAACACTTCATTTAGGATGTTTCATAGTATAACATTTTTCAAATTCAAAGGAGAAATCTCTATCATGAGATAGCTAAAGATGCTGAAAGTGACATTAAACATCTCTCCATCAGAATGAAAGATTGACTTAAAACAAAAAAATTACCAACACTGGTCTAAGTCAAAGTATCTACAAACATTTAACAAAAAATATACACAGATAAGGCCAATAAAAGTTAAAAATCTGTTTCTTAGGCTCTCCCACATGTTCCTTTTGGCTGCCACATGCTCTCTTTTTTATAGTCAGTGCAAACTTGAAAAAATAAAAATTAAATGGTTTATGTCTGATATTTTACCCAAGTTAATAATATAGATAAATTTGTCCCTAACCCTTGAGTGCAACAAGGCTTTTCAATGCTTTAGCATTGCAAAGCCTTGTTGCACTCAAGGGATGTTCAAATACACCACCACCCATGCTATTCTGTAGATTATGAGGATTAAAACATAAAACAAAACCAGAATATGGACTTCAGAAACAAAGAAATAACTACAAAAATAAAAAATAAAATAAAAAGCCTGCATGCAATTTTACAAAACCTGGCCTGAGAAACAGAAGATCTACTTTGTGTGGCCTAAATAGTTCTGATTTTTGTTGTGAAAAGCCCTTTATATTATACATTCATCACAGATTATGCATACATAGTTCTTCAATTTCAGTTATCATTACATAGTTGACTGGTGTCTGAAGAACACTTGCATAACAGAGAATCTTCTTGAATAGAGTTATTTCAGAAACAGAATCTCTGCTTCTTCATCAATATGAAGAAAATTATCAAGAAAACTTTTTTGAATTTTTTTTGGTAGTTCTGTGGAACCCTGTTAACCCTCTGCACGCTGATGTCAAAATACGTACAGCAAATTACACAAGAATTTGCAGTATTTATTGCACCAACATAATATTAGCAGCTGTTAAAATTTTAAGCTCAGATTAAATAGCATGAACCCAGGGGACCATCTTTGGTCTATGACTCGCCCATCTTCGTCTTGGTTATATAATAAATATCACTTGTATATAGATTTTGTTAAATCCAATTTATTTCTTCATTATTTTTACATGTTTGTTCTTAAAAAAAATTAACTTTCGGCTTTGCTGCCATTGAAAATAAATCAGGACTTTTAAGTAATAAAAAAGAGGCAGCTTAGTCCATTTTCAATCAAACATTCTTTTGGTTTTGTTTTCAACCCTTCTTGAACAATATGTTGGGGTCATAAATTATGATTTCAAGTTGCAGATTTTTCCAATAATGCAACTAGGAATATAACAAATTCGACCTTGCTTGATAGAGCTCTGTCAGATAAGACAAATGGTTAAATTCTTTGTGGCACTATGGGGAAAATCCTCAGCTTTAAATTTTCATATTTTGACATTTGCGTGCAGTGGGTTAATTGAATAGCACATTTGCACGAGAAAAATATTCAATCAACAGAAGAATACAATTAACAGGAATTTGGGGTCATTTTCTTGTCTTCTAGATATAAACTGGGCATTTATTATAGCTCTGTCAAACAAGATATATCAGATTAAATATGTGTATTGGATGTATTGAGACCAAAAAAGGTCTATAAATGTGAGAAATTCAGTGGATGTCGGTCTAATTCTTTGACAGATTACAGTGCTGCCCACTTAATTGGATATCTTCAAAAAAATTGAATAATCCTGTTAATTGAATATAACTTCCAAACACAAAACCATTTACATTACCTTCAATACGGATTTCCCCTGTTAATTGCATGTTAATGGCATATAGGTTGTAGAGTGCACTCTTGTTATTTGAATAAAAAACCTCACAAATGTTGAGGTGTTACTTCTACATCTAATGAATTCGCTGCATTTATAGACATTTTTGGCCTCAATACATCAAATTTTGGCATGTAATCTATTATATCTTGGGTACTGTCGCCTGGTATTACCGGCACCAGTGGTACACAAACTATAATATCACCTGACTCCACCTTTCTCTCTTCCCTGCTCTCCATGGGCTTCCAAGGAAAAACTGCGCTTAAGCATAGAAACTGGGACTACATTTGTATGGGTGGTACACTATGATCTTAAGCATATAACACTCACACAAACTTCTTATGATAAGCATGGGTTAGTGACAGCCGATTGCATTTATATTATTAGGGGAATAAGTGCGGGTACGTCCACATGTATTTCAGGTGTGAGTTTCATCATTTATATATTATATATGCTCTAGTCATTGAACAATCTTGTGTGTGTGTGTGTGTGCGTGCGCGCGCGAGCGAGTGCGAGTGCATGTGTGTGCATGTGTGTGTGTTTTATTATTGTACATATGTATAGGGTATCATAGGTATTTATGTGTATATGCACCCACATATTGTGGGTGCCGTTCTGTTGGTTGATGAAGATGGGCAAAGTCCACATGTCTTGTAGAGTGCGAGTGCGCGAGTGCATGTGTGTGCGAGTGCATGTGTGCGCGAGTGCATGTGTGTGCGTGTGTGTGTGTTTTATTATTGTACATATGTATAGGGTATCATAGGTATTTATGTGTATAGGCACCCACATATTGTGGGTGCCGTTCTGTTGGTTGATGAAGATGGGCAAAGTCCACATGTCTTGTTATATTTTTGTTATGTATTTTTGTGTACACTTTTGTCGTGTATCATCAGTTGATATTTAAGACAATAAAGGTATTATTTATTTATTTATTTATTTATTTATTTATTAACAAGATAGCATGGAGTAAATGCTCAGTTTATAACCAGAAGATAGGAAAATGACCCAATTCCTGATAATTGTTTACTCTTGTTAATTGAATATTTTTTCTCTGGCAAAATCGCTGTTCAATTAACTGGTAGAGTGCTAAATTATTTCTGGTCCTCAAACTTTGTTCACATGTCTTTGCCTTGTTATCATTTAAATTATAACAAGGCAAAGCCTTACAGACAAAATAATTTCACTTTTAAAGATAATGTGATACATATCCACAGAATATGAAGCCTTTAAGTAATGGTACCTGCACTTCTGAACAAAGCCCAAATATGGGCCTCCATCACTCTACCAGTTAATAGGGTCACACTGTGCAATTAAGTGAGATCGGCTGTAACTTGCTTCAGTGTTTCTTTTCGTTCGTTCAAAAAAATTTAAAAGAAGGGCAATGGTATTTTTTTTTCTCTAGGCTGTGGGTTTTTTTTCTCACTTTGATAGACATTGATTTTATATCTTAGAATGGCACCCATTAATGATGAAAGTGTGAGATTGTTTCTATCTCCTATGTTGAGTGAAAAAGATTTGTTTGATTGCTTGACGATCCCACCACCTGTACCTTTCCAGTTCAGTGAAAAGTTTATTGTTTTCATGGCATTGATCACACCAAGCTGTTCCTGTCTTTTATGTGTATAAGCAAAGTTAAAGAAAACACAAGTTCTGCATCCTGTATTTGATTGAGGTCTCTGATCCCAAACTGTGGCATCCAGAATAGTCATGAAAGGTTTAATGTTACAATATTAAAAAGGAACATTCTTACAACAAAGTTATAGGGTGTGACATTGCCTGATTGATTTGCCATTGTACCAGATAATTTGCTGCTAACCCTCCTTGTGTTAGGTTAGTGAGATGGAGGGATCAACAGTTTTTCACCATTGCTCAGTTGTTCTCTCCAAGTTCGCTTACTTGCCTAATAATAGTGATGGTTGAATAATAGTGATGGTCAGGATATTTGATTGGAAATAATAATATAGTGATGACATTTTCTTTCTATTCCTCTCTGCCAAATAATAGTGATTGCCGAGATTGTTTCTCCACAATTAATAATAATAATAATGGTGTTGACACCAATGTTAGTTAGGCAGTTGAGAGTTCTCTGACCTCCTCCACCCCTTAAAAGTGCCCCAACACAATATGTCCATAGCTGTGGTAAGTGTCATTAAACCTGAATAAACTTGCAAACAAACTAGATAATTTGAACTCTTTATATTTTAATGCCTTTAGCACTAAATTAATCAAAGTTACCATACTGTGATCAAAAAATTGTTATCTTTGGAGATCAGATTATGATTTGATCACAACACACTTGCATAAGTGAGTCAAGGTTTACTAAATATAATACTCTGAAATCAAGAAAAACAAACAAAAATAAACATCCTCAACTGGATGAGTGCCAGAAGCCCATTTTGTGACTTTATCCTGAAATGTGGGTACCACAGCTTAAAGACTTCATATTCTGTGGATGTGCTTCAATTAATTTCTGATGTGATATTTTTTAGTCTGGGTGGATTTGCCCTGTTACAGTTTATGGGAGAGTGCCTCTAGGCACCCTCTCATAAATTGCAACAAGGCAATAAAATGTGAACCAAAAAACTAAGCTCCTGCAAATATTCGAGATTCGATTCGATATCATATGTCTGATTCGAGATCAATCACGAATTAGTCTCAGGATTCAATTTTTTTTAATCTCTCGTGCTTAATGCAATTTGTCACATTTCCAACAAAAATTGAATAAAACTGACATCAAACAATTCATTAATGTAGTGTCAGTTCATATTTAATTGAGTAATTGACAATGTTTAATTGTTAGGTTAGTATTATAGGCTATAGAACATCCAGAGTTCAGAATATCCAGTTTGATATGACTTAATTGTGCATTTTTGTGGTGATAGTAACATTTTAACAGTGCGAACTATACAAACCCGTCTGCAAAAATAGACTCAAGATTAATGGGGTGTCAGGTCTTTTCCTTCCCTTACCAGTTTGTCCCCCCCCCCCCCCCCTCCAACGGTCATTTTGTTCCTTTACCATTTCATACTGAGTGGCTTTGCACTGAGTCATTTTGAATCCATACAAACAGACTGTAGTGAGAGTGATGTGATGACCACGTGGATTTGTGTACTGGTCTCTCATGCCGGAGGTCATGGGATTGATCTCCGGTCGGGAGAGATTCCCTGGTGACCGAACATTCTCTAGCAGCATCAGTTGTGGTATTTATCCTGCTACAACATACAGCCCTATCGTATTATATATACAAATACAGATGGAATGCTGGATATAATGAAGAACGGAAGCAGCAGTGCACAATTTAATATAGTAAATATACATTCCCAAACATTCCTCCCTTGCCTGCCTCCAGCAATGTCTCATCTCACTATCACTTTTTCTTGAGCCGAATCGAGGACACAACATTGATTGATGCTAAGGAGGTGAAATTTTGTGAGTCTGTGTAACTCACATTGTCCAGAAGCAGTCATCAGATTGCAGTATTAGTATAACAAGCTGAGCCTTCAAAAACTAAAACTTTCAAAATAGGCCTATATGTTTCAGCGACAGTGCTACAGAGAATATTTATTTATTGGTGTTTATGGTCACTTTCATCATATAAGTGATAACTTGTCTATTAAGATACGATTCAAGATCGATATCGGAGACAAGATTTGATTCGAGATTCGATTCTAAAAAAAATTGTGATTTGCAGATCCCTAAAAAAAATCTTGGCACTCTATCAGTTAATGCAGTGTTATCGATTTTTTTCTACAGGTGAGATTAAAAGAGGGAAGTGAAAAGCAAATTTTTACCAGATCGTGACCCAGTCACAATCCGGTCAAAATCCTCTTGCCTTCTTTTGTTATAACAGTGCTGTATAAATTTCAGGAATTTTTTTTTATTTTAGTCAATTCATGCTCGAAATGCAGAAATTTTAATTTCTTTCAAATTCTCTTGTAAGTGGTATTTTAATTGAATAGCATATGATCTCCCATGGAAAAAAGTTTATTGACTCTCCAACACTGATATCAAAATGGCAAAGTTTTCAGAAGCAAATATTTCACATACTGCAGTTTGATATTTAACAAAATAAGCCTTGTTTGACAGAGCTCAGTGAGCTCTGTCAAACAAGATATAATGGGTTAAATTCATAGTTAACTGGCAGAGTGCTGGAAGCTCATATTTGGGCTTTATGAAATCCACAGGTTGTGACTATATTATCTACACTTTGTTAGAGAAGGTTTCTTATTGACCCTGGAAAGAAGCAGATTTTGTTAAAGACACATTGCTCGGTCACATTTGATTGGATAGTGCCTATTGGCACTATCCAATCAAATGTAACAGAGCAATATGTGATGAAATGAAATCTGTGGTTAAGAAAAATGTAGCACTCTACCAGTTAAACAAGAAAAAAAGAGAGTGATTGGAGAAAATTCTGTTGCACTACCAGTGTGTTGGGGGTTAATGCAGCAGCTTTCACGAAGTATTTTCCCAAGAATTGAATTCACCCCAGGAATCATCCTCATTTGATATGTTTTTATTCTATATAACATTAGCAGGAAAAAGTTCTGAAAATAAATATGAAAATTGGATACATAATGGTAATAGCACCAATAGGATTCAAAATTACTTCTAAAGCACCTGGCAATATGAGAAAACTTTGGAATTGTTAATTAACTTTCAGCTTAAAGACCACATCATGTACTGAAAGTATATGCTTGTACTTTTCGTGGTTTTTCTCAGAAACTGTTGACATTAACTGGTAGAGTGCTGGAATCCCATATTTGGACTTCATCCTAAAGTGCAGGTTCCACCGCTTGAAGGCATTAGATTCGCTTTCAAAGGTGCAACAGGGCAAAGACATTTGAACAAATCTTGACGACCAAAAATAAGTTAGCACTCTACCAGTTAAGATCAGGAAATCCATTCCCTCTATGTTTTTTGTTGTTACACACTCTCCTTACACTGTTCCTCATTTTTTGTCATTCTTTTGAACATCTCCAGCTGAGCTTTCATATTATTGGTGACAGTTGTCTCCCTTGCTACATTGATGGTCACAAGCTAATAGTTTCATTTCATCCTTTGACTGTTTAACAGAATTGTCTTAACTGGTAGGGTGCTGGAGGGCTCTTTTCTGACATTCAGGTACCACACTTCACTGGCTTTGTATTACAGTGGAGCCCACTTAATTGGATATGTCATAACTGAATAACCCTGTTAATTGAATATAATTTCCCAACACAAAACCATTTACCATGCCTCCAGTACAAATTTGACCTGTTAATTGAAAATAGGTTATAGAGTAAACTCCTCCTGTAAATTGAATCTTGTAATCTGTCAAGAAATTAACCTAAATCTCCCCAGTTTTCCTTTGTTTATAGACCTATTTGGCCTCAGTACATACAACACAGACATTTAATCTATTATATCTTGTTTGACAGAGCTCATGGAGGTCTGTCAACCCAGATAAAATTGAATAAATGCTAAGTTTATCTCTGGTATACTGGAAAGTGACACAATCCCTGTTAATTGAATAATAATAATAATAATAATGCAATGTTAACATCTAGAATCCACTGCAGTGCTCTTTGACTTACATTATTACCCCGTATCACAGGTGTTCATACCCTTTGTTCATTCTATGACATTCTCAGCGCAACTCACTGGAGCATACTGCCGGTGCTCCACAGACAGGCACACAGACAAGCTCCTCAACAGGTCCCTATTTACACCAAGGTACTATGGGGATTGCGTAGTACTGGTGAACATTCTCAACGTCCTCAACTGGCATGTGATGCAACGTCGCAGAATCACACACTCACACACTCAAACTTTGCCGATCACACACCAGCCACTAATACAGGAAGCACCCGAATCAATCGCCGAATGGTCACCCGTCCAAGGATTAACCGAGCTTGACATTGCTTAACTTCTGTTAATTGAATAATTTTTGTTGACAAAGTGGCTATTCAATTAACAGGGTTCCACTGTACTTGGATGTGCTTCACGTTACCAGTGAAGTGAAATTATTTCATCTGCATCAATTTGTCTTGGTACAATTTATGGGAGAGTGCCAATAGGCACTCTCCCATAAATTGTAACAAGACAAGAGATGTAAATAAATTTTGATGACCAAATATAATTTAGCATTCTACCAGTTAATGACTTGATATTGCCTATTTTGGTTAAGGAATTTAACCAAATATTTCTTGTTTGTCAGAAAAAGTCAAATGTGTCCAGACAAGGTATATAGTAGGTTAAATTTCTGGTTGCATTATGGGAAAATCTTGCTGGTGAAAAAGTGAATTTTGGCATTAGAGTTCAGACAGTTAAATAAATTGAGCACCTTAAAATATTTGTACATCGAGTATCTTAAAATATTTGTTCTCTTGTGATCCCAAGTAAGTATGACTATGCTGTTGTGAACCATTTGCTTTTTGTAATAAAATAAGAGACAAGTAATCTTGCTTTGAGATTTGTGTTCTGGGAAGTTTGAAGAGAGAGTTCCAAACAACTAACTTATTATATGTCTTTTGGCACAGTTTGTAGCAGGGCATAGCTACAGAAATAATGTTATACTCTCATCATTCCTGATGCTCTGGTAAGATATACAATCTCAGACTTGTTTATCACAAGTTTGGAATGAGTGTAAATAGCAGGAGGATCTAATCAAGCCAAAACAGTAAACCTGAAATCATTCAGCACCATCCAGTAGTTTCAGTCATATTGAGAAAAACAGTGTCATCTGCCTTTGTTTCACTTTCCCAAAAATGTAAACATTGTACAAGAAATGCAGTATATTTAAAATTAGAATTTGATTTAAGCATATATTCTGTACACATGCAGCCAGCTGAGATAACGTTTGTTTAAAAAAAAAACAAATTGCAGAAATATTGTGATTAATTTTTTTTTTCATTTGCTACACCATTTTGATGATTATTTTGTATTAATAAAATAAATAACATAACTTTTCTGAAAGGCAAATATCTCAATCATGAGTAATTTACCCATTTTGCCCTCTTTTTCTCTGTAAAAGTTCATGTATTTTGATATTTTTTAACATTTCTATACTTGTGTTTATAACCTGCTGTTATGTAAAAGGATTTGTTTTGTTCTGAGACTCATTTCATTTTTGCATTTTTTCTACCCAGGGCTGCCCAGGGTAAAATGTATTCGGAGGTTCCAAAATTTGATCAGGGACTTTCCAGAAGGAATTAAAATCTTGACACTAACACATATCAAAGCTACTAGGAATGTGGGTTGTATTTTGTTGTTTTGTTTTTTTTAAATCTGACCTCAAGTTTTAACACTATTCACCATGACCATCTCACATGTTTCATCTTGTCTTATCAAAGCAAAACCAAGTTATTGGCCTCTGCATATTTAGGTCACCAAAGATTCTGAATGTAACACCTTACGTACTTCTTTAACCCTCTTCACTGATATCTGGGGGCACAGTGGTGTTGCGGTAATCGGTTCTTGTTAACTCACCGAAGTTAAGCAACGTTGAGCCTGGTTAGTCCTTGGATGGGTGACCGTCTGATCAATTGATTCGGACTCCTGCATTGTGTCCTTGGGCAAGGCACTTCACCCCGATTGATGGGGGCTCAATGATGCCATGTACTAAGGCATACTGCACATCAATGGTGCACATGTCTTCAACCAATCTAGCCCTGCCTGTACTGCAGTGCGGAGTTACAATGTTGGGGTGCTGGTAGCTGCTCTGTGGTTCTCTCCGGGTACTCCGGCTTCCTCCACCCATAAAACTGTCACCAACACAATATGACCTTGGCTGTTAAAGTGTCATTAAACCCTAATAAATAAATAATAACTCTGATATCAAAATGATGATATTTTAAAGTAGGGATTTTTCCCCAAATACAACTAGGAATTTAACCAATGCAATCCTGTTTGACAGAGCTTAATGAGCTCTGTCAAACAAGATTGAATTGGTTAAAATTTTTAGTTGCAAAGTAAAAATGGCACAGGATATACAGAATATGAATCACGACATATACCTTTATATATAGTTATTTGGATAGGTCCAGTCTCTTTCATGGATGTATTTTGCTAAAATTTCGAGGTTATGGTCTTGATCTTGCTTGGAAAAATGCAAATCAATGTTATGATATTGTTTCACAGCCAATCATTAATCAACCAATCATGTAGTACATACTGACCAATCATGTATTACATATTGCTAAGCAAAACTTAATACCACAGTGCTTTGGATTATCTTGTGAACATTTGTAAAATAAACCCCAATAAACAGACAAACATTGCCTAAAGCCACTTTCGTAACAAATTTTAACAAAATAATTAGTACAGTACAGTACAGTACAGCCGGCATGTACTTGTCACTTTCCACGGGTAAGCAATATTTCCATGGACACAATAATATGAGATTCCAAACACTAATTATTGAAATATTCATCAAAAATTTAATTAATGAAGCTCTGGGTACAACCCTGTGCTTCATTAATTAAAATTTTGCTGTTGATGGTTTTTATTACCTGGTAAATGCATGTGTGGACATCATGACCAGTCCACGGCGACTGCACTGTAATCCAACTTCCTAACTTAATCAAGTACTTTAAGAGCTAAATGTTAAAATCTAGGGAAATGGGATCAAATGTTGTGTCACTTCAACTTTGAACTTGGAGGAGTGGATGCCCCATAAGATCCTTCTACCAGCCCATATAGGTAAAATACAATAGACTTATTAGTCTGAATGACAGATGTGTTCATGTGTGACTTGTCAAAAGCCATCATGCTTTTGTCAGATTTGGAAAAACGTTGAAAAACAGTAGAGCACATTACAAGTGTATTGGGAGATGGTCCCAGTTTTCACACACAAATGTAAAGTAATGAAAGATATGAGAGGTTGCACTTTCTCAAATTTGATTCTATATGGTCTGTATAAAGCAGTTATCCCATCATGTTTGTGCTCTATGTACAGAAACTGGCCTGCAATTTCGGAAATTATCTGAAGCCACATTTCAAGTGTATATGACATTGTACCAATTGTTAGTTATACTGTAGAACTTGTTAGTGTAGAGGTTTTCATGCATGGGTCCCCCATATTGATCAGATTGCTATGGAATTATGTTTGAACCCCACTCAATACCATGGATTCCCATGAATTTAGGTGTAGGAACTTTTTAAAACAAAACTGGCTATCTTTTTCAACTCCTGGCCAGGGCCATTGATGCACTTTCATATATTTTACTTTTTTACATTTAACTGTGTGCAAAGGCTTAATGCATGTTGATGCAGATGGTGGACATGCTTTCAGCCAATGCTGACCAAGCTTGTGTGGGTTTAGGAAGTTGAAGCTTGATCCTGACAAATATTTGCTGCTGCTCAGTTGGATTCCCCAGGCATTCTGACTTCCTCCACCTATAAAACTCTGAGTAGAGATGGGTGGATTTGGAATTTTGAGTTTGGTATCTGCTTCGGTGTTTTTAAGGGGGCATACCATGGTATCGGTTTGGTATTTGGTACCTGACTTGTTTGAGATTTACAGATGATACCAAAGGGGAATTCACATTTGGAAAATTTAGAACAAGTTCTTGGATCATTCTACCACAGTGCTACAAATGCCTCTGCTAGTGAGTTCAACATTGAAATTTTTTGTCAACACATATATCTACATTAATTTTTTGACATGTTCAAACACACCTTAACCTTTAAAGGCCTATTTCAGGCATTTTTATCTCAGAGCATATGCCCTCAGCATGCCATCTTTAGGAGGTCCTGATGACAATAGACTTATCACCTGCACTGTGAATTCTAGCCAAATCTGGCTGCCTGTTAAGGCAGCCAAGACATGGCTAGAAATCACTGATAAGCAACTGGAAATGTGCAGTTTGTAGTCTAGTTGGAATTCAGGACAATAGCCCAGACCCTTCTCTCATGATAATGAACCCTCCAGCTGCTATCGAGCATCAACAAGGCCTTATAAATAGTGAATGTTGGAAAATGAAAATTCAGATGGTTTTGGTATTCAGTGATTGGTTCGGTTTGGTTTTTTGGTATCCCCATGATATCGGTATCAGTTCGGTTTTCCGTATATTACCTTCTCTATATCTGACACGATATGATTCTGGCTTTTGAAAGTGTCACTAAAAAAACCCAGTAAATGAAAAAGGACATATAGGTTACTGAGTAAATCTATGATAATCTATTATATAAATGGGATTGTGTGTGTCGCTGTTCTTACCATCCATTCAATCTGTTCAGTCCAGCTAGAAATTTTTCTGTTGCATGGGCTGGTCTACCCTGTTCTGGGCAGGTCGGCCCGCTAGTTAGCTCACCGAAGGGAGCTCAACTTATCACTTGTCGTCTGTTGTCCGTTGTCGTGAACATTTTTCAAACGACTTCTCCCCTGAAACCACTGGTCTGATTTTCACGAAACTTCGTGTGGATGTTCATTACTATATGGCAATTGATGTTTGTTCAAATGAAATGGCCACGTCCCTTGGGGGCTCTGTATGGGGCATAACTCTGATAGCACCGTATGAATTATAGAAAAATTATTCAAAAATCTTCTTCTCCAGAACCAGTGGGCAGAATCTTTTGATACTTGGTATACAGTATCTTGGTATGGGTCTGATTCAAGTTTGTTCAAATTGGCCCCCTGGATTCATATTTGGGCTCACTATAGAAGCCCAAATTCAAACTTAGTGCATTTCAGGCAAATTTCTTGAAAAATCTTCTTCTCCAGATCCAGCAGGCAGAATCTTTTGATATTTCGTAAGCAACATTGTGGGGTGGATCTGATTCAAGTTTGTTCAAATCGGCCCCCTGAATTGGGGGAAGGAGTGGATGTCCCATTGGAGCCTTCTGCCCATATTGGTAATATACAGTCCGTACATTTACAGTACAAGTCAAAATAAGTTGTAGGATAACCACTATAAACTATGCATCTTTCTCTTCCTACACTGATAAAACCAGAAGCTGACATCATTGGGGAGTGACAGTTGTTCACTACTGTTCGGTGGTTCTCTGTGGGTACTTTGGTTTCCTCTGCCCATAAAACTATCTGACACGATATGACGCTGACTGATGAAAGTGTTGTTAAACCCCAATAAACAAAGAAACAGTGCTTGAAGCCACATTCATAAAATTGTAACAAAATAATAACAACAGTAATCCAGCTTACCAATTTAATCAAGTACTTTAAGAGCTAATTGTTAAACTCAGGGGAAATGGGATCAAATGTTTTGTCACTTCATATTTGAATTGGGGGAAGGAGTGGATGTCCCATTGGAGCCATCTGCCCATATTGGTAATATACAACAGTCTGTACATTTACAGTACAAGTCAAAATAAGTTGTAGGATAACCACTATAAACTATGCATCTTTCTCTTCCTACACTGATAAGACCAGAAGCTGACATCATTTTCTGGAAAGCTCTCACTGAGAGCTTTCCAGAAAATGATGTCAGATTCTGATCTTATCAGTGTAGGAGCAGCAGTATATTTTAGTTTATTGCAGTTATCCTACGGCTTATTTTAACTTGTACTCTAGTACTGGGCATTTTTTTGGTTTTCCGGATCTGTTCAGTTTTGGGTGGCAAATCGGAAAACTGACCCGCAAGATCCAGTAAAAAATGGCCGAACAGTTTGATAATGTTTGTGCATAAACTGATCAAACTATTAGGGCTGAAACGGTTGGCTCATTTTCACAACCAAGTAACCATGAGCTATAACCAGATAATATCGGGTTATCCGTAGCCATTATTTCACCGAATCTGGGATCAAAACTATAGAAATTGGAAAGCAGTATTCCCAGAAACTATTCCATAGTGTGTATACAAACGAATGTTGTCGAGCACTCGACAACATTCGTTTGTATACATACTACGGAATAGTTTCTGCGGTTACTCAGTACTCATGGAAATTGCTGGTCATTAACGAAGTCCTAAATGCCAAATTCGATTATTTCTCAATATATACAGTGCTGCTTCAAGGTGTAATCTATCCCAAAGGAGAAGCGGCAGATTTAGTACGTTTTAACCATGGAATAGCGATCACTATCGATATTTCGGTTAACCGGTTGACTTTTTTTCCAACTCGGTTAGGTAGGTGACCGATTTCAAACCAGTTATCCAGTTAACCATTTCAGTACTACACACTATCTTATTTGGAGGGAACTGGACTAGTGACCACCATGGACTCTCATCACTCTGTCTATCTGGCAAAGTTGCAAATATGTCATTTTTGGGTTGTCACATGTTCTCCTTTATTGACTAGTCCACCGGATGAGTCAATAACGGAAAAATGTGACACTAAGATGACAACATAGATTAGATTAACTGTAATCATTTGTTACCATTTTTGTTTTTTTTTTCTGACTGAATAGGCTTATCAACTGGTCCCCTGGAACCCCTAAGAATGATCAAAGGGAAGTTAGGCTGAACTCAATACAGACAGGACTATTTATGGTGTGTGCTGTTAAACTTTTGTGGATTTTTTGCCAAGTTCAGGAGTCTGAAGAGTTATTTATTATCTTCCCCTCGGGAACCCCCAGAAAGTGAAGCAGTGCCTGTTCACTGCAGTAAACAGGCTTGTTTTACTGGTAAAATAGGACCCAGTCACCAATGCTTGGGAGGTGCAAACCCTCTCTAAAATGGGCAACATGGCTTACTAATGCTCACCCCTGGTCTTGAGTTGATACTTATGTTGTCATGATTAGCCATTGTGCAAAAATATGTGACCTTAAAAACCAATAAATAAATTTATTATCTGTTTTTAACACATAGAAAAACCAAACCAAACCAAAACCAAGGGTTTTTCTTGAAACCGAACCGAAACCAAATCTTAAAAATCAAGACCTCCTTGCTCTTGTAGATTTATTGTACTGACTGACCATCAAACCAGCACCCTGTATTTGTAGAATCAAGTTTCTTTTGATGTGTTTATATATGTATTCACTGTGACTCCTCAAAAGTCATCATTCTTTCAAATGTCAAGTATTGATGTAAAGTTTTGAAATACTATGGGGAGATTCTCCCCCACTACCTACCATTTAAGGAAGCAATTAGAACAATTACCTCCAGTAGGAGTCTCATTAAATCCATCAGCAACATTCCACAATATTAAACTCACTTCCTCCATTTCTAACCACTAACTGTGCACTCTGTAATAGATAGAAATTGTATTGATAATCAACAACTTATTGGAGAATAAGTTGATAGTTTTGATTGTTTTCACACCCAGACCTTGATTGGTGGTGCAAAACTGTACATACTTGGTGTAACCTTTTATCTTCACAATCAACAAGATCCATTGTTCAATACATGGAAAAATTGTGCACATGGACTACTTTCAGACAAGTATCTAAATTTTTTCCAGAACAGTTAAAAACACATAGATTTACCACAAAAGATGTAAATGGCATTAAATT
Organism: Pictodentalium vernedei; assembly: GCA_031216915.1. Taxonomy (NCBI): domain Eukaryota; kingdom Metazoa; phylum Mollusca; class Scaphopoda; order Dentaliida; family Dentaliidae; genus Pictodentalium; species Pictodentalium vernedei. The sequence goes on along the minus strand of CM062291.1, from coordinate 267,119,272 downwards.
TTAAATTCCATTTTTGCTCCTTATCTTATTCAACTTGACTTGAAACAACTGCTCATGTTTTATGACTAGGCCCAAAAAAGTTAAAAATCTGTTTATCAGGCCTTCCCACATGGTCCTTTTGGCTTCAAAGTGCTCTCTTTTTTTATAACCAATGCAAACTTAAAAAAAATAAAAATTAAATGGTTTATGCCTGATATTTTACCCAAGTGAATAAAATTAATAAATTTCTCCCTGGAGTACAACTAGGCTTTACAATGCTTTAGCATTACAAAACCTTCTTGAACTCAAGGGATGAAATACCCCCCCCCCCCCCCCCCCCCCCCCCCCATCCTTATATTCTGCAGATTATGATGCCAAAAACATAAAACAAACCAAGATCATGAACGTTTGATGGCAAAGAAATAATGACAAAAATAAAATAAAAAACTGCCCGCCCACATTCAACTTTATAAAAAATGGCCCGAGAAACAAAAGATCTTGTGGGGCCCAATCCTTGTGCACTATTACCTGGAACATCAGAACCAGAGCATTTCCTGTGTTATATCAAGGGCCAGTAGAGTCAGGTTTCTATGGGTTAACTCAGGCCTTTAAATTCCCCCCAAAATGATACTAAATGCTGTGCCAAAGTAATGTAATTGTGCCCAAATTATGCAGGGTTTAAAAATTAGTGGTGGAGGGGATTATTATAACTTATTTCTGAATGACCTTCTTAACCTCTTCACGAAACCCATGAAAGTGGAGTGAAGCTTGTTTACTGTAATACGTACCTGGTTCCTGTATGAGTCCTCTTAAGTGAGTAGCATAATTATGAACATTTCCCAAAACTTGACTTATAGTTTGTGCATGTGTTGTGGTCACGATATGGATAAGTGTAGGTGTTGGTATTGTCCTAAACCCTTAATAAACCAAACTGAACTAAACTTAACTGGAAGAGTGCTGTATTTTTCTTGGGTGTTAAAATTTGTTCACATGCCTCTGTCTTGTTACAATTTATATGTCTTTGTCTTGTTACAATTTATGGGAGAGTGCCTAGGCACTCCCCCATAAATTGTAACAAGGCAATTCATACAGATAACTTCACTTCGGAGACAATGTGAACCATGTCCACAAAATATGAAACCTTAAGTGCCTCTGTACAAAACGTGCATTAAGAGAGTGGTGGCAGAGTGGATAAGTGGGCTGGTTTCTCATGCCAGAGGTCTGGGGATCTCTCCTCGTTCGGGAAAGTTCTGCAGGTGTCTGAACACTCTCTGTCCAGCATCAGTTGTGGGGTTGATGCTGTCACAGCATAGCACCCTATCGGGTGGGGGGCATAGAATGGCTGGCCTGTGTGCGTAGTGAGATGCACTCCATACAGGCTAAAGATCCCTCCATAATATGCTAGAAGAGTGAGGCCATGAAGTTGCTGCTGCAAAGGTCATCCCACACACTTGCACCACTGAGCCAAGGAGAGGCATTAATATAATTGCATAACTTGCTCGCCAATCCTCATAAAACAAATAAGCTTAAAACAAAATATACCCATTTCACAAAATCCCATAGGCTTCCCATTTTGACCCTGTAATACAGTTATTTTCCTGTCTGCATATGCCCTGGCCTAATGTATGTGGAAAAATCCCTGTAAAAGCGATAATGCTTCAGGAAAGTTAAATGTATTTCAAAGGTAGTTTGAGAAAATGTCTGTGCTCTTTTTCTGTTTTAAGAGAAAGTGTTAATTCAAAATACAATCATTTCTTTTGAGGTACACAAAATGAGCTTCTAACACATTACTCAATGTAATCTTGAAAAAATGGGCAGCATTGTTCACAAAAATCACCTATACAGTTTTTAGCTCACTGAAGGGAGCTAAACTTATCACTTGCCTTCCGTCGTCGTCCCTCCGGCGTCGTGAACATTTTTCAAATGACTTCTCCTCTAAAACCACTGGTCCGATTTTCACGAAACTTCATGTGGATGTTCATTACTATATGGCAATTTATGTTTGTTCAAATGAAATGGCCACGTCCCTTGGGGGCTCTGTATGGGGCATAACTCTGATAGCACCGTATGAATTATAGAAAAATTATTAAAAAATCTTCTTCTCCAGAACCAGTGGGCAGAATCTTTTGATATTTGGTATGCAGCATCTTGGTATGGGTCTGATTCAAGTTTGTTCAAATCCGGCCCCCTGGATTCATATTTGGGCTCACTATAGAAGCCCAATTCAAACTTAGTGCATTTCAGGCAAATTTCTTAAAAAATCTTCTTCTCCAGATCCAGCAGGCAGAATCTTTTGATATTTGGTATGCAACATTGTGGGGTGGATCTGATTCAAGTTTGTTCAAATCGGCCCCCTGGATTCACATTTGGGCTCCGTATAGAAGCCTGAATTCGAACTTAGTGCATTTCAGGCAAATTTCTTAAAAAATCTTCTTCTCCAGATCCAGTAGGCAGAATCTTTTGATATTTGGTATGCAACATTGTTGGGTGGATCTGATTCAAGTTTGTTCAAATCGGCCCCCTGGATTCATATTTGGGCTCAGTATAGAAGCCCGAATTCGAACTTAGTGCATTTCAGGCAAATTTCTTCAAAAATCTTCTCAAGATTTAGCAGGCAGAATCTTTTGATATTTGGTATGCAACATTGTGGGGTGCATCTGATTCAAGTTTGTCCAAATCGGCCCCCTGGGTTCATATTTGGGCTCAGTATAGGAGCCCAATTTTGAACTTAGTGCATTTCAGGCAAATTTCTTTAAAAATCTTCTTCTCAAGATCCAGCAGGCATAATCTTTTGATATTGGGTATGCAGCATGCTTAGAGGGGTGAGATTCAAGTTTGTTCAAGCCAAGTCCCTGGGTTCATATTTGGGCTCACTGTGGTAGCCTGAATTATAAATTAGTTCAAAATGAGGAATTTTCTTTAAAAATCTTCTTCTTCAGATCCAGCAGTCGGAATGTTTTGATATTTGCTATGCAGCATCCTTAGGGGGGTGAGATTCAAGTTTGTTCAAGCCATGTCCCTAGGTCCATATTTGGGCTCACTGTGGGAGCCCGAATGATAACTTAGTTCAAAAAAAGGAATTTTCTTTAAAAATCTTCTTCTTCAGATCCAGCAGTCGGAATGTTTTGATATTTGGTATGCCGCATCCTTGGGGGGAGTGGGGGGGGGGGGGGGGGAGATTCAAGTTTGTTCAAGCCATGTCCCTAGGTCCATATTTAGGCTCACTGTGGGAGCTTGAATTGTAACTTAGTTCGAAATGAGGAATTTTCTTAAAAAATCTTCTTCTTCAGATCCAGCAATCGGAATGTTTTGATATGTTGTGTGTAGCATCCTTAGGGGGGTGAGATTCAAGTTTGTTCAAGCCAAGTCCCTGGGTTCATATTTGGGCTCACTGTGGGAGCCCGAATGATAACTTAGTTCAAAATGAGGAATTTTCTTTAAAAATCATCTTCTTGAGATCCTGCAGATGAATGCTTTTGATATTTGGTATGTAACATCCTTAGGGGGGTAAGATTCAAGTTTGTCCAAGCCATGGCCCTAGTTCCATAAAATTTGTCTCTCATGGCTTCATTCCTTTGTAGTGTTGATGAACCATGTCTAACTGAACGTGACCCCCAAATACTTCTTTGAACCATTTTGGCCGGTGAGCGGTTTAAGGCTCCTTGGGGGCCTCTTGTATTAATTTTTGGGCCTCTTGTATTAATTTTTGCCTCAAAAACAGCTTGTGATCCCTCATTGGAGTGAGTTTGTTGATTTTGTTCCAGCTTTGTTTTCGAGGCATGAATTTCAAATTTTTAGTGATTCAGAACTTTTTTTTGCAAATGTCTTCGTATTAAGGTTAGATAAAGAGTTAACCCTTTATGCAGTGCACAGAATATCAAATTTGTTATTTCAATTTGTGGGTTTTTTTTCAAATGTTTCAAAAAACCTCAACAAAACCATATCATGTGACCCCCTCATTGGAATACGCTCAGTGAGCTTGTTCCACTGAGGGGTCACATGATATGGTTTTGTTGAAATTGTTTGAAAAATATGGGGTTTTTAACTTTTTTAATTTGTAAAATATGTGGGCAGATATGGCTTAGATAAAGGGTTAATCTGTTTTTTATGTGAAAGTTCATATTTATCAAATAATTATTTATCACAAGATATTGTTTACTTGCCCCAGGCAATTAGACAACATCTAATGTCATGCCTTTTAGTTTGAGAGCCTGCAGGGGAAAGAAAATTTGTGGACTTTAATAAATTAATTAAAATAAATGAATAAATATACAACTAAATAATAAATAAACAAATAAATAAATTCTGTACCTCTGTAATATCCATTTTATGATACCAGCGTTAAACTCAACAGAATTACTAAATAGATACCAGTATTGTAGAAATAAAAAAAACTCTAGAATCATGCCAAAATAATATTCATGAGGCTGCTGGGTAAAATCAATATATGTTATTGTTCCATGAGTATATATGCACTGCTTAGGCAGCATTTCTGTACTGGTTTTTATACAAAAGGGTCAATCTTTAATGCATGGTCAGTGAGAACTGGAACGAAATCAATAATTTGAAACGGTCAGTCCTCAATTATTTGTTCAGTGGAGTATCTCCATCTTGATTTAAATAAAGGTTGATTGTTATTGGAGATTGCTGAAAATTGGGAAAGTATTTTCCTCCTTAATTGAATCTTTTGTTATGAACCAATATGTGGAATGTTGAATTGCCCTGTGGTGTGAACTTCTGTTTTTGTGGTGGAGGGGGTGTGAAGAGGTTGATTGTGGGTTATGAACTTAAAATGTTCAAGTTTTATCAGTCCTCCCTTTCTTAAACACAGAGGCGAAACTGCCGTACGGTCCACCAGGACATTTTCCGGTAGCTACCCTATTACGTTCCCCCTGGTCCCCCACAATTGATGCAGCCCAACACCTGTTGGTGCATGAAATTTTGTGAAAATGACCAAAAGGCGAAATGCTTCTGATAACATAGACTGTCGGTTTATCAAATACTCTATGTGGACTGCCATTAAGTCAAATTCAAACATATATTGCACAGTCCATCTGTGGAGTACACCCTTTCTATTTTGTTCAAATGAAGCAGCTGCCATCTTTGGGCTCTGGTTGATGCTCCAAAAGCTTAAAAATCTTTAAAAATCTTCTTCTCATGAACCACTAGAAAGAATGCCTTGATATCTGGTATGGAACATCCTTTGGTGTTGAAGATTAAAGTTTGTTCAAGTGAAGTTGGGCTCTCTGTGGGAGCATATCCATTTTGGGCTCCACCCAAAATTTGTATTTCAAGAACCGGTGGGCCATTTTGAACCTAATTTGGCATGTAGTATAAGTGGGTCCTAAGTAGTTGATTGATGCCCGAAAAAAACATTTTTCCAGTCCTTTGAGAACCCTTGGGGCTAAAAATAGAAACAAGTTAAAAAGCCCATATTTCTCAAACCACATGGAAAAGAGATCTGTTATTTGATATGAACCATCCTTAGGACCAGTAGAATGGAATCGTAAAAAAATGCCATTGGTTGTGTCAGAGTGTTCTGTACAGGACATGGAAAAAATGCGTCGGTTTATTTGCAAAAATAGAATTTTTTTTTTTATTCCGAACCACTGATCAGAATCTTTAGATAATTGGTATACAGCATCCATTGGGAGGGGGTTTGTTTCAGATACAAGTGTGTTCAAATTAAGCCCACAGTTAATATTTGGGCTCAATACAGGAGCCCAAATAACTTGGGACAATATGGGGAATACGCTTAAAAATCTTCTTCAGATCCAATAGTCCGATTCTTTTGATATTTGGAATATAACATTTCTAAGGGGGGGGGGGGGGGGGGGGGGGGGGGGGGCATGGGGGTCAGATTCAAGTTTATAAAAATTGAGTCATTCAAATTGAGTCCCTGGATTAATATTTGGGCTCCCTATTAACTTAGTGCAATATGGGAAATAATTTTTAAAAATCTTTTTCAGATTCTTTTATATTTGGTATACAACATCTCTAAGAGGGTCAAATTCAAGTTTGTTCAAATCAGATCCCTGGGTTGAAATTTGGGCTCTTTATTAGTTAGAACTTAGTGCAATATGAGAAAATTTCTTTTAAAATCTTCTTTTGATATTTGACATTTGGTATACAACATCTCTATGGGGGTGAGATTCAGGTTTGTTCAAATCAAGTCCCTGGCTTAATATTTATGATCCCTATGGGAGCCTGAATTGTAACAGTACCATATGAGGGAATTTCTTTAAAAATCTTTTTCACATCCATCAGTCAGAATATTTTCATATTTGGTATACAGCATCTCTCAGGGGGTCAGATTCAAGTTTGTTCAAATCGGGCCCTTGGGTTAATATTTGGGCTTTTTAATGGTTTAACTCAGTGCATGGTGAGAAAATTTGTTGAAAAATCTTCTTCGGTTCCTCCAGTCAGAATCTTTTCATATTTGGTGTGACATCTCCAGTGGTGTCAGATTCAAGTTTGTTCAAATCGAGTCCCTAGGTTAATATCTGGACTCTGTATGCCAGTCACTTACTGATACACTCATCTCTTTTGACAACATGAGCCAGGTGAGCATTTTTGGCTCACTTGAGCCTTTGGTTTTGTAGAGTCCTGTGAATCCCAAATTTCGGATCAAATCTGGCAGAGGATTTTTAATCGAATTTCATTGCCATTCAAATTGTAGATTTTGCACATTCTTACACCAACAGATATTGCGAGGCTCCATTCAAGTAGTGTCTTCAATGGTAATTTCATCTGTTTTCTCAAGTCAATCAAAAAGCGGAACATTCCAGAAGTGGATTCAATGTAGTTTCAGAAGCAGAACCTCATTGAACTCATCGTCTGTCATTAGATCTCCTGTCAGAAACCTGATGATATAAGAAAAAATCAAGAGGAAACACTTGGTAGGATTTTGAAAATATTTTGACCAGTCAAAAATTTTCAAGTCAATTGGACTCGATTTGAATCATCTAGACAATTTTGAATTGAATCGAAGTTTTAACCTTCTTAGAGTCATATTTTTGGCACAAAAGAGAAAGTGATTTCACAGTTGCAGAATAAACAACAAATGATAAAGTGGAGAAGTGATAATTCAGTCCTACAGCCCTATAGGTTTTTTTGCTTAAATTTATTAACTGGTTGAGTGCACGGTGGCTCAGTGGTAGACTGTTGGACTTCTATGCTAGAGGTCCCAAGTTCGATCCCCGTCCGGGACGACCCGCATTGTGTCCTTGGGCAAGCCACTTTATCCCGGTTGCCTACATGAGGGCATGATGATGCCGTGTACTAAGGCATCTTCAACCGCTGTAACCCTGCTTGAGCGGAGCATGAACAGAATGTTGAGGAGCTGACAGTTGCTCGGTGGTTCTCTCCGAGTACTCGGGTACCCCTCTTTGGAACAGGCTCATTCCATGGAGGGGTCATAACCCATGTTTGTGAGACAAAAAATTAAAAAAATAATGAAAATTAATTGGCAATTTTTGTGAATGGTGCTGAGCGGTTTTGGCCATTACTTTGGGTAAAGGGTTAACTGATTTTTATGAAACTTCTTAAACATTATGACTAACAAGTGGACATGCACATATTCCAAACTTTTTGATCTGCAACAATTTTAACCAGGTTATCTCCCTTGAATTTAGATTTATTATGAACTTCCAAATGAGATTCTTAAGCCCACAACTCCTACATCACTGAACAGATTTCAATGAAACTTATCAAACATGGTCACTAATGAGTGAACATGTGCATATTTCCAAATTTTATCTTCTTTTCAACTTAGAAGATGTAATATATATTTGTATATGAGATTCTTGTGTACAACTCCTCCTACATTAAAGAACCAATTTTGATGAAACGTCTCACACATGACCACTAACGTGTCAACAGGCACATTTCTCCATATTTCCAATCTACAACAATTTTAATCAGGTTATATCCATCCCCTTCAACTTGAATTCTTGTGTCTGCAACTCCTGCATTTATCATCACCCAATTTTGATGAAACAACATTCCAACTTACAAATAGACATGTGCATATTCCCAATTTTTTATCTGTGACAGTTTTTAACCATGTTATCACCTCTTCAACGAAGAAGATTTCTATTAGATCTTGAATGTGCAACTCCTACATTTTTTAATAGATTTCGATCAAACATCTCAACCATGACCACTAATGAGTGAACATGGGCATCAGTCAAAATTTTCAGTCTAGTACAATTTTAACCAGGTAAGTAACCCTTCAATTTGGAAGATTTAATATAGACTTCTGTTTGAGGTTCTTGTGAATGCAACTCCAACATTTATGAATTGAGTGAGATGAAACTTTTTCAACATGATTACTAACAAGTGAATACGAGCATAATTCAAAATTTTCAAACCTGCAGTGATGGTTTTTAGATTTTAGATCAGGCCTGGCACTTTCAGGAGAGCAATTTATTCGCTCGCCTACTGCTCACGTAAATAAAATTAAGGAGGGCGAAAACTAGCCCTCCTGGCCTTTGAAAATAATGATTACCATAACTGCCTATGCCTAAAACCCACATCTTTTAAGATCACTGCTACATGTATGTTAGTGGTCTCTGTAAGACGGCCACACTGCCCCTCCGACATCTCCAGGCCTTGCCAAGGCCCAGAGGTGTGGGAGGGGCTGTGTAGCCATCTCACAGAGACTACCTTGTTAGCAGCACCAAATAAAAGGCACAAAGCCCACTTGGCAGAATTCATTAACAGTAAAACTTCATTTTGCAGTTTTAGCTTTTGTAAGCTTGATGAGTGCTAATCGCTCGCCTAGGCCATGTGAGGGGAGCGAGTTTTAGCCCTTCTGCATTTTCAAGAATGCCAGGCCTGTTTTAGATTGATTATGGTTTTCTTGTCAGTGTGTTTGCTCATACATTAATGAACAGATTTTGATAAAACTTCTCAAACATGACCACAAACAAGTGAACATGTGCATATTTTAAAAATTTTAATCTGCAATATTTTTAACCAGGTTATCTCCCTTTCAACTTAGAATAATTAATCAAGATTTATATAGGAGATCTTTGTGTGTGCAGCCACTCCTACATTTATCAATTGAATTGAAACTCCTCAAACATGGTCACAAACAAGTGAACAGAATTTTCAATCTGCTACAAATTGAACCAAGTTACATCCCTTGAACTTACAACTGATTTTGAAGCTGACATTTAAAGGTGCTTTGTGGAAAGCATGAAGTGGGGGTATTAATCACATTCAGGTCTAGTTCTGGTTTTGTCACATTTTATTGGGGAGTGCTTTTTATTCCCCCAACCTCCGAAGGAGGATTTGGGGGCATCTACTGAAGCCATCCATCTGTCCATACAAATGTTTTGCATTGTAATTTCAAAGCCATCGGTCAGATTTGGATCTTCTTTGGTATTCTGATAGACCCACATGGGGGGAACGAATATGCACAAGGAACGTGTTCTGTCCAATAATTTTTCTCAGAGTTAGACAGTATTTCTGTCCCACAATACCTTTAAGGCAACTTCGAACATGCTTAGGGGTCGGGGTCAGTGGCCCACTCTTTGCGTAGCGCTTGTTTTACCTGTCATCTAAACTGCCAATTGTGTTGATGTAGGTTAACTCTTAACCCGCTGAGTATTTTCCCAAGATGTTTTTCATTAAATCTAGTCATGGCTGCTATAAAGCAGCCATAACTGGATTTAATGAATAATTCATCTAAATTCAACACCAGAGATCATTGGTGAAACAATCAGTTCAATTTACAGAGAGAAAATTCAATTAAATATGCCCAAATTATACTTATTTAGGGCAAGGAAAATCTTATTCTAGGTGGGAATATCTGCCAGCAGAATGCAAGGAGTTAATCATTTCAGCACCAGTTTTTGTGCCAATTCTCAATTTCTCACCAAGAATATTCAAGATAAATTCTGTAGTTTTCTCTATGGAAATAATAAAGTTCATTATTATATATTATGTGACACTGTTGAAATATGATCTCTGTGATCTTTCCTACACTACCCTTTCCTGCATTTTTTTCAGCAAAAGGGAAGATAAACAATAACAAAATTTAACAGTATGGAACTTGAACATATCCTCTACATAATGCTTCAACCAATTCTGCCTAGTGATTTTTACACAAAACTGGGGTGTTCCATTTTCTTTAAATTATTTTTTTTTTTTTTTTTTGCTTCTAGTCCTCTTTGCAAAGAGCTCATTGAAGTAGCAAATGGAAAAAAATTGATTTTTATGAATACAGGAAGTGGAGCAGTGCTTGTTTACTGCAGTAAACAAGTTCTGCTTTACTGGTTAGATAGGACCCAGAACCAACACCGGGGGTATTATAATATGCTACGTTAGAGGATAAGAGACAATATTGAACCAATTTTTTTTAATATCTGTTGTCACGGACGATATCCGAGAATATCTCGCCAGAAGTGATGCATATAAGTTTAGATCGACATCACTACACAATTTCAGTGTTTGGGTGTTTTAATTGCAGTTAAAACATTGCAATGCATAAAATAATAAAAAGAATAACTACTATTTTGTAGAGATGGGCAATATACCAAAAAATGAAACCAATACCGATATCCTGGGGATACCGAAAAACCGAACTGAACCAATCCTTGAATACCGAAAGCATCTGTATTTTCAAATTTCCTGCAATCACTATTGTGGTCATGATTATCAATTGTGCAAAAATATTTTACCTTCATCACCAATAAATAAATAAATAAATACAATCGCTATTTATATGGCATTGTGGAGGCATGATATCAATGATAGTGTTCGTTTTCATGAAAGAAGTGACTGATTTTCTTTTCAGTTTTGTTAACCCTTTCGGGCCTAGGAAATTGTCCAGAAATCCCACTAGACTCCAACCTGTACATGTCTGGTTGCTTAGCAATGATTTCCAGTCATGTCTTGGCTGCCTGTTTCGGTAGCCAAGACTTGACAAGAAATCACTACCCAGGTGATTTGTCTGTTGTCAGCAGGACCTCCTGATGATGGCATTTTAAGGACACATGCTCAGACATCGCAAAAGCCTAAAATATGCCGTTAAAGGTTAAGATGTGGTTGGAATAATTTACAAAATTACTGTAGATATAATATGTGTTGACAAAGAATGCGAATGGTAAGCTCACTAGCAGTGGCATTTGTAGAATGATACAAGAACATCGTACTCTGTATTTCCTGGTTTAATTTTCCCTTTGGTTCTATCAGCAAATCTCATTCAAATCAGATACCGAATTCTGAACTGACACTGCAGTATATCCCCTAAAAATACAAAAAAAACCCCGACATCGTACTAAAAATTCCAGTACCGCCCATCTCTACTGTTTTTGAGTAGATACAGCAATTATCTCATTGGTGACTGCAAGGAAATCTTAAGTTGTATTTCTGTGTAGTTACCTATGAGATAATTCTAGTATCTACTGAAAAACATTAGGTAACGTCTCATGAAATAAAATATTGTGTGGCCATCAGGTCAGGCCAAAGGTCAAGATCTTAAAATTTTCCAACTTGGTGGGGCAAAAGTTAAAATTTGCTGACAGTATTTCTGGGTCATGGTCCATCGGAACGAACTTGAAAAATAACTCAATACACTTCCCCAAAACAGTAACAAACGAAACAGATCATAAATGTTCCTTTTTTTTTTATTACAGTGGAACCCACTTAATTGGATATCACTTAACTGAATTACCCTGTTAATTGAATATAATTTCCCAACACAACAGCATTTACCATACCTCCAGCATGAATTTGACCTGTTAATTGAATATATGTTATAGAGTAAACTCCTGTTAGTTGAATAAAAAATCTTATAACCTGTTGAGAAATTACCCTGACTCGCCCCAGTTTTCCTTTGTTTATAGATCAATTTGGCCTCACTCAGTACATCCAATACAGGCATTTAATCTATTATGTCTTGTTTGACAGAGCTCATGGAGCTCTATCAAACAAGATATAATAGAATAAATGCTAAGTTTATCTCAAGGATACAGGAAAGTGACACAATCCCTGTTAATTGAATACTCCTGTTAATTTAATAATTTTCATAGACAAAGTGGCTACTCAGTTTACCCTTTACCTAACACGAAAAGCAGACGACACTTGCGAATAAAATTCTTGAAGCACTAATTTTTTGATTTTTTGCATCAAAAACATAGCTTATGACCCTTCATTGGAACGAGCTCAACGAGCTCGTTCCAATGAGGGGTCATAAGCTATGTTTTTGTGACAAAAAATGAAAAAGTAATAAAAATTTAATGGTGAATCTTGTGAATAGCGCTGGCCGGTTTTGGCCATTACGTTGGGTAAAGGGTTAACAGGGTTCCACTGTATTTTAAAAAAATACTTTTGGCTAAAGGAAAGTAATTCTTTTATAATGCTTCAAAATAATAATAATGCACAAACCTTTTTTGTATACATGACTACTCGATTGTCATATACTTATAATGAACACTTTCATACAGAAAACATTTTAAACATGAGGGTTGTTAGTTTTGTATAATGAAAATTATGGTTTTGCCAAAATTTCATGGTCAATATTTTTTTTCAAATTTATGGTTTTCAGAGAAAATATTGGCATTAGAGCAACCAACAATTTTTCAAACTCACAACAAACATTTTTGACAGACATTGTCACTTGGAGGGCAAAGCCTTTCACCTCCTCTCCCAGAGCCCTCACTAGCTTCAGTCCAGTTTCTGGTCATGTTAAGTGAAGGGTTGATTGAATAAAGTTTTCATTTGTGGTTAATGCTAAATTGAGCCACTTGCATGCAAACAGTGAAAAAATTCTTAAGATATTGTCATCAAAAAAAAAAAGTCTGCCTTATTGCAAGTAATTATCTCTTTCTGTTCCCAATCAGGTTAACAGAGTTAAAAATTCATTTAAATCATAAAAAAGATATGAAAGAATGTGAAATTGTTAGATTGTCAAAAGTCTGTCTGCACTTGGGAGAATAAAAAAGTGCTGATTATGTGTTTTTTATGAAGAAGATCTGGCTAATTTTTTTCTCCAGTGAAGCAGATTATTAATACCTATCCTTCTCTTATCCAAGACTTTCATCCCACCACTATATACTGGTAGATAAATGCATATACATGTATACTTACCATGAATCAGAGTCAGTGCCAGTTGTTACTGTGACCTCATTAGAGACAGAAATTTTTTCTGTAGTCTGTTAGCACAGTTCTGTTACCACGCACAATGTCAAGGTTTTTCAGTAAAACTTGGAGATTAAGTAGATTAGATGCTAAATTCTCCTTCTAATATCTACATGAACTCGGATTATTCTGTAGTTAACACAGATTTCATGGATTTTTTTCTCCCCCACATTCATTGACCATCCATATTTAGCCATGATTTTTCCAATTTAAACAGTACAAATTCCATATTCAACAGAAATCATATATTCCCTAAATAGTTCTTGGAAATAGGTCATTGAAAATTGTCTGAAACCTCATTGTAACAGTGCGGCAGGGTAACAGGCAGTAATTTGAGGACTATATGAGTTATATTGTAATACATCTTATCCATCTTTATTTTTTTTTATTAGCTTCCACCTTTTCTGTGAAATATATTAACCCTTTACCAACTAAATAATTTGGATATATTTTACCTAAAGGCTGGAATTTCATTGTTCAGTGCAATGCTTCTTTACCCCTACCTTTGTCTATAGGGTGATTCGCAGTTCACAAGTAATCAGAAAATTCTCTATCTGATAAATAGAGCTTAACATTACGTCATTAATTATGTCTCGGCATTTTCTATTATCTTGAGCAGCATGCTTATTATTAGCATTCTCATGTAGTTGAGGATGTGGGGCATGTAATGAAAGTTCCAAGTTACAGCGGCACCAGTATGGCCTCATTGTGGCAAATAAGCTGTTTTTACTGGTAAAATAGGACCCTGTAACCAATGCCTGGGGTGGAAGACCTCTGAAAATGGGCAACATAGGTATAAACAATTGGCTGGACTTGACTTTATCTCCATGTTGTAGTCAAGATTAACCATTGTGCAGAAATATGTTACCTTAAAATTCAATGGTTAAATAAATAAATAGGTGTCATTAAATGGCCTCTAGGGAGGGTGGGGGCAGTGGGGGACTCACTCCCAACATTTCTTGAAAAATGTCAACCATTTAAATATTCATTCCTGAAGTTCCAAAACTGCGGCCTCCACTTTTTTCCACTGACATGTTACACAGTTCATTTTAAAAATTGACGCATACAAACATTTCAATATAAAGACATTCCTTTAGAATATTTTTTGCAAATACAAAAACATTTAAGTGCATTTGGTCAAAGAATCACACCTTTGGTCGCTTTGGTGCATCTCTTCTGCTTCAGCCAACGAAGAAGTAGACCAAACAGTGACCATACCACAGCATGCCCATCTAAACAAGAGACCAGCAGGTAATCATACATTTGCCAATATACAATTGTAACATTTTTCCCTCAGGGCCAATCCACAGTAGTCTTGGAAAGTTGTGCCACTCCACTTCCATCGAGGTTCTGCCACCACTGGTTAACGTACTCTCTCCTGATATTTTGGGTTCATTTTGCTTTAATTTTGTTATTTAACCCTTTACCCAATGTAATGGCCAAAACCGGTCAGCGCTATTCACAAAAGTGGCCAATTAATTTTCATTATTTTTTTCATTTTTTGTCTCAAAAACATAGGTTATGACCCCTCTTTGGAATGAAAATCATCTAGCTTGTTCCAATGAGGGGTCATAATCTATGTCTTTGAAACAAAAAATGAAAAAAAATAGTTATTCAAGAATTTTGTTTACAAGTGTCATCTGCTTTTCATGTTAGGTAAAGGGTTAAGCCTTTAAAAAGTACTCGGAGTGCGCTGAATTAATTGACAAGAAAAGGTAAATTTTCTTTCCTCCGTGAAGACTCCAAACCTTCAACTATGGAAATGCACACTTTTAACATGGCTGGCACAAGCTAACATGAAGTTGGGGAAAAAAAAACTTTTCTGTTGCCATTTTGCCACCCCCCCCCCCCCCACCCCCACCCCCTCCAACTCCTGCTTCAGCTAGTCTGTCTATGTCCCTTTGTTGTGTGTGTTGGACCTCTAAAAATTAAAAAATCTTCTTCTCCAGGACAACCAATCAGAATCTTTTGATACTTCATACACAACATCCTGAATGGGGGCAGATTTAGGTTTGTTCGATACAAGCCCCATGGGTTCGTGTTTGGGCTCCCTATTGGAACCCAGATTTTAACTTTGTGCAATATGAGGAAATTGTTATTTTTTTAAAATCTTCGTCAAATCTACCAGTCAAAATCTCTTGATATTTGGTGTACTGCATTTTTATGTGTACCCATACTATGAATGGTACACATAATGCCAGCTTCCGGGGTGGCCATCCGTCGTTCGTCCATCCTTTGTCCATCTGTCTGTTCGTCTGTCCCTCCGTCCGGCGTCCGTATCCATTTCTTTGGCATTCGATAACTTGAAAAATATTGCTTGGATTGTCAAGTTACTTTATATTTGAGTTCAGGTTACTGATGTGCCGTGCTGTATAGTTTTTGGTGTAAATCTGATAATTTGATCCTGAGATGTTAACTCTTTATCCTTCAAATTGAGAATTCTTCCAATCCCTTTGGCATGAGATAACTCAAAAAATATCAATCCAATTGTCATGTTACTTTATATATATCTTCAGGTTACTGATTTTCCAAGCTGTATAGTTTTTGTTCTAAATCTGTTATTTTGATCCTGAGATATTAACCCTTTATCCTTCAAATTGAAAATTCCTCCAATCCCTTTGGCATTCGATAACTTGAAAAATATTGCTTGGATTGTCAAGTTACTTTATATTTGTGTTCAGGTTACTGATGTGCCGAGCTGTATAGTTTTTGGTGTAAATCTGATAATTTGATCCTGAGATATTAACCCTTTATCCTTCAAATTGAAAATTCCTCCAATCCCTTTGGCATTCGATAACTTGAAAAATATTGCTTGGATTGTCAGGTTACTTTATATTTGTGTTCAGGTTACTGATGTACCTAGCTGTATAGTTTTTGGTGTAAATCTGTTATTTTGATCCTGAGATATTAACCCTTTACCCTTCAAATTGAAAATACCTCCAATCCCTTTGGCATTCGATAACTTGAAAAATATTGCTTGGATTGTCAAGTTACTTTATATTTGTGTTCAGGTTACTGATGTGCCGAGCTGTATAGTTTTTGGTGTAAATCTGCTAATTTGATCCTGAGATATTAACCCTTTATCCTTCAAATTGAAAATCAATCCCTTTGACATGAGATAACTCAAAAAATATCAATCCATTTGTCATGTTACTTCATATTTGTATTCAGGTTACTGATGTGCCGAGCTGTATAGTTTTTGGTGTAAATCTGATAATTTGATCCTGTGATATTAACCCTTTATCCTTCAAATTGAGAACTCCTCCAATCCATTTCTTCGGCATGCGATAACTCAATAAATTATTAATCCGATTATCAGGTTACTTTATATATGTATTCAGGTTACTGATGTGCTGTGCTATATAGTTTTTTATGTAAATCTAATGATTTGATCCGGAGATATTAACTCTTTATCCATCAAATTAGGCACTCCTCCAATCTATTTCTATATGTATCCATATCATGTATGGTGTACATAATGCCGGCACCCAGGGTGGCCCTCCGTCATACAGCTTTCTACTAGTTGCGCGTATGGGTACACATCTGATGATTTCATCAACCTATTTTTAAGGGGGGGGGGGGGGGGGGGGGGGGCTCTTTAAAGTTTGTTCAAATCAAGACCCAGGAGTCATATTTGTGCTCTCTGTGGGAGTCCGAAATTTAAATTAGTGTAATGTGAGGAATATTCTTTCAAAATTTCCTTCTTCTGATCCATCAGAGTATTTTGATATTGGGTATGTAGCATCCTAGGTGGGGTGAGATTCAAGTTTCTTCAAGTCAAGTCTCTGGGTTCATATTTGGGTTTCCTATGGGAACCCAAATTTTAACTCAGTCCTCAGTCCTGCAGGGGGTGGGGGGAGCTTGAAGTTTGATCAAATCAAATTCCTGGAGTGACATTTGAGCTCCCAGTGCTGGGAGCCCGAATTTTAATGTGGTGGAATTTGATAAAAAAGTTTTTAAAAGTTTCTTCTTCAGAAGATCCATGAGTCAGAATCTTTTGATGTTTGGTATTTAGCATCCTTAGGAGGGTTAGATTCAAATTTGTTCAAATCAAGTCCCTGGGGATAATATTTGGCTCTCTATGGAAACTTGGAAATTTTAGGGCAATATGAGGAATATTCTTTAAAAAATTTTCTTCTTCAAGTCTTCCAGTCAGAATCTTTTGATATGCAGCATCCTTATGAGGTTCAGGTTCAAATTTGTTAAAATCAAGTCCCTAGCTTCATATTTGGGCTCCCTTTGCAATATGAGGAAATTTATTTAAAATTGTTTTTCTTCTAATCTACCAGTCAAAATCTCTTGATGTTGCATCTTTAGGGTGGTCAGCCTGAAGTTTGTACAAGTTGAGCCCCTGGAGTGATAATTGGGCTCTCTGTGAGAGCTCGGAATTTTAACTTGGTGTAAAATGAAAAAATATTTTTAAAATCTTCTTCAGATGCACCAGTCAGAATCTTTTGATGATTGGTATGTAGCATCCTGATTAAAGTTTGTTCAAATAAAGTCCCTGGAGTCATATTTGGGAACTATGAAACTCAGAACTTCAACTTTGTTCAGTATGAGATAGAGCTGAAATGGTTAACTGATTAATCGATTAATCAGTGATTGACATCTTGATCGATCCAAAAAGTAATTGATTGATTAACCATTACTTTTGAACTACTGTATTATATGGGTTAACAAAGGAACAAACTTGCTCCAAAATAGGCCAACATTGTCACACTGACTCACATCAATTATATGAGACAGAGTAAAGCATGCAAGTTACTTGCTGACATTCTTGTTTACTTGCATGATCATCATACTGTGTCAGTAGCTGGAAATGGTCTTTCTTAACCCGTTACCTATTGCGCATATGTCCCCTCATTGGAACGAGCTCAACAAGCGCATAAGCTATGTTTTTGAGACCAAAATTGAAAACATAATAAATTTGAATGGAGATTTTTGTTGATAGGCGTAGTCGGTTTTGTTTGTTATGTTGGGTAAAGGGTTCATGCTGTAAATCATCAACGGTATGGCAGTTATTCAGATATTTATTTGGACAAGTGATTAATCTGTTAACCAAGGTTAATTCATGTGATTAATCGATCAAGAAAACCCCTTAACCGTTTCAGCTCTTCTATGAGAATTTTCTTTAACAACCTTCTTCTTCAGATCTACCAGTAAAAGTGTTTTGATGTGCAGGTCCCCATTCAGATTGGGGTCATATTTGAGCTCCTTATGGGAGCCTAAATTTTAACATGCAATATGAGGAATATTCTCTAAAAACCTTTTTCAGATCTCCCAGTTAGAATCTATTGATATTTGGTTTGCAGTGGGGTCCAATTCCAGTTTGTTCCATTCAAGTCCCTTGGTTCATATTTGGGCTCCCTTTGGCAACCTAACTTTTAACCTCATGCAATATGGGGAAATTCCTTCAAAAATCTCCTTCAGATCCACCAGTCAGAATTTTTTAATATTTGAGATGCAGTAACCTTAGGTGGTTCAGATTTCAGTTTGTTCAACCAACTTCCTTATTTCATATTTGGGCTCCCTATGGGATCCTAACTTTAACTTGGTGCAGTAAGTGGAATATAAGGCTGTTCACCTTCATAATTTGTTTTGTTACATATTATTGACACCCACACCCTAATATGATGAGATTCAAGTTTGTTCACATCAAATCCCTGGGCTTGTATTTGGGCTTCCAATGGGAACCCAAATTTTAACTTACCACAGGATGAGGAATATTCTTCAAAGATCTTATTGAGATCCACCAGACAGAATTTCTGAATATTTGGTATGTAACATTACTATGATTCCTAGATTAAAGTTTGTTCAAAGTGTTACCATTGACTGAGTTTGATGGGCACCAAAGGGGTGGAAATTTAACACAGAGCCTGAGGGAGAATTTACTATTTGTTTAAATGAACTGTGCCAAAGAATGACTGAGCTGCTAAACTTGGAGTTAAATGTAAATGTGAGTACATAAAATTAACGTTTGTTGAAATGGGGTTCCTGAGACCACTTTCGGCCTGGTGGGAGACGTTTCCATTGGAAAAAATCTTTTTGCTAGAAAACAAGATTACAATGATTTCGATTGATCTAAAAAAAAACTTTCACCCTTGGTGGGGGATAGGGATCTAGGGGTTGGTGGGGGTGGATCAACTGGGTGATTTTTTTTCTTTTGGCTTCATAATTAGTTTTGAAGGAATTTGGGTGATTTTATGCATTTTACTCAACTCAGTGATTTTACTCAACAGACCCTTCTCCTGCCACCCCCACTCTCGTAGCTAAATTAGATTAACTATATTAACATGCAGATGCTGAAGGTGACAATAAATCTTACTTTAAACAATTTTATCAGGTTAGTGATTAAGGCACCTTGGGACCTCTTGTTTTAGTTATTGTTTTTAAAAGTTTTTTAAAAAGTTTCAACAGAACCATATAATGTGATCCCTCATTGAATTGCTTCAATGAGGGATTGCATGATATGGTTTTGTTCAATTTTTTTGAAAAATATTGTTTTAGTCAATTGCTCACTTTTTAAATTATGTGGGCAGATGCAAACACTTCATTGACAAAAGTGTTAACATGAGTGTGTTAATTTTTATGTGCTAAAAACCTTTACTCTAGTGATAAACTAAACATTTATTCTATACTATCATGGAGTCCTGTCAAACAAAATGTAACAGATTGAATGCTTATATTGGATGTTCGGAGTCTCAATAGGAATATATGTGCAGGGAAACTGAGTGGTTGGCATTGTATTTCTCAGAGATCACAAGATTTTCTGTTTAATTAACAGGAGTTTGCCCAGTAACTCATATGCAGTTAAGAAGTTAACTTCGTTCTGATGGTATGGTAAATGGTTTGGTGTTTGTAAGTTATAAGCAATGAACAGTTTTATCCAATTTAATATCAATATCGCATTTAGTGGGCTCCACTGGTAAGACATTGCTTCTGATAAGGCCTAAGAAAGTTAAGAATCTGTTTCTCAGGCCCTCTCGCATGGTACTTTTGGCTGCTGCATGCTCTCTTTTTATAGCCAATGCAAATTTAAAAAAATAAAAATTAAATGGTTTATGTCTAATGTTTTACCCAAGTTAATAAGATTCATAAATTTGTCCTTTGACTGTAACAGGGCTTTGCAATGCTTTTGCATTGCAAAGCCTTCTTGCTGTCAATGGATGAAATACACCACCACCCATGCTATTTTGTAGATTATGGGGCCTAAAACACAGAACAAACCAAGAATATGAACTTTTCATGGCAAAGAAATAATTACAAAACTAAAAAATAAAATAAAAAACTGCCCGCCTACATGTAATTTTACAACAAATGGCCTGAGAAACAGAAGATCTACTTTGTGGGGCCTAAGTTAATTGTCTGACAATTAAGGAGCCTCCCTGTGGGAACTACTGGAAGTAGAGCAATGCTTCTTTACATTCTGTTTTACTGGTAAAATGAAACCTTATAACCAAAAGGTGGAGGTCCTCTGAAGTGGGCAGTACAGGTTTAAATGATTGGCTAAACCTGAATTTATACTTTTAATGCAGTCATGATGTAGCCACAGATATTGAAGGCAACCTTGAACACCAATAAATAAATCCAAGAAGACAGCTGCTTGCTGTGTCTACAAGTATCTACTGGCCAAGTAAATCGGGGTGTGGACAGATATCCACACACTACATGACAAGAGTCTCGTATGGGAATGCCAGGTAGTGGACCAGTACTTGTTTACTGCGGTTAACAAGTTATGTTTTTTTGGTGAATTAGGACTGGGTAACTAACTCATTGGGATGGAATCCTCTGAAGTGGGTAGCATAGATATATAGATCATTGGGTAAACTTGACTTCATATTTGGGTTGTGGCCATGATATAGCCTCAGATGCAGAGAGACCTTAACCCTTTACCTAACGAACTGGCCACATCTGCACATGTAATTTATAAACCGGGGGCGCGGTGACGTTGCGGTAACCAGTTCTCGTCAAATCACTGAAGTTAAGCAACGTTGAGCCCGGTTAATCATTGGATGGGTGACCATCTGAGTGATCAATTCGGACTCCTGCATTGTGTCCTTGGGCAAGACACTTAACCCCGAGTGTCCACATGGGGGCATGATGACGCCACGTAGTAAGGCGTACTGCACATCGATGGTACGCATGTCTTCAATCAATGTAACCCTGCCTGTGCTGCAGTGCAGAGTTACGATGTTTGCGAGCTGACAGCTGCTCGTCGGTTCTCTCCGGGTACTCCGGCTTTCTCCACCTGTAAAACTGTCACGGTCATGATTAGCCATTGTGCATAAGAATATGACCTTAAACATCAATAAATAAATAAATATAAATAAATTTATAAACCGAGCAGTTGAAAAAAAAAAGTTTTCAAAACAATTTGAACAAAACCATATTTGGTGATCCCCCCCCCCCCCCCAACTTCCCAACCGCCTCATTAGAATGGGCTCATAGAGCTTCACAGTAGCCACACGACTAGAAAAATTCATCTGAACTTAACAAAAGAAATCGTTGGTGAAAAAATCAATTCACAGGGGAGGAATTAGATTAAATGTACCCAAATTAGACGTATGTGAACGGCAAGAGACATTCTGGCTCGGCCGGAGTATCTACCTGCAGCAAAAAGAAGTTAAACACCTCTAAATAAATAGATAGCCAGTCAATAATGTGAATCCCGTAGTTTTTACAAACATGTTCCATTGAGGGGTCATGATCTATGTTTAGAAGGCAAAAATTAGAAAAAATATAAAAAATTTTAATGGAGATTTTTGAAAATATCAACTATTGGGTATTGTCATTATTGTAGGTAAAAGGTTGACCTCCAAGTTTATTCATTCATTCACTTGAAAACTTATAAGGATTGTTCAGTATGCAATAGTAATGCGAACACCTTCCCCCACCCATTATGGAGATGGTGTGATCACCTTTTTATGGCATTTGGGTTTTATTTGGACTCTTTTTCATAAATATGGTTTAGGTGGTATTACTATTGTGAAATTAACACTTTATCTAATATGGCTAGCCAATGACATTTGCATAAAATTTTTGGAATCACTAAAAATGTCATTTTTCACCTCAAAAGCAAAGTTTTTGACTCCTCATTGGAATGATGGGGTCTTTCCAATCAGGGGGTCATAATCTGTGTGTTGGGGGCAAAAATTCATTAAAAAACTCAAATTTGAATGGCAATGTTTGTGAACAGCACTGGTCATTTTTGGCTGTTAAATTCCCTAAAGGATAAACTCATCCCAGAGCATTCATTCTGTCACAGAGAAACTCTTTGGTATTGTTCAGTGTATTAGTTTTTTGGGCATCTCCCATTTTTGATCTGATCTGTTCAGTATTTTGTGGAGCTTTGGTCTGTTCAAGCTCCCCTCAAGCAGGGTTACAGCCGTTGACGACATGTGCACCATCAATGTGCAGTACGCCTTAGTACATGGCGTCATCATGCCCCCATGTTGGCAACTGGGATAATGTGCCTTGCCCAAGGACACAATGCGAGTCGCCCCGGACGAGTATTGAACTCTGGACCTCTAGCATAGAAGTCCAACAGTCCACCACTGAGCCACCGTGCTCCTTCTTTGGTCTTCTCTATAATGGTCTGGTGTGATTGTCAATGGTGTGCAAGTAAGCAACTTTTCATGAAGTTAAAGGGTATCTTGTTTCAAGGTAACTGTGCAAGATCTCATACTGAAAGTAAATTAACAAATATTTGTTGGGCATTTTTATGTAATTTATTGGGAAGAATAAGTTGAATTATTTTGTAAAATGAGTTACGATTATTTTTATGTCTTTGGCTTGTGTTTTCTCTAACACTGTTGGCGTGGGGTCAACTGTTCAGGTCCTGTACTGAAACTGATGTTATATTTAGAATGAAATTGGTTAATAAAAAAAACATTGCACAGGAGTTGCATTTTTTTATTCTCATCACCAGCTCTTTTTCATTAAATCATGGCATGTCAAATATAATACAATCCTGCAGATTGTTGTATTCTAACCAAATTACCCCCATTGACAGCTTGAATAGATAAATGCAGTAACATGTCAAGAAAACATGCACAGGGAGGTATTCAAAATGTTATGGCATCTAATCTTACTGGTTTGATTGGGGGTTTCAGTGTGAGGAACAACACAGTAGTACAATCTTGGGTCACATTTTATTCACTGCATTGTATAATGATTTCATGTTTTAACTGGTAGAGTGCTAAATTATTTTTGGTCATCAAAATATTTTCATCAGTCCTGGCCTTGTTACAATTTATGGTTGAGTGCCTATTGGCACTCTCCCATAAATTGTAACAAGCAAAATCCATACAGACCAAATAGTTCAGACTGAAAGATAATATGAAGGACACTTACAGAGTATGAAGCCTCTGAGTTACAGTACCTGAAGTTTAGAGTAAACCCCAAGTATGAGCTTCCAGCACACAACCAGTTATGGAACCTTCTCAAATGTCTATTATTACTTGAGTGCATCAAGGTGCTATCCTTTTCATTGCCGATTGCAGCTTGAGGCACTCATGCAATAATACATTCACTACATTTTATAATGATTTCAAATTTTTAGAATGAGCCCTTTCTCAACTATTGTTTCAATTGAATTCAAATATATTATTGTTTCCCTTCAGGAATAGGATATTGTGTTGGTCTTGATCACCTGTTTTACCTTGGATAATAGTTTTCAGATTTCAATACATTTTGTGGTATGCTGTCTTATATACTATTAAAAAAAAGTAGGGGATATTTGAAAATATGTTTATATTTTCATCTAAAAGACAGTTGAGGCATTGCACTGTGACATCTGGTGAATGATTTCAGTGATAGTTCGGAGTCTGACAAGCACACATTCCACTCACTGAGCTGTAGAAGACATGGACGGTCATTCGGAGAATTTACCACATTCAGTCCAAGACCTCAATACCTTGTAAATCCTCCTCGGTTCGCGAGACAAGCGCAGATCCGACGTGGCATACTCCTCACCAAACACCCAATATCAGCTTGACTGATGTTATTCCATTCTTCCTGCATTATCGTAGGCGCCTGCCAAGCATATCCCAGACATGCTCAATAGGTGAAAGGTCTGGACTTAGTGCTGGCCAAGGCAATGTAGTGATGTTCTGCTCCTGGAGGAATTCTGTAGTGACACAGGCCCTGTGTGCTCTTGCATTGTCATCTTGGCAAATGGCACCACATGAGCTGCTGACATATTGTCACGGCTGTACTGCCCTGTGACACGCCCTTGGATGACATGTAATGCTGTTCCACTTGTCAAGGTTATGCCTCCCCACACCATAACCGATCCACCACCCAAACGATTGTGCTGCCTAATGGTTAGGTCATGGTATCGTTCGTTCCAGTGCTGCCACACTCTGTTTTGCCTGTCGTGGAAGTTGTGAGTGAACCTCGATTCATTGGAAAACATGACGTTGCTCCACCGGCGATTGTCCCATCGCTGTCGTGCTCCACACCAATACGCCTTGCTGTGATGTGACTTTCAGTCAAACGTGGAATTATTTGAGGTCGTCGAGCGTACAAATTCCAGCTGTGTAGGCAATTTCGGATAATCTGACCACTGACTTACATATCTGTCGCTCGGTGCAGCTGCTGTCCAATTTCTGAGGCACTTTGATGGTGGTTACATAATGCTGTGGTTCGGATGAAATGATCCTGGTTAGCAGTTGTCACCCTTGGACGACCTGACCGACATCTGTCATCAACATTGCCTGTCAGACGGTAGCATAACCACAACCTGCTGATCACCAATTGAGTAACGTCGAGAATTTTATCCACTGCAGTCTGTCTGTTGCCAGCTTTCAACATGCCAACAGCACGTAAACGTCTGTCATCTGTCAGTCTCCGCATACCGCAAAAGTTACGTTTCGACCAGAAACTATTGATGAACGAGTTTATACCAAGAAAAGAATGATGAGACCTCCGAAAAAGCCTGTCCAGTACAAATGAAAATTTCAAAACATACCCCCCAGACATTAACGCGGCGCTTATGCGAAAAACCAGTATGAAGTTTTCGTGGGCCAGTGACATTCTTGATCCACACTAAACTTGGTAACATATTAACAGTCCTGGTAATAATTCATCCTTGTTTCCTCGGCAAAAAAATTGCTGTTGAAAACTGGTGCTTCTACGGCAATTGCTGTGAAACATGTTCGCTAAACCTGTGTAAAAATCATCAGGGGGCAGGGCATGGTCTCAATTGCCATGTACATGTAGTATGTGGTGAAACGAAAACTTTCAAGTAACTTTAACATGTGAAAGTAGTTCGAGATACACCATGAACCATGTGAATGCTGAGCAAAAACCTTGGAAGTTAGCTGGCGACTTGCTCCATATGTATAGTATGAGTGAAAATAAGATGCAGCATAACCACAAACCAAGTATCTCACTGCTTCTATGTTCATAACACCAGAATCTGACATCAGTTTCTGGAAAGCTCTCTGTGAGCTTTACAGAAACTGATGTCAGATTCTGGTGTTATGATCATAGAAGCTGAACACGTAGTTTCTCGTGGTTATGTTACAACTTGTACTGTAAATTGTAAGATTAGCAATGCAGCATATTTCAACCCACATGGTTTGATTCCTTGTGTAACCTGAAAATTGTGCAATTTCTGCCACCACAAGGCTTTCTGAAGAAGCCATCCTCGGCAGTATTTTTGCTGTGGATATTTTTCATTTCCTCAGCATTTTCCTCGGCACTGCTGATTGCTGAGGGTGAATTACCAGGGCTGTATTAATGTGTCCAATCACGTGAATCCAATACCATTTTCCGAAAATATCAACATCAGTTTGGATATCCCCTACTATTGTAGCTCACCTGGCCTAAAAGGCCATGTGAGCTTTTGCTATCACTTGGCATCCGACATCCGTAAACATTTCGCATTTTCATCTTCTTCTCTGGAACCACTGAGCCGGTATTAACCAAACTTGGCAGGAATGGTCTATGAGAGGTCCTCTACAAACAATCATTTTTGTTCCCATCGGATGAAAAATATGGCCGCCAGAGGCATTCTTTGATTTTGGATGGTGGATTTTCAAAAATCTTCTCCTCTGCAACCACAAGGTTAAATGTTATGGAACTTCACATGATTGATGCATGGGACACCCCCTACCAACGATCCTCATTTAATGTAATTGCAGCTTGTAGTTACTATAGAAACCCTATGGGAAATCACATTTTCATCTTCTCAGGAACTACTGAGCCAAAGTTGGCAAGAATGGTCTGTGGGAGGTCCCCAACAAACAATCCTCTTTTTGTTCCTGTTGGCAAGTTGGAAAAGAAGCAGATTGTCATCTGCAAAATGAGGTTCCCAAAGGGTGAATTTAGTGACGCTACCCTGCACAGCCTGCCTGTTGGTTGGAAAACATGGCCGTCAGAGGCATTCTCTGATTCTGATTGGTCAGTTTTGAAAAAAATGTTTTCTGAAACTACAAGCTAGGCCAAATGTTTTGAAACTTCACATGATTGATGACTGGGACTGTGGCTTTTCTGGAATCGATACCATCGGAATGTGCTCGAGTGTAGTGTGATTTGCCGTGTGCTTCTTAGTGTTGGGAGGTTAACCGAGAATACAACTCAGTGTCGGTTATTAAAAAAACACCGACCGACGTGATCACATAAAACCGTCGTCCCAGTTACATTCGCGGTTAATTTATTTATGGCATGCGATGACACAATCTCGCGGCCTCGTGGTACGTTTTGGCATAAAAATGGCTGAAACAACCAAACAACCTAGCCCAGTGTGGCAGTACTTCTGAGAACAGGTAAGCAGGGCTTGCCTTGAGTTGGGGCCGATCGGCCCTGGCCCCGAGAGGCCCCTTCTCAGGGTTTTTTTTTCGGCCCCGACTTTTTTTTCTGTCTTGGCTCCCGAAATCTCAGTGTTGGTAGGTTTGGGCAACAAAATTTTGCAAGATTAATTTTTCCATTCACGTCTCATTCACGCAAGTGTGATTACAATAGAAGAAGCAGCAAATAACATATAAAATAATAATACAAACTGTTTTTGTCTGATTCGAATTAACATCCACCTAAATCCGCATGAAAACTGAGAAAATCCCAAGATTAAACAAAAAAAAAACAAACACATTTACGAGACTTCGAAAGCACGCTTGCCAACTAATGGGGGAATTCCCTTCAATCCCACAATACTATGCACGGGTACATCCGATCCTAACATCTGAATAAATGCAACACTAGACACAGAAACTGCCGTCAAAATAAATGTACGAAATAAAATAAAATGTGTACCTGTGTCTACGTGGAGAGGTGGGGCACATTCCATTTCTGAAATATCCAAAGCTGTGGGGAATTTTCATGGATTGAAATTATTTAAATGGTAAACTGAAATGTTTTTCAATTTTTTTCTTTGAGACAACCCTTGCATCGAAAATACACACCCCACATGACACAATATGTATGAAACGTCATAAAATTTTATCAACAAAAAATCCAAAATGTCTATGTACGAAATGTCCAGCACCCACATGATGGGTCCAAGTCGTTTCGTCCCCGGGATTTTTTTTTTCTAAGCAAAAGCAATCAAGTAAGGTCTCCATTGGAAAGAATGTAACAACATAAAATTACCCCAAAAGGCCCGACCTCAATATCTGGGGGACTTTTTTTCCGGCCCCCAGCAGGCCCGACCTCAACATCTGGGGGACTTTTTTTAGGCCCCGATCATTTTACTCAAGGCAAGCCCTGAGGTAAGTAAATAACATAATTCAACAAACTTCAGAAGCCAGTAATCCTACTCATTGTGTTTCATGCATTCCGTGGAGAATCATTTGATTGACGTACAAAGTGGTAATTGCATTTCATGTATTTTATCTACCATTTACTCCCAAAAACGCAATCACAGACAGAAATATTAATAGCGATAAAAATGCGGCGATAAAAGATCTTGTAAGGCTATTGCAATAGCGATAAATGTCACGTGACATCGCAAGCGAAGAATGCCCGTGTGCCTGATGGACTGTTTCAGTGGTACAGACAACGTCAAGTCATTTCCATCAAAAACTTGTAATGATGTAATGAACAATGCTTCAAATTTGCCTCAACAAACATTCCATGATGCAGGGAATTGCACCAATCCACCATGCAAAACACCAAAACAAACCAGAGGCTCAAGTGAGCCTAAAACGCTCACCTGGCTCAGGTTGTCAAAAGAGATGAGTGTATCTGGGAAGGGACTTTTGAGGTGGAGACCATGAAAAGTGGAGAAAACTAAAAGATTTGGGCTTGTATTTTTGATATTTATTTCAACAAGACTAGTAATGGGGATAACATACATGATCCATGGCACTGACGGCAAATTAGTGCTACAAACTGATAGATACCTCAGTAAATTATGTTTTTCAGAACAAATAACCGAAACCGGAGTCAACTCTTTTTGTAAAAAACCGAGTAGATACCGACACCGAGCAAAATTTTACTAACCTCCCAACACTAGTGCTTCTTATGAGACGATGTTGCTAGGTGCTATTGTACATCCATATCCGTATTCTCTCTGGTGTGACTGCATGTGTGTTTGTAGCTGTTCTGGAGTCGATGCTGTTGGAGCGGGCTCAAGTGCAGTGTGATTTTGCAGTGTGATTCTCAAGTGTGATTCTTATGAGCCAGTCTGGGCAGGATCAAGCCACAAGCAGCACTCAGGGCTGACATCTTTTCTGTGGGTGGTGTGGTGAACAGACTTGATGCTGCTTGACACCATTTTCCTATCTGCATTCACTCTGGTGTGACTGCATGTGTGTGTGTATAACTTTCTGGAGCTGTGTTGTCAGTATGTGCAAGTGTTGAGTAATTTTGCAATGTGATTCTTATGAGTTGGTCAGGCAGGGTCAAGTCACAAACAGCTAGGCTGGCATCTGTTCTGGGGTGGGGTTGGGACAGTAAACAGAGTTGCTTAGCTCACCTTGACAAAGTCAAGCTGAGCTTATCTAATCGCTCTCCGTCCGTCCACCGTCAGTCAACACTATGTTTTGGGCTTGTTCTCCAAAACCACTGGGCCAATTCAAGTGAAGGTTTGTGCGAGTGATGGTGCTGAGGGGGCATTGAGTTTTTGTACCACTCAACATGCCCAGCCCCATAGGGAGGGGGTGACAAAAATGCACCAACATTTTTTTAAAATCTTCTCATGAACCAGTGAGTACAGTGACTTGATATTTGGTATGGAGCTTCCTTTTGAGGTGTAGATTCAAGTTTGTTCAAACGAATTTCGTAAAGCAATATTTGCCTTTGTAATGGGAGGTGCAAGATTTCTATTTTCTGAACCGATGGTCCGATTTGAACCAAATTTGGTTTGTGATATTAACGGGTCATAAATATTTGAATCAAGCCCAAAAATTTTTAGCTTAACTTGACATAGTCAAGATAAGCTATTGCCATCACGCGTGCGGAAGTCTGTTAGTCTGTAAGTCTGTGAGTCTGTGACGTCTGTTCACATTTTCCTTTAGCACGGGCTACACCCCGCAGTTCTTGTCTGATCGTCACGAAATTTCATATGCAGGTTTGGGGTCATGTCTAGATGAGAACGTCCCCTTTTGGTCGCGATCGGGCAACCGGTATGGCTGCCCGAGCCCAAAACCCGAAAACCATTAGCACAGTCTACAGGTCGTATTTATGAAGGAATTTCATTGTAACTTGGTAGGATGCCTCTGTATAGTGCCTAGATGAGAACATCCCCTTTTGGGCATGATCTATCAACCGTGATGGCTGCCCAAGCCCGAAACCCAAAAACTTTTAGCACAGTCTGCAGGTCATGTTTAATGTGGAGGGATTTCATTGTAACTTGGTAGGATGACTCCTTATGATGTCTAGATGCGAATTTCCCCATTTGGGCATGATCTGCCAACCGTGATGACTGCCCGAGCCCAAAACCCGAAAACCTTTAGCACAGTCTACAGGTCATATTTATTGAGGAATTTCATTGTAACTTGGTGGGTTGACTTCATACAATGTCTAGATGAGAAAGTCCCCCTTTGGACATGATTGGGCAACTGTGATGGCTACAGGAGCCCAAAGCCCGAAAACCTTTAGCACAGTCTGGAGGTCATATTTATGATACAATTTCATTGTAACTTGGCAGGATGACTCCAAATAATGTCTAGATGAGAACGTCCCATTTTGATCGCGATCATGCAGCCTTGATGGGTGCCCGAGCCCAAAAACCTTTAGCATAGGCAAAAGGTCATATTTATGGAAGGATTTCATTGTAACCTGTTAGGTTGACTCCATATAATGCCTAGATGATGACATCCCCTTTCGGTCGTGATTGGTCATTTGTGATGGCTACAAGTGCCCGAAGCCCGAAAACCTTGAGCACAGTCTACAGGTCATATTTATGAAGGGATTTCATTGTAACTTCTTAGGATCACTCCAGATGATGCTCAGATGAGATTGTACCCTATGGTTGCGATCATTCACCCATGATGGCTGCCCAAGCCTAAAGCCCGAAAACCTTTAGCACATTCTACAGGTCATATTTATGAAGGGATTTCATTGTAACTTGGTAGGTTAACTTCATATAATGTCTAGATGAGAACGTGCGATCATTCACCCATGATGGCTGCCCGAAGCCCGAAAACCTTTAGCACAGTCTACAGGTCATATTTATGAAGGGATTTCATTGTAACTTGGTAGGTTAACTTCATATAATGTCTAGATGAGAACGTCCCCTTTTGGACATGATTGGGCAACTGTGACGGCTAAAGGTGCCCGAAGTCCGAAAACCTTTAGCACAGTCTACAGGTCATATTTATGAGGGGATTTCATTGTAACTTGGTAGGATGACTCCAAATAATGTCTAGATGAGGACGTCCCCTTTTGATCGCGATCATTCAGCCTTGATGGGTGCCCGAGCCCAAAAACCTTTAGCATAGGTAAAAGGTCATAATTATGGAAGGATTTCATTGTAACCTATTAGGTTGACTCCATATAATGCATAGATGATGACATCCCCTTTTGGTCGTAATTGGTCAGCTGTGTTGGCTACAAGTGCCCGAAGCCCAAAAACCTTGAGCACAGTCTACAGGTCATATTTATGAAGGGATTTCATTGTAACTTCATAGGATCATTCCAGATGATGCCCAGATGAGATTGTCCCCTTTGGTTGCGATTATTCAACCATGATGACTGCCCGAGCCCGAAGCCCGAAAACCTTAAGCACAGTCTACAAGTCATATTTGTGAAGGGATTTCATTGTAACTTGGTAGGTTGACTTCATATAATGTCTAGATGAGAACGTCCCCTTTTGGACATGTTTGGGCAACTTTGACGGCTAAAGGTGCCCGAAGCCCGAAAACCTTTAGCACTGTCTACAGGTCATATTTATGAAGGGATTTCATTGTAACTTGGTAGGTTGACTCCAAATAATGTCAAGATGAGAACATCCCATTTTGGCCATGATCATTCAGTCTTGATGGGTGCCCGAGCCCAAAAACCTTTAGCATAGGCAAAAGGTTATATTTATAGAAGGATTTCATTGTAACATTGTTAGGTTGACTCCATATAATGCCTAGATGATGACATCCCCTTCTGGTCGTGATTGGTCAACTGTGATGGCTACAGGTGCCCGAAGCCAGAAAACCTTGAACACGGTCTACAGGTCATATTTATGAAGGGATTTCATTGTAACTTCGCAGGATCACTCCAGATGATGCCCAGATGAGATTGTCCCCTTTGGTTGCGATCATTCAACCATGATGGCTGCCCGAGCCCGAAGTCCGAAAACCTTTAGCACAGTCTAAGGTCATATTTATGAAGGGATTTCATTGTAACTTGGTAGGTTGACTTCATAAAATGTCTAGATGAGAACGTCCCCTTTTGGACACGAGTGGGCAAACTGTGACGGCTTCAGGGGCCCAAAGCCCCAAAACCTTTAGAACAGTCTACAGGTCATAATTATGAAGGGATTTTATTGTAGCTTAGTAGGATGACTCCAAATAGTGTCCAGATGAGAACGTCCCCTTTTGGTCACGATCATTCAGCCTTGATGGCTGCCCGAGCCCAAAAAACCTTTAGCATGTCTGTAGGTCGTATTTATGGAAGGATTTCATTGTAACTTGTTAGGTTGACTCCATATAATGCCTAGAAGATGACATCACCTTTTGGTCGTGGTTGGTCAACTGTGATGTCTACAGGTGCCTGAAGCCCGAAAACATTTAGCACAGTCTACAGATCGTATTTATGGAGGGATTTCATTGTAACTTGGTAGGTTGACTTCATATAATGTGTAGATGAGAATGTCCCCTTTGGACGCAATTGGGAAACTGACGGCTACAGGGGCCCGAAGCCCGAAAACCTTTAGCACAGTCTACAGGCCATATTTATGAAGGGATTTTAATGTAACTTGATAGGATGACTCATTTTGGAATAATTTCATTGTAATTTGGTAACTTTTTTTGATATATGTTAACTGTGAGGGCCACATATATTAACTGTGAGGTCATATTAACCCACCCCTCAGATCTTTAGTACAGTGTACACCTCATATTATTTTTATCATAAACATAGCATACAGGGAACAGAAATGAACATATTCCCAATTATCACAATTCTTGTCTTATTTCATAATCCTTTCATAAACATTGAACATTATCCTTTTCATCAAACACAACACACAAGTTAAGCTACAGTGTCATTGACACTTTCATTCTGTTTCCCTGTGGGAATCTCAGGAGCTAAAAATAGAAATATTTTCAAATGCCAATATTTCCCAAACTCCACGGAACAGAGAACTGTTATTTGGTATGAAGTATCGGTAGGATGCCCAGAACTAAAGGCTAAAAAAATGGCTATCTGTTGTTTCAGGGTGTTCTGTAGGTGGGAGGGGGGAAGGGGGGGGGGGGGGTTCATAAAAAAAATGCTGAGTCAGCATATTTGCAATTATTTGTAAAAAAAAAAAAAATTTCTCCAGGACCTATAATCAGAATCTTTTGTTATTTTGTATGCAGCATCCTTACGGGAGTCAGATATAAGTTTATAAAAATGAAGCCCCTTGCTTCATATTTGGGATCTATACAGGAGCCCAAATTTTTAACTTAGGGCAGTATGGGGAATAATCTTTAAAAATCTTCTTATTCAGACCCACCAGTCAGAATGCTTTCATATTTGGTATATAACATCACTGGGGAGGTCAGATTTAAGTTTGTTCAAATCGGGTTCCCGGATTGATATTTGGTCTCCTCATGGCAGCCCAAATTTTTATTTAGTGCAATACAAGGAAATTTCTTTAAAAATATTTTTCTTCGGATTCACAGGTCAGAATCCTGTCATATTTGGTATACAACATCTCTATGGGGGTTGAGATTCCATTTTGTTCAATTCAAGTGCCTGGTTTAATATTTGGGCACAAATTTTAACTTAGTGCAATATGAGGAAATTTCTTTAAACATCTTCTTCAGATCCACCAGTCAGAATCCTTTCATATTTGGTATACAACATCTCTAGGGGGATCAAATTCAAGTTTGTTCTAATCGGGGCCCCTGGGCTTATATTTGGGCTCCCTATGGTAGCCCAAATTTAAACTTAGTGCAATATGAGGAAATTTCTTTAAAATTCTTCTCCAGATCCACCAATCTGAATGGTTTCATATTTGGTAGACAACATCTCCAGTGGGATCAGATTCAGGTCTGTTCAAATCGAGAGCCCGAATGTCAACTTGATGCAATATGAGGGAAGTTCTTGACAAATCATCTTCAGATTCACCAGTCAGAATCCTTTCATATTTGGTATACAATATCTCTAGGGGGATCAGATTCAAGTTTCTTCAACTTGAGTGCGTGTGTTGAGATTTGGGCTCCCCATGGGAGCCCAAATTTTAACTTAGTGCAATCCTGGGGATAATCTTTAAAATTCTTCTTCAGATCCACCAGTCAGAATGCTTTCATATTTGGTATACAACATCTCTAGGGTGGCAGATTCAAGATTGTTCAAATTGGGTCCCTGGGATCATATTTGGGCTCCCAATGGTAGCCAAAATTTTAACTTTAGTGCAATATAAGGAAATTTCTTTAAAAATCATCTTCTTCAGATCCACCAGTCAGAATCCTTTCATATTTGATATACAACATCTCTAGTTCACTACTCACAACTCTTAGTCCTATTTTAACAAAACTGACATGCAGCATAAGTTGGGAAGAGGTATTTGATTTATATTAAAAACATTAACCCTAGCTATTGTGTGACTCAATGATTGCTAAAAATAGAAACATAATTGCAGGTTAATTTTATAAGGAGCCATGTAGCTGAAGAATTAGAAACTTTTTATTAAATACCCTCTAGAGGTGTGTAACTAAGATTAATCCACATAGGTTGTATATCAAGGGGCTCCTTAGGGAAGCTCCACTTTTTACATTATGATTAACCGAAGAAAAGGCATGATGCTTGGACTATTTTAGTCACAACTGAGGAGCTCAAGGATCGACAATGGATCCTATGGAGATTGATTGCTTAATGTAGATTCATTTGTAGCCTCGGTTTGTCAGGTTCTGTTCAAGGTGAGCACTTTAGGCCTGGTGTTTATAAGGGTTTAATGGCACTTTGGACAGCCAGGATCACCTCATGTTGGAGAGTTTTATTGGTGGAGGAAACTTATACTTATGCAATTGCTTATCAAGGGCATGAGAGGATTTGCTTCATGATGCAATGCTTTTGTTTTTATTGCCAGAATTGCAATTCACTTTGAAGGGTTCCACTGTACTTTAATGATAGCTCTGGTTCTTTAACAGTTTCAGAGGTTTTTGTTGCTGGTTGGTGTTGTTTAGAGGATGGAAGATTGACTTATTTGTTTAACCCTTTACCTAACATTGTTTTTTAAAATAAATGAAATTTCACATTTTTCGAAAAAACAAATTTCACAATTTTTCAATAAAACCATACAAATATGGATCTCAATTGTATGGTTTTATTGAGAAATATGCGAGATATTTTAAGCTGTGGTAGATTTATTCTTGCTAATTTTCTGGTCATTTTTGGCCGCTATGTTTGTAAAGGGTTAAGATCAAACATATGTATTTCCACACTGCTACACATGCAGTTAAATGTGCTTGTTTGTTAATTTGGGTTTAACGATTCTTCAGAAACCAGGGTCGTATCATGTCAGATATTTTTGTTGGTGGAGGAAACTGTAATACCTGGAAAAACCGACCAAGCAGCATGCAGTGAGCAACTGTCAGACTCTCCAACTTGCTAATCTACCAAGAGCAGCAGGCCTTTAAATTCATGTATTTTGGGCACACCCTGTTGCCCTAATTTGGGCACATTAAATCCAGAAATAACAGCCTTATCCTGTTATGTTTTATTACTATGCCCTTCTTTGTGTTTCTATTGTCATAATATGATGGAAGTTATTCTCAAATGCAAAAGAGGCACAGAGAATTTATATATCTTTCTTTATATCTTCACACCTTCTTTAATTTGGGCACACCTGTAAACGCTGTGAATTTGGGGTAATCTAAAGATCTGACAAGCAGAGTTAGCAGCGATTGAAGGCAAGTGCACCGTCAGCGTGCAGTACACCCAAGTACACAGCACTACCTCCATATGACAATCAGGATTAAGAGTCTTGCTTAACTAATAGAGTGCTAAATTATTTTTGGTCATCAAAATTTGTTGGCATATCTTTGTCTTGTTGAAATTTATTGGAGAGTGCCTATAGGCACTCTCCCATAAATTATAACAAGGCGAATCCTTAAAGACTAACTAATTTCACTTCAAGGATAATTTGAAGAACATCTACTGAAGATGAAGTCTTTAAGATGGGTTACCTGCACTGAAGATTAAAGCCCAAATATGGGCTTCCAGCACTCTACCAGTTAAGGACACGGCACATATGGTATGGGTTAGGATGAAGCTGTTGAACTTATGGTTTAAAATCCAATGCTCAAACCAATGGTCCACACTGCACCACATGCAGTTAAATATTAACCATTTTTCTAACATTGACTTGCAGTCAACACTTTTAATATTTTTTATCAGTTAAATTATTTTCTTTTTTTGTGCAAAATATCCTAGTAACTTACCCCACATCAAGCCTACATGTAATTTACTTTGGGGTGCCTGTCAGTGCAACAGTATGGAATACCATCACTAAGAGAAACCTGTGTATATTTTTTTTCTACAGAGCAGTCTTTGCTCATGGTAACAGATGTATGTTACTTGTACATAAACCACTTGTTAATAGCATATGCAGATCTGATCAAAATCTGGTCTTATCAGCTTGTATTGGAACGCTCTCTATGAGAGAGCTTTCCAATAAATGTTAAGTCAAGAATTTGATGAAGCCTACAAAAATTATTTGAACTTAAAAATCCAGTTTCAAGAAATTCTATTGATCATCATGACAGGAACAAGTGTATTGAGGCCCACCAAACATGCAAATTGTACGTGTCATTGACCATGAGAAGCCAGTTATTTGTAGGCTTGCCCTGCATACATTGTAATGAGTCCACAACCTCAAAACCAAATATGTAGCAATAAGCTTTGGTTTGAAAGCAAAAATTCAAAAAGTACCAAAATTTGAAAGGTGATTTTTTGTATAAAACAAATGCTAGATTTTTCCCAGATTCTTAAGGAAGGGTTAAACAGACCGCAGCATATGTTGGCAATTAAAATCTAAACTCGTGAAGAAATCACACTGCATTGTCTGAAATTCTGGATAATTCCTTGTATAATGTTTCTATTTTGATTCAGTCAAATCTAATAATTTTGTCCTTTTTACGCAGCTGAAACACTGGATGATATGGGGGAAAAATCAATACTTTGTGTCTCTGGAGGAAAAAAATGTGTCTGGAATTTTTTTTAATTTGAAGACAAGATTTTTTTTCCCCTGATGCACGACTATGCATCTGCAAATGTGGTAAACATTTCACCCTTTATTCAACACCCTGATGACTGTCCCAACATTCATTGGAACATGCTTCATAAAGGTCATTCCATTAAGAGTCTGTTGTCACGGTTTGAAAAAGTAAATGAAAAAAAAAAATTGAACATTTTTTGAATATCAAGGCAGGCTTCCGTTTTGACATTGTATTCAGCCCCATGTTTACATTTATGGTGCATTTTTGCCCTGTGAATTTTGACCAACTTCGTGCAAGAATGTCGCCAGACCTCAAACAAACCACAAATGAAACGATGACAATGTGAAAACTGTGCAGGAGATGCAATTTTTCTCCTTTATGTTTCTGCAACAAATGTCTTACTCACTGGGGCTTCCTGGTAAATAACTGGGTTTTCAAAATAACAAAAAGCTGCATTAGTGAAGTGAATCTTAACTGTCAGAGTAGCAAAGGGAGGGAGTTGGCAATTTTGCCTGTCGCTGGCTGCATTGCTAGGTCATGTAGTCATGTATGATTTTCCACACAAATCAACCCAGATGAACGGCAAGTGATCAGTCAACAACACTGAGGTGTCCAGGTACTCTGGCTTCATCCACTCATAAAACTGTCTGACACAAGGTGACCTTGGCTGTCGAAAGTCGCATTAAACCCCAACAAATAAATTAGTGATTTTAGTAGAAATAAGATTATCTTCGTCACTTGAGTGCAACAAGGTGCCAACTGCAAGCATTGGAGATGGCACCTTGTTGCACTTAAGAGACGATTTGAAAAAATGAAAATTATCCCTGTGTGGGCCCCATGAATCGAAACACAGGGCTTTTTTAAAGCCTGGTGCTTCATACA
Organism: Pictodentalium vernedei; assembly: GCA_031216915.1. Lineage (NCBI taxonomy): Eukaryota > Metazoa > Mollusca > Scaphopoda > Dentaliida > Dentaliidae > Pictodentalium > Pictodentalium vernedei. The sequence goes on along the minus strand of CM062291.1, from coordinate 267,081,458 downwards.
AAAAGAAATGCCTGCAATGTTTGTGTGTAGTAGTGTGTGGGAGTATCTGATCATTATCAAGTGTTAATGACTCCCTGATAAGGACAATGTACCAATCATCATATATGGAGGATATGGAATGAGTGTTTTTCTCATATAATATTTATGAAACAAGTCTAAGAATTTTCCCGTTTTGTCGAGCCCAAACGGAAAATTCGGACGAGTTTCATAATATTATATGAGAAAAACACTCATTTCATATTATATTTATCATATGACACACACAGGCACAAATTAGCCACTTAGTATGACTTTTTAACCCATCACCTAACTTGAGTGCAGATGGCACTTGGAAAAAACATCCTCGTATAACTAAAAAAATTTCATTTTTTGCTTCCAAAACATAGGTTATGACCCCTCATTGGAACGAGCTCGTCAAGCTCGTTCCAATGAGGGGTCATAAGCTATGTTTTGGAAGCAAAAAGTGAAAATATACAAAAAAATGAATGGCGTTTTTCTTGTAGGTAAAAGATTAATATAATATAACCCACCCTAAATAGGACAGATAACGTAAATTCTCCCTACTGAAATTATGCAAATGTGTCCCAGTTGTATTTTGTTTAGCCAATCAAATTGTCCAGTTTTGAAATTGACCAATGAAAGCTCCCAACTCTAATTATGCAAATTATGAAAATGAGGCCCAGTTGTATTTTGTTCAGCCAATCAAATTGTCTAGTTTTGAAATTGACCAATGAAATTGACGGAAGGCTTTATTTATCACTGATTAATATGAAAACAAAATATCAAATGTTTTAAAGTGAACAAAACGGACAAGTCAAATGATAAAATAATTTATCTACAGTTTTCATTGACAAGATGTTTATCTTGGGGAACAACTGTCTACATTTTTTTTTTTTTGTACATTCACCTCAGTAGAAAATTTTGAAAAGAGCTGTCACACACTTCAAACTTATTTTTTCGAACAAATATTTAGCTCACCTAAGCATTACTAATCGATTTCCATCTGCCATTCGGTGTGAACTTCACATATTCAACTGGATGGAATTCGACCAAATTTGATATGCATGTTCCTAATATATCAATTCAAGTTTGTTCGAATAAAGTTTCCATGCTCACAGAGGGCACCACAAGGGTCATAACTGTCAGCATCCACAAATTTTTATCACAAAATTGAAAAAATCTTCTCTAGAACTGCAAAACAGAATCTTGTGATATTTGATGTACAATGTCCTTGGAGAAATGAGATTCAAGATCCTATTGACATTTTAACTCAGAGCAATCTAAGAGAAATCTTTCAAAAGTCTTCAGATCTACTAGAGCTGTGCGGTAATGGAATTTTGCCTTGGTTTCGGTTCGGTTCGGTTTTTACAAAATTAGTTGAGTATTTGTTTCAGTTTCAGTTTTTTGGGGGCATATTGATTTAAAGGCCGAAAATGAACAAATATAAGGGGTTCTGACCAGTGAATAAGCCACAGGTGTGCGTAAAGTAAAGGAGTGGTAAAGGTATAGGTGTTGGATTGATATTTTCGGGACCTTGAACCTGAACACAGTATCAGAATTCAGACGCAAACTTGAGTTGACGCGAGGTTAGGTGAGCTTTTCCGACTCGGTGGTCAGTGATGGTACCAGTAAGAAATTTTTTGCAAAAAAAAAGAAAAACCCAAAGAATAATACATACTGGGGAGTATATTGGAAGAATTGTTCCTCAATAAGACATATTTTGATATGCTTTCATTTCATAAACAGAATGTTTCCAAAAAAGGGAGGATAAAGACCAGAAGGCAAACTTGATATCAGCTGTTCAAAATATCTGCTGCACATCAAGGGAGAGTACTCAAAACACAAGTGGGGGAAATGACGTGACAGTGACACACTGCAAATAAAAACAAGACTCTTTACAAAGCTGTTGAACTCAATTTAATATAAATAGCCTATCGATTTTAACTGGGGCTGTGCACGATATCGTCTCAAGCTCTGTTCACATGTTGGAGCTGATAAATATTTATCGCCTGCTGTCGACTGTGGTATTTTGTGTGAGGCAGGCAAGTTGGGTCCGTGGGAATCACTTGCCTCAAAATGACCAGCCTGTACCCCAATCAGAAATTCTCCGCTGTGTTGAACAATGTTGACGCAATGGAAATAGTTTATAAAAAGGTTCAAAAGTCTTCAGAAAGTTAGAACAAAAAAAAAACCCCGTCCACATACCGAATGTCGATACTTTGAGGAAAAGTTGTTCGGTTATTTAAAAAAAACTAAACCGACCGAATTTCGGTTAACCACACAGCACTAAGATCTACCCATTACAATCTTTTGATATTTGGTATATAACATTCTTAGGGGGCAGATTCAGGTTTGTTCAAATCAAGTCCTTGGGTACATATTTGTACATATTTGTGGGATCCTGAATTTTATTAACTTTTTAAGCAACATAAGGAATATTCTTCAAAGATGTCTTATCCACCAAACATATTCTTTTGATGTTTCAAGTATACAGCACTCAGGAGAGCTTCCCAAGAAATAATGTCAACACCAGGAATTATTAACAGAAGAAGCGAGATGAAAATACATTTGACAGGTGGGTTTATAAAGGGGCCCTTCCTTGTCCCCAACCTGCTTTCGGTCTAGTGAGGATAGATGTCTTCCACAAGGTGGACAACCAGGTCAGCCATGAATTTCAAATTGGCTTGTTACTAACTTTCTTCTGGGTTAGTAAGGGTGGATAGAGATGTTTTGCTGAAAGGTCCTGGTATACTGGTATACTAAATTTTCTAGTGTTTAATATATATCAACACACTATCTGCAGGTTTGTCCACATTCATTGCCATCGTACTGTAAGGTTCCTAAAGAAGAGCTCTGTCAAACAAGATTGAATCAGTTAAATTCTCAGTTGCATCATGCTGCTTGAAACTTTGGTATTTGGTAAAGACATGTGAACAACTTTTGACAATCAAAAATAATTTACCACTACCGGTTAATGCAACTGCATCATGAATATGGAGCGTTGTGGCTTTGTGGTTATGGCATTGGACTTCAAACGGAGAGGTCCATGTTTCTATCCCCACCAGGGGTAACTGCATTGTGTACCTGGGCAAGACACTTAATCCCAATTGTTGGGACGTGGTTTCACTGTGTACTAAGGCATACATCATGTCGATGGTGCACTTGTCTTCAACCAAAGCTAACCCTTCTTGTGTCGAGTTAGTATGTTGGAGAGTCTGACAGTTGCTCGCTGCTGCCGATTCCCTCTGGGCACTCAGGCTTCTTCCACCATAAAACTGTCTGGTCTGACACAAGGTGACCCTGGCTGTTGAAAGTGTTATTAAACCCCAATTAAAAAAAATCTTGAATATAATTTTTGCATTGCCTGAAATCTTTACAATATATTTTGGGGGACTTGGTTGTCTGACTGTTGCCCATCCTATGGCGTTTGCCTGTTCTTAAGGAAGCAAAATAACCTGCACTTTAATACTTGTGCCTTGATTAGAAAGGCTAATGGGTCATTAACAGCTTCCTCTTGTGCTGAAAGTAGAACTTGAAATTAATATTCTATATATATCTAAATCAGCCTAATATGCTTACCAGTGTGGTTTGCCTGGCACTCTTGTGTATTAAATATCAGAATTATCAATGTTTTGAGAATATGGCCCCAGCTGTGTGCAGTATGCATCAACTGTTAAAATCATAAAGTATTAAGAGATAGGGAATACATACAGACAGTACAGTTTTCTGATGATTACTGCCAGTTCTGTGGTCTAATTTGCCTGTAGAAAAAATAATGAGTTTGGCAATTGACCGCATTATGCATGTGTATGCTTTGGCTACTGTTACAGTCAAGAATATTTGTTAGTTAGGGGAGAAAATAGACATGTGGGTCTTCTTTAGTCAATAAAATTATAGACATTTTCAAATTCTCAAAAAGTTTTTTCTTTCTTAATTGGCCATCCCTGAGGTGATTGTAGTTAACTCTATCAGAGCCAAGGCTGACGTGATGGGCCCAGAATATTTAAGATTATTGCAAAAGTTTATATCGTTTGTCTGTGTGTGTCCTTGTGTGTGTGTGTGGGGGGGGGGGGGGGGGGGGGGGGGGGGGGACTCATATTTGTGAACCTGCACCCTGTCAATTCGTTGAATGACTGAAATTTGATGGGGGGGGGGGGGGGCGGGGTGGAATCACAATATTTTTCTGCTTTTCATGTCAATTGCAATGCATGCCCTGTATACTGGTTGAAGGCTAAAATATCCACAAAGTGAAGAAATAAACTAATAGCACAATGAACAAAGAAATATCAGCATGAGTACATGAACCAATTTTAAGGATTTCAAGCATGAAAGTATATGAGGTTGAATGACATTTTTCAATTCTATTCTATGGAAAAAAATTCTGTTTGGATTTTAACCCTTAAGGGCATGAACAAGTGTCCTCAATTCCCAACAGCCCACAGCTTTTATTTGTCAGAGGTCTAGCAGTGATTTCTAGTTACATCTTGGCTCTGTAACTAGAAACCCCTGCCAAGATAATTTGGCTCTTGTCAGCTGAACCTCCTCTTGATGGTGTGTTAAGGCATCTGTTCTGCGGTTGCAAAAGTCAGAAATAGTCCGTTAAGGTCTGCTTAACTGGTGAAATAGGACTTTTGTAACTAATGCCTGGAGTGGAAGGTCTCTAAAATGGGCATCATTGCTATAAACGATTGGCTAAACTAGACATCATACTTGTGTTGCAGTGATATAGTAGCCTCAGATGTGAAAAATAAACGGAAACATTATAAAAGATGAAATATGGAATCATCTCCAAGCCATATGTATTGAAGTGTTAAGTCAATCTTATGCTGTGATGCAACTCGTTGGCTCTAAGAAGGTTTTCCAAAAATTTGATACTTCAGAGATATTCCTCTCCAAAAGCAAAATAGAGAAAGAAGCTTAGAATAGCCTTATGGCATTAATCCTTAGATTACATGTTAGTCCTATTAAAAGTTTGTGGCTGGTGATCTGCATCACCATCCAAATTTTATTTGTTACAAACCATGAAAAATACTTGATTTTCAACCCCCATCCCCCCCCCCACCCCCCCCACCCCCCTTAAAAAGTGCTTACATTCAGTTTACCTACAATCTCTGACATTTCAGGTTAACCTTCCCCACATATTACCTTTGATATTCCAAAATTGATTAGCATCTATTTGATCTCTATATTGTCCTTTGAGTTCTACAAGGCACCATTTGCAATACTTAGCATTGTTGTACTCAAGCGATGATATATATCTAGCGAGTTGAGATTCTAAAAAATCAAATCCTTGAGCAGAAATTCTTTGTTTTCATGATTTTGTAAGTTCATATGAAAATTATAATAGTCTTGTAAAATAATGGCCATAGTCCTTGAAAAGTGCTTGAAGCCTTAACCCTTTACCTAACATGAAAAGCAGACGACACTTGCAAAAAAAAATTCTTGAATAACTAATTTTTAGCTCAACTTTGACGTAAATCAAATTTGAGCTTATGCCATGGCCAGTCGTCCGTCGTCCATCTGACTGTCTGTCCGTCAACAATTCAATACGGCTCGGGTTAGAGGCCGTATTTATGAACCGATCTTTACGAAACTTCTTGGGTACCTTTGTTATCATCATGGGGCGGAGAACGAGTGTTTTGGGGTCCGGTCCGAAATTCAAGATGCCCGCTGGCAGCCATTTTGTTCAAAATTAGAAGCAATCAGATTTTTCCACAGAACTTCCATATGAAAGCTCTGATTTGAATAATTTTTTGTATGAATGTTTAGTACCATGGGATACATCTTGTGCGTAAATTATGCAAATTAGACTAACTTTGATTTATTTAGTGTTACTTTCAGCACTGTAAGTGCAAATGCCAATACGGCTCGGGCTAGAGTCCGTATTTATGAACCGATCTTTACGAAACTTCTTGGGTACTTTTGTTATCACCGTGGGACGAGAATGATTGTTTTTGGGTCCGGTCTGAAATTCAAGATGGCCACTGGCAGCCATTTTGTACAAAATTAGGTGCAATCAGATTTTTGCGCAGAACTTTCAAATGAAAGCGGTGATTTAAATAATTTTTTGTGTGAATGTTTAGTACCATGGGATACATCACATATAATACAGGTTTGTTTTCTCGTGTATAAATTATGCCAGTTAGACTAACTTTGATCTATTTAGTGTTACTTTCAGCACTGTAACTGCATATGCCAATACAGCTCGGGCTAGAGACCGTATTTACGAACCGATCTTTACAAAAACTTCATGGGTACCTTTGTTATCACCGTGGGACGAGAACGAGTGGTTTTGGGTGCGGTCCAAAATTCAAGATGGCCACCAGCCGCCATTTGATACTTTAGTTAGTGCAATCAGTTTTTATGCCCCCCCCCCCAAAGTTTGGGGGGGGGGGGGGGGTATATAGGAATCACCCTGTCCATCCATCCGTCCGTCTGTTCATCCTTATAAGCGCAACTCCTAAACCGTTTCAAGAATTTTCATGAAACTTTACACAATGGAAAAACTTCATATGAAGATGTGCATGAAGCAATATAATTCCGTTCTGACATTTCCAAGGGGAGATAATCTGACTTATACATTTCAATTGCTACATCATATGGTTGTGTCCTCGTAAGTGCAACAACTGAGGTGCGGGGGGGTATCACTTTGTGAGCTTGCTTACAGTACCTCTAGTTTGTACAGAAATTCTGTATGAAAGTTTTGATTTGAATAAATTTTTGTATGAATGTTTAGTAACATGGAATACATCATATATAATACGGGTTTTTTTCTCGAGCAGATTTTATGCAAATTAGATGAACTTTGATTTATTCAGTGCTACCTATACACAGTAAGTGCACGTGTCAATACGGCTCAGGCTAGAGGCTGTATTTATGAACTGATCTTCACAAAACTTCTTGGGTATCTTACTTATCACCTTGGATCGAGAACGAGTGTTTCTGGGTGTGGTCCAAAATTCAAGATGACTGCCAGTGGCCATTTTGTACCGAAATTAGGTCCAATCAGTTTTTTGTACACAACTTCTATACGGCTCAGGCTATAGGCAGTATTTATGAACCGATCTTCATGAAACTTCTTGGGGTACCTTTGTTATCACCTTGTGACAGGAACAAGTGTTTTTTTGGGTGCCTTTGTTATCACTGTGCTATGAGAACAAATATTTTTGGGTTCAGTCAGACCCACTCGGGGACTCAAAAAGGGAAATAATTAAAATCTTTTCCAAAAACACTGGACAAAATAATGTTTCTTGAATTCAGCATCCCTAGGATGTGTATATTCAAACGTGTTGAAGCCAAGTTTCTGTGTTAATATTTGTTATTGTTTGGGGAGGGTAAACATTATTAGCACAACCCGATGTTCTATTTACAATGAGAAAAATAAAGCTTCCTCACCCGTGGAAACCCTATGAGCTAAAGATAAAAAATTCAAATACCTATATTTTAAGAAGGACTGAACAAATATTTATTAATTAGTATGAATCAACCTTAGAAGGGTTTGAATCGAAGGGGCCAAAACAAGTGCTAACATTTGGCTTAATTATGGTGCGCCACACAAGGATTCCCATTGTAACATTAACCCCATTGGATTTCTTTTCTAGTTTAGCATCTAACTGTCACGCCACCTTTACAATACTTTACCTATACATTTGTTACATGCTACGGTCAGCATTTATGTACAGACAGTTATATTACTTTACATGTACCTTTGTTATCAGGTCATTACCTAGATGTGTGTCATTGCTGTGTCACATAGTATACATGTACATGTCTTAAACAAGTTGGTTGAGCTACAGTGTCATTGACTCCATGTTCTAAGGGCAGATCATGACGAGTCGAATCGGATACATATTTTGTACACACATAATGGTAATAATCATTTTATTTTACAATATATTAGGGATAAGTAAAGAATGTAGACGAATATATAACAAACTATTTATTCATACGGATGAACAAAAAGAAAAAAATGGAACTCATGCAAAAGGAACGTGCTTGTATCCAATCCCCTGATACAAACAGATACATGACAGGGGGTTTGGTCTGACAATTTTTTCCAGAGTTATGCCCCTTTTTCGACTTCAAAAATTTTTGTTTTTTGGTTTCCCGATGATAACTTCAGTTGTTGTTGACCAATTCAAATAAAATTTGGTATGTATGTGTATCAACATAAAATACAGGTCAAGTTCAAATGGTCTGACATTTTTTAACCAGAGTTACGTCGCCTTTTTGACTTTGAAAAATTCAATTTTTTTCAAATACCTTGAATTGCACACTTTTTTCAGGGATTTAACCCTCTGTACACTGAGGTCAAAATATACAAAAATTAACCTGTCAAGTTCTCCTTTAATGCAACTATGAATTTAACCAATTCAGTCTTGTTTGACAGAGCCCACAGGCAACAAGATTGAATTGATCAAATTCCTAGCTGCATAATGGGAAAAATTTGTTGCTTTAAATTTTGACATCAGTATGGAGATGGTTAATGAGCTTCTCCCAATAAGATAGTGTTAGCCATATTTTTATGGACCAAGAATTGTAGGGGAAGGGGACATCAAGGATTTTTACGCCATGGCCAGTCAGAAAGAGATTTCTATTTGTTCAGGAATAGATTGTGATACTGTCCTCATTACCTTGTATAGTTTGCAATATCAGTATCTAGGGCATAAATCCTGACAGCTTGAAAGCACTTGCTTGTTGGGCAAGGTCATAAACTCTAGGAGTGCCCCCCCCCCCCCCCCTTCAATTCTTGCTTTAATAGGACAGAGTAGTATTATCCAATAATTGGCAAAATCAAAGAAACACACCCCCCCCCCCCCCCACCCCCCCACCCCCCACACATCAGCATAAATTTGTTGCTAGTTTTATGGTACATGAGTCGGACTAGCCCAAGAAATTAGAAGTTGCAAACAGTAATGATGTGATAAAACCAATCTACAGTCTGGTATACCTTTTACCATGACTTTACCAGTTGTTATTGCTTATTACACTGATCGAAGACTACTTGAAAAGCATAGGTATGTGAACACAAGAGCCATCAGGAAAATTTATGTAACGGCCAGGCAGACATGTTTTCCCCCAATTTTCAAGTTACTTACATGTCTGCGATTGGGGTTATCTCCTGAACCATTGGATATAACAATTTGATATTTGGTATTCAGATTCCTTTTGACTTGCAGAATTAAATTTGTTGATTTTAAGCAAATTTGTTTGGGTCCCAGAATTATCGGTTCACATGCACTTGACCTCTGTAAATAATAAATTAGCTCGAACTCTTGTAGGGCACCAGGATTGTTAAAAGTGAAAGAAAAATATGTTTGTTACACTTCATAGATAATTGATATTTGGTATGGAATGTCTTCAAGACATATAGAAATAATTTTGTCCCCAAGAAACTTAATTGATCGTACTAGGAGCATTTTTATACCCCCACTTTTTTTAGCTCACCTGGCCTAAAAGGCCATGTGAGCTTTTCTCATCACTTGGCATCCGTCATCTGGCATCCGTAAACTTTTCACATTTTCAGTTTACTGTATGGCCTGTTTGCAGCTAACAGGTCAAATTTGTGGTGAAGTTATGGTACATATTTTGGTGTTTGAAAGCTGTATGCAATTAATCGGATTATTCAGTTGAGAAATATCCAGTTAAGAGGGTTCCACTGTTCTATTGGATTTTTTGACATGTAGTTCATTACATTAAGTTTTTGCTCAACTGTACCACATAACACAAAGGGTGAAGTTTAGTCTGGAACACTCCTATTGATAAAGTTCACCAAAAACCAATACTTCCAGTTTGATAGTTATTTCTGGATTTTCATCCAATAAATGCCTATGATTTTCATTAGGAGCTATGTTGTAGTTTCCTGGCTATGGGGAGTTTTTAAATAACAAGAAAATGGTGACTGCCAACAAGTTTGGAAAGGTTTTCAGTGTAAATGAGAATCAAATAAGCTTTTACCCGAATTTTCCACTGGCATCTTAACCATTTTGTTGCTCACTTTTTTCCATGCACACTGGGCCTATATATATATTATATATGTGTTTGTTTGTGATGAAATTGAATAAATTCACAGTACAGTTGAAACTCATATCATCTGAGAACCCTTCCCGCCCCCCCCCCCCTTCCCCGAGAAGTAGGGCAGTGCTTGTTTACTAAAGTAATCAAGTTCCACTTTACTAGTAAAATAGGACCTGGTAACTAATGCCTGTGGTGGAAATCCTCTAAAGTGGGCAACATAGGTATGAACAATAGGCCTTTTATATTGCCTTGAAAAACTTGTCCAAAATGTATTGTTCCTTAAGATCTCTCTCTACTGGCAAGCTGCATTTATTTTGTCAGTGTTTTTACTTTATTGTTGGCTGTCTGTACACTGTTAAGTCATCTGCAGCTGTGCACATGTATATACAGTAGGAATATTATCTATTTCTCTATTTATTGGGGTTTAATGACACTTTGGCCAGCCAGGGTCACATCGTGTCAGAAGTATTACTACCTAAAATTAATCAGAGGATTTAAGAATTAAACACCATTTAATAATTCTGATTAATTGTTGGAAAGAAACATTTTAGCTCTTTCCACTTTCCAACAATTAGTCAAATAGTGTTAACCCTTTCCCTAATGTAATGGCCATATCCTGCCAGTACTATTCACAAATGTCCCTTTCGAAATGTTACTGTTTTTGCCTTGAAAGCTTAGCTTATGGCCCCTCATTGAAACAAGCTTGTTCATTGGTTATTTGTGAGGAAATTTAATAAAATTTATTTGACACTATCATTTGTTTAAGTGTTGGAAAGATGTCTCTTTGTTCTTTACAACAATTAATCGGATGATTCTCCTAGGCAACTCTGGAAAGTGAAGCAGTGCATGTTTACTGTGGTAAACAAGCTCTGTTTCACTGGTAAAATAGGACCCGGTCATCACTGCCTGGGGTGGAATATCTCTAAAATGATCAACATAGGTATAAACGATTTGCTGGACTTAACTTAATATCCATGTTGCCATTATGTATGAATATGCGACATTAAACACCAATAAATAAATACATCAGATGATAGTGTTAATCCTTTATTTAACCCTTAAGTCCCCAAAACAGCCAAAAACAGTGCCATGTTTATTGCTCTGAAAAAGTTGTCCCCAGTGTATTTTTCCTTGGGAACTCTACTTTGAGGATGCTTCTATCTTCACAAATGTTTTACCTCATTTTTGGCTGCCTGTACAGGCAGCCAACAATAATGAACGAACACTGTTAAGTCTATATATGCTAGTTAGTAACATCATGGGTATTTACAATTGACTAAACTTTACTTTATCTCTATGTGGTATAGGGAGTGCGGTGGCTCAGTAGGTAGAGATGCAGGCTGCTAGCCGAGAGGTTCTTGGTTCGAATCCCTCCAGCGGCAACAGTGTTGTGTCCTTGGGCAAAACACTTAATCCTAATTGCCCAGTTTGGCACACGTGGCATTGTGTACTAAGGCATACTGCACATCGATGGTGCACTTGTCTTCAACCAATGGTAACCCTGCATGTGTGGAGTTAGTATGTTGGGGAGCCTGACATTTGCTTGCTGTTGCTCCGGGTACTCCGACTTCCTCCACATGGAGGTGACCCTGGCTGTCAAAAGAGTTGTTAAACCCCCCAAAATAATCTCCTTGTGGCGGTCTGATTAGCCATTATGCAGAAATATGTGACCTTAAAGACCACTAAATATATACGTTATTAATGTAAAATTAATCTGAGGTCTAAAGGGTTAATGTAACCACCAAATCCGACCAGCACTATTAACAAAAGTCTCCATGTTATTTTTTTGCCTTGACAAATTAGCTTATAATAATAATAATAATAATAGGTAAGATTCACATAGCGCACATTTCACAATATTAAACTAGAACGGTGTCATCTGTGTGCAAAGCACACTAAGGTTTATCCCTGCATTCTCAGTTTGCCATCATGATGGTGAGAAATCAATTCACACTCTCTAATGACAAAAATGGCACTACTGGTGCTACAGGGGGCAGGATAAAAAAAAATCCCAAACCTTTATGCACATCTGGAGACCGTAACTGAACATATGAACACACTTTCAATGTTTCGAATTAAATCCCCTGGGAGCCTTTTGCCAGAAACCGATTCTCTAATGACAAAAGTGGCACTACACGAGGCCGAATAAAAAAAAAAATGAAATGTTTATGTATATCTAGATACTCTATGAAAACACATTCAACGTTTGAATTAAAACCCCCAAGAAGCCTTTTACCAGAAACAAATTCTCTAATGAAAAATTGGTGCAACGAGTGCCTCATGGGGGTGAATAAAAAATCTGAAACCTTTATGCACACCTAGATACCCTACCAGAACATTTGAATATACTTTCAATGTTTCGAATTAAAACCCTTAGGAGCCTTTTGCCAGAAACCGATTCTTTAACGACAAAAGTGGCACTACAGGCACCACTTGTGGCCGAATAAAAAATCTGAAGCCTTTATGCACATGTATCTAGAGACACTACCGGAGCATATGAACACACTTTCAATGTTTTGAATTGAAACCCCTAGGAACCTTTTGCCGGAAACCTATTCTCTAACGACAAAAGTGGCACTACAGGGACCATATGGGGGCCGAATAAAAAAATCTGAAACCTTTATGCACATCTAGAGACCCCACCGGAACATATGAACACACTTTCAGTGTTTCGAATTAAAACCCCCTAGGAGCGGGGGCGCGGTGGCTCAGTTGGTAGAGGTGCAGGCTGCAAGCCGAGAGGTCCTCGGTTCGAATCCCACCTGCGGCAACCGCGTTGTGTCCTTGGGCAAGACACTTCACCCCGATTGCCTACATGGGGGCACGATGACGCTGTGTACTGAGGCGTACTGCCCGTCGATGGGGCGCATGTCTTCAACCAATCTAACCCTGCCTGTGCTGCGGTGCAGAGTTCAGAGTTACGATGTTGGAGAGCTGACAGCTGCTCGTCGTTGCTCGGTGGTTCTCTCCGGGTACTCCGGCTTCCTCCACCCGTAAAACTGTCACGGTCACGATTAGCCATTGTGCATAAGTATGTGACCTTAAACACCAATAAATAAATAAATAAATACCCCTAGGAGCCTTTTGCCGGAAACCTATTCTCTAATGACAAAAGTGATGCTACAGCCACCACATGGGGCCGAATAAAAAATCTGAAACCTTTACGCACATCTACAGACCATATCTGAATATATGAACATAGTTTCAGACCCTATCTGAATATATGAACATAGTTTCAAAACCTCCAGGAGCTTTTGCTGGAAACTAATTCTCTAATGACAAAAGTGGCGCTACGGGCACCACACAGGGAAGAATAAAAAATCTGAAACCTTCATGCGTATCTAAAGACCCTACCTGAACATATGAACACACTTTCAACACGTTTCGAATTAAAACCTTTAGGAGCCTTTCACCAGAAACCGTTTCTCAAACAACAAAAGTGGCACTATGGGCACCACATGGGGAAATCCAAAACCTTTATGTACATCTAGAGACCTCACCGGAACATATGAACACACTTTCAACGTTTCGATTTAAAACCCCTAGGAGCCTTTTGCCGGAAACCAATTCTCTGATGACAAAAGTGGCACAACTGGCACCACATAGATCCGAATAAAAAATCCGAAACTTTTTTGCACATTTTAAGACTCTACCGGAACATATGAACACGCTTTCAAGAACCGAAAATACATATCCTACGAGTCTTTCTTAGAAAAGCTGTATTTTAGCTCAGTGTTTAAGTTGCACCACCTGGTGATAAAAAATCAAACTAAATCTATTCTTGTCATCTCTATACCATGCTTAAGAAGTATGGTAAGTTTCAAAATTATAGCTCCAAAAAGGGACGTACGCATGTACGGACGGAGATCATCACTATATCCCTGCATTTTTGAAAATGCGCGAATAATAACACTTTGGCCGCCCAATGATTTGTTGCGGTTCTCAGGTGAGAAGGCCTTGATTAGCACTCTGTTCCGAAATGCCTCCTTGTCCCCTCCTCTTCTATCTGGGACGAACTGCTTGATGAAATCCCGTACCCTATTCTTCCGAATCTCACCGATAAGTATACTAACCCTCTCCTGTGTGTCTGTAACATAGTGGTTTGTGCTCGAGGTGCGCCCTACGTTGTGTTGTTACAATTGCCTTTGTTCCACTACACGGACAGGTTCTCCAGATTCCGTTTGAGGTGGCTTTTTTGATACACCCGGTAACCACTTGTTCGGGGTACCATTCATCAACACCAACTCATCGTACAATTATATGCATATTTATTCAAACTCTCAGAGCTATACCAGTTACAAGTTCTTCAGCTCTAAAACAACAAAGTTTACCACTAACACCCAAAATTCCGAAACCTACATGCACATTTAGAGATGCTACCTGAACACCTCAGCATAGTTTAAACATTTCGTATTAAATACCCTAGGAGCCTTTCGATGAAAACTGATTTTCTAACGATAAAAGTGGTTCCACTGGAACCACCTGGGGCCAAATCAAAATTCTGAAACCTTTATGCGCATCCAGAGATGTTACCTGAACACCTTAGCATAGTTTTAACATTTCGAATTAAATACCCTAGGAGCCTTTCGATGAAAACTGATTTTCTAACGATTTGGGGCCAAATCAAAATTCCGAAACCTTCATGCACATCCAGAGATGTTACCTGAACACCTTAGCATAGTTTTAACGTTTCGTATTAAATACCCTAGGAGTCTTTCGATGAAAACTGATTTTCTAACAATAAAAGTGATTCCACTGGAACCACCTGGGGCCAAATCAAAATTCCGAAACTTTTATGCACATCTAGAGATGTTACCTGAATACCTTAGCATAGTTAAATGTTTCAAATTAAATACCCTAGGAGCCTTTCGATGAAAACTAATTTTCCAACGATAAAAGTGGTTCCACAGGAACCACTTGGGGACAAATCAAAATTCCGAAACCTTCATGCACATCTCGATTTGCTACCTGAACATCTTAGCATAGTTTAAACGTTTCGAATTAAATACCCTAGGAGCCTTTCGATGAAAACTGATTTTCTACCGATAAAAGTGGTTCCACTGGAACCACCTGGGGCCAAATCAGAATTCCGAAACATTTATGCACATCCAGATATGTTACCTGAACAACTTTATGCACATCTAGAGATGTTACCTGAATACCTTAGCATAGTTAAATGTTTCAAATTAAATACCCTAGGAGCCTTTCGATGAAAACTAATTTTCCAACGATAAAAGTGGTTCCACAGAAACCACTTGGGGACAAATCAAAATTCCGAAACCTTCATGCACATCTCGATTTGCTACCTGAACATCTTAGCATAGTTTTAACGTTTCAAATTAAATACCCTAGGAGCCTTTCGATGAAAACTGATTTTCTAACGATTTGGGGCCAAATCAAAATTCCGAAACCTTCATGCACATCTGGAAATGTTAACTGAACACCTTAGCATAGTTTTAACATTTCGAATTAAATACCCTAGGAGCCTTTCAATGAAAACTGATTTTCTAACGATAAAAGTGGTTCCACTGGAACCACTTGGGGCCAAATCAGAATTCCAAAAACCTTCATGTACGTTACCTGAACACCTTAGCATAGTTTAAATGTTTCAAATTAAATACCCTAGGAGCCTTTCGATGAAAACTGATTTTCTAACGATAAAAGTTTTTCCACTGGAACTACTTAGGGCCAAATCAAAATTCCGAAAACCTTCATGTACATCTAGAGATGTTACCTGAACACCTTAGCATAGTTTAAATGTTTCAAATTAAATACCCTAGGAGCCTTTCGATGAAAACTGATTTTTCAATGATAAAAGTGATTCCACCTGAACCACTTGGGGCCAAATCAAAATTCCGAAACCTTTATGCACATCTAGAGATGTCACCTGAACATCTTAGCATAGTTTCAACGCTTCGAATTAAATACCCTAGGAGCCTTTCGATGAAAACTGATTCTCCAACGATAAAAGTGGTTAAACTGATTCTCCAACGATAAAAGTGGTTCCACTGGAACCACCTGGGACCAAATCAAAATTCCTAAACCTTCATGCACATCTAGAGATGTTACCTGAACACCTTAGCATAGTTTAAACATTTTGAATTGAATACCCTAGGAGCCTTTCAGGGTGTGATGTACGGACGGTCGGACAGAGATCATGACTATATCCCTGCATTTTGGAAAATACGGGGATAAAAAAAAAGTTCCAAGGCACTGAACAACATAAAAGAAACCTAAATACACAGAATTTGGGATAAATCAACATCAGGGTAATATTTTTTAAATAGAAAAGATTTTAGCTTTGATTTGAAAACTGGAAGAGATTGGGCCATTTTCACAGATTCAGGTAACATATAGAAACGTCTTGGAGCATTGTAACTAAAAGAATGCCCCCCAGATGATGCAAGGTCATATGTGGGGTGTTCCAGCAGGTTATGGCATTAGGAGCAAAGTGAGCGTTTTGGTGCATACACTTTGACCAACTCAGAAGCATAAGAAGGCGCTACGTTTGTTTGTGTTTTATAGGTGAACAGAATAGTTTTGAAGTCTATTCTGGCTGCAATAGGGAGCCAATGAAGATTCATTAACTGAGGGTTAATGTGTTCGTTCTTCTTGGTGCGGATCACTATACAGGCAGCAGTATTCTGAATTATCTGCAATCTATTGACTTGCTTTTTTTTTGGGAACCCAAGATACACGCCCAAGTTTCTGACCATGGTAGATGGGCTGACAATTTTGTCACCTATTTTAAGAGGAGGCAAAACGTCTGGAGATGGTTTGTACCTGGAGGAAAATATAATGAATTCTGTTTTATCATTGTTCAGTTTTAGTTTGTTCACCAGCATAAAGGTTCTGATTTCTGCTATACAGTTACTCATAATCTGAAATTTTGATTCTGTGTCTACCAGATCAGAGGGGTCGAATTTGATGTAAATCTGAGAATCATCGGCATAGAAATGGTAGTCGATTCCGTGTGTGCAAATAATCTCCCCAAGGGGTTGCATGTAAAGTGTAAAGAGAATAGGACCCAAGGCAGAACCCTGTGGTACCCTGAATTTAAGTGCTACCTGTTCCGACTGAACACCATCAATTGTGACACACTGTGTCCTGTCTGTCAGGTAGGACTGAAACCATCTCAGGGCAACACCATCTGTACCTAGGTCAAAAAGTCTATCCAATAGGATCTTATGATCAGTGGTATCAAATGCAGCTGAAAGATCTAAAAGTACTAAAGCAACAGCCCTTCTACGATCCAAACTCTTCAGCACATCATTCTGAATGCTCAACAGAGCAGATTCTGTTGAGTGACCAGAATGAATGATACGCTGATTGTTTGGGGTCTAAAAGCTGGTTACTGGCTAGGTGAATGCGCAGCTGAATGTGCAATAACCTTTTCAATCACTTTCGAAATAAATGGTAGTTTTGATACTGGATGATAATTTTTAAGTACACATCATCCATGACATGGGTCTAATGATGACTTTTTAAGAAGAGGTGTTACAAGAGCCGTCTTCAAATACATTGGTACTGAACCAGTATTAATTGACTCATTGATAATATTAGTGATACAGCCTATGAGAGCGGGCAAGCATGACTTCAGCAAAGAAGTGAGTATTGGATCCAAAGCGCAACTTTTAGTTGAAGATGACATGATGATTCTTTCAACAATGCTTGACGGCACAGTGTTGAATTTGGATTTTCTTTTTGAAACGGAAGAGGTCATAAACTGGGAGTGGTCACAGGTGCTTTCTGTTTGGTCCAGGAACAGTCTAATTTTATCAATTTTGGAGGAAAAAAACTCCAAAAATATTTCGGCAATCCTGGCATTCGAGAGTTCATCGGAGAATTGAGGTGCTGCTTTCGTTTCTAAAGACTGCAAGACCCGAAACAACTGTTTCTGGTCTGACCCACAGTCCCTGACTTTGTCGGACAGGAACTGTTTTTTTTAGAAAATAAAACCAGATTTTTCACGACTTTACATTGTGATTTATGCATTTCATGATGTATGGCTAATTTAGAGTGCCACCATTTCCTTTCGATTTGTCTACGTTTATGTTTTGATGACCGGATTTCAGCATCCATCCAGTGGCAAGACGCTTTAATAGTAAGACTCTTTGATATTTGGGGGCAACGTTATCAACCATTTTCGTAAAGTTGGAATTGTACAAGTTAACCATGCTATAGACAGTGTAGAAGTGTAAATATTGGTAAAAGCTTCTGTTAATTTTGGCTTGAAAGACGCCTGATCGATGTTCTTAAGCTTCCAATATGATATTGTTTTCCACAGCACATTTGGGTTTTTTATTTGAAGATTACAAATTACGAAGAAATGGTCTGATAGAGAAAGATCCCAGACAGAGATATCTTCTACAAGACTGTCATTTCTCTGTGATATGATGGGATCTAAAGTGTGCCCTCATCTATGTGTAGGCTCATGAATATGTTGAATCAGATCCAGTGAGTCCAGTATCTCCATAAAATGATGGGTATCAGGGTCACTCATTGGAATAAGCTCACTGAGCATGTATCAAAGAGAGGTCATAAGATGTGGGTTTTTTTAGATAAAAATGAAATTTTTTAGTGGTAATAGTCTTTGGCTGAACTTTATTTTACATCCATGTTATTTTATATCCATGTTGCAGTCATGATTAGCTGTTGTGCCAAAATATGTGACCTTAAACAGCAATAAATAAATAAATAAATTTTAGGGGTGTCATCTTCTGTTCGGTAAGAGGTTAATCTGCACATTCCAGAATGTACATAACATTAGTTATACATGTATTTAGCAGGGTACCCATCCCCGTGTATCCTGAGCCACAGGTGATGGGGTCATACACAGAACAACACAAGCATGTGAATGGGTTAATCGATATGGCACAAGTGCCAGTGTGGAAAGATAAAATGAGAGGCTCCGGGCATCAAGTTTTATCCTTCTGCGATTGCACAAGTGCCATATCGATTAACCCATTTACATGCATGTGTCATTCTCTGTTTATTACATGCCTTCACGTCTATAAAAACAATTATTAGAAGGACAGTCAGCAATTTATTATTTAATTGACAACTATTGACATTTTATCGCCAACCAAATTTGCGAGGGGAACCTGTGTTACTATTTCGTACCCCGATTTCCAATGTGTTCTATGTCTGCATAGAACACACTGGAACTCAGGGGACGATTTTCAGCTTTCGCTAAGAATTCACATTGTATTTGTGTTACACAATTTGTAGCAAATTCCAGTGAAATTTTGCTTCTATTTAAAAATAGCCTGTCAACGATTTCCATTCTGCACATACATCCATGTGCAGAACAGCTTTTCATTTTTTGCATGGTTTAGTGTTGCTGTAGGTAGAGATTTTATAGAACAGGCATGTAATAAATAAAATTCTGACAGGGTATATGGAGGTGGGGGGGCGGAGGTGGGGGACCCTGCCAAAGAAGACCTGTATAACCAATTTGTCATACTGGAAAGCCCTCGTAATATGTTACAAATTCAATGATTTTCTAATCTCTTTCCTTGCATCCAAGTGAAAATAATATAAGTAGACCTATTAAGTTGCTCTGTTGAATAACGTTCAATGATGGTGTCTTGCTTTTTGTCTCTCAAATATTCCCAAACAGGTACATCTGTCAAGTTCTTTTATTCTTTGTGTAGTAGCTACCTCTAATTGTCGTCTACAGTTTCGCATTTTCTTTAACAACACTTTCGAACATCCAGGGTGAACTCATGTTGGACAGTTTTATGGGTGGAGGAAGCTGGAGTACCTGGAGAGAACCACCGAGCAGCAGTGAGCAACTATCAAACTCCCCAACATACCAACTCCACACATGCAGAGTTTGCTTTGGTTGAAAACAAGTGCACCATCAATGTTCAGTTCGCCTTTGTACACAATGCCACTGTGCCGCCAAGTGGGCAATTGGATTAAATGCTCTGGCCAAGAACACAATGTACTTACCCCTGGCAGGCATTAAATTGTGCCCCCAAGTGGGCAATTGGATTAAATGCTCTGGCCAAGAACACAATGTACTTACCCCTGGCAGGCATTAAATTGTGCCCCCAAGTGGGCAATTGAATTAAATGCTCTGGCCAAGAACACAATGTACTTACCCCTGGCAGGCATTAAATCGTGTACCTTCCAGTTTGAAGTCCAGTGCCATAACCACTGCGCTCCTGTATGGTTTGCATATCATGTTTACTTGTTTCTTCACATTTCAAACCATACATTCCCAGCAGGCCTGAAAATAAGCAGCAGTCTGACATATGCAGAATGAGGTCCTCAGAGGGCGAATTTGATGATGCTATCCCATACAGTGGGTCAATTTATCCTCTGTGTACCTCTTTCTGTTTAGTTTTGAGATCCTTATTCAGATTGAGGTTCACAGAGGGTAAATTTAGTGATGCTACCCTGCTGTGCAGGATAGTATCACTAAATTCACTCTCTGGGGACCTCATTTTGCAGATGAGAGTCTGCTTATTTTCTGGCTTGATTCCCAGGCAAAAACCTGAACAATAGGACAATTTTCTTTGCAATACGGCAAAATATAATATGCAACAGTAATCACTATTGGCAGGATAAGGGTTAACTAGAGAGTGCTAGATTAATTTTGATTTACTGAGTATGTCTGTTATTACTTGTTTTGTTAGAATATATTGGATCATGCCTAAAGGCATGAATACAACAGGCCCATGTGAAGAAAATTTTATTACTTTGAACTGAGGATGAAAAACATCTAAAGAATAATAGAAGAGCACCAGATAGTGTACAAAGAGTTTCTATCATTTGACTCCTGACTAATGTCATGTGCGATATGACCTCAAGCAAGACACTTAATCCCGATTACCAAAGTACGAGCACAGCGGCACTATGTACTGAAGCATAAGGTACATTGATGGTACACTTGCCCTCAACTAATGCTAACCCTGCTCGTGCCAGGTCATTTTGGAGAGTCTGCCAATTACAGTGGAGCCCACTTAATTGGATATCTCTTAACTGAATAACCCTGTTAATTGAATGTAATTTCCTAACAAAACCATTTACCATACCTCCAGTACAAATTTGAGCTATTAATTGAATATAGGTTATATAGTAAACTCCTGTTAATTGAATAAAAATAGTGTTACCTGTCTCTCCCCAATTTTTCTTTGTTAAAAGACCTATTTGGCCTCAGTATATCCAATACAGACATTTAATCTATTATATCTTGTTTGACAGAGCTTATGGGGCTCTGTAAAACAAGATATAATAGAATAAATACTAAGTTTATCTCTAGAATACAGGAAAGTGACATAATACTTCTTAATTGAATTCTCCTGTTAATTGAATAATTTTCATTTGCAAAGTTGCTATTCAATTAACAGGATTCCACTGTACTTGCCACTGCTCAGTGGTTCTATCCAGGCACTCTGGCTCCGTCAGAATGTGAAACTGTTGACACCCTTACTGTTGAAAGTGTCATTAAAATCCAATAAACAAACAAACCATTGGACTATTTTTGTATTATGTATTTTATCCCACGGAAATTTTTTCAAAAAATATTTTGATAATTCCGAAACTTAATTTCACCCATTACACTGTGCTGTATTCAGTATGGGAACACTGGGAATTACAAGGTGTATAACTCTGTTGGCACCCAAAAAATTATAAAATCTTTTTCTCCAGAACCATCAATCAGAACTGCATGCAGGCCATTTTGTTCAATTTCTTGTGTCGTCCATCAATCTGTACACTAACAAAAAATCACTATAACTCAATTAATTCGCAACCAATTGTTATGGAATTTGATACATCAGTACATATTGACAAGACAAAGGGCATGTCACATTTGGTTTTGACAGTCATCAAAGATGGCCACTGTGGACCAGTTTGTTAAATTTTGTTTGTCTGTAGACAGAACAAAAAAAAAATAACTGAAACTCATTTAAATTAATTCAAGGTCATTTGTTATGGAACTTGATACAATGGTGTTTATTAACAAGAAGAAGAGGATATCATATCTTAGAGTTTGACAAGTCATAAACAATGATCTATGTTGGACATTTTGTTCCAAAAAATAGCAATTACATGTGAATTAATTTTGAAAACCAAAAATAATTTGGCACTCAACAGTTGAGCGCTGATAGAGATAACATGTTATTAAGTTATGGGACATCTTTAGCCCTTTGTTCTGGGTAGCTTTTCAGAATTTCTGTTATGCTGAGGCTTGTAGTTTTGAAGCGAATGATCACTCTCGAAGTCTTGGGCCTGCCAGATTTGAAAGTAAGGTAAGTGATAAATGTGGGGACCTGCAAATCTCAAGATTTCATGACGAATCAAATCAGGCAAAGGATTTGGAATTGAATCGAATCTTACCATTTTTGAAGTTATAGGTATAACACCTTCTTACAAGTGTGGATTTTGCAAGTTGTGTCAGTCTCCAATCAAGTATTGTATTCAGCGGTGACTGGTCCATTTTTCTTCAAGTGAATCAAAAATGCAGAATGTTCCAGAAATGGAATCAAAAGTAGTTTGAGACCTCCTCAAACTCTTTTTGTACCATTTGGTCTCCTTTACAGGAAATCTGATGATTGAAGAATAGATCAAGAGGAGACACTCTGTAGGATAGCTACACAGAAATGTATAACATGTGTCTGTCATAGTAAAGGTACACCACACTATTGGGTACTACAGTGGAAGTGGTGGCCGAATGGATAAGTGTGCTGGTCTCTAATACCAGAGGTGTTGGGGACCCTGGGCCAGGGAAAGTTCTTGAGATGTCCAAGCACTCTCTGTCAGCATTAGTTGTGGGGTTGATACTGTCACAGCATACCGTCCTGTTGGATGGGATATAAAATGGCTGTCCTCTGTGCAGAGGGAGACATACTCCATGCAGGCCAAAGATCCCTTTATAGTATTTGAGAAGACTGAGGCCACAAAGTTGCCACTATAATGATGGTCATCACACATACTGGGCCAAGGACAAGGAGAGGCTTTAATATAAGTTGCATAACTTGCTCGCCAATCCTTGTGAAACAAAGAAGCTTAAAACAAAAATGTAATCCTTTGAACCAAAAGATCGACAGTTTGGTCCTGACTGGTGGTAACTGTGTTGTGCCATTGGGAAAGGCACTTAAACCTCATTGCTCCAACGTGGCTAGAGGTTTCTGATTGGGGGGGGGGGGGGGGGGGGGGGGGGAGGGGGGGGCTTGGTAAGGTAGTGAATTTCCAACTGGGGGAGGGACCAGGAGGGGGAATTCAGCTCCCAGTCCCCCCCCCCCCCCCCCCAGTTGGAAATTCACTACCAGGAAGCATTTTGAAAATGAAGCCATGAAAGGGGACATAAAATTGATTCTAGTAACTGAAAAGCCAACACATTTATGATAGAATTAACAGGTTGTTATTATTTGGTAAATGCTCAAGCTGAGAACTTTTAGCAATTCACACTGTCCTAACATTAAATCAGATCCTATGCAGGAATGATCAGTTTTTGATGTTTCATCATTTTGTAACTGTGAATGATGGTATAGACTTAGGATAATGATTTTATATGATGCAATTTTCTTGAAGTGCATTTCGAGGATTTTTTTTTACGATAAGTAACGTACTATAGAAATCTCATACCAGTTGACATCATGCGTACTGATGAAGCTTGATATTGCATACACTGTAGTTGTAAATAGTAACAGTTGGAATTTTTGCAGATTTGAAGCGAGTTGGAATTTTGGGAAGTAAAGGAGGCATCAGCATCACCAAAGGAGCTCTAAAATCCAGATGGATGGAATTTCTCATGACTTGCCCTCCTACTATAGGAAATTTTTGCCAGGATTAGAGAGGGGGTGCTGACACACACCCCCACCCCCTGTTGCCATGTCCCTGTCGCCCCTATGTGGGCATGGTAGTGCTGTGTACTCTGAGCACTACTTGCTTTGAACTGCTGCTAACTGCTCGAGCAGAATTAGTATGTTGAGGAGCCTGACAGTTGCTCACCAGTGCTCAGTGGTACTCTCTGGGTACTCTGGCTTTCTGCAGCCATAAAACTGTCTGACACGATGTGGCCCTGGCTGTTGAAAATGTTGTTAAACCCCAATAAACATAGAATGGCTCATGGTACAGGGTTACCAATCATAATGAAACAATTGCTGAACTATTGAGACAATCCACTGATCTGTATTCAACTGGAATGCTCATTGGTCATGTTTCGAAAAGTGTTTGCCATAAATAAACAATACTCAACAAACAAACAAAATTCTCAGAGCTTTTCTATTTTTTCCTGTCCTCACAATCACCAATCTCTTGAACCCTTTACCCAACACGAAAAGCAGACGACACTTGCAAATAAAATTCTTGAAGCACTAATGTTTTTTTTATTTTTTGCATCAAAAAAACATAGCTTATGACCCCTCATTGGAACAAGCTGATTGAGCTTCTTCCAATGAGGGGTCATAAGCTATGTTTTTGTGACAAAAAAGTAATAAAAATGGAAAGGTGAATTTTGTGAATAGCACTGGCAGGTTTTGGAAGTTACGTTGGGTAAGGGTTAAAGAATGTACTTTGACGTCTGTGAAAATGAAGAGGTTACTGTGCACATTTTTCATGGCAAATACAATCTGAATATTTACAATTTGTTTTAGTTACTGTTGACAAAAAAGCAAGTTCCATGATTGGAAATTTGATATCGTGTTACTATTTTTCGAGCTAGCTAAACACCATTAGGTTTGATGACTTGAAAGCTATAATACTGTTACTGCAGTCACAGCATAACAACTTTTACATCATCAAACATCATTGATGGGAGAAATTACCATGTTGATTGATTTGCTGCCACTTGGATGGTGTGTGTGTGTGGGGGGGGGGGGGGGGAGGGAGCTGATTGAGTTGTGGCATTTTTCGCTAATGTTTCTACAATCCAGTTGAACAGAGATCAGTAGGACAATTTCTCTTCCAAATCTAATTCCATGAGGGTATTGGTTTAGCCTCCCTCCTATGATTTTTAAACCGACAGGACTGCATGTCATGGCCTGTTAGTCTTGTGTCTTGACAGCCAAGACTTGAATAGAAAATCAATAGCAGGATAATAATTTGAAGATGGGCTGGGTCTTCATTCTGGAACACCTCTGTTTGAGTAAGCATTGGCATGCCTTTGGTGCAGCGAGGAAGTCTGTCCAAGTTGGACTTGGGCATCAAGGGTAAAAAAGTTATGTCATGTCTAAACAATAGAGCTCTGAAAAACTGATCAGTTGATTATGAAAATATTTTATGCAAAGTTTTTTTATATTTAGACTTTGACAGTAAAACTGATTGCTCCCTGTTAATTTTTTATCTGTCTAGTATGACTGAAAAATGTTTCCTCAAAGGTTAACATTGGTAATTCCAGAATCTGTTGAATGGCTCATGAGAATTGAAAATTCTTCCTCTTTTTTGTGAGCTTGTCAAATATGTGGTTAATTCCTCCCTGCACCATATTTGCCTGACATTAGATTAAAAACAGACATTCCCCAAGTTCAGTAACACCATACTTGCAACTGGCTGGTGGTTGTCATAGAAACGAAAATCTTCCAGTAGTGGAAAGTCCATATTCTTTAATCATAGATAATGATGAATACTGCTGGCCCTGTCTGCCTTGTGGTGCATAATTTATGCAGGCGTTTTGTTGCTATAAGATCTTCCTAATAAATTCCTTGAGTGTAATTATTTGGCTCAATTGAGGCTTTATAGTTTGACCACATGTGTTCTGATAATTGATGCACTGCCAGACTTTGCTGTAGACCTTGTTCTTTTGTCTTAATAATATTGAAGTTTTTCTTTTTTCCCCCCATTTCAATTATTTTTTTTCCAGTGTGAGGTGGGAGGCTCTTGTGAAATGAAATATTGATATTTCACAGTGAAGAAATACAATTTGGCAGTTTATTGGAGGTGCAGAGATGTTGAAGTGGTCTTAATCAGATAAAAAAAGAGTGGTGAATCTTCAACACTGTTAACTATTTACTTAACCCGCTGCACTCTGATGTTGAAATATCAAAAATTTCAGGCTAAACAATTTTCCCATAATGTACTTAGGAATTTAACCAGTTTAACCCACAGTACCTCAGCTCAGAGGTTAGAGCATTGCACTTCAAACTGAAAGGTCCATGGTTCGATAACTGCATTAACTGCAGTAACACTTCGGTAACTGCATTGTGTCCTTGGGAAAGGCACTTAATCTTGATTTGCCCATGTGGGGGGCACAGTAACATTGTATACTAAGGCATACTTTACGTCAGTGCTGCCCTTTCCTTCAACCAATATTAACCTTGCTTGTGCGGAGTTAGTAGAGTGATCCTGGTTTGTCGCAAGAGTCTTTGAACCCCAATGAATCTATAGAATAAACAGGTTCTAGGACCGATAATCAGATTTCAACCACGAGAAGGATAAAGGTTTTAACCATGAAGCTTGCCGAGTCACTTAAAATAGAGAAAAATCTACACTTTCTATCAAAAACACATGGGTTTGTTTTGTTTACATCTGTGCTGGTGGGCTGAACTTGAATCCTTGATTGACAGCTACACATTGTCAAAATTGATTGAATTTACCTTGCTATTTCAGTCAAATTATTATTAACAATTCTTAAATTTTATTTTAAATTTTTAATTGTAGGTTTTTTAAACTTAATAATAATAAGTCATTGCACGTAGTAGATGGTACCGCAAAATGTTGTATGTTGAATGAAACATTGTGAAATGTGAATGTATCAAAGTCGGCTAATTGCATCATGTCAAAGGTCAAGTTGGATGAACTTCCTACTATAGGTGTAAAAAATTTAACCGCAGTAGCACCTTTACACCAGTAGTGGGGTTAAAAGCTAAAATTTAACATACAGGCTTTTCACAGGTAGTTACATAGGCGAGCTTGGAATAAATACCATTTTAATTTTGTTTGACAGAGCTCAATAAGCTCTCTCAAAAAGATGAAATTGGTTAAATTCCTAGTTGCATTATGGGAAAAACATGCTACTTCAAGTTTTAGTATTTTGAATTAGTGAGCAGACGGTCAACATCTCAGCCTAACCAGGCAGTACTGTTAACAAAAAGTGCCAATGAAATTTTATTCTTTTTTCTTGTTTTACCTCAAAAACATGGTTTATGAATCCTTATTGGGACTAGCTCAGTCCTATAAGGGGTCATAAGCAATGTTTTGTGGACAAAATAAATGCAATTTTTTAGTTACTCAAGAATTCTATTTTGTAATTGTCGGCTTTTATTTGTCTTGGGAAAATTAAAGATTAACTGCTGCATTGCTATACTAATTTTGGAATAATCATTTATTTAGAACCTGTATATTTTCTGACATTCATATATATCCTCAGCAATGGTTAGTTATATTTTCCCATGGGACCCACAGGAGGTGGAGCAGTATTTGTCTACCATGGTAGACAAGTTCTGCCCCAGGACTTGATAACCAATGCTACTAGTAGGTTTTCAGATTCTCTACATTGAGTAATAAAAATTGTAAACACTTGGCCAGACTTTCCTTTAAACTTGTTGCAGTTGTGACATGGCCATACATACTGAAATTAACACTGAACCATTTTCTTACAATTTATTAGAGAGTGTTTTGGGAGATTTTGGAGAAAATTTTCAGCTTCTTGTGAAAAGTTTTTTCCTCTTTGTGGGTAAAATAAATTTTGGAATAAAAGTGGAAGGAAAAATAATGATACTTTGGTTAAAATTTATGTTTTTAAAAATGAATTTCTTGTGGGTAACACATTTCGGGTACCTAGATTGTAGAAATTTGGTTACAAAATCAAAAATTTATCGAGTTACATATATAAGATTTGCAAAAGACCTGACAGTGACTTTCAGGGAAGGAAGAAAAACCTTTCACTAACATAACATCAATAACCCCCGGTCAGCACTATTCATAAACATCTCCATTTAAATTTTACGATTTTTGTCAATTTTTGCCTCATAAACAGGGTTTATGATCTGTTATTGGAATGAGCTCTGCAAGCTTGTTCGGTTGAGGGGTTATTATAACCTATGTTTTTGTAGCATGAGAGAATTTATTCAGTTAAAGAAATGTTATTGCAAGTGTCGTCTGCTTTTCCAATTTGGTAAGGGGTTAACCCTTAATTCCTCATATTAATTTTATGGTAATAACTACCATATCTATTTGTACACATCTACAGATGACTTAACCCTTTACCCAACACAGGGAATATCAAAATTTATTATTTTAATTACTATTTTTTTAAATTGTTCAAAAGAATTTCAACAAAATCATATCATGTGACCCCCTCATTGGAACGAGCTCGATGAGCTCGTTCCAATGAAGGGGTCACATGATATGGTTTTGTTGAAATATTTTGAAAAAATTATTTTTTTCAACTGCTCAATTTGCCAATTACCTGGGCAGATGCAGGCGATTCATTAGGTAAAGGGTTAACAGTGTTACTACATCACTGTTGGCTGCCTGTACAGGAAGCCAACAATGATGTAAAAACAATGTCAAGACAAATGCAGTCTACCGGAAGAGTTCTTAAGGAAGAAGACCCTTGTGGCAACTTTTTCAGTGCAATCTAAAAGGAGCATCTTGTGGCTATCTGGGACTTAAGGGTTAAAAAAAAGAAGAATATTCATAATTTTTGAGTGTTACAGAAAAGAAAAACCCTCAGCATATTGATAATAAAAAACAAATATGAACATCACCAACTGGGTAATTAAGCAAGTTAACAAAGTTCAGGCAGATAAAATTTGGCACTAACTAAGTAAATTTAATATCCTCTGAGACAAAAATAAATTTGGCAATGATGATGTACAGAATCATGTTGCCACCTAGTGCATGGATTATTTCTGAGAATCTGCCGATTAACTAAGACAAGTAACCCTTCATTGAGTTGTGGGAAAGGAAATGTTTGAAAGAAACTTGTCTGAAAGAAGCTGGAATACATGTTTAAAATTTATTTATCTGAAATCATTGTAGTTTCCAAACTGATACCCTTCCCCCCTCCCATCGCCCCACCCAACCAATACCATCATGTGGGTGTTTTCCCGACAACAGGCAACTAATCAAAACTGTGATTTCATCTCCCATTTTGAAATCTTGTTTTCGGTATAGGCAGATAAGATGTGACTAAATTAGTGCCCAAGCTAAATGACTTAGATTGTGGTGTAATGGAAATCTGGAGAAAATTGTTCAGGCCGTTAACTCTTAATCTGATGAGCATTTTTTTTTAATTTCTTATAAAATCAAATCATGGCTACTGTAAACAGCCATGACATGATTGATGGAAATGAAAAATTCAGTGAGTCTGGTGGCATCAGGAAATAAAGAAATCAGTCATAGGAAGACTTCTGTTGTTTGGGTATATCCTAAAAGGTTTTATTTAATCATTACAAAGATTAGCGCACAAAGTTATGCAACTTATATTAACGCCTTTCCTTGGCCCAATGGTGCAGGTGTGTGGGATTACCTTGGTAGCCGCAATTTAGTGGCCTTGCTCTTCTCGAATACTACAAAGGGATCTTCAGCCTGCACAGAGTGTGTTTCTCTCCGCACAGAGGACAGCAATTTTACGTACCCACCCGATAGGACCGTATACTGTGAGAGCACCAACCCCACAACTGATGCTGACAGAGAGTGTTTGGACACGTCGAGAACTTCCTAAAAGGTTGATGATTTGATCCTGACGAGCAGTGACTGTATTGTGTCCTTGGGCAAGACCTTTAATCCTGATTGCACACATGGATGCATGGTGGCACTGTTTACTAAGGTGTACTGCACTTCAATGGTCACTTTCCTTCAAGTGCCGCTAAACCTGCTGGTGCACAGTTCATGTGTTAGGGAGTCTGACAGTTGGTTGCCACTGCTTGGTGGTTCTCTGAATACTACAGTTTCCTTCACCTGTAAATATATCCGACACGATGTGACCATGGCTGTTGAAAGTGTTGTAAAAATCCCCCTGTGCCTCCTGCACAGAATGTCCCTGTTGTTTGAATACTGTTGTTTGAATTTTAAGTGCAAATGCCAATACGACTCGGGCTAGAGGCCGTATTTATGAACAAAATTAGGTGCATTCAGATTTTTGCACAGAACTTCCATATGAAAGCACTGATTTGAATAATTTTTTGTGTGAAAGTTTAGTACCATGGGATACATCACATATAATACGGGTTTTTTTCTCGTGCATAAATTATGCCAATTAGACTAACTTTGATCTATTTAGTGTTACTTTCAGCATTGTAACTGCAAATGCCAATACGGCTCGGGCTAGAGGCCATATTTATGAACCAATCTTTACGAAACTTCTTGAGTACCTTTGTTATCACCGTGGGAAGAGAACGAGTGGATTTGGGTGCAGTCCGAAATTCAAGATGGCTACCAGCAGCCATTTTGTACTTTAGTCAGTGCAATCAGTTTTTATGTACAGAACTTCTGTATGAAAGTTCTGACTTGAATAAATTTTTGTATGAATGTTTAGTAACATGGAATACATCACATATAATACAGGTTTTTTTCTCATGCAGAAATTATGCAAATTAGATGAACTTTGATTTATTCAGTGCTACTTATACACAGTAAGTGCACATGTCAATACGGCTTGGGCTAGAGTCTTTATCTATGAACCGATCTTCACGACACTTCTTGGGTACCTTTGTTACCACCTTGGGACGAGAATGAGTGTTTCTGGGTGCTGTCCAAAATTCGAGATGTCTGCCAGTGGCCATTTTGTACCGAAATTAGGTCCAATCAGTTTTTTGTACACAACTTCTGTACTGCTCAGGCTAGAGGCTGTATTTATGAACCGATCTTTACAAAACTTCTTGGGTACCTTTGTTATCACCCATGGGAAGAGAACAAGTGTTTTTGGGTGCAGTCCAAAATTCAAGATGGCCACCTGCAGCCATTTTGTACCAAAATTAGTGATATCAGTTTTTTGTACAGAACTTCTGTTCTAACTTGAATAAATTTTTGTACGAATGTTTAGTAACATGGAATGCATCACAAATAATACAGGTTTTTTTCTCGAGCAGACATTATGCAAATTAGAAGAACTTTGATTTATTCAATGCTACTTATACACAGTAAGTGCATGTGTCAATATGGCTAGGGCTAGAGGCTGTATTTATGAACTGATCTTCACAAAACTTCTTGGGTACCTTTGTTATCACCTTGGGATGAGAACAAGTGTTTCTGGGTGTGGTCCAAAATTCGAGACGGCTGCCAGTGGCCATTTTGTACCGAAATTAGGTCCAATCAGTTTTTTGTGCACAACTTCTATACGGCTCAGCCTAGAAGCCATATTTATGAACCGATCTTTACGAAACTTCTTGGGTACCTTTGTTATCACCATGGGACGAGAACGATTGTTTTTGGGTGCAGTCCAAAATTCAAGTAACCATTTTGTACCAAAATTAGTGCAATTAGGTTTTTGTACAGAACATCTGTATGAAAGTTCTGCTTTGAATAAATTTGTGTAGGAATGTTTAGTAACATGGAATACATCACATATAATACAGGTTTTTTTCTCATGCAGAAATTATGCAAATTAGATGAACTTTTTTTTTAGTTCAATGCTACTTATACACAGTAAGTGCACATGTCAATACGGCCCTGGCTAGAGTCTGTATTTTTGAACCGATCTTCACGAAACTTCTTGGGGTACCTTTGTTATCACCTTGTGACAGGAACGAGTGTTTTTGGGTGCCTTTGTTATCACTGTGCTATGAGAACAAATATTTTTGGGTTCAGTCAGACCCACTCTGTGACTCAAAGATTTTTTTTCTAGTTTAGCATCTAACTGTCACCCCTCCTTTACAATACTTTAGCTATATATTTGTTACAGGCTACGGTCAGCATTTATGTACAGACCATTACAATACTTTACATGTACCTTTGTTATCAGGTCATTTTTTTGGGATTTATGTTTAAGGTCACATATTTATGCACAATGGCTAATCATGACCGTGACAGTATTACGGGTGGAGGAAGCCGGAGTACCCGGAGAGAACCACCGAGCAACGACGAGCAGCTGCCAGCTCCCCAACATCGTAACTTCGCATTGCAGCACAGGCAGGGTTAGCTTGGTTGAAGACATGCGTACCATCGACGTGCAGTACGCCTTAGTACACGGCGTCATTGTGCCCCCATGCAGGCAATGGAGATGAAGTGTCTTGCCCAAGGACACAACGCGGTTGCCGCAGGTGGGATTCGAACCGAGGACCTCTCGGCTTGCAGCCTGCACCTCTACCTACTGAGCCACCGTGCTCCCCTATCAGGTCATTACCTAGATGTTTGTCATTTCTGTGTCACATACTATACATGTACATGTCTTAAACAAGCTGAGCTACAGTGTCATTGACACTTTCATTTATGGTCTGTTATTCATCCTTTCCAGGTTCCAGCGGCACCATAAGTATGGATTTTTATAGGAGTTTGATTTTTAGCTCAATCTTGGATTTGGCATATAAATTGTCAACAATTCTGTCAGCACAGCCTACAGGCCGCACCTCTCACCTGATCTTTTTCAAATTTTATATGTAGCTTTGGTGTGGTATCTAGATGGGAGCTATTGAATTTTTTGGAATTTCGATGAAAAGTCACTTTGGATTTGGCTAAGAAAATGTCAACAATTCCATTAGCACTCCCTACAGGCTGCACCCCTCATCCAATATTTTTCAGATTTCACATGTAGCTTTGGTGTGATGTCTAGATGGGAGCAATTGATTTTTTCGCATTTCTTTGAAAAACATGGCTGCCAGCATCCATCTTGAATTTGGCATATAAATTGTCAACCATTCCTTTAATGTACACACCCTTTGAGGTGTATCTCTTGCTCAATCTTTTTCAACTCTCTTATGTGGCTTTAGGGTGATGTCGACATGGGGAGCTATCATGTTTTTTTTTAAATTTTGTTAAAAAACATGGCTGCCAGTTGCCATCTGCGATTTTGCCATTAAATTGTCTACAATTCCTATAGCACATCCTACAGTTAGTTATTTATACCCCCCGCAAACAAAGTTTGGGGGGGGGGGGGGGGGTATATAGGAATCCCCCTGTCCGTCCGTCCGTCTGTCTGTCTGTCTGTCCATCCTTATAAGTGCAACTCCTCCTAAACCGTTTGAAGAATTTTCATGAAACTTTACACAATGGAAGAACTCCATATGAAGATGTGCATGAAGCAAAATAATTCCGTTCTGACATTTCCAAGGGGAAATAATCTAACTTATACATTCGGAGGGTATCACTTTGTGAGCTTGCTCACGGTACCTCTAGTTAGTTCAGTCCCTTCTTGGTGAAGTTGAGCTGCAGTGTCATTGACACTTTCATTAATTTTTTTTTTTTTTTTTTTTTTTTTTCTATTTTCAGTTCTTTTCTTACCCAAGTACAATTTTTTTCTTTCTTCAAATTTACTTGTAAATTGTCTTTCAGACCAGTTTGATGTATATTAAAAGAACTAAAAAGCAGCAAAATGCAATATTTCAACGGGATATTAGTTATATGGCGGCATAAATAGAATGCGGAGAGTGTTTCACATAACAAGAATGAATGGTGTAGCCATATTTTATGACTACTCCATTCCAACGAGTTATGTGAAACACCCACCAATTCAAACACGTCGCGTTCTGTATTTATTACACATCCCATGCTATTACTGATAGTAAAAATAGAAGTACAAATTTGGGCAGATTTGCAAAACAGCTGGGAGAAACATTTTTAAAAGAAGTTTAAAGCATGTCAGGATGTCTGAAGATTTACCGAAATAAAGTTGACCAATTTAGAATAATGGGAATCCGCAGATGAAACGGCCTCGGGACTGGGTTAATGTTGGATTGGAAATGATTGCTAATATTTTATACGTCAACGAGACCTATACGGCTACCTTAATTGTATATAAACCTGCTGGTTTATTATTAGCTTACCTGACTGAAAGTCAGGGTGAGCTTTTCTTATCACTCTTCGTCCGTCGTCCTGCGTGAAGGTGGTGTTTGAGCCTCTTTCTCCTAAACCACTGGCCACATTTTAATTAAATTTCATGTAAGTAGTGGTTACATAGGGGCATTTTGATTTTTATCCAAAATAGGTTTCGGCTCATATTGAGCAGAGGTGTGGGGAAAAAATGGCCACATTTTTTGAAAATCTTCTTCTGATGAACCACCAGTAGCAGAGACTTGATAGGTGGTATACAGAGTCCTTTTTAGGTTTAGAATCAAGTTTGTTCAAGAGAAGTTTGTCGGGCATTATTTGCCTTCGTTATGGGAGAGGCAAAACTTTTGGCCACGCCTAAAATTTCTATTTTCAGAACCGTCATGTCGATTTGACCCAAATTTGATAGGAGATGATAATGGGTCATAAGTAGTTGATTGATGCAAAAAAAAAATTTTCTCATTGCTCCGTGGGAACCTCGGGAGCTAAAAATAGGAAAAACCTTAAAACTGCCATATCTCCAAAACTACACAGCACAGAGAATTCTTATTTTGTATAAAGTTTACTTTTATCCAGTAGAATAGAATGATTTAAAAAAATCCCTATTGGTTTGATCACAAGGTACTTTTTTCACGACTTTGAAAAAGTGCTGAGTCAGCACTGTTTAACACTGTTGGCAATGGGAAAAAGATTCAAGTTTGTTCAAGCCAAGTCCCTGGGTTCATATTTGGGCTCACTGTGGTAGCCCGAATTATAACTTAGTTCAAATTGAGGAATTTTCTTTAAAAATCTTCTTCAGATCCAGCAGTTGGAATGTTTTGATATTTGATATGCAGCATCCTTAGGGGGGGTGAGATTTAAGTTTGTTCAAGCCATGTCCGTAGGTCTATATTTGGACTAACTGTGGGATCTTGAATTGTAACTTAGTTCAAAATGAGGAATTTTCTTTAAAAATATTTTCTTCAGATCCAGCAGTCGGAATGTTTTGATATTTGGTGTGCAGCATCCTTAGGGGGAGGGGTGAGATTCAAGTTTGTTAAAGCCAAGTCCCTGGGTTCATATATGGGCCCGAATTATAACTTAGTTCAATATGAGGAATATTCTTTAAAAATCTTCTTTTTTTTTTAGATCCACTGGTCAGAATCTTTGGATATTTGGTATAAGCTTTTCTTAGGAGGAGCAGATGAAACTTGCTGAAATCAGTTCTCTGGGTTGTTATTTAGACTACCATGTCAGGTGAGCGCCCTCAGGCCCCTTGGGGCCTCTTGTTTTAATTACTATTTTTTTAAATTGTTCAAAAGAATTTCAACAAAACCATATCATGTGACCCCTCATTGATCATTGACCTGTATTTCATTACTGAATGTAAGAAAAATCATCTGATACCTAAAGGACTAGCAATTAAGAATCCTCTTGCTAACACCTATCGAACAAGATTTTCTGATAAACTCTGTAGACGTTCAAATGAAAGAATACGGAATCACCTACTAGATATACTCTATAGTAAGAAGAAAAGCATCAAGCAACAAATAGATTTCATAATGGACCCTAACGTAAGTGTTAATAATCAAATCCTGGATGGCTTTTACAGTAAAACCCTATATGACCTGCTTCAACGTAAATGCCAAAAATTAACTAAATTGAAAGAACAGCATGCCAGTTCTGATATTAAAGAAGCTCAATGTGTTCAAAATGATTAATCAATCTTCTGTGATAAATCTCTCAAACTACACTCCCAATGATGCTGAATTATCAATTTTGAGAAAAGGTTTAACGTTTTGCGCAAATACAAAATTGGATAAAGTTCAACTTGGCGATGATTTGGATGAGTATTTCCGTCATTTGAGACTAAAAGAATATTTTTACAATCGCGATCAACCACCTAGTGACTCGTATAAGCAAGACAAGCATTCACACTGGACACCTAAGCCTGGTCGTAATTCCAAACTTGATCTTTACATTGAAACTGTGCGCGCCTGTGCCAAATCTAATTTCCTTGAGCGCAGTCACAGAGTGCTCCAGAATTTGAAACCTACAGAAAGGAAAGCTATCGCGAGTTTGCAGAACAATAGGAACATCACTATTAAACCCAGCGCCAAAGGTGGTGCGGTAGTTATTCAGAATACTTGTGACTATATATTGGAAGGATACAGGCAACTAAATGATCTAAATTATTATGAAATATTGAAATCTGATCCTACTGACAAATTTCAAAGTGAACTTTGTAAACTTATAGATTCCTTCCCGGAGAAAGACAAAATTATTGCTCATTCTCTGATTGTCAAAAAACCATGCATTGCTCAGTTCTACACATTACCCAAAGTACACAAGGAAGGAGTTCCGGTCAACCAATTGTCTCAGGTTTCGGTACCTTATCCGAGAATATTTCTAAATTTGTTAATGGGGAGCTCAAGCCTCCAGCACAATCTATCGGTAGCTATATAAATGACTCTACAGATTTCCTAAATAAAATTTCAGATGTTGACATAACTGAACAGTCTATATTTGTGACACTTGATGTTAAGGCTCTATACACAAATATTGATCACAAAGATGGTATAGAAGCATTGCAACGTTCGTTAAATTCACCCAGATTCATAGACCTACAGCTGTTGATTCTGATACCATGGTTAAACTTGCAGAATTCATCCTGAAACACGATTATTTTCAGTTCAACGGTAATATGTATTTACAGAAGAAGGGAATAACTATGGGCACTCCCATGGCTCCTCAACTCGCCAATATATATATGTCAGATTTTGAAACGACATTTCTTGAAAAAACTCCATTGAAACGTTAAGTTTATCTCCGTTTTATCGACGACATATTTCTTGTATGGAAACATGGTGAGTCGGCACTAGGGACATTTTATCAGGAAATTAACTCTGCCAATCCTAACTTGAAGTTCACCATGGAACAGTCTACAGAAACTGTGAATTTCCTGGACATCAAATTTTCAATAATAATGGGAAGCTAAGCACTACAGTATACAGGAAACCTACTGACCGCTTCAGTTATTTAAATTCCAGCAGCTTCCATCCGCAACACACAAAGAGATCTGTTATTTACAGTCAAGCCCTCCGATATCATCGCATTAACTCGGACGCCAAAATTCGGGATCGACAATTATGTATGCTCAAATTGGCTTTTGAGGAAATCGGATATGAAAGACACACGATCAACAAGGAATTCGACAAAGCCCTTGCTCGGGATCGCCACGATTTGCTAACTTACAAAAGTGAAACTGAACAATCGCGTTTTCCTCTTGTTGTGACTTATCATCCAGCTACTCAGAAAATTTGAAAAATTCTTCGAAAATCTCAGCACATCCTCAATGACAATGAATACCTTAAAAGGGTGTTCCCTCAGAAACCTATTCTTGCTACTAGACAGACACCTAATTTGCGTCAAAAACTGGTTTCTAGTAAATGTGTCACATCACCCCTCACTCTCGGAACTAAACCATGTAACACTAACCGATGTCGTACATGCCCACTCATTTCATCTTATGAAATCAGCTGTGAATCGGGCAATCAAATTACTCCAAAGGGTAGTTTTTCCTGCAAGACAAGTGATCTGGTGTATTATTTAACGTGTGCTCATTGTCCAGATATGCATTACATTGGTGAAACAGGACAACTCTTGTGCAGGAGAATAACAGGGCATAGACAGAACATAAAAAACAAAGATGATTTGCCAGTGGCTAAACATTTTAACCTACAAGCACACTCCGTAGATGATATTTGTGTTCAGCTTATGGAGGGAAATTTGACGGACATGCATAGGAGGAGGACTGTTGAGCAGAAGTACATATGGGCATGCAACAGCCTCAATAGAGGCATAAATAGAGACGCTGGTTTTATGTCTGTATGGCTGTGACTAGCTTCACTGCACACTTTTTCCTTCCATAAATTTCTACTCCGGAATTTACGTTACATCAAACGTAATTACGCGTTCTTTCACTTGAACTGTATTTCCTTTTCATTCTTACCATTTATCACCGGAAGAAGACCGAGAAGGTTGAAAGCCAGTGTAAAAAATTAATCATAGGTCGAAAAGGTGATATTATTCTTCTACTATATATATAGACAATAAACATATAGTGTGTTTTTATATCTGTGTTATACAACGAGTTGAAATATGGTTTATTTTTTCGAGGCTTCACCGAGAAAAAATAAACCATATTTCAACGAGTTGTATAACACAGATATAAAAACACACTATATGTTTATTGTTTTTATCTGATAACAAACAGACACCCATCTTGTGCGTCTACCCGACTTATATATGCTTCCCACGGGCCTCCAAAGAAAACCAGTCTACGAGACAAAAGAAATAGGACAAGACGCATAGAGTTGTGTCCCTTACATTACAAAATCGATGACGGCGATTGCACTTCTTGCATCATGTAACTGCGCTGGAACAAAATAAATTTCAACTATTTTATTAACAGTAACAAAACGGTGTTTCAGTAGAGTTATTCTTTTTTTGACATAGTTCCAGTTTTCTTCCGTGTTTTATGCTGTAGTCCCAATATAACAAATATAACAAATAATTTTGCGTTTGTTTACAATTTTTACGAAGTGTTTTTTTTTCAGGTAGAGCAGACGAACTTTTAATTAGCGCAGTTCCGCGACTATAAATAGTTCGCAGTCGCCACATACTAATTACTATTAACATTCAAGTAATTTCTACAATGTTTTGAAGCAAAATTTTAGGTTGCCTTTATTGAAGCAAAATAAATAAGAAATGACACCATCAGAGGATTTTGACAAAGTGCAATAAGCGTACAATTAAAACCTGCCCTGTGATATAACGATGTTTCATGAATGAATGAATGAAAATGGAATTGAAAGAGGTCAGAGGTCGTTCGCATAAATTATAATTATATACAACACCCGTTGTATATACTTCAAGTATATACAACGGTTGTTATACTCTATGGTTATCAGATAAATATATATATGTGCCTACTACCGTGGTTTAACTCTGAAGTTACTGCATTTTACTTATTGTTTAAACCTTTGTTATTGAATATTGACCTGTGTTTCGGGTGTCATTATATTTTTATATTTTATGTTTTTATTTTATTTTATGATCTGTACATTTGACCTTAATGGTGTAACAGTACAATAAAGAATTTATTTGATTGATTTAATATTATCTCATTTTTGGTTAACTAATTCTTTTATGAACTGACTTTATTTTGCTTTCGACATTTTAATTTTCTCTCCACGTGACAGACGATCGATCGATAATTGTATAACACAATTTGGAAACTTTTAGAAATGTAACTAATGACTCGACTGGAAATAAACTAGTATAAACAGTGCTGGGAAAAAAGTTCCGGCTTGTACATCACCAGTTGAACACAGAAACATTTATGTCATAGCGGCGATTCCGTTATATACAAAAGTTTAAAGTTTAAAGTTTAATGGATGTGTAATAAAGCTTGATTTTGAAACCTTTTCCCTCTATACAGACATGATTTCAGTTTGTTCTATAAGAATGTAATCACACCCTTGATTTTAGTACTGAATCACTCGTACAAAAATGTTTTCATCTTGTGGAAGAGATCATTCATTGTTCATGGTGAGAAAAATGTTACCCATGCTGGTCTGACCTATACACCAGCTGGGTTCAATGGGTGAATCTCCACATCAAATGAACTGCATGTCATCAACATGAAGGCATTTACAGTTCGATGAATATTCCATGTGTTGTCTGTAGACCATCTGGTTGCTTGGTGAGGATCTTATCTTTCTCATATCATTTGTTGAAACAGTAGATAGGGATGAAGTCTGCCTTCTAAATTCAGACCTTCTGTTTATCAGCTGATTGCTGAACAGATCCAGAAGCCTGTCAGTAGCTGTATCTTGTCAGAAGTTGTCAAAGTAACTCACGGCTAATGTAATTTGAACTACCACATTAGAACCTCATTTAAACTAAATATGACATATGCTGATAACCAGAAGAATACAATGTAGTACAAATTCCTTTGATCATTAACTGGTTGAGTGCTGCAAGCCCAAATTTGGGCTTTATTTTGAAGTATGGGTACCACAAGTCAAAGGCTTCATATTCTGTAGATGTCCTCCAGATCATTTTTGAAGTGAAATTTTTACTCTGTGGATTTGCCTTGTAGCAATTTGTGGGCGAGTGCCCAGAGGCACTCTCCCATAAATTTTAACAAGGCAAAGACTTGTCAATAAACTTTGCTCACCAAAAATAATTTAGCACTGTACCAGTTAAAATCCCTATCCCTAATTACCTGCCCACACTTTTCCCACCCACACTTGAAATGTTACAGTTTTTGTCTTCAAGAGGTATGCACGACTATAGTTAGAAAAATACCAATAGTTCTTGACTGCTTCTAGGGCTTTTGTAAAGCTATACCAATTGTTTTCTTTTGTTGCTCATGGAAGAATTCCATTCTATTTTGCCAGCTTGTCTGCTGAGTCCCATTTTTCTGCTGTTAATAGAACCTTATACATAGAATCTGATGTTCTTATCCTCAAAATTTAGCAAAATGTAAATAAATTTTCTGAATGTGACTTAAAAATGTGTTGACATGGTACAGCCACAGTTGTTGAAAGTGTCATTATAAGCAGCTTGAGTTTTGATTAAACATTAGAAAAATTATTTAACCCTTTTTCCCCGGGAAGTGGTGTAGTGCTTGTTTACTGCAGTAAAAAGTTTTTTTCTTCACTTGTGAAATCTGTCCCATTCACCAATGCGTGAAGTGGAAGTACTCTAAAGTAGGCAGCATAGGTATAAAGGATACGCTAAATTTGACTTCATACCTATGTTGCGGTTATGATATAGGCAAAGATGCTGAAAACGCCCTTATACAACAGTGAATAAATAACTATATGTTTTCAGTGTATGGGTGTTTTAATTCAATTAAAACATGTTTTAATTGCATTTAAAACATTGCAGTGTATCTGAAAAAAAAGAATGCCAAATGTTTTTGAGTATGTACCAGGATGGGCTCATTTGTGACTTCAAGGAAATCACAAATTTAAACTTTTATTTCTTTGCAGTCAGTGATGAGATAATTCTGGTATCTGTTTATCAAAAATTTGTACTGACTATTTACTTTACTGGTGTCTTGTCTCTCTACCTCTAATGTAAGTCTTTAACCCTTAAGGGCCTAAGTAATTCCGACTTTGATAACTGTTTAATGCAAAGGAACAGGTGCCCCAACACAACTGTTTGGGTAAACTCAAAACTTCTTTTCTAAGTACCTTGTCATTTGTTTCTAGGCAAGTCTTGGCTGCCTCTGTAGGCAGCCAAGACTTGACTAGAAACAACTGCACAGCCACTGGAGGTGGACTTCAAAGTATAGCGAAAATGTGTGAAAAACTCCAGGCCCTTAAGGGTTAATCTACTAAACCTTGTTTGACAGAGTTCCTTTAGCTATGCTAAACAAGATTTAAAATATAAAATAGTAAATACTCAATTTATTACCAGAATGCAGGGAAGTTACAAATTCTGATTTATTCAGATGAGCCGTTGATTGGATATTATACCATGATTGCTATGCATATTCGGCATTATGCGATACAGTACAGACATTTGGAAATGCGCTAGATGCATCTCGATTACGTGTAAGAATGTAATGCAAGAATGTATCTGATTGGACGTTATGCATATGAGTGATGTTATGAAGTTAATGAAATGCTTTAACGTGAAACCGTGTCAAGCAAGAAAGTTATCAGACCATGAAGGTGATATTTTTCTTTAAAAACGTATGCCAGAGTGGAGTTTTGGCTGTATTTCATGTGCACCGAAGACCATGTTTAATACTGGAAAAACTCCACCTCGGGTCATTCTTTCCAGGCCCCCCCGTACTCCACTCTGGTTGTGTTTTGTCGTATTCTTCATTGGCAAAGTAGCAGTTTCGTTAACAGAGTTTCACTGTACTGCACATTTGTAGCAGTGAAATCGACCCCTCTTTAGTACCCAGTCCAATCTTGTAAGTCAGTTGAGAACTGGGATTGAAAAGCTGAAAAACACCAAATATAAAATGGCGACATGTCCTTCCCTGGGTGCTTAAAGTGCCGAAATCAGTATACCATATGGTCAGTCAAGAAGAGTTTTTCTGTGCTGTGTATCACATAAGGGCAAAATTATCTGCATGAATCAAATCTAAACAAAGCTGTTGCCTCCCTTATAATGTGGTAAAGCAATAAAAAGTTAAATGTGAATGAAGGAACATGATCAACCATTCATAAACAAATTTTTTTCACCAGGTGGTAGATGCCAGTGTTTTACTTATTTTGTTTAGTTAGTAGATTTCAACTTACTCTTGAAAAAAAAAAAGTAGATCAATATCAATTTCATTAATTTAATCCTTTGAAACCTGAACAAAATTTATCAGAATTTTCTGTACACCCACTTCCTTCTAAACATTCCCTTATGGGCATAAAATGGTATTTCGCTTTTGTTTTGTTTTTTATTTAATAAGCTGCATATTCAAATATTCTTTATCAAGTTTTACCAACAAATTTCCCTGTCCAGGTCAAAATTAACTCCCCCCCCCCCCCCCCACCCTTGCGCCCTTTCACCCTTTCACACAACCCTCTGCAGATTGTTAAAATAGCAACATTTCAATCTGCAAACTTTTCCCATAATGCAACTGGGAATATGGCAAATTCAATCTTGTTTGACAGAGAACTCATTGAACCTTGTCAAACAAGATTGAATTGGTTAACCCTTTACCCAACATAACAGCCAAAACCGGCCAGCGCGGTTCACAAAATTTGTCAATTAATTTTAATTTATTTTTTCATTTTTGTCTCAAAAACATAGAGCTCGTTCCAATGAGTGGTCATAACCTATGTTTATGAGACAAAATTGAAAAAAATTAGTTATTCAAGCATTGTGTTTGCAAGTGTCATCTGCTTTTAATGTTAGGTAAAGGGTTAAATTCCTAGTTGCATTATTGGGAAAATACAACTGAAATTTTGCTTTTTTTTCAATAATTGCTTTTCAATAAACTGCATATTCAAATAAGATTGACATTTTTTTTAACATATAAATTCCCAGGTCCAGGTCAACATTAAAGTCTCCAGAACTCGTAATCATCTCTCCTCTTCGTGGGAACCCCAGGAAGTGAATCAGTGCTTGTTTACTGTGGTAAGCAAGCTCTGTTTTACTGGTAAACCAGGACCCAGTCACCAATGCTTGGGATGGAAGTCCTCTAAAATGTGCAACATGGGTATAAACGATTGACTAAACTTCACTTTACCTCCATGTTGTGGTCAGGATTAGCCAATGTGCAGCAATATCTGATCTTAAACACCAATAAATAAATAAATACTCCCTAATCCCAGTAG
Organism: Pictodentalium vernedei; assembly: GCA_031216915.1. Taxonomy (NCBI): domain Eukaryota; kingdom Metazoa; phylum Mollusca; class Scaphopoda; order Dentaliida; family Dentaliidae; genus Pictodentalium; species Pictodentalium vernedei. Next base: position 267,038,220 of record CM062291.1, on the reverse strand, counting down.
CCTGAGGTGCAAGAAAATTACTGTGAGTGCACCCGAGAGCCCCTTATAAAAGAATACCATGATATTACATGCATTGTCCCAAAATACTACCATGCCTCTTATAGCAGCACTTTGAACCCTTGATGAATTGTATCTTCCACTGATAATATATAATCTGTATGTCAAGTAGCTTAGCAATATTTTCTTGCCACGTGTTTTACTGTCACTGTAATTATACCCCCACTTCAAAGAAGTGGGGGCTATATAGGAATCGCCCTGTACGTCTGTACGTCCGTCCGTCTGTCCGTACATCTTTCCGTCCGGACAAATTCTTATGTGCGCAACTCCTACATTAATGAACCGATTTTGATGAAACCTTCATCTCAACTAAGTGAACATGTGCATATTCCAAACTTTTTAATCTGCGACAATTTTAACCAGGTTATCTCTCTTGATCTTTGATTACATTAATGAACCGATTTTGATGAAACCTTCATCTCTACTAAGTGAACATGTGCATATTCCAAACTTTTTGATCTGCGACAATTTTAACCAGGTTATCTCTCTTGAACTTTGATTTAATATGGGTTTCTATATGAAATTCTTGTGTGTGCAACTCCTCCTACATTTATCAATCAATTTGGACAAAACTTTTCAGACATCATCACTACTAAGTGAACATGCGCATATTTCAAGATTTTTGATCTGCGACAATTTTAACCAGGTTATCTCCCTTTGACTTAGATTTATTGTGTCTTTCCATCCGAACAAATTCTTGTGTGCGCAGCTCCTCCTACATTAATGAACCGATTTTGATGAAACCTTTCAAACATCATCTCTACTAAGTGAACATGTGCATATTCCAAACTTTTTAATCTGCGACAATTTTAACCAGGTTATCTCTCTTGAACTTTGATTTAATATGGGTTTCTACATGAAATTCTTGTGTGCGCAACTCCTCCTACATTTATCAATCAATTTGGACAAAACTTTTCAGACATCATCACTACTAAGTGAACATGCGCATATTCCAAGATTTTTGATCTGCGACAATTTTAACCAGTTTATCTCCCTTTGACTTAGATTTATTATGTCTTTCCGTTCGAACAAATTCTTGTGTGCGCAACTCCTCCTACATTAATGAACCGATTTTGATGAAACCTTTCAAACATCATCTCTACTAAGTGAACATGTGCATATTCCAAACTTTTTGATCTGCGACAGTTTTAACCAGGTTATCTCTCTTGAACTTTGATTTAATATGGGTTTCTACATGAAATTCTTGTGTGCGCAACTCCTCCTACATTTATCAATCAATTTGGACAAAACTTTTCAGACATCATCACTACTAAGTGAACATGCGCATATTCCAAGATTTTTGATCTGCGACAATTTTAACCAGTTTATCTCCCTTTGACTTAGATTTATTATGGGTTTCTACATGAAATTCTTTTGCGTGCAACTCCTCCTACATTTATCAATCAATTTGCACAAATCTTTTCAGACATCATCACTACTAAGTGAACATGCGCATATTCCAAGATTTTTGATGTGCGACAATTTTAACCAGGTTATCTCCCTTTGACTTAGATTTATTATGTCTTTCCGTTCGAACAAATTCTTGTGTGCACAACTCCTCCTACATTAATGAACCGATTTTGATGAAACCTTTCAAACATCATCTCTACTAAGTGAACATGTGCATATTCCAAACTTTTTGATCTGCGACTATTTTAACCAGGTTATCTCTCTTGAACTTTGATTTAATATGGGTTTCTGCATGAAATTCTTGTGTGCGCAACTCCTCCTACATTTATCAATCATTTTGGACGAAAGTTTACAGACATCATCACTACTAAGTGAACATGCGCATATTCCAAAATTTTTGAGCTGTGGCAATTTTAACTAGGTTATCTCCCTTTAACTTAGATTTATTATGGGTTTCTACATGAAATTCTTTTGCGTGCAACTCCTCCTACATTTATCAATCAATTTGCACAAATCTTTTCAGACATCATCACCACTAAGTGAACATGCGCATATTCCAAGATTTTTGATCTGCGACAATTTTAACCAGGTTATCTCCCTTTGACTTAGATTTATTATGTCTTTCCGTTCGAACAAATTCTTGTGTGCGCAACTCCTCCTACATTAATGAACCGATTTTGATGAAACCTTTCAAACATCATCTCTACTAAGTGAACATATGCATATTCCAAACTTTTTGATCTGCGACAATTTTAACCAGGTTATCTTTTCCCCGTGGGAACCCCGGGAAGTAAGCAGCACTTGTTTACTGTGGTAAACCAGTTCCGCTTCACTAGTAAAATAGGACCCAGTCACCAATGCTTGGGGTGAAAGTCCTCTAAAATGGGCAACATGTTGATCAACGATTGACTAAACTTGACTTCTTCTCCATGTTGTGTCACGATTAGCCATGGTGCATAAATATGTGACGTTAACCACCAACAAACAAACCAGGTTATCTCTCTTGAACTTTGATTTAATATGGGTTTCTGCATGAAATTCTTGTGTGCGCAACTCCTACATTTATCAATCAATTTGGATGAAAGTTTACAGACATCATCACTACTAAGTGAACATGCGCATATTCCAAAATTTTTGAGCTGTGGCAATTTTAACTAGGTTATCTCCCTTCAACTTAGATTTATTATGGGTTTCTACATGAAATTCTTGTGTGTGCAACTCCTCCTACATTTATCGATCAATTTTGACGAAACCTTTCAAACATTATCACAACTAAGTGAACATACGCATATTCCCAAATTTTTGATCTGCGACAATTTTAACCAGGTTATCTCCCTTTAACTTGGATTTATTATGGGTTTTCAAATGGGATTCTTGTGTGTGCTACTCCTCCTACATTAATGAACCGATTTTGAATACATGTTGCACATTGTAAATGTGTTTTTCCAAATGTAAACCATATATGTGTGTTCCCCGCGGGAACCCCGGGAAGTGAAGCAGTGCCTGTTCACTGCGGTAAACAGGCTCTGTTTTCACTGGTAAAATAGGACCCAGTCACCAATGCTTGGGAGGTGCAAACCCTCTCTAAAATTGGCAACATGGCTTATTAACGCTCACCCCTGGTCTTGAGTTGATAGTCATGTTGTGGTCATGATTAGCCATTGTGCAAAAATATGTGACCTTAAACACCAATAAATACATAAATACCATATATGTGTGGGCTCTTTAAGTATTCAGTGCTGTTCTGTGGAAGGCCACATGCAAATACAAATTTCAACAACAAAAAATAATCTTTATGTATACATTTCCTTATGGCCTTCGCCTACATGATCAGAAGTGCATTCCTCTAAAAACCCAAAGCGGGGGTATTAATCACCTTCAGTGATAGTTCTAGTTTAGAAAAATGCATGGTGTGGGGTGTGTATGGGTGGATTTAGCGGAGGGACACACTACAGTGCACCCCTTTCCCCCAATTTTCATAACTTAAAACTTTTTGTTAGAGTCCTGTGAATATTCAAGATTCGATTTGATATCGATACCATAAGTCTGCTTCTTGATCGATCCCGAATCAGTCTCAGGATTTGATTTTTTTTAATCTCTCATACTAACTTCAATTTGTTACATTTCCAACAAAAAAGTGGATGAACTTGACATTAGACAATTCATTCATGTAGGCTCTATCCACATTTAATTGAGTAATTGACAAAGGTTAATTGTTAAGAAAGTAGTGAATTTTGTCAGGGGGTGCTGTGGTGTCGCGGTAACCGGTTCTCGTCAGATCACCGAAGTTAAGCAACGTCGAGTGCGGTTAGTAGTTGGATGGGTGACCATTTCATCGACTGATTCGTGATCCAGCATTGTGTCCTTGGGCAAGGCACTTAACCCCGATTGCCTACATGGGGGCACGATGACGCTGTGTACTAAAGCGTATTGCACGTCAATGGTGTGCACGTCTTCTAACCCTGCCTGTGTTGCGGTGCAGAGTTCAGAGTCACACGATGTTGGAGAACTGTCAGCTGCTCGGTGGTTCTCTCCGGGTACTCCGGCTTCCTCCACTCGTAAAACTGTCACGATTAGCCATTGTACATAAGTATGTGACCTTAAACACCAATAAATAAATAAATAGTGAATTTTGTCAGAAAACATTTTCTGCAGTTTTAGTTTTTGGAGGCTTAACTTGTTACTGTTCACGTTCCTAAGAGGCGTACTGCACGTCAGTGGTGCGCATGTCTAAATGAAAAAACAGATAACCAAAACGTTGTTCATCTGGAACTACAAACAGTTCATCAAAAAGTTGTCTTATCACCTTATTTGGTAGCACTGTTTTAAAATGTTCCTGTGGAAAGACCCCTCTCTTCAATGCTCAAACTCCCTAAGACAGCTGATGCTCCTGTGTTTGCCACAGATGCTTTCAAAATCTGCGAACTGTCATACAGTATGGCCATTATGGACGGGGTTAAAATCCCAGGTTGGTATTTTCGCCACGCATATAATTCAGAGATGATTCGCTCTGACACTTAGCGAAACTTCCACCAATGAAGCACCGGGGTAATCCCGGTGCTTCATTGGTGGAAATTTTGCTAAGTGTCACAGCGGATCATCTTTTATGATATGTGTGGAAAAATGCACACCCATAGATTTTGACCCGTCCATGATGGCTGAACTGTAATCGGTCCTCTTTATTATATCCAGATGAACGGTAAATAGGTTATCTCAAAATTTGAGATTTTATTCTGTGCCTGTTGTATGGTCCATTATAACCTAACTTTCCTTTTTAGCTCACCTGACTGAAAGTCAGGGTGAGATTTTCTTATCACTCGTCGTCCGTCGTCTCTCGTCCGTCATCCTGCGTGAACGTGGTGTTTGAGCCTCTTTCTCCTAAACCACTGGCCACATTTTAATTACATTTCATGTAAGTAGTGGTTATTTAGGGGCATTTTGATTTTTATCCAAAATAGGTTTCGACTCATATTGAGCAGAGGTGTAGGGAAAAAATAGCCAAATTTTTTGAAAATCTTCTTCTAATGAACCACCAATAGCAGAGACTTGATATGTGGTATACAGAGTCCTTTTGAGGTTTAGACTCAAGTTCGTTCAAGAGAAGGTTGTCGGGCATTATTTGCCTTCATTATGGGAGGGGCAAAAATTTTGGCCATGCCTAAAATTTCTATTTTCAGAACCGTGAGGTCAATTTGAACCAAATTTGATATGAGATGATAATGGGTCATAAGTAGTTGATGCAAAAAAAAAATTTTCTCATTGCCCCGTGGGAACCTCGGGAGCTAAAAATAGGAAAAACCTTAAAACTGCCATATCTCCAAAACTACACGGCACAGAGAATTCTTATTTTGTATAAAGCTTACTTTTATCCAGTAGAATAGAATGGTTAAAAAAAAATCCCTATCGGTTTGATCACAAGGTACTTTTTTCAGGACTTTTGAAAAAGTGCTGAGTCAGCACTTTTTAACACTGTAGGCAATGGGAAAAAGATTAAAAAATCTTCTTCTCCAGATCGAGCAGGCAGAATCTTTTGATATTTGGCATGCAACATTGTGGGGTGGATCTGATTCAAGTTTGTTCAAATCGGCCCCCTGGGTTTTTATTTGGGCTCAGTATAGAATCTCGAATTAGAACTTAGTGCATTTCAGGCAAATTTCTTCAGAAATCTTCTTCTCCAGATCCAGCAGGCAAAATCTTTTGATATTTGGTATGCAACATTGTGGGGTGGATCTGATTCAAGTTTGTTCAAATCGGCTCCCTGGGTTTATATTTGGGCTCAGTATAGAAGCTCGAATTCGAACTTAGTGCATTTCAGGCAAATTTCTTAAAAAATCTTCTCCAGATCCAGCAGGCAGAATCTTTTGATATTTGGTATGCAACTTTGAGGGGTGGATCTGATTCAAGTTTGTTCAAATCGGCCCCCTGGATTCATATTTGGGCTCACTATAGAAGCTCAAATTCGAAATTAGTGCATTTCAGGCAAATTTCTTAAAAAATCTTCTTCTCCAGATCCAGCAGGCAGAATCTTTTGATATTTGTCATGCAACATTGTGGGATGGATCTGATTCAAGTTTGTTCAAATTGGCCCCCTGGATTCATATTTGAGCTCACCCTGGATTCATATTTGAGCTCACTATAGAAGCCCGAATTCGAACTTCGTGCATTTCAGGCAAATTTCTTAAAAAATCTTCTTCTCCAGATTTAGAAGGCAGAATCTTTTTATATTTGGTATGTGGAATGTTTTGATATTTGATATGCAGCATCCTTAGGAGGGTGAGATTCAAGTTTGTTCAAGCCATGTCCCTAGGTCCATATTTGGACTCACTGTGGGAGCTTGAATTGTAACTTAGTTCAAAATGAGGAATTTTCTTTAAAAATCTTCTTCTTCAGATCCAGCAGTCGGAATGTTTTGATATTTGGTGTGCAGCATCCTTAGGGGGTGAGATTCAAGTTTGTTAAAGCCAAGTCCCTGGGTTCATATATGGGCTCCCTGTGGGAGCCCGAATTATAACTTAGTTCAATATGAGGAATATTCTTTAAAAATCTTCTTTTTTTTTTTTAGATCCACTGGTCAGAATCTTTGGATATTTGGTATAAGCTTTTCTTAGGAGGAGCAGATGCAACTTGTTGAAATCAATTCTCTTGGTTGATATTTAGGCTACCATGTCAGGTGAGCGCCCTCAGGCCCCTTGGGGCCTCTTGTTTTAAAATTTGATTGAGTGTGGTCTTGTGCAAAGAAGCCACCAGAGGGTCACACTGAGGTCCCTTTTTCAAATGGCCACTCCAAATCCTGCCAACAGGTGGAATACCTACCCCATCAAATGCTTGCCCACAACTCACTGTTATGTGGGTTGGATAATGCAAAGCATCATGATTCAACAGACCATGTCTGAAAATGTGGTGACCCCCCCCCCCCCCCCCAAAAAAAAAAAAAAAATCCTGGATCCCCACTTTTCTGGATGCAGAGATCCAAGTCAATATTACGTGACCGAGGCTAAAACGGCTGTGTATGTGCTTCATATATCTTTGAGGTGAAATTATTTAAACTTTAAAGGCTTGCTTTGTCACGGGGGACTCATCTTTCCCCCCCCAAACTGTCAACCTTAATGCTTATTAATGCTTTCCTCAATTCTTATATTCATTATCTTATGTCTGTAATACTATGTGTAAATGTTATGTGTCATGATACTGATACAGGAATAAATAAATAAATAAATAAATATAAATTATCATGATTATGTGCATGTACTGTGATTTGTATCAGATTCAAGGTGGTGTCCAGCATGGGATCTCAACGAGGCGGCTTTGCCGGCGAGTTGTGATCCCATTTTTGGACCATCGAGAATCTGATGCAAATCACAGGGCATGCACATTATCATGATAATTTATTTATCTAACAATTCTGTCACATAAACAGATTAAATCTTAAATTATTAAAACAGTTTTGGGACATAATGTTGGGTCAATCACTGAAATGCACTTAGAATGTATTCATGCGCCTGTTATGATAGCCCGTCGCTTTGCCAGACGAGTCATATATATGATACAGAATCAGATGGAGTCATCTATCATCTATATGATACAGAATCGGAACACATTACGTGATACATACCGTTTTTCGTGTTTTTCAGGCCAAAATCAATATGATTGTTAAATAAATAATAAATCTTATATGCCCCAAATCCCTGACACCAGTTCGTGCCTTAATATTTTTGGGATCATTTCATTATTCCCTCCCGCAGGAACTCCAGAAAATGGAACATGGCTTGTTTACTGTTGTAAACAAGTTCTGCTTCACTGGTAAAATATAACCTGGGGCCAACACTATAAAACTTTAGCAATTGTATTTTGTAGGATTGTACTTTCTAGTTATGACTTTAAATGGGTTGAAATGAACCATTAGCATTTTCAAAGATATGTCAGTTTGCCATCAAATTGCCATATCTTTTAAAATGCTAATGATTCATTTTAAATAAATAGGTAGAAAATACAATGGTAAAAGTTTCATAGTATTGGTTAATGATTCATTTTAAATAAATAAGTAGAAAATATAATTCCAGAAAATACAGTTGTAAAAGTTTTGAAGTATTGACTTCTGGTCACCACCGTCCAGGGTGGAAGTCCTCTAAAATGGGTAGCGTAGGTATGAACAATTAGCTAAACTTCACTTCATACCTATGTAGTGGCCATGATATAGTCATAGATGCTGAAAGCGATCTTAAACATTAAGAAATAAATAAGTTAAGAGCAATCACAGCCAAGACTCCAGACTCTTAAGTTGTCGAAAAGTGGAAATTGCACCAAACTCTGAAGAATTTTATGGTTAAAATATGTTTTGCATCTATTTAAGCGTCAATACCATGATGCTATATCAGATAACCAAATATTAAATGTTGATTGATTAGTCAGACAAAATATTTATACAACTTGAAAAGACAGCTCAGAAAGGTAAAAAAAAAGTTACATGTTCTAATGATGAGATGCTATTACTTGACAACCTGCATTGGATAACTCCAAATTTTATCTGCTTTGTGGGAAGTATTGTTGAACCTTTATCTGGCAGTTTACAGTTATTTCATAATATTGCAGTTGTAAAAATATGTGTTTTTGCATCATGTTAAAATGTTCCAATAAGACTAAGATCCTCGCCCTCGGATTGGATGGGATCATGCATACTTTTTAGTCCCCTACCGGCATCGCCGGAGGGGACTATAGGTTTTCACTCTGTCCATCCGTCAGTCTGTTAGTCACACTTTAGTTTTCCGGAGTTTTTTTAAACACTTCAACGGAATGATTTCATTTTTGGTAAACTACTATAGAACGATGACATACAGATCAAGTTTGAGTTTCATGCTGATTGCATTATTCTTGTGTGAGTTACGGCCCTTGGAAATATGGGAAAAAGCACCAAAATATCAGTTTTCCGGAGTTTTTTTTTTTAAACGCTTCAACGGAATGATTTCATTTTTGGTAAACTACTATAGAACGATGACTTACAGATCAAGTTTGAGTTTCATGCTGATTGCATTATTCGTGTGTGAGTTACGGCCCTTGGAAATATGGAAAAGGACCAAAATATCAGTTTCCGGAGTTGTTTTGGAAACGCTTCAATGGAATGATTTCATTTTTGGTAACCTACTATAGAACGATGACTTACAGATCAGGTTTGAGTTTCATGCTGATTGCATTATTCTTGTGTAAGTTATGGCCCTTGGAAATATGGAAAAGCACCAAAATATCAGTTTTCCGGACTTTGTTTGAAAACGCTTCAACGGAATGATTTCATTTATGGTAACCTACTATAGAACGATGACTTACAGATCAAGTATGAGTTTCATGCTGATTGCCTTATTCTTGTGTGAGTTATGGCCCTTGGAAATATGGAAAAGCACCAAAATATCAGTTTTCCGGACTTTTTCTGGAAACGCTTCAACGGAATGATTTCATTTTTGGTAACCTACTAAAGAACGATGACTTACAGATCAAGTTTCATTTACACTCTGTCCATCCATCCGTCAGTCTGTCAGTCAGTCTGTCGGTCATACTTTAGTTTTCCGGACTTTTTTTTGGAAACGCTTCAACGGAATGATTTCATTTTTGGTAACCTACTATAGAATGATGACATGCAGATCAAGTTTCATTTGCACTCTGTCCATCCATCAGTCTGTCAGTCATACTTTAGTTTTCCGGACTTTTTTTTTAAATGCTTCAACCGAATGATTTCATTCTTGGTAACCTACTATAGAACGATGACTTACAGATCAAGTTTGAGTTTCATGCTGATTGCATTATTCTTGTGTGAGTTATGGCCCTTGGAAATATGGAAAAGTGCCAAAATATCAGTTTTCTGGACTTTTTGGGGAAATTCTTCAACGGAATTCATGCTGATCACATCTAGGTTATAACATTTGTATAATTATTAATGCTCATTAGTCCGGTAGGGGACATTGTATTGCTTCAGCGATACGTGCACTCTTGTTTTCTATGTTTACGGCTCCAGCAGCATACGTTACCGTTTGGCGTCACCATGGGGAAATATTTGAAATGGGGTCAATTTTGCAATTATTCCATCAACAGAGTGACTTGGAAATTGCTTCATTTTGTAGATTTTTCACATGTACAGCAGATGATGTTCCAAATGAAGAGTTGTTAAAATTACAAAATCGGTTATTTGAACTAAGATGGAATGACCTCAACCATTATCCAATTTATTGATTATTTGTCCAGTCACATTGTGGGATACACAGGGTTTATTTACTAAACTTGTGATCATTGAAAGTTGCCTTGTTCATGTCACGATGTGGGATTTGGGCTATGGGTAGGTCTTATTGGAACATACATATTATTGTGATGAATTGATGGTAGCATATTCTGAGGTTTGCGGCTCTGAGCATATGTTCGACCTCGACACTTTGCAGCTCAGTTGAACATAAGTTCCAAGCTGCAAACCTCAGACTGTGTTACCGTCTATTCAACATAATAACTTATAATGTTTATTTACACTCCAGCATTCCAGTATGTACAGTGCAGTACAACAGAACCCACTTATTTATATATTTCTTATTTGAATAATGCTGTTAATTACATATAACTTCCATATACCAAACCATTTACTGTACCTTCAGTTCAGACTTGACCTGTTCATTACATATAGACTGTAGAGTAAACTCCTGTTAATTGAATAAAACGTTTTATGATTTATCAAAGAATTACAATGACAAACACATTTTCCATCTATCTTTCTCTGTCAAAGAAGGTTTAACCCTTTACCCAACGTAACGGCCTAAACCGGCCAGCACTATTCATAAAAATCGCCAATTAATTTTCATTATTTTTTTCATTTTTAGCTCGACATAGTCAAATTTGAGGTTATGCCATGGCCCGTCGTCCATCTAACCGTTCGTCTGTCCGGGCCAACAATGGGGGTTTAGGGGATATTATTATTAGGGGCTACCTCCAAAGTAAGGTAGTGTTAGGGTTAGGAGTGGGGTAGGGTTAGGGGTAGCCCCAGAATAGGGCTTAAGGTTGGGGAGGGTTAGGTCCTGGGGGGGGGGGGGGGTAGGGTCTGGGGGGGGGCTTTTAGGGTTTAGGGTCAGGGTGGGGTAGGGTAGGGTTAGCATGTGTTTTTTGGGCGGAGGGGTGGGATTAGGGTTAAATATAAGTTCTAGGGTGGAGGGGGTGGGGTTCTGGGTAAAATAAGGTTTTGGACATACAAAATGTTTTTTTGGTAGCCCATAAACCCGAAATGTTGGAGCATCCGTCTGTCCATCCGTCAACAATTCAATACGGCTCGGGTTAGAGGCCGTATTTATGAACCGATCTTTACGAAACTTCTTGGGTACCTTTGTTATTACTGTGGGACGAGAACAAGTGTTTTTGGGTGTGGTCCAAAATTCAACATGGCCACCAGCAGCCATTTTGTACCGATATTAGTGCAATCAGTTTTTTGTACAGAACTTCTGTATGAAAGTTCTGATTTGAATAAATTTTTGAATGAATGTTTAGTAACATGGAATACATCACATATAATACAGGTTTTTTTCTCGTGCAGAAATTATGCAAATTAGATGAACTTTAATTTATTCAGTGCTACTTATACACAGTAAGTACCTGTCAATACGGCTTGGGCTAGGGGCAATATTTATGAACCGATCTTCACGAAACTTCTTGGGTACCTTTGTTATCGCAATGGAACGAGAACGCGTGTTTTTGGGTGCGGTCCAAAATTCAAGATGGCTGCCGTGGGCATTTTGTACCAAAATTAGGTACAATCAGTTTTTATGTGTACCCATACTATGTATGATACACATAATGCTGGCATCCGGGGTGGCCATACATCGTTTGTCCGTCCGTCCATCCATCCGGCATCCATATCCATTTCTTTGGCATTCGATAACTTGAAAAATATTGCTTGGATTGTGAAGTTACTTTATATTTATAGTGTTCAGGTTACTGATGTGCCGAGCTGTATAGTTTTTGATGTAAATCTGATAATTTGATCCTGAGATATTAACCCTTTATACTTCAAATTGAAAATTCCTCCAATCCCTTTGGCATTCGATAACTTGAAAAATATTGCTTGGATTGTCTAGTTACTTTATATTTATGTTCAGGTTACTGATTTGCCGAACTGTATAGTTTTTGGTGTAAATCTGTTATTTTGATCTTGAGATATTAACCCTTTATCCTTCAGATTGAAAATTCCTCCAATCCCTTTGGCATTCGATAACTTGAAAAATATTGCTTAGATTCTCAAGTTACTTTATATTTGTGTTCAGGTTACTGTAGTGCCGAGCTGTATACTTTTTGGTGTAAATCTGATAATTTAATCCTGAGATATTAACCCTTTATCCTCCAAATTGAAAATTCCTCCAATCCCTTTGGCATTCGATAACTTGAAAAATATTGCTTGGATTGTCAAGTTACTTTATATTTGTGTTCAGGTTATTGATGTGCCGAGCTGTATAGTTTTTGGTGTAAATCTGTTATTTTGATTCTGAGATATTAACCCTTTATCCTTCAGATTGAAAATTCCTCCAATCCCTTTGGCATTCGACAACTTGAAAAATATTGCTTGGATTGTCTTACTTTATATTTGTGTTCAGGTTACTGATGTGCTGAGCTGTATAGTTTTTGGTGTAAATCTGATAATTTGATCTTGAGATATTAACCCTTTATCCTTCAAATTGATAATTCCTCCAATCCCTTTGGCATGAGATAACTCCAAAGATATCAATCCATTTGTCATGTTACTTCATATATGTATTCAGGTTACTGATGTGCTGAGCTGTTTAGTTTTTGGCGTAAATCTGATAATTTGATCCTGTGATATTAACCCTTTATCCTTCAAATTGAGAACTCCTCCAGTCCATTTCTTTGGCATGCGATAACTCAATAAACATTAATCCGATTATCAGGTTACTTTATATATGTATTCAGGTTACTGATGTGCTGTGCTGTATAGTTTTTAGCTCACCGAAGGGAGCTTAACTTATCACTTGTCGTCCTTCGTCGTCGTCCGTCGTCATGAACATTTTTCAAACAACTTCTCCTCTCAAACCACTGGTCCGATTTTCACAAAACTTCATGTGGATGTTCATTACTATATGGCAATTCATGTTTGTTCAAATGAAATGGCCACGTCCCTTGGGGGCTCTGTATGGGGCATAACTCTGATAGCACCATATGAATTATAGAAAAATTATTAAAAAAGTCTTCTTCTCCAGAACCAGTGGGCAGAATCTTCTGATACTTGGTATGCAGCATCTTGGTATGGGTCTGATTCAAGTTTGTTCAAATCGAGTCCCTTAACCAATATGGGGGCGTGAATTTTTACTTAGTGCAATTTAAGAAAAATGTTTTAAAAATCTTCTCCAGAACCAATGGGCAGAATATTTTGATATTTGGTATGCACCATTGTGGGGTGAAGCTGATTCAAGTTTGTTCAAATCAGCCCCCTGGATTCACATTTGAGCTCAGTATAGAAGCCCGAATTTGAACTTAATGCATTTCAAGCAAATTTCGTAAAAAAATCTTCTTCTCCAGATCCAGCTGGCAGAATCTTTTGATATTTGGTATGCAACATTGTGGGGTGGATCTGATTCAAGTTTGTTCAATTCGGCCCCCTGGGTTCATATTTGGGCTCAGTATAGGAGCCCAAATTTGACTTAGTGCATTTCAGGCAAATTTCTTTAAAAATATTCTTCTCAAGATCCAGCAGCCAGAATCTTTTGATATTGGGTATTCAGCATGCTTAGGGGGGGTGAGATTCAAGTTTGTTCAAGCCAAGTCCCTGGGTTCATATTTGAGCTCACTGTGTTAGCCCGAATTATAACTTAGTTCAAAATGAGGAATTTTCTTTAAAAATCTTCTTCTTCAGATCCAGCAGTCAGAATGATTTGATATTTGGTATGCAGCATCCTTAGGGGGGTTAGATTCAAGTTTATTCAAGCTATGTCCCTAGGTCCATATTTGGGCTCACTGTGGGAGCCCGAATGATAACTTAGTTCAAAATGAGGAATTTTCTTTAAAAATCTTCTTCTTCAGATCCAGCAGTTGGAATGTTTTGATATTTGTTATGCAGCATCCTTAGGGGGTTGAGATTCAAGTTTGTCCAAGCCATGTCCCTAGGTCCATATTTGGGCTCACTGTGGGAGCTTGAATTGTAACTTAGTTCGAAATGAGGAATTTTCTTAAAAAATCTTCTTCAGATCCAGCAGTCGGAATGTTTTGATATGTGGTGTGTAGCATCCTTAGGGGGTGAGATTCAAGTTTGTTAAAGCCAAGTCCCTGGGTCCATATTTGGGCTCCCAGTGGGAGCCCGTATTATAACTTAGTCAATATGAGGAATTTTCTTTAAAAATCTTCTTCAGATCCAGCAGATGAATGCTTTTGATATTTGGTATGCAGCATCCTTAGGGGAGTAAGATTCAAGTTTGTTCAAGCCATGTCCCTAGTTCCATGAAATTTGTCTCTCATGACTTCATTCCTTTGTAGTGTTTATGAACCATGTCTAACTGAATGTGACCCCAAATACTTCTTTGAACCACTTTGGCCAGTGAGTGACCAAAGGCCCCTTGGTGCCTCTTGTTATGTAAAATAATTAGATCTGGAGATATTAACCCTTTATCCATCAAATTAGACACTCCTCCAATCCATTTCTATATGTACCCATACCATGTATGGTGTACATAATGTCGGCATCCAGGGTGGCCCTCTGTCATACAGCCTTCTACTAGTTGCGCATATGAGTACACATCTGACGATTTCATCGGCCTATTTTTTGTACAGAACTTCTGTATGAAGGTTCTGATTTGAATAAATTTTTGAATGAATTCTTAGTAACATGGAATACATCACATATAATACAGGTTTTTTTCTCATGCAGAAATTATGCAAATTAGATGAACTTTGATTTATTCAGTGCTACTTGTACACAATAAGTGCACATGTTAATATGGCTCGGGCTAGAGGCTGTATTTATGAACCGATCTTCACGAAACTTCTTGGGTACCTTTGTTATCACCTTGGGTCGTGAACAAGTGTTTTGGGGTGTGGTCCAAAATTCAAGATGGCTGCCATTTTTTTCCAAAAGTAGATAAATCAGTTTTTTGTAAAGTACTTCTATATGAAGGTTCTGATTTAAATAAATTTTTGAATGAATGTTTAGTAACATTGAATACATCGCATATAATACAGGTTTTTTTCTCATACAGAAATTATGCAAATTGGTAGAGGTGCAAGCCGAGAGGTCCTCGGTTCGAATCCCACCTGCGGCAACCGCGTTGTGTCCTTGGGCAAGACACTTCACCCCCCATTGCCCACGTGGGGGCACAGTGGCGTTGTGTACTAAGGCGTACTACACGTCGATGGTGCACTTGCCTTCAACCAATGCTAACCTTGCTTGTGTGGAGTTAGTATGTTGGGGAGCTGACAGTTGCTCGCCGTTGCTTGGTGGTTCTCTCTGGGTACTCCGGCTTCCTCCACCCTTAAAACTGTCGCGGTCATGATTAGCCATTGTGCAGAAATATGTGACCCTAAACACAAATAAATAAATGAATATTATGTAAATTAGATGAACTTTGATTTATTCAGTGCTACTTATACACAGTAAGTACACATGTTGATTTGGTTCGGGCTAGGGGCTGTATTTATGAACCAATCTTCACAAAACTTCTTGGGTACCTTTGTTATCACCTTGGGACAGGAACAAGTGTTTTTGGGTGCGGTCCAAAATTCAAGATGGCTGCCGATGGCCATTTTATACTGAAATTAGGTGCAATCAGTTTTTAGTATAGAACTTCTAGGACTACGTTTGTTATCATCATGGGATGGCAACGAGTGCTTTGGGGCTCGGTTAAAAATTCAAAATGCCTGTTGGCAGTCATATTTACGGGAATTCTATTTATTACATTTTTTGTACAGAACCCGTTAAGAAGATTTTTTATGTCAGTAATGTTTGCTATAAATTTATTGGGTGCCTTTGTTATCACTTCACTTTGAGAACAAATATTTTTGGGTTCAGTGAGACCCACCCGGGGACTCAAAAAGGGAGATAATTAAAATCTTTTCCAAAAACACCAGACAAAATAATGTTTCTTGAATTCAGCATCCCAAGGATGTGTATATTCAAATGTGTTGAAGCCAAGTTCCTGTGTTAATATTTGGTATTGTTTGGGGAGGGTAAACATTATTAGCACAACCCAATTTTCTATTTACAATGAGAAAAATAACACCTCCTCACCCATGGGAACCCTATGAGCTAAAGATAAAAAATTCAAATACCCATATTTTAAGAAGGACTGAACAAATATTTATTAATTAGTATGAATCAACCTTAGAAGGGTTTGAATCAAGGGGGCCAAAACAATTTCTAACATTTGGCTTATGGTGCGCCACAAAAGGATCCCCATTGAAACATTAACCCCATGAAGATTACTTTTCTAGTTTTGCATCTAACTGTCACCCACCTTTACAATACTTTACCTATACATTTGTTACAGGCTATGGTCAATATTTATGTACAGACCGTTATAATACTGTACATGTACATTTGTTATCAGGTCATTACCTAGATGTGTGTCATTGCTGTGTCACATACTATACATGTACATGTCTTACACAAGTTGAGCTAAAGTGTCATTGACACTTTCATTTGTCTCAAAAACATAGGTTATGTCCCCTCTTTGGAATGAGCTCGTCAAGCTCATTCCAAAGAGGCGGGTCATAACCTATGTTTTTGAGACAAAAAATTAAAAAAATTATTTATTCAAGAATTTTGTTTGCAAGTGCCGTCTGCTTTTCATGTTGGGTAAAGGGATAATGGAGAAAATGCACAGTTTATCACCAGAATATAAGAAAAGTGACTTTCTCCTTTTAATTAATGTTTCTGTTAATTGAATATTCTTACTGTGCAAACACCATTTTACTTGTAAAATAGGACCCAGTCACTAATGCTTGGGGTGCAAGTCCACTAAAATATGCAACATGGGGCATAAACGATTGATTCAGTATTCTAGGTTGCTTGCTTGGTGTGTGCAGTAACCTTGACAATCATACAGATATGATTTTGCCTTTCTGTTGCTTCAAAAATTTGAAGAAAAGTTAGCTCAAAAAGATTTGTCTGAAAGTATAAGGGTAACCTTTCAGATAGCCTTAATTTTTTATTTGTAAATTTTAAACTAGAATACATTTCAACAATGCATGACATCACAGAATATCACAAGCCTAGTGAAAGAAACTCATAGAAGGAGTTTCAGTATTCTAGGTAGATTGCTTGCTTGGTGTGTGCAGTAACCTTAGCAATCATACAGATATGATTTCGCCTTTCCGTTGCTTCAAAAATTAGAAAAAAAAGTTAGCTCAAAAAGATTTGTCAGAAGTATAAGGGTAATCTTTCATATAGCCTTAATTTTTTATTTGTAAAAGCCAAAGAAAGTTTTCCCCCAAATGATGCAAGAGACTGGCATGGCACTGAAGGAAACCTTCAATGGTAAAATAATCTTTAACATGTATTCTGCATTATAAATTACATAAATTATTGTCAAGCAACTCCATTGATGCAGGTAGAGCTTATCAGCTGTTAAGATTGAAGAGTATTTTCTACACTGTGAACTGACTTCTTGAGGCCTAAAAACTGCAAACAGAGATAGACCGAGATGAGGTGTGAGCTTTGCATGTTAAATAATGAAGTAATAATTAACAAGGGTGTGTGGTTTCTCATTGATTAAATCACTGGACTTTAAACTGAAGGTCAACTGTTCAGTCCTGACCCACTTCATCTGCATTGTGTCCATGAGCAGGACATTCAATCCCAACTTTCCCTATGGGTGCATGGCAGCACTGTGCACTAAGGCATACTGCATATCGATGGTTCACTTCAACCGCTTTGAATTCTGCAAGTGCCTGGTCAGTAAGTTGAAGAGTCCGACAGTTGCTCGCTGCTTCTTGGTGGTTCTTTTGGGGTACTCCAGCTTCCTCCACCCACAAAACTGTCCAAAACAATATAACAATGGCTGTTGACAGTGTAATTAAACCCTGATTAAACAAATAATTACTGATATTTTGTGTCAGTTTGGAGTACTGACATACTATGATGCCGCTGATTTGAGCCATGCCATTGTACAAAGACAATAAATGATTTTTTATGATCAAAATAAGTTTTTTGGGAGGTAGCCATTACTGTGGTTTATAGGAAGTAAAACACCAATAAATAAATATTTCAGTCTTTATTGGAATATATGCTATTTATATAACTGGTTGATTGCTGGAAGCCCACATTTGGGATTTATTTTGTGCAGGTACAATAACTTAAAAGTCTTCATATTCTGAGATTGTGCTTCATATTATCTGTAATGTGAAATTATTTAGTCTCTATGATTTGCCATGTTAAAATTTATGCACTCACCCATAAATTGTAACAAAGCAAGAACATGTGAACAAATTTTGACGACTAAAAGTAATTTAGCACTCTCAGAGTTAAGTGAAAATTCTTCTCTTTGAGAACCATTTTAACAAGAGCAGTGCTTGTTCTTTGTGGTAGAGGATTTCTGCTTTGCTGGTAAAAAAGGACCTGGAAACAAAATGTTTGTTTTAAGATGACAACACACATGTACTTATAATTGCTTAATATATCCATGGATTCTGATAGTGACTTAAAGCCTCAACAAACCAACATCAAGTGAGCACTCCAAATCAATCCAACACTGAACTGGTAAATGTGTGGTTTTGTATGAAAGCAGTTGGAACATTAATTTTGCACCTTACAAATCCTGTTATGGCTATTTTCTAAAAATGTTGTTTCTTCCAGCAGTTACCTCCCTTGCTGTGCAAATATTAGGGAAACTTCATGTATCGCTGCAGTAAATAATTGAATTAGAGTTGCCTGCCTTGAAATGTTGCACTCAGAAATGATGCAATCTCAAAATAAAAATAAGCAGCCTTGGGAAAATATATTGTTTCAATAAACATTTGAAACATTCTGATGATGTCTTGCATTATTGTTGAATATTTCTGATAAAAAAAGGGTGATTTGATGACTTTTCGACCTAAAATATACAATTGAGTTTTGGTGTAGTTTTGTTGGGAATTTCCAGACAAATATGTGTATGTAACCTGTACTTCCCTTCCTGTCAGTTTTTTTTCTCTTATTTTTTGCATACCCCCCTGTTTTTGAGTCAGAAAAAGTTGTCTGAAGGGCTATACTTGACAAAGATATTTGAATGCCAAAATTAAAATGATGCGATCATAATTTTTATTCGCTTGAATATTATAATGGTTGCCTATGGGAAAATATTTAGTGCTGTGGTACCTTTAGCAGGCTTCTCCATGTACTCGATTCTGAAAATGCATGATCTTTCTTTCCTTCATCTGTTCAAAAGCAATTACTGTTATTACGAGTACAATTTATTAATATTAAATGGCGGCTGAGTAGTTGTGCATTGACATGTTTGCCCCCTTTTCAGTTCTCAGCTGGTATATACTGAAATGAAATGTTTACTATTAATAATTGCTAATTTGCACAAAATTTAGTCTTAATGAATAAATATACTGAAATGAAATGTTTACTATTAATAATTGCTAATTTGCACAAAATTTAGTCTTAATGAATAACCTAAGAGTGAATTTTAAGGAAGTTTGA
This sequence comes from Pictodentalium vernedei, assembly GCA_031216915.1. Lineage (NCBI taxonomy): Eukaryota > Metazoa > Mollusca > Scaphopoda > Dentaliida > Dentaliidae > Pictodentalium > Pictodentalium vernedei. The sequence goes on along the minus strand of CM062291.1, from coordinate 267,018,614 downwards.
TGTGAATCCATAGATTTATTTATTCTTTCATTTATTTATTGGGGTTTTAACGACACTTTTGTCAGCCAGGGTCACTTCCAGCAGGACTGTTTTACAGGTGGAGTAATCCAGAGTACCTGGAGAGAACCATGGAGCAGCGGTGAGCAACTGTCCGACTCACCAACATATTAAGTCTGAAGAAGCAGGGTTAGCATTGGTTGAAGGCAAGTGCACCATCAATGTGCAATATGCCTCAGTACACAGCTCCATCGTGCCCACTGGTGGGCAATCATGATTAAGTACCTTGCTCAAGGATACAAAACAGTAGTTATCACTGGTCAGGATCAAACCACGCACCTTTTGGTTGGCAGTTCAATGCCCTAACTACTGAGCCACCACATTCCTGAATCCATAGTTAAAATTCAATTGCAAAGCAGAACTACTATTTTAGGTAAGAAAATGTCATTTTGAAGAGAAAATGAAATTTGGATTTCCATCATCTATAGTTTATGACCTTTAACTTCCAGTGATGTTTGACTGCCACGCTCATTCCATTGATGGGTCAAACACTATGTCTTTGAGACAGAAAAACTGAAAAAAATATAATTTTAATGACTGTTTTTGTGTATGGAGCTGTGCAGATTTTGCAGATATGTGAGATGAAGGGTTAATCCTCTTCACCGTGATGCCAGATAAAAAAATGAAATTAAAAGCTGCAATTTTTTTTACATAATGCAACTAGAAATTTAATGAATTCAATCTTGTTTGACAGAGCTCATTGAGCTCTGTCAAACAAGAATGTATTTATTAAATTCCTAGTTACATTATGGAATAAATTTGCTGCTTGAAATTTTGGTGTTTTGTCATCAATCAGGGTTCCCGCAGGTCTTGAAAAACCTGGAAAAGCATTGAATTTGGAAATCGATTTTTAAGGCTTGGAAAGTTGTTGAATTTTCCCCAAACTGCAAAAGTGGCCTGGAAAATCTTTGAAAACAATCTTTCAAAATTTAAAAACCCATTTTGTGATGGACTTCGTTAAATGTGTAGGCCAAAATGTCCAGGGATTTTAAGTCGATAACCTTGAAAAACCCTGAATTTTACTTCTATGAAGTCTTGAAAACCCTTTAATATTGCATGCAAATGGCCTTGAAAAGCCTGGAATCCACTTACTGATCAGCTGCAGGAACCCTGTTAGTATTAACACATTTTTAAGCTTGGAACATGCTTTTGTTTGTTTTTTTTACATAAAAGTTCACACCACTGTTATTTACTTTCAGTGCTATGAGAATTTTGTTGACAAAGTTACCAAGACCATGGATCGTGGATGAAAAGAAAGATGATGGCTATACTGCTCTACACCTTGCAGCATTGAATAATCATGTTGAAGTTGCAGAATTACTTGTACACCAGGTATTTACAAATCACACGAAAAAAAAAAGATATAGTAATCGCCCCCCAAGTACCTATTGAAATTTTATTCACCCATGTGGTGTATATACAGTTAAAACTAGAAGTCCTGCCATGAACTGTGCACTTATCTAGGCTTAATTGCATGCAGGGATTGCGCGCATTTGCCATATCGAATGGCATCCAAAGACCGGCAGGTTCTCCTGGTTACTCATAGCAAACACAGGCAAAGTTTCAGCCAATGGACCTCTGAGTTACGTGGCGGTCCATTGGTTGAAACATTACTTGTGCACAGACCGTATGTTGAGAATTTGATAGTGTTACTATGGTCATAACGCGTAGATTAACGTGCATTTCATGACAGGACTTCTAGTTTTAACTGTAGAATTTTGCGTATCTTTTTATCTCTTATGACATCTTTTGTTTGGAGATCACTATTTGTGTGGGAACATTTTGATAAAAGTGATGTCTGTGTAACTAAGGCCTAAAAAAGTTTAAAATTTGTTTCTCGGGCTCTCCTGCATGGTCCTTTTGGCTGCCGCATGCTCTCTTTTTATAACCCATTCAAACTTTAAAAAAAAAAAAAAATTAAATGGTTTATGCCTGATATTTTGCCCAAGTAAATAAAATTGATACATTTGTCCCTTGAGTGCAATAAGGCTTCTTGCACTCGAGGGTCAAAATACACCACCACCCATGCTATTCTGTGGATTATTAGGCCTAAAACATAAAACAAACCAAGAACATGAACATTTCATGACAAAGAAATGATTACAAAAATAAAATAAAAAACCGCCCATCCACATGTAATTTTACCAAAAAATGGCCTGAGAAACAGAAGATCTACTTTGTGGGGCTTAATCTCTGTTGTATGGCATGCATCATGTGTCCAATCATGTAGATGTCCATCAGAAATATGTTCAGTTTGTTTTGTTTGACAATGAAGTTTCTCTTGAGCACTGGCTTTGTAGCTGCGAGAAGCGGCTCTGTATATCGTCGCCTAAGTGCTAGAATGTCCTATGTTCCCTATGGGACATAAGACATTCTACCACTCAGGCGACAATATAGCAGCGTCGTAGTCTGTCGGTCAGTCTGTGACCAACATGTTTTTCTTATTTGTTATGAAACTGCAACTTATTGATGTCCAGACCCCTGTTCAATGCTTATTGCTGTTTATGGACTTGGAATTTGTTTCCTTTTGCCATCCGACACAGCTCAGGTGTGAACTCGCAGTTTTTTTATGTGATATGTCCATGATCTACATGTGAAAGATACATACGCAACAATGAATGCAAAGCCCATTGGATCTTTTAGGATAACAAACTTGACTAAACAACATTTAAACTCTTTACCCAACACAAATCAAAGACGACACTTGCAAACAATTTTTTTCAGCAGTTAAAGTTTTTCATTTTTAGCTTAACCTGACATAGTTAAGATAAGCTATTGTCATCACGCGTGCGGGAGTCTGTGAGTCTGTGATGTCTGTTCACATTTTCCTTTAGCACGGGCTACACCTCGCAGTTCTTGTCTGATCGTCACGAAATTTCATATGCAGGTTTCGGGTCATGTCTAGATGAGAACGTCCACTTTCGGTCGCGATCGGGCAACCGGTATGGCTGCCCAAGCCCAAAACCCGAAAACCATTAGCACAGTCTACAGGTCGTATTTATGAAGGGATTTCATTGTAACTTGGTAGGATGCCTCTGTATAATGCCTAGATGAGAAGGTCCCCTTTTGGGCATGATCTATCAACCGTGATGGCTGCCCAAGCCCGAAACCCAAAAACTTTTAGCACAGTCTGCAGGTCATGTTTAGTGTGGAGGGATTTCATTGTAACTTGGTAGGATGACTCCTTATGATGTCTAGATGAGAATTTCCCCATTTGGGCATGATCTGCCAACCGTGACGACTGCCCGAGCCTAAAACCTGAAAACCTTTAGCACAGTCTACAGGTCATATTTATTGAGGAATTTCATTGTAACTTGGTGGGTTGACTTCATACAATGTCTAGATGAGAAAGTCCCCGTTTGGACGTGATTGGGCAACTGTGACGGCTACAGGGGCCTGAAGCCCGAAAACCTGTAGCACAGTCTAGAGGTCATATTTATGAAGGGATTTCATTGTAACTTAGTAGGATGACTCCAAATAATGTCTAGATGAGAACATCCCATTTTGATTGCGATCATACAGCCTTGTTGGGTGCCCGAGCCCAAAAACCTTTAGCATAGGCAAAAGGTCATATTTATGGAAGGATTTCGTTGTAACCTCTTAGGTTGACTCCATATAATGCCTAGATGATGACATCCCCTTTTGGTCGTGATTGGTCAGTTGTGATTGCTACAAATGCCCGAAGCTCGAAAACCTTGAGCACAGTCTACAGGTCATATTTTTAGAGGGATTTCATTGTAACTTCTTAGGATCACTCCAGATGATGCCCGGATGAGATTGTCCCCTATGGTTGCGATCATTCAGCCATGATGGCTGCCCGAGCCCGAAGCCCGAAAACCTTTAGCGCAGTCTACAGGTCATATTTATGAAGGGATTTCATTGTAACCTGGTATGTTAACTTCATATAATGTCTAGATGAGAACGACCACTTTTGGACATGATTGGGCAACTGTGACGGCTAAAGGTGCCTGAAGCCCGGAAACCTTTAGCAGAGTCTACAGGTCATATTTATGAGGGGATTTCATTGTAACTTGGTAGGATGACTCCAAATAATGTCTAGATGAGAACGTCCCATTTTGATCGCGATCATTCAGCCTTGATGGGTGCCCAAGCCCAAAAACCTTTAGCATAGGTAAAAGGTCATATTTATGGAAGGATTTCATTGTAACCTATTAGGTTGACTCCATATAATGCCTAGATGATGACATCCCCTTTTGGTCGTTATTGGTCAGCTGTGATGGCTACAAGTGCCCGAAGCCCGAAAACCTTGAGCACAGTCTACAGGTCATATTTATGAAGGGATTTCATTGTAACTTTGTAGGATCACTCCAGATGATGCCCAGATGAGATTGTCCCCTTTGGTTGCGATCATTCAACCATGATGGCTGCCCGAAGCCCGAAAACCTTAAGCACAGTCTACAGGTCATATTTATGAAGGGATTTCATTGTAACTTGGTAGGTTGACTTCATATAATGTCTAGATGAGAACATCCCCTTTTTGACATGATTGGGCAACTTTGACGGCTAAGGTGCCCGAAGCCCGAAAACCTTTAGCACAGTCTACAGGTCATATTTATGAAGGGATTTCATTGTAACTTGGTAGGATGACTCCAAATAATGTCTAGATGAGAACGTCCCATTTTGGTGGTGATCATTCAGCCTTGATGGGTGCCCGAGCCCAAAAACCTTTAGCATAGGCAAAAGGTTATATTTATAGGATTTCATTGTAACCTGTTAGGTTGACTCTATATAATGCCGAGATGATGACATCCCCTTTTGGTCGTGATTGGTCAACTGTGATGGCTGCAGGTGCCCAAAAATCTTGAGCACAGTCTACAGGTCATTTTTATGAAGGGATTTCATTGTAACTTTGCAGGATCACTCCAGATGATGCCCAGATGAGATTGTCCCCTTTGGTTGCGATCATTCAACCATGATGGCTGCCCGAGCCCAACGCCCAAAAACCTTTAGCACAGTCTACAGGTCATATTTATGAAGGGATTTCATTGTAACTTGGTAGGTTGACTTCATATAATGTCTAGATGAGAACGTCCCCTTTTGGTCATGATCATTCAGCCTTGATGACTGCCCGAGCCCAAAAACCTTTAGCATGTCTGTAGGTCGTATTTATGGAAGGATTTCATTGTAACTTGTTAGGTTGACCCCATATAATGCCTAGATGATGACATCCCCTTTTGGTTGTGGTTGGTCAACCATGATGGCTACAGGTGCCTGAAGCCCGAAAATCTTGAGCACAGTCTACAGGTCATATTTATGAAGGGATTTCATTGTAACTTCATAGGATCACTCCAGATGATGTCCAGTTGAGAATGTCCCCATTTGGTTGCGATCATTCAACCATGATGGCTGCCTAAGCCTAAAGCCCGAAAACCTTTAGCACAGTCTTCAGATCATATTTATGAAGGGATTTCATTGTAACTTGGTAGGTTGACTTCATGTAATGTCTAGATGAGAACAGCCCCTTTTGGACACCATTAGGCAACTGTGTTGACTACAGGGGCCCAAAGCCCGAAAATCTTTAGCACAGTCTACAGGTGATATTTTTGAAGGGATTTCATTGTACCTTGGTAGGATGACTCTAAATAATGTCTAGATGAGAACGTCCCCTTTTGGTCGCGATCATTCAGCTGATGGCTGCCCGAACCCAAAACCCTAAAACCTTTAGCATAGTCTATTGGTCATATTTATGGAAGGACTTCATTGTAAACTGTAAGTTTGACTCCATATAATGCCTAGATGATGACATCCCCTTTTGGTCATGATTGGTCAACTTTTACGGCTTCAGGGGCCCGAAGCCCAGAAACCTTGAGCACAGTCTACAGATCATATTTATGAAGGGATTTCATTGTAACTTTGTAGGATCACTCCAGATGATGCCCAGATGAGAATGTCCCCTTTTGGTTGTGATCATTCAACCATGATGGCTGCCAGAGCCCAAAGCTCAAAAACCTTTAGCACAGTCCACAGGTCATATTTATTAAGGGATTTCATTGTAACTTGGTAGGTTGACTTCTTATAATGTCTAGATGAGAACGTCCCCTTTGGACGCAATTGGGAAACTGACAGCTAAAGGGGCCCGAAGCCCGAAAACCTTTAGCACAGTCTACAGGCCATATTTATGAAGGGATTTTAATGTAACTTGATAGGATGACTCATTTTGGAATAATTTATTTATGAAGGGATTTCATTGTAACTTGGTAGGATGACTCCAAATAATGTCTAGATGAGAACGTCCCATTTTGGTCATGATCATTCAGCCTTGATGGGTGCCCGAGCCCAAAAAACCTTTAGCATAGGCAGAAGGTTATATTTATAGAAGGATTTCATTGTAACCTGTTAGGTTGACTCCATATAATGCCTAGATGATGACATCCCCTTTTGGTCGTGATTGGTCAACTGTGATGGCTACAGGTGCCCGAAGCCCGAAAATCTTGAGCACAGTCTTCAGGTCATATTTATGAAGGGATTTCATTGTAACTTCGCAGGATCGCTCCAGATGATGCCCAGATGATATTGTCCCCTTTGGTTGCAATCATTCAACCATGATGGCTGCCCGAAGCCTGAAAACCTTTAGCACAGTCTACAGGTCATATTTATGAAGGGATTTCATTGTAACTTGGTAGGTTGACTTCATATAATGTCTAGATGAGAACGTCCCCTTTTGGACACGATTGGGCAACTGTGATGGCTTCAGGGGCCCAAAGCCTGAAAACCTTTAGAACAGTCTACAGGTCATAATTATGAAGGGATTTCATTGCAGCTTGGTAGAATGACTCCAAATAGTGCCCAGATGAAAATGTCCCCTTTCGGTCACGATCATTCAGCCTTGGTGGCTGCCCGTGCCCAAAAACCTTTAGCATATCTGTAGGTCGTATTTATGGAAGGATTTCATTGTAACTTGTTAGGTTGACTCCATATAATGCCTAGATGATGACATCCCCTTTTGGTCGTGGTTGGTCAACTGTGATGGCTACAGGTGCCTGAAGCCCAAAAATCTTGAGCACAGTCTCCAGGTCATATTTATGAAGGGATTTCATTGTAACTTCATAGGATCACTCCAGATGATGTCCAGATGAGAATGTCCCCTTTTGGTTGCAATCATTCAACCGTGATGGCTGCCCAAGCCTAAAGCGCGAAAACCTTTAGCACAGTCTTCAGATCATATTTATGAAGGGATTTCATTGTAACTTGGTAGGTTGACTTCATGTAATGTCTAGATGAGAACAGCCCCTTTTGGACACCATTAGGCAACTGTGTTGGCTACAGGGGCCTGAAGCCTGAAAATCTTGAGCACAGTCTACAGGTCATATTTATGAAGGGATTTCATTGTAACTTCATAGGATGACTCTAAATAATGTCTAGATGAGAATGTCCCCTTTTGGTCGCGATCATTCAGCCTTGATGGCTGCCTGAACCCAAAACCTTTAGCATAGTCTATTGGTCATATTTATGGAAGGACTTCATTGTAACCCGTAAGTTTGACTCCATATAATGCCTAGATGATGACATTCCCTTTTGGTCGTGATTGGTCAACTGTGACGGCTTCAGGGGCCCGAAGCCCAGAAACCTTGAGCACAGTCTACAGATCATATTTATGAAGGGATTTCATTGTAACTTTGTAGGATCACTCCAGATGAGAATGTCCCCTTTTGGTTGCGATCATTCAACCATGATGGCTGCCAGAGCCCAAAGCCCAAAAACCTTTAGCACAGTCTACAGGTCATATTTATTAAGGGATTTCATTGTAACTTGGTAGGTTGACTTCATATAATGTCTAGATGAGAACGTCCCCTTTGGACGCAATTGGGAAACTGACGGCTACAGGGGCCCAAAGCCCGAAAACCTTTAGCACAGTCTACAGGCCATATTTATGAAGGGATTTTAATGTAACTTGATAGGATGACTCGTTTTGGAATAATTTCACTGTAACTTGGTAACTTTTGTTGATATACGTAAACTGTGAGGGCCACATACATTAACTGTGAGGTCATATTAACTCACCCCTCAGCTCTTTAGTACAGTGTACACCTCATTTTATTTTTATCATAAACATAGCATACAGGGAACAGAAATGAACATGTTCCCAATTATCACAATTCTTGTCTTATTTCATAATCCTTTCATAAACATTGAACATTATCATTTTCATCAAACACAACACACAAGTTAAGCTACAGTGCCATTGACACTTTCATTTGCCTCAGAATCATAGCTTCCATGTATAACCCCTCATTTGAATGAGAGTTTGTTCTAATGACAGGTCATAAGCTATGTTTTTGAGGCAAAATTTTTTTCAAAATTAAACTTCAATGGCATTTTTTGTGAATTGTGCTGGTCATTAGTTCATCTAGCAGTCTAGTATTACTTTTCTTTTTCTAACTGTTTGTTCATATGCATCCATCTGTACATATTTGTCGATTCATCTACTGTTTTTAGATCACCTGACTGAAAGTCAGGATGACCTATAGTGATCACTCACCGTCCGTCATCCGTGAACATGGTGTTTGCTCTTGCCCCTCCTAAACCGCTGAACCAATTTTAGTTATTAGCTCACCTGAGAAGCTCAGTGGGAGCTTTACTGATCACATTCTGTCAGTCGTCCGGCATTAACTTTACATTATCGACTTCCCATTCAAAACCACTAGCCCAATTTTATTCAAATGTTGGGTAAATGTTTATTACCTAATGCCAATTCAGATTTGTTCAAATGAAGTTGCCCCTCCTCCTGGGTGGTGCCATGCCCCCAAGGGGCACCAAAATCTTTGAAAATCTTCTCCTCATGAACCAGCAGTAGCAGAGACTTCATATATGGTATACAGCTTCCTTTTAAGGTGTAGACTCAGATTTGTTCAAGAGAAGTTTGATGGGCTATATTTGGCATCGTTATGGGAGGGGAAAATTTTTTCGCCCTGCCTGAAATTTCTGTTTTCCGAACCGAGAGGCTGATTTGAACCAAATTTTATGTGAGGGAATTTCTTTAAAAATCTTCTTCTCCAGATCCACCAGTCAGAATGTTTTTTTTTAGCTCACCAACGAAGTCGTGTGAGTTTATGTCATGACCCGAGGGGGCATCAGCTGCGGCAGCGGCGTCAACACTTGTGTAAAACTTATTGTCAGAGTCCACTTTGACTTTCCACCCTGTTACTATGCACCTTGTACTGTTTCTATGGCTTACAATTACCCACAAACCCTTAACCCATGATATTTTATCGATTTTTAGTGTTTTTGCAATTTAGGCTTTTTTGTCAGTGTGGACTTAGAAAATTTTTGACATGAGTGGAGACTACCACCGGTATGCCGTGGCTTTTATTAGCTCACCGAAGGGAGCTCAACTTATCACTTGCCGTCTGTCGTCGTGAACATTTTTCAAACGACTTCTCCTCTGAAACCACTGGTCCGATTTTCACGAAACTTCATGTGGATGTTCATTACTATATGGCAATTCATGTTTGTTCAAATGAAATGGCCACGTCCCTTGGAGGGCTCTGTATGGGGCATAACTCCGATAGCACCGTATGAATTATAGAAAAATTATTAAAAAATCTTCTTCTCCAGAACCAGTGGGCAGAATCTTTTGATACTTGGTATGCAGCATCTTGGTATGGGTCTGATTCAAGTTTGTTCAAATCGGCCCCCTGGATTCATATTTGGGCTCACTATAGAAGCCCAAATTCGAACTTAGTGCATTTCAGGCAAATTTCTTAAAAAATATTCTTCTCCAGATCCAGCAGGCAGAATCTTTTGATATTTGGTATGCAACATTGTGGGGTGGATCTGATTCAAGTTTGTTCAAATCGCCCCCTCTGGATTCACATTTGGGCTCAGTATAGAAGCCCGAATTCGAACTTAGTGCATTTCAGGCAAATTTCTTAAAAAATCTTCTTCTCCAGATCCGCAGACAGAATCTTTTGATATTTGGTATGCATCATTGTGGGGCGGATCTGATTCAAATTTGTTCAAACCGGCTCCCTGGATTCATATTTGGGCTCGGTATAGAAGCCCGAATTCGAACTTAGTGTATTTCAGGCAAATTCCTTAAAAAATCTTCTTCTCAAGATCCAGCAGGCAGAATCTTTTGATATTTAGTATGCAACATTGTGGGGTGGATCTGATTCAAGTTTGTTCAAATCGGCCCCCTGGATTCATATTTGGGCTCACTATAAAAGCTCGAATTTGAACTTAGTGCATTTCAGGCAAATTTCTTCAAAAATCTTCTTCTCCAGATCCAGGAGGCAGAATCTTTTGATATTTGGTATGCAGCATTGTGGGGTGGATCTGATTCAAGTTTGTTCAAATCGGCCCCCTGGGTTCATATTTGGGCTCAGTATAGGAGCCCAATTTGAACTTACTGCATTTCAGGCAAATTTCTTTAAAAATCTTCTTCTCAAGATCCAGCAGGCAGAATCATTAGATAATGGGTATGCAGCATGCTTAAGGGGTGAGATTCAAGTTTGTTCAAGCCAAGTCCCTGGGTTCATATTTGGGCTCACTGTGGTAGCCCGAATTATAACTTTGTTCAAAATGAGGAATTTTCTTTAAAAATCTTCTTCTTCAGATCCAGCAGTCGGAATGTTTTGATATTTGATATGCAGCATCCTTAGGGGGGTGAGATTCAAGTTTGTTCAAGCCATGCCCCTAGGTCGATATTTGGGTTCACTGTGGGAGCTTTAGTTGTAACTTAGTTTGAAATGAGGAATTTTCTTAAAAAATCTTCTTCTTCAGATCCAACAGTCGGAATGTTTTGATATGTGGTGTGTAGCATCCTTAGGAGGGGGGGGGGGGGGGATTCAAGTTTGTTAAAGCCAAGTCCCTGGGTCCATATTTATATAATTATAACTTAGTCAATATGAGGTATTTTTAGCTCACCGAAGGGAGCTCAACTTATCACTTGCTGTCCGTCGCCCGCCGTCGTGAACATTTTTCAAATGACTTCTCCTCTGAAACCTCTGGTCTGATTTTCACGAAACTTCCTGTAGATGTTCATTACTATATGGCAATTCATGTTTGTTCAAATGAAATGGCCAAGTCCCTTGGGGGCTCTGTATGGGGCATACCTCTGATAGCACCGTATGAATTATAGAAAAATTATTAAAAAGTCTTCTTCTCCAGACCCAGTGGGCAGAATCTTTTGATACTTGGTATGCAGCATCTTGGTATGGGTCTGATTCAAGTTTGTTCAAATCGAGTCCCTCAACCAATATTGGGGCTCACTATGGGGGCGTGAATTTTTACTTAGTGCAATTTAAGGAAAAATCTTCTCCAGAACCAGTGGACAGAATCTTTTGATATTTGGTATGCAGTATCTTGGTATGGGTCTGATTCAAGTTTGTTCAAATGGAGTCACTTGATCAATTTTGGGGCTCACTATGGGGACCTGAATTTTTACTTCGTGCAATTTAAGAAAAAAAATTTTAAAATCTTCTTCTCCAGAACCAATGGGCAGGATGTTTTGATATTTGGTATACAGCATCTTGGTATGGGTCTGATTCAAGTTTGTTCAAATTGAGTCTCTCGATCAATATTGGGGCTCACTAAAGGGGTGTGAATATTTACTTAGTGCAATTTAAGAAAATTTCTTTAAAAATCTTCTTTTCCGGAACCGATGGGCAGAATCTTTTGATATTTGTTATACAGCATCTTGGTATGGATCTGATTCAAGTTTGTTCAAATTGAATCCCCCGTTCAATAATGGGGATCACTATGGGGGTGTGAATTTTTACTTAGTGTAGTGCAATTTAAGAAAAAATCTTTAACAATCTTCTTCACCAGAACCAGTGGGCAGAATCTTTAGATATTTGGTATGCAGCATCTTGGTATGGGTTGGATTTACGTTTGTTCAAATTGAGTCTTTTGATCAATATTGGGACTCACTATGGTGGCGTGAATGTTTACTTTGTGCAATTCAAGGTTAATTCTTTAAAAATCTTCTTCAGAACCAGCATGCAGAATCTTTTGATATTTGATCAGCAGCATTGTCCCATTCAGTCCTGTTGATGTTTTAGCTCCACAGAGAGTATAGATTTACTCTGTAGAACCTTAAGAATAGCTTTTGATAAAATTTGTGTCTTAACAGTATGGAACATTCGGTGAGTGCCTAAGGCTGCCTGGGGCCTCTTGTATTTCATATACGTGTTAAATGCATCAATATAAGATGGCATTAACCCTTGGCTGGAGATTTTGGCCTTTTTTAATGCAATGTTAGATGTTTTTGTCACTGTGGGCTTCAAAAATTTCTGACCTGTTTTTGCAATGGTAGACTTTTTTGTCACTGTGGACTTAGAAAGTTTCTGACCTGTTTTGCTGTACATGAGTGGAGACTACCACTGGTATGCTGTGGCTTTTATATTTCATATATATGTTAAATGCATCAATATAAGATGACATTAACCATTGATGGGAGCTATTGAATTGTTTCGAATTTCGTTGAAAAACCTGGCCATCAGCAGCCATCTTAGATTTGGCATATAAATTGTCAACATCTTTCACCCGATCTCTTGAAATTTCATATGTAGCTTAGGTGTGATATCTAGATGGGAGCTATCAAATTTTTCTGAATTTCGTTGAAAAACATGGCTGCCAGCAGCCATCTTGGATTTGGCTCATAAATTGTCAACAATTCCCTTAGCACACTGTATAGGCGACATTTCTCACCCGATCTTTTTCAAATTTCATTATGTAGCTTTGGTGTCATATCTAGATGGGAGCTATCAAACTTTTCTGAATTTTTTTGAAAAAGCATGGCAGCCAGCAGCCATCTTAGACTTGGCATATAAATTGTCAACAATTCCATTAGCACACCATACCTGCTACTTATCTCACCAAATTTTTTTTTTTTTCAAATTTCATGTAGCTTTGGTGTGATGTCTACATGGGAGCTATCAAATTTTTCTGAATTTCATTCAAAAACATGGCCACCATCAGTCATCTTGGATTCATCGGTCATCAAATTGTCAACAATTCCATTTGTACACTCTACAGGTCACATCCCTCACCTGATCGTTTTCAGATTTCATATATAGATTTGGTGTGGTGTCATTTCTGTGCAAACTTGATTAAATCACTTGGCATTGCTGGAACTTTCTATTTAGTTCAGTCCCTTCTTAGACAAGTTGATCTGCAGTGTCATTGACACTTTTATTGTTGAATGGTAGGAGATAATCGCAGTTTATTTTGTGACTTTCCGTTAGTAATCTGATAACATGCTGTGTTGCAATACACTTTTGGAATGTGTTACCTCACAACATTTCATTGTCATTATAACAGTAGGTTCTATCATCATTGCAAAGTAGATCATGGTTCAGGAAGAGTTAATAAATGAATGCAATAGCAATTTGAGTATAGAAATTTGTTGAGGATTGAGTAATGCGAATGAAAAATCTGTCGCCTTATTTCTTTTTTGGCGAATGGAAGTCGAACGAAACGAGTTTCGCCCAATTTGTAAAGCACTGATAGTTCTTGAAAATCATAGTCAGATTCCTTAAATGTTGCTTGAATTTCATTCTCTGAAGTAAGTGGGAACCTTATTCTAATTACTTATAGTCATGGGGATCTTATATTTTGTGTGTATGTGTTGTAAATGTTGAGATATGTGATGCCTTGTCCTCAAACTTTCTTTTATTAAATATGTTTACAAATTCAAATGGTAACCTTCTCGGAAATACTGTAATTAAATAACCTTTTCAGTCCTGGCTGCATCTCTTGATTCCGAAAAACATTATTGGTTTTGGTACCGAAATTAATAGCACATTTTGAGGTTTCAATATTAGTTCAAATTAATCGAATAGTTTTCAAATATTTGTTTACTTTTTGCATGTGTAAGGCAGCATCATTAAGATTAGTACATACATGGATGGAAGGCTGCAAATTAATTTAAAGGTGTGATACATCCTGATAGAATGTACCACAACAAAAAAATAACTCACAACCTTACTGTCCAAGTAGACCTGAAAATAAGCAGTCTGACTTTTGCAGAATGAGGTCCTCAGAGGGTGAATTTGATGATGCTATCCATACAGTGGGCCGGTTCATCCTCTGGGTACCTCGGTTTGTTTCATTTTGAGACCCTGATTCAGATTGAGTTTTGCAGAGGGTAAATTTAGTGATGCTACCCTGCTTTGCAGGGTAGCATCACTAAATTCACCCTCTAGGGTCCTCATTTTGCAGACAACAGTCTGCTTATTTTCTGGCTTGTGTCCAAGTAAGCCTTCCAGAATCAACACTGATTCACAAAAATTCCTGTGGTTTCCATCACAAAGCCCACGAGAAGAGTAAAAATTTGTTGCTTTCCAAGTGTTGTTGTAATGTTTTCCAGGTCACACTTCCATAAAGTTTTGTCTCCATTGTGACTTCTGTTTCTTAGGGTTGTAAGTTTTCAGGGTCTTGTATTTAGGGTTTTTGATAAAAGTTTTCTTATTTCTCAGTTCAGGTACGTGAGGTATTTTGATTTTCAATCCAGACTGATTTCACACGTTGTTTTCAGCTTTTTTTGTTTCGACATACTTACATCCTTAGTTTCTGAAAGGAGCCATGAAACAACTTATATTTGTTCAAAGGGAAGTGTGGGTTGAGGGAGCACGGATATTGAAATGTCCATTTAATATACAAGCATTGCCTTCCACCAATGACTATTTGAATATCCATTAACTTGTTTTTCTTGGGTTTTTTGGGACTGAAAATATTATGTTTTTTGTACTCTGATAAATTAGAAGCAGCTGACTTTTCCTAAATGATCAGACAATGCTGAAATTGTTACTTTGAATTTCAGGGTAAGGCAAATATGGATGTTCAAAATGTTAATCTGCAGACACCTTTACATCTCGCAGTAGAAAGACAGCATACACAGATTGTACGGGTAAGTTGAATGTTACAATACGTTAAAATGAAGTAGCATACCTTGACTTGATCTTTAACCCTTCACCTAACACGCAAAGCAGATGACCCATGCATACAAAATTCATGAATAACTAATATTTTCTATTTTTGGTGTCAAAAACATAACTTATGACTCCTCAGTGGAACGAGCTCATTGAGCTCGTTCCAATGAGGGGTCCTAAGATATGTTTTTGAGACAAAAATGAAAAAAATAATGAAAATTGAATTGTAATTTTTGTGAATAGTGCTGGCCAGTTTTGGCAATTATGTTGGGTAAAGGGTTAAATAGTATGAAGAAGATGAACTAAGTAACACCAGAACAGATTTATTGTTTGTTACCAGTTGTACAGCCTTATTCAACTTTGTGTGGGAACCCCCAGGAAGTGGAAAAGTGCTTGTTTATTACAGTAGACAAGTTCTGATTTACTGGTAAAATAGCACCCAGTAACCAACTCCTGTGGTGTGAGTCCTGTAAGGTGGACAGTATAGGCCTATTTCTCAAGGCTTCAGATTTCTACATAACTGGTTGACAAAAAAGTGCTGAAGCCCATATTTGGGCTTGATTCTGAATGCAGGTACCACAACTTAAAGACATTAAAATGAAGTCATTTAGTCTGTTAATGCTTGCTTTGTTATCATTTATGGGTGAGTGCCTACAGGCACTTTCCCGTAATAAATGGTAATACGACTTGTGAACAAATTTTGATGAGACAAAATGTATCCTTCACCAGTTAAAAGGTTTCCAAGTTCAGATTTAGCTGGCTTCACTTGAATTGTGTCCTTCCGGAGCAGAACACTAAAACAAGGCCTGTAAATTTCAAAGTTTGGTATAAACAGTTCATTCTTGTATGTATTGACTTAGGTAACCGATTGGTTTGATGACACATATTTCATTTACATGACCAATTGTTCATCTTGTTGGTTTCTGATATGTGAGTTTAATCTGTGTTAACACACATTTTAGGTAATATCCATGTGAACTGATGTTTGCTTCATGACGAACACTGTGCTGAGTCTGACTGGCATTTGCTCACTGCTCTGACTCTGTACACTGTTAATCTTGGGCTAAAGAAAATTAATCTTTTGATTCTCAGGCACCGGCGCATTCGTTTTTTCGGCCCAAGTTTGTCAATTTTATTTCGGAGGCAAAATTCAAAATGTACAAAACTGCCATGTGATTTTAGCGGTATCACATCACGATTTGCGATGCATTATGTCATAAACATTGATACAATATTGTTATTCTCTTCGCAAAATGCAACACGATTCTCATGTATACAGAATAAATATACTGAGTCAAAAAAGAAAGTATAATAGAAACAAGTGTGAAAAAATAGCATAAAGGATGAAATATAATAGTTCTAATGTTGCATGTTTGTGGACAAGAAGTCGTGGAAAGAGGTTAATAACATGTTGTTGTCCACCCAACCGTATGCAATTTTGCTACGAATTTCAAAATAGCATGTGCTACCCGAGAATGTCAAATTGAATGGGTGACCGACGATTTTCTTTGTGCTATGTTGTGCTAGAGAGCCTGGGTTATTGGGAAAACACGCTAGTTTTTGTCTTCCAACATATTATAAAATGCCAAGGTTAACCGAAAATCGTTTGCGTGCCATTGGTATGCATGAGACTGGGATACCTCCAGATCAGCTTGCTGCTGAGTTCGGAGTCACTGTGGCCACTATTTACCATCTCATTGGAAGGTATAGAACCACTGGATCTACTGCCGACTGACCTTGTTCAGGTCGACCAAGAGTTACGATCCCTGCATAAGATCGACACATCAGAATGTCTCACTTGCGGGATCACTTCCTTCTGGCGACGAGAACAGCAGCAATTACTCCTGGTAGAATTAACAATAGAATTAGTGCACAAACTGTCCGCAATAGACTTGCTGAACACGTCATCCGAAGTAGGCATCTATACCTCAGACCAATCCTTACCCAACGTTATCGTACTGCCATAATGGAATGGATACGTCAGCATGTTTGCGTGTTCGCTGGGCTAAGCAGCATTGGAGCACAGTTCTTTCGTATCAACCTACCTTACAATTGTTTACTGCAGGCTTGTCCTACAGTTGGAAGACCCTAACTCGGATAAAATACTCTCTATTTTAATCTTTCCCAAGAGATGTGGGAAAGAAAAGTGGTGTTAAAAACACCACGAAAAAAAAAGCCAAAACTGGGCTGAGTGCCATCGGCGCACACCCAGTATGGGACGCTCTTCCCTTAGTACAAATCCACGACTTCCATTAACCAATGCACAGTGCGTCATCAATTCATCATTCTTTTTTTTATCCGAGACACGTGAAAGATGTGTCTCCACCATTTGCATTACAAAACAGTGATAATTCAACTCATCGATAATTGTTTTCCTGTGACTGGAATTATGGATCTGAAGATCGTATAATAACAGGACTGTGTTTTATATATTCTCGTTAATATTTTCAACCACATTCTCATTGAATTTTATTTATATATTCCGTTTTTGCGCATGTATTTTCGACATCGTGTCAACGCGGTTCGGAAATAAAATTTTTCGGTTGATAAATTTTATTATTATTATTGGAGTTAGGTGTCAATGAGGGACTGTATACACAGGATTTCTTCACTCTGTTGAGGGCTCTGTTTTTTTAGGTCCCTGTCGGCCGTATGGGTTCTGTCGTGTACCCACCGGTTATTTTTTCTGCCACCTTCTCTTGTAGTTGGGGGTGTTCTTCTTTCTGTATCTGTTGAGTTCACCTTTTTCTTCTTCTGCTCTCACCTCTGTTATTTACAGTTTAGTTCCTTTAGGGCAGTTCCTTTTGCCCTCACTTTTGGTGCGTTTTCGTGGCTGTTCCTCCCGCACCCGCAGGGGGGGGAGGGGCACTGTCGTTTCGGGGCCTCCCGACATGACCAAATCTGGTGTGAGTTATGCCCCCTCCGTGGGGGATGTTCAGCTCCTCCCGCACCCGCAGGGGGTGGGAAATGCTGTCGTTTTGGGACCTCCTGAGATGACCACGTCTGGTGAGAGTTACACCCCCTCCGTGGGGGATGTGCATCTCCTCCTGCACCCGCGGGGAGTGGCGAACACTGTTGTTTCGGGGCCTCCCGACACGACCGCGTCTGGTGAGAGTTATTACCCATCCATAGGGGATGCGCAGTTTTTTTTACTGTGGTGGATACTGCGGGAGCTGTTGGATTTCTGGTGAAGAGATGCCTGGTTCCGGGATTATGCACCCTCTCCAGTCAACATCTGAGGCTGTCACTAGGGTTGTGACTCCTCCTTTGGAGGCCAAGCTAGGTGGCTCTCTCCCCTTTTCCGCCAGTTCCAACAGCTCCAGTCGTATCTGCTGTTACTGCTGTTCCGTCTACAATGTCATCAGTCACCGTTTTAGCCGGCCTCGGCTTAACCCAGCAGGGGTCTGCAGTGATGTCTGTAGTGTAGTTGTGGGGTATCAGCCTCAGCCTTCCCTGACTTCAACTCGGCGAAGTCGGAAATGGCTGCCGACTGAACCCCCTGCTGTGTCCTCTCAGCCGTTGAGCACAGCAGTTTTATCCCTGCAGGGGTCTGGTGGTGTTGACGTGGGGTATCGGCCTCAGCCTTCCCTGACTTCAACTCTGCGAAGTTGGACGTGGCTGCCGACCGAAACCCCTGCTGTGTCCTCTCATTCTTTGAGCACAGCAGTTTTCTCCCTGCAGGGGTCTGCAGCGGTGTCTGGTAGTGTAGATGTGGGATATCGGCCTCAGCCTTCCCTGATTTCAACTCGGCGAAGTCGGAAGTGGCTGCCCACCGAACCCCCATGCTGTGTCCTCTCAGCTGTTGAGCACAGCAGTTTTATCCCTGCAGGGGTTTGCAGGGATGTCTGGTAGTGTAGACGTGGGGTATTGGCCTCAGCCTTCCCTGACTTCAACTTGGCAAAGTTGGAAGGGGATGCCGGCCAAACCCTCTACTGTGGTCTCTCAGCCGTTGAGTACCTCAGTTTTTCTCATTGGATTCAGATGTTCATGGTGGGGTCTCTGGTCCCATGGCCAGTTTTGTGTGACCAACGCTTTTTGTGCAGCCTGGACCTTCTGTCCTGCAGAGATCCACGGTGACTCTCCTGAGTTTCCGTTCTGTTGATCCTCAGGGTATGTGATACCCCACTACACATCTGCCTTCAGATGTTTTCGGCTGCAGCCCGTCGCCCAGTGTCGGGTGTATTTGAGGATCGTGACCCTTCGCTGGTAAATGGGTCAGGAGTGAAGCCACTTTGTCGGTTCGTTCCTACGTCACTCCGTTCCGACAGTCAGTGAGCTTAGGGAGGCCCACTCCTTGCTCACTTAGGTTCTGTCCAAGAGCCTTTTCCGTTGCTTCCAGCAAGGCTACGAGTGGTTTCCGGGCACCCCCTGTGGTGCCGCCTCCCGGGATTGGAAACAGGTTGCTTTCTGATCCCCTGATGTGCCCATACCATGGAAGGCGTCGGCTGGTTTGCCCATGATGGGCTATATGTCGTCCGAGTCGTGGGAGGAAGTCTGACATTCCTGACGTCGAGTGCCAACAGTCTTCTGACTTGGGGGCAGCTCTTGACTTTGTGTGTGGGTTCCTTCCAGGTCTCAAACCGTCAAACCAGCCGACAGTGTCAGCCCGGCTGCGATCATCGGTCGCACACCTACAGCTTGTGGATCTACATGCTTCTGGGCGCCTTCGACCGTGTCTGTCGGTACAGGTGGTTGAAGCATTTACCGCCTTGGACTCTAAGCTGGGTTCTAAGGCTATGAAGACGTCGTTCTTCATCAAGGTTGACACTTTTTGCCTCTGGTGCGTTATCGTTCCTACGATTTCGCCAATCCGTCAGTCTGCCAGACTGTGACGGTCTTCGATCGGGACTCCAACTCCTCAGCCATATGGAGACTCTGGAGTCCGGGTTGGGCTTATTGGGAGGGATGCTGGAATGCGTTCTCTCTTCGATCACGTCGTCTCTGCTTTGCTGCTTATCTGCTCCCAGATGAGTTTGACGACAAACAGGTTTTTGTTTTGTGTGTGCTGTTCAAGGCGCTCATGCATCTTCTCACACACATGCCTGTTACACGGCTAGCTTGAAATTAGTTCGCAGGTATGCTGTACTGGACACAAGACGTCCCCTTCTTGAGGGGCAGTGCACTGCTATTCGATCTGCCTCTTTCGGCGGGTCCGCGACTATTCCATGGTTCCGTGGCGACGGTCCGGGATGGCTCCCTTTGTCATTCCATTGATCTGCTGCTGCTTAGTCAGCTTGATCGGCTTTCTGTTTGAGGCAGGTGCCGTCCAAAGCCTAACAAGTACCCTTCTGCTTCCTCTGCGAAGCTAAGGGCTGATCCTCCTACCACCACTTCTACTCATTCACAGGGTGGAGTAGGCGTCGGCAGTAGTCACCTCGATTTCGTCCCAGGTTGAGGCACTCTACTAAGTAGAGAGTGCCTCTTCCAACATGAGTCCCTTTCAACGTTACAAGTTGGGAACTTTTGACCTCGGAGATAGGCGATCTCCTGTCAAAGGGGACAATCGAGGTCATCAAGCACTTTTTTTCAGTGGGATTTTGTTCCCGCATGTTCTTGGTGCCGAAGAAGGACGCCCGACTCAGATAGGTTATCGATCTGAGTATTCTGATGCAGTCTATCTTTGCTCCTCAGTTCAGCATGGAGGCTTTCAGATCAGTTCGCCATTCCATTCCCCAGGATGTTTTCCAGTTCAAGGCCATTCCTTTTGGCCTCGGCCTGGATCCTTGGGCCTTCACCTGTCTGATGTTGCATGTGTTAGTCTTACATCGCACACAGTCCAAGGTGTCTTCTTCGGCTTGTCTAGTTGATATCCTCCAGAGGCAATCCAATGCTGCTTTTCTGGAGTCTGATGTCGTCACACTGTTGAGCCTACTCATGTCACTAGGGTTCAGAGTCAACAGAGAGAAGTCGGTCCTGGTCCCTTCTCCGTCTTCTCATCTGGGATGGACTTCATCAGCTCGGAGTCTTCCCCGACTGCTTGGTCTCTGCGTTTCGGTGACGGATCTCATTCCTCTAGGTCAAGTGCATGTCTGACCTCTCCAACACTTTTTGCTCAGTCATTGGAGGCCGAATGTCGATCCTCTGGTTCTGGTGCTTCTGTTACCGGAGTCTCTTCCTCGTCACCTTCTCCCCTGATAGATGTGTTCAGTGGATTATGCAGGGAGTTCCGTTGGACTTCCCCATGTCCAATCGTGTTCTAACGATAATCGCCAGTGATCTCGGATGGGGTGTGACGTTGGATCCTCTAGGTCTTTTCCTTCACGGGTCATGGGACCAGGATCTAGCAGCTCTTCATGTCAACCAGAAGGAGCTTCTTACTCTTCTTCTGTGTTTCCGACAGTGGATCCCCCGCTTTTCGAATTGTCCGGTCCTTCTGTGGTCTGACAATTCTATGGTGGTTGTTTAAATTCGGAACCAGGGCGGAATGCATTATGTTCCCATGTACGATTTGGTTCAGGATCTTCTACTGCTCGCTCAGGATGCCAACGCTTGAGTGGTGGTTCGTCACATTCCCGGTCGTCTGAACATCCTAGCCGACTCCCTGTCCCGACGGGGCAGGTTCTTTTCCACTGAGTGGATACTCCACATGGCGGTGTTCCAGTCTCTTTGCGATCTCTGGGGTCGTCCCCACATCGATCTCTTTGCAACTCGTTGGAACCATCAGGTGGACACTTTCATGTCCCTGTGTCCAGATGCTCTGGCTTTCGCCGTGGATGCTCTGGCCCTCCTTTGGGGCAGTCTTGATGGCTACGCCTTCCTGCCGGTTCCAGTTCTGCCTCAGGTTCTAGCCCAAATATGAACCTGCAGTTGTTGAATCCTTTCGATCACACCCCTGTCGCCTCGGTGGGTGTTTATCAATCTGCTCCGCTGTCTGTTAGCGGCGGTTCCGGCATGTCTCCCTCTACATTGCGACTTTCTTTGCCAAAGTCACCCGAGGAGGTTTCAGGTCGACCCGACTTCATTGTGCCTTCGCGCATGTCTTTTATCGGGTCCTGTCTCCTCCGTAGTGGTTTTTAGAGATGAGCAGTGGAGTTGCTTTTCTTCTTCAAGGAGACACTCACTCCACTGGTTTAGCCTCTGTGGCTCAGTCGAAGGTTCTTCTGTCGATGGTGTGCAATCACTCTGTTGCTTCTGTCACTCCTTCTAACACACCAATTGTGGAGTTTCTGGTATATGTTTGTTTCTGGGGGTCTCCAGCAATGGGTACAAGTCCATGCTTCCGAGACCTTTTTATACCCCTGCCCACTAGGTGGGGGTATATAGGATTCCTTGTGTCTGTCTATCCGTCAGTCCTTCCATCATGAAATTGTTTAATGGAGGGTACCGTCATGCTGTAATCAACTCCTTCCCCACTTTTCAATTCACATAGTTGAAACTTCAGAATATGATCATACACACAATGAAGATGTGCAACATGTATAAAGTCTTGCGAAAATTATGTTTCTCCACAGTTATTTCCCTTTCTTGACTTATTCGACTTAGAAAACTCTGTCATCTGTGCATCAAGAGGTTCGTTCATCTGCCTGTCCGTCTGTCGTACTGCCAAAAACACTTTGGCATCCAAAATTCAACTTGAGTTTGGGTGAATTCTTTGTAACCAAATTTATACAACTTACTTGGGAGGTAATGCAGGTCAGGGAAGCTCATTTTTAGTGCTATTTTCAATAGAGGGTACCTTTATGCTGTAATCAACTCCTCTTACAGTTTTAAATGCAGATAGCTGAAACTTCAGGATATGATCATACACACAATGAAGATGTGCAACATGTATAAAGTCTTGCGAAAATTTTGTTTCTCTACAGTTATTTCCCTTTCTTGACTTATTCAACTTAGAAAACTCAGTCATCTGTGCATCAAGAGGTTCGTTCGTCTGCCCGTCCATCTGTCGTACCGCCAAAAACACTTTGGCATCCAAAATTCAACTTGAGTTTGGGTGAATTTATTGTAACCAAATTTATACAACTTACTTGGGAGGCAATGCAGGTTAGGTTTGCAAATGGACATGGTCCGGTGATTTTCACCAGAGTTACGGCCCTTTTTCGACTTAGAAGACATGTTTGTTTTTTTTGTCCAAATTTTAACTTGAGTTGGTTTCCATGCAATAACTTTGGTTTTCTTTTGTGTACAAAGCTATAACTGGCTTTGTCTGGTTCATAGGATAAATGGTTAATTGAATCACCTTCAGATGTCTGAATGGAAAGGGGGGGGGGGGGGGGGGGGGGGGGGGGGGTAGGGTTAGGTGGGGTATTTCTCGTGAGCCCCCGCTCACTTTGTTTTTATTGGAAATTGTGTGCAGTTAGTTTTCTGCCTAGAACTTCTAAACAACCTTTCCAATTTCACGAGCATCTTTGACCATTGATGGAACTGAGAAGTGATCATCACTTTACTGTTCCACCCCAATTTCAGCGAATCTAAATCCAAATATTTCTCATTTTACTTACAAAATTTGAATGCCTCTTTCAGTCACCCACACTAAGCCGTATTCCACGGTGGGGGTATAGTGGGCGACAGACCATCTCTAGTTCATATGTGGTACCGCATCGTTTCGGCACTCATCCTTGCCTCTCCAAGCTTGTTCAGCACTTTTCCTTGAAAAGGCCTAGGACTTTGCAGTTTACTCCAAGATGGACACTTTCTTGGGCGGGGGGGGGGGGGGAGGGGGGGGGGGGCGTTCGCGCCTTTATCCCAGGTGGATATGCGTTTTCTCACATGCCAGATCTCTCCTGAATCCATTCCTCAATGGATTTGTCTTGCAGTTTGTGCAGCTTCCGCTCGTCTAGCTACTGGAGATTGTATTACCAATCGTTTTTCTGCCACAAGGTGCGTGCATTGTCTTCCTCTCGGGGCTTATACTAACTCCGTCATTTTGTCGGATGTTATGCTGGCAGCCTACTGGAGAAATGCTACCTTCTCCACTTATCTGCGACAGTTGCAGAGGACCTTTGTTCTACGGGCCCTCTTTCTTCTGCTCAGGCTGTTGTCTATCCCAGCCATTCAGCTTCTTACAGGGTCAGTTCCAGCTCCGTGCTGTTACTGCCCTTTCTGTCTGTGCGTTGCACATCACCATACATCTCATCTTTCATTGTCTCTTACTAATGTTTGTGATGCTATGGTTTGATAGGACTAGGGATCTCTTCCTCTGTCCATGGTTCCAGTGCAATTGAGTTATGTGTAGGTTGGTTATGTGATTCCCTCCATCCTATTGTCTATTCAGCCTGTAGTAAACAATTGTAAGGTAGGTTGATAAGAAATATAAATTTTATAGTAAATTTCCTTTTTTATTATACCTACCACAATTGTTTACATGGAGGCCCTCCCGTCTTCTTCTTCGGGTAAGAATCCTTTCTCCCCGCTGATCACATAACTCCTATGTTGGCAGACTCAAAAGAATGATGAATTGATGACTCACTGCGCATTGGTTAACGGAAGTCGTGGATTTGTACTAAGGGAAGAGCGTCCCATACTGGGTGTGCGCTGATGGCGCTCGGCCCAGTTTTGGCTTATTTTTTTGTGGTGTTTTTTACACCACTTTTCTTTCCCACATCTCTTGGGAAAGATTAAAATAGAGAGTATTTTATTCGAGTTAGGGTCTTCCACTGTAGTGCAAGCCTGTAGTAAACAATTGCGGTAGGTATAATAAGAAAGGAAATTTACTATAAAATTTATATTTTTAGTGATGAATCATGAGTTTGTCTACGGCACGCTGATGGTAGGGCAAGAGTGTACCGCCGTCAAGGAGAACGGTTTTCTGATGCTTGCGTGCGGGAATGCAACTGTTTCGGCGGGGGTGGTGTAATGGTTTGGGCAGGAATTTCCTTGAACCATCGAACGCATTTGATCTTCATCGATAGTAATCTGAATGGACAGCGATATAGGGATGAAATTCTTAACACTGTTGTTGTCCCGTTGTTCATCACTAACGTCAGATTGCAGTTATTCCAGCAAGACAATGTCACGTGGCGCATATCTGTTGTGACTTTCTTGAGGAGCACAGCATCGAACTTCTTCCCTGGCCCCCACTTTTGCCAGATTTGTAGCCAATCAAGCATCTTTGGGATCAATTGGACCGTCGGGTACGACTTCATGATCTTCAGACGTTAGGCGATTTACGTAATGTTCTATGGCAGAAGTGGAATGCAATACCACAGGGTGACATCCAGAGACTTATCAGGTCCATGGGCCGTCGATGTCTTGCCATTCAAGAGGCAAACAGTGGACATACATGCTATTGACTGCATGTGTGAACTTTTCATTTCACTCTATGTCTGAATTGCGACATCCTGACGTGTCGCTGGCAACAGTAAGAACATGAAATTATGTAAATTCATACAGCTAGACTCGATATATGAATTTACAATAATTTGTTTGGGATTAAAGTTGATAATACTAAAAAAATTGCTCCTCAAAGTTTATTGTACTTTCGTTTATGACTGAGTATATTTATTTAACTGTTTGAGGACTAGATTATTTTTTGGTGGTCTGAATTTGTTCACCAAAAATTGTTCCATTACAAATTATTGGAGAGTGCCAACAGGCACTATCCAATAATTTGTAATAGACAACAGGCACTCTCCAATAATTTGTAATAGAACAAATTTGTATAAACAAACTATTAATGTACATCAACTGAATACGAAACATGGGTAAGGAAAATGTTGGCTTTTGCATTGGTACCCTCATTTTTTTGAAAGGCCTGATTGTGGCTTCTAGCACTCAATCAGTTAAAAAACTTCTTATTATTTTTTATCTCCATTTTAGTTGCTTTATATTGGTTTTGTGTTGTGTGATCGCTGTTACAAAAAAAAACAAAAAAACTATCAGCAAAATCAACATGGAAGCTCTAGATTTATTTTTAGGCTCTCACAATTGAACTTCAGGTATCGGTGACCATTCCATCAGAAATAAAAATAAAAACTGCCCTCCCTCATTCCTTTTAAAAAAAAATGCCTGAGAATCAATTATTTAATTTTGTTTGGCCTTATTGCGATATCTGTTCATATTTGGTTGACACCCCCTGTAGGAAGCCTGGGAAGTGGAGCAGTGCTTATTTACTGTCATAATCAGTTTTGATGCCCAAGTAAAATAAAATAAGACCCAGTAACCAACAACTATGGCAGATGTCTTCTACTGTATAAATATTTGGCCCAACTTGACTTTTGTTGTTGCCATAATGACATATCCTTTGGATGCTTAAAATTTCCATAAACACCAATAAATAAAGTGACTTGACACACATGGAAATTACCCCAAAAGTGTGAACTGAGACGAGATTAATCTGAATGGAAAAACATGACATGAGTTTAATATCTGAAGTGTGAAACGACGACAGAGAGTTTACTTTCTGAATACTGGGATGTTTTTTTCTTGCCACCTCGTGTTGGATAATGTTCAACAATATTTTTCACTTTGGAAATATTGTCGAATGAATTTTACAATTTATAAAGCACAAGGTAATACTCAAAAGTGCATAGAAATTCTTTAATTTTTAAACTGAAATTCCAGGCCTTTGAAAATACATGAGGAATTCATGGAAAATCCTTGAAAAATGTAATTTGGTAACTGCTTGGTTTATTTTGATCAAAATGTTTGTATACAAGTTGTGGTATCTGTGCGTTTTTGTTGCTTAAATTGCATGTTTATTGACTGAAATTACACCTACCCTTAACACTGATCCTTAGGAGGCTCTCCATTATTTGAATAAAAAATTCTGTTTTCTGATGAAGAATTACTCTGACCTCCCTATGTTTATCGACGTATTTGGTCTCAGAACAGCCAATGCAGACATTTAATCTAAAATATCTTTATTGACAGAGCTCCAAGAGCTCTGTCAAACAAGATAAAATAAATTCAGTGTTCGGTTTATTACTAGAATACAAGAAAATGACCTGTACTCCTGATAATTGGATTGAGTATTTTCCATTGGCAAAGTGGTTGTTTAATTGACAGGGTTCTACTGTATATGCACCAGATTTGTTAACTGGTATGTATACAAGCACCAGAGATAATTAGATGAAGATCCTGAAAAGTGCGTTAATTTTTCCCAAGAAAAGTGCTTGAACGTTTTTGGATTTTTTTGTCAAGATTGTACAAATCCTGCAGGCAAAAGATCATCATTTTAGGCCTGATTGTTTGAATATCACAGGTGCGCCACTACTGCTCTTAAATCACTCCACTGGAGCCATAATAACTGATTTAAATGGGCAAATTGATATTTGACCCAAATGAAGTCAAACAATTTGATTATTTGTTTAGTCAGTTACTGGAACCAAGTTCTCCAAATAAGATTTGTTGAAAACACTTAGTTTTAAGTAAGAATTGAAACTGTTCTTTTCTTAATCTGATTATTTCACAGGAACTATGTTTTTTATTTTACATTTTAGCTCTTGGTGAGAGAAAGCTGTAATTTAAATATCCCAGACAAAGACGGTGATACGCCACTGCATGAGGCATTACGCCATCATACACTTTCACAGTTGCGGCAACTCCAAGACATGCAAGATGTTGGAAAGGTTTGTTGGTTTCTTAAATTTTACCTTAACTTGACAAAGTCATGGTAAACAATTGCCATGGTGCATGCTGACGTCAGCTAGTCTGCTGGTGTGTTGGTTGGGCACGATGAAGGAAGAACGCTTTTTGGGGTTCATTGTTCAAAACATCAAGGTCGCAGTGACTTTGAACTTGAAAATTTTCTGGAAGTTGTTTTCCAGTTTCTAATTAAAATTCTGATGAGCCAATCAAAACCAAACATAACATATGGGTTGGGTATGGGTATGATGAGTGGAAGGGTCCTATGTGTTTTGGTGTCATTGTGCAGAGATAAAGGTCACAGTAATCTTTAACTTGGAAATTTTACTGGTTTCCACTCTTTAATTAAATTTCTGCTGTGCCTATGGAAACCAAATTTGATATATTGGTTAGGTGTGATGAGAGAAAGAACCTTATTTATTTTTGGAATCACTGTGTCGAAGGTGAAGATCACAGTCATCTTTCACTTTCAACTTTTCCTGCTTTCCATGCTCACAAATTTTCCTGCTTTCCGTTTTTACCTGCATCGCCAGCGGCAGAGCAGGTCTAAGAACCGCTCGACTCCGTCCGTCAGTCCATCCATCCGTCAGTCCGTCCAAAACACTTCTTCCGTCAAAGTTTCCTTGGCTTCTATGAAAGGGAATGATTTTATATTTGGTCTGCTGCTTCATAATGATGAGTTGTATCGTGTATCTAATTTTCAGATCTGCCGTGCAGACACTTCCTCTTTGCCGATACTTTGAAGTCTGGTCATCTCTGTAATCAATTGCATGCAGCGACGCAGGTCCAGACCCGGTATTGCAGGGTTCGTACAGTCTTGAAAAGTGCTTGAATTTCAATGCCTGTCTTGAAAAGTGCTTAAATTGACTTTTCCCCTTGAATAGTGCTTGAATTACCACCACTCCCCTTGAAAAGTCCTTGAATCCTGGACCCCAACCCACTTTGCTAAAAAATCACCCCCCCCCCCCCCAAAAAAAATGTCACGTTATAGTGCCCAAAATAATTTTAAAAAAATGGGAATTCGCTGTAGCATATTAAAGTTTAAAACACGAATAATATAATATGCCTGTGTGCTCTGCACACTACTTTTCTTGTTCATGATAATGAGAGAAAACACAAGTGCACAAATTACGATGGTGTTCATCATAATGTACAGGTCAATTTTAACCATTCAGAAAATTGAAACGGCAGCATGTGATCTATTTGCATACTATCGTGTGGCTCACTGTACACACAGGCTGCTATACTATGGAGAGCATCCAATTCAAATGAGCAGTGAATTGTGTTTTGCAAACTGGTTTTTCCAATCAATGTCTGCATCTCCGCCTGCTTCATTTATTTCATCGTGTCACACAAAAGGATAGTTACTGGAAGCGATAATATATCAAAGATTCACCTTGACTTTGTATGAAAATAACAAAGGTATTTGATAATAAATCATGAATTATTGTTTGTGAACAATCGATTTTGAATGTCAAATTACCACAAACAACCCAACAACTTTGCAAGAAGTTCCAAAACTTAACCAAAAGGACAAAAATGGGCCTGAATATTACCTGACACACATTCATTCGTGAAATATGCACTGTGCGGAGAGCAGTTATAAAAAGAACATGTCACAGTTGGTTTCTTAGAATGGAAAAATAGTCCTTGAAAATGAATGACGTAGCCCTTGAAAAGTGCTTGAATTTCATTTTGTTAAACCTGTACGAACCCTGTATTGGTCTTGGCTTGTCTAATTAAAGTTCTGCTGTTCCAATTGACACCAAACTTGTCATGTGGGTTGGATATGATGAGAGGAAGAACCCTATTTATATTGGGGTTATTGTGCCTATTTTGAAAGTCACAGTGGTCCTGAACTCACAAATTTTCTTTGTTTCCTCTATATAGTTCTCTTTGGCTGATGTATCCAGGCATTTTTTCAGGGAGTTTAGCTACCCCTGGTGGCTAGCTCTAGTTTTAACTTGATAAGTGACTTAGTATGATGCTGAGAACGTCCTATTTCGGTAATGGTTACCCACTCCTTATAACTGCCAAGACAGCCATCTTTGATTTTTTCAGAACACTGTCCACAATTCGTTCGGCATGGGCCATAGCCCATAGTTCTCTCCCAATTAAATTTCAAGTGCATGTTCAGGTTCATACCTATATGAGAACATATTTAGTCATGGTCGCCACCCACATTGGCTGTCCCCAGCAACCATCTTACATTTCTTCAGTACAGGCGGCAGGTCATGTTTATGCATCAGTTTTCTTGAAATTTGACAGTGTTACTTAGCATGTTGAGTTGAGAATGTCTGATTTTGGTAATGGTTGGCCACCCATAATGGCCACCTTTGGTTTTCTTCAGAACACCCTGCAATCACATTTATGCATCAGTTTCCTTGAAACATTGCAGGCTTCCTTAGTATAATGAGTAGATGATCCATTCAACAGTCTTGGTTTTCTTCAGCATTACAGGTTGCATTTATGGATAAATTTTCTTGAAACTTGGCAGGATGAGAATGTCATATTTCTGTCAGAGTTGGCATCTTAGAATGGCCACCATGGCTCATATTTATTTCTTTTGAATTTTTTTTTCTTCTAATAGATAACAAAACAAAATAATTATGACATAATTTACTAAAATGCAACATAAGTTAGCTAAGTATGACATTAATCTCATAAATGTTACATAAATACACAGATTAACCCATTCACATGCATGTGTGGTTCTGTGTTTATTATATGCCTTCACGTCTTTAAAAACAATTATTAGAAGGACACTTAGCAATTCATTTGACAACTATTAACAAAAAGAACACATTTTATCGCCAACCAAATTTGTGAGGGGAACCCCTTTTACTATTTTGTCTCCTGAGTTTCAATGTGTTCTATGTGTCTACTTGCACATAGAACACATTGGAACTCGGGGGACGATTTTTAGCTATTGTTAGTGATTCATATTGTCATTTCAGTGCATGATATGTGGAAAATTCTAGTGAAATTTTGATTCTTTATAAAAATAGTCCATCAACGTTTTCTGTTCCACACATATGTGCGGAATAGATTTTCATTTTCTGCATGGTTTAGTGTTGCTGTAGATGGCAGACGTCATAAAATGAAGGTAAACTACGGTGCCATTGACATTTTCATTTTCATTTCAATCTTGGTAAGCTAAATGGATAGCCTGCAGCAGATTGACTGGTAACACATGTAAAAGATGTGGTGAGAAATGAAAAAAATACAGATGCATCATGCATTGTTTGTGTTTTAGCTCACCTCACCAGAAGTCAGGGTGGCTGTAGTTATCACTCATATGTTGTATTTCAGTTTACTTTTTAGTAAGTTACAGTAGAGATGGGGCATTTCAATTTTGTTGAAATCAAATTTACCATTCCCATTGGGAAGGGAGTGAGGGACAAACTCAACCAATTTTTAACCCTCAACCCTTTACCTAACACAGCTGTTTAAAAAATAAATTTCACATTTTTTGAAAAAAAATTCTCAAAATTTTTCAATAAAACCTTACAAATTTGGATATCATTAGAACCGGTTCAATGAGCCAGTTCTAATGATATCCATATTTGTTAGGTTTTATTGAGACATTACTGAGATATTTTAGGCTGTGGTAGGCTTATTTTTGTCAATTTCCTAGCCATTTTTGGCTGCTATGTTAGGTAAAGGGTTAAGGGCCTAATTCCAACTTTGATAACTTTTAATGCAGAGGAACAGGTGCCTCAAAATGCATTGTTATACCCCACTTTCGAAGAGGGGGGGGGGGGGTATACTGGATTACTGTTAATACGTCTGTCTGTCCATCTGTCTGTCTGTGAGTCCATCCGAGAATATTCATAACTTTCATAACATAAGTAAATTATTATGGAACTTGTTTTCTGTAATATTTGGTCATAGGTATGCCCACACTAGGTGGTACACCACTGGGTATGCACCGGACGACAGTCCAGCTCTTGTTTGGGTAAACTCAAAGCTTGTTTTCTAAGTACCTTGTTAGTTGTTTCTAAGCAAGTCTTGGCTATCTCTGTAGGCAGCTAAGACATGACTAGAAGCAACTGCAAAGCCACAGGAGACAGGCTTTCAAAGTATAGCCCAAATGTATAGAATTCTCCACCCCTCATGGGTTAAAAATTCTTCTCATAAATCTGTAAATGCAGTAACTTGATATTTAGTGTGCTGTTTCCTTTTCAGATGTAGGGTTAAGTCTGTTTAAAGGAAGTTTCATTCTGGGAATGATAAGACATTTTGACCCTGCTCCATATTCCAAAATTCAAAACCACTTGGCCAATTTGAATGAAAATTGAAACACAGTACAAGTCATTTGAAGGGGCAACATAGGTATAGACGTCACTTTATGCTTGTGTTGCAGTCATGATACAGTCACTGATGCTGAAAGTGACGTTAACCCTTTATCAAGTGAATTGGCCACAACCACCCATGTAATATTTACAAATTGAGCATTTGAAAAAAAAAATTATTTAAAAACAAGTTTCGACAAAATAAGATCATTGGAAGAAGCTCATTGAGTTTTGATGAATTGTTTTAGCTCATCTTGACAAAGTCAAGCTGAGCTAATCTCATTGCCAGCGTCCGTATCCGTCCATCCGTCATCCATCTGCCGTCCATCAACACCATGATTTGGTCTTCTCCTCCAAAACCACTGGTCTAATTGAAGTGAAAGTTTGTGTGAGTGATGGTTCCTAAGGGGCATTGCAATTTGTTGAACTCAATATGCCCAGCCCCATAGGGAGGGAGTGGGGGGAAAATGTTCCCATAATATTTTTAAAATCTTCTTCTCATGAACCAACGTGTACAATGACTTGATATTTGTTATGGAGCTTCCTTTTGAGTTGTAGAATCAAGTTTGTTCAAACGAAGTTCATGAAGCAATATTTGGCTTTGCAATGGGAGGGGTAAGATTTTTGGCTGTGCCCAAAATTTTATTTTCTGAGCCAATGGTCCGGTTTGAACCAAATTTAATATGTGGTATTTTGGGGTCATAAGTACTTGACTCATGCAAAAAAAAAAAAATTGCGCTACCCTGGGAGCCAAAAATAGAAATATTTTCAAACGCCCATATTCCTCAAACCATATGGAATAGAGAGCTGTTATTTGGTATGAAGCATCCTTAGGACCAGTAGAATTGAATGGTAAAAAAAAATTGCCATCGGTTACGTTAGGGTGTTCTGTAATGAGCATCGAAAAAATGCTGAGTCAGCATATTTGCAAATATTAAAAAAAATCTTGTCTCCAGAATAAATCATCAGAATCTTTTGATATTCGGTATACAACATTCATAGGGGGGTCAGATACAAGTTTGTTAAAATAAAGCCCATTGGTTCATATTTGAGCTCAATACAGGAGCCCAAATTTTTAATTTCTTGAAAAATCTTCTTCTTCAAAACCACCAGTCAGAATCTCTTAATGTTTGGTATACATCATTGTTATGAGGGTCAGATTCAAGATTGTTCTAACCAAGTTCCTAGGTTAATATTAAGGTTTCCTACGGAAGCCCAAATTTGAACTTTGTTCAATATAGGGGAAAATTTTTAAAAATCTTGTTCTTCAGATCCACCAGTCAGAATGCTTTCATATTTGGTATGCAACATATCTAGGGGTGGGGGTGGGGGGGGGGGGGGGGGGGGGGGGGGTCAGATTCCAGTTTGTTCAAATCAGATCAGGTTAATATTTGGGCTAGCTATGGTAACCCAAATTTTACTTAGAGCAATATGAAGAAATTTCTTTAAAATTTCTTTTCTTCAGATCCAACAGTCACAATGCTTTCATATTTGGTACACAACATCTCTAAGGAAGTCAGATTCAACTTTGTTCAAATCGAGAGTCTGGGTTAATATTTGGGCTCCCTATGGGAGCCAGAATTGGCCATGTTGCTGAAGAATTAAAAATTTTGTATTCAGTACCCTCTAGAGGTGTGTAACTAAGATTAATCCAGATAGGTTATACTATCAAGGGCTTCATAAGGGAGCTCTACATTGTACATTATGATCAACTGAAGAAAAGACATGATGCCCAGATTATTTTTGTCGCTCCTGAGGGACTCAAGGATTGACAGTGTATCTATCTGTTTATATTGTGTTCTGTTCAAGATGAGCGCTTCAGGCCCCATGGGACCTCTTGTTTTTAAATGTTTAAAATAATAATTAAAATAACAAATGTTGATTCCCTCTGTGGTGAGTAAAGGATTAAACACAAGTCATTAAATGCTTTCTTTTCAGCTCTGCATTACAAAATGTCAGCAGGGCTTTTCTAAAGCTACATTTTGTTTGTCCAGGCCATAACTTCTTAACCACTGAATATTTTTTGACCAAACTTTATAACAATACGTATTATCAAAAGACACTGTCACAAATTCTAAAATGGTATGTGCCCGTCAAGGTCAAGGTCACAGGCCCTATGTTAAAGTGACAGAAAAACTTTGACATTCACTGTCACTTTTGTCTGGTTCATATAACTTGGTATGATTGACAGATCTTATTTATACTTGGTGCAATTATTTCCCATGACTCAAAGGTGTGTCACGACTTTGATCCAAGGTCATATTCTCAAGGTCAATGTTACAGACAGCAAATCTTTTATATTGTTATACAGCCCTTGACTGGCCCATATAACTTGGTATGATTGACAGATCTTATTCATACTTGGTACAATTATTGCTCATGACACAGAGATGTGACACGACTTTGATCCAAGGTCATATCATCAAGGTCAAGGTCACAAACAGCAAAACTTCGATATTGTTATACAGCCCTTGTATGGTCTGTTGAATTGCTTCTATGTAACAGATCTTGTTCATACTTTGTCATTGTTGTTACCCATAACCTAACGTTGTGTCATGACCTTGACCCACTGTCATATCATGAAGGTTAAGGTCACAAGCTGTAATACTTGGATTCTTGTCTTGTATATAGCTTCCCCTAAAAGCAGTGACTCAGGGCAAAGCTGTCTAGACTAAGAAACCCTTATGTTGTGATGATATAGTTTCCAGCTGCAGACAATAACTGACAGGCTTAACTTGTGGTTTTAATAATATGATGTTTGTATTTCAGCTGCTGATGGGACTTGGAACACCTGGAGCTGACAAGAAGTCTAGTGCATCAATTGCTTGCTTCCTTGCTGCTAATAGTGCTGATTTGAACATTAAGAATAAGAAGGGTCAAACACCATTGGATCTTTGCCCTGATCCTAACCTTTGCAAAGCATTAGCTAAATGTCATAAAGACAGAACAAGGTGTGTAATATTGTCTATTTCCTACCTAATTTTGTTTAATGCAGAGCTCCCAGGTATTTACGTTAATCCTTTATCTTATGAATAGGCCACATCTCCCGACGTAATTTACAAATGGAGCAGTTGAAGAAAAAAATTTCAATAAAACCATGTCATGTGACCCCCCCCCACACACACACACACACACACACACCTCATTAGAATGAGCCCATTGAGTTAATTCCAATGAGGGGTGCACATGAAATGGTTTTGTTTAAATTTTTTGAAAAATTTGAATAAAAAGAATAATTAAAATTACAAATTTTCATATATTGTGCATTGGATAATCCTTTACTTAATGCAACAGCCATATCCAGCCAGCGCTGTTCACAAAATTGCCAATCAACTTTTTTTTTTCAAATATTGCCCAGAATGTAGTGTGTGACGTAACCTATGCTTTTGAAGCAAAAAAATTAAAAATTTTTAGTTATACAAGAACTTTTTTGCTGGTGTCATCTTCAAGTTATGTAAAGGGTTTACTTTTTGAATTATGAAAAGTGACACCATAAACATTGAACTCCAAATCAAAATGTCGTGTGTATTGGGCCATGGTTAGTTAATTTTCAGTTTAGCATTATGCCAGATTATTAGAACAAAATGTGGGGGATGAGGTTATTTTTAGCTCACCTGAGCGAAGCTCAAGGGGAGCTTTACTAATCACTTTCCGTCCGTCATCCATCATCCATCTGTCATTCGGCGTTAACCTTACATTATCGACTTCTTCTCACAAACTACTCAGCCAAATTGAACCAAATCTGGTGTGAATGTTCCCTATCATATATCAATTCAAGTTTGTTCAAATCAAGTTGACCCACCCCTTGGTAGGGCCACGCCTAAAAAGTGAGCCTAAATCTTAAAAAATCTTCTTCTCATGAACCAGCAGTGGCAGAGACTTGATATTAGGTGTGCAGCTTCCTTTTGAGGTGTAGACTCAGATTTGTTCAAGAAAAGTTCCAGGGGCTATATTTGCCATTCCTATGGGAGGGGCAAGAATTTTTGCCCAGCCCAAAATTTCTATTTTCCAAACCGAGAGGCTGATTTGAACCAAATTTGACATGAGGGTTTTATTGGGACATAAGTAGCCAAAAAATTTTCCTGTCGCCCCATGGGAACTGCAGGAGCTAAAAATAGAAAAAAATTAAAACACCCATATCTCCAAAACTACACGGCACTGAGAATTCTTATTTGGTGTGAAGCTTCCGTAGGACCAACAGAATGGAATAGTCAAAAAAAATTGCTGTCGGTTTTATGATGGGGTACTTTTCTGAGACTCTGAAAAAGTGCAGAGTCAGCATTTTTTAACACTGTGAGTAATGGGAAAAACATTTAAGACTACTCTTCTCCCAAACCACTGCTCCAAAAGCTTTCAAATTTCACATATGACATCTTTGGAAGATTGTTTCACATGTTTATTGAAATCAATTCCCTGGGTCCATATTTGGGCTCTCTATGGGAGCCCAAATGTTTAAATCGGTGCAGTATGAGGAATATTCTTTAAAAATCTTCTTCAGATCTACCAATAAGAATCTTTTGATATTTGGTATGCAGCATGCTGAGAGAGGTGAGATTCAAGTTTGTTCAAGCCAAATCCCTGGGTTCATATTTAGGCTGAAAATTTGAGGTCCCATTCCGGACTAAGAAATTTTGGACCAAAATCCGGAAATTTTTGTTGTTGTTTTTTTTATGTGTTTTCGTCAATTTTAAGACAAAAAAAAAAAATTTTTTTTTTACACTGAAAATTTGGGGGCCGGGTGGGAATTTTGGACCAAAATCCGGAAATTAGTATTTTTATGCTGTACCAATGACCCAGACATAGCTGGTGCTAACTCTTAAAATATAGGGCCAAACACAAATTTTGCCCCCCAATCCCCAAAATTTGCATCTAAAACCAAAGAAAACATGTCCTGAAAGGCCCTCCACACTTCGCCCCTACTGCGCATGCGCAGTGTCAAGGACGTTCCGAAATTGGCGCCATTAATCATTCTAAGTTTGGCCCTTCATCAGTTAACATCTGACTGATCTTTGTGCTTATAAATCTCAGTTTAAATGATGCCAGACACATAAATATTAGTGAAATGGTGATTCTAAGGAGGATAGAGAAGGAGGAGAGGAAAAAAATGTGTGACAGAATATTATCAGGGCTGTAACTTAAAATTTTTTAATGAAATTATGTTAAGTTACCTATTTCTTATCAACCTACTCACAATTGTTTACTACAGGCTTGCACTACAGTGGAAGTCCCTAACTCGGATAAAATACTCTCTATTTTGTCTTTCCCAAGCAAGTTGGGAAAGAAAAGTGGTGCAAAAGCACCAATAAAAAATAAGCCAAAACTGGGTCGAGTGCAACCGGCGCAGACCCAGTACGGGATGCTCTCTCCCAAGTACAACTCCACGACTTCCGTTGCCAGTGCGCATACCGTCTCTAAAGACTCATTCTTTTTAAAATCCGCTTCGTGTCGAGATGTTTTTGCACGCTTATCAGTGTTCCACCAACTCGATGTTTGATGATTCCTGATTCATTATACCGCAGTGTATCCTTTGTATTCTCAGGAACAGTGTTTTATATTCTCTTTTTTCTTTTATATGTCCATCATGTATATTTATTTGCTCTCTCTCGAGTCGCGCGCGAATTTCGCGGGCCACGCGGTTCGGACTTAGATTATTTCACAATTATTGTTAATGCTTTTTTTGCAAACTTTTTTAATTGTGTTAGAGTTAGGTGTCAGCGGGGTACCACTCCTACAGTGTTTCTTCTTTCTGTTGAGAGTAGTCTTCCTGTTGGGTGGTTCCCGGTCGGCCGTCTGGGGTCTTTGTTTCTGTCACCTTTCTCTCTTTGGGGGTGTTCTGTTTTCTGATCTCACCTTCTCTGCTTCTCTCACCTCTTTCATGCCTAGGACAATTCCTTGTGGGCAGTGTCTGCTGCCTAAGCATGTGGACGATGTACATTCGTCGTGTTCCTCCTGTAATGGGTGTTCGGCCGAGCGGCCGTGTGGTGTCTGTGGAACATGGTCTTCCACCTTTTGGGCGTCTGTAAATCGTGTCGTTCGTTCTCGTGGCCGTGCCTCCCGCTCCCGCGGGAAAGGAGAACGTGGTCGTTCGGGGCCTCCCGAACCGACTCTGTCTGGTGAGAGTTATTCCTCCTCCGTGGGGGATGTGCAGTCTTTTCCTGTGGTGGATACTGCGGGAGCCGTTGAGTGTTCTGGTGTAGAGATGCCTGGTTCCGGGACTACGGTCCCCCTCCAGTCGACATCTGAGGCTGTCACTAGGGTTGTGACTCCTCCTTCGGAGCCGAGCCGGTGTGCTCTCTCCATTATTTCACCAGCCTCAACGACTCTCGACGTATCTACTACTGCTGCTGGTCCGTCTGCTTCGTTGTCTGTTTCAGCCGGCCTCGGCTTTTCGCTGCAGGGGACTGCAGAACTGTCCGATACTGTAGACGTGGGATATCGGCCCCAGCCTTCCCTGACTTCAACTCGGCGAAGTCGGAAGGGGCTGCCGGCCGAGCCCATCGCTGTGGTCTCGTCGCCGTCGAGTACCACAGTTGTGTCTTTGGATTCGGATGTTCATAGTGGAAACACTATGAACTCCGGGGCGTTTCCGTCCTCTCACTCTGGTCACACGACCAGTTTTGGGGGACCAACGCCTTTTGTGCAGCCTGGACCTTCTGCCCCGCAGAGGTCCGCGGTGACTCTCATGAGTTCTCGCAATATTGATCCTCGGGGTGCATCGTACCCCTATACACGTCTGCCTTCAGATGTTTCGGCTGCCGCCCGTCGTCCCGCGTCGGGTGTTTTGGAGGATCGTGACCCTTCGCTGGTTAAGAGGGTCAGAGGTGAAGCCACTTTGCCGGTTCGCTCCCCTGTCGAACCGGTCGGTACAGGCAGTGAGCTTAGGGAGGCCCTCTCCTTACTCACTCAGGTTCTCTCAAAGAGCCTTCCTGTTGCTTCCAGCGAGGCTATGGGTGGTTTCCAGGCGCCTCCTATGGCGCCGCCTCCCGGGATTGGAAACAGGCCGGTTTCCGATTCCTCTGGTGTCCCGACACCATGGGAGGCGTCAGCTGGTTTGCCCACTATGGGCTATGTGTCTTCCGACTCTGGGGAGGAGTCCGACATGCTTGAGGTCGAGGGCCAGCAGTCTTCGGACTTGGGGGCGGCTCTTGACTTTGTGTTTGGGTTTCTGCCTGAGCTCAAACCTGCTAACCAGCCGACAGTGTCAGCCTGGCCGCGATCTTCGGTCGCGCGCCAACAGCCTATGGAGCAACCTGCTTCTGGGCGCCTTCGACCGTGCCAGTCGGTACAGGTGGTTGAAGCTTTTTCAGCATTGGATGCCAAGCTGAATTCCAAGGCTTTGAAGACTTCGTTCTTCACCAGGGTTGACACCTTTTTGCCTCCTGTGCGTTATCGTTCCTACGATTCCGCCAATCCGTCAGTCTGCCAGACTTTGACGGTTCTGGATCAGGACTCCACTTCCCTCGGGCTTTCCAAGCCCAAGTCTGCCGTCATTCCAATGACGACTCTGGAGTCCACGTTGGGCTTATCTAGAGAGATGCTTGGCATGCTTTCTCTCTCAGATCACATCGTCTCAGCTTTGGCTGCTTATCTGCCTCCAGATAAGTTTGACGAGGTACAGGCTCCTTTGCGTGTGCTGTCCAAGGCGCTTATGCACCTTACTCACACGCATGCCTGTAACACGGCCAATTTGGAATTAGTTCGAAGGGACGCTGTGCTGGACACAGGACGATCCCTTCCCGAGGAGCAGCGTGCTACTCTTCGATCTGCTTCTTTGGCAGGTCCGCAACTTTTCCATGGTTCCGTGTCGACGGTCCGGGATGACGTCCTACGTCATTCCAAAGATCAGCTGCTGTTTCGTCAGCTTGATCAGCCTTCTCGGGGAGGCAAGGGCCGTTCCAAGCCTAACAAGTACCCTTCTGCTTCCTCTGTGAAGCAAAAGGCTGGTCCTTCTGCCGCCGCCTCTGCTTCTTACTCACGGGGTAAAGGTAGGGGTCGGCAGAATCGAGGGAAGTCTCAGGATTCTTCATTTAACAGAGGAGGTGGTTTCTCCTCTCGCGGGCCTCGTCGGGGCTCGAACTGAAGGTCCTCACCTCGACTCGTCCCAGGTTGGAGGAAGGATAGCAGAGTTTGCAGACCATTGGACCACCATCACATCCGATCCATGGGTGTTAGATGTTGTTCGGTCCGGGCTGCGCATATCCTTCCGACGGCACCCCACTCTGTCAAGGGTGCCTCTTCCAACCACAGTTCCTTCAGACGTTTTACGTCGGGAACTTTTGTCCACGGAGATTGCCAATCTCCTGGCAAAGGGGGCGATCGAGGTCGTCAAGAACGTTCAGTCAGTGGGTTTCTATTCCCGCCTGTTCTTGGTGCCGAAGAAGGACGGCCGACTCCGACCGGTTATCGATCTGAGCATCCTGAACCAGTCTATCATTGCTCCCAAGTTCAGCATGGAGACTTTCAGGTCGGTCCGCCATTCAATTCACCAGGGAGATTTCGCCGCCAGCATAGACCTGCGAGACGCTTACTTCCACGTTCCGATGCATCGGGCGTCACGGAAGTATCTCAGGTTCGCTTTTCTGGGGCGAGTTTACCAGTTCAAGGCCATGCCGTTCGGCCTCAACCTGGCTCCTTGGGCGTTCACCAGACTGATGTCGCATGTGATAGCGTTCCATCGCACACAGTCCAGGGTGACTACTTCGGCATATCTGGACGATATCCTCCAGAGGCATTCCAATGCTGCCTTACTGGAATCGGATGTCGCCACTCTGTTGAGCTTGCTCACGTCGCTAGGATTCAGAGTCAACGAGGAGAAGTCGGACCTGGTCCCTTCTCAGTCGTTTTGTCATCTGGGGATGTCTTTCCAAACCAAATTCAATTTGGTGGCTGTTCCCCAGGCCAAGGCTGTGATTCTCTCAGCTTTTGCTCTGACTCTGTCCCAGTCCAGGTCCGCGACCGCTCGGAGTTTTCTCCGGCTGATCGGTCTCTGCGGTTCGGTGACGGATCTCATTCCTCTAGGTCGGCTGCGTGTCAGACCTCTCCAACACTTTCTGCTCAGTCGTTGGAGACCGAATGTAGATTCTCTGGATCAGGTGCTTCCGTTTCCGGACTCTCTGTATCCTCACCTTCTTCCCTGGACAGATGTTCAGTGGATTACGCAGGGTGTTCCGCTGGACTTACCCACGTCCGATCGCGTCCTGACGGCAGATGCCAGCGATCTCGGATGGGGTGCGACGTTGGATCCTCTCGGTCTTTCCCTACACGGGATGTGGGACCAGGATCAAGCAGCTCTACACATCAACCAGAAGGAGCTTCTTGCTCTTCTTCTGAGTTTCAGGCAGTGGATCCCTCACTTGTCGAATCGCCAGGTCCTTCTACTATCCGACAATTCGACAGTGGTTGCTTACATTCGGAACCAGGGCGGCACGCACTCGCTTCCGATGTACGAGTTAGCTCGGGATCTTTTACTGCTCGCTCAGGAGGTTCACGCCGGGGTGGTTGTTCGTCACATTCCCGGTCGTCTGAACGTCCTAGCCGACTCCCTGTCCCGACAGGGCAGGGTTATTTCCACCGAGTGGATGCTTCACAGGGCAGTGTTCCAGTCGCTTTGCGATCTCTGGGGACGTCCCCACATCGATCTCTTTGCGACTCGTTGGAACCATCAGGTGGACACTTTCGTGTCCCCGTGTCCAGATCCTCTGGCTTTTGCCGTGGACGCTCTGTCACTCGATTGGAACGGTCTAGTCGGCTACGCCTTCCCGCCGGTTCCGATTCTTCCTCAGGTTCTCGCCAAAATTCGAACCTGCAGTTGTCGAATCATTCTGATCGCTCCCCTGTCGCCTCTGCGGGTGTGGATCAATCAGCTCCGCTCGCTGATGGCGGCGGTTCCGGCACGTCTCCCGCTACGTCGCGACCTTCTTTGTCAAGGTCGCCCGAGGAGGTTTCACGTCGACCCGACTTCATTGTGCCTTCACGCATATCTTTTGTCAGGTCCTGTCTCCTCCGTAGAGGTTTTTCGAGACGAGCAGTGGAGTGCATTTCTTCTTCAAGGAGGCACTCCACTGGTTTAGCTTATGCAGCTAAATGGAAGGTCTTCTGTCGATGGTGTGCTGATCACTCTGTTGATTATGCCAATCCTTCGATTTCACAGATTGCGGAGTTTCTGGTATATCTGTTTGATTCTCGGGGTCTCCAGCCTGTTACCATCAAGGGTTACAGGTCTATGCTTTCAGAGACTTTTTCTTATGTGGGGAAGCGTCGTATCGGCACTAATCCTTACCTCTCCAAGCTTGTTCGGCACTTTTCTTTGAAAAGGCCTCGGACTTTGCAGCTTACTCCACGATGGAATCTTTCGTGGGTGCTGCTTTGCTTGGGGGGGCGCCGTTCGAACCTTTATCCCAGGTGGATATGCGATTTCTCACATACAAGACGGCTTTTCTGATGGCATTTGCTTCGGCCAGACGGGTTAGTGAGCTTCACGCCCTCTCGGTTGACCCGGCCTTTTTTAGGAGTTCTCCCAACAGTGTTACTTTTACCACTGATTGCTCCTTTTTGGCTAAGAATCAGTTACCAGATACTACTCCTCCTCCTATCTGTATCAGGGCTCTTCCCTCTGTTGAGGGTACTCGCCCATTGCTCTGTCCGGTCCGTGCTATTCGCATTTATCTTGATCGGACACGCTTCATACGGAAGGGCAGAAAACGGTTTTTTCTGTCTCTCATTCCGGGTCGACAGAAGATCTCTCCTCAATCCATTTCTCGATGGATTTGTCTTGCTATTCGTACGGCTTATAGTCGTTTAGCAGCTGGCGATTGTATTACCAATCGTCTTTCTGCCCACGAGGTGCGGGCACTGTCTACCTCTTGGGCTTATTCTAACTCCGTCAAGTTGTCGGATGTTATGCAGGCAGCCTACTGGAGAAATGCTTCTACTTTCTCCACCTTTTATTTACGCCAGTTGCAGGAGCAGTCGGAGGACCTTTTTGCCTTGGGTCCTCTTTCTTCTGCTCAGGCTGTTGTCTGCCATAGCCATTAGGCTTCTTGAAGGTCAGTTTCAGCCTTGTGCTGTTACTGCCCTTTTTTCTGTCTGTGTGTCACACAGGCTCATATGTCTCTTTTCATTGTCCTTTACCAATGATTGCGACATTATGGTTGATAAGCCTCGGGACCTCTTCCTTCTGCTTCACGGTTCCAGTGCACTAGGGTTATGTGGGGGTTGGTTATGCGATTCCCTCCAGCCTTTTGTCTATTCAGCCTGTAGTAAACAATTGTGAGTAGGTTGATAAGAAATCTAAATTTTATAGTAAATTTCCTTTCTTATTATACCTACCACAATTGTTTACATGGAGGCCCTCCCGTCTTCTTTACGGGTAAAGAATCTTTCCTCCCCGCTGATCACATAACTCTAACGTTTACGGATTCAAAAAGAATGAGTCTTTAGAGACGGTATGCGCACTGGCAACGGAAGTCGTGGAGTTGTACTTGGGAGAGAGCATCCCGTACTGGGTCTGCGCCGGTTGCACTCGACCCAGTTTTGGCTTATTTTTTATTGGTGCTTTTGCACCACTTTTCTTTCCCAACTTGCTTGGGAAAGACAAAATAGAGAGTATTTTATCCGAGTTAGGGACTTCCACTGTAGTGCAAGCCTGTAGTAAACAATTGTGGTAGGTATAATAAGAAAGGAAATTTACTATAAAATTTAGATTTTCGAGGCAGCAGCCATTTTGTTGTCATTCTGATTATTTAGTTACACTGTTTTTTAAGTGTTTTCCTCTCTCCCTTTCCTTTAAGTCCCCCCTTGCTATTCTCCCATGCTTTTGGCATAGTTTTTGTAATTATTATTACTAAATTTTCTTGGGAGTTTTAGCTGAATAACAGAATGAATTCTGTTCTTTTCCCCATGTTTACGTCTTCACCTACGGGTGGTTAGGCGTTGTGTTCTGCATCTACCATCTGATGTTCTGCAGTTTCTTCCCTGGAAGTCTCTGTTTTGCATCAGATAGTGTATTTTTGGTAACTGATTTCGGGCCTGGG
Source organism: Pictodentalium vernedei (assembly GCA_031216915.1). Lineage (NCBI taxonomy): Eukaryota > Metazoa > Mollusca > Scaphopoda > Dentaliida > Dentaliidae > Pictodentalium > Pictodentalium vernedei. Next base: position 266,974,811 of record CM062291.1, on the reverse strand, counting down.
TGCCTGGAGTCTTATTTTAGTGTTTTTACACTCATTGTTTACATTTACAACAGCCCTCTGTGTGAGGGGGGGATTTCTGGAAAATAATATCTTGATGTTATTTTAATCATAACTAGATACATTATTATTGTTCGTAAGTGTTGAATAAATTGTTTAAAATATTTTTAAAATTTTTGTCCACACTTAGGCTTGGGATCCATTGAGGCTCAACGTTACTTTTCAGAAACTTGGGCTGTTCTGAAAAAATATTTTTTCAAAATATTTTGATTTCAATTATTTTTTCTATATTAATGGATCATATTATTATTATGTATTTTGATTGCCAGGGGTTAGTGCGAGTACCAGGACTTGTTTTCTTTTCACATTGAAAGGATATTGATCAATTGTATTAAGAGGAAGTCTTCCTCTGACTTTATAATCATTCTATATGTGGTCAGTGTACTCGCATTAACTCCTGTTCTGTATCGTATGATTTCGATGACAATATGGGAAGCGTATGTCACGGTATGTTATTGGGGATTTGGAAACTCCGGTCCTTTCCCCGCAGGGTCACTCTACTTTATCAATTTCTATTTCAGACGATCAAGATTAGGGTGATGTATCTGTGATGTCTTCCAACAGTGTGCCTCCGTCGACACAATTAATGAAGGGCTAGCGGAAAAGTGCTCATGTAAATACGCCAATTGCCTAAGAGGACCCTAGTAGGTTCGACGGCCTTTGACGTCCGCTAGCTCGCCCGGTGTAGCGTCCATTCACCGAATGGTTCGGCAGCCGGGTTCGTCCGTTGCGGTCTAGAAGGAATTTTGGGGTGATGCGAGCACTATAAATTATCCTAATGCACACCCAGTGACGGCGGATCGGTGGGAGAACGGAGGAAGCCTTTTAGTCCGGTTCATAGCTCGTTCCGGTCCATCCGGACGGCAAGCGAGAGAGGCCCCTCTCTCGTTCAACAACATCTGGCCCCAGATGTTGTGGTACAAATGTGTCGCAAGCGGAGCATACGTCCGTCGCTCAGGACGCTCCGTTGTATAGGCAGTCCGCGGAGACTGTTAAGGCTTCCTCTTCTCGTCAGCGCACACGACCGCACCTTGGCTGCGTGACCGCCGTTATATTACCAGCTTCGCCGATCAAGGATTCTTCGGCGACCAGGTCACACCATCCGGTAGCCAGGGACACGAGGCCTGCAGACTCCGGACGTTCGCATAGGAAGTGTGCGGGAGTCAACGTACACAGAGCTTCCGGCGGCAATGCATCGTAAGACCGCTACTGCACAGGCCTCGGGAACGGACGTGCTTTCCTTAATAGCACAGTTTATCACAGCATCCCAGCATCAACTGAATCTGTCGCATATATTTTATCCGACGATGCTGGGTCGGGACGCTCCGCGGAAGCGGGTACGGACGTCCGAAAGTTTCATCCGGTCCGACGGGATACCGAAAGGGATTTGGAGGATTTCGAGCTTTCCCTTTCGGAACAACACATGCTGTTGTGTATGTCATCTGACTTGGTCTTCTACAGCTTCTTTCGTCGGACCAGAATGCTGCGATGCCGGATAAGAAACTGATAGCGTCGGTGGACTTAGAAATTTTTGTTTCGGTTCAGGGACATCGTCCCTCAGTTCCGACATAGTCCAATAATGTCACACAAACTTTCGAATTATTGAACGACGCTATATATATTATTATTTTATGCTTGCTATAACCAAGCATTTCTGGTTTCTTGTTCGCAGAGTTACGGAGATGTCTTTCAAAAGTGTGCCTCTGTCGTCATAGTTAATGAAGAGCTAGCGGCAATAAGTGCTTATGGAATATGTCTATCGCCTACGGAGTGACATTCGCTAGCTCACCCGGTGTAGCGTACATTCATCGAATGGTTCGGCTGCCGGGTTCGTCCGTTGCGGTCTAGGAAGGAGATTTGGGTGATGCAAGCACTTTAATTACTTTAGTACTCACCCAGTGACGGCAGATTGAGGACAGATCGGAGGAAGCCTGTTAGTCCGGTTCCTGGCTTGTCCAGGTCCGTCCGGGCTGTGAGCGAGAGAGGTCCCTCTCTCGTCCAACAACATAGGGGACCGCATGTTGTGGTTCAGATATTTTACATTCGGAGCATATGTCCGTCGGTCGGGACGCTCCGTTATATTGACAGTCCGAGAGACTGTCCTTAATGCTTCCTCATCCTCACAGCAGGGCACACGACCGCACATTGGCTACGTGACCTCGAGTATCCGATCAGTCGGCGAATAGGTCGCGCCATCCGGTAGCCAAGGGACACGAGGCCTATACACTCCGTTCGCTCGCATATTGGTAGTATGCACGGGGTAACGATCACGGAGCTTCCAGCGGCAATGCATCGTAAGACCGCTTCTCCTCAGGCCTCAGTGACGGACGTGCTATCCGAGTTAGCACAGTTGTTTCGCAGCATCCCAGCAATTGACAGTTTCTCGGTCGAATCAGGAATTATCCGACGGCGCTGGGTCGGTGCGGTCCGCGGTTGCATCAGGTACGGACGACCGAACGCTTTATAGGGTCCGACAGACTGGCGAAAGGGATTCGAAAGATTTCGAGTTTTCCCTTTAGTAGTATCGGAAGCTGCCTTTCATATCTTCAGGCATTTTCTTCCAGTGATTGTTATTTCGGACTTCATTGCTGCGATCTTGGATAAGAGACTTATAGCGTCATTGGACTCGGATATTTTTATACTGTACCAATGACCCAGACTTAGCTGGTGCTAACTCTAACAAAACCAGGGCCAAACACAAATTTTGCCCCCCAATCCCCAAAATTTGCATCCAAAACAAAAAGAAATCATGTCCTAAAGGACCTCCATACTACGCCTCTACTGCGCATGCGCAGTGACGCAGTCGTCCCGAAATTGGCGCCAATTATCATTCTCTGTTTGGCCCTTCATCAGTCAACATCTCACTGATCTTTGTGCTTGTAAATCTCAGTTTAAAGGATGCCAGACACGTAATTTTTGGAGAAAATGTGATTCTAAGGAGGATAGAAGGAGGAGAGGAAAAAGAAGTGGCAAAAAATAATCAGGGCTGTACTTAAAATTTTTGATGAAATTATGTTAAGTTGCCTATTTTCGAGGCATGGGCCTCTTGTTGTCATTCTTGCTAATTGTTGCACTGCTTATTCAGTGTTTCCTCTCCCCTAGCCTTCTAAAGTCCCCCCTTGCAATTCTCCCATGCTTTTGGCATATTTTTGAGAAATTTCATTTCTAAAATTTCCTGGGAGAGTTGCTTGGTTACAGAATGTTTTCTGTTATTTTCCCCATAGTTACGTTTTCACCCATGGGTGTATAACGTTTGTGTTCTGCATCTTCCATCTGATGTTCTACAGATTCTCCCCTGGGAGTCTCTGTATTGCATCAGATAGAGTGTAATTGATGACTGATTCCGGGCCAGTTTTTTCAGTGCCTGGAGTCATGTTTTCTAGTGTGTTTACACTGTTTGTTTTCATTGGCAACAGCCTTTTTTGAGGGGGGCTGTTTGCCTTTGTTGTAGTTTATCTCATTATAAGATACATTTATATTATCCGAAAGTGTCTCATTAATTATTTTATATAAATTTAAAATTTTTGACCACACTTTGCCATCGGATCCATCGGGGCTCAACGTTACTTTTCAGCAACTTGGGCTTCGCTGAAAAAATATTTTTTCAAAATTATTTTGTTTTGCAATTGTTTTTTCATTTATTAATGGATCATGTTATTATGTATCTTTGTGTCAGGGGTTTTTGCGAGTAACTAGGACTTATTGTTGTTCTTTCACAATGAAGGGACGTTGTTCAAATTGTAATAGGAAGAAATCTTCCTCTGACTTTCATGATCATTGTATTAATTGTAGTCAGTGTTCTCGCATTAATCCCTGTCCTATATGTGAACATTGGGATGAGAAACATTGGAAACGTGTGTCACGATATGTTGTTTCTGGAGAAAGAGCGATGCCGGCTCTTTCTCCGCAAGGTCACTCTACTCTCTCAGTTTCTATTTCAGAGGAACCAGAACAGGGTGATGTTTCCATGTTATCTTCTTCAAGTGTGCGTCCGTCGTCACAAATGAATTCAGAGCTAGCGGCAAAAGTGCTCATGGAGATTAGACAAATGTCGTCCGCTAGCTCGCCCGGTGTAGCGTCCATTCACCGAATGGTTCGGCAGCCGGGTTCGTCCGATGCGGTCCAAGAGGAAATTTTGGGTGATGCGAGCACTATAAACATAATAGATGCACACCCAGTGACGGCGGATAGTAAGCGAGAACAGAGGAAGCCTTTTAGTCCGGTTCCTAGCTCGTCCAGGTCCAGCCGGGCCGCGAGCGAGAGAGGTCCCTCTCTCGTACAACAACATCTGGGACCAGATGTTGTGGTACAAAATGTGTCTTTAGCGGAGCATACGTCCGTCGCTCGGGACGCTCCGTTGTATAAGCAGTCCGCAGAGACTGTTAAGGCTTCCTCTTCTCGTCAGCGCACACGACCGCACCTTGGCTGCGTGACCGCCGATATATTACCAGCTTCGCCGATGAAGGATTCTTCGGCGACCAGGTCACACCATCCGGCAGCCAGGGATTCGAGACCGATGGACTCTGGACGTTCGCATAGGAAAAGTATGCGGGAGCCATCTGATGCGGAGCTGCCCTCGGCGAAGCAGCGAAAGACTGCGCCTCCGCAGGTCTCGACGCCGGACATTCTTGTGCAGATAGCACAGCTTATCGCAGCATCCCAGCAGCCGACAGAAACGGTGTCGGATCGAGAATTATCCGACGGTGCTGGGTCGGTACGCTCCGCCGAAGCATCGGGGGCGGACGACCGGGAACATCATGAGGTCCGACCGGATGGTGAAAGAATTACGGATGACTTGGAGCTATCCCTTTCGGAACAACATAAAGCTGCCGTGGACTTCATCCGGCACTTTCTCCCTCAAGTTGTTCCGTCGGGCCAGACTGCTGCGCTTCCGGACAAGAGAATTATAGCGTCATTGGACTCTGAATTTTTTGAGCGGTTCAGGGACATCGCTCCCGAGTTTCCGTCGCAGTCCAATAATGTTGCTAGAACATTTGAATTATTGAACGACACTATATTTAAACTTGCTTCTAGGACGGGGAAAGCAGGTTTCTTGTCCGCTAATACTCTCAACCTGCCTTTCATTAATGCAAGGAATAAATTCGATACGGCAGGACAGGGTATACCGAGAGTTCCTCTGCGTATGGACGACGAGGCGGAAGACTTAGAGCTATCATTACTGTCGTCAGCTTCTATTCCAACTGCGGTGTTGGAAACAGCTATTGCGTCTAACAGAGCCAATTTAGATGCCTTATCTTACACAGATCACCTTACTAAGGCGTTATCACTGCGCCTTCAAGGGGAAGAGTTTCAGGATATACAATCCTCTTTAAGACTTCTTTCAAGGGCAGTAGCTTATTCCACGTGTAACTCCGCCCTTTCAGTGGCAAATCTGGAGTTGCTTAGACGTGACGCAGCCCTAGCTACATCCACACTAGTGGATTCTAAGGTGAAGAACTCTCTTAGAGTCGCTTCGGTCTCAGGAGAACTTCTCTTTGACGGCAAGCTTTCCGCTATTTATGATAAAATTAAAAAGAAAGCTAATGATTCTCTGTTGTTCAGATCGGCTCCTAAGAAGTCGGATACAGCAGACACGAATAAGACAGGCACTTCTGGGTCTAATGCGCCCAAGAGAGGTTCCTATAGAGGTTCCGGTGCGTCCTCTTGGTCTTATTCGAGAGACCGTCAGGATAGCGACTCTCGTTCGGGACGTCCTTCAGGCCGGGACAATCGGTCGGACGCCCCGAGGTCGACGAGGCGAGGTGCGGGTCGTGGAAGACGTGGTTTCTCCTACCGCAGGCCTCGCAGGTCCAGGAGGTGATGGCTTAAACCTCTATCGCGTTCCGGTTGGCGGAAGGTTGTCGAGTTTTTCACAAGAGTGGGCGTCGATTACGGACGACCCTTGGGTGAGAGGAGTGACTTCGGAAGGTCTGAAGATATCCTTCAAACGAAAGCCTCCATTAACTCGAAGTCCAAAGTGGACTCATCTTCCGTCAAATCCACAGAAAAGAGACGCTCTGTTATCAGAGGTGCAGTCTCTTTTAATGAAGAACGCGGTAGAGGTCGTAGAAAACCAGGAATCTCTGGGATTCTACAGCCATCTGTTTCTGGTTCCGAAACCAGACGGCTCGTTCCGTCCAGTCATAGATTTGAGCTGGATAAACAAGCTGATCGTCGCTCCGAAGTTTTATATGGAGACGATTCGATCGGTCAGAGCGAGTATTCGGGTGAACGATTATGCAACGAGCATACATCTCAAAGATGCGTACTTTCACGTCATGGTGCATCCGACATTCCGAAAGTATCTACGCTTCGCAGTCCTTGGAGTGGTGTATCAATTCCGGGCGATGTGCTTCGGATTGAATCTAGCACCCTGGGCTTTCACTTGGGTAATGAACTCGGTAATGATCTACTTCCGAGCTCATTCGTCTGCGGTAACGTCGGCCTACCTGGACGACATTCTTCAGAGGTACGGCAACGAGTTAACGCTTCAGAACGATGTTCAGAATCTTCTTCTATTGCTCCGACGTCTCGGTTTTATAGTAAACGAGGAGAAGTCGGATCTGGTGCCGTCCAAGTCATTCACTCATCTGGGAATGAGCTTCGAGACGCACAACAATCTCGTTCGTCTGCCGTTAACCAGAGCGAAATTAGTCAGTTGTTACGCTCGCTATTGTCTGCACGCAGACAAAGTCACGGCGAGAGAATTTATGAGACTGATAGGTCTGTGCGGAGCCGCCGCGGATCTCATTCCGATGGGGCGGCTACGCACACGTCCTCTTCAAATTTTCCTGACTCAGAATTGGAGTGTGAAAATTCATTCGCTCGATGTAGACGTTCTCTTGTCAGATCAAGTGAAACAAGAGATTCAGACTTGGGCAAACAGTCAGTGGTTAACTCAAGGAGTTCCGCTGCAGTTGCCGGATCCGAGTTTTACCGTTATGACGGATGCCAGTCAAACAGGTTGGGGTGCATCATTAATCCCAACGGATTCGAGATGCCAGGGTCTTTGGGATCCGCAATTCCTGTGCAAGCACATAAACATCAAGGAAATGATGTCAATTTGGCTTGCGTTACGTCACTGGATGGACATTATTCACGATGCTCATGTCCAAATCCTATCCGACAATACGACAGTAGTGGCGTATATACGGAATCAGGGAGGCACTCATTCAGTTCCGTTGTTCAATTTAACGGAAAGAATCCTTCTGTTTGCGTTAGAACATCACGTTCTTCTTTTGGTCCGTCACATACCGGGTCGTCTGAATGTGCTAGCAGACTCCCTTTCACGAAAGGGTCGCTTGTTGCCGTCGGAGTGGACTCTCAACAAACAAGTATTCAATCAGATTTGCTACCAATGGGAACGGCCAATGATAGACTTATTTGCGACACATCTCAACAATCAGTTGCAGACGTATGTGTCTCCGTGTCCGGATCCAAGAGCATTTGCTGTAGACGCTCTGTCGATCCCTTGGGACGGAATGATAGGATATGCGTATCCTCCAGCGCCGTTAATTCAACAAGTATTGCTAAAGATAAAACAATCTCAATGCAAGATTCTGTTGGTAGCATCTCTGTCGCCACAGAGACCGTGGATAAATCTACTCAGGTGTCTGTTGTGGGACCTACCGCGGAAGCTTCCTCCACGGGAGGATCTTCTTTCGCAGGGGAAATCGCGCCAACTCCATCACAACGCGCAAGGTCTCAACCTTCACGTTTTTCCGTTGTGCGGTCCTTCTTGCATGGCAAGCACTTTACAGGACGAGCAGTGGACGCGATTTCTAACTGTAGGAGGACCTCCTCTTCGCTAAACTATGCGGCTAAGTGGAAGGTTTTTCGTCGTTGGTGTAGGGATCATTCTGTAGATATATTCGATCCCTCTATACCAGACATTGCAAACTTTCTAGTATACTTGTTTGACGAAATCAAACTGCAGCCTGTTACTATAAAGGGTTATAGATCTATGTTATCTGATACCTATGCACATCATGATAGTTTACAAATTGGATCTAATGTCTCTTTATCGAAGTTGGTTAGAAACTTTTCGATAAATAGACCCAGAACTCTTAGATTAATTCCTAAGTGGAATTTAGCTTGGGTTCTCCTTAAATTGAAGGAAAAGCCATTTGAACCTCTTGGGACAGTAGATTTCAAATTCTTATCTTATAAGACAGCTTTTCTCTTAGCTTTCTCTTCTGCTAGAAGAGTCAGTGAGCTTCATGCACTATCGGTGGATGATTCTCATTATCGTAGTGTTGGGAACACTATCACCTTCACTACTAATGTGGGTTTTTTAGCTAAGAATCAGGCTCCTAATAAATATCCGGAACCTATTGTTATTAAGGCTCTTCCGTCTTCAGACAGGCGTAGGCCTTTACTCTGTCCTGTTAGAGCACTACGTATCTATAAACAGAGATCTCAGTTTATCAGAAAGGGACGGAAACGTTTCTTTCTGTCTTTGATGCCTAATAGAAAGGACATTTCAGTCCATTCTATTGCTAGATGGATTCAGTTAACTATCCGTACTGCTTATGAAGATTTATCTTCTTCTCAGCAGTCTGTGCTTAAGATTTCTGCTCATGAAGTAAGAGCTCTTTCTACTTCCTGGGCTTATGCTAATAGTGTTGCTATTACAGATTTAATGAAGGCTGCTTATTGGTCTCAGCCATCCACATTTACGAATTTTTATCTCAGAAATATTGAGTCCATTTCTGGAGACCTGCATTGTTTAGGTCCGTTATCTGTTGCTCAGAATGTCGTCCACTAAACAGTTGCAACTATAGTTATGCAGGCTTTCTGTTCCGGCAGTGACTCCGTCCGGCTGCCCTCTTCGCTCTGGGCTATTTGACCCAGGGCAAGGGGAAGGGGAAGGGGGGGGGGGGGGGGGGGGGGGGGGGCGGGCGGGTGTTCCCTTAGGTCACCTGCTTTATAGTGAAAAGCAAGGGAATGCCTCCTCCAAGTCAGTATTTCTGAGTCGCTTCCGGGATGGTTTTAAAGTGTAATATTAATGTTTAAATTCATTCATGTCTTATTTTTAAAGTGTAGCTCGGTGTGAAGCATTTGTATATGTCAAGTGTCAAACGGGCTTTAATATACAATACTCGGACACTTTTAAATGACTATAAAGAGTCTCAATTCTCTGGACTACTTTATTTATTGGCTTGCTTTAAAAATAATTAGTATAAGGGTTATACTGGATGTTAATAGAGAACATGAATGTTATTGTGCTCAATTATTAAGGGTAGTGTATCTTTCTAATTTAATATTAAATAAGAAAGATACATGTAAAGCCTAATACTCCTTTTCTCCTTAAGGGGTTACCTCTTTACTATATAGTTGAGCTTATTGGATTTTCCTCTATGTCCTAGGCCCTCCAGCCTGTTTACTATTCAGCTAAGTCTGGGTCATTGGTACAGTATAAAAATGTTAAAAAATTTATAGTAATTTATATATTTTTTATACTTACCAATGACCCAGACGGGGATGGCCCTGTTACAACCGATAATGTTACACCAACCAATAATGTATCATCAACGCATAATGTTATAACATAATGTAGTAAACAACCGATAATGTTGTAAACGCCGCATAATGTTATAACTTTAGTCAACGCGTTTTGTAGCAAAAATCAACGCATAATGTTATAACTCGAGTCGGCGTTTACAACCGATAATGTTACACCAACCAATAACGTATCATCAACGGTCCACCAGTCTGAAGGTAGGGTTCATTGCTCCGAGGGTTCATAGTTCCGAGGTTGGGGTATCACTGCTCCGAGGGTTCATTACTCCGAGGGTTCATAGCTCCGAGGGTTCATTGCTCCGATGGTTCATTACTCCGAGGGTTCATTGCTCCGAGGGGTCATTACCCCGAGGGTTCATACTCCGAGGCTTCATTGGTGTGATGGTGTGGGTGGGGGGGGAGGGGGGGCGGCGGTGACGATTATGGTTGGGCCCGATGTATGTGTGTGTGCGTGTGTGTGGGGGACACATACACACATCGGGCCCAACCATAATCGTCACCGCCATGAGGTTCATCGTTCCGAGGGTCCATTGATCCCAGGGTTCATGGCTCCTAGGATTCATTACTCCGATGGTTCATTGTAGCAAGGGTCCATTACTCCAAGGGTTCACTGTTCCGAGGGGTCATTACCCCGAGGGTTCATACTCCGAGGCTTCATTACTCCGACGGTGTGTGTGGGGGGGGGGGGGGGGGGGGGGGGGGGGGGGGGGGCTGGCGGTGACGATTATGGTTGGGCCCGATGTATGTGTGTGCGTGTGTGGGGGGACACACACACATACACACATCGGGCCCAACCATAATCGTCACCGCCGTGGGTGAGGTAGCGCACATCTGGGCCGTATCCGTTCACGATTCCAGAGGGAGGGAGGCGTCAATGGGTCCAATCCGGGCATTATACGGTACAGGTCATTAAAATAGTGTACGTGTGTGAGAGAGAGAGACACACACGCACACAGACACACACGCTCACACATAAACACACGCACACACACACAAACACACGCACAGACAGGGCGCAACGATAATCGTCAGCGTCGTGGGGGTGCGGACCCCATCCGTTCACAAGCCCAGCGGACTTTATGTTCAATAGAAGTGATTGATAGTTGGTGATGTACTGATGTATAGGGATGGCATAGCATGATGATGAGTTGAAGAAGTGTTTCGAAAAAAATAAAGCGAGACCGTTCCCTTGTTGGTAAGGGGACTGTACTCGTGTGTCAAAGTTTCCCGAGGATACGATTCAGTTTCCAGACGGTTAAACCGAATTGTATTCTAGGGCTAGACACTACACTTCCATTGCATGTATGGGGCATGGTGACGAAAATGTGCTAAAGTGTATCGCACACTGGCGGTATGCGTCCTTTAACCAATGCTAAATTTACTGAGATAGTACGTCGGAGTGTCTGAGATTGACTCGCCGCTACTCGGTTGTTCTCCCAGGGCACTCCGTTTTCCTCCACCCGTGACATTGTCTGGCACGGTATGACCTCAGATGTTAAAGTCTTACAACTAAAGCACCAAAGAAACTAATAATTAAATATCTTGTGGTCAGACCAGATGTATTCGCTTTATCTACCCTATGAATGGCAAGTATAGTCACCATGCCTCAAACATCTCACTTAATACCAAATTATTATATAAATTATGGCAATCACAGGTGCAAAAAGATGAGCAGTTTGAAATCTGAACACTGCTGCTTAGATGAAGCAGTGTTCATATTTTAAACTACTTATTCATCTCCACCGTTAATTGCCAGGTCTCGGAAACTACATGTGCGGATTCATGCATGGCTTGAACCATTGAAACCTACAATTAGAAGTTTAGTAAATAATAAAAAGACTTTCATAACTTTTTTTATTTCAGAAATGATTATCATGTTCATTGCAAAATTTTAATATAATAAAAACATAAGACTGTTCTCTCTCTCTCTCTCTCTCTCTCTCTCTCTCTCTCTCTCTCTCTCTCTCTCTCTCTCTCTCTCAAACACGCCCTCACTCCGGTTTCGCAATTAATTTAACAATGTTAGGCATTTCTTTGCCAAAATGTCAGCACAATATTTCCAAGCATTTCAAAATTAGGTGGGTGATATCCTACGTGTCCACACTCCTTAGAAATCATTAGTCATTTGGGTTCCTTCAATAACCTATTGGTATTGTGATTACCCACCCCCACTACCACCCTCCCCAACAAAAAAAACACGATTAGTCTCTTGTGCTCGCGTTTGTGTATCAAAGCTAAAGCACACAAAGCGACATGTGTGAGTTGTATATCGTTCTTAACTGGTAGAGTGCTGAATTATATTGGGCTTTCTGAATAGGTTAGCCTAAATTTGCCTTGTTGGGGTATAAGGGAGAGTGCCTATAGGCACTCTCCCTTATATTCCAACAAGGCAAATTTTGGTAGATTGGACAGTTTTAATCTTAACCCTGTCAGAAGCCGATCCTAAAACTACTGATCCAGTATGTAGCAGTGAAAAATATCGAAGTAGAGCCCAATTTTGGGCTTTCAGCACTCTACCAGTTAAAGCTTTCCATATTCGGGAGATCCAGAGGTCATACTTCATCCCGTGACATCATCACCAAATTGTGACGTCATAACCAAGGGTATGACATCCATCATCAGAATAGCTACGTTATCACCGGGATAATCACGTCATCGTAGTGGTATCAAGTGCCCATGTACGTACCTAAGGCGTCACATGCTTCTGCCGGATGCAGGGTGCGGTTGTCGTATAAACGTTGTCAGAAGATGGAGGTGCCCTTGGACCAGCAACGTTTTCGCTGAACGGAGTGATCTCGCCTGCTCTGGGTGCCATCGAATTACCGAAACCGACCCGAAAATGATCGAGCATCTTCGGAAACGGATTCCGGTTGCCGCCGGAACCTTCCGAACGTATCCCAGACGAATCAAAGCGGTGAAGTCAATGAGTGTGGAGTGATATTGCCATTCCTATGGGACGTCGAATCACCGAACGCGTCACGACAATGGCTTTTCTCCCGTCATCGTTGGTGTTATCCCAAGACACATGACATTGTGTCCATGTGCCAAACCACAAGGTGCTGGTACACAAAAGAACATGAACACATACCTGGTACTCTCACTGGGTCGATTGTGTTGATACTATGGAAACATCGGGAGAAAAGCCATTGTCGTGGCGCGTTTGGTGATTCAACGACGTACAGGAAAGGTGAGATCACTCCCAACTCATTCACTTCATCGCTTCGATGCTCCGGGATGCGTTTAAGAGGTTCCGGTGGCCACGGAAATCGTTTCTCAAGATTTCCGATCATTTTCGACTCGAGTTCGGTAATTCGATGTCGCCTAGGGCAGTGGAGATCACTCCATTCAGTGAAAACGTTGTTGGTCCATGGACGCCATCTTGTGACGTCATTTCTCTGACAACCGCCCCTGCGAAAACGTGTGACATCATAGATGCGCTCCTGAAACCATGGTGATGTCGCCCCTATCCTGGAGATGACGTAACTGTTCTGATGATGACATCACTATTTGGTGATAACGTCACATACTTGGTGATGATGTCATCGTGATATTTAGTCCCTAGGATCCCCGCAATATGACAATCTTACAGCATTATATACTTCATGTGTGTAATTAAAACATTTTGGCAGAAATCTGCGTGTATCCAGGCTAGATTGTTGACCGTACATGAAAATTTCAATAGCTTAATGCGAATCTGTCCTAATTTTGCTGAGTGGCCATCTGATCTGTGTTAAAATAGTACATGACGTCATTCAAGATTTTGCGGACTGCGTAGATTCCAATTGTAAAATTCCAAATCACGCCATGTACCATTCTGACACAAATCAGATCGGGAAAAATAAAATTCGTCGGGCATTATAGAAAGCCAAAAATAACAGAGCTGTTTCATGTCGCATCGTATAAACAGAACAATCCAGATAGTAGGCCTAATAGAAAAAATATTGTAAAATTATTTGATTGTATGCCAAGTATATGGAGCCAAGAATGGAATGAATAATTTTTTTCGTATAGCGAAGTCATCAGTAAACATGACAAGTTGTCAGTGTTGTATCTATATGCGGCAGTACTTTTGACCATCTCTCTCTCTCTCTCTCTCTCTCTCTCTCTCTCTCTCTCTCTCTCTCTCTCTCTAACTGATGACTGTCGGTATGTCTGTCTCTCCATCAGTCTGTGTGTTTCTATATGTCTCTCTCTCACTCACTCTGCTCTCTCTGACTGTCTCTCCCTTCTGTGTGCGTGTCTGTATGCCTGTCTGCCTGTCAGTCTGTCTGCCTTACAGTTTTGCATCTGATACCATTTATTTCATCATTAGATACCTTTCATAAAACGTTCGGCGACGATTACAAATACGGATAGGGGTTTCACTACTTACTGGATGTAACTGAATATTAAAATATATTTATTATTTAACATTTAATCCTAATAAACTTTCTGTAAGATGTTTATTTATTTATTTATTTGGTGTTTTACGACACTTTAACATCAGGTCATATCGTGTCGGACAGTGTCACGGGTGGAGGAAGCCGGAATACCCGAGAGGACTACCGAGCAGCGGCGAGTCACTGCGAGACATTCCAACATACCAACTCAACAGAGTTAGCATTGGCTGAAGGATTGTGTACCACAAGCGTGCAATACGCCTTAGCACTTGTTCGCCATGGATATGAAGTATCATGCCCAAGGAAACAACTCGGTCGCACAGACCTGGAACTGAACCCGCAATTGTCAGAACCTTCGGATCACGAGTCCAATGCCCTACCGACTGGGCCACCAAGCTCCCCTGTAAGATGTTTACCGGAAATATAAATCATCCCTTTACCCAACATGGGAAGCAGACGACATTAATTTGCGAAGCACATTCTACAATAACTAAATACCTTCATTTTTGTCGTCTCAAAAACATTTCTTATGCACCCCCCCCCCCCCCCCATTGGAACAAGCGCATCGCGCTCGTTCCAATGAGGGGCCATAAGATATGTTTCTGAGACAAAATTAATTTTGATTCGATATGTCTGCGAAGTAGGTTACAGATAGTTGCATTCAGTTACACCCAGTAACTAGTGAGACCCCTATCCGTGTTTTGTAATCGTCGTCGTACGTTGTACGAAAGATATTTATTGTCTAAACAGGAGTGCGTTAGAAATTGGTGACCGTAATACATGGCACTACCTAGTACATAAAATAAAAGGCAACGAAACCCAATGTTAAAGGAGTAATTTCGACTGATTTCACTAACCGTGGGGAATTTGACATATTAACTTTCATTTTGTCATTTCCAAAATAGTAACTGGCAATAATATTTTTGTGTATGGATCACCGGGATATACCCAGTGACCTATACACAAATATATTGTTGATACGTCGCCTGGTTGTTCCCTACAATTGCATTTTTTACAGTATACGTGGCTGTTGGATAGTTGAATGGAGGGGGGGGGGGGGGGGTGGTGGTGGTCACCCGGTCGGTGTTTGCCTAGTTAGTAATTACGGACACCCGCTTAAAGAGACATTCTAACACTGAATATTTTTTGAACAATTTTAAAGACTAATTAGAAATGATCAATGTCCCAAAATAAAGTGTCCGATATATGCGGCATGTCTATATTCGCTGCTATTACTTAAATATAGTGGTTTTGTACCTACATAAATTGTCGCTTCAACATAGAATCTAATTTCATTTTGGATCCAAAATGCATTTAAATTCTATGTTGAAGCGACGATTCGCGTAGTCACATAGGCAGTATATTTACGTCATCACAGCAAATATAGACATACCGTATATATCAGACAGTCAGAAATTTATAAATCGTCTTTAGAAATTGTTCAAAAAATGTTAAATGTTAGAATGTCACTTTAAGGATTGGCCTTGTTTATGAGCTAGCCTGGTTTACCTGTAGCGTATATATAAAATAAAAAAGATCCAGCTGTCACCGCTGCTTTATCACGTGATCCGTGATCAGTGCTATAAATGTGAAAAATTCAAAGTTATCGTCCAGTAAAAATTAAAGTAAATTAGGAATAATTACTGCACCGATGGAAATAAGTTGCCATATTAACGCTAACTAATCTTATAAGCAGTACCGATTCATTGAAAGCAACAGCTCTTGGTAGAATTTCTAGAGAATCTTTCTTTCTAAGAGCTTCCCTAGAAGTTGTGCCAAAGACTTGTGCCTAAAATGAAAGGTACGTATTGTAAAATTATGCGGTAATGTGACAACTTATTTCCAGCGGCATTGTATGCTTTTGCAAACTTTCTGTAGCAACCTATTTCCAGAATATATCGCTAACGATATATCTGGAAAACTGAGAAGCAGTCAACAGCAACCAAGCATTGAACCAGTTTGCAGTACCACCAAATAGTTCCCGAATACGATGGGCTATACCACTCCCTTTCCCAGATGCACAATAGAGGCGCCTGACACTAATAATGCTGTTGCCGCTTTCACGAATACCAATTGATGTGGCTAAATTGTTGGAAATGTGTAGAAATGGGTAAAATCTAGATGTTATTTCTTTGAACTGCTGCGACACCCTGTTAAAAGTGCCTAGCATCGTCATATCTCTAAAGAGTGCTTTTGAAATAATTATTTGCAGAATTTCTACTGGCAAAACAGGTAAAACCCCATGTTCTCTTGCATCTTGTCTGCCGGGTACATTGTCTTCCGAGTCACCACCCATCTGATTTGCCAGATCACGAGTATCACACGAATCAGGTATAGGTGACTGATTCGGGGAGACAAGGTCCCGTTCCAATGTATCATGTCTTCCACTAGCATTGTCATCAGAGTCACTACCTATCTGGTTCGCCCGATCACAAATATCAGACGAATCAGATGCAGGTATTTGATTCTGACGGACATTGCAAGTCGAGGTCTGTATGTTGTTCAATATTTTCGATCGATTCATGCTTGATGGACATATGCTAACATAGTGGTCACCATGGCCTTCGGCCATGTGTCCTAAATATAATGTGGGCAAGTTACCGTTGATTTGTCCATTGGGAGACAGAAGGCGTGTTCCGCCCGCACCAAGCGAAGAGGAGACAGAGATCTGAACGTGGTAAATTTCACTTACTCTCTGTAAAGTGATATGGTCACCATATGTCCCATCACGCCCCATGTTTGTAATGTACCGTCTAAAATCACCGTTTTCCACGTAATCACCCATATAATCACCAAGACTGTTATAAGGATTCCTCTGAAGGTCGGACACAATTTCGGATCGCAAGGTCTCTTGTGATCTATAGATACCAATATGGGCTAGCTGATCTGCAAGAGCGGCAAATTGGCAATTACCATCACCGGGTGGGTCTAATTGGACAGCAAAACCTGTTCCTTCAAGTTTCTCTTTGTGGGTGAGCACAATATAATATTTACTACGGTGTATAGCTTTGTGGGAACGACTTCGCCTCTTCTTCTCAGCCTCGGCTGTCACGCTGGTTATATCATTTACGGAGAACCACCTGACTACTGCAGTATTGTCTTTGGGCGAAAGATACCTCACTCGATAACGATGAAATTTTATATCTCTCTCCAGAATGGTGCCGCGAAGAACATAAAGTCGACGGGGTTCGTGGTGCTTAGCGTTTCTTATGCGAACAAGAACATTTTGTTTCACATTATAGAGTGATGACGGATTTTTGCCAAGCTCACGTCTTATCATTCTCCTCATGCAGCGTGAAGTAGCTGCAGCTGCTGCGGCACGGACTTTACCTCTATTTGTATCAAAATTGAGCAAATCTTTGGGTAATGGCTGTAGCTCATTCTGTCTTTTAGCTGATACATTTTCGATTGCAACACTGTCGTCTGAAAATTTAGCAAATGTTAGTCGATGGTTTTGCCGACCGAAATAAATCTCAAACGGTGTTTTCCAGTTCAGTTCTTCACGTACGTCGTCGTTCAAGATTGAAGCGTACTGGGGAAGGCGATTCACCCAGTTCACACCACGTTTTTTAAGGCTTACCAGATCATACATAATTTTTTTTCTAAGGACTCTGTGGGACCTCTCAATTTTCCCCTGACTCTGTGGGTGATAGGGGGAGCTCGATATTATTCGTACGTCCATTTTTTGCATAAGTCGTTTCACCGCACCTAGGAACTCACCTCCTCTATCGTGCTGTAAAACTCTGGGTGGACCGTGTTCTATGTATATATCTTCTAAGAAGCGTGCGACTTCTTTGCTGCTTTTAGTCGACATTGGCCGTAGCCACACATATCGACTAAAGATATCCATCAGGGACAGAACATATCTGTATGTCTTCCGATTATATGTCACCTTACAATTCAGCATGTCCATTATATCAACTTGATGTCGTTGTTGCACAGATGATGCTCGTATTGGCTTGAGCGCACAGCGATTAGAAAACTTAGCTTTCAGTAGGTGGTAAGATGTGGATTTATCCAAATATCGGTACACAGAGCGTTCACTGATGCCGCAAAACTGGCTACCAAGCCTGTGCTTGAGTTTTCTAGCGCCTGACCCTTTGCTTTTCTTCAGTGCCGCCTTTACTTGGTTTGCAATGTCTCCTGTTCGTAACACCTTTTTGCCGTTGTAAAGCAAATGGCCACCTTCGGCAATACTGTATGCATTTCTGTTTCTGTAGAAACGGACAAGTGCTGCCTTCTGCACTCTTGTGCGCCGTTTGACAGGCACAACAAAATTGCCCGTCATGCATCTCACAATAATGTCATATACGTCGTCATCCATAGGGCGAGTGCCATAACTTATTGAGTATCTTATGAGTGAAACCCATACCAATATACACAAAACCAGTAAGACGTAGAGCTTCATGGCTGTTTGACTGACCACTGAAAACTAAATTTTGTGGCATGCCTATGCCGATACGATACCCAGCATGCTAATATCAAAGGAAAACAAAACAAAAAGCCCTTTGCGAAATGAAAGCCATTGGTAGAGGATTCCGTGTCCTCAGAGACCTTTGAAATCAACATCCTAATACGCAGCAATACGGATGTCATTTATTTGAAATACAGAGCTATGTAAATTTCTTATACGAACTGCCGGTACCTGAAAACAATTTCCGAAGTCTGTGCTTGAAACACAATCACAATGACGGACAAAGTTAATAACAAATTAACCCTTAGCAAATTTAAAACATAGGCAATGAGAGTGTATGTGTGTGTGAGAGAGAGAGAGGTGGGGGGTGGCAGGGAGGGGAGAGAGGAGTGGGGACGGAGAGAGAGGAGAGAGGGTGGGGGAAGAAATTGGAAGCGGGGAGAAAAAGGGGATACATGTAGAGAAAGAAAAGTAGAGAGAGGGGAGGGAGAGAGGGGAGGAATCGAGTGGAAGATGGGGGTGGTGGAGAGGGGGTAGAGATAGAGGATTAGTGGGGGTAGAGAGAGAGAGAAGGGTGGGAGAGCGAAGGAGAGGAGAGAGATAAGGAGAGGGTGTGTGTGAGACAGACAGACGGACGGACGGACGGACGGCTAGACGGCTGGACGGACGGACGGACGGACGGATGGACGGACGGACAGACAGACGGACAGACAGACAGACAGAGATGGGAGGGAGTGAAAGGGGGAAAGTGAGCGAGAGATACAGAACGAGAAAGAGAGAGGAGAGGGGAAGAGAGGGAAGGTGCATGGAGATATAGAGCGAGAGAGGGAGATTGAGAGCATTAGGATATTAATTTGAAATTCTATTAGTAGCGTAGCTTGTACCTTAGACCCCTCTTTCAGGGGAACCCGCTGGGGAACCTTGGAAGAAGGTTATCATTTGATGGTTCTCATCACGTGACTATATCATTGGGTAGCCATGGTAACCCGCCATCTTGTGGCGTCATCACCATGTTGCCACGTCCCCTCTCCTGCGCATGCACTCAAGACATAGGGTCTTATATTTAGATTGGGGAATTTCCCATTGATGTTACGATGAATATATTGAGTGGGGATGGTGGCCATTGGTGGGTGGCCATCTTGTTTTCCAAAGCTCGTCCAACAAGACGAGGTATGTTTACTTGTTTTTGCGGGAAAATCGCTATTTCCTATTTTCGTGATATCGAATGGCCGAAATCGACTCGACAATGGTCAGAAATCATCGGAATCATCGGGTAATGACCGGAACCTCCCGATGGGTATTGCGGACCCTCGGGAGCGATGGATACATGGGGTGTGTAGAGGGGAGGTAACATTCCCCAATCTAAATATAACACCATATTTGCACATGCGCGCACGCACAGGAGACGTGGCATGGCAACATGGTGATGACGTCACAGTATGACGAGTTACCATGGCTACCCAATGATATAGTCACGTGATGAGAGTCTTGCAAATGAGAACCTTCTTCCTGGGTCCTGGAAAGAGGGGCGAAAGGTACATGCTATACTACTTCTAATATAAATGTTACAGTGTTGTAAACAAGAGCCTCGCGCATGCGCAATAGGCGAGGTCCCCCACCGAGGTCCCCCGAATGTGGGACAAGTCATACATGTTATACTATCCCGTTGGAGTAATGAAGCCTCGGAGTATGAACCCTCGGGGTAATGACCCCTCGGAACAGTGAACCCTTGGAGTAATGGACCCTTGCTACAATGAACCATCGGAGTAATGAATCCTAGGAGCCATGAACCCTGGGAGCAATGGACCCTCGGAACAATGAACCTCACGGCGGTGACGATTATGGTTGGGCCCAAAGTGTGTATGTGTGTGTGTGTCCGCCCACACACGCACACACATACATCCGGCCCAACAATAATCGTCAGCCCGCCCCCCCCCCCACCCCCCCCCCCCCCCCCCCCCCCCCCACACACACACACCACATACCCTGTCGGAGTAATGAAGCCTCGGAGTATGAACCCTCGAGGTAATGACCCCTCGGAGCAATGAACCCTCGGAGTAATGAACCCTCGGAGCAATGGACCCTCGGAGCTATGAACCCTCGGAGTAATGAACCCTCGGAGCAGTGAACCCTACCCTCGGAGCTATGAACCTCGGGGCAATGAACCCTACCTTCAGACTGGT
Source organism: Pictodentalium vernedei (assembly GCA_031216915.1). Taxonomy (NCBI): domain Eukaryota; kingdom Metazoa; phylum Mollusca; class Scaphopoda; order Dentaliida; family Dentaliidae; genus Pictodentalium; species Pictodentalium vernedei. The sequence goes on along the minus strand of CM062291.1, from coordinate 266,954,256 downwards.
GGACCGTTGATGATACGTTATTGGTTGGGTGTAACATTATCGGTTGTAAACGCCGACTCGAGTTATAACATTATGCGTTGATTTTTGCTACAAAACGCGTTGACTGAAGTTATAACATTATGCGGCGTTTGCAACATTATCGGTTGTTTACTACATTATGTTATAACATTATGCGTTGATGATACATTATTGGTTGGTGTAAACATTATCGGTTGTAACAGGCCCTCCCTGGAGTTGGGAACTCTTGCCTCCCCGCTGAGTACATAGCGCTGACCAGGCACTGCCAGTAAGAATGATAATTGGCGCCAATTTCGAGACGACTGCGTCACTGCGCATGCGCAGTAGAGGCGTAGTATGGAGGTCCTTTAGGACATGATTTCTTTTTGTTTTGGATGCAAATTTTGGGGGATTGGGGGGGCAAAATTTGTGTTTGGCCCTGGTTTTGTTAGAGTTAGCACCAGCTAAGTCTGGGTCATTGGTAAGTATAAAAAATATATAAATTACTATAAATTTTTTAACTTTTCGATCGGTTCAGGGACATTGTCCCTGACTTACCGACACAGTCCAATAATGTCATTAGAACATGTGTATTATTTATCGACGCTATATATATATATATAAGCTTGCTACCAAGCATGATAGTTTAGTTTCTTGTCCGCAATGCTCATTTCTGCCGTTTTATCATTTATACAAATAATTTATTTTGGCAGAGCAGGGCATACCGAGAGTTCATATGCGTCTAGACGGTGTGGTTAAAGACTGGATATATTCTTTTTCGCCGTTTATGTCTTTTCCAATTTCAATGTTGGAAACGACATGATGTATAGTAGACTTAACTTAGACGCTTTATCATACGTAATCCGCCTTACTGAGGCGTTATCATTACGTCTTCAAGAAAAGATTTACGGGATATTATTCTCAATGTAATTTCTTTTGAGGGCAGTAGTTTGTTCACGTATAACTCCGCCCTTCAGTGGCTGATTGGAGTTGGTTAGACGTGATGCAGCCCTAGCTACATCCACACGCGTGGATAGTAAGGTTAAGAACTCTCTCAGAGTCGCTTCGTTCTCGGAGGAGCTTCTCTTCGACGGCAACTTTTCGGCAATCCATGAATTGCTCGATTTACACGTTCTCTTGTCTATCTAGTGTTACAAGAGATTCAGACTGGGGCAAACATTCGGTGGTTGACTCAGAGAGTGCCACCGCAGTTGCCGGACCCGAGTGTGGCTGTTATGACGGTTGCCAGTCAAACAGATTGGGATATAATACTGATCCCTACGGATTCGAAGTGCCAGGGTCTTTGGGTTCCGCAGTCTCTTAGCAATCAGTTTTCTTCCGCGGAATAATGTTTTTTAGGCTTGCTTTATGTCATTGCATGAACATTATTCAGAAACGCATGCCCAAATCCTGTCCTTTAATTCGACAGTAGTGGCGTATCTCCGGAACCAGGGAGGCACTCTTTCGTTTCCGTTATTCAATTTAATGGAAAGAATCCGTCTGTTGGTTATAGTACACCAAGTTCTGTTTTGGTCCGTCATATTCCGGGTCGTCTGATTGTTTTACCGGACTCCCGTTCTCTTACGGGTCGCTTGTTGCTGTCAGAATGGACTCTCAATTAACAAGTATTCAATCAGATTTGCTATCTATGGGAGCGCCCAATGATGATTTATTTACGACACAGCTTGCTAATCAATTGCAGACGTATGTGTTGGCTTGTCCAGATCTCTGAGCTAATGTTGTTAACGCTCTTTTGATCTATAGGACGGAATGATAGGATACGCGTATCCTCCGGCGCTGTTGTTTCAGCAGGTATTGCTAAGATAAACAACCACAATACATTTCTGTTGATAGCATCTCTATCTTCACAGAGATCATGGGTAATTTACTCTCTTGTCTACTGTGGGTCTTAACGTGAAATCTTCCTCTATGTGAGGATCTTTTTTCACTGGGTAAATCGTGTCATCTTTATCACAACCCGCAAGGTCGCAACCTTCATGTATTCCGTTGTGTGGTCCGTATTGCATTGTAAGCACTGTACTTGGACGCGATTTCTTACTATAGGAGATCCTCTTCTTCGCTATTTTATGCGGCTAAAGTGGAGGCTCTTCCGTCGTTGGTGTAGGGATCATTATGTTCATATTGTTGATCCCTCCATACAACTCATTGCAATTTTTTAGTAATCTTGTTTCACAAGATCTACTGCAGCCTGTTATTATTAAGGTTATAGGTTTATGTTACCTCATACCTATGCACTCTACGATAGTTTACAATTGAGTCTTTTGTCTCTTTATCTAAGTCAGTTAGTAACTTTTTGATAAATAGACTTAGAATCTTTAGATTAAATTCCTATATGGATTTTAACTTCGGTTCTTATTTAGCTAAGTAATCATTTGAGCCTCTGGAAACAGTAGTTTTCAAATTCTGACCTTTTAGACAGTAATTCTGTTGGTTTCTCTTTTACTGTAGAGTCTGTGAGTTTCATGCACTATCGATGGATGATTTTCACTTTCGTAGTTTCGGAATCACTACTTCCGTTACTATTTAGGTTGGATTTTTGCATAAGAGTTAGGCTCCTATTATCCGGAACCTATTATTTTTAAGGTCCTTCCGTCTTCGTATGGGCATAGGCCTTTACTCTTTCCGGGTACAGTTTATGTATTTATAAACAGATATCTGTTTATTACTATGGGCGTAAGCTTCTTCTGTCTTTGATGCCTAGTAGAAGGACGTTACGCTCCATTTTATTGTTAATGGATTCTATTAACTATCGGTACTGCTTATGGTATATCATTGACTTAGCAGTTGTGCTTAAGATTTCGGCTCATGAAGTAAGAGTTCTTCTACTTCTTGGGCTTACATTAATAGTGTCGCTATTATAGATTTTTGAAGGCCGCTCATTGCGCTCAGCCATCCACATTCATGAATTTTATCTCAGAAATATCGAGTCCATTTCTGGAGGCCTCTATTGTTAGGTCTATTATCTACTGCTCAGAATGTCATTCACTTAACAGTTGCTACTATAGCTAGGTAGGCTGTCTGTTTCGGCAGTGTCTCCGTTTTGCTGCCCTCTTCGCTCTGGGCTATTTGACCCAGGGCAAGAAAAAGGGGGGGGGGAGGGTGTTCCCTTGGGTCACCTGTTTTGCTATGAAAACAAGGGGATACCTCCTCCGGAGTTAGTAATTCTGAGCTGTTATTGGGATGGTTGTTTAGTGAGAAGTTTAGGTTTTTAAAATTCATTCAAGTCTTGGTTTTTAAAGTATAGCTTTTGAATATTGCATATGTCAACGGACATGATTATGCAATCCTCAGACACTTTTAGGAGTATAAGAGTCTCTATTCTCTAGACTTACTTTATTTATTGGCTTACTTTAAAAATTATTAGTATAAGGATTATATTGGATATTAATAGAGTACATGGATGTATGAAGCTCAATTTTGGAAGGTGTTGTATCTTTCTAATTTATCATAAATAAGAAAGATACATGTAAGGCCTATTGCTTCTTTTTCCCTACAGGGGATGACTCTATTTTATTTTATTGAGCGTATTCCATTTTGCTCTATGTCCTTGGCTCTCCAGCCTTTTTACTATTCAGCTATGTCTGGGTCATTGGTACAGTATAAAAATGTTAAAAAATTTATAGTAATTTATATATTTTTTATACTTACCAATGACCCAGACGGGGATGGCCCTCCCAGGAGTTGGGAACTCTTGCCTCCCCGCTGAGTACATAGCGCTTTCCAGGCACTGGTTATTAGAATGATTAATTGCGCCAATTTCGGAACGTCCTTGACACTGCGCATGCGCAGTAGGGGCGAAGTGTGGAGGGCCTTTCAGGACATGTTTTCTTTGGTTTTAGATGCAAATTTTGGGGATTGGGGGGCAAAATTTGTGTTTGGCCCTATATTTTAAGAGTTAGCACCAGCTATGTCTGGGTCATTGGTAAGTATAAAAAATATATAAATTACTATAAATTTTTTAACTTTTTGTTTTTTTATGCGTTTTGGTCAGTTTTAAGAAGAAAAAAAAAAAAATTTTGTGCTGAAAATATTTTGTTTGGGACTTTGAAAGTTTCCGAACAAAAATAAAAAAAAATCTGTTTTTTATGCGTTTATCTCAATTTTGGGACGTAAAAGTGCAGGAGCTGAAAATAGAAGGAAATTCCTATGTATTGTGTGGGCACAATCACTTCATCTAGTTGGTATATGCTTTTCTTAGGATGGGCGAATGTAGCTTATTCAAGTCAAGTCCCTGGTTTGATATTTAGACTACCATGTCAGGTGAGTGCCCTCAGGCTCCCTGGGGCCTCTTGTTTTAATTATTAATTGTATCCTCATGGGGAAATGGCATTATATATCACTTTCGACAAGATGCATATTTTATCATTTTGTACTTGCACACTGCTTCATTGCATGTGTAGGTTGTCACAGATAGTAGAACTTTCGATGGCCAGGTTTATATACAGAGAACAGCCTACGATAAAATGTGCCATTAGACAACAATTTACCCTAAATAACTCCAAACTATTGATTCATTATTGCCAGATTGCTAGAGCAATCAGGCAAACATGAGGTAATAATGTAGAATTTCAGTAGATGAAGAAGAAACATAAAATGGAGTAATCTGGTGCTATAAAGGATGTGACCCATCTGCAGAACCACTGATAAAGAAAATGCATTATTATATTTTTATACTGTACCAATGACCCAGACATAGCTGGTGCTAACTCTTAAAATATAGGGCCAAACACAAGTTTTGCCCCCCAATCCCCAAAATTTGCATCTAAAACCAAAGAAAACATGTCCTGAATGGCCCTCCACACTTCACCTCTACTGCGCATGCGCAGTGTCAAGGACGTTCCGAAATTGGCGCCATTAATCATTCTAAGTTTGGCCCTTCATCAGTTAACATCTGACTGATCTTTGTGCTTGTAAATCTCAGTTTAAATGATGCCAGACACATAAATATTAGTGAAATGGTGATTCTAAGGAGGATAGAGAAGGAGGAGAGGAAAAATGTGTGACAGAATATTATCAGGGCTGTAACTTAAAATTTTTTAATGAAATTATGTTAAGTTACCTATTTTCGAGGCAGCAGCCATTTTGTTGTCATTCTGATTTTAGTTACACTGATTTTTCAGTGTTTTCCTCTCTCCCTTTCCTTTAAGTCCCCCCTTGCTATTCTCCCATGCTTTTGGCATAGTTTCTGTAATTATTGTTACTAAATTTTCTTGGGAGTTTTAGCTGAATAACAGAATGAATTCTGTTTTTTTCCCCATGTTTACGTCTTCACCTACGGGTGGTTAGGCGTTGTGTTCTGCATCTACCATCTGATGTTCTGCAGTTTCTTCCCTGGAAGTCTCTGTTTTGCATCAGATAGTGTATTTTTGGTAACTGATTCCGGGCCTGGGTGCCTGGAGTCTTATTTTAGTGTTTTTACATTCATTGTTTACATTTACAACAGCCCTCTGTGTGAGGGGGGGATTTCTTGAAAATAATATCTTGATGTTATTTTAATGATAACTAGATACATTATTATTGTTCGTAAGTGTTGAATAAATTGTTTTAAATATTTTTAAAATTTTTGTCCACACTTAGGCTTGGGATCCATTGGGGCTCAACGTTACTTTTTAGAAACTTGGGCTGTTCTGAAAAAATATTTTTTCAAAATATTTTGATTTCAATTATTTTTTCTATATTAATGGATCATATTATTATTATGTATTTTGATTGCCAGGGGTTGGTGCGAGTACCAGGACTTGTTTTCTTTTCACATTGAAAGGATTTTGATCAATTGTAATAAGAGGAAGTCTTCTTCTGACTTTTATAATCATTCTATATGTGGTCAGTGTACTCGCATTAACTCCTGTTCTGTATCGTATGATTTCGATGACAACATGGGAAGCGTATGTCACGGTATGTTAGTGGGGAATTGGACACTCCGGTCCTTTCCCCGCAGGGTCACTCTACTTTATCAATTTCTATTTCAGACGATCAAGATTAGGGTGATGTATCTGTGATGTCTTCCAACAGTGTGCCTCCGTCGTCACAATTAATGAAGGGCTAGCGGAAAAGTGCTCATGTAAATACGCCAATTGCCTAAGAGGACCCTAGTAGGTTCGACGGCCTTTGACGTCCGCTAGCTCGCCCGGTGAAGCGTCCATTCATCGAATGGTTCGGCAGCCGGGTTCGTCCGTTGCGGTCTAGAAGGAGTTTTGGGGTGATGCGAGCACTATAAATCAACCAAATGCACACCCAGTGACGGCGGATTAGAGGGAGAACGGAGGAAGCCTTTTAGTCCGGTTCATAGCTCATTCTGGTCCATCCGGACGGCGAGCGAGAGAGGCCCCTCTCTCGTACAACAACATCTGGCCCCAGATGTTGTGGTACAAAATGTTTCGCATTCGGAGCATACGTCCGTCGCTCGGGACGCTCCGACATATAGTCAGTCCGGAGTAGACTGTCAATAAGGCTTCCTCATTCTCATGGTAGCGCACACGACCGCTCTTGGCTACGTGACCTCGGATATCCAGTCAGCTTCGCCAGTCAGAGAATCATCGGCGACCAGGTCACACCATCCGGTAGCCAGGGACACGAGGCCTGCAGACTCCGGACGTTCGCATAGGAAAGTGTGCGGGAGTCAACGTACACGGAGCTTCCGGCGGCAATGCATCGTAAGACCGCTACTGCACAGGCCTCGGGAACGGACGTGCTTTCCTAAATAGCACAGCTTATCGCAGCATCCCAGCATCAACTGAATCTGTCGCATATTTTTTATCCGACGATGCTGGGTCGGGACGCTCCGCGGAAGCGGGTACGGACGTCCGAAAATTTCATCCGGTCCGACGGGATACCGAAAGGGATTTGGAGGATTTCGAGCTTTCCCTTTCGGAACAACATATGCTGTTGTGTATGTCATCTGACTTGATCTTCTACAGCTTCTTTCGTCAGACCAGAATGCTGCGATGCCGGATAAGAAACTGATAGCGTCGGTGGACTTAAAAATTTTTGGTTCGGTTCAGGGACATCGTCCCTCAGTTCCGACATAGTCCAATAATGTCACACAAACTTTCGAATTATTGAACGACGCTATATATATTATTATTATATGCTTGCTATAACCAAGCATTTCTGGTTTCTTGTTCGCAAAGTTACGGAGATGTCTTTCAAAAGTGTGCCTCTGTCGTCATAGTTAATGAAGAGCTAGCGGCAATAAGTGCTCATGGAATATGTCTATCACCTAAGAGATCCCTTGTAGGATCGACGGAGTGACATTCGCTAGCTCACCCGGTGTAGCGTACATTCATCGAATGGTTCGGCTGCCGGGTTCGTCCGTTGCGGTCTAGGAAGGAGATTTGGGTGATGCGAGCACTATAATTACTTTAGTACTCACCCAGTGACGGCGGATTGAGGACAGATCGGAGGAAGCCTGTTAGTCCGGTTCCTGGCTTGTCCAGGTCCATCCGGGCTGTGAGCAAGAGAGGTCCCTCTCTCGTCCAACAACATAGGGGACCGCATGTTGTGGTTCAGATTTTTTACATTCGGAGCATATGTCTGTCGGTCGGGACGCTCCGTTATATTGACAGTCCGAGAGACTGTCGATAATGCTTCCTCATCCTCACAGCAGGGCACACGACCGCACATTGGCTACGTGACCTCGAGTATCCGATCAGTTTCGTCATTCAGTGATTCCACGGCGAATAGGTCACGCCATCCGGTAGCCAAGGGACACGAGGCCTATACACTCCGTTCGCTCGCATATTGGTAGTATGCACGGGGTAACGATCACGGAGCTTCCAGCGGCAATGCATTGTAGGACCGCTTCTCCTCAGGCCTCAGTGACGGACATGCTATCCGAGTTAGCACAGTTGTTTCGCAGCATCCCAGCAATCGACAGTTTCTTACTCGAATCAGGAATTATCTGACGGCGCTGGGTCAGTGCGGTCCGCGGTTGCATCAGGTACGGACGACCAAACGCTTTATAGGGTCCGACAGGATGGCGAAAGGGATTCGAAAGATTTCAAGTTTTCCCTTTCGTAGCATCGGAAGCTGCCATTCATATCTTCTGGCATTATCTTCCAGTGATTGTTATTTTGGACTACATTGCTGCGATGTTGGATAAGAGACTTATAGCGTCATTGGACACGGAATTTTGGATCGGTTCAGGGACATTGTCCCTGACTTACCGACACAGTCCAATAATGTCATTACAACATGTGTTTTATTTTTCGACGCTATATATGCATATAAGCCTGCTACCAAGCATGATAGTTTAGTTTCTTGTCCGCAATGCTCATTTCTGCCGTTTTATCATTTATACGAATGATTTATTTTGGCAGAGCAGGGCATACCGAGAGTTCATATGCGTCTAGACGGCATGGTTAAAGACTGGAAATATTCTTTTTCGCCGTCTATGTCTTTTCCAACCACAATGTTGGAAACGACAATGATGTCTAGTAGACTTAACTTAGACACTTTATCATACGTAATCCACCTTACTGAGGCGTTATCATTACGTCTTCAAGAAAAGATTTACGGGATATTATTCTCAATGTGATTTCTTTTGAGGGCAGTAGTTTGTTCACGTATAACTCCGCCCTTCAGTGGCTGATTGGAGTTGGTTAGACGTGACGCAGCCCTAGCTACATCCACGCGCGTGGATAGTAAGGTGAAGAACTCTCTCAGAGTCGCTTCGTTCTCGGAGAAGCCTCTCTTCGACGGCAACTTTTCAGCAATCCATGAATTGCTCGATTTACACGTTCTCTTGTCTATCTAGTGTTACAAGAGATTCAGATTGGGGCAAACATTCGGTGGTTGACTCAGAGAGTGCCACTGCAGTTGCCGGATCCGAGTGTTATAGTTATGACTGTTGCCAGTCAAACAGATTGGGATATAATATTGATCCCAACGGATTCGAAGTGCCAGGGTCTTTGGGTTCCGCAGTCTCTAAGCAAGCAATTATCTTCCGCGGAATAATGTTTTTTAGGCTTGCTTTATGTCATTGCATGAACATTATTCAGAAACGCATGTCCAAATCCTGTCCGTTAAATCGACAGTAGTGGCGTATCTCCGGAACCAGGGAGGCACTCATTCGTTTGCGTTATTCAATTTAATGGAAAGAATCCGTCTGTTGGTTATAGTACACCAAGTTCTGTTTCGGTCCGTCATATTCCGGGTCGTCTGATTGTTTTACCGGACTCCTGTTCACTTAGGGGTCGCTTGTTGCCGTCAGAATGGACTCTCAACAAACAAGTATTCAATCAGATTTGCTATCTATGGGTGCGCCCAATGATAATTTATTAACGACACAGCTTGCTAATCAATTGCAGACGTATGTGTTGGCTTGTCCGGATCTCTGAGCTAATGTTGTTAACGCTCTATTGATCTAATAGGACGGAATGATAGGATATGTGTATCCTCCGGCGCTGTTGTTTCAGCAGGTATTGCTAAGATAAACAACCACAATACATTTCTGTTGATAGCATCTCTGTCATCACAGAGACCGTGGGTAATTTACTCCGATGTCTACTGTGGGACTTAACGCGAAATCTTCCTCAATGAGAGGATCTTTTTTCGCTGGGTAAATCGTGTCATCTTTATCACAACCCGCAAGGTCGCAACCGTCACGTATTCCGTTGTGTGGTCCGTATTGCATTGTAAGCATTGTACTGGACGAGCTTTGGACGCGATTTCTTACCATAGGAGATCCTCTTCTTCGCTATTCTATGCGGCTAAAGTGGAGGCTCTTCCGTCGTTGGTGTAGGGATCACTATGTTCATATTGTTGATCCCTCCATAGTACTCATTGCAACTTTTTAGTATACTTGTTTGACAAGATCTACTGCAGCCTGTTATTATTAAGGTTATAGGTTTATGTTACCTCATACCTATGCACTCTATGATAGTTTACAATTGAGTCTTATGTCTCTTTATCTAAGTCAGTTAGTAACTTTTTGATAAATAGACTTAGAATCTTTAGATTAAATTCCTATATGGAATTTAACTTCGGTTCTTATTTAGCTAAGTAATCATTTGAGCCTCTGGAAACAGTAGTTTTCAAATTCTGACCTTTTAGACAGTAATTCTGTTGGCTTCTCTTTTACTGAAGAGTCAGTGAGTTTCATGCACTATCGATGGATGATTTTCACTTTCATAGTTTCGGAATCTCTACTTCCTTTACTATTTAGGTTGGATTTTTGCATAAGAGTTAGGCTCCTAATATCCGGAACCTATTGTTATTAAGGTCCTTCCGTCTTCGTACGGGCATAGGCCTTTACTCTGTCCGGTTAGAGTTTATATATTTATAAACAGACATCTGTTTATTACTACGGGCGTAAGCTTCTTCTGTTTTTGATGCCTAATAGAAGGACGTTACGCTCCATTCTATTGCTAATGGATTCAATTAACTATCGGTACTGCTTATGGTATATCATTGACTCAGCAGTTGTGCTTAAGATTTCGGCTCATGAACTAAGAGTTCTTCTACATCTTGGGCTTACATTAATAGTGTCGCTATTATAGATTTTTGAAGGCTGCTCATTGCGCTCAGCCATCCACATTCATGAATTTTTATCTCAGAAATATCGAGTCCATTTCTGGAGGCCTCTATTGTTAGGTCTATTATCTACTGGTCAGAATGTCATTCACTTAACAGTTGCTACTTTAGCTAGGTAGGCTGTCTGTTTCGGCAGTGACTCTGTTCTGCTGCCCTCTTCGCTCTGGGCTATTTGACCCAGGGCAAGAAAAAGGGGGGGGGGGGGGGTGTTCCCTTGGGTCACCTGTTTTACTATGAAAACAAGGGGATACCTCCTCCGGAGTTAGTAATTCTGAGCTGTTATTAGGATAGTTGTTTAGTGAGAAGTTTATGTTTTAAAAATTCATTCAAGTCTTAGTTTTTAAAGTATAGCTTTTGAATATAACACGTGTCAACGGACATGATTATGCAATCCTCAGACACTTTTAAGGAGTATAAGAGTCTCTATTCTTTAGACTTACTTTATTTATTGGCTTACTTTAAAAATTATTAGTATAAGGATTATATTGGATATTAATAGAGTACATGGATGTATGATGCTCAATTTTGGAAGGTGTTGTATCTTTCTAATTTATCATAAATAAGAAAGATACATGTAAGGCCTATTACTTCTTTTTCCCTAGAGGGGATGACTCTATTTTATTTTATTGAGCGTATTCCATTTTGCTGTATGTCCTTGGCCCTCCAGCCTTTTTACTATTCAGCTATGTCTGGGTCATTGGTACAGTATAAAAATGTTAAAAAATTTATAGTAATTTCTATATTTTTTATACTTACCAATGACCCAGACGGGGATGGCCCTCCCAGGAGTTGGGAACTCTTGCCTCCCCGCTGAGTACATAGCGCTTACCAGGCACTGGTTATTAGAATGATTAATGGCGCCAATTTCGGAACGTCCTTGACACTGCGCATGCGCAGTAGAGGTGAAGTGTGGAGGGCCATTCAGGACATGTTTTCTTTGGTTTTAGATGCAAAATTTGTGTTTGGCCCTATATTTTAAGAGTTTGCACCAGCTATGTCTGGGTCATTGGTAAGTATAAAAAATATAGAAATTACTATAAATTTTTTAACTTTCATCCAAAAACAAAATAAGGCAAATAACGGTAAACCAAAAATGAATTAACCCACCTTAGCACTAACATTCAGAACAGAGTTTCTCACCTTGGCTTTAACCAATCATTGTCCCTTTTGTAATCTTGAGAAACTGTTTACTGTGGTAAACAAGTTCTGCTTTACTGGTAAAATATCATCTGATAACCAGTGCCTGGGGTAAAAGTCCTCTTAAGTGGGAGCACAGATTTAAAACGATTGGCTAAACTTGACTTTATACTTATGTTGCAATGTATACTAGAAATATTTTTTTACATTTTTTTCTTTCATAACATGTAACTTGTGTGCTATCTTGTCAGTATGCAATGATTATATCATTTCATTAATGCATCGTAAGGCATGAAAATTGAATGGAAACATACATCATGTAGTCCATTTTGTCACATAAGGATGTTAAATTTGCACCTGTTTATTCAAGAAAGAAAACAATGAATTTGACTGTTGTGAATGTTAGCTCCCAAACAGATATTTAATCACAGACACACAAATGAATAGATTAACTAACATGAGTACTTCTTGAACATCTCACTGTTCAGTTACAGTTAAAAAGTACCATTTTTTTAGCTCAACTTTGAAGTAGTCAAATTTTTTTAGCTCAACTTTGACTTAGTTAAATTTGAGGTTATGTCATGGCCTGTCGTCCGCCTGTCCCTCCATCAAAATTCAATACGACTCGGGCTAGAGGTCGTATTTAAGCAAATTAGATGAACTTTGATTTTTTCAGTGGTACTTACACACAGTAAGTACACATGTCAATACGGCTCGGGCTAGAGTCTGTATTTATGAACCGATCTTTATGAAACTTCTTGGGTACCTTTGCTATCACCTTTGGACAAGAACAAGTTTTTTGGGGTGTGTTCTGAAATACAAGATGGCTGCCAGCAGCCATTTTATTCCGAAATTAGGTACAATCAGTTCTTTGCACAGTACTTTTAAATAAAGGTTATGATTTGAATAAATTTTGTACAAATTTTTAATAACATTGAATACATCACATATAATACAGATTTTTTTCTCGTGCAAAAATTATGCAAATTAGATGAACTTTGATTTATTCAGTGCTACTAATAACAGTAAGTACACATATCAATACGGCTCGGGCTAGGGGCTGTATTTTATGACTGATCTTCACGAAACTTCTTGGGTACCTTTGTTATCACCTTGAGATGAGAACAAGCGTTCTCATCTCTAGGTGATAACAAAGGTACAATCAGTTTTTTGTACAGAACTTCTATATGAAGGTTCTGATTTACATATAATATGTTTTTTTTTCTCGTGCATAAATTATGCAAATTAGATGAACTTTGATTTATTCAGTGCTGCTTATACACAGTTGGTACACATATCAGTACGACTCGGGCTAGAGGCTGTATTTATGAACCGATCTTCACGAAACTTCTTCGCTACCGTTGTTATCCCCTTGGGACAAGAACAAGTGTTTTTGGGTGCGGTCTGAAATTTCAAGATGGCCACCGGTGGCTAATTAGACAAACTGTAATTTATTCAGTGCTACTTATACACAGTAAGTGCACATTTCAATATGGCTCTGGCTAGAGGCATCTAACATGTCACCCACCTTTACAATACATTACCTGTATTTTTTTGTTACAGGCTATGGTCAGTATTTATGTACAGACCCTTACGATACTTTACATGTACCTTTGTTATCAGGTCATTACCGAAATGTGTGTCATTACTGTGTCACATACCATACATGTACATGTCTTACACAAGTTGAGCTACAGTGTCATTGACACTTTCATTTCTCATTTATTTCAGTCCAAATATGACTCCACCAAATGCTGCAACAATACGTAATGACCAAGAGTCATTAGAAGAATGTATGGTTTGCTCAGATCTGAAGAGGGATACCTTGTTTGGTCCATGTGGTCATATAGCCACCTGTTCTCTCTGCTCACCAAGAGTTAAAAAATGTCTTATGTGTAAAGAACCTGTTCAGTCAAGAACAAAGGTACATACAGTTTCTAACTTTAATGGAATACTGGTTGATAAAATATTGATTGTTTTGCATTTTCTTTAGCTTATCAAATAATTTCTTGAAATTTAATAATTTAATCCAGTTTCAAGGAATAGCTGTTGAAAAACAATGCACATAACATACAGAGCTCCAAATTCTGTTAAAACTAGAAGTCCTGTCACAAACTGTGTGCTTATCTAGGCTTAATTGCAATTAGGAATTGCACACAATTTGCCATATCAGGTTCTCCTGGTCACTCATAGCAAACACATGCAATCTTTCTGCCAATGGACCTCCATGTGACTCGGAGGTCCATTGGCTGAAACATTTCTTGTGCACAGGTCATATGTACAGAATTTGATAGCGTTACTATGGTCATAACGCTTAGATTAGTATGCAGATCGAAGTACTATTTGTGCGCATTTCATGACAGGACTTCTAGTTTTAACTGTAAAACCACACCTTTTAGATTGGACTAATTTTGGAAAAGTGGAGTACACAGACTCACTGTATTGCTGCCTGGTGGGAGAAAAAAGTGCTGGTATTTTTCCTGCACACCTTTGACTAATACTGTTTTCTTTTTTTAGCTCATCTGACTAAAAGTCAAGGTGACCTTTTGCCATCACTTGGTGGCCCTCATCAGCACTTTTGCATTTCAGTTTTCTTCTTCAGAACCACTGACTGGTATGTAATAGTATTGAGGGACATGTTTTTGATATATGATGGGAAAACATTTTTTCACATCTGTGTTGGGACCCTCATCTTCTAAAAATAGAAAGAAAATTTTGGAACACCCATATTTCCATAACTGCATGGAATAAAGTCTTGTTATTTGATATACACCATCCTTGGGGTGACCGGACGTTTCGGCCACGGACGTTTCGGCCCGGACGTTCCGGCCACGGACGTTTCGGCCTAGGACGTTTTGGCCACAGACGTTTCGGCCAATTGGAGATATTTCTCACAATATATGAGATTTTTCTATTATTATTTTTAATTTTTTTTACTTTATTTTTTTTATTTATTTTATTTATTTTTTTTTCTTTTGAATGTTCATTTTTTTTTATTTAAAACATGAAAAGATTTTTCATAGGGATTGTTATAATCATTAACTATTATGTTTTTATAGTAATATTCCTTCAACCTACCTGTCAGCTTACTACATTTTATGTGTGTTTCCATAACTATTTAGCTTCAGCTTTTGATTATTAGCAGAATATTTCATTTAGGCTTCCTCTTTTGTCAGGGAGTGTTTTTATAGCAATTGGACTGGAGTTTTTGAGATCAATGAATTTTTAGGTCTCCTTGTGTTTTTGTAGTTAGAGCAATTGACAAGAAATTGTCCTTTTCTTATACCTGCCTTATGTGGCTTCAAAGAGGGTTTGGTTTTTTATATAAATACTCCATGTTATCATACTCTCCTCATAGCCTCTGGTGTGCTAGGAGTCCTAACATGGAAATCATTACAACAAAAAGAGGTGGGAAAAAACTATGTGTTGAGGGACATATGTACACTGTGAAGTCAAGATCAGACAAGTATAAATCTGTAACATGGCGCTGTGTGAAACGTGACCCCCCTATCAACTGTACAGCTATCTTGAAAACAAATGACAATTATGAATGTCCAGTTTTGATGAAGGAGCATTCTCATTTATCTGACGAAATAGAAGTAGATATTTCTAAATGCAGACAGAACATGAAAGAGATGGCTAGTAAAACAAATGATAAGCCCAACCAGATTTTCACGACAATGCTTTCAACAGTATCTGATGAAGTGAAAGCCCGTCTTCCAAATGCAGATGTAAATAAACGTGTGCTGCGGAGAGCCCGAGCTCTTCATCGACCCAAAGATCCACAAACTCTACAGGAACTTGAAATAACTGGTGAGTGGAGCATGACTACAGGTGACCAGCCTGTTCCATTTTTGTTCAGTGACAATGGTCCTACTGCTGATGAGAGGGTAATATTATTTTTGCCACTGAAAAACATTTACAGCTGCTAGCAAGCTGTGATACTTGGTGCATGGATGGAACATTTTCAGTTGCCCCAAATATTTTATATCAGTTGTATGTCATACATGGTCGTGTAGATAATGTGTTTTTGCCTTTAGTTTATGCTTTGCTCCAAAGAAAGACCCAAACAAGTTATGAGAGTCTGTTCAACAAATTAGCAGAGGCTGACTGTGATCCTACAACTGTCATTATAGATTTTGAAAGAAGTGTTAAGCTTTCTGTTCATTCTGTTTTTGGTGCTCATGTTAATATTCAGTATTGTTTTTATCATCTCTCCCAGTCAGTTTGGAGAAAAATTCAGTCACTTGGGCTTGCAAATTTATATGAGACTGAAAATGATTTTCGTCTTTATTGTGGACAGATAGATGCTTTAGCATTACTGCCTGTTTCCGAAGTTCAGGAAGGTATGGATTATTTGAAAGAGACAATGCCAGAGGAAGCAGAACCTCTTGTTGAGTACTTTGACAGCACCTATGTTAGTGGCCAACTCCGCCAGAGGCCAGCAAGAGAGGTTAATGGCATACAAACTGTAAGGTTAAGACGAGTGCCGCCATTATTTTCACCATGTGACTGGAATATGCATGAGGCTACTATTAGTAATTTACCCAGAACAAACAATATTTCAAAGGGTTGGAATAATAAATTCCAAGGGCTCGTTGGTCATAGCCACCCTAGCATCTGGAAATTGAGTGTTTACAAGCTGAGTGTGCACGTGTTACAGGTATTCTGTTGCAATTGGAGCCCTGTCCAATATTTCTGGCCGAAACGTCCTTGGCCGAAACGTCCGGGCCGAAACGTCCGTGGCCGAAACGTCCTACATTCCATCCTTGGGACCAATAGAATCAAATGAGCAAAAAAATTTCAGTAATGGAAAAATACTGCATCAGCACTTTTCAAAAATTAAAAAAAATTGTTAATCTAAATCTTTATATTAGGTCTAACATCCTCAGAGGGTGCCAATTTAAGTTTGTTCAATTCAAGTCGCTAGGTTCTCATTTGAGCTCTCTATAGGAGCCCGAAATTTAACTTAGTGCAATATGAGGAATATTTTTAAAATCCTCTTCTGAGCTACCAGTCAGAATATTTTGATATTTGGAAAACAGCATCCCTTATGGGAACACAAATTTTAACTTAGTGCAATACAGTAGAACCTGTCTTGAGAGACCTTTGGGCCACACAAAAGTGGTCTCTCAAGACAGGTGGTCTCTCATAACAGGTTTCAGGTTTTCTCAAGTCAGTGAATAACCAACCACAAAATTCAGAAATAGATCTTCATTGAAGATTTTCAACACTAATTTATTTTTATAATTTTTATAACAGTCCATTTCAATTTGTTACAAAAAGATTTTCAACACAAATTTATTTTTATTCCTATCTGTCACATTTCAGGTTTGTATGAAATTGTTTATTCAGCAATAATCCTAATCTTTTCACAGGGGTCTTATAAAAACATCTCAATCTTTAATGAGTTAGCAATTGAAACCCAATTAAGAGGTTTTAATACTTTTAATTGTGTTAGTATAACACAATGGATTTTCCAATTCCAGAAAAGGTAAGAAGTTTTTGTCATGGTTTCAGTCTTCAAAGGGGCGGTCTCTCAAGACAGGTCAATTATGGCATAAAAATACAAGTTGGTACCAGGTCACAGTGGTCTCTCATCGTGATTTCGTCGTCGTGCATTCTCACACTTCTGAATCCAGAGCGTGAATACCCGATTGAAGAATCATGGAAAAGCTACCAGAAAGATTAATCAAGACCATATCAGCTCTGGGCATCTCTTGCCCTGTCACCTGGACTGTCCAGGAGACAGGCAAGAGAGTCCACCTGAACTTGGAGTTCGAGATTGAGACAACCAAGACACCACCCTCTTCGGGGAGAGGTAGTACCTTTGGAGAGAGGATCCCCTCTCCCACTGGTCCTCACCCGAAGAGGCACGGAGGCCCTGAGGAGAGGAAGAAGAAAAAGAAGAAGAGTCCATCGACCAAGCGCAGGGACACCCGGTGCTTGGAGGCCTTCCGGAATAGGAAGAAAAGTTGAGTGAGGGGATCGAGGCTCTGGAGGCAGCCGCCAGTTCCCCTCTCAGTCCCACTGGTACACCCAATCAACTGCCGGCACCTGAGCCGGTACAGTTGGATGAGGAACGCCCAGTGGAGACTGAGGAGGAACTGGAAGTTGCTTTTTCACCGCCTCCCACCCCTCACTCCTCTCTTCCTTCACTACCGGAAAGCCCGGGAGCCACAGCAGAACAGCCACCTCAGTCCTCACTCGCCATCATGATAGAGATGGCCAAGAAATCATTAGAGGAGGGAAGAAAAACATTAGAGCGAACTCGATATCTGGATCCAACACCGCCCCCTAAATCACCATCTCAACCATCACCATCTCAACCACCTCCCAAGAAAAAGAGCCGAAAGAAACACAGACGGGGATAAGCCACCTCCTTCCTACCTTTTCCTCCTTCAACACGCCTAGACATGTGACAGCCATCATATACAGCCACCGAGGGTCGAAAGGGGCCTGTCCCCCATATCGTCCCTGCGCGCCTTCGGCGCGCGAAATCATTTCCTTTCTTGGTCTCTCAAGACAGGTGGTCTCCCATAGCAGGTCCATTATAGAGTAAAACCAATCGGTGCCTGGCAGATGTGGTCTCTCAAGACAGGTGGTCTCTCAAGACAGTGGTCTCTCAAGACAGGTTTTACTGTATGTGAAACATTCTTTAAAAATCTTCTTCAGATCCACCAGAAAGAAACTTTAATTTTAATTTTTGGTAATCTGCATCCTTAGAAGGAGCAGATTCAAGTTTGTTTTAATAAATTCCCTGGGTTTATATTTGGGCTACATATGAAGTCAGAAATTTTAATATAGTGGAATATTAGGAATTTGTTTTAAAAATCCTCTGATTCACCAGACAGAATCTTTTCATATTGAATATTCAGCACCCTCAGAGAGGGATGGGGGCAGGTTTTAGGTTTGTTCATATTAAGTCCCAAGGTTCATATTTTGGGATCCCAATGGGAGCCCAAACTTTAACTTAATCAGTATGAGGAATATTTATTAAAATGTTCTTCAGATCCACCCGAATCATGTGATATTTGGTATACAGCATCCTCATTCTCATAAGAGCCAGATTCAAGTTTGTTCAAACTGAGACCCTGGTTTCATATTTGGGCTTCTTATTGAAAGCCAAAAATTCACTTAGTGTAGCAATTAGTGCAGTATATGGAAAATTCTTTAAAATTCTTCTTCTAAAGATCCACCAGTCAAAATATTTTGATATCTATCATATGCCTTATGGCCTTATGGGTGGGGGAGCAGATTCAAGTTTGTTAAAACAAATGTTCTTTTTTTATTAGCCCGACTGTTTACAGTTTACAGTGAGGGCTGAAGTAATGACTCTTGTCCATCCATCCGTCCGTCTGTCCGTCTGTTAACTTTTAGAGTTTTGGTTAAAGTTTGTGGTTAAAGTTTTTTACTGAAGGTTCAAGTGGGTTTTTTTTTTTTTTTTTTTTTTTTCTTTTCCTGTTTAGTTGACATTTGGAGTTTTGGTTAAAGTTTGTGGTTAAAGTTTTTTATTCAACCTTCAAGTACAGGCTATCCCTGGTAGTTCTTGTCTGGTCATCACAAAATTTCATATGCAGGTTTTAGGTCACGTCTACATGAGAACATCCCCTTTTGGTCATGATCAGTCAACCGGTATGGCTGCCCGAGCCCAAAACCCGAAAACCATTAGCACAGTCTACAGGTCGTATTTATGAAGGGATTTCATTGCAACTTCATACAGTGCCTCTATATAATGCCTAGATGAGAACGTCCCCATTTGGGCATGATCTGTCAACCATGATGGCTGCCCAAGCCCGAATCCCAAAAACTTTTTAGCACAGTCTGCAGGTCATGTTTAATATGGACGGATTTCATTGTAACTTGATACGATGATTCCGTATGATGTCTACATCTATCAACCGTCACGATTGCCCGAACCCAAAACCCGAAAACCTTTAGCACAGTCTACAGGTCATATTTATGGAGGGATTTCATTGTAATGTGATAGGTTGACTTCATATAATGTCTACACGGGACAGTCCCCTTTTGGACATGATTGGGCAACTGTGATGGCCACAGGTGCCCAAAGCCCGAAAACCTTCAGTACAGTCTACAGGTCATATTTTTGAAGGGATTTCATTGTAACTTCGTAGGATCAATCCACATGATTCCCAGATGAGAATGTTCCCTTATGGTTGCGATCATTCAACCATGATGGCTGCCTGAGCCCAAAGCCCGAAAACCTTTAGCACAGTCTACAGGTCATATTTATGGAGGGATTTCATTGTAACTTGATAGGTTGACTTCATATAATGTGTAGATGAGAACATCCCCTTTTGGGCAACTGTGATGGCAACAGGGGCCCGAAGCCCGAAAACCTTTAGCACATTCTACAGGTCATATTTATGGAGGGATTTCATTGTAACTTGATAGATTGACTTCATATAATGTCTAGATGAGAACATCCCCTTTTGGGCAACTGTGACGGCAACAGAAGCCCGAAGCCCGAAAACCTTCAGAATATTCCACAGGCCAAAATTATGAAGGGATTTCATTGTAGCCTGGTAGGATGACTCCATGTTTGTGGTTAAAAACCCAGACAAACCCCACCACCCCCCTACCCCCCCCCCCTACCACCCCCCCACCCCCCCCCCCAATTAGGCTTTTTTTTCTTCTTTTCTCCAATATGCATTTTGAACTATTTACAGTCACTACATGTGGAGCCTTTTTTTAACCTTACATACCCCCCCCCCCCCTCCCTCATCCCCCCTCCACCGGGGGCCAATTAGGCACTTTTTTTTTTCTTTCCTCAAAAATGCTTGTTAACAGTTTTGGTTAAAAACCCAAACACCGCCCCTTCCCCCTCCCCCCCCCCCCCCCCCCCCAATTAGGCATTTTTTTTTATTTTCTCCAATATGCATTTTGAATTATTTACAGTCACTACATGTGGAACCTTTTTTTAAACTTACGTACCCTCCCCCCTCCCCCTTCGAGGGGGGGGGGGGGGGCAATTTGGCACTTTTTGTTTCTTTCGTCAAAGATGCTTTTTTACAGTTTTGGTTAAAGTTTGGGGTTAAAAACCCAGACAAACACCACCCCATGGTGGCAGTTAGATATTTTTTTTTTCTCTGTTCAAAATGCATTCTGAAGCATTTAGAATGACCACCACATGTGGAAAAAAAATAGACTCCCCTAATGCAACCCCACCTCCACCCCACCCCACCTCCCCCCATCACCACCCCCACCCCACCTCCTCCTCACCCAGGGCCATTCATGCAATATTTTTTCTTTGGTACAAAATGCATTTTTAGCCTAACTGTTTATAGTCAGGGCTATAATCATGACTTTCATCCGTCCATCTGTCGGTCCATCCATCTGTCTGTAAACAATTGGTTTCAGACTGATAACTCCAGTTTGAGGATATGTGTATTTTCCAGCTTGTATTGCAGGCCAGGTTTCAATATAGGTTCCACAACTCCCTCCCCCTGCCCCCCCCCCCCCCACCCCACACACACACACACACCCACAAATATGTCACTTAGGCAATTTTTCACAAAATGCATTTTGAAGGATTGGGAGTTATTACATGCAAAAAAGAAAATTGACTCATATAGCCCAACATTGGTGTATGTACTGCATCTTTAATCCTTTTCCTAACACAAGTTGAAGCCAACAGTACAAATTATTTTTTCTGAAACATCAGATTTATTCATTTTTAGCTCAACTTTGGCGAAGCCAAATTTGAGCATATGCCATGGCCTTTCGTCCATCTGTCCGTCAACAATTGGATACGGCTCGGGCTAGAGGCCGTATTTATGAACCGATCTTTACGAAACTTCTTGGGTACCTTTGTTATGACCGTGGGACGAGAACGAGTGTTTTTGGGTGCGGTCCGAAATTTAAGATGGCTGCCAGCCGCCATTTTGTACCGACGATGCAGAAATCTGTTTTTTGTACAGAACTTCCATATGAAAGCTCTGATTTGAATAATTTTTTGTATGAATGTTTAGTACCATGGGATACATCACATATAATACAGGTTTTTTTCTCGTGCGTAAATTATGCAAATTAGTCTAACTTTGATGTTTTTTGGTGTTACTTTCAGCACAATAAGTGCAAATGCCAATACGGCTCGGGCTGGAGGCCGTATTTATGAACCGATCTTTACGAAACTCCTTGGGTACCTTTGTTATCACCGTGGGATGAGAACGAGTGTTTTTGGGTCCGGTCCGAAATTCAAGATGGCCGATGGCAGCCATTTTGTACAAAATTTGGTGCAATCAGATTTTTGCACAGAACTTCCATACGAAAGCGCTGATTTGAATAATTTTTTGTGTGAATGTTTAGTACCATGGGATACATCACATATAATACGGGTTTTTTTCTCGTGCAGAAATTATGCAAATTAGATGAACTTTGATTTTTTCAGTGCTACTTACACACAGTAAGTACACATGTCAATACGGATCGGGCTAGAGTCTGTATTTATTAACCGATCTTCACGAAACGTCTTGGGTACCTTTGTTATCACCTTGGGACAAGAACGAGTGTTTCTGGGTGCGGTCCAAAATTCAAGATGGCTGCCAGTGGCCATTTTGTACCGAAATTAGGTCTAATCAGTTTTTTGTACACAACTTCTATACGGCTCAGGCTAGAGGCCGTATTTGTGAACCGATCTTTACGAAACTTCTTGGGTACCTTTGTTATCACCGTGGGATGAGAACGAGTGTTTTTGGGTGTGGTCCAAAATTCAAGATGGCCACCAGCAGCCATTTTGTACCAAAATTAGTGCAATCAGTCTTTTGTACAGAACTTCTGTATGAAAGTTCTGATTTGAATAAATTTTTGTATGAATGTTTAGTAACATGGAATACATCACATATAGTACGGGTTTTTTTCTCGTGCAGAAATTATGCAAATTAGACTAACTTTGATGTTTTTTGTTGTTACTTTCAGCACTGTAAGTGCAAATGCCAATACGGCTCGGGCTAGAGGCCGTATTTATGAACCGATCTTTACGAAACTCCTTGGGTACCTTTGTTATCACCGTGGGACGAGAACGAGTGTTTTGGGGTCCAGCCCGAAATTCAAGATGGCCGATGGCAGCCATTTTGTACAAAATTTGGTGCAATCAGATTTTTGCATAGAACTTCCATATGAAAGCGCTGATTTGAAGAATTTTTTGTGTGAATGTTTAGTACCATGGGATACATCACATATAATACAGGTTTTTTTCTCATGCAGAAATTATGCAAATTAGATGAACTTTGATTTTTTCAGTGCTACTAACACACAGTAAGGACACATGTCAATACGGCTCGGGCTAGAGTCTGTATTTATGAACTGATCTTCACGAAACGTCTTGGGTACCTTTGTTATCACCTTGGGACGAGAACGAGTGTTTCTGAGTGTGGTCCAAAATTCAAGATGGCCACCAGCAGCCATTTTGTTCCAAAATTAGTGCAATCAGTCTTTTTGTACAGAACTTCTGTATGAAAGTTCTGATTTGAATAAATTTTTGTATGAATGTTTAGTAACATGGAATACATCACATGTAGTATGGGGTTTTTTTCCTCGTGCAGAAATTATGCAAATTAGATGAACTTTGATTTATTCAGTGCTACTTATACACTGTAAGTGCACATGTCAATATGGCTCGGGATAGAGGCTTTATTTATGAACCGATCTTCACAAAACTTCTTGGGTACCTTTGTTATCACCTTGGGACGAGAACGAGTGTTTCTGGGTGCAGTCCAAAATTCAAGATGGCTGCCAGTGGCCATTTTGTACCGAAATTAGGTCCAATCAGTTTTTTATCACAACTTCTACACAGCTCATATTTGTGAACTGATCTTCACGAAACTTCTTGGGTACCTTTGTTTTCACCTTGGGACAGGAATGAGTGTGTTTTTGGGGTGCCTTTGTTATCACTGTGCTATGAGAACAAATATTTTGGGATTCAGTCAGACCCACTCTGGGACTCAAAAGAATTTTTTTCTAGTTTAGCATCTGACTGTCACCCACCTTTACAATACTTTACCTATACATTTGTTACAGGCAACGGTCAGTATTTATGTACAGACCGTTACAATACTTTATATGTACCTTTGTTATCAGGTCATTACCTAGATGTTTGTCATTGCTGTGTCACATACTATACATGTACATGTCTTTGTCTTGACAAGTTGAGCTACAGTGTCATTGACACTTTCATTTACTTCTAACCATGGCTTATTAGTCCTTATTGGAACAAGCTCATCAAGTTTGTTCCATTAATAGGTAATGAGGTATGTTTTGAAGTAGAGAAATGAAAAAATAAAATTTGAATAGCAAATTTTGTATATCACGAGTGCAGATATGGCAGATTCGTTAGGTAAACTGTTAACAAAAATGGCTCCGACTATTTTGCGTTTAAGAATTACCATTCCATGGGAAAGTCGGGCTGCATGCGTGACGTCACTCTAGTTGAAGATCCCTGTGGGAAACCCGGGAAGTGTAACAGTGCTTGTTTACAGTGGTAAACAAGCTCTGTTTTACTGGTAAAATAGGATCCAGTCTCAAATGCTTTGGGAGGAAGCCATCGAAAATAGGCAACATGGATATAAAAGACTGGCCGGACTTGACTTTATATCCCTGTTGCGGTCACGTTATGCCATTTTGCAGAAGTATGTGACCTTAAACACCAACAAATAAATAAATAAATAAATTTTCATTAAGGATTCCAACTGTTTGTAAGTGTGTAAGAACACACAACCAGAAAAAAAAAACTGTCGCAGTCATATCCTTTTTGACTGCCATTTCACTCAGTTTCTTCTCACAACTGATGGCTTTCAGGAGGTCTGAATATTTCATCCAACTTCAACCCTAAAGTCTAGCCCACCTAGGAAGTCTTTTCATGGGGAAGCTGTTTTTTGCCACTTTTCAACATGATTTTAAGCCTAATGTAGGATGTGTGCTGGAGGGGGATTGGTTGTTGGGAAAACAGACATTCTTTCTATGCACTTGTACAAGGTGACACTTCCTTTTTGCCTTTGTTTTTTCTGTTTCTTTATACTGATATCCATTATTTCTCCTTTACTTCCCCCCCGTTTATTATATTTCCTTCTAGACCACCTGATCCAGTAGAGTGTTTAGGCTCACTTGAGCCCTTTGGTTTTCCACTAACCCTGTGGCCAAGAAAAATTCAGTGGTGGATATCCTTTATTAACAAAATAGCATCTGGAGTACTGATACAAAGGAGGTATCGCCCAAGGAGTGGAGTTTTAAGCAAGATAATTTTAATTCTGTCAAAAAGCAAAAGTTGCATAAGTTTTTCTGTATGTAACCACGAAGTTGGAACCTGGAGATTCATGGGTAGCCACAAATCCTTGAAGGTCCTTTAATTAAAAAATTTTCTTCATGGCCTTGAAAGCACTTGAAATGGGCATGAAACCCCAAAGATCCTTGAAAGTACTTGAAAACAGTTGCTGTTTGGTGGTAGGCCTTTCTGGGAATAACTTGAGTAGCACCAATAAAGAACAAATGTGATAATACAATAAGGTGCCTTGTGTAATGCTTTCAGATTGCATACGGCACCTTGTTCCACTCAAGGGACAAAATATTTTAATGGTTATCCTGCATCTTATTCCAGTTAGTACTGTACATATACCCTGATGTTGTCATTCATATATCAAAGGTCCTTGAAAGCCCTCGAATTTGGTGCAATGCGATCCTTGAAAATCCTTCCACTGGTTGAGTGCTGAATTATTTTTCAAAGATGACTTGTAAAGTGGTATTTGTTTTGCCATACTACCAACAAGAGTAGCCTTATTTTAGTGAGACTTTGTTAATAAATAATTGTTTGTTACAACTTATTGGAGAGTGCCAATAGGCACTTTCCAATATATTGCAACCAAACAATTTTGTATAAAATAGATTTTTATACTGCTGAGCAAGCATCAAACTAATGCATACAGTGTAAAGCCATGAAAGTTTTTTCCAGCACTTTTCAGTAGAGCCCTGATCGTGGCTTCTCGTACTCAACCAGTTAATTGAACCCCCCAAAAGTTCTTGAATGTCCTTGAATTTGGTTCCTGAAATTGTTGAGGTACTGTGATCCACTGGCCCAAACTTTGCTTGTACAGTGGAACCCTTTTAATTGAATAGCCAATTTGCCAGAACCCTGTTAATTGAATAGCCATTTTGCCAATGAAAATTTTTCTATTGATGGGAGTATTCAGTTAACAGGTATTTTGTCACTTTCCTATATTCTTGAGATAAACTTAACATTTATTCTATCTTCTTTTACAGAGCTCATGTACTTTAGGCCAAAACGTCTATAAACGAAGGCCTATAAACAATGGAATCTTAGTGATTGTCAGGATAATTTCTAAACATATCACAGGATAATTTATTTAATTAACAGGAGTTACTCTATAACATGTATGCAATTAACAGGTCAAAGTTGTACTACAGTTATGGCAAACAGGTTTCTGTTTAAAAGTTATCTTCAATTAACTGGGTTATTCATATAAGAGATATCCAATTAAATGGACCTCTCTGTCCTCCTTCTTGAAACGCTTGTATATATTTGTAATACCTTGGCATTTGTTTCTGAGCAATTCTGGCAGCCTTTGTGGGCAGCCAAGAAATAACTTGGAAATCACAGAAAATCATAGAACACAAATTGTCATAGTGTGGAAAAATGTATGAAAAAGTTCAGGCCTTCAAGTGTTAACAAGTTGTTTGTCAATTGTTTCTCCTCAAATGATAACTAGTATTAATAGATACACAAGTCAGCCTTTATACTAAAAAAATAACTGGAAATAGAACTTGAAATGTTCCATTATCCAACAATTTTTAGAGTTGTGGCCCTTGATTGAGTTTATGTTTCAAAAGATTGTTTGCTCAGCCAGATTTTCTTAGAAATTTCACAATACAGTGGAGCCTACCTAATTGAATATCTCTTAACTGAATAATCCTGTTAATTGAATATAAGTTCCCAACACAAAACCATTTACCATACCTTCAGTACAAATTTGACCTGTTAATTGAATATAGGTTATAGAGAAAACTGTTAACTGAATAGAAAAATGTTTATAGACGTATTTGGCATCAGTACATCCAATACAGGCATTTAATCTATTATATCTTGTTTGACAGAGCTCTTGGAGTTCTGTAGAATAAACTATAACAGAATAAATGCTAAGTTTATCTCTAGAATACAGGAAAGTGACACAATCCCTGTTAATTGGTCTCATTTGTCTTCAAATAGGTTAATTGCAATGGGGCTGTGTTGGCTTTATTCAAGGTTTCCTATACTTCGGTTTTTACTCCCCTCCAATTGAGTGTAACCTATCCATACAAAGTAACAATCGAACATTATTCTTCACTTTTGAAAATATTTTGATCGGGACGGTTGAAAATATAAAATTTTCTTTTTGATTTGATTGTTTGAATTTGAATTATTGATTTTGAGTCCCTTGAAATGAATTATGCCTTCATCATTGATTACAACATCATCGTTTTAGAACTTTATTAGGAAAAAATAGTTTCTGACATTTCGGTTGCTAGGGACGCTGTATCGTTTATTGACACTGATAGTCTTGGTGTTGTCTCCATTGAAGCTCAATGGCGTAAAATTCGAATTGTAACAGGCCTCGTCGTGCAGTTAAAAATATAGACTATAAAGCTATGAATGAAGGCAAACTTTCGGATGATGCAAGTTCTTCTGGTACAGAGAACAGCGCAGTTGACAAAATTGAAAGTTCTGGCAACGACAAAGTTTCGGATGTCCAGGTTATGGTACCTGATAATATTGATGCTGATGATCTGTCTCAATTGTCAATCGAACAGCTTCAAGAAGAATTGGTCAATGTCAACAAGCAGAAAGTAGCTCAAGAAGAGCTGTTACTCAAAAAAAAACTAATTCATGACATCAATAAATCCAAAAAAGAAGTAACAAAGCTGAAAGGTAAAGGCTCAACTGTGTCTTTGAGTAAAATGTCCAGAGTCAAACCTAAAACTGTTTCCATGAAAGACGAAATTTCCGTGCTCTCCAAAAAACGCATGAATCAAATTGACTTGAGAACACTAAGAAAGATGGGTGATTTGAATCGGACAGTAAACAAAAAGATGAGTCATTTAGGACTGACATCTTCATGTTCGGATTCAGAAAGTGAATCAGATGATCCAGTTTCTCACAAAAAATCTAAATCTATTAGACAATCTGACAAAAATTTGCACTTAGTACTATCAAGTTCAGATGAAGATTTTTCTGATCTTTCCAATGTGGGTAATGTAACCAAGTATAAATCGAAAATTAAATCTGGTTCGAAGCTCAAATCAGGAATAGAGGCCAGAGCCAGTGAACAGGTTTTTTTCTCACAACTGTTTCCGCATGCCGCTTTGCAGTTTGAATATTCAGGTTCTGACGTTAAGTTCAGGGATTTGAGCTTTCAACAGTTTGTTGCTGGGGAGCTTGAAATTCTGACTCGCAAAGGAATTCATAAATCAGAAAGATGTGGTAGACTTAATTTTCTCAAAAAAATGTCTTATTTTTATTCAATTTATGATTGGTCTGCATTGCTAAAGTTTTATAGCGACTGGTTACGACGAATTGAGTTGGGAATCAACACATGGGATGATGATCCTTCACAAATTGAAACAGCCATTTTAGCGAAACATGTCAGAGTTTCCAGGCCCAAATCTTTTTATAATTGTTTCTAAATTAATTTGATTGCTATTTCTTATCAACCTACCATACAATTGTTTACTACAGGCTTGCACTGCAGTGGGAGAACCTAACTCGGATAAAATACTCTCTATTTTAATCTTTCCCAAGAGATTTGGGAAAGAAAAGTGGTGTAAAAACACCACGAAAAAAAATAAGCCAAAACTGGGTCGAGTGCCATCGGCGCACACCCAGTAAGGGACGCTCTTCTCTTAGTACAATTCCACGACTTCCGTTAACCAGTGTGCAAGCAGTCATCAAAACCATTCTTCTTTTGTCCGTGCAACGTGGTTGACGTGTTGCTATCTTTGCATTAAGATACAGTGAAAATTCAACTCGTCGATAATGGTTTTCCTGTGACTGGATTATGGATCTGAAGATCGTATAATAACAGGACTGTGTTTTATATATTCTCGTTAATATTTTCAACCACATTCTCATTGTATATTATTTATATATTCCGTTTTCGCGAATGTTTTTTTCAACATCGTGTCAACGCGGTTCGACAATGAAATTTTTCAGTTGATAAATTTAAATTGTTATTGGACTTAGGTGTCAATGAGGGACTGTCTGGACAGGATTTCTTCACAATGTTGAGAGCTGAATTTCTGTTTTTTCGGTCCCTGTCTGCCATCTGGGTTCTGTCGTGTACCCACCGTTTTTTTTTCTGCCACCTTCTCTCGTAGTTGAGGGTGTTCTTCTACTTTCTGTATCTGTTGAGTTCACCTTTTTCTTCTACTGCTCTCACCTCTGTTATTTCCATTTCGGTTCCTTTAGGGCAATTCCTTTTGCCCTCACCTTTGGTGCATTCTCGTGGCTGTTCCTCCCGCACCCGCGGTTGGTGTGGAACACTGTCCTTTCGGGGCCTCCTGACTTGAGTCTGGTGTGAGTTATACCCCCTCCGTTGGGGATGTGCAGCTTCTCCCGGGGAGGGAAGGGGAAACGCTGTCGTTTCGTGGCCCCCAAATTGACCATGGCTGGTGAGAGTTACTCCCCCTCTGTGGGGGATGTGCAGCTCCTCCCACACCCGTGGGGGGTGTGGAACGCTGTCAGTTCGGGGCCTCCCAACTCTACCACGTCTGGTTATTCCCCATCCGTGGGGGATGTGCAGGTTTTTTTTACCGTGGTGGATACTGCGGGAGCTGTTGGATTTCTGGTGAAGAGATGCCTGTTTCCGGGACTATGCACCCTCACCAGTCGACATCTGAGGCTGTCACTAGGGTTGTGACTCCTCCTTTGGAGGCCGAGCTGGGTGGCTCTCTCCCCTTTTCCGCCAGTTCCAACAGCTCCTGTCATATCTGCTGCTACTGCTGTTCCATCTACAATGTCACCGGGCACCGTTTTTAGCTGGCCTCGGCTTATCCCTGCAAGAGTCTGCAGGGATGTCTGTAGTGTGGTTGTTGGGTATCAGCCTCAGCCTTCCCTGACTTCAACTCGGCGAAGTCGGAAGTGGCTGCCGACTGAACCCCCTGCTGTGTCCTCTCAGCCATTGAGCACAGCAGTTTTATACCAGCAGTGGTCTGCAGCGGTGTCTGGTAGTGTAGACGTGGGGTATCGGCCTCAGTCTTCCCTGACTTCAACTCGCCGAAGTTGGAAGTGGCTGCCGGCCGAACCCTGTACTGTGATCTCTGCGCCGTCGAGTACCACAGTTTTGTCATTGGCATTTTCCAACCTTTCATTCTGGTCACATGGTCAGTTTTGCGGGACAAACGCCTTCTGTGCAGCCTGGACCTTCTGCCCCGCAGAGGTCCGCGGCACCTCTCCTGAGTTCCCGCTATGTTGATCCTCGGGGTGTGTCATACCCCTATACACGTCTGCCCTCAGATGTTTCGGCTGTCGCCCCGCTTCGGGTGTATTGAAGGATCGTGACCCTTTGCTGGTTAAGAGAGTCAGGTGTGAAGCCACTTTTCTGTTTCGTACCATGTCGAACTGGCCGGTATGGGCAGTGAGCTTAGGGAGGCCCTGTCCTTACTCACTCAGGTTCTGTCCAAGAGCCTTCCCATTGCTTCCAGCGAGGCAGTGAATGGTTTCCAGGCGCCCTCTATGGCGCCGCCTCCTGGGATTGTAAACAGGCTGCTTTCTGATCCCCCTGGTGTGCCTATACCATAGGAGGCGTCGGCTGGTTTGCCCATGATGGGCTATGTGTCTTCCGACTCCGGGGAGGAGTCTGACATCCTTGATGTCGAGAGCCAGCATTCTTCTGACTTGGGGGCAGCTCTTGACTTTGTGTTTGGGTTCCTTCCGGATCTCAAACCATCTAACCAGCCGACAGTGTCAGCCAGGCCGCGATCATCGGTCGCGCGCCTACAGCCTGTGGAGCAACCTGCTTCTGGGCGTCTTCGACTGTGCCAGTCAGTACAGGTGGTTGAAGCATTTTCAGCCTTGGACTCTAAGCTGAGTTCCAAGGCTATGAAGGCTCCGTTCTTCACAAGGGTTGACACCTTTTTGCCTCTGGTGTGTTATCGTTACTACGATTTCACCAATCCGTCAGTCTGCCAGACTTTGATGGTTTTGGATCAGGACTCCAATTCCCTCAGGCTTTCCAAGCCCAAGTCTGCCGTCATTCCTATGATGACTCTGGAGTCCATGTTGGGCTTATCGAGAGAAATGCTGGGTATGCTTTCTCTCTCCGATCACATCGCCTCTGCCTTAGCTTCCTATCTGCCTCCAGATAGGTTTGACGATGTACAGGCTCCTTTGCGTGTGCTGTCCAAGGCGCTCATGCATCTTACTCACACACATGCCTGTGACACGGCTATTTTGGAACTAGTTCGAAGGGACTCTGTGCTGGACACAGGCCGATCCCTTCCTGAGGGGCAGCGCACTGCTCTTCGCTCTTCTTCTTTGGCAGGTCTGCTACTGTTCCATGGGTTCCGTGTCGACGGTCCAGGTGACGTCCTATGTCATTCCAAAGATCAGCTGCTGCTTCATCAGCTTGATCAGCCTTCTTAGGGAGGCAGGGACCGTTCAAAGCCTAACAAGTACCCTTCTGCTTCCTCTGCAAAGCAAAGGGCTGATCCTTCTGCCACCGCTTCTACTTCTCATTCACAGGGTAAGGGTAAGCGTCAGCAGGCTAGAGGGAAGTCTCAGGATTCTTCATTCAGTAGAGGAGGTGGTTTCTCCTCTCGTCGGGCTCGAACTGAAGGTCCTCACCTCGATTCGTCCCAGGTTGGAGGAAGGATAGCAGAGTTCGCAGACCGTTGGGCCACCATCACATCCGATCCTTGGGTGTTAGATATTGTTCGGTCCGGGCTGCGAATATCCTTCCGAAGGCACCCCACTCTGTCCAGAGTGCCTCTTCCAACCAAAGTTCCTTCAGACGTTTTACGTCAGGAGCTTTTGTCCACAGAGATAGACAATCTCCTGGCCAAGGGGGCGATCGAGGTCGTCAAGAACATTCAGTCAGTGGGGTTTTATTCCCGCCTGTTGTTGGTGCCAAAGTAGGACGGCCGACTCCGACAGGCTATTGATCTGAGTATCCTGAACCAGTCTATCGTTGCTCCCAAGTTCAGCAT
Source organism: Pictodentalium vernedei (assembly GCA_031216915.1). Classification (NCBI taxonomy): domain Eukaryota; kingdom Metazoa; phylum Mollusca; class Scaphopoda; order Dentaliida; family Dentaliidae; genus Pictodentalium; species Pictodentalium vernedei. The sequence goes on along the minus strand of CM062291.1, from coordinate 266,922,360 downwards.
GGAGACTTTCATCAGGTCGGTCCGCCATTCCATTCACCAGGGAGATTTCGCTTCCAGTATCGACCTGCGAGACGCTTACTTTCACGCTCCGATTCATCGGGTGTCGCGGAAGTATCTCAGGTTTGCTTTTCTGGGGCAAGTTTACCAGTTGAAGGCCATGTTTTTCGGCCTCAACCTCGCTCCTTGGGCCTTCACCCGACTGATATCGCATGTGATAGCCTTCCATCGCACACAGTCCAGGGTGACTACTTCGGCATATCTGGACGATATCCTCTAGAAGCATTCCAATGCTGCCTTACTGGAGTTGGATGTCGACACTCTGTTGAGCTTACTCACGTCTGTAGGATTCAGAGTCAACAAGGAGAAGTCGGATCTGGTCCCTTCTCAGTTGTTTTGTCATCTGGGGATGGCCTTCCGCACTCAGTTCAATGCGGTGGTGGTTCCCAGGCCAGGGCTGTGATTTTCTCAGCTTTTGCTCTGACTCTGTCCCAGTCCACATCCGTGACAGCACGGGGTATTCTCCAGCTGCTCGGTCTCTGCAGTTTGATGACGGATCTCATTCCTCTAGGTCGGCTGCATGTCAGACCTCTCCAACACTTTCTGCTCAGTCGTTGGAGGCCGAATGTCGATTCTCTGGATCCGGTGCTTCAGTTACCAGAATCTCTTCTTCCTCACCTTCTCCACTGGACGAATGTTCAGTGGATCACGCTGGGTGTCCCGTTGGACTTACCTACGTCCAATCGCGTTCTGACGGCAGATGCCAGCGATCTCGGATGGGGTGCGACGTTGGATCCTCTAGGTCATTCCCTTCACAGGATGTTGGACCAGGATCGGGCATCTCTACACATCAACCAGAAAGAGCTTCTTGCTCTTCTTCTGAGTTTCAGGCAGTGGATCCCTCACCTGTCGAATCGTCAGGTCCTTCTGTTGTCCGACAGTTCGACAGTGGTTGCTTACATTTGGAACCAGGTTGGCATGCACTCGGTTCCAATGTACGAATTGGCTTGGGATCTTCTACTGCTCGCTCAGGATGTCAACGCCAGGGTTGTTGTTCGTCACATTCCCAGTCGTCTGAATGTCCTAGCCGACTTCCTGTCTCGACAGGGCAGGATGCTCCACATGGCGGTGTTCCATCGATCTCTTTGCGACACGTTGGAACCATCAGGTGGACACTTTCATGTCCCTGTGTCCAGATGCTCTGGCTTTCGCCGTGGATGCTCTGGCCCTCCTTTGGCATGGTCTTGTTGGCTATGCTTTCCTGTCGGTTCCGATTCCGCCTCAGGTTCTAGTTAAGATATGAACCTGCAGTCGTAAAATCCTTTCAATCACACCCCAGTCGCCTCGGTGGGTGTGGATCAATCTGCTCCGCTCTGTGTTAGCGGCAGTTCCGGCATGTCTCCCTCTACGTCGCGACTTTCTTTTCCAAAGTCACCCGAGGAGGTTTCAAGTTGACCTGACTTCATTGTGCCTTTGCGCATGTCTTTTATCAGGTCCTGTCTCCTCCGTAGTGTTTTTTAGAGACAAGCAGTGGAGTTGCTTTTCTTCTTCAAGGAGACACTCACTCCACTGGTTTAGCCTCTGTGGCTCAGTCGAAGGTTCTTCTGTCGATGGTGTGCAATCACTCTGTTGCTTCTATCACTTCTTCGATCACACCGATTGTGGAGTTTCTGGTTTATGTTTGTTTCTGGGGGTCTCCAGCAATGGGTACACGTCCATGCTTCGGAGACCTTTTTCATATGTGGTACCGTATTGTTTCGACACTCATCCTTGCCTCTCCAAGCTTGTTCAGCTCATTTCTTTGAAAAGGCCTAGGACTTTGCAGTTTACTCTAAGATGGACTCTTTCTTGGGCGCTGCTCTGCTTGGAGGGGGGGGGGGGGGGGGCATTCGCGCCTTTATCCTGGATGGATATGCGTTTTCTCACATGCCAGATCTCTCCTGCATCCATTTCTCTATGGATTTGTCTTGCTATTCGTGCAGGTTCTGCTCGTCAAGCTACTGGTGATTGTATTACCAATTGTTTTTTCTGCCACGAGGGGCGTGCATTGTCTTCCTGTCGGGGCTTTTACTAACTCTGTCATGTTGTCGGATGTTATTCTGGCAGCCTACTGGAGAAATGCTACCTTCGCCATTTATCTGCGACAGTTGCAGGAGCCGACAGAGGACCTTTGTACTACGGGCCCTCTTTCTTTGGCTCAGGCTGTTGTCTATCCCAGCCATTCAGCTTTTTACAGGGTCAGTTCCAGCTCAGTGCTGTTACTGCCCTTTTTGTCTGTGCGTCGCTCTTCACCATACGCCTCATCTTTCATTGTCTCTTACTAATGTTTGTGATGCTATGGTTTGATAGGCCTTGGGATCTCTTCTTCTGTCCATGGTCCGGTGCAATTGAGTTATGTGTGGGTTGGTTATGTGATTCCCTCCATCCTATTGTCTATTCAGCCTGTAGTAAATAATTGTAAGGTAGGTTGATAATAAATATAAATTTTATAGTAAATTTCCCTTCTTATTATACCTACCGCAATTGTTTACATGCAGACCCTCCCATCTTCTTATTCGGGTAAGAATCCTTCCTTCCCGCTGATAACATACCTCCTATGTTGACGGACTCAGAAGAATGGTTTTGATGACTGCTTGCGCACTGGTTAACGGAAGTCGCGGAATTGTACTAAGAGGAGAGCGTCCCTTACTGGGTGTGCGCCGATGGCGCTCGACCCAGTTTTGGCTTATTTTTTCGTGGTGTTTTTACACCACTTTTCTTTCCCAAATCTCTTGGGAAAGATTAAAATACCGTATTTACTCGATGAATTGGAACACTCTTTGTTTTGGAACACCTGAATATTTCAGAAAAATAATTTTTAAAACTACTCAAATTATTGGAACAGTTTAAAAATTATTTTTCGGAATTCCTCCTAAGTATTGATACAGGCTGAATAGGAAGGCTACATGAGTCACAGTTGTACTTTGTTGATACTTTCGATGTACTGCATTTATTAAACTTTAAAGGATATATGAATAAACAGAATATGTCAACTGTGTTTACTCTCACAAGGTACCGGTAGGTAGATCTACTTTGTTGATACTTTTGATGTGCCGTATTTATTAAAAGATATATGTCAATTGTGTTTGTTATTACTCACGTAGGTGAAAGAGGGAAATATCCAATGCATGCGTTCAAGGTAAGATCGAGGTAAGTTGAATTCAAATGGTAAATTCCGATGCAAACTTCCAAGAAACCCCTATATTTCCATGTCACAAAAGCGAACTACACGTGCGAAGAAATAGGTCACAAGGTCAGGAAATGCGATTGTGAATATCCGCGAAGTAAGTGGGACCTTTCGACAGTACAACTCGGCCCCTCGACGTCCGTTGTTTGGGTGATGGAACAGAATGCCTTTACCTGGTTTTATTGCGAAAAGACATGGATATGTTTTAAAAATGTTATGCCACAATATACTGGCAAGCTCAAGACAAAAAGGCACCAATAACATCTTCATGTCTTGAATTTTCCAGTCATCTGAGGCAGCGAAGTTCCGCTCCAAAATAGATTATCTCAATGGGTAGGCTAAATAACTTGGTTCCCAGTGTGAAAACAAAAGAAAACAGAACATACCTTAAAAATATTTTTTTATTCAATTATTTGCGTCAGTGTAAGATAAACAATGTGTAAGATAAACAATAATAGAATAATATGATAACAAAATATTTAAACATGTGACATGGAGCTACTTTCTATTCTTTTTTTGCGTGAGATCTGGTGGGGGAGGGGTGGGAGGGAGTCGTGGCTACGAAGTTACCAGCGTCAATTTATTCATTGTTAAATTCCCCCATTCCTGCATGTATATAAACACAGGATATCTGATGATTCCTTAGCAGGGGTGGGGGGGGGGGGGGGGGGGGGGGGGGTGGCTGTTTACGAATATTATTTTATTATCAAGAGTTGAAAATTACCGGCAGTGATTTTCAATTCTTGATAACAAAATAATATTTGTGAACAGGCGATAGATATTTTAAGAGCGCAGGCTTGCACCAAGGACAAGACATTGTGGGACTCCAGAAATCACGGTGTCAATAATATTGCACCTCCGAAGTTACCAGCGAGAATTTATTCATTGTGAATTCCCCTCGTTCCTGCATGTATATAAACACCGGAGATCTGATGATTTCTTAGCGGGGGAGGAGGGGGGGGGGGGGCTGTTTATGAATATTATTTTATTATCAAGAGTTGAAAATTACCGGCAGCGATTTTCAATTCTTGATAACAAAATAATATTTGTGAACAGGCGATGGATATTTTAAGAGTGAGTGCAGGCTTCCACCAAGGACAAGACATTGTGGGACTCCAGAAATTTACATTGAAATTGTATCAACTATTCTATTCATCATCAGGTAACTCGTCATCTGAATTAAAAACATCCTTAACCACATCATCCACTGACATCAACTCACTAGCGTCATAAAATGTTTCACAGGCATCGTCTAATTCCTCAAGTGTTTGAAATGGACTATCAATAGGTAACCAGGGGTCTTAAAAACATCCTTAACCACATCATCCACTGACATCAACTCACTAGCGTCATAAAATGTTTCACAGGCATCGTCTAATTCCTCAAGTGTTTGAAATGGACTATCAATAGGTAACCAGGGGTCCTGCCTAACTAAACTGTCCTCGGCACCATTAAGGTGGTTGCTGATCCCACAGACTTTAAAAGATCGTTTAATAAGTTCAGTTTTTTCATTCAAGTTGGTGATGGCAAAGTTCATCCAATTAACAACAGTTTGTTTTGTAGCTGCTTTGATTTTTTCTTCCTTATTTTCAATCACTTTCTTTGTTTGTTCCCCCATAAATTCTGTCCATTTTCTCCTGATGTCACCCTTTACTGGCTTATTAATACTGACGTCCAGTGGTTGAAGCTTGGACGTACAACCCCCGGGAATGATTGCTGGCAAAACGTTGCTCTTACGTAGAGCCTTTTTGACGTCATCCGTTAAATGTCCACGAAAACTGTCCATAACAAGAAGACACCTCTCTTTTTTAGTGTATTTAACAAGCACTTCCTTAATCCACTGCTGCATCAATAATTCGTCCATCCACCCTTTTTGTTGCACACAAACTAACCAGTCCTTTGGAATATCCAATTTTAGCTGACGTTTTCCTTTGAAAATTACCATAGGGGGTAACACAACACCACTGCTACTAACTGCTAATACAAGTGTGAGGTGTCTTTTCTCTGACCCAGTTGTTCGTAAACGCACTGATTTTTCACCAATTTTGTTAACCGTTTTATTTGGTAGCAAGTCAAAGTAAACAGGGGTCTCATCCATATTCACAATGAATTCATCTTCGAAATCATCCTCAGCACGTTTGTCTTTAATAAATTGTAAGAAGTTTTTTGTCTTTTCTTCCAAATCTTTAGGAAGTCTCTGAGCTAAAGATGTTTTTGCTCTCAAGGTTAAACTGTGTCGCTTCATAAACCTGACTGCCCAACCGTAACTGGCTTGAAAGTCCTTTGGAATATTTACATCCTCCTTTTTGACCAGTTCTCTCGCGTATGAACACATTGCCTCGATAGAAACTGGTAATTGTAAGTCCCTTTGTACCAACACCCATTCCGCGAATTTGTCATCAATATTCACACCATAAGTTATGGGGCGTCCACTTTTAGGTAAATGTCCTTGTTTGTTTCTTTCTTCAGAAAAATCAGTTTTCCCCCATCTGCATAAAGTTGGCGGTGGTATTTTTAATTTCTTTGCCGCTGGTCGAATACCAATTTCTCTTGCCAATTCAACAGCCTTTTTCTTCTCTTTTAAAGTGAAGGTTTTGTATTTTCCCCTGACGGTGTCTGACATGGGCTCGATATCAGGATTGCATGGTGTGGTTTTCTGTGCTTTCTTGACAGGACTTGTAGCTTCTTCAACCTCGTCAATTTTTCTTTTGGCCGGTCTACCAACAGGACGCTTGGTTACTGCCTTTTGCGGGCTTAATTTAACTTTGGGCCTCGCTTCCTCTGCTGACTTAAATCTTACCATGAATTTATCCATGGTTGTAAGTGACTGTCGACTGAAGCGTCGTGTCAGGCTTTTAAACAGTTTGGGATGGGCAGAAAAAAATAACAAAACAAACAGTAAAACAAACAATTCACTTGGATCCTTTATTAAATGTGAGCTCTTTTTGTCTCGACTTGTTTTTACTTTCAAAACAATATCACTGTTCTAGCGTTTCTTACATGTTCCTGTCATTAACACTTGTTGATTTCATGTCGGCGGCACGTTTGAATTGAGAGTCTGACAGATGTTTCCATTCATCAGTCGGAACTGTAATCACCTTGTATAATGAACTTTTTATTAAGCTACAAGTAATTAGCTCGATGTTTGCCAATAATACAATGGATAAAACCTACCGGCTTTACAGTGTAATTTTAGTCTGTGAGATACATTTTGACAAGTTTGCTGAACGAAACGTTTAACTCAGTTTGGCTCATTTTTCACCAGTGTTGTTTTAACTTATGTCAATCAAACTGTTGAGGGGGCACTTTCGTATTATCTCTCGAGATTATTCAGTGCCAAGAAAATCTGTGTTGTGAATAACTTGTTTTGAGCAATGAATGGGAAGATTAACGTTTTATTGTATCTTCCACACAGAATTAATCTTTTTCTCACTAATGAATACTGGGAGCGAGATTGTGATTACCGGTAGGCCTATTAAAGATTGTTTTCACTTTAAAATAAGTTGGACCTGGATTTATTTCTCCCGTGTGCACCGTGGTATGATACACTTTCGTTTTCGATGTATTTTCCCATTTCCTAAATATTGAAACACTTTGATTTTGACGAATTTTTCTATTTTCAAAATATTGGAACACTTCAAAAATTAATTATTTTAGACTGTTCCAATTCATCGAGTAAATACAGTAGAGAGTATTTTATCCGAGTTAGGTTCTTCTACTGTAGTGCAAGCCTGTAGTAAACAATTGCGGTAGGTATAATAAGAAAGGAAATTTACTATAAAATTTATATTTTCATGTATCCTTATCATGTATTTTTAGCTCACCAACTTTAGTTGTGTGAGCTTATGGCATGGCTTGATCGGTCGGCGTCAGCGTATGTGTCCAAAGATCTTAAAGCTTCTGTTTAGGTCACTTACTTGCTTTATTTCCATATCATGGCATTTATAATGCTGCTATATGATGATTATTATCATTCTACCATGATTTAACTCCTCATACTCTGCATCCTAAACATTTTTCTTGACATTTGTAGTTGGGTTTAGTTTTCTGTTCAGCTCAGAATTTCATGTTCAACTTAGTGTTTAGGTCATTTGCTATGTTTCTCTTCCTACGGCACTTATATTCCTCATACATATTCCTCATTATCATTGTTCCATGATTTAACCCTTCTTCAGTGAATTTCTTCAAATTTTTCATCAAATTTTGAACGTTAAGTTTTCTGTTCAGCTCACACTTACATATTTCAGTGTGTTAAAAGGTTTTTTTTAGTTCAGCTGTCGACACCCTTTTCATCCCGTGGCCATTATATTGCTTCTATATGGTGCTTATTATCATTCTTTTATTATTTGACCCTCGCCCAGTGCATTCTAAACCTTTTTCTTATCATTTTTAGCTACGTTTACTTTTCTGTTTAGCTAAAATTTTAGGTTTAACTTTGTGTTCAGGTCAGCTGCTGTGTTCTTTCTCTTCTCATGGTGCTTATATTCCTCATACATGTTCCTCATTATCATTCTAGCATAATTTAACCTGGGTCCACTGAAGTTCAAATTATTTGTCGAATTTTTAACGCTCACACTTACATACTTTCAGTGTGTTAAAGTTTCTGTTTAGGTCAGTTGTTGTCTTGCCTGTAGTCGATGCACTCCTACGGATTCTTGTCCTACTTGTGTACATTGGGATGACAGATGTTGGAGATGCGTGTCGTGGTACGTCATCGGCGGTGAAGTTCTGATGCCGATGCTGTCACCGCAGGATAATTCAAGTTTTTCAGTTTCTTTTTCAGAGGAACAAGAATATGGCGATGATATTGCGACACCTATTCAAAGTGTGCTGCTGTCGTTGCACTCTGATGAGCAAACAGAACTGTTGTTAGGGTGTTCCTTAATATTAAACAAGGAATAAGAGGCCAGCAGCTAATTCAACCGGTGAAGCAGCCATCCCGAAAGTGGGAGCTGTAACACCGGGCAAGACCGTTGCTGTCAAGCGAAGTGTAGAATTGGGTAGTGCGAGCACCTCAAAAACTAAAGCTCACCCAGCAACGATTGCTAAAGGGAAAAAGCCTGCAAGTTTCTCTTCAGGAAACAACACTTGGGGCCAAATGTTGTTTTGAGAAACTTGCCTGAGTCGGAGCTAACGTCCACATTTGCCCCTTGGGACACTACGTCTAAACTGCAGCTGGGGTCGGCTACAATTACAACTTCTTCCTTAGGTTCAGATAAGCACACATGACCGCACATCAGCTACCTGACTTCAGATATCCACTCAGCCGTGCAAAGACGTACCCAGTCTTCGCCCGTGAAGTCGGCTCATCCGGTAGCTTGTGATCCGAGGCTTCATTGATTGGGATGTTCAGAGAAGAGATCTACGTCTGGATCTCTGTCCCAGGAGCAGCAAGCAGCAAAAAAAACAGAAGACCGCTGCTCCTAAAGCCTCTGTAACGGTCTTGCTGTCACAAATTGCGCAGTTCATCGCAGCTTCCCAGCAAGGGCAAGCGCAGACTTCCGCAGACTCCAGTGGTGAGCTGTCGGACGGTGCTGGGTCAGTCCAGCCATCTGTACATTCAGATGCTGTTGACTGAAATTCTAAGCTGAATCAGTCAGATGGTGAAAGGGAGAAGGAGGAGGATTACCCTTCCCTTTCGGAAAAACATATGTTAGCAATGAATTTCATTCATCAATACTATCCTGACCTTGTTCCACCTGATCAGTAAGCTCCGTCTGCTAGGCAGAAACCGCTGTCGCTCTGGTCTCTGGTCACACACTGTTTGACAACAAGCTTTCTTTAGTCTATGAACAAGCTACCAAAAAAAGCTTCCAGCGCACTGCTTCTGAGATCAGCTTCTTAACAACATGCATCAGCTGGCTGTAGTACGCAAGGTCGTTCCAGTTCCCAATCATCGAAAGGGAGCTCTTCGTGAAGGTCTAACAAACCCTCTTACAGTTACTCCAGCGGTCGTCAATATAGCAACTCGGGAAAGGGGTGCAAGTCTTATCAAGACCATAAATCAGACGCCCCTAGGCCGACAGGATGAGATTCTTTGTGGGGAAGATGTAGTTTCTCCTCCTGCAAGCCTCGCAAGTTGTACAGGTGATGGTCTGGACCTCTGTTGCTTTCCAGTTGGCGGAAGGTTATCAAACTTCGCGAAAAACTGGATGGAAATAACTGAAGGTCAGTTTGTGATTAATGTAGTCTCGGCAGGCATGTGGCTATCATTCCAAGCAAAGCCCCCACTTACAAGAAATTCGCATTGGACAAAACTTCCAGCGAATTCTTCCAAAAGAGAGTCTCTCCTTGCGATGGTACAGATTCTCCTATCAAATAAAGCAATAGAGGTCGTCGAGAATCAAGCATAGACCTAAAGGATGCATACTTTCATATCCTGGTACATCTGGCATTCAGAAAGTACCCGCATTTTGCCGTGCAAGGAGAGGTTTACCAGTTCAGAGCGCTGTGCTTCGGTCTGTCCCTGGCTCCTTGTGCTTTCACTCGAATAATGAACTCTGTGATGTCATACTTCCGATCTCGTTTGGCTGTGGTAACGTCAGCGTACTTGGACGACATACTTCAGAGACATGCTGACAGTATTATTCTTCAGAATGATGTACGGAGTCTGCTTCAGTTGTTCCGACGTCTTGGTTTCATAGTAAATGAGAAAAAGTCAGATCTAGCTCTGTCCAAGTCCTTCATTCACTTGGGAATGAGTTTCGAGACTCACAACAATCTGGTTCGTCTGCCGTTACCCAGAGCGAAATTAGTCAGTTGTTATCCTCGCTTTTGTTGAAACTCTCCTGCAGTCACTGCGAGAGAGTTGATGGGGCTTGCAGAGCAGCTGCAGATCTTATTCCGATGGGTCGTCTGTGCACACATCCCCTCCAGATTTTCTTAACTCAGAATTGGAGTGTGAAGACGCATTCGCTCGAAACCCAGATTGTTTTAACAGACCTAGTAAAACAAAAGGTTTAGATTTGGACAGATCTCCATTGGTTGACTCCGGGAGTTCTGCTTCAGCTGCCGGATCCGGTCTTCATGATTATGACGGATGCGAGTCAGATGGGTTTGGGTGCATCCCTAAGTGCCGCAGACTTGAATGTCAGCGTCTTTGAGACCCTCGGTTCCTAGAGAAGCACATAAACATCTAGGAAATGATGTCTATCTGGCTACCACTACAACTTTGGATTGTTCAAATAGCGAATGTCCACGTTCAGATTCTGTCTGACAACTCAACGGTAGTGGCTTATCTCAGGAACCAGGGAGGCACTCATTTCATTCTGTTATGCGAATTAACGGAGAAGATTTTCCTATTTGCTCTGAGTCATCACGTTCATCTCTCAGTCCATCATATAACAGGTCATTTGAACATACTAGCAGACTCGCTTTCTCGAAAAGGTCGCCTGTTACCATCAGATTGGACTCTCAACAAGCAAGTATTCAGTCATATCTGCTACTTGTGGGATCGTCCCATGATAGATCTTTTTGCAACACACCTGAACAATCAATTACAGATTTCGTGTCACCATATCCAGATCATCAAGTATACGCAGTAGACGTTCTATCGATCTCATGGGACGGAATGATAGGATATGCATATCCTCCTGCTCTGTTGATTCAGCAGATTCTGCTAAAAATCAAACATCCTCACTGCAAAATCCTGCCAGTAGCACCTCTGTCATCACAGAAACCCTTGATCAGTCTTCTCAGGAGTCTGTTATGGGACATTCCCCAGAAGCTTCCTCGTTGAAAGGACCTTCTATATCAGGGGAAGTCCCGCGCACTGCATCACAACCCGGAAGGTCTCAACCTTCACATATTTTCATTGTGTGGTCCTTCTTGCACGGAAAACATTTTACAGGATGAGCAGTGGACGCAATTTCTAACTGTAGGAGGACCTCCTCTGTGTTGAATTATGCAGCGAAGTGGAGGGTTTTCTTCTGTTGGTGTACGGACCAGTCTGTATTCATTTACCATCCGTCTATTCCTCAGATTGCCAATTGTCTGGTCTGCTTGTTTGACGTATTAAACTTGCAGCCTGTCACAATTAAGGGCTATAGATCTATGTTATCAGACACTTATGCTCGTCATTATAACTTGGCTATTGGATCAGATTCTTCTTTATCAAAGCTAGTTAGAAATTTCTCTATTAATAGACCTAGAACCCTCAGATTAATTCCTAAATGGAATTTGGCTTGGGTTCTGTTAAAGCTGCAAGAAGCTCCATTTGAGCTGTTAGACGATGTAAAGTTCAAATTATTGACCTATAAAACAGCCTTTCTCTTAGCCTTTGCATCTGCCAGAAGAATGAGTGAACTTCATACATTATCTGTTGATGATTCCAATTACCGTAGTGTAGGTAATTCTGTTACCCTAACTACGGAAGTGGGATTCTTGGCTAAGAATCAGATTCCAGATAAGCGGCTGGGGCCTGTTATCATTAAGGCTTTACTGTCCAGTTAGAGCAATGCGCATGTATAAACGTCGATCAAGTTTTATTAGAAAGGGAAGAAAATGATTCTTTCTTTCCTTGATTCCTAACAGAAAGGATATACCTGTTCATTCTATCACTAGATGGGTTCAGCGGGCAATACGTATTGCCTATGAAAGCCTATCTTCGGATCATTGTTCTGTCAACAAGATTTCAGCACAGGAGGTTAGATCACTGTCTGCTTCTGTGGCTTATTCTAGCAGTTTAGCCATTACTGATCTTATGAAGGCTGCCTACTGGACACAGCCTTCTTCATTTACCAAGTTTTACCTTAGAAATTTAGAGTCTATCTCCCGCAACCTTAGATCTTTAGGTCCTCTTTCTGTTGCTCAGAACGTTGTCCATTAATCTTGTGTCTAGAAGATGTCTTAGGCAGTCTGATTGTGCACTGACACCGTTCCGCTGCCCACTTTGTTTTGAGAAATTGTCCTTCAGAACAAGGGGAAGGGGGGTGGGGGTGCAGTTATTCTCTTATGTTATCTGGCTTTATAGTGAAAAGCAAGGGAATACCTCCTCCAGAGACAGTAGTGCTGGGTGGTTTTAATGTGTAGCTCAGTGTGAAGCAATAGCTATGTCTCATTTATGTACTGTTTTTAAAGTGTAGCTCACTGTGAAGCATTTGTGTATGTCACGTGTCAAATGGGCGTTTCTATACAATCCTTGAACACTTTTAAATGAGTATAAAGCATCTCATTCTCTGGCTTTATAATTGGTTTCCTTCACTGAATTAACATAAGGGGTTATGCTGGCATTAAATGGACAAATTATGTAATTATTTAATTCTCAATTACATTGTTGGTGTTATGTTTTTCTCCTTTTTTATAAGAGAAGGACATATGTAATTCCTCTGTCTTCTCCTATTCTCCTGTAGGAGCTATTCTTTATCGAAGTAATTGAGAGATTGGAATTTCCTCTAAGTCCTAGGCCCTCCAGCCTTTTTACTATTCAGCTAAGTCTGGGTCATTGGTTATTAGTATAAAAATATGATAAATTTAAAGTAATTTGTATATTTTTTATACTTACCAATGGCTAAGACAGGTTTGGCCCTCCCATGAGTGGGTACTCATACCTCCCGATGATTAGAACATTTAGCAGGCAGTATAGAAAGAATGATGTTTGGCACAATTCCAGTACCTTACTGGTTACTGCGCATGCACAGTAAATAAAAATATGGAGGACCAAATAGGACTTCAGTTTTTCAGTTATGAATGCAAATTTTGGGATGGAGGTTGGGGGGAGGGAATGGGGGGGTTATTCAAAATTTGTGTTTGGCCCAGAATAATATCAAGTTTGCACCAGCTAAGTCTGGGCCATTGGTAAGTATAAAAAAATATACAAATTACTTCAATTTATCATTTTTAGCATAACTCGAAATCCAGTTATTTAAATCAACTGACATGGAAAACAGAGTTATAAATAATTATAATGACTTCATTCCTCAGTAGTGTTAACCATAGGTTCTGAATATAACCTTAAATCCTTCTTTAAATAACTTCCTCAGGTGAATGATTAAGGTCTCTTGGGACTGTGTTTGTTCTTTTAAACCTTTGTTTATAATTCCTCATTATGATGGTTTATTTTTATAAGACTGTGTTTTTGGAGCAAAAATTGAAATTCTGAATTATTTGGGAAAACATGATTTAAAGTTCCCACTTAACCCTTAAAGGCTTATTTCCGACTTTTCTGACATAAGAACAGGTGCCCTTACATGCTATCATCTGGAAGTCCTGATGATGAGAGACAAATTATCTATGAAGTGGTTTCTAGCCAAGTCAAGTATACAGGCTGTGGGCTATTGGCAATTCAGGACTCATGTCTGGGCCCTTAAGGATTAATCTTGCTTTTGTGAAGAATTAATCTTATATTTCTGCTTCAAGGTGTCTTTATGGATGTTGCACAATGCATTCAGTTTTATTTTAATAGAATGATTTTAAATTTGACAGTTTTCTTTTGATGACAAACTCGGACTACAAGCTTTCAGATTACTTGTAAAAGTAACTCTTTAGTTATTGACCTTGGTTGTGCAAAAACTTCAATATTTTGTTTTTTTTCCTTCTGTATAATAACTAGTTTATTTTGTTGTAATAAATTGAAATTTTAGCCTTTCCATATGCTTACAAAAAAAAGGCCTAATTTGATTTTCATTTTTTTTTAGTCTGGGTAATGTAGTAGTTATGGCCCTTGATTGTGCAAAAATGTTATGATGCTTTTGGTTTCCACAAAATAACTTTTTGTTCTTTTTGGCACAACAGTTTCAAATATTAATGTTCCACTTGTGATTATAAAACTAAGTCCAAGTTGTTTTTTCAACTTTTCAATGCATATAATGTCATAGTTGATAAGTGGAGATACATGTTTCCGCAAACACTTTCTGTTTGTTTTGGAAATTCTCATTTCTATTTCTTTTCAACCTACTCACAATTGTTTACAATTGGCTGTAACATAAGTGCAAGCCCTACTTCGGAACTAACTCAAGCTTTTAGAATCTTTTCCAAACGAGTTGGAAAAGTACTAGAGTGCAAAAGCACGAAAAAGATCGAAAAAAGGGTCGAGCGAGACCAGCGCTCGAAATTACAGGTACTCTCTCTGCACACCTCTTGCGTTTACCGAGCGCATGCGCAACAACCGTGACGTCAATTCCTTTATTTTCCGCCATTGTACATGGTCGGAAATTTTTGTGACTCGTGCTAAATTATGCTGTTTATTCTTCGTGAACAACTTATTCTACATATTTAGTGTGCTAGTGGATTGTATCCTTTTATCAAGCTACCAAGTTATTATTATTTAATGTTAATTTGTATTTTTATTGCTTGTCTCTTCACACTTTATCTTGTCTTTCCCCCACGTGTGAACACGACCTTAGTACTGTTTTCCGTCGGCGGGAAGCTTGATTATTATTTTGATATAATGCCTAAGACTATTCCTTGTACCTCTTGTTTGCAGGTGAAACATGTGGACGATTCTCATGCCACATGTGTCACTTGCAACAATTGCACTCAGGCCCAATCATGTGGTATTTGTGAGGTTTGGTCCTCTAAATTCTGGGCTTCTGTGAACAAGGTGGTTCTTTCCAGAGCTAGAACCCCTCGTTCTCGGGGTAAGGGTAGCCGTGCCGTAGCAGACATTTCTGCTGGTGCACGTGGTGACTCTGTCACACAGGATTCGGATCTGCCTTCTGTGGCGAGTTCCTCTGCAACTGTTGGCGGTGTTAGTTCAGTGATACCTGTCGAGGAGACCGTGGTCTCTTTGTCTTCTGATGTCACTATTGAGGCGTCTGTTTTCGTTGAGAGCTTTTCCGAGGTCAACTCGGTGACCCTCTCCGATCTGCCTCCTACACCGTCGACCGTTGTTGAGGAAGTTGCTACTCCAGATCCTATTCTGTCTGATGGTGGCTCTTCCATCTCCTCTGGGGATGGTCTACAGTCTCGGGGGACCGAGGCTGTATCTGCTGGTGTGTCTGTGTGTTCTCAGCCTCGCCCAGCCTCGCGGCGGGGTTGTGCGTGTTTGCTGTCTGCTCCGTCTCATCTGGCTAGGTTTGCTCCTAGTCGGTTGAGCCGGCTGGTCACTTCGGCAGCGATTCCTCGTCCCTCGAGTGAATCGTTTATCGTTCCACCTTCCCCTGCTAGTGTGCCGCCTAGCGAGATGGTGTTGGGACGTTGGCATCCAGGGCCTGCTGTTCGGCAGCAGTCAGTGACAGCCCCTGTTAGCTGTCACTCTCGGAACCTTCCTCCGGTGATTCCTCACTGTGTTCCGGGTCTGGGTGTCGATCGATGCTTGCCGTCGGTCTCAGAGGATAGGCAGTTGGGGCCGTCTGCTGCGCAGAGGCCAATGACAGGTTCCTGTCATTCTTGGGACAATCCTCCGGTGTCTTCTCACCGTGTCCTAGGTCCAGCTGACGATTGACGTGCGCCGTCGGTCTCTTTAGAGGATTTGCAGGCAGGACCTTCTGTTTCGCAGAGGTCAGTGATGTCCCCTGGGCGCCACAATCGGGACTATCCTCCTGTGTCTTCTCACCGAGCTCCTATTCTGTCTGCCGATCGACGTTCGCCGTCGGTCTCTTCTGAGGATTTGGGTTCTTCTACCAGAAGGGTCCATTGGGAGGACACTCAGTCGGGCGATTCTGCTGCGACGGATTCTCAGGGTGACCTGCGTCAGGCCGTTTTGGCGCTCACCCGGTTGCTTTCTGGCAACCCTCAAGTTGGCCTCCCTGTGCCTCCTGAGGCACAACCTCCTTTGGTCGGTCGCCGAGATGTCTCGCCTGGCCCCTTGGATACTGCACAGTATTCACAGGAGGTTTCTGGTGGTCAGCCCGAGTTGGGCTACATCTCCTCTGCTACGGAGGATGACGAGTATCTTGAAGGTGATGGGCCCCCCTCGTCAGTCTTAGGGCAGGCTTTGGATTTCGTCTTTGGCTTATTGCCGGACGTTCAACCTTCCGACCAGCCTTCTGTGGCCGTCCGGCCGCGGTCCACTGTGGAGCGCTGTAACCCTGTTGAGCCTTCTAGCTCCGGGGCTTTGCGTCCTCTGCAATCAGCTCAGGTTGTTGAGTCCTTCCAGGGCTTAGACGCCAAAATGCGTTCTAAGGCCCTCAAGGGTTCCTTCTTTTTTAGAGCTGATGCCTTTCTGCCTCCATCGCGGTTTCGTGTGTACGATTCCGTCTCTCCACCAGTCTTCCAAGGGATGACTACTGTGGATGAGGATTCTTTTTCCCTCGGGTTGACTAAACCTAAGTCGGCAGTTCTCCCGATGTCGGTAGTTGAGTCTATGGTGGGCCTGTCCCGAGAGCTGGGTATGTTATCTCTCGCGGACCATGTCGTCGCTGCTCTGGCTGAATATTTTCCACCAGGGGAGTTTGATGACGCTCAGGCGCCTTTTCGCGTTTTGTCACAGGCTCTTATGAACTTGACACACGCTCACGCCTGTAACACGGCTAATTTGGAGCTGGCACGCCGGGATGCGGTGTTGGATTCTTTACCATCCCTTCCTTCTGAGCAACGTGCTGTTCTGAGGTCTGCCTCTTTGGTGGGATCTCAGTTGTTCCATGGTTCCGTGGAAGCTGTTCGTGGCGAAGTTCTTCGTCATTCGAAGGACCAGCTTTTGCTGAGACAGCTTGACCAACCTGCTGCTGCAGGTGGGGGTCATTCCAGGCCCGTCAAGCGTGCTGCTGCTGCGTCTGCCTCGTCGGCTATGCCTTCGGCTCCGTCTGCTCCTTCTGCTCATAAGAAGCGCCGACGTGGCCAGGCTCGCTGGCAGCCTCAGGCCTCTGTCACTTCCCGAGGTGGTTTCTCCTCTCGGGGGCCTCATCGAGGCCGCAAGTGAAGGTTCTCACCTCGATTCGCCTCCAGTCGGGGGAAGGCTGTCGCTGTTTTACGACCATTGGACAGAGATAACGTCGGACTCTTGGGTCCTCGACATCATTCAATCCGGTCTGCGACTGTCCTTCCATCGGCACCCCAGTTTATCTTGGGTGCCCCTTCTGACTCAGGTCCCTTCCGATTCTCTGAGTCGGGACATTCTGGTGCAGGAGATCGACAATCTCCTCACCAAAGGGGCGATCGAGGTGGTCAGGAACACCCTTTCACCGGGGTTTTACTCGAGACTTTTCTTGGCGCCGAAGAAAAACAGCCAATATCATCCTGTCATCGATCTGAGTACCCTGAACGAGTACATAATAGCTCCTCGTTTCAGTATGGAGACTTTCCGGTCGGTTCGACGTTCAGTTCATCAGGGCGACTTTGTGGCCAGTATCAACCTGAAGGATGCCTACTTCCATGTACCCATTCATCTGGCGTCACGGAAATACCTTCGGTTCTCGTTTTGGGATCGAGTTTTTCAATTCAGAGCTCTCCCGTTCAGTTTGAACATGGCTCCTTGGGCCTTCACCCGACTGATGTCACAGGTGCTTGCTTTCCACCGCACTCAGTCGGCAGTGACTTCGTCAGCCTACCTAGACGACATCCTCCAACGGCACCATGATGCTGCTGTTCTGGAGTTCGATTTCCGGCAGTTTCTTTGCCTGCTAGCGTCGCTGGGTTTCAGAGTCAATCGCGAGAAGTCGGATCTTCTTCCTTCTCAGCGATTCCGTCATTTGGGGATGGATTTCGACACTCTTCACAATGTAGTGTCGGTCCCCCAAGCTCGGGCGACGATTCTTTTCGCCTTGACTCGGGACCTGCTTCAATCTTCCTCGGTCTCGGCCAGGACTTTCCTTCGGATGCTGGGCCTTTGCGGTTCGGTGACAGATCTCATTCCGCTCGGTCGCTTGTTTGTCCGACCTCTCCAACACTTCCTGTTGGATCATTGGCGTCCGAATGTAGATCCGCTGGATCTGGAACTCACTATTCCTCGGTCTCTGCTTTGTCACCTCCGCCCTTGGGCAGATATTCCCTGGCTTTCACAGGGTGTTCCGTTGGATCTTCCTTTGGCCGATCGCATCCTTACTGCGGATGCCAGCGATCGGGGTTGGGGAGCGACGTTGGATCCTCTCGGTCTGTCTACTCACGGAGAGTGGGACAGCGAGCAAGTGGGCCTTCATATCAACCAGAAGGAGCTCCTTGCTCTTCTGTTGAGTTTTCGGCTTTGGATCCCTCATCTGTCGGACCATGTTGTCCTACTTCTTTCGGACAATTCGACAGTAGTGGCCTACATACGGAATCAAGGAGGCACACATTCGATTCCCATGTATCGGCTGTCTCGGGATCTTCTTCTGTTGGCGCGGGATGTGAATGCTCAGGTGTCCATTCGACACATTCCCGGGCATCTCAACGTCCTAGCAGACTCCCTGTCCCGACGCGACAGTGTCCTTCCAACCGAATGGATGCTACATCGGTCGGTGTTTCAGGCGATTTGCGAGCAGTGGGGCCGTCCTCAGGTCGACCTTTTCGCTACTCGCTGGAATCATCAGGTTGAGACCTTTGTGTCCCCTTGTCCAGATCCTCTGGCTTTTGCAGTAGACGCTCTGTCTCTGGACTGGACAGGTTGGATCGGATATGCCTTTCCTCCTGCACCGATTCTTCCTCAAGTATTAGCGAAGATTCGAACTTGCAGTTGCAGGATCATTCTGATCACACCCCTGTCTCCACAGAGGGTGTGGATCAATCTGCTGCGGCCTCTATTGGCCGATCGACTGATTCGTCTACCTCTACATCGCGATCTTCTTTCACAGGGTCGTCCCAGGAAGTATCACAACAACCTGGCGAGCATGTCCCTTCACGCCTGTCTTTTATCAGGTCCAGTCTCCGACGTAGAGGTTTTTCGAGACGATCAGTGGAGTGCATTTCTGCATCGCGGCGACATTCCACTGGAATGATTTATGCCGCGAAGTGGAAGGTTTTCTGCCGCTGGTGTTCAGATCACAATGTAAATTACCATGATCCGTCAATCGCTCAAATTGCAGATTTTCTGGTTTTTCTTTTTGACTCCAAGGGCCTCCAGCCTATTACGATTAAGGGCTATCGGTCTGTGCTGTCTGATACTTTCTCTTATGTGGGAAAGCGGTGCATCGGTCGTAATCTTTTTCTCTCCAAACTTATTCGGCACTTTTCTTTGAAGAGGTCTCGAGTTTTGCGTCTTACACCCAAGTGGAACTTGGCATGGGTGTTGCACTGTTTGGAGGGGGTGCCATTCGAGCCTTTATCTGAGACCGACATGCATTTTCTCACCTATAAGACGGCTTTTCTTCTAGTGTTTGCTTCTGCTCGTCGAGTCAGTGAGCTTCATGCGCTATCTGTTGATTCTGCCTTCTTCCGAAATGAGGCTAACAGTGTCACCTTCACTACTGATTGCTCTTTTCTGGCTAAGAATCAACTTCCTGATTCGGTACCTCCTCCCATCTGCATCGGGCTCTCCCTGCTGTAGATGGACGGAGGCCTCTTCTTTGTCCTGTTCGTGCGATCAAGACTTACATTACTCGCACTCAGTTCATTAGGAGGCGTCGGAAGAGATTCTTTCTGTCTCTCATTCCTAAGAGGCAGTCTATCTCTTCCCATTCTATTTCCCGGTGGATCTGTCTTGCAATCAAGCTGGCTTATTCTCGCTTGTCTGCGTCGGATCTTGTTTCGAACCGGCTTAATGCTCATGAGGTTCGTGCCATTTCTACATCCTTGGCGTTCTCCGATTCTGTTTCGCTCCGTGATGTTATGAATGCGGCTTACTGGAGGAATGCTTCTACCTTCTCCTCCTTTTATCTCCGCCACCTTCAGCAGCAATCTGAGGACCTTTATTCTTTAGGCCCTCTCGTTGCTGCTCAGGCTGTTGTGCACCCTCGTTAAAATTGTTTTTGTCGAGGTAGCGCTTCGCTCAGCCTTGTTCTTTTCAGGTGCCTTCTCTCTATCTTCATTACAGGTTTTCGTTTTTGTTCTCTGCCATCCTTGCTTTCGTTCTGCTACTCTTGTTAGTATTGGTTATGTGATTCACCTCCTCCTATTGTTTATTCAGCCAATTGTAAACAATTGTGAGTAGGTTGAAAAGAAATTAAAAATTTTTAGTAAATTTTGTTTCTTAACATACCTACCACAATTGTTTACCGGAGGCCCACCCTCCTTGGGGATATCTTTGATATCGATGCCTCCCCGCTAAATCACAAACTTCTCATTGGCAGAAATACTGAATTGACATCACGGTTGTTGCGCATGCGCTCGGTAAACGCAAGAGGTGTGCAGAGAGAGTACCTGTAATTTCGAGCGCTGGTCTCGCTCGATCCTTTTTTCGATCTTTTTCGTGCTTTTGCACTCTAGTACTTTTCCAACCCGTTTGGAAAAGATTCTAAAAGCTTGAGTTAGTTCCGAAGTAGGGCTTGCACTTATGTTACAGCCAATTGTAAACAATTGTGGTAGGTATGTTAAGAAACAAAATTTACTAAAAAATTTTTATTTCTCTTTTCAGATTGAGGAGTGTGTTGTTTGCTCCGACAAGAAAGCTTCAGTTGTGTTCAACCCATGTGGTCATATGTGTGCATGTGATGGTATGTTTATTATTACTTGTCAACATTAAAGCTCAGAGTATTTGATTTTTCAGATTCAATTTCAGGAAAAACCTAGGTTTTGGTTCAGTTTTTCTGTGTGTTAAGAACATACTAACAACAACACTTCAAGCTCCTTAACTTGGGAAAAACCTGGAAATACACAGAACGATATGTGTGTGTGAATGGGTTAATCAATATGGCATGAGTGCCGGTGTGGAAGGATAGAACGAGAAGCCACAGGCCTCAAGTTTTATCCTTCGGCGATGGCACAAGTGCCATATCGATTAACCCATTCACACACACGTGTTGCTCTGTGTTTATTACATGCCTTCGCATCTATAAAACAATTATTACAAGGACACTCAACAATTCATTTGATAATTATCACCAAAAAGAACACATTTTGTCACCAACCCAACTTGCGAAGGGAATCTGTGTTACTCTTTCGTCCTCTGAATTCCAATGTGTTCTATGTGCCTACTGGCACATAGAACACATTGGGACTCAGGGGACGACTTTTAGCTATCACTAGGGATTGAAATTGTAATTGCGGTACACGATTTGTAGAAAATTCCAGTGAAATTTTTCTTCTTTATAAAATAGTCTGTCAACGATTTCCATTCCACACATGTGCAGAAAATTTTTTTATTTTCCGCACGGTTTAGTGTTGCTCTAGATAGGGATTTCATAGAACAGGCATGTAATAATAGTTTGTACAACATCACTCACTACAAAAAGCCCTCTCTATAAGTGTCTCCATTGGGTTCAACTTCCCTTTGATCATTCTTAGACATAAATTAAGGTAACAAATGAATACCAGTAAACTTCAAATAATCTGTGATGTGTTGCTATTGTCACATTTTCTCTCTTACTGACTGATCTGGTGGATGAGTCAGTAAGTGAGAAAATGTGACAATGAGAACATGATGTATTTACTCTTTTGCCCCATAGACTAAGTGACGAGAGTCCATAGGGGCCTCTAGTCCAGTTCTGTCCCAGTAAGGTAGTTCGATCAGTTTTGGCTTTAACACAGTAAAACTATTCAGCTGATTTTTGCTGGATCTTCCAGTTTGACATTCTGGTTTGCTACAAAAACTGAAACCGGCTCTAATCACATCTTGAGATAAGTATTATGTGGTTTTTGTTTGGGTGATATCGATTGGGCAAACAATATGCATATGGTACCAGCTGTCAGTCTTAACATAATTTCAAAATTTTTCATCTGTTTTCTTTAAAATCAGTGAATAATCTTACTTCACTTTAATAACACTTCGTATACTGGACTAGATTACTTCCTTCAGTACTACACTGTGTGCACCTCCACACATTTTCAAGTCCAATCCAAGAGCCCAAAATATCCTACTCATCCCTACTCATTAAGTTCAGGGTATACTGCTAGGTTTCGTGTGGTAATGCTGTGAGTGGAACATCACTTGGTTACTCTGTTAGACAGGTTCTTCTTCAGTAGCACCCTGTTAAAAAAATAGTTGCTGTATCTTGTTTGATAGAGCTCAGAGAACACTGTCGAACAAGATATAACAGTTTATTATATGCTAAACGATAGATTATCGGAGAAATTGTGGAAAAATAGAAATCATATCCCTCACTGTGAAGATATAGAAATTTTCACTTTCACGTTATCAATCAAAATGGCGGCTTTCAGAGCATCACTTCAAAGTGAATACAAGCCAAATTATCACTGGAAATGATCAATTTGTTCTATAAATGTATAATGAAAAGAAAATCTAGTGTGTTTAAGTTGATACAGATCATTTCCAGCAATAATTCAACATGTATTCACCTTGAAGTGATGCATGAAAAACGCCAGTCCAAACATGGCCTGAAAGTCCGTAATATAAGTTTTTGGTTTGGTATGTCCTTTGAAAGGACGTACCAAACCAAAAACTTATATTACAGACTTCAGGCATGTTTGGACAAAGAAACTCGCCAACTGAATCAGATCGCAAGTCGCTTTTTGTTCAGAGTATTGATCAAAATCACTAATGCGTATCAATGATTCAATGCTCTGTTTACTTTCATGCATCAATTCATGGTTGAAACGGCATTATGAGATTTTTATAAAAAGTGTATAATAAAAAGAAAATCTAGTGTTTCTGAGTAGATACCGAAAATTTTCTCACTTGTGAACGAGACAAATGGTTATTTTCGCGAAAAATAAACATTTGTATCGGTCACTCATGAGATAATTTTTGGTATCCACTCAAAAACACTAGATATCCTCTATTTAATGTCCATAGGAGGTAGTGAAGCCAAATAGTCTATAAACAAGGGGAATTCAGTGATTATTAGGTAATATCTTTACATTTTACAGGATTTTTAGCTCAACTTTGGCAAAGCCAAATTTGAGCTTTTGTCATGGCCCGTCGTCCATCTGTCCGTACGTCAGCAATTGGATACGGCTCAGGCTAGAAGCTGTATTTATGAACCGATCTTTACGAAACTTCTTGGGTACCTTTGTTATGACCATGGGACGAGAACAAGTGTTTTTGGGTGCGATCCGAAATTCAAGATGGCTGCCAGCCGCCATTTTGTACCGACAATGCAGAAATCTGTTTTTTGTACACAACTTCCATATGAAAGCTCTGATTTGAATAATTTTTTGTGTGAATGTTTAGTACCATGGGATACATCACATAATACTGGTTTTTTTCTTGTGCAGAAATTATGCAAATTAGATGAACTTTGATTTTTTCAGTGCGACTTGCACACAGTAAGTACACATGACAATACGGCTCAGGCTAGAGTCTGTATTTATGAACCGATCTTCACGAAACGTCTTGCGTACCTTTGTTATCGCCTTGGGACGAGAACGAGTGTTTCTGGGTGCAGTCCAGAACTTCCATATGAAAGCTCTGATTTGAATAATTTTTTGTATGAATGTTTAGTACCATGGGATAAATCACATATAATAAGGGTTTTTTTCTCGTGCGTAAATTGTGCAAATTAGACTAATTTTGATGTTTTTAGCTCACCGAAGGGAGCTTAACTTATCACCGGCCGATCGTCGTTCGTCGTCGTGAACATCTTTCAAACAACTTCTCCTCTGAAACCACTGGTCCGATTTTCATGAAACTTCATGTGGATGTTCATTACTATATGGCAATTCATGTTTGTTCAAATGAAATGGCCACGTCCCATGGGGGCTCTGTATGGGGCATAACTCTGATTGCACCATATGAATTATAGAAAAATTATTAAAAAATCTTCTTCTCCAGAACCAGTGGGCAGAATCTTTTGATATTTGGTATGCAGCATCTTGGTATGGGTCTAATTTGTTTGTTCAAAGCGGCCCCCTGGATTCATATTTGGGCTCACTATAGAAGCCCAAATTCAAAGATTTCAGGCAAATTTCTTAAAAAATCTTCTTCTCCAGATCCAGCAGGCAGAATCTTTTGATATTTGGTATGCAACATTGTGGGGTGGATCTGATTCAAGTTTGTTCAAATCGGCCCCCTGGATTCACATTTGGGCTCAGTATAGAAGCCCAAATTCGAACTTAATGCATTTCAGGCAAATTTCTTAAAAAATCTTCTTCTCCAGATCGAGCAGGCAGAATCTTTTGATATTTGATATACAACATTGTGGGGTGGATCGGACTCAAGTTTGTTCAAATCAGCCCCCTGGGTTCATATTTGGGCTCAGTGTAGGAGCCCAAATTTGAACTTAGTGCATTTCAGGCAAATTTCTTTAAAAATCTTCTTCTCAAGATCCAGCAGGCAGAATCTTTTGATATTGGGTATGCAGCATGCTTAGGGATGTGAGATTCAAGTTTGTTCAAGCCAAGTCCCTGGGTTCATATTTGGGCTCACTGTGGTAGCCCGAATTATAACTTAGTTCAAAATGAGGAATTTTCTTTAAATCTTCTTCTTCAGATCCAGCAGTCAGAATGTTTTGATATTTGGTGTGCAGCATCTTTAGGGGGCTTGAGATTCAAGTTTGTTCAAACCATGTCCCTAGGTCCATATTTGGGTTCACTGTGGGAGCCTGAATGATAACTTAGTTCAAAATGAGGAATTTTCTTTAAAAATCTTCTTCTTCAGCAGATCCAGCAGTCGGACCGAAATTAGGTCCAATCAGTTTTTTGTCACAAGTTCTATACAGCTCGTATTTATGAACTGATCTTCACAAAACTTCTTGGGTACCTTTGTTTTCACCTTGGGACAGAAACGAGTATGTTTTGGAGTGCCTTTGTTATCACTGTGCTTTGAGAACAAATATTTTGGGGTTCAGTCAGACCCACTCTGGAATTCAAAGATTTCTTTTCTAGTTTAGCATCTGACTGTCACCCACCTTTACAATACTTTACCTGTACATTTGTTGCAGGCAACGGTCAGTATTTATGTACAGACCGTTACAATACTTTATTTCTACCTTTGTTGTCAGGTCATTACCTAGATGTTTGTCATTGCTGTGTCACATACTATACATGTATATGTCTTTGTCTTGACAAGTTGAGCTACACTGTCATTGACACTTTCATTTATTCAACTATCAGGACATTACTCTATAATCCACATGGAATTAACTTTTCATTCGGAACCCTGGGAAGTGGAACAGTTCTTGTTTACTGTGATGAACAAAATCTGCTTTAGTGGTAAAATAGGACCCTGAACCAATGCCGGCAGTGGCAGTCCTCTAAAGTGGGCAGCATAGGTATAAATGATTGGATGAACTTGACTTAATACCAATGTTGCAATCATGAGGTAGCCAAAAATGGTGAAAGTGACCTTATACACCAGTAAATAAATATGCAATTAACCCGTCATATTTTACTGAAAGTATGGTAAATGGTTTTGTGTTTGTGTTTGTAAGTTATATTCAATTAACAGGATTATTCAGTTACGAGTGTGTCCCACTGTACTACTTGTTTGAACCCTCTTGTGCCTTTGTGATACCTTGGCATTTGTTTCTAAGCAACTAATGTGCCAGTACTTGACCCTATACATGGGTTTCAGTGGCAGTGTAGCCATAGATTCTGAGAGGTACCCCAATGATTAAAAAAAACTAAAAATGCTACTCTGTGACACAGTGTTGGAAAATTCCTAAGGTACCCTCTCCAGAAGTATTATACTTACTGCATAGAATTATCAGAATCAAACACAAAGCCTCGGTGCCATTCTGAAATAAATATTTGCATTAAGATATTTAAGGCCACACAGAATAGTTCTGTTTCTCAGGCCATTATTTGTAAAACTGCACGCCTGCGAGTGGATTTTAGTTCTTCTTGACAAAGTCAAGCTGAGCTAATCTCATCACTCGCCATCCGTCTTCCGTCCATCTGTCCATCGTCCGTCAACACCATGTTTTGGTCTTCTCCAAAACCACTGGGCCAATTCAAGTGAAAGTTTGTGTGAGTGATGGTACCGAAGGGCATTGCATTTTTGTTCAACTCAACATGCCCAGCCCCATAGGGAGGGGGTGGGGGAAAATGCTCCAAAATAGTTTTAAAATCTTCTCATGAACCAGTGTGTGTACAATGACTTGATATTTGTTATGGAGCTTCCTTTTGAGGTGTTTGTTCAAACAAAGTTTGTGAAGCAATATTTGGCTTTGTAATTGGAGGGGTGAGATTTTTGGCCCCGCCCAAAATTTCTATTTTCTGAACCGATGGTCCAGTTTGAACCAAATTTGGTATGTGGTATTATTAGGTCATAAGTACTTGACTCACGCAAAAAAAAAAAATCCCTGCATCCCCTTGGGAACCCTGGGAGCTAAAAATAGAAATATTTTCAAATGCCCATATTTCCCAAACCACATGGAACAGAGAGCTGTTATTTGGTATGAAGCATCCTTAGGACCAGTAGAACTGAATAGTAAAAAAAAATTGCTATCGGTTTTGTTAGGGTGTTCTGTAATGGGCATCGAAAAAATGCTGAGTCAGCATATTTGCAAAAATTTTTAAAAATCTTTTCTCCAGAATCAATCATCAGAATCTTTTGATATTCGATATACAACAGCATTCATGGGGGAGGTGGGGGGGGGGGGGGGGGGGGGGGGGGGGGTCAGATACAAATTTGTTAGAATAAAGCCGATTGGTTCATATTTGGGCTCAATACAGGAGCCCTGATTTTTAACTTACGGTAATATAGGGAATATTCTTTAAAAATCTTCTTCTTCAGAACCACCAGTCAGAATCTTTAATGTTTGGTATACATCATTGTTATGAGGGTCAGATTCAACATTGTTCAAACCAAGTCCCTAGGTTAATATAATATTAAAATTTGAACTTTGTTCAATATGGGGGATAATTTTTAAAAATCTTCTTCTTCAGATCCACCAGTCAGAATGCTTTCATATATGGTATGCAACATCTCTAGGGGGTTCAGATTCAAGTGTGTTCAAATCGGATCCCCAGGTATATATTTGGGCTCGCTATGATAGCCCAAATTTTTACATATTGCGATATGAGGAAATTTCTTTAAAAATCTTCAGATCCACCAGTTGGAATGCTTTCGTATTTGGAATACAACATCTCTAGGGGGTCAGATTCAAGTTTGTTCAATTCTAGACCCTGGATTAATATTTGGGCTCCATATGGGAACCTGAAATTTAACTTAGTACAATATAAGAGAATTTCTTCAAAAATCATCATCTTCAGATTCACTTGTCAGAATGCTTTCATATTTGGTATACAACATCTCTAGGGGAGTCAAATTCAAGTTTGTTCAAATCGGATCCGTAGGTTAATATTTGGGCTCGCTATGGCACCTAAATTTTAACTTGGTGCAATATGAAGAAATTTCTTTAAAATTTCTCTTCTTAGATCTAGCAGTCAGAATGCTTTCATAGTTGGTACACAACATCTCTGGGGAAGTCAGATTCAACTTTGTTCAATCGAGAGCCTGTGTTAATATTCAGGCTCCTATGGGAGCCGGAATTGGCCATGTTGCTAAAGAATTAAAAATTTTGTTTTCAGTACCCTCTAGAGGTGTGTAACTAAGATTAATCCACATAGGTTGTATCAAGGGGCTTCATAGGGGAGCTCTGCATTTTACGTTATGATCAACTGAAGGAAAGGCATGATGCCCAGTTTACTTTTGTCATTCATTCTTGGACTCTGTTTATATTGTGTTCTGTTCAAGATGAGTGCTTCAGGCCCCGTTGGGCCTCTTGTTTATTTTATTTTTTATTTCTGTAATTATTTCTTTGCCATCAAAAGTTCATGTTCTTCGATTATGTTTTAGGCCTCATAATCTATGCAATAGCATGATGGGTGGTGGTGTATTTTTAACTTAGTGCAATATGGGGGTAATTTTAAAAAATCTTCTTCAGATCCACCAGTCAGAATGCATTCATATTTGGTATACAACATCTCTAGGGGGTCAGATTCAAGTTTGTTCAAATCATGTCCATAGGTTAATATTTGCACTCCCTGTGGTAGCCCAAATTTTTTAACTTAGTGAAATATGAGGAAATTTCTTTTAAAATATTCTTCTTCAGATCCACTAGTCAGAATGCTGTCATAGTTTGTATACAACATCTCTAAGGGGGTTAGATTCAACTTTGTTCAAATCGAGTGCCTGTGTTTATATTTGGGCTCCCTATGCTAGCCCGAATTTTAACTTAGTGCAATATGAGGAAATTTCTTCA
Organism: Pictodentalium vernedei; assembly: GCA_031216915.1. Lineage (NCBI taxonomy): Eukaryota > Metazoa > Mollusca > Scaphopoda > Dentaliida > Dentaliidae > Pictodentalium > Pictodentalium vernedei. The sequence goes on along the minus strand of CM062291.1, from coordinate 266,894,085 downwards.
AAACTCTTTTTCTTTAGTTCACTAGTCAGAATACTTTGATATTTGGTTTACAACATCTCTAGGGGAGTCAGATTCAAGTTTGCTCAAAATGGTTCAATGGGTTAATATTTGGGCTTGCTATGGTAGCCCGAATTTTAACTTTGTGCAATATGAGAAAATTTCTTCAGATCCACCAGTCAGAGTACTTTCATATTTTGTATACAACATCTCTAGATTCAAGTTTGGTCAAATCGAATGCCAGGGTTAATATATGGGCTCCCTATGGGAGCATGTAGCTGAAGAATTAGAAAATTTGTATTCACTTTCCTCTAGAGGTGTGTAACTAAGATTTATCCGCATAGGTTCTATCATGGGGCTTCATAGGGGAGCTCCACTTTTTATATTATGATCAACTGAAGAAAAGGCATGATTCTTGGGTTATTTTAGTCACTCCTGAGGGACTCGTTGATTGACAATGTTATTGCTTAATGTAGATTCATTCTTGCACTCTGTTTATATTGTGTTCTGTTCAACAGGATGAGCACTTCAGGCCCCGTGGGACCTCTTGTGTTAATGTTTATTGGAGAGTGCCAACTGGCACTTTCCAATAAATTATAACAAAAGGATTTGATATTAAATTGTATCCCTGTAGGAGCCCCAGGAAGTGAAGCAGTGCTTGTTTACAATGGTAAACAGGCTCCATTTTACTTGAAAGATAGAACCCAGTCACCAATGCTTGGGGTGAAAGTGAACTGGGCTGCAAGGTATAAACAATTGACTGAACTAGACTTTATATCCATGTCGCTTCCCCAATTAGCCCTAGAAATATGTGACCTTAAACACCTATAAATAAATATAATATTGTTATCTACTTCTGAGAAAACAACCAGCTTATACAAACAGTGTAAAGCCACAAAAATGGCTTTCAACATTTTTTTTAGCCTAACCTGACAAAGTCAAGATAAGCTATTGCCATCATGCATGCGGAAGTCTGTGAATCTGTGCACATTTTCCATTAGCACAGGCTACACCCGGTAGTTCTTGTCCAATCGTCACAAAATTTCATATGGAGGTTTGAGTTCATGTTTAGATGAGAACATCCCCTTTTGATCACAATCGGTCAACCGTGATGGCAGCCCGCACCCAAAAACCTTTAGCACAGTCTTCAGGTCGTATTTATGAAGGGATTTCATTTAACTTGGTAGGATAACTCTGTATAATGTCTAAATGAGAATGTTCCTTTTTCGTCATGACCTGTCAACCGTGACTGCAGCCCAAGCCCGAAACCCTGAAACCTTTAGCACAGTCTACAGTACGTATTTAAAACGGGGGGATTTCATTGTAACTTGGTAGGATGACGTCATATGATGTCTAGATGAGAATGTCCCCATTTGGTCATGATCTGTCAACCATGATGGCTACCCTAGCCCAAAACCCAAAAACCTTCAGCACAGTCTACAGGTCTTATTTATAGAGGGATTTCATTGTATCTTGGTAGGATGACTCCATATAAAGTCGAAATGAGAATGTCCCCTTTGGTTCGTGATGGGTCAACTGTGATGGCTACAGGGGCCCGAAGCACGAAACCTTTAGCACAGTCTTCATATTTGTGAAGAGATTTATTTCAATGTAACTTGGTACGATGACTCCAGATGATGTCTAGATTAGAACGTCCCCTTTTGGTCGCTATCGTTCAACCGTGATGGCTGACCGAGCCCAAAAACCTTGATCACAGACTACAAGTCGTATTTACGAAGGGATTTCATTGTATGTTTGTAGGATGACTCAGTATAATGTCCAGATGAGGACATCCCCTTTTGGTTGCGATCAGTCAACCGTGATGGTTACACCGGTCCGAAGCCCAAAAAGCTTTAGCACAGTCTACAAGCCATATTTATGAAGGGATTTCATTGTAACTTGATAGGATGGCTCATTTTTGGAATAATTTCACTGTAACTTGGTACCTTTGGTTGACATATATTAACTGTGAGTGCCACATTAACCCACCCACCCCTCACTTCTTTATAACAGTCTACACCCCAAATTATTTTTATTAAAAACATGGCATACAGGAAACAGAAATTAACATATTCTCCATTATCACAATTCTTGTCGTATTTCATAATCCTTTCATAAATATTGAATATTATCCTTTTCATCAAACACATCACACAGTCAAGTTAAGCTACAGTGTCCCTGACACTTTCATTTCGAATGACCCATGATGATGGCTTCTAGCATTCAAACAGTAAAGAGAAACTCCTAAAATCTTTTCAGAATAGAAAGCTCACTGCAGTTGAGGCAAATTCCTATATGCTGGCGTTGAACACTTTAATATAGTTTTATTTTTTCAACAATGACATTATATTTTCAGGGTGTGCTGCTTTGATGAAGAAATGTGTGCAATGTCGTGGTCAGATAGAGAAGATGATTCCATTCATTGTGTGTTGTGGAGGAAGTCGTAAGTTTGTAAAATGTATTATTTTCCTGATACAGCAAGTATAAGCACTGTGAATCACTGCTGTGACCAAGTCAGAAAGAAAGAGGGAGATGAAGTATTTGAACCAATGAGTTTTAGCTCAACTTTGGCGAAGCCAAATTTGAGCTTATGCCATGGCCCCTCGTCCGTCTGGCCGTCTGTCCGTCTGTCCATCAACAATTGGATACGGCTCGGGCTAGAGGCCGTATTTATGAAACGATCTTACGAAACTTCTTGGGTACCTTTGTTATGACCGTGGGACGAGAACGAGTGTTTTTGGGTGCGGTCCGAAATTCAAGATGGTTGCCAGCCACCATTTTGTACCGACGATGCAGAAATCTGTTTTTTGTACAGAACTTCCATATGAAAGCTCTGATTTGAATAATTTTTTGTATGAATGTTTAGTACCATGGGATACATCACATATAATACGGGTTTTTTTCTCGTGCGTAAATTATGCAAATTAGACTAACTTTGATGTTTTTTGGTGTTACTTTCAGCACTGTAAGTGCAAATGCCAATACGGCTCGGGCTAGAGGCCGTATTTATGAACCGATCTTTACGAAACTCCTTGGGTACCTTTGTTATCACCGTGGGATGAGAACGAGTGTTTTTGGGTCCGGTCCAAAATTCAAGATGGCCTATGGCAGCCATTTTGTACAAAATTTGGTGCAATCAGATTTTTGCACAGAACTTCCATATGAAAGCGCTGATTTGAATAATTTTTTGTGTGAATGTTGAGTACCATGAGATACATCACATATAATACGGGTTTTTTCTCATGCAGAAATTTTGCAAATTAGATGAACTTTGATTTTTTCAGTGCTACTTACACACAGTAAGTACACATGTCAATACGGCTCGGGCTAGAGTCTGTATTTATGAACCGATCTTCACGAAACGTCTTGGGTACCTTTGTTATCACTTTGGGATGAGAACAAGTGTTTCTGGATGCGGTCCAAAATTCAAGATGGCTGCCAGTGGCCATTTTGTACCGAAATTAGGTCTAATCAGTTTTTTGTACACAACTTCTATACGGCTCAGGCTGGAGGCCGTATTTATGAACCGATCTTTACGAAACTTCTTGGGTACCTTTGTTATAACCGTGGGATGAGAACGAGTGTTTTTGGGTGTGGTCCGAAATTCAAGATGGCCACCAGCAGCCATTTTGTACCAAAATTAGTGCAATCAGTCTTTTGTACAGAACTTCTGTATGAAAGTTCTGATTTGAATAAATTTTTGTATGAATGTTTAGTAACATGGAATACATCACATATAGTACGGGTTTTTTTCTCATGCAGAAATTATGCAAATTAGATGAACTTTGATTTATTCAGTGCTACTTATACACTGTAAGTGCACATGTCAATACGGCTCGGGCTAGAGGCTGTATTTATGAACCGATCTTCACAAAACTTCTTGGGTACCTTTGTTATCACCTTGGGATGAGAACGAGTGTTTCTGGGTGCGGTCCAAAATTCAAAATGGCTGCCAGTGGCCATTTTGTACCTAATTTAGGTCCCAACAGTTTTTTGTCACAACTTCTACACAGCTCATATTTGTGAACTGATCTTCACGAAACTTCTTGGGTACCTTTGTTTTCCCCTTGGGACAGGAATGAGTGTGTTTTGGGGTGCCTTTGTTATCACTGTGCTATGAGAACAAATATTTTGGGGTTCAGTCAGACCCACTCCAGGACTCAAAGATTTTTTTAGCTCACCTGACTGAAAGTCAGGGTGAGCTTTTCTTATCACTCGTCGCCATCGTCCTGCGTGAAGGTGGTGTTTGAGCCTCTTTCTCCTAAACCACTGGCCACATTTTAATTAAATTTCATTAAGTAGTGGTTATAGAGGGGCATTTTGATTTTTAGCCAAAATAGGTTTCGGCTCATATTGAGCAGAGGTGTGGGGAAAAAATGGCCAAATTTTTTGAAAATCTTCTTCTAATGAACCACCAGTAGCAGAGACTTTATATGTGGTATTCAGAGTCCTTTTGAGGTTTAGAATCAAGTTTGTTCAAGAGAAGTTTGTCAGGCATTATTTGCCTTCGTTATGGGAGGGGCAAAAATTTTGGCCATGCCTAAAATTTCTATTTTCAGAACCGTGAGGTCGATTTGAACCAAATTTGATATGAGATGATAATGGGTCATAAGTAGTTGATTGATGCAAAAAAAATTTTCTCATTGCCTCGTGGGAACCTCAGGAGCTAAAAATAGGAAAAACCTTAAATTGCCATATCTCCAAAACTACACGGCACAGACAATTCTTATTTTGTATAAAGCTTACTTTTATCCAGTAGAATAGAATGGTTAAAAAAAATCCCTATCGGTTTGATCACAAGGAACTTTTTTCAGGACTTTGAAAAAGTGCTGAGTTAGCACTTTTTAACACTGCAGGCAATGGGAAAAAGATTAAAAAATTTTCTTCTCCAGATCCAGCAGGCAGAATCTTTTGATATTTGGTATGCAACATTGTAGGGTGGATCCGATTCAAGTTTGTTCAAATCTGCCCCCTGGGTTCATATTTGGGCTCAATATAGGAGCCTGATTTCGAACTTAGTGCATTTCAGGCAAATTTCTTAAAAAATCTTCTTCTCCAGATCCAGCAGGCAGAATCTTTTGATAGTTGGCATGCAACATTGTGGGGTGGTTCTGATTGAAGTTTGTTGAAATCGGCTCCCTGGATTCATATTTGGGCTCACTATAGAAGCCCGAATTCGAACTTAGTGCATTTCAGGTAAATTTCTTCAAAAATCTTCTTCTCCAGATCGAGCGGGCAAAATCTTTTGATATTTGGCATGCAACATTGTGGGGTGGATCTGATTCAAGTTTGTTCAAATCGGCCCCCTGGGTTTATATTTGGGCTCAGTATAGAAGCTCGAATTCGAACTTAGTGCATTTCAGGCAAATTTCTTCAAAAATCTTCTTCTCCAGATCCAGCAGGCAGAATCTTTTGATATTTGGTATGCAACATTGTGGGGTGGATCAGATTCAAATTTGTTCAAATAGGCCCCCAGGATTCATATTTGGGCTCACTATAGAAGCCCGAATTCGAACTTAATGCATTTCAGGCAAATTTCTTAAAAAATCTTCTTCTCCAGATCCAGCAGGCAGAATCTTTTGATATTTGGTATGCAACATTGTGGGATGGATTTGATTCAAGTTTGTTCAAATCGGCCCCCTGGATTCATATTTAGGCTCACTATAGAAGCCTGAATTCGAACTTAGTGCATTTCAGGCAAATTTCTTAAAAAAATCTTCTTCTCCAGATCCAGCAGGCAGAATCTTTTGATATTTGGTATGCAACATTGATGGGTGGATCTGATTCAAGTTTGTTCAAAACGGCCTCCTGGATTTATATTTGGGCTCACTATAGAAGCTCGAATTCGAACTTAGTGCATTTCAGGCAAATTTTTTTAAAAATCTTCTCCAGATTCAGCAGGCAGAATCTTTTGATATTTGGTATGCAACATTGTGGGGTGGATCTGATTCAAGTTTGTTCAAATCGGCTCCCTAGATTCCTATTTGGGCTCACTATAGAAGCCTGAATTCGAACTTAGTGCATTTCAGGCAAATTTCTTTGAAAATCTTCTTCTCAAGATCCAGCAGGCAGAATCTTTTGATATTGGGTATGCACCATGCTTAGGGGGGTGAGATTCAAGTTTGTTCAAGCCATGTCCCTGGGTTCATATTTGGGCTCACTGTGGTAGCCCGAATTATAACTTAGTTCAAAATGAGGAATTTTCTTTAAAAATCTTCTTCAGATCCAGCAGTTGGAATGTTTTGATATTTGATATGCAGCATCCTTAGGGGGTTGAGATTCAAGTTTGTTCAAGCCATAGCCCTAGGTCCATATTTGGACTCACTGTGGGAGCTTGAATTGTAACTTAATTCAAAATGAGGAATATTCTTTAAAAATCTTCTACTTCAGATCCAGCAGTCAGAATGTTTTGATATTTGGTGTGCAGCATCCTTAGGGGGGCGAGATTCAAGTTTGTTAAAGCCAAGTCCCTGGGTTCATATATGGGCTCCCTGTGGGAGCCCGAATTATAACTTAGTTCAATATGAGGAATATTCTTTTAAAATCTTCTTTTTTTTAGATCCACTGGTCAGAATCTTTGGATATTTGGTATAAGCTTTTCTTAGGAGGAGCAGATGCAACTTGTTGAAATCAATTCTCTGGGTTGATATTTAGGCTACCATGTCAGGTGAACGCCCTCAGGCCCCTTGGGGCCTCTTGTTCTAATTTAGCATCTGACTGTCACTCACCTTTACAATACTTTACCTATACATTTGTTACAGGCAACGGTCAGTATTTACGTACAGACCGTTACAATACTTTATATATACCTTTGTTATCAGGTCATTACCTAGATGTTTGTCATTGCTCTGTCACATTCTATACATGTACATGTCTTTGTCTTGACAAGTTGAGCTACAGTGTCATTAACACTTTCATTTTAACATGGCACATGAGCATCAGCACATTTTTAGCCTATGAATTACTGGGTGCATTTTAGTGCCAGTGGTGGTCCAAGAGCTGAAACTTGTTAGTTCTTATGTATATTGTTCGCGCACGTATGCTTCCCTGAAATTCATCCAATTTCCCTGAAAATCACCCTCCGGTTCCCTGAAAAAAATTTTCTGAGGTTAACATGTCTGCGCTCATGGACAACCGAAACCGCAACCAACGTTTTTTGATTTAAAAAAACGAAACCGTAACTGTAGTGTAAATCCCACAACCACCCAGCTCTAGTCAGTAGATGTTTTCCAATATGAGTTGTCCATAGGCTATCCATTGTCAGTCTGTCCATCCATCCATTATCAACATTTTGTTTGTCCGGACCATAATTTGCTTACTACTTGACACAAACTTGAAACTTCTGACACATATATATCATCAGTAGACAGGATACCGCATGCTACATTTACATTCCATACTCTCAGATTTCTTGATACAACTAGATGAAAATTCTTACACATATCATTAGTTGTTGATATGTTGTGCATCAAATTTACCTTCCACACCCTCAAGGTCACAGTTGTGCATCAGATGCCAATAATGCCATTTTTTAGTGACCCATAATTTCTCTACTACTTGACATAGCCGGGTGGAATTTCTTGAGAGATATTTAGTAAGTGGTGTGTTGTGCATCACATTTAACATCTCACAAGGTCAGAGTCACCCGTCGTCAACCTTTTGTTTGTGCTGGCCATAAGGTCAATGTCACAGTTGTGTGTCTATTGTTAAAAATAACTTTCTTGGTGACATTTCTCTGTCCTGACCATAATATCTTTACTACTGCATCAGATTTACCTTTCACATTGCATATTGCATTTGAATGTAAATTTGTGAGTAGTAACAGTGATGTTAATATCACTTTAGAGCTAGGTTGCAATAGGGGATAATGGAAAGTAACCATATCTCTTTATTTTCTCTCCATTGTATATTTACCCTATAGTTAGCTGCCCCTGTAAGCAGTGGCTCCAAGCACAGCTGTCTAGGCCAAGAAGCCTCTTTTCTTATGTTTGTCATAAATGCAAATCTTGGCTGCAGCAAAGCAGCCATGGTATCAATTGCCAATTTTTTTTTAAAAGTCTGGCATCAAGAAGTCATTATACCCCAGCCTTCGGATTATATAGGATTTGTTGTGTACACCCAGCTTTCTGTCCATCTTTTCCAAACTTGTACATTTTGTTCTTCAGTCCATTCTAACGATCCATAAAACATTATTGAATGGACTGATCTTGTTCGCACTTCAGACAATGGTTGCTTATAATTCAAGATTGTGTCATGACCTTGTCCCAAGGTCACAGCTCCAAGGTCAAGGTCACAGACTGTTTGCATGTTTGTTAGTCTTTTCTAACTTTGTCCAATCCATAAAAAAATATTCAGTGGATTGATCTTTTTCATGCTTCACACAATGATCACTTATGACTCAAGAGTGTGTAATGACCTTCACCAAAGGTCATAGATTCAAGGCAAAGTCACAAACCGTTCTTGTGTACTAACTTTTTATTGTTCATAAAAATAGATTCAGTGGATAGATCTTGTTCATACTTCACATAATGGTTTCTCACGACTTAATGGTGTGTCAAGACCTTGATCCAAGGTTGTACGGTCAAGGTCACAGACCATTCATCTGTTCTAGCTAGGTCAAGGTCACAGACCGTTCATCCATTCTAGCTTTGTCTGGTTCATATAAAATGATTCAGTGTGCAGATCTTGTTCATAGTTAACACACAATCTATGCTCATGATAAGGGTATGCCATGGTCCTGACTCGAGGTCGCAACATCAAGTTTAAGGGCACAGTCCATCCATCTGTTCTAACTTTATCTGGTCCTCAACTCAGGTATGTGTTATGACCTTATCCTCCGGGCATGTTGCTACTTGTTTTTTGCCAGTTGTGGCCATTTGTAACTTGGACCACTGAAGAAGACTTTGTATCTGCAACTAAACCTGAGTAGTCTTATATTTTCTTCACATTCCTTTGATTGTTTTTATATTTGAATAATCGTGACTAGAACCTGCGTATATTTTCAGGATGTGTCAGTTATGCTCCTTTACAACTTAGATCATTGAACAGGAAGTGTTATTGTATATTGACTTTGTATTCGCAACTAGAGTCACAGTTCATTTATGCCTTGTTGATAAAGTTGGTTGGGTTATATTGAATGGTGTTTGTCCATTTATCTGTCACATAAGTTTCTCTGCTTAACTCATCCTCCATTTTTTCAGATTTTTTCAACAGTCATTGTAATATACCGGGTAGTTGCAGATGTACCTATGGAAAGGTTTTTTGCTCCAGCAAATTTAACCATAGTTATGGCCCTTTTTATTCCCTGTAAGAACCCTGGTATGTGAAGCAGAGCTTATTTACTGTGGTAAGCAAGATCTATTTTACTCGTTAAATGGGATACAGTAACCAATATTAACCATTATCCATTAGGACCCAGTAGCAAATGCCTGATTGGAAGTGCTCAAAAGTGGGAAGCATTAGCATAAATGATTATTTATTTATTAAGGTTTAATGATGCTTTAACAGCAAAGGTCATATCGTGTCAGTGGCAGTTTTATGGGTGGAGGAAGCCTGAGTACCAAGAGAGAACCACAGAGCAACGATGAGCAGGTGCCAGCTCCCCAACATCAACTCTGAACTGCAGCACAGGCAGGGTAAGATTGGTTGAAGACATGCACACCATCGACGTGCAGTATGCCTTAGTGCACGGCATCACCATGTCCCCATGTGGATAATTAGGGTTAAGTGCCTTGCCCAAGGACACAATGTGGGAGTCCGAATCAATCGCTCAGGCGGTCACCCATCCAAGGACTAACCGGGCTTGATGTTGCTTAACTTTGGTGATCTGATGAGAACCGGTTACCACGTCTCTGTGCCCCTGTGGAAATGATTGGCTAAACTTGACTTTGTACTTTTGTTGCAATCTTGAAAAACCCATAGATGCTGAAAGAGATCTTAAAAACACCAATAAATACATAAATGGCCCTTTATATGGCTAGATTTTATCATAACGGTTTGTCTGCTCAACTCCTCCTGTGTTTTGGGGAGATTTTTAGCTCATCTTGACAAAGTCAAGCTGAGCTAATCTCATCGCTCTCCGTCCGTCGTCCGGCATCCGTCAACACCATGTTTTGGTCTTCTCCTCCAAAGCCACTGGGCCAATTCAAGTGAAAGTTTGTGTGAGTGATGGTCCCAAAGGGGCATTTCATTTTTGTTCAACTCAGCATGCCCAGCCCCATAGGGAGGGAGTGGGGGAAAATGCTCCAAAATATTTTTAAAATCTTCTTCTCAAGAACCAGTGTGTACAATGACTTGATATTTAGTATGGAGCTTCCATATGAGGTGTAGAATCAAGTTTGTTCAAACGAAGTTCATGAAGTAATATTTAGCTTTGTAATAGGAGGGGTAAGATTTTTGGCCCCGCCCAAAATTTCTATTTTCTGAACCGATGGTCCGGTATGAACCAAATTTGGTTTGTGGTAGTATTGGGTCATAAGTACTTGACCCATGCAAAAAAAAAATTCCCGCATCCCCATGGGAACCCTGGGTGCTAAAAATATAAATATTTTCAAACGCCCATATTTCCCAAACCCCAAAGAACAGAGAGCTTTTATTTGGTATGAAGTATCCTTATGACCAGTAGAATTGAATGGTAAAAAAAAATTGCCATCGGTTATGTTAGGGTGTTCTGTAATGGGCATCGAAAAAATGCTGAGTCAGCATATTTGCAAAAATTTTAAAAAATCTTTTCTCCAGAACCAATCACCAGAATCTTTTGATATTTGGTATACAGCATTCATAGGGGGATCAGATAAACGTTTGTTGAAATAAAGCTCATTGGTTCATATTTGGGCTCTCTACAGGAGCCCAAAGTTTTAACATAGGGTAATATGGGGAATATTCTTTAAAAATCTTCTTCTTCAGAACCACCAGTCAGAATATTTTAATATTTGGTGTACATCATTGTTATGAGGGTCAGATTCTAGATTGTTCAAACCAAGTCCCTAGGTTAATATTTGGGCTTCCTACGGAAGCCCAAATTTTATCTTTGTTCAATATGGAGGGTAATTTAAAAAAATCTTCTTCTTCAGATCCATCAGTCAGAATGCTTTGATATTTGGTATGCAACATTTCTATGGGGCTCAGATTCAAGTTTGTTCAAATCAGGTCCCTAGGTATATATTTGGGCTCTCTATGGTAGCCCAAATTTTTACTTAGTGCAGTATGAGGAAATTTCTTTAAAAATCTTCTTCTTCAGATCCACAAGTCGGAATGCTTTTATATTTGGTATACAACATCTCTAGGGGGGTCAGATTCCAGGTTGTTCAATTCGAGAGCCTAGGTTAATATTTGGGCTCCATATGGGAACATGAAATTTAACTTAGTACAATATGAGGGAATTTCTTCAAAAATCATCTTCTTCAGATTCACTCCTCAGAATGCTTTCACATTTGGTATACAACATCTCTAGGGGGGTCAGATTCAAGTTTGTTCAAATCGGATCCATAGGTTAATATTTGGGCTCACTATGGTAGCCCAAATTTGAACTTAGTGCAATTCGAAGAAATTTCTTTACAATTTCTCTTCTTCAGATCCAACAGTCAGAATGCTTTCATATTCGGTACACAACATCTCTAGGGAAGTCAGATTTAACTGTGGTCAAATCAAGAGCCTGGGTTAATATTTGGGCTCTCTATGGGAGCTGCAATTGGCCATTTTGCTGATGAATTAAAAATTTTGTATTCAGTACCCTCTAGAGGTACTAAGATTAATCCACATGGGTTGTATCAAGGGGCTTCATAGGGGAGCTCTACATTTTACTTAGGATCAACTGAAGAAAAGGCATGATGCCCAGATTATTTTTGTCACTCCTGAGGGACTCAAGGATTGACAGTGTAGCCTATGGAGATGGCTTGCTTAATGTAGACTCACTCTTGGACTCTGTTCAAATTGTATTCTGTACAAGATGAGCGCTTCAGGCCCCATGGGGCCTCTTGTTTATAAAACTTGTGAATTATGAGGAGGATGAGTGGATGTGCATGTGTGAAGGAACTTTTTGATTTTGAGTTATCGCTCTTTTTATGGCACGTTGCCTCTCATAAACATTTCTCCATTTAACTCCTCTTACATTTTTCATTGGATTTTTATAACTTGGTGTGAAGTATGAGAAGAAAGTGTAGATGTCAAAGTAGAAGGACAATTATGACTGTTTTATACTTATGCAACTTTACAGTTTAGTCTAGACAAGTATTGGCTGCTGATGTAGTCAGCCTAACACTTCTCTAGAAACATTTGTCCATGTACTTAGAATGTATCTTGCAAACTTACTCTGAAACTACATGTTGAGACACCTGTTATAATGCAGAAAAATTTGCCACACTAAATGATGAAGCACTACGTGCTGAAAATAACAATGTACATTTTATTTTTTCAGCTCCTCCAGTGACTCAGCCACAAGGTATAATGAATAATGGGTCTAGAGACAACAATAAAGATGTGCAAAAATTACAGCAACAATTACAAGATATTAAAGATCAGGTTTGTTCTATTCAGTTCATTCTTCAAACCATTCACTACTGTATTTTAGTGGAAACCAACCACACTAAAGAGTTAAAAATTTGGAATGTTATGTGGAATACTAAAGTGATGAAACAGTTTAGCCCTTTACTCAAAGCATGCTATATTAAAATTTGTAATTTTAATTATGTTTCTTTCAAATATTTCAAGAAATTTCAACAAAACCATATCATGTGACCCATCGTTGGAATGAGCTAAACAAGTTCATTCCAATGAGGTAGTCACATGATATGATTTTGTTGACAATTTTAGAAAAATAATTTCTCAGTTTGTAAATTATGCAGGTGTATGTAGCTTATTCATTAGATAAAGGATTAACCCTTTACCTAAACGAATAGAAGGTGATGCCAAAAACAGTTCTTGAATAACTTAATATTTTCATTTTTTGCCTGATAAAGCATCGTGAAACTGAGGGAAAATAGCCTGAGATACAAGAAACTTTTTTATAGGCCATAACTAAATATTTTTCATGTTCTTACCTGATAATCAAAGCTCATAAGTTATGTTTTTGAGGCAAAAAATAAAAATATTAAGTTGTGGCCTACAAAAAAACTTTCTTGTATCTTGGGCCATTTTCCCTCAGTTTTATGATGTGGGAGGGAGGCTTTTCTTTCTTCTTTTGCTTAATCTACAAAACTGTTTTATATATATTTGTAAATTCCACCCCTAATACTATTATGTGGATAATGTTTTCAGCAGCGTTAATTTTCCATAATGGAGTAGCCAATTTAACCAGCTATATTGTTGTTTAACAGAGCTCTATCAAACAAGATATAGTTGGTTAATTCTTTAGTCCTACAGGTGCCAAATAATATTAAAGAAATTTCCAGGTAAAAAAAATATGATGAGGCAGATTTTTAGTGATGTGGGAGGTGCCTGAGAAACAAGAACTTTTTTTTAACAGCCTATTCAAGAATTTGTTTTTTGCAAGCATCGTCTGCTATTAATTTGTCTTACCTAAGAGGGTTAACCCTTAAGGGCCTAATGATTTTCATACATTTTCGCTATACTTTGAAAATATACCTCCTGTGGCTTTGCAGTTGTTTCTACAGTAGGCAGCCAAGACTTTCCTAGAAACAGCTGACAAGGTACGTGGAAAAAAAAAGTTTTGAGTTTACCCAAACACTGCATTTTGGGGCACCTATTGCTTTGCATTAAAAAGTGATCAAATATAGAATTAGGCCCTTAAGGGTTAAAGATAAAAAATTTAATTGAAATTTTTGTTTATTTTTCAGACATGCTGTCCAGTATGCATGGATAGATTGAAAAATATGATATTCTTATGTGGTCATGGTACATGCCAAATGTGTGGAGATCGAATGAATGAATGTCCAATATGCAGGAAAGCAGTTGAGAAGAGAATCCTACTATATTAGATGGCCTCCTTGAAAAAATGAGTATTTGTGCCACAATACTGTCTGCTTAATATTATTGTGCCATGAATGCTTTAATCCTGTAAATTATTTTTCTCTTTTTATTTAAGGGATTATGTAATACTTGGACATAAAAGAGCCCTGTGGAAAAATAGTTGTGACCTCTGACTGACATTGATTTCAACGAAACCTCGAAAACCATTTTTTGTTGAGTGTTACTCGGAATTTTTATCCTTTACTGTACATGCATGAAATATGTTGATCTGTGAACTATTTTTGCTGCATGACGAATATTACTCTTCCTTTTCAGAACACCTGATACGATTCATACAGGCATGGAAATGTACTGATTTTTAGCATGAATGCAAGGGAAGTAACTTCAAGGCACACAAAGATTTTTCAAATTTAAAAACTTCTGTTGGTAACATGAAATGAAAAAGCTATTGTTTCCAAAAAGGACATGACTACGTATGTTATAAACAAAAAATTGTATAGGATTACATTGTGCTAAAGCATTGCAGAGGAAACCTTGATGCACTCAAGGGGTAGTGTGTAGGTTGTGGTAGGACTTGAGATTCTATTACAGTGGAACCCTGTTAATTGAATAGCCACTTTGCCAATGAAAATGATTCAGTTAACAGGAGTATTCAATTAACAGGGATTTTATCACTTTCCTGCATTCTGGAGATAAACTTAGCATTTATTCTATTATATCTTGTTTGACAGACAAGATATAATAGATTAAATGCCTGTGTTGGATGTATTGAGGCCAAATAGGTCTATGAACAAAGGAAAACTGGGGAGAGTCAGTTTAATTTCTCGACAGGTTACCAATTTTTTTATTCAATTAACAGGAGTTTACTCTATAACCTATATTCCATTAACAGGTCAAATTTGTGCTGGAGGTATGGTGAATGGTTTTGTGTTGGGAAAATATATTCAATTAACAGGGATATACAATTAAGATATATCCAATTAAGTGAGATCCACTGTACTAGAAAGTGGAGTTCAAACCCCCACTAGGCCGGTTGCAGGGATGCATAAATTGAAAATTTAAAATCACCATTCAAAGGTTATACTTAAAAACTTTGCATAACCTTTTTGAACCAAGATAATCCCAATCAATTACGCTCTCTTTTGTCAGTGTTTTTTTTAACTGGTGCTGGATTTTTCTTGGTTGCCAATATTTGCTCACTTGTCTTTGTCTTGTTACATTTTATGGGAGAGTGCCTAGAAGCTTTCTCCCATAAATTGTGACAAAGCAAATCCACACCGACTTAATAATTTCTCTTTTAAGATAATATGAAGCATCTCCACAGAATATGAAGCCTTAAAGTTGCAGCATCTGCACTAAAGAGAGAATATGGGCTTCCAATACTCTATCAGTTAACAAAATCAACAATGACATAGAACTGTCTAGTAGATCTATCTTACATGAGTACAGTTGTGATGTCTTCACCAACCTTCATCCTTCATTGACCAATTATATAACTGGTCAGTTGCATTTGTAGGGTCATCTAAATACACCACACATATACCACACATAAGGCAAGTGAAAGCATACTTGTAAATCCCTTGACTTGTGAGCAATCTCCAACTACTATCCAGCAACAAATATTAACCAACCTCCCACCTTCCTCATCAAACCCCCAAATATAGAAACAATCAACAATTGTAAAGGGTTTATGACAAATTTGTTTTAAACTCTAGTTTGTACTGGGTGATTTTAGAAGAGCAAGACAAGGTTATCCTAGAAAATTTTGGATAACTTTCGGAGGAGAGCTCGTTATCCAATTTGTGCATCCCTGTGACTGCACTTATCTATCATCCCTTAAGATCATTAAAGCGCATTTCACAATTTTAAAGCATTGCAGATGGTAAATGGTTTGGTGATTGGATATTTAATATACAATGAACAGGATTATTCATTTAAGAGTTAATTGGCTCCCCTATAATAAAATAAACCACCCCCAAATGACAGCAAATAATGATCTTTCATCCTTCCCCTGATAATAAGGCTGAATCAACATTCACAATTATTCATATAAGACATGTCAGTTTAGCCTGTCATTTTAACCATCCAAACACCAATCTAAAGTCATATCCAAGAACTATCAGATTTTCTGTTCTGCAAAAAAAATCAGACTTTCATTTTTAGTTCAACTTTGACGTAAGTCAGATTTGAGCTTATGCCATGGCCAGTCGTCCATCGTCCGTCTGTCCGTCAACAATTCAATACGGCTCGAGCTAGAGGCCGTATTTATAAACTGATCTTTACAAAACTTCCTGAGTACCTTTGTTATCACCGTGGGACGAGAACGAGTGTTTTGGGGTGTGGTCCAAAATTCAAGATGGCCACCAGCAGCCATTTTGTACTTTAGTTAGTGCAATCAGTTTTTTGTACAGAACTTCTGTATGAAAGTTCTGATTTGAATAAATTTTTGTATGAATGTTTTGTAACATGGAATACATCACATATAATACAAGGGTTTTTTTTCGTGCAGAAATTATGCAAATTAGATGAACTTTGATTTATTCAGTGCTACTTATACACAGTAAGTGCACATGTCAATACGGCTTGGGCTAGGGGCTGTATTTATGAACCGATCTTCACGAAACTTCTTGGGTACCTTTGTTATCATCTTGGCACGAGAACAAGTGTTTCTGGGTGCGATCCAAAATTCAAGATGGCTGCCAGTGGCCTTTTTGTACCGAAAATAGGTCCAATCAGTTTTTTGTACACAACTTCTATACGGCTCAGGCTAGAGGCCGTATTTATGAACTGATCTTTACAAAACTTCTTGGGTACCTTTGTTATCACCGTGGGACGAGAATGAGTGTTTTGGGGTGCAGTCCGAAATTCAAGATGGCCACCAGCAGCCATTTTGTACCAAAATTAGTGCAATCAGTATTTTGTACAGAACTTCTGTATGATAGTTCTGATTTGAATAAATTTTTGCATGAATGTTTAGTAACATGGAATACATCACATGCAATACGGGGTTTTTTCTTGTGCAGAAATTATGCAAAAGTTAGATGAACTTTGATTTATTCAGTGCTACTTATACACTGTAAGTGCACATGTCAATACGGCTAGGGCTGGAGGCTGTATTTATGAACTGATCTTCATGAAACTTCTTGGGTACCTTTGTTATCACCTTTGGATGAGAATGAGTGTTTTTGGGTGCTGTCCAAAATTCAAGATGGCTGCTAGCAGCCATTTTGTACCAAAATTAGGTACATTCAGTTTTTGGTACAGAACTTCTGTATGAAGGTTCTGATTTGAATAAATTTTTGAATGAATGTTTAGTAACATGGAACACATCACATATAATACGGGGTTTTTTTTCATGCAGAAATTATGCAAATTAGATGAACTTTTATTTATTCAGTGCTACTTATACACTGTTAGTGCACATGCCAATACAGCTCGGGCTAGAGGCTGTATTTATGAACCGATCTTCACGAAACTTTTTGGGTACCTTTGTTATCACATTGGGACGAGAAATTTGTTTTAAACTCTAGTTTGTACTGGGTGATTTTAGAAGAGCAAGAACAGGTTATCCTAGAAAATTTTGGATAACTTTCGGAGGAGAGCTCGTTATCCAATTTGTGCATCCCTGTGACTGCACTTATCTATCATCCCTTAAGATCATTAAAGTGCCTTTCACAATTTTAAAGCATTGCAGATGGTAAATGGTTTGGTGATTGGATATTTAATATACAATTAACAGGATTATTCATTTAAGAGTTAATTGGCTCCCCTATAATAAAATAAACCACCCCCAAATGACAGCAAATAATGATTTTTCATCCTTCCCCTGATAATAAGGCTGAATCAACATTCACAATTATTCATATAAGACATGTCAGTTTAGCCTGTCATTTTAACCATCCAAACACCAATCTAAAGTCATATCCAAGAACTATCAGATTTTCTGTTCTGCAAAAAAAATCAGACTTTCATTTTTAGCTCAACTTTGACGTAAGTCAGATTTGAGCTTATGCCATGGCCAGTCGTCCATCGTCCGTCTGTGATTCTGGGTGCAGTCGAGATGGCTGCCAGTGGCCATTTTGTACCCAAATTAGGTCCAATCAGTTTTTACCTGCGTCGCCAGTGGCAGAGCAGGTCTAGTAACCGCTCGACTCCGTCCGTCATTCCATTAGTCAGTCCGTCCGAAACACTTTTTCCCGTCAAAGTTTTCTTGGCTTCTATGAAAGGGAATGATTTTATATTTGGTCTTCTGCTTCATAATGATGAGTTGTATCGTGTAAGAAATTTTCAGATCTGCCGTGCAGCCACTTCCTGTTTGCCGATACTTTGAAATTTTACTGTACCCACTGAACATTGAAATTTTCCGTCAAGGTTTTCTCGGTTTCTATGCAAGGGATTGATTTTATATTTTGTCTGCTGCTTCATAATGATGAGTAGTATCATGTAAGCAATTTTCAGATCTGCCATGCAGCCACTTCCTGTTTGCCGATTCAATTGCATGCAGCGACGCAGGTCCAGACCCGGTATTGGTCTTGGCTTGTTTATATACAACTTCTATACAGCTCGTATTTATGAACCAATCTTCACGAAAATTCTTGGGTACCTTTGTTTAGCATCTGACTGCTGCTCACCTTTACAATACCTTACCTATACATTTGTTATAGGATACGGTCAGTATTTATGTACAGACCGGCACAATACTTTATATGTACCACTGTTGTCAGGTCATTACCTAGATGTTTGTCATTGCTGTGTCACATACTATACATGTACATGTCTTAACAAGCTGAGCTACAGTGTCATTGACACTTTCATTTTAATTTTTTAGCTCAACTTTGGCGAAGCCAAATTTGAGCTTTTGTCATGGCCTGTCGTCCGTACGTCAACAATTGGATACGGCTTGGGCTAGAGGCCGTATTTATGAACCGATCTTTACGAAACTTCTTGGGTACCTTTGTTATGACCGTGGGACGAGAACGAGTGTTTTTGGGTGCAGTCCGAAATTCAAGATGGCTGCCAGCCGCCATTTTGTACCGATGATGCAGAAATCTGTTTTTTGTACAGAACTTCCATATGAAAGCTCTGATTTGAATAATTTTTTGTATGAATGTTTAGTACCATGGAATACATCACATATAATACATGTTTTTTTCTCGCGCGTAAATTGTGCAAATTAGACTAATTTTGATGTTTTTTGGTGTTACTTTCAGCACTGTAAGTGCAAATGCCAATATGGCTTGGGCTAGAGGCCGTATTTATGAACCGATCTTTACAAAACTTCTTGGGTACCTTTGGTATCACCGTGGGACGAGAACGAGTGTTTTTGGGTCCGGTCCGAAATTCAAGATGGCTGATGGTGGCCATTTTGTACAAAATTAGGTGCAATCAGATTTTTGCACAGAACTTCCATATGAAAGTTCTGATTTGAATAAATTTTTGTATGAATGTTTAGTAACATGGAATACATCACATATTGGAAGGTTTTTTTCTTTGTGCAGAAATTATGCAAATTAGATGAACTTTGATTTATTCAGTGCTACTTACACAATGTAAGCACACATGTCAATACGGCTCAGGGTAGAGGCTGTATTTATGAACCGATCTTCACAAAACTTCTTGGGTACCTTTGTTATCACCTTGGGATGAGAATGAGTGTTTCTGGGTGTGGTCCAAAATTCAAGATTGCTGCCAGTGGCCATTTTGTACAGAAATTAGGTCCAATCAGTTTTTTGTCACCACTTCTATACAGCTCGTATTTATGAACTGATCTTCACCAAACTT
Organism: Pictodentalium vernedei; assembly: GCA_031216915.1. Taxonomy (NCBI): domain Eukaryota; kingdom Metazoa; phylum Mollusca; class Scaphopoda; order Dentaliida; family Dentaliidae; genus Pictodentalium; species Pictodentalium vernedei. The sequence continues at coordinate 266,874,381 of CM062291.1, read as the reverse complement.
CTTGGGTACCTTTGTTTTCACCTTGGGACAGGAAAGAGTGTGTTTTGGGGTGCCTTTGTTATCACTGTGCTATGAGAACAAATATTTTGGGGTTCAGTCAGACCCACTCTGGGACTCAAAGATTTCTTTTCTAGTTTAGCATCTGACTATCACCCACCTTTACAATACTTTACCTATACATTTGTTACAGGCAACGGTCAGTATTTATGTACAGACCGTTACAATACTTTATATGTACCTTTGTTATCAGGTCATTACCTAGATGTTTGTCATTGCTCTGTCACATACTATACATGTACATGTCTTTGTCTTGACAAGTTGAGCTACAGTGTCATTGACACTTTCATTTTTATTATTCAAGAGTTATACCCCCTGATGCTCCATGAGTTTTCAGATTTTGCCCACTTTTCATTGTCTCCAAGTTGAATCTTACAATCAGCGTTTGATTTTCTTCCATGATATCTCCCTATTAACACTTTAGCCTATCATATAGAGTATCTCCGTTCTGTCATCCTCATCTTTAACTGGTAGAGTGCTAAATTATTTTTCAACAAAATTTCTTCACATATCTTTGGCTTGTTACAATTTATGGAAGAGTACCCATAGCCACCCTCCCATAAACTGCAACAAGGCAAATCCTTACAGACTAAATATTTTCAATTCAAAGATAATATGGTGCACATCCACAGAATATGAAGCCTTTAACTATTGGTACCGACACTTCAGAGTAAATCCCATATTTGGGCTCTCAGCACACGGCCAGTTAACCCAGTGGTTCATGAGCTGAATGTTATAACTCTTGTTTTCTCAAAATCCAACTCCAATGTTTTTGAAGTCAACCATTATTAGAGCTGAAATGGTTAATCGATTAATCAATGATCAACATCTTGATCGATCAAAAAAGTAATTGATCGATTAACCATTACTTTTGAACTACTGTATTATATGGGTTAACAAAGGAACAAAACTTGCTCACACTGACTCTCATCAAATTATATGAGACAGAGTAAAGCATGCAAGTTACTTGCTGATATACTTGTGGACAACTTGCATGATTATCATACTGTATCTGTGGCTGGAAATGGTAATTCCTAACCCTTTACCCATTGCAGATAACAGACGATACTTGCAAAATAAATTTATGAATTACTAAAAAATTTCAATTTTTGTCTCAAAAACATAGCTTATGACCCCTCATTGGAACGAGCTCAATGAGCTCATTCCAATGAGGGGGCATAAACTATGTTTTTGAGACAAAAATTGAAAACATGATAAATTTGAATGGGGATTTTTGTATACAGGCCAAGTCGGTTTTGTTTGTTACATTGTGTAAAGGGTTCATGCTGTAAATCATCAATGGTATGGCAATTATTCAGGTATCTATTTGGACAAGTGATTATCACCAAGGTTAATCCACATGATTAATCAATCAGGAAAACCCCTTAACTGTTTCAGCTTTAACCATTATTTACTGTGCTGGAGGTTAATTTGTCCCCAAGTTTTTAAGGTAAAGAGATAAGAATATTTATTTAATATATGTGTTCCCCCATGGGAATCCTGGGATTGGTGCAGTGCTTGTTGGTTGTGGTAAAACAAGTTCTGTTTTACAGTTAAAATAGGACCCAGTAATGCCTGGAATGGAAGTCTTTAAAGTGGACAGCATAGGTTTAAATGCTTTGCTTATCCAACGTAACAGCCAAAACTGGCCAGCGCTATTCTCAAAAATCGTCAATTAATTTTCATTATTTTTTTGTCTCAAAAACATAGGTTATGACCCCTCGTTGGAACAAGCTTGTTGAGCTCGTTTCAGTGAGGGATCATAATCTATGTTTTGAGACAAAAAAATGAAAAGATTTGGTTATTCAAGAATTTTTTTTTGGCAAGTGTCGTCTGCTTTTCATGTTAGGTAAAGGGTTAACTTGACTTAATACCTATGTTCTTATAATATAGTAGATTCTGACTGTGACCTTAAACACTAATAAATTTTTTTTTAAATATGTGTAGTTTTCCGTTCTATCATATGTTCATATTAGTGGTTACCTTAGTTTTTAACTTTTTCAAGCCATTATGAATAAAGTTTTGTTCAAAAGAAAATCTACCATAATTTAATTCAACTGCCCTTGAGGGTTGCAGGATTAAATTATTACTTCCCTGCAAAGAGAAAACAGATGCTGCCATCTCACAGTACATGTAATTTGTATTTTGCAAGGTAATGCTATTCAGGAACTCTGTGCTAATTAAAACTTTCCTTTTCATTAACCTTTTGTCTATTTAATTGGCTGCATCTGCCGGCATACATTACAAAGCAGTTAAAAACAAGAAAATACAGCAGTGCTGAGCAAAAAAGGACGATGATAATATGCCAATGCAGTTTTACTGAAAAAAACATCTTTAAAATAATAAGACTGAGTATCACGTGAGGAAAAATCTGAGGAATAATTAATTTAAACATAAACAGATCAATTTGAAAACAAATCAAAATTTATCTGATTCTCGATCAATATATTGTGGAAAACAATGAAGATGGGGGGTTTTATTTATTTTATTTTTATTTTTTTTTAGTATCTTTCTTCAGTAAATATGCAGTTTTCAGAAACTTGTGCATGAGGAACATAATAGAACATTCTAGTGCTCTGGAAACAAAAGTTTTGCTGGCAATTGTTAAGCCAAAAATGAAAGGGAATAAACTTTTTTTTTCAAAGAATGCATCTGAAATTATAGAAAAAAACATAAAGATTATTTTGTATGCAAATCACGTAGCCTTGATGATTTTTTTAAGCACACACCATATTTTTTTTAGCTCACCTGAGCGAAGCTCAGCGGGAGCTTTACTGATCGTGATCCGTCCGTCGTCCGTCTGGCGTTAACTTTACATTATCGACTTCTCCTCCTAAACCACTAGCCCAATTTTATTCAAATGTTGGCTAAATATTTATTACCTAATGCCAATTCAGATTTGTTCAAATGAAGTTGCCCCTCCTCCTGGGTAGGGCCACGCCCCCAAGGGGCACCAAAATCTTTGAAAATCTTCTTCTCAAGAACCGGCAGTAGCAGACACTTGATATATGGTATGCAGCTTCCTTTTGAGGTGTAGACTCAGATTTGTTCAAGAGAAGTTCGAGGGATAATATTTGGCGTTGTTATGGGAGGGGCAAAAATTTTGGCCCCGCCCTAAATTTCTATTTTCTGAACCGAGAGGCCGATTTGAACCAAATGTAATGTGAGGACTTATTGGGTCATCAGTACTTGATTTATGCCAAAAAAAATTTTCCCGCAGCCCCGTGGGAACCGCAGGAGCTAAAAATAGAAAAAATTTAAAACGCCCATATCTCCAAAACTGCACAGCACTGAGAATTTTTATTTGGTGTAAAGCTTCCTTAGGACCAACAGAAAAGATTGGTAAAAAAAAATTGCTATCGGTTTTATCTTAGGGTAAGGTTTCAAGACTTTGAAAAAGTGCTGAGTCAGCACTATTTAACACTGTAGGCAATGGGAAAAACATTAAAGAATCTTCTTTTTCGGATTCACCGGTCAGAATCCTTTCATACTTGGTATACAACATCAATAGGGGAGTCAGATTCAAGTTTGTTCAAATTGAGCCCCTGGGTTCATATTTGGGCTCCCTATGAGAGCCCGAATTTTAACATAGTGCAATATGAGGATTATTCTTTAAAAATCTTCTTCTTCAGATCCACCAGGCAGAATTCTTTCATATTTGGTATACAGCATCTGTAGGGGGGTCAGATTCAAGTTTGTTCAAATCGAGTCTCTGGGTTCATATTTGGGCTCCTTATGGGAGCCCGAATTTTGACTTAGTGCAAAATGAGGATTATTCTTTAAAAATCTTCTTCTTCAGATCAACCAGGCAGAATTCTTTCATATTTGGTATACAACATCTCAATGGAGGTCAGATTCACATTTGTTCAAATCGAGTCCCTGGGTTCATATTTGGGCTTCCTATGGGAGCCTGAATTTTAACTTGGTGCAATATGAGGATTATTCTTTAAAAATCTTCTTCTTCAGATCCACCAGGCAAAATCCTTTAATATTTGGTATACAACATCTCTAGGGGGTTCAGATTCAAGTTATTCAAATTGTGTCCCTGGGTTCATATTTGGGCTCCCTATGGGAGCCCGAATTTTAACTTAGTGCAATATGGGGATTATTCTTTAAAAATCTTCTTCGGATCAACCAGGCAGAATTCTTTCATATTTGGTATACAACATCTCTAGGGGGGTCAGATTCAAGATTGTTCAAATCGAGTCCCTGGGTTCATATTTGGGCTCCCTATGGGAGCCCAAATTTTAACTTAGTGCAATATGAGGATTATTCTTCAAAAATCTTCTTCTTCAGACCCACTAGGCAGAGTCCTTTCATATATTGTATACAACATCTCTAGAGAGGTCAGATTTAAGTTTGTTCAATTCGAGTCCCTGGGTTCATATTTGAGCTCCCTGTGGGAGCCCGAATTTCAACTTAGTGCAATATTAGGTCTATTCTTTAAAAATCTTCTTCAGATCCACCAGTCAGAATTCTTCCATATGTGGTATACAACTTATCTAGGTGTACCAGATTCCTGTTTGTTCAAATTGAGTTTCTGGGTTTGTATTTGGGCTCCCTGTGGGAGCCTGAATTTTAACTTAGTGCAATATGAGGATTATTCTTTACAAATCTTCTTCTTCAGATCCCCCAACCAGAATCATTTCATATTCAGTATATAACATCTTGAGGGAGCTCAGATTCAAGTTTGTTGAAATTGAGTCCCTGGGTTCATATTTAGGCTCCCTATGGGAGCCCAAATTTTAACTTGGTGCAGTATGAGGATTATTCTTTAAAGATCTTCCTCTTCAGATCCCCCTGTCAGAATGATTTTATATTTGGCATACAACATCTCTAGGGAGGTCAGATTCAAGTTTGTTCAAATCGAATCCCTGGGTTAATATTTGGCCTCCCTATGGGAGCCCAAATTTTAACTTAGTGCAATATGTGGAATTTTCTTTAAAAATCTTCTTCTTCAGATCCACCAGTCAGAATCTTTTCATATTTTGTATATAACATCTCTCTGGGGGGTCAGATTCAAATTTGTTCAAATCGAATCCCTGGGTCAATATTTGGGCTCCCTATGGGAGCCCGAATTTTAACTTAGTGCAATATGTGGAATATGCTTTAAAAATCTTCTTCTTCAGATCCGCCAGTCAGAATCATTTCATATTTGGTTTACAACATCTCTAGAGAGGTCAGATTCAAGTTTGTTCAAATCGAGTCCCTGGGTTCATAATTGAGCTCCCTGTGGGAGCCTGAATTTCAGCTTAGTGCAATATCAGGTCTATTCCATAAAAATCTTATTCTTCAGATCCACCAGTCAGAATTCTTCCATATTTGGTATACAACTTATCTAGGGGCACCAGATTCAAGTTTGTTCAAATTGAATTCCTGGGTTCATATTTGGGCTTCCTATGGGAGCCCGAATTTTAACTTAGTGCAATATGAGGACTGTTCTTTAAAAATCTTCTCCTTCAGATTCACCAGTCAGAATGATTCAGGTTTGGTATACAACATCTCGGGAGGGGAGGGGGGGGGGGGAGGAGGGGGGATTCAAGTTTGTTCAAATCGAGTCCCTTGTTTCATCAGTTATGGCTTTCAAACTGCAGTGGCATAACAACACTTGGAAATTTGGAAATGCTTATCTATAGCTGGGAGAATTGGATCTAGTTGGCAAGACCTATGCTATTATAATGATTATCTGACATGGACACCTGAATTTAATTTCATGTCATTCCTCTGTGGTGTTGATGAACCATAATGAGCTGAATGTGATCCAAAATACTTCTTTGAACCACTTTGTCAGGTGAGCGATTTAAGGCCACGTGGGGCCTCTTGTTTTAAAACCATTTGCTTTTCCAACAGCACTGAACGTTCTGAATATGAGTGGCATTTTCCGTAAATACGATCAATTCTATCGAGGTTTTCTATCAATAACCTCAGAGTACCCATCGAACGTAAGAAAATTAACTCGTTACATGGTGTATGGACGATTCGGACCGTGTACGATTCGGACCCGATTTTTATAAAGGACGTTTCGGCCCAGATCTATTGACGATTCAGACCATATTTCTGGCCGATGCAGACCAGATTATTGGACGATTCAGACCATGTTTGTGGACGATTCGGACCAGGTTTCTGGGCAATTTGCCCAACAGACACGCAAAGTACACAAGCCAGCACAGACATACACACTTCACAAGACAGCACAGACTTGTCCTTTGAATTAAATAGGCCTAGAGCTTTATGTGCCCAATTTCAGTGAGCCATTTTCATTAATTTCACTGAAGAAAATGCTGACGTACCGGAATTGTTTGCAGTTATCACAACAGATAATTCTGCGAGTAATTATGAAACAACTAATCCTGTGCTTCTGGGTCATGTCAGGGAAGAGGAAAAAAGATGTGACGTCAACATTGACCTACCTGTTTTTATTTGCAATGCATTTTGGGTCCTTATACCGAATTTGGTCAAAATCAGCCCAGTAGTTGGCCCGTTGCTAAGGGGCACTCTCATTGCTGGGGAAGTCACGTGACATCAACATTGACTGTCTATTTTCATTTGTAATGCATTTTGGGTCCGGGTACCGAATTTGGTAAAAATCGGCCCAGTAGTTAGCCTGTTGCTAAGAGGGAGCTCTGGTTGCTAGGGAAGTCACGTGACGTCAACATTGACCTGTATGTTTTATTTGCAATGCATTTTGGGTCCGTATACCAAATTTGGTCAAAATCGGCCCAGTAGTTAGCCCGTTGCTAAGGGGACCCTCTGGTTGCTAGGAAAGTCACGAGACGTAAACTTTGATGTGTCGGTTTTCATTTGCAAAGCATTTTGGGTCCGTATACCGAATTTGGTCAAAATCGGCCCAGTAGTTAGCCCGTTGCTAAGGGGGCATTCTGGTTGCTAGGGAAATCATGTGACGTCAACATTGATCTGTCTGTTTTCATTTGCAATGCATTTTGGGTCCATATACCGAATTTGGTCAAAATCGGCCCAGTAGTTAGCCCATTGCTAAGGGGCACTTTGGTTGCCATGGAAGTCACGTGACATCATGATTGATCTGTCTGTTTTCATTTGCAACTCATTTTGGGTCCGTATACCGAATTTGGTCCAAATCGGCCCAGTAGTTAGCCCATTACTACTGGCGCGCTCTGGTTGCTAGGGAAGTCACGAGACGTCAACATTGATCTGTTTGTTTTTATTTGCAATGCATTTTGGGTCCGTATACCGAATTTGGTCAAAATTGGCCCAGTAGCTAGCCTGTTGCTAAGGGGAAGCTCTGGTTGCTAGGGAAGTTACGTGGTGACACCGTTGACCTGTCTGGTTTCGTTTGCAATGCATGTTGGGTCCATGTATCAAAATTGGTCAAAACTGGCCCAGCAGTTTGCCCATTGCTAGGGGCGTGCTTTACTTGCTATTGACGTCACGTGACATAATCAGTGACCCATTAACCTCAACCCCCACACACACCCAATATATTAAGGGTCCCTTGACCCAATGAGGGTGAAAGCAGTGGTGGAGAGCCATCACTTGTTCTAGCGTCCGAGTATCCTTGAAAAAAATGTAACCTCATTTGTCCCCGGGTTCCTTTGGGAAAAATCCCTAAAAGTTCAATCAGCCAGAGCCATTCTCGTGAAGTCTCATCTCGGTAACTACTTCCTACATTAAAAAAAGTGTGAAATTAGTATAAAGGACTCACGACTTTCGATGTCGGCTTCGCCTCCATCTCAACTCGGGCGCCTCCAGCGCCTTCGTCCTTTATAAAAAAAAATGTCAAAAACTTTCAACGAAACTGTGTCATGAGAACCCCTCATTGGAATGAGCTTATTGGGCTCATTCCAAAGTGGGGTCACATGATTGGTTTGTTTAAATTTTTTTTAAAAATTGCAGAGAAAAAAGTATTGAAATGACAATTATTGATAATCATGTGTTGGGAATGACTTAAAGCAATTACACTACAATTTTGAGTACCAGTGACATAATACAATAGTGAGAAAGTGGATGACTACAAAAACATGGTGAGGCATGGCATTTTTCTTTACCCGTTTTGCTAAATTAGAAACAACACTCTCACCAACTTTCAGCTCATTGTCCATGTTATGCTCATACTATTTTTATTTGAGTTATGGCCCTTTCTTTGTCATATTTTCAGGGATTTTGTTTAAAATTCATTTTATGCTTCATCAGTCCAGCACTGTAGTTGGGCTATGAATTGCCTTCAGCAATAGCTCTTGTTTATACCAATTCAAGACACTTTTGATCTTTTGGTACTTTGAATTCCTTTTCAGGCTTTCTAAATATCATGCCCTCTTTAATAGCATGAAGAGTATCTTTAATTACTTTAGGGTAATGTTTTTGTACGATTTACCCCAGATTTGGGATTATAAGTCTGTAGTAACTATTTCCCCCTGCCAACCATCAATATTCCCTGAAATCATAAAAATGTGGTGTGATACAACAGTATAGTTGCGGACATTATTAATATCCCAGTAACTCCTGTAACTATCCCAGTAACTCCAGTAACACACTTGTGTGAAAAGTGTAAAGACATGTAGCACTGAAAACCTATACTTAACTTGTCCTCCAATTCAAAGTTTTGGCCAACTATGATGTTTGCACAAAACTCCACCTGCGCTTTATATCCTCTTTAATTTTTTATGTTAGGGTCATTGACTTTTTTAGAGCGCAAAGTTTAAACCAGTAATGTTCCTCACTGAAAGGGAATGCGGTGGCTAATCGATTATGGCATTGGACTTCAAACCAAAAGGTCCACAGTTCAATTCCTGCCAGGGGCAAGGCATTTAATCATGAATCCCCATGTGGGTGTATAGTGGTGTTATGTACTAAGGCATACTGCACATCGATGGTGTACTTGTTTGATGGGGCACTTGTCTTCGACCAGTGCTAACCCTGCATGTGTGGAGTTAGTTCATTGGGGAGTCTGACAGTTATGCATTGTTGCTCGGTGCTTCTTTCCAGGTACTCTGGCTTTCTCCACCCATAAAACTGTCCGACACGAGGTGACCCTGGCCATTGAAAGTGTCGTTACACCCTAATAAAGGAATAAATAACTCCTCCATGAATGCAAAAATATCACAAGATGTCAAGAAAGACATATTTTGAAAGCTTGAAAACACCTTTTTGATTTTAGTCCCTTTTCACCTGTGTTCCTCTTCATCAGTGTTTACAGTAATTTGTTATTAGCTGCTTAAGTCATAGACTTGACAGCAAATGATTTAATTAAAATGAAAATTTTTCAACTTGAAATTTTGTTATTTCGACATCAGTGTGCAGAAGGTTAAGTTACAGTGGTGTGATAACAAAGATGGACAGAAAATTTTGACCGGATGGTCTGGATTGCATCTGAGTCACGATCTGGTCTAAATCTTCTGTCTATTTTCTTCCCCCACAACCTGCCACAACACTATAATATCACATGTTGAAATGTGAGAACATTGAATCTCAAATGCTTTTTTTGTTTGTTTTTCTTGCTTCACTATCGATTTTGCAAGATTTTATTTACTGAAATCTTGCCCCACCATTTGTGACTGTGGCATGATCACATTATGTACACTTTGCAGCAGTGATTATTTGATTTGATCAGTTGGTAAAAAAATATTGGGTGATCCGAAAATCTTCATTGAGAGGGTCATTAACATAGTTTTTGGCTTGGTCAAAATAATGCTGTAAAATACTTGTTCCCTTAGACCTTAGAAAGATAAAAATCTGTTTCTTGGGCCCTCCCATGTGGTCATATTGGCTGCCACATGCTTTCTTTCTATTACCAATACAAACTTAATAAAATGGATAAAATGCACAACTGCCCATTTCATTATCCCCATGTGATGTCATAATGACAAAATATCAAGAAGCAATTTTTTTCAAAATTCGACTAGGAATTTAACCAATTTGCTCTTGTTTGATAGAACTCATTGAGCTCTGACAAACAAGACAGAGTTGGTTCAATTCCCAGTTGTATTATGGGAAAAAATGCTGTTTGATATTTTGATATTTTAACATCAGTGAGCAGGGGTTATGAGACTAAAACATAAAACAACCAAGTTTACAAAACCCTGAGGGTAAAGAAATAACTACAACAATAAAATTAAAAAATACCTGCGACATGCATTTTTCTGAAAAATGGCCTGAGAAACAGAAAATTTACTCTGAGTGGCCTTAGTATTTATATTGGTAAATTATACATCAGTCTTATAAAACTTTGTTATTGTGTTGAATTTTGTGACTAAAATTTTGTGGAACAAATCTTGATGTGCTGAACTTGATTTTTTTTATATTCATGAAAGGTGTTTTGTTTACATGTTTTCAGTTATGTTTATAAACTTTGTAACTTTTTGTAAATCTAAATTTTAAATTATTTTCATCATTGGAGATGAAAGGATTAAAGATCAGTTTCAGCTGGTCGAGTGGTAATATATTTTTCAAACCCACTTTGCAACACCAGTATTTTATTTTTTTTAAATACCATGTTACAAGTAATGGGAAGCTTAATTTAGCAAGATTTTTTTGTTCCTGAATAATTCTGTTGTTATAATTGGCTTTCACCAATGTTTTGTTACAGTAGGCACTTTAACCCTTAAGTCCTCAGATTAATTTTAAAGTATTTATGGCCTTTTTCTGCTTACATAGTTATTGATGACTTGGCAGTGGTTCTACATCACTGCTGGCTGCCTATATAGGCAGCCAGCAGTGATGTAGAACCACTGCCAGGGGAAATTCAGTCTACACACAAGAGTAATAAAAAAGATTACACAAGGGAGCACCTGCTTCAATGCAATATAAAAGTGGCGGTTTGGGGCTATATGGGGGCTTAAGGGTTAAAATAAATGGTAATGAAACAATTTTATGTAAACATTTTTTCTACTGCCGTGGAAACAACAATTTAAAACATATTGTGTAAAGTCACAAAAATAGCTTTCAGCATTTTTCAATAGAACCATCATAGTGGCTTTTAGCGACCAACCAATCAATAAGTTAGGTGCTCAGGATGATTGGAATGCTTATGATGTTATGCAACAGACTGTTGGAAAGGGCTCAAAGAGGTCTTCCCAACATCATATCATTAACAAAAGCAAAGATATCAGGGATTCTTCGACCCCAATTGGAAAACAGTTTAGGGCCCTTGACATTGTGAAATATTTCCTCAAACGACCAGACTTGGGAATTTTTGTCAATCACAGAATGCACTGAAATAAAGATCTGTAACTGCACTTTCATTTAAACTTTGAAGTTATTTTTCCTGGCATGCAATAAGGATACTTGCCATAAATACTCTGAAAATGTACAGACAGGCAAAGTAACAAATGTATCATCCCATGGAAACCCATGAAAAGAATCAGTGCTTGGTTACTGTGGTACAGAATCTGATTTACAAACATACAAAGATATACAGAGATGCACATTCGCCCGTAAAGTATAGATTTATAAACCATGTCCAGTAAATCTCCCATTGGAACCCCAGGAAGTGAAAGAGTTTTTTTACTGTGGTAAACTGTCTTTTACTGGTAAAATAGGACCCAGTCACCAATGCTTGGGGTGTAAGTCGTCTAAAATGAGCAACACTGGTATAAACAATTGACTGAACTTGACTCTATCTCCATGTTGTGGTCTTAATTAGCCATTGTGCAGCAGTATGTGACCTTACACACCAATAAATTCCCTGTGGGAACCCCGGGAAGTAAGCAGCACTTGTTTACTGTGGTAAACCAGTTCCGCTTTACTAGTAAAATAGGACCCAGTCACCAATGCTTGGGGTGAAAGTCCTCTAAAATGGGCAACATGTTGATCAACGATTGACTAAACTTGACTTCATCTTCATGTTGTGTCACGATTAGCCATGGTGCTTAAATATGTGACGTTAACCACCAACAAACAAACACCAATAAATAAATAAATGTCCAGTAAATTTGTGTATCAGTAAATCTATTTTCCATTTCATTTTGGGTTATGAATTCCTATTTGTAGGTTAGTCCTCAACAGGAGCCTGGCTCACTTTTAAATTTTTTTTTTTGTATTAATAGAAAAGTGTTAAAGGTCTTTAAATGCAAGCATTGCATGAGATGTGATGATGTGATACAGCAGTGTCCATTTAATCAGATATCTCTTAACTGAATATAACTTTCAAATACTAAATCATTTACCATAAATCTTCAGTACAAATTTGACCTGTGTATTGCATACAGGTTATTGAGTAAACTCTTGTTATTGAATAAAAAAACTGTAGTATATTGAGAAATTACCCTGGCAATCACCGAATTGGCCTTGTGTTTAGGCCTATTTGGCTTTAGTACGTTCAATACAGGCATTTAGTCTATTATATCTATGAGCTCTGCCAAACAAGGTATAATAGAATAAATGCTCCATTTATCTCAAGAATACAGAAAAGTGAACATTTCCTTGTAATGGAATATTCCTGTTAATTGAATAATTTTCACTGGCAAAGTGACCATTCAATTAACATGGTTCCACTGTAATTGTCAGTGTTTCTTCTCAGTTTGTAATTTTTAGTGCATGGGATTTGTTGGGTTTGATCCTTGCCTACATGGGGGCACGATGACACTGTGTACTGAGGCGTACTGCACGTCGATGGTGCGCATGTCTTCAACCAATCTAACCCTGCCTGTGCTGCGGTGCAGAGTTCAGAGTTACGATGTTGGGGAGCTGACAGCTGCTCGTCGTTGCTCGGTGGTTCTCTCCGGGTACTCCGGCTTCCTCCACCCGTAAAACTGTCACGGTCATGATTAGCCATTGTGCATAAGTATGTGACCTTAAACACCAATAAATAATAATAATAATAATCGATCCTTGCCATTAACCCTCTGCAACTGATGTCAAAATTTGAAGCCACAAATTTTTTCCAAAAATCCAACAGTGAGCTCTGTAAAGCAAGTTTGAATTGATTAAATTCCATATTGAATTATAATTAAGAGAAATTAATTGGTCAAATTATGATATTACAACATCAGTACATACACTGATGTTGCAGTATCAAAATTTCAACCAACAAATTTCATTTGTTTGAAAAGAGGTATTAACTTCACTGTGAATTTCATTGAGAAAATGGAAAGATGTCCACATTCTAGAATGGACTTGTGTACAAAAAACAAGCTATTAATTTAAAATAGAGTATGTTTTCATTTGAGGAATTCACTAAAAAAAAACTTCCATAATTCATTCATAGGCCGAGTTTTAATGCATTTTGAGAGTATTCTGGTTGGTTTTGGCCATTACGTTGGGTAAAGATTTGCTATAGATGAGATTTACACTAATGCTATACAGTGCACAGGGTTAGTTACTCAGTTAATAATGAAAAAAATTTTATAACCAGAAAGTTTGACTAACCCTCTGCAATGCACAGGGTTAGTCACATTTTCTGGTTTTAAGAAATTGGTAATGACCATATCACACACCACGTGAAAATATACACTGAATAAGGCTGTAAAAATGCACAGGGTTAGGCCATTAATAAAAAATGTCTATGTTCTTAGGCAATTATGCCTCAAATTTTTTGATGAGGGTGGGAGGCTTTTTATTTTTAGCTCACCTGACTGAAGGTCGGGGGGAGCTTAAGTGATCACTTTTTGACCGTCTGTCATGAACTTTACATTATCAAGTTCTCCTCCTAAACCCCTGGGCCAAATTGAATCAAATTTGATATGCATGGTCCTAATCATATGTCAATTCAAGTTTGTTCAAATAAAGTTGCCATGCTCCATAGGGATTGAGTGGGGGAAAATAATTCAAAATTCTAAAAAAATCTTCTCATGAACCAGTGGGTACAATGGCTTGATATATGGTAGGGAGCTTCCTTTTGAGGTGTAGAATCAGGTTTGTTGAAACGAAGTTTGTGGAGCAATATTTGCCTTCGAAATTGGAGGGACAAGATTTTTGGCCCGCCCAAAATTTCAGTTTTCAGAACTGACGGTCCAATTTGAATGAAATTTGGTATGTGGTATTATTGGGTCACAGGTTCTTGATTTCTGCAAAAAAAAAAAAATTCCCACACCCCAGGAGCTAAAAATAGAAATATTTTCAAAGCCCATCTTTCCCAAACCACATGGAACAGAAAACTGTTATTTGGTATGAAGCATCCTCAGGACCAGTAAAATGGAATGCTAAAACAAACTGCCATCTGTTGTGTAGGGGGGCATCAAAAAAAGAGTCTGCATATTTGCAAATGTTAAAAAAAAAATTTCTTTTTTAGAACCACTGATCAGAATCTTTTGATATTTGGTATACAGCATCCATAGGGGTGGGGAGGGGTGCAGATAAAACCGTGTTCAAATTAAGCTCCTTGGTTCATATCTGGGCTCAATATGGGAGCCTGAATCTTAACAATATGAGGAATAAGCTTTCAAAATCTTCTTCAGAACTGCTAGTCAGAATCTTTTAATATTTGGTACACAGGGTCAGATTCAAGTTTGTTCGAATCTAGTCCCTCAGTTAATATATGGTCTTCCTATGGGGGCCTGCATTTTAACTTAGTGCAATATGGAGTATAAAAATCTTCTTATTCTGATCAACCAGTCAAAATCTTTTAATATTGGTATACAACATCTCTGGGAGGTGGTGGGGGAGGTGTCATATTCAAGTTTGTTCAATTTGTGTCCCTGCCTTAATATTTGGACTCTCTTTGTGGAGGGGGGGGGATGGAGGTTAGGTTCAAGTTTGTTCAAATCCATGCCTTAGTGTATTTCCATGAAATATGCCTTTCAAACTGCATTGACATAATAACCCTGGGTAGTTTGGCAGTGCATGTCTACTGCTGATAGAATTGGAAGCAATCAGGAAGACCTATGATAATAAATCATCTGACATGGACACCAGAGTTATGATTAATTTCATGACTTCATTTTTATGTATTGCTGAAGAACCATGACCAAGTGAATGCGACCCAAAGTGCTGCTTTGAACCACTTTGTCAGATGAGCGATTAAGGCCCCTTGGGGCCTCTTGTTATTATTTTTTCTGAAATCTGAAAAAGATACCCTAATAAAATATATTCACATTTCAGGAAGAAATCTTTTACAAACTCTGTACTGATGTTATCTTACACATACATTGCGAAATGCTTCAATCAACTTGGCTGTTGATGCTCTTTTGCAGGATTATGTTCAGTCCAGCACTAATTTGAAAAGATAATAGCGGCATTTTCCTAAAAGTTGTTATATGTACCAACATAGAAAACATTAATATAATAGTCAGAAATTCAAAGCATGAAAATACAGAGGAAAATGGAAACAGGAAGTTGAAATGCTACAGAAGAAATGTGTACCGGTGTCGGTGCTCAAAATTCCGATCCGAAATTACTGACCAGGGAATTTTTTTTTTTGGGGGGGGGGGGGGGGGGGGGAGGGGGGGACTGAGTTTTAAAAAGTTTTGATGTGACGGAAATTTAATGACGCGGGTGGTACATGAGAAAATAGACTCTTTTTTTTTTTGATGGCCTTAGTTGGTTACTTGTTGCAAATGGCGCAGGATTTAAGTAAATAAAGGAAACATTTATACCAGATTGTAGAAATATTTTTTTAAAGTGAATTCTAAAAATGAAAACATTTTCTAATTTCAATTAACTGGGAGACCGTGGTGGACTCCTATGCTAGAGGTCCCGAGTTCTATCCCCATCCGGGACGATCTGTCTTATGTCCTTGGGCAAGGCACTTTATTCTGGTTGCCTACATGGGGGCACAATGATGCCGTGTACTAAGGCATACTGCACGTTGATGGTGCACATGTCTTCAACCGCTGTAACCCTGCTAGAGCTGAGCTTGAACAGAGTTAGAATGTTGTGGAGCTGACAGTTGCTCATTGATGCTTTACAGCAGCCATGACTACATTTGCTAAAAAATTCATGAAAAGTTGACTCAAGAAATCACTGGTCAGAAAGTTTAAACAATTTAGATGGGAAAATTTGGTTAAATATGCTAAGTTTTTACTTATTTTAGTGGAAAATGATTTCTTGTCCTGCGTAGGAATATCTTCCAGCAGCATGTAAGGAGTTAATAGCATGTTAAAAACAGTTTTAACCCTTTACCCAACATAACGGCCAAAACTGGCCAGCGCTATTCTCAAAAATCTCTAATTAATTTTCATTATTTTTTTCATTTTTTGTCTCAGAAACAAAGGTTATGATTCCTCATTGGAACGAGCTCATCGAGCTCGTTCCAATGAGGGGTCATAACCTATGTTTTTGAGACAAAAAATGAAAAGAATTAGTTATTCAAGAATACTTTTTTGCAAGTGTCGTCTGCTTTTCATGTTAGGTAAAGGGTTAACTGGTGGGATACTGGATAACTTGCTGGTTGTCAGAATTATTTGTTTATTGGAGAGTACTTGTAGATCCTCTCCAGGAAATTGAAACAAAACTTACTCATATTAAGAGAATATTTTTGCTTTTTGACAAATATGAAGCACATGGTTTGAGTATGAACCTGGGTTATGGTGTCTACTAAAGCAATACTCTTTCACCAGAATGCATATAGGTATAATCCTGTGTCTGTTTAACCCTTTATCCAATGCACATGATATCAAAATTTATTATTTCAAATATTATTTTTCTAAATTTTTCAAAAAATTTCAACAAAACCATATCATTGGAATGAGCTCAACAACATGGTTTTGTTGAATTTTTTTTTTTTAATAATAATTTTTTCAACTGCTCGATTTGGAAATTACACAGGTGGATGTGATTGATTTGTTGGGTAAAGGGTTAACAAAATTTCCTCTTGAATGATTTTTGTGCTTCCTTTGTTCAAATTTTTCCCCAGATATATACATGTCTACTCATAGCAGTCATGACTGGATTTTATGGAAAAATTCCAACAAAATGCTTGACTGGTTAACTGGTAGAGTGCTGAATTATTTTTAGTCATCAAAATTTGTTCACACATCATTGCCTTGTTACAACTTAGGCACTCCCATAAATTGTAACAAGGCAAATTCATACGGACTAAATTATTTCACTTCAAAGATAATGTGTACCACCACCACAGAATATGAAGCCCTTAAATTTTTTTGTTACCCTCAATTAAGAATATAAAGCTTAAATACAGGCTTCCAGCACTCAGTCAGTTAAGAGTTGAAGCCCTAGTCTATGCTTCTAGCACTGAATCAGTTCATAAAGAATAATTACTACATGAGTACCTTGGTTATTGTTCATTGAAATATAAACGTGCATAAATAGTTATGACTTGTGATTAATTGACAGAGTGCTAAATTACTTTTCAATGGTCATTTGTAGGGCTGTCACAATTAATTGATTAATCAATTGTCGATCGGTCACGCCGAAATTGATTAGTATTTTTCATTGTCGAAGAATCGGTAAATTTGACCCCCGTTTTAGACGTTTAATAATTGAAAAAAAATTTGATATAAAAACCATTGTTTCTAAAGGTAAAAGGTCAAGAGCGTCAACTTTAAACCTCAAGAAGCTGTTAGAAGCATTTGTCTTTTAGGTACATTCAAAGCTTTGATGTTCTGAACGTTGAACTGTCAGTTTAGTAATCAAGACCGGTCGGCAGTTGCGAACTTGCGAAGTATGCAACTGACGACTGGTCTTGATTATTACACTGACAGTTCAAAAGTTCAGAACATCAAAGCTTTGAATGGGGGTCATCTTGGTACAGTATGGATTATTTGCGACAATTAATCGGTTCCTAAATTAAACAATCGTGTCGGCCCTAATCATTTCTGATGCGAGTATTTTTTTCAAAGATATCACACAACTACAAAAGGAGTCTTAATTTAGCAAGATGTTGTTCATAAATGTTTTGTTGCAATTTATTGGAGAGTGCCAGGTGGCACTCTTCAATAAATTATAACAAAACAATTTCGTATTAATATTTTTCTTCCAGTGCTGAGTCAACAACAAATTAGTGCAAACAGTGTAAAGCCACTATAGTGGCTTTCACCACTTTTCAGTAGAGCTCTGATAGTGGCTTCTAGCACTCAACCAGTTAATTCATACAGTTAGAAACCATTTATGCACTGACACCCAAACATCATTATTTTTAATTTATATTTTTTGTGTTTTGGTGGGGGGGGGGGGGGGGGGTGTGTGGAGGGGAGGGGGTCCTTACAATGTATAACACATATATGGTGAAGTTGCTGGAAGACCTTGCTTGTTGTTCTCTGTGTATCCCTTTCCTTGTGTATTACTGAAAAATGTTTCATGCAAAAAAAATAAATTTTTTTGTACATAGAGTCTTTGTTTTACTTGACATTTTTATACTCCTTGATAGGTTCTGTCACCTCACAGTCCTTTCATGTCACATCATGCTTAGCCCTCTTACCTTATGTAATGTTCATAACCAGCCAGTACTATTCCAAGGCTCCTGCAGGCAAGGACTGATAACATTCAATGCCATTTCCTGACATATTGCAGCATTTTTCGATGTCCCACAACAGCCAAATTCTAGGATTTTCAAGGCCTGGCTCACTAGTTCTGACTGGAGCCCGCCGGTCATTACCCCTCCTCCCACTTCTCCTGGCACATTCTTCAGGATTTTAAGGCCTTGAATGACCCTTAGTCAAATTCAAGGCTGTTGCTTGTATCCAAGGCTCCGCAGGAACACCCTGCATTCACAATGAAAGTGTCATTGACACTGTAGCTTAACTTGACTGTGTGTAGTGTTTGATGAAAAGGATAATGTTCCACCTTTATGACAGGATTTTGAAATAAGACAAGAATTGTGATATTTGAGAATATGTTCTGTTCCCAACATGCTATGTTTTCAAAAAGAATAATCTGAGGTGTAGACTGTACTAAAGAATTGAGGCCTAGGTTGATGTGGCCCTCGCAGTTAATGTATGCCAACCAAAGTTACCAAGTTACAGTAAAATCATTCCAAAACGAGTCATCCAACCAAGATACAATGAAATCCCTTCATAAATATGACTAGTCCACTTTGAGAAAGGAATCTAGGTCAGGTACCGGTTGGACGGTCACAGTTGACCGATCGTGACCAAAATAGGACAGTCTCATCTAGATATCATACTTAGTTATCTTACCAAGTTACAATGAAATCCCATTATAAACGGCACCTGCAGACAGTACTAAAGGAATTTAGGTCACATGACCAGGCAGCGGTAATGGCTGACCGATCGTGACCAAAATAGGACAGTCTCATCTAGACATCATACCAAGTTATCCTTCCAGGTTACAATGAAATTGCTTCATAAATATGAACTGTAGATTGGTCTAAACAAATCTAGGTCACTTGCATGTGCGGACATCATAGTTTACCTTGAAATCCCTTTATAAATGCAACCTGTAGACTGTGCTAAAGGAATCTAGGTAACGTGCCCCTGCTGCCATCACAGTTGACTGAACCTGACCAAAATAGGACATTCTCATCTAGACATCATACGGAGTCATCCCAAGTTACAATGAAATCCCTTCATAAATACAACCTGTAGACTGTGCTAAAGGTTTACGGGATTCGTGCTTGTGCAGCTGCCACGGTTGACTGATCACAACCAAAAGGCAACGTTCTCATCTGCTACCCTGCTGAAAACTCTCGAAAAATGAAGCAGTTTGACAACTGTTACTTATTCCCAGATAAAATCTTTTGAAAACGATTGTCGAAAAGGAACTGGGAATAAATAACAGTTGTTACATACCCCAGTTTGCAAGTCACTCCATTGATGAATAATTGCAAAATAGGCAACCTCATTTCAAATATTTCATGTGATGACGTCAGTGACATTTGCTACTGGAGCTGTAAAAAGAAAAAATTATGTAAGCTCTTGTCCAATCAGAGGGCGAGGATTTTAGTCTTATTAGAATATTGTTATGTGTTGAGTCGACATATTTGGTCGATGTGAATTGAAATAAGGCCTAAAAAAGTTTAAAATCTGTTTCTCAGGCCCTCCTGCATGGTCATTTTGGCAGCCGCATGCTCTCTTTTTATAACCAATGTAAACTTAAATGAAAGTGTCAATGACACTGTAGTTTAACTTGTTTGCGTGTTATGTTTGATGAAAAGGATAATGTTCAATGTTTATGAAAGGATTATGAAATGAGACAAGAATTGTGATCATTCAGAATATGTTAATTTCTGTTCCTTGTATGCTATGTTTTCAATAAAAATAATATGAGGTGTAGCTTGTACTAAAGAATTGAGGTATGGGTTAATGTGGCCCTCACAGTTAGTGTATATCAACGAAAGTTACCAATTTACAGTGAAATTATTCCAAAATGAGTCATCCTATCAAGTTACAATGAAATCCCTTCATAAATAGGGCCTGTAGATTGTGCTAAAGGTTTTCGGGCTTCAGGCCTGTGTAGCCATCATGGTTGACTGATCGCAACCAAAAGGGGACGTCGTCCTCTAGATATTATACTGAGTCATCCTACCAAGTTACAATGAAATCCCTTCATAAATATGACCTGTAGTCTGAGCTAAAGTTTTTTGGGTTTTGGGCTCGAGCAGCCATCATGATCATGACCAAAAGAGAACATTCTCATCTGAGCATTATCTGGAGTCATCCTACCAAATTACAATGAAACCCCTTCATAAATATGACCTGTAAACTGTGCTAAAGGTTTTCGGGCTTCAGGCTTCGGGCCCCTGTAGCCATCACAGTTGACCAATTGCAACCAAAAGAGGGCATTATCATCTAGACATTATATGGAATCAACCTACAAAGTTACAATGAAATCCCACCATAAATACGACCTGTAGACTGTGCTAAAGATTTTTGGGTTTTGGGCTCGGGCAGCTGTCATGGCTGAATGAACGCAACCAAAAGGGGACGTTCTCATCTAAACATTATATGGGATCAAACTATCAAGTTACAATGAAATCCCTCTATAAATACGACCTGTAGACTGTGCGAAAGGTTTTCGGGTTTTGGGCTCGGGCAGTTGTCACGGTTGAATGATTACGACCAAAAGGGGACGTTCTCATCTAGACATTATCTGGAGTCATCCTACCAAGTTACAATGAAATCCCTTCATAAATATGATCTATAGACTGTGCTAAAGGTTTTCAGGCTTCGGTCCCCTGTAGCCATCACAGTTGACCAATCACAACCAAAATGGGACGTTCTCATCTAAACATTATATAGAGTCAACCTACCAAGTTACAATGAAATCCCTCCATACATTCGACCTGTAGACTGTGCTAAAGGTTTTGGGGCTCGGGCAGTCGTCACGGTTGACAGATCGCGACCAAATGGGGAAGTTCTCATCTAGACATCATACGGAGTCATCCTACCAAGTTACAATGAAACCCCTCCATATTAAATATGACCTATAGACTGTGCTAAAAGTTTTTGGGTTTCGGGCTTGGGCAGCCATCACAGTTGACAGATCATGACCAAAAGGGGACGTTCTCATCTAGATATTATACAGAGGCATCCTACCAAGTTACAATGAAATCCTTTCATAAATATGACCTGTAGACTGTGCTAATGGTTTTCGGGTTTTGGGCTCGTGTACCGATAGCGACCAAACGGGGGACGTTCTCATCTGGACATGACCTCAAACCTGCATATGAAATTTGGGGATGATCGGTCAAAAACTACGGGGTGTAGCCTGTGCTAAAGGAAAATGTAAACAGACTAGCAGACACTCACAGACTAACAGACTTACACATGCGTGATGGCAATAGCTTATCTTGACTTGTCAAGTTATGCTAAAAATGGCTTTTTGAATTTTCTTTTTCATTACCGCCCCTCCCCCCCACCCCCACCCCATCTTGTGGGAACCACAGGAGGTGAAGCAGTGCTTATTTACTATGATAAACAAGTTCTGTTTATTCATAAAATAGGACTTTGTTACCACTGCTTGGGTTGGAAATCCTCTAAAATGGGTATAAAAGATTGACTAAACTTTATCTCCATGTTGCGGTTATGATTAGCCATTCTGCAGAAATATGTGACCACAAGCATCAATAATTCAATAAATAAATAACCCATTACCCAGCACACATGATTTCAAAATTTATTATTTTAAATGTTATTTTTTCAAATTCTAACAAACTTTCAGCAAAGCCATATCATGTATATAATCCCTGATTTAAAC
Organism: Pictodentalium vernedei; assembly: GCA_031216915.1. Classification (NCBI taxonomy): domain Eukaryota; kingdom Metazoa; phylum Mollusca; class Scaphopoda; order Dentaliida; family Dentaliidae; genus Pictodentalium; species Pictodentalium vernedei. The sequence goes on along the minus strand of CM062291.1, from coordinate 266,852,298 downwards.
GAGCTCATCAAGCTGGTTCAATTAGGTCGTATGAGATTGTTTTGTTGAATTCTTTTTAAAAATACTTTATTATACCCCTTGCAACGAGTTGTGGGGGTGGGTATACTGGAATCACCTTGTCTGTCAGTCTGTCTGTCCACCTGTTCGTCCAGGCTTAATAGAGGTACATTGTGGGGTTTACAATTTAGGGTCAGTGGTAGTTGTGGGGTTGGGTTAGTACAGTGGCCACTTGTGGGGTTATTTTTTGCACTGTGGGTTTAATTTTTTTACCTTGAGGGATTATGTTTAGCATGGGAAAAAGTAAGAACATGTAAGAATGTCCATCCATCTGTATGTAGCCATAATTTTGTCAGGAGATTTTCTCAGACATTCATGGACCAATCTGCTTGAAATTTTGTATGAATATTCACCACCATGAGAACCAGTGCACCTGCAATTATTATAGTTTGTCGGATTACTTTTTCCAGAATTATGCTCCTTTTCAACTTGAAATTGCAGGCTTAGAATTTTGTCCGGAGATTTTCTCAGATTTTATTGGTCGATTCCTTTGAAACTTGGTGTGGATGTTTACTACCATGGAACCTGTGCACCTGTGATTATAGTTTTGATCGGACCTTTTTTGCCAGAGTTATGCCCCTTTTCATCTTAGAATGCACAAATTTTGGAGATTCACTCAAATGTTTAGGAGTCGATTCCTTTGAAACTTGGTTATGGATATTTATTACCATGGGATCCTGTACACCTGGTATCATAGTTCCAATCGGACTTTTTTAACAGAGTTATGTCCCTTTTCATCTTAGAATGCCTAGAATTTTGTCCGGAGATTTTCTCAGATATTTATGGGCTGATTCCATTGAAACTTGGTATGTATGTTTACTAACATGGGAATCTGTGCTCCTGCGATTATAGTTTTGATCAGACCTTCTTTGCCAGAGTTCTGCCACTTTTCATCTTAGAATGCATAAATTTTGCCCAGAGATTTTCTCAGATGTTGATGGGTCGATTCCTATGAAACTTGGTATGGAAGTTTACTACCAAGGGAACCTGTGCACCTGCGATTATAGTTTTGATAGGACCTTTTTTGCCAGGTTTATGCCCCTTTTCATCGAAGAATGTGCAAATTTTGTCCAGAGATTTTCTCAGTGGTTTATGGGTCGATTCCTTTGAAACTTGGTATGGATGTTCACTACCATAGGAACCTGTGCACCTGTGATCATAGTTTTCATCCAACCTTTCTTTTGCCAGAGTTATGCCCCTCTTCATCTTAGAATGCACGAATTTTGTCCAGAGATTTTCTCAGATATTTATGGGTCGACTCCTTTGAAACTGGTATGGATGTTCACTACCATGGGAACCTGTGCACCAGTGATTGTAATTTTGATCAGACCTTTTTTCTAGAGTTATGCCCCTTTTCATCTTATAATAATGGCAGTGGGGGTATGGACAGACCCACCTGGGACTGTCACACCTCTAGTTTTCAATGGCTCAGTATGTATAGTACATGGGCAGATGTGGCCAATGCATCAGGTAAAGGATTAAAATGGAAACTCATACAGGCAAATGCCATAACTTTCTATGTGTCCATTGAAAATCTTCCATTCTGTGAGCATTTTGGTTTGGGGATGATAATTTGAGTAATAATTGTCCTGTCCCAAACCATATTCAGCATATCATGTGACCTTATCCACAAAAAAAAATACAGATCAGGTTCAAATTTTGACATTTCGGTACGGAATTATTGCCCGTTATTGGCTTGAATTTCTATTATTTTCAGCTTGTCTGACTGAAATTGAGGGTGAGCTACTGCCATCACAAGGTGTCTGTCATCTGTTAGTTAACTTTTGCATTTGAGTCTTCTACAGAACCAAAGGACCAAACTTGATTGACAAAATTCTCTGTGGGGGATACCCTTAAATTTGTTCGAGAGAAGTTATTAAGCCTGATAAGCATGGGGTTTGTGCCCAAAAATCTTCTCATGAACCACTAGACACAATGCTTTGAAATATGGTGTGCAGCTTCCTTATGTACTGAAGGTTCAAGATCAGGTTTATTTAAAGAAACTTTCTCTGACCATATTTTCCCCTGGTAAAGGCAAAATTTATGTAACCACTCATAATTTCTATTTTCCAAACTGGTTGGCCAACTTGAACCAAAGTCGTAGTGTACAAGTATCAAGTGCCGTTTACTTGATTTATGGCAAAAAATTTGTATGTACCTGTGGGACCTTAGGAGCTAAAAATAGAAAAATTAAAATGCACATATTTCCAAAATTGTATGGAGCGGATAATTATTGGGTATGAAGCCTCCTTAGGAATCGATTCAGCTAAAAATATGTTGCCAGGAGGTACCATATATGGAGATGTCCATTTTAACACTATAGGCAATGGGAAAAATGCAGAGTCAGCATGTTTTTAAAACTTTAAAAACCTTCATCTCCAGAATCAGTAATCAGAATCTTTTGCTATGCAGCATCTTTTTGGGGGGGGGGGGGGGGGGGGGTTTCAGTTGGGGGATCAGATTCAAATTGGTTCATATCCAGTCCCTGGGGTTTTTATTTGGGGTGTCTTCGGTAGCCAGAATTTTAACATAATGCAATGAGGGACATTCTTGACAAATCATCTTCAGAATCACCGCTCAGAATCTTTTAATATTTAGTATTCAGCATCCAGGGGAGGGTGATGATGGTTTGGCAGATTCAAATCTGTTGAAATAGAGTTCTGGGTTCATATTTGGGCTCCTTTTGCCCAAATTTTTAACTTAGTGCAATATAAGGAAAATTCTTTTTAAGTCTTCTTCGGAACACCACTCAAAATATTTTGATATTCAGCATACTTATGGGAACAGATTCAGATTTGTTCAAATCAAGTCCCTCAGTTCATATTTAGGCATCCAATAACACACAACCAATCTTTTGATATGTCAAGCCTTAGCAAAGCGAAGCGAGGCATATGCCCCCGACAGTGTCATAAAAGGGTAGGTAAGTCTCTCGGGGCATAACCAAAATCAAAAGTAAGCTTCCTCTAGGCACCAAAAATGCATCACAAAAAAATAAAATTAATTTGAGTCAGCATTCATTAGTTATTGAATGGAAACCAAATTCAAGATGGAAGCCATAATGAATTGGCCACTGGTGACCATCTTGGTTCAGCTGACTGGTCCAAAATTGAAAGGAAGCTTTCTCTAGACATCAAGAATGCATAATCAAACCAGCGGCTCAAGTGAGCCTAAAACACTCACCTGGCTCAAGCTGTCAAAAGAGATGAGTGTGTCAGCAACTGATGGGCAGCAAGAGCAAAGTTTTGCTCACCTGACTGATAGTCTGGGGGAACTTAAGTAATCACTTTCTGTCTGCCATCCGCCCAGCATGAACTTTACATTACATTATCAACTTCTCATAAACCAATGGGTCGAATTGAAGCAAATTGAATATGCCTGTTTTCAAGTTTCTTCGGATAAAGTTGCAGTGCTCACAGGGGTACCACAAGGGGCATTACTCTGATAGCACTCATAAATTGTTTTTCAAAAATAAAAAAATCTTTTCCAGAACCATCAATAAAGATCTTTTGATATTTGGTGTACAACATGTCAAGGGGGCTCGGAATTCCACGTTTGTTCAAATCAAGTCTTTTTGTTAATATTTGGACCCCCTATGGGAGCTCAAAGTTTAATTTAGTGCAATATGAGGAAATTATTTTTAAAATGTTCTTCAGATTCACAAGTCAGAATGCTTTCATATTTGGTATACAACATCTCTAGGAGGGTCAGATTTAAGTTTGTTTTAAATCAGGTCCCTGGGTTAATATTTGGGTTCTCTATTGGAGCCCAAAGTTTAACTTGGTGAAATATGAGGAAAGGTGGGGGGGGGGGGCAAATTTGTTCAAACTGAGTCCCTGGGTTAATATAATGAGCCCAAAGTTTAACTTGGTGGAATAGGAGGAAATTTCTTTGAAACTCTTCTTCAGATCCACCAGTCAGAATCCTTTCATATTTGGTACACAACATCTCTAGGCAGAGTCAAACTCAAGGTTGTTCAAATCGGGTCCCTGGGTTTATATTTGGGCACTCTTCTCTTTTTTATTTTATTTTTTTTTTTTTTTTTTTTGGGGGGGGGGGGGTGTTGCAGTGAAATAACAACCCTTGGAAGTTTAGCAGTGCTTGTCTACAGCTGAGAGAATTGGAAGCAGTCAGAAAGACCTATGATAATAATCACCAGACATAGACACTAGAGTTATGATTATGAATAATTTCATGACTTCATTCCTCTGTTGTGTTGATGAACCATGACAAACTGAATGTGACCCAAAAGACTTCTTTGAACCACGTTGTCAGTTGAGCGATTAAGGCCCCTTGGGGCCTCTTATTTGATTTGCTTTGACACAACCAAAGGCAATTTTTTTGGCCATTCATTTCTGCTGGTCCTAGGAAAGCTTCCAAAACAAAAACAAAGCTGTTTTGTGAAGTCTCAAAAATGCGTCTGTATGAAAAAAAATTTGTTTTTAACTTCTGTGGTTCTTTCTACCCCCCCCCCCCCCCCCCCCCCATAAAAAAAAAGGAAATTGTTCAGACATAAATCAAGTACTTCTGACCCAGTTATATCACATGAAAAAATTGGTTCAAATCAGCACCCTGGTTTTGGAATTGAGTGGAACCCAAAATGGCATCCTCCCACAGGGAACCCTAGTTTTGACCTACTGAATTCCTTTGAAAAAACTTGAATCTGCATCACTAAAGAAAGTTCCATACCAGAAGTCTAAGCATTATTGCGAGTGGCTTATGAGAAGATGATTTTTAAAGCATTTTAGGCTTATAGGGCATTAACCCTACCCCAAGGGGCACACTAACTTTTGGGGACAAAAATCAAGTAAACTCCACCAAGATGCTTTGTACCAAATCAATTCAGACTTTGCCCAAAGGTTCTAAAGAAGAATACTTAGTTGATGGAGCACAAAAAAGATAATGACCCGGCATTTTCCTATTACAAACATTGTTAAAATGGTTCATCCCCATACGGCATCTTATGACAAAACCGATATCGATAGCAATTTTTTTGGTCCCTCTGATTCCACTGGTCCAAAGGAAACTTCATACTTAAAAACAAATATTCTAGTCCATCCTGTTTTTCAAATCTGGGCATTTGAATTTTTTCTATTTTTAGCTCCTGGGCTTCCCATGGAACAGTGCAAAAACAAAATTTCTGCAATAAATCAAGGAGTTATGCCCCACTTATACATGCCAAATTTGGTTCAAATCAACCCGTCAGTTCATGAAATAGAAATTTGGGTAGAGCCCAAAATGGGCATACTACCACAGCGAGCCCAAATATTGACCTACCAACTTGCCTTAAACAAATATCAATCTCCACCTCCAAAGGAAGTTTCATACCAAAATATGAAACCATTTTCTGTGGTAGTTCATGAAAAGAACATTTTAAAATACCTTTAGGCTTTTTGGGAATTAACCCCAGCCACAAAGGGAGTAGCAACTTTTTGGGGAAAAAATACTCAGAAAAGGATACTCCAACAAGATGTTTTGTACCAAATTAGTTTAGATTTAGCAAAGGTTCTGAAGAAGACTACTTAGTTGATGGAGCACAAGAGTCAAGTATGAGTTATTGGGATGGGTTGCAATCCGTTTTTTGCCCGTCCGTACATCTGTCTGTCCACATCAATCCGTTCTCCATATGTACGCACATCTGTCTGTCCGTTTAGCACACCCTACAGGCTGCATCTCTCACCCGATCAGTTTCATATATAGCTTTGGGGCAATGTTCAGATGGGAGCTATCGATTTTTTTCGAATTTCGTTCAAAAACATGACCGCTAGTCGCCATCTTGGATTTGGATATAAATTGTCCAACAATTCCTTTAGCACACCCTACAGGCCACGTCTCTCACCTTGTCAGTCCGAAATTTCATATGTGGCTTTGGGGCAATGTCCAGACGGGAGCCATATATGAAATTTTTCTGAGTTTTGTGAAAAAATGGCCGGCAGTGGCCATCTTTGATTTGACATATAAATTATCAACAATTCCCTCAGCAGACCCTACAGGCCACACCTCTTGCCCAATCTTTTTCAAATTTTCTATATGACTTTGGTATGATGTCCAGATTGGAGTTATCAAATTTTTCCTCATCCCATTGAAAAAGATGGCTGCCACTGGCCATCTTAGATTTGACATATAAATTGTCAACAGTTCCATTAGTACACCCAACAGGCCCCATCCCTCATCTGATTTTTTTTCATTTCATATGCAGCTTTGGTGTGCTGTCTTTTCTGTAGAAACTTGAGTGAATGACTTAGCATTACTGGATCTTTTTATTTAGTTCAGTCCCTCGGACAAGTTGAGATGCAGTGTCATTGACACTCTCATTGAAATATGCATGTTTGAATTTTTTTTATATTTTTTTAGCTCCTGGGGTTCCCATGGGGCTGTGACATTTTCTTTTCAGCAAGCCCGAAGATGGCAACGGCTTCATTTGAACAAAGTAGAAAGGGTATACTCCTAAGATGGTCTGTGCAAAATATTTTTGAATTTGGCCGTGTGGTTTTGAAGAAGACAAGTTTCAAAAGTTAATGTTAACAGGACGATGTATGACAGACGTCAAGTGATGGCAATAGCTCCCACTGACTTTCAGTCAGGTGAGCAAAAAATAAAATTAATTTGAGTCAGCATTCATTAGTTAATGGATGGAATCCAAATTCAATATGGCCACCATGGAAGTCATACTGAATTGGCCACTGGAGGCCATCTTGGTTCAGCTGACTGGTCCAAAATTGAAAGGAAGCTTTCTCTAGACACCGACAATGTAGATTTTTGAAAATAAAGCAATCAGAATCGAAGAATGCCTCTGGCAGCCATGTTTTTCATCCAACAGGAACAAAATGAGGAAAGTTTGTAGAGAACCTGCCATAGACCAATCCTGCCAAGTTTGGTTCACATTGGCTCAGTAGTTCCAGAGAAGAAGATGAAAATGTGATTTCCCACAGGGTTTCCATGGTAACTATGAGCCACAATTGCAGCCATGTTTGCAACTCGATCAATATTAAATGTGGATTGTTGGTAGAGGGTGTCCCAGTCATCAAGCATGTGAGGTTTCAAAACATTTGGCCTTGTAGTTTCAGAGGAGAAGATTTTTAAAAATCAACCAATCAGAATCAAAGAATGCCTCTGGCGGCCTTGGTTTTCTTCCGACGGGAACAAAATGAGTTATTGGACGGAAACCAGATTCAAAATGGCCACCATATTGAATTGGCTACCTGGACCAAAATCGAAAGGAAGCATTGTCTAGTCATCCACAAGTAACCCCTAATATTACGATTTGATCAAATAAGCTGTTCTTTAGTTATTGGACGGAAACAAAAAGTTAACAGACAGAAGGACAGACATACATGGTGAAACATAATGACCCCGAGAGGGTCAGAGGCACAGAAAATGGTCTCAAGGTAATTTCAGTGGGAGGCTCTTTTGTCATTTTTCAACATAATTTTAACCACTTGAACACGTAAGCCCAATTTTTCGGTCCAAGGCATAACTTTGTCCCATTTTTGTCTTATTATAAGAGGTCTGTACACGGGGTATTGATAAAATAATAACTGCAGTCTGCAGCCAGATGGCTGCAGACTGCAGTTATTATTTTATCCTCCCTGTATATTGATCTTGGACTGACCCGTCTCACATTAAGTGTACATAAAGGCAATACCATTCCAGGAAACAAGGGTTCAAAGGCTTAAGCCGAACATGGGATCTGTGGTGGGAGGTGGGAGTGGTGGTTGACAAACAGACATCCTTATTCAGTGCTCTTTGGGTAATAGTTGTTGTAATATGCACACATGTACAAGGTGACAGTTTCATTTTGCCTCCATCTTTCTTATCCCTCTTCACCCTTGTTTCTTTCTTGCTTCCTCCCTCTAACCCACTTTAATTTCCTGGATCCAGGTCATTGTTTTTGGCTCACTTGAGCCTCCAGTTTTGTTTCCAATAACTTGTATAAATGTCCCATCCAATTTATATTTGGTATATGACCTTACCCACAGTAAATGCACATTAAGTTTGAATTTGACACTTGTTTGGCATGTCATGGTGGAGTTATTGCCCTTTATTTGCTTGAATGTCCATGATTTTAAACTTTCTAGCTCATCTGACTGGAAGTCAGGGTGAGATTTCTGATCACTTTTTGTCCATCATAAAGGTGGTGTTGAAGTCCTCTCTTCCCAAACTGCTTGATTACAATAAAATTTCATGTGAATAATGACTGGGGAGGGGCAATTCAGTTTTCTTAAAATCAATGTGCTGTCCCCATGGAGGAGGAGGAAAATTTACCCAAATTTAAAAAAAACAATCTTATGATCCAATAGATGGAATAGATTTCCTACATGGGGACACGATGACTCTGTGTACTGAGGCATACTGCACGTCGATGGTGCGCAAGTCTTCAACCAATCTAACCCTGCCTGTGCTGCGGTGCAGAGTTCAGAGTTACGATGTTGGAGAGCTGACAGCTGCTTGTCATTGCTCGGTGGTTCTCTCCGGGTACTCCGGCTTCCTCCACCCGTAAAACTGTCACGGTCACGATTAGCCATTGTGCATAAGTATGTGACCTTAAACACCAATAAATAAATAAATAAATAGATGGAATAAGTTGACATTTGGCATTCAGCTTCCTTTCAAGGTGTTCACTAAAGTTTGAGGTTCAATATTTTCAGTTCTGAAAGAGGCAACATTTTTGGCCCCCACCTGAAATTTTTGTTTTCTGAACCGATGAGTTCATTTGAACCAAATTTGGTATGCAGTTTTATTGGGTCAAAAGTAGTTGATTCACTCAAAAAATTGTGCCCAAATCCCCATGGGAACCTCAGGAGCTAAAAATAGAAATAACAGTTAACACCAATTTTTCCCAAACTGCATGGAACAGAGAACTGTTATTTAGGGTGAAACATCCTAAGAATCAGTGGGATAAAAAGGGCAAAAAACAATTGCAATTGGTTGTGTCACATTGTATAATTTGGAAAAGTGAATCAACATATTTTCAAAAACTTAAAATTCATCTCCTCCAGAATCACCAGTCAGAATATTTTGATAAACAACATTCTCAGAGGGGGCAGATTCAAGTTTGTACAAATAAAGTCCTGAGCCTGAATTTCAACTTGGGAAAATGTTGAGTCTGCATGTTTTTAAAAATTCGAAAATCTTCCATCTCCAGAACTATTTATTTGTGTTTAACCCTCTGATGTCAAAATACTGAATTTCAATCCACAAATTTTTCACATAATGCAGCTGGGAATTTAATTCAATCTTGTTTAACTAGTAGAGTGCTGGAAGCCCATATTTGGGCTTTATTCTGAAGTGGAGGAACCCCAGCCTGAAGGCTCATATTCAGTACATGTGCTTCATAAATATAACTTGTAGGCTTTGCTAAAGGAAACTAGGTCAATGGACGGTTCGGCAGTCATGGTTGACTGATCATGACCAAAATAGGAGAGTCTCATCTTGATATACCAAGTTATCCTACCAAGTTACAATGAAACCCCTTCATAAAAACAACTTGTAGACAGTGCTAAAAGAGTCAAGGTCACGTGACCAGGCAGCGGTAATGGCTGTCCAATCGTGACCAAAATAGGATAGTCTCATCTTGACATTATACCGAGTTATCCTTCCAAGTTACAATGAAATCGCTTCATGAATATGAACTGCAGACTGTGCTAAACACATCTTGGTCACGTGCCTCTGCAACAATCATGGATGACTGATCACAGCCAAAATAAGACGTTCTCGTCTATAACGGCATTACACTGAGTCACCCTACAAATTTGCAATGGAATCCCTTCATAAATGCAAGCTGTAGACTGTGCTAAAGGAATCTAGGTAACGCGCCCCCGCAGCTGTCATGGTTTACTGAACCCGACCAAAATAGGACGTTCTCATCTAGACATTATACAGAGTCATCCTACGACGTTACAATAAAATCCCTTCATAAATACGACCTGTAGACTGTGCTAAAGGTTTTCTGGTTTCGGGCCTGCACAGCCGTCATGTTTGACCGATCACGTCCAAAAGGGCAAGTTCCCATCCCGACCTTATATGGATGCATCCTACCAAGTTACAATGAAATCCCTTCATAAATATGACCTATAGACTGTGCTAAAGGTTTTCAGGTTTCGGGTACGTGTAGCCGTCATGGTTGACCGATTGTGACCAAAAGGGGATGTTCTCATCTAGACATTACATGGATTCATTTTACCAAGATACAATGAAATCCCTTCATAAACACGACCTGTAGACTGTGCAAAAGGTTTTGGGGTTTCGGGCTCGCGAGCCATCATGGCTGACCAATCACAACCAAAAGGGGACGTTCTCATCTAGACATGACCTCGAACCTGCATATGAAATTTTGTGATGATTGGACAAGAACTATGGGGTGTGGCCTGTGCTAAAGAAAATGTGAACAGACTGACAGGCTGACAGACTCACAGACTTATTCATGTCTGATGGCAATAGTTTATTATCCCTGCATTTTAACAAATGCGGGGATATAGTCGTGATCTCCGTCTGTACGTCCGTCCGTCCGTCCGTCACACCCTGAAAGGCTCCTAGGATATTCAATTCGAAACGTTTAAACCATGCTAAGGTGTTCAGGTAACATCTCTAGATGTGCATAAAGGTTTCGGAATTTGCATTTGGCCCAGGTGGTTCCAGTGGAACCACTTTTATCGTTAGAATTATATTTCTTTATTTATTGGTGTTTAAGGTCACTTTTATCGTTAGAATATCAGTTTTCATCGAAAGGCTCCTAAGTTATTTAATTCAAAATGTTAAAACTATGCTAAGGTGTTCAGGTAACATCTCTAGATGTGCATACAGGTTTCAGAATTTTGATTTGGACCCAAGTGGTTCCTGTGGAACCACTTTTATCATTGGAAAATCAGTTTTCATGGAAAGGCTCCTAGAGTATTTAATTCGAAACGTTTAAACTATGCTAATGTGTTCAGGTAGCATCTCTAGATGTGCATGAAGGTTTCAGAATTGTGATTTGGCCCCAGGTGGTTCCAGTGGAACCACTTTTATCATTAGAAAATCAGTTTTCATCGAAAGGCTCCTAGGGTATTTAATTCGAAATGTTTAAACTATGCTAATGTGCTCAGATAACATCTCTAGATGTGCATAAAGGTTTCGGAATTTTGATTTGGCCCCAGGTCGTTCCAATGGAACCACTTTTATCGTTGGAAAATCAGTTTTCTTCAAAAGGCTCCTAGGGTATTTAATTCGAAACGTTCAAACTATGCTAATGTGTTCAGGTAGCATCTCTAGATGTGCATGAAGGTTTCGGAATTTTGATTTGGCCTCAGGTGGTTCCAGTGGAACCACTTTTGTCGTTAGAAAATCAGTTTTCATCAAAAGGTTTGTGGGATATTTAATTAGAAACGTTAAAACTATGCTAAGGTGTTCAGGTAACATCTCTAGATGTGCATAATGATTTCGGAATTTTGATTTGGCCCCACTTGGTTCCAGCGGAACCACTTTTATCCTTAGAAAATCAGCTTTCATCGAAAGGCTCCTATGGTATTTAATTCGAAATGTTTAAACTATGCTAATGTGTTCAGGTAACATCTCTAGATGTGCATGAAGGTTTCGGAATTTTGATTTGGCCCCAAGTGGTTCCAGTGGAACACTGGAACCACTTTTATTGTTCGAAAATCAGTTTTCTTCGAAAGGCTCCTAGGGTATTTAATTCGAAACGTTTAAACCATGCTAATGTGTTCAGGTAACATCTCTAGATGTGTATGAAGGTTTCGGAATTTTGATTTAGCCTCAGGTAGTTTCAGAGGAACCACTTTTATCGTTAGAAAATCAATTTTCATTGAAAGGCTCCTAAGGTACTTAATTCGAAACGTTAAAACTATGCTAAGGTGTTCAGGTAACATCTCTAGATGTGCATAAAGGTTTCGGAATTTTGATTTGGACCCAAGTGGTTCCGGTGGAACCACTTTTATAATTGGAAAATCAGTTTTCATCGAAAGGCTCTTAGGGTATTTAATTCGAAACGTTTAAACTATGCTAATGTGTTCAGGTAACATCTCTAGATGTACATGAAGCTTTCGGAATTTTGATTTGGGCCCAGGTGGTTCCAGTGGAACCACTTTTATCGTTAGAAAATCAGTTTTCCCCGAAACGCTCCTAGGATATTTAATTTGAAACGTTCAAACTATGTTAATGTGCTCAGGTAACATCTCTAGATGTGCATGAAGGTTTTGGAATTTTGATTTGGCTCCAGGTGGTTCTAGTGGAACCACTTTTATCGTTAGAAAATCAGTTTTCATCGAAAGGCTCCTAGGGTATTTAATACGAAACATTTAAACTATGCTAATGTGTTCAGGTAACATCTCTAGGTGTGAATAAAGGTTTCGGAATTTTGACTTGGCCTCAGGTGGTTCCAGTGGAACCACTTTTGTCGTTAGAAAATCAGTTTTCATCGAAAGGCTCCTAGGGTATTTAATTCGAAACGTTAAAACTATGGTAAGGTGTTCAGGTAACATCTCTAGATGTACATAAAGGTTTCAGAATTTTGATTTGGCCTTAGGTGATTCCAGTGGAACCACTTTTATCGTTAGAAAATCAGTTTTCATCGCAAGGCTCTTAGGGTATTTAATTCGAAACGTTTAAACTATGCTAATGTGTTTCAGCAGAAATGCGGGGATATACCATTGTGTGCTTTGCACAGAAATAACTCAATCTAGTCTTAACTTTGTCAAGTTAAGCTAAAAATGAAAAAAAAACCCTATGTTAATTCTCAAAAAACAAAGGTGAATTTTGTCGGTGTGAGTTACTGGCTATATGAAGGCTCAAGCCAAAGTTTAGTAAAAATATTGACTTTTAAAGAACATTGCTCAATTTTGTCATCAACACCAATGTACGAAGTGAAATGTAAATTAAAATAAAGGACGAGAATTCATATTTGTAAGTAGATAATGAAAGTGTCAATGACACTGTAGCTCAACTTGTTTAAGACATGTACATGTATAGTATGTGACACAGCAATGACAAACATCTAGGTAAAGACCTGATAACAAATGTACATATAAAGTATTGTAACGGTCTGTACATAAATCCTGACCGTAGCCTGTAACAAATATATAGGTAAAGTATTGTAAAGGTGGGGTTGACAGTTAGATGCTAAACTAGAAAAGAAATTTTTGAGTCCCAGAGTGGGTCGGACTGAACCCAAAAATATTTGTTCTCAGAGCACAGTGATAACAAAGACTCCCAAAAACACTCGTTTCTGTCACAAGTTGGTAACAAAGGTACCCCAAGATGTTTCGTGAAGATCGGTTCATAAATACAGACTCTAGCCTGAGCCGTATTGACATGTGCACTTACTGTGTATAAGTAGCACTGAACAAATCAAAGTTCATCTAATTTGCATAATTTCTGCACGAGAAAAAAAAAACGTATTATATGTGATGTATTCCATGTTACTAAACATTCCTACAAAATTGTATTCAAATCAGAACTTTCATACAGATGTTCAGTACAAAAAACGGATTGCACTAATTTTGGTACAAAATGGCTGCTGGCTGCCATCTTGAATTTTAGACCGCACCTAAAAACACTCGTTCTCGTCCCACGGTGATAACAAAGGTACCCAGGAAGTTTTGTCAAGATCGGTTCATAAATACGGCCTCTAGTCCGAGCCATTTTGGCATTTGCAGTTACAGTGCTGAAAGTAACACTAAATAGATCAAAGTTAGTGTAATTTGCATAATTTACGCATGAGAAAAAAACCCGTATTATATGTGATGTATCCCATGGTACTAAACATTCATACAAAAAAATATTCAAATCAGAGCTTTCATATGGAAGTTCTGCGCAAAAATCTGATTGCACCTAATTTTGTACAAAATGGCTAATAGCGGCCGTCTTGAATTTTGGACCGGAACCCAAAACACTCGTTCTCGTCCCACGGTGATAACAAAGGTACCCAAGAAGTTTCGTAAAGATCGGTTCATAAGTTTTTTTTATAGAAAATTGTTTTAGTCTGCAATCAACTCTGAAATTCTTGGAAAATGGTAGAAAGTGAAGGAAATAATTACTGTCTGACCGGGTAATTTTCAAACTTGTTTAACCCTGTGTACACTGATGTCGAAATATCAAAATTTCTAGATGCAACTTTTTCACATAGTGCCAGATAATGCAACTTGGAATTTGAAAAATAGGACCCAAGGGGACAGATGCAGTCACCTGACATATACCCAGGGAATCTTCACTAAGACATTTAAGGTTTTTTTTAACTGAGTGAAAAAATATTTTGGGTCATAAAAGTTTGTTCACATGTCTTTGCCTTGTCGCAATTTATCCCTTTACCCAAAGCAGAGAATATCAACATTTATTTTATTTCCATTTTTTTTTAGTTTCAACAAAACCATATCATATGAACCCTCATTGGAATGAGCTCGATAAACTTGTTCCAACGAGGGATCACATGATATGCTTTTGTTGAAATATTTTTGAAAATTTATTTTTTTAACTGCTCAATTTGCAGATTACTCGGACGGATGCCTACATGCACTCTCCCATAAATTGTTACAAGGCAATTCCTCATAGACTAAATAATTTCACTTTGATATGAATCACATCCACTTAGTATGAGGCCTTAAAGTTCTGGTACCTTTTCTCCAGCACGTTAAATTTGATTTAGATCGGCCCAGCAGAACTTTTAATTGGAGAGCGGAAACCAAGAAAATCTGAAAGCTGTGGGTAACTGTGACCTTGACCTAGAGCGCACAATGGTCTTAAAATCAAAAGGATTCTTCCACTCATCATACAGAACACGCACGTCAAGAATGGTTTTGATCGGCCCAGCATACGGTGTAATCAGAGGGCATAAACTAGGAAAATTTGCAAGTTAAAGGTCACAGTGACCTTATTTATTGGTGTTTAATGTCACATATTTCTGCTCAAAGGCTGATCGTGATCACAACATGGATTTAAAGTAATTTTCAGCCATTAGTTTATATCCATGTTGCCAACTTTTGAGAACTTCCACCCCAGGTATTGATTACCAGGCCCTATATTACAAGTAACAAAGATCCTGTTTAACCCAGTAAACAAGCACTGCTTCACTTCTTGGGAAATATGGGCTACTGAAATGAATTTTTTTCTATTTTTACCTCCCCAGGTTCCAACAGGGATGCAGAAAATGCATGAATCGAGTAATTATGGCCCAGTAATACTACATGCCAAATTTGGTTCTCTCAAATCAAGGGAAAATCTTTACAAATCTCCTTCAGTGCCACCTGTCATAATCTTTTGATATATGGTATACAGCATCCTTAGAGGGGTCAGATTCAAGTTGGTCAAAAAAATCAAGTCCCTGGGTTGATATTTGGGCTCCTTATGGGAACCTGAAATTTAACTTGGTGCAATATAAGGAATAATCTTTAAAAATCTTCTTCAGGTCCACCAGACAGAATCTTTTGATATATGGTAAGCAGCACCCTTACAGCCGTCAGATTCAAGTTGTTCAAATCAAGTCCTTGGGTTATTATTTGGACTCCCTAAATGGGCCTGAATTTTAACTTAATGGTTAATGGAACATGGTGAATATTCTTTAAAAATCTTCTTCTTCAGAACCACCAGCCCAAATCTTTTCGTTTTTGGTATTTTGCACCCTTAGGCAGGAGGAGGCAGATTCGAGCTTCTTCAAATCAAGTCCCACAATTGATATTTGGGCTCCTTGTGGGAGTACAAATTTTAAAACTTAGTATAGTATAAGGAAGAATCTTTCAAAATCTTCTTCAGATTCTCCAGTCAAAATATTTTTATAGAGCATCCTAAATGAGATCAGATTAAAATTTGTTCAAATCAAGTTCAGGAGTTGATGTTTAGGCTCAATATATTAGCCTGAAATTTAATGCAGTGCAATATGGGGAATTTTCTTCTCCAGAACCACTAGGCAGAATCTTTTGATATTTTTAGTATACAACATCCTTATTGGTGTCAGTTTAAAATTTGTTCAAATCAAGTTTGTGGGTTAATATTTGGCCCCATAAGGGATCCCAAAGTTTAACTTGGTGCAATATGAGGAATATTCTTTAATGAAAGTGTCAATGACACTGCAGCTCAACCTGTCCAAGAAGGGACTGAATTAAATAGAGAGTTCCAGTAATGCCAAGTCATTCACTCAAGTTTCTTCAGAAAAGAAACACCAAAGTTACATATGAAATTTGAAAAAAATCGGGTGAGAGATTTGTGCTAATGGAACTGTTGACAATTTATGTGCCAAATCCAAGATGGCCACTGGCGGTCATCTTTTTTAACAAACTTCATAAAAATTTGATTGCTCCCATCTGGACATCGCACCAAAGCTACATATGAAATCTGAAAAAGATCGGTTGAGAGTTGCAGCCTCTAGGGTGTGCTAATGGAATTGACAAGATGACTGCTGGCGGCCATATTTTTCAACAAAATTCATAAAAATTTTATAGCTCCCATCTGGACATCACACCAAAGCTATATATGAAATTTGAAAAAGATCGGGAGAGAAGATGTGGCCTTTAGGGTGTGCTAATGGAATTGTCGGCAGTTTATATGCCAAATTCAAGATGGCTACTGGTGGCCATGTTTTTCAACGAAATTCAAAAAAATTTGATAGCTCCCATCTTTTGACAATGCACCAAAGCTACATATGAAATTTGAAAAAGATTGGGTGAGAGATGTGGCATGTAGGGTGTGCTAATGGAATTGCTGACAATTTATATGCCAAATTCAAGATGACCACTGGCAACTATGACTTTCGATTTGGAAAAATTCAATAGCTCCCATATAGGCATTGTTCCAAAGCCACATATGAAATTTGGAACTGATCGGGTAAGAGCTGCGGTCTGTAGGGTGTGTTAAAGGAATTGCGGATGCACAGAGGAATGCATGTATGTACAAACATACAGACGGACAACCATAACCAATCCCAATAGCTCATACTACATGTCAAGTTGAGCTAGAAATCTTCTCCAGAACACCCAGTCAGAATCTTTTGATATAATATACACACCATCTTTTGATATAATATACACACCATCCTGGGAGGTGTCAGATTCAAGTTTGTTAAAATGAAGTCCCTGGGTTGAATATTTGTACTTCCTATTGAAGCCCGAACTTTAACTCGGTCGAATACAAATCTGCTTCTTCAAATCCATTGGTCAGAAACCCAAGGATACAATGCAGATGATGCAGATTTCACATTTTTTTCCATTAGGCAGAGGCTGCAGGCAAGGGGACCCATTGTCACCGCACATATTCTTAATATGTGCAGAAATTTTAGCAATTATGATTAGGTCATCCAAAGCAATAAAGGGTGTAAGAGTAGGAAATATTGATGTTAAGATATCACAATATGCTGACGATACATCACTTTTCTTGGATGGATCACCCCAGTCACTGGAGGCAGCGATGAACACACTGGATGCTTTCAAACATATTTCGGGTTTAAAAATAAATTATAATAAAACCCAGGAAGTTTGGATCGGCAGTAAAAGGGATTGTACAGAAAAAATTTGCGATAGGTGGAAAATTAACTGGAACGAGGAAACATTTAGCGTATTAGGTATCGAGTTCACTAAAAGTTTTGATAAAACGGTCCACATAAATTATAATAAAAAACTAAGTGAGGTGAGGAAAAACTCTACTGCAGTGGTCAAAACGTAATCTCTCGGTGCTAGGAAAAATAACGGTAGTAAAATCTTTAGTCAAAACTGGTTTATCTTTTTATTGCTCTTCCAAATCCCCTCAAAGAAACCATAGACGAACTAAATAGGGCACATTTTAAATTCGTTTGGGGAAATGGGCCTGACAAAATAAAGCGAATTCATTTTATCCAAGATTACGATCGGGGCAGATGTAAAATGATTCAGCTGAACGCCTTTATTAATTCTTTAAAGATATCATGGGTTAGTCGCTTTATAAAAAAAAATCATTCATGCTGGAAAGAAATTTTCGTAAACTCTTCTCCCCTTTTAAACAGTGATTGGTATCTAGCCAGCCCTAACATATTGGATAACTATTCCAAAAATGTTAA
Source organism: Pictodentalium vernedei (assembly GCA_031216915.1). Taxonomy (NCBI): domain Eukaryota; kingdom Metazoa; phylum Mollusca; class Scaphopoda; order Dentaliida; family Dentaliidae; genus Pictodentalium; species Pictodentalium vernedei. The sequence continues at coordinate 266,834,234 of CM062291.1, read as the reverse complement.
CAATCCGTTCTGGAAAGACGTAATTGATGCTTGGTCGTCTTTCAGCAAAAAAAACTCCCCCACGGGAGCCTAAGGATTTTTTATGTACATACATTTTTAATAACGAACATATTAAAGTAAGAAATAGACCGCTGAGAAGCACTCTGTTGAAATAGAAAGGTATCTTTTTTGTAAATGATTTTTTAGGATCAAACGGAAAACTGTTGTCTCATGAGCAATTTCAAACGCACTTTGATATACAAATAGACTTCTTGACATACAGGGGAATACAAAATGCAATAAAATGTTTTATAAGACCACTAGGGGATGAAACTGAGCTGAACAGAATACAAAATCACATACTCCCGCACCGTATAGAAACATTAATCTTCCCCGGGAATAAAATAACTTATAAGACACTGATTATGGGCACAAAAGATAAAAATCTCTCATTCAAATGGGAATCCAAGTTAGGCATCGAACTAAGTGAACAATGGTGGGCAAAAACGTGACTAATCCCCTTTAAATGTACAGTCGACGTCAAATATAAATGCTTTCAGTATCGTATTAACCCTTTACCTAACGTAACGGCCAAAACCGGCCAGCGCTATTCTCAAAAATCGCCAATTAATTTTCATTATATTTTTCATTTTTTGTCTCAAAAACATAGGTTATGACCCCTCGTTGGAACGAGCTCGTTTTTGTAAGTGTCGTCTGCTTTTCAGGTTAGGTAAAGGGTTAATACACGCATTTTAGGAACCAACACTCTTTCAAAGAGGATGAATATAACTGAAGATGACACGTGTTCATTTTGCAAAAGGGAAAAAGAAACCTTGATTCACCTGTTTTGTGAATGTCCACTTGTTTTATCCTTTTGGAATGGTTTCTTCAACTGGATTTTCACAAATACAGGATATTATATAAATCTATCAAAACAAGTTATTTTGTTTAGCAACCCAAATTCCGGCATGTTACCACCCATTTTTCGCCTTTTACTCATTTTTGTAAAACATTTTATTTATAGAACTAAAATGAAAAATGAAAAGTTAGATATTAGCTTACTAAAAAAAGAAATACTGAATTATTACAATGTAGATAGATCAGCATATTACCTTTTGTGTCAGTACAAAAAATTTGAAAAAGGGTGGGAAAATCTAATAAATTTGATAAAAGAGTAAAAGATAGTTATTATTATTATTATTATTATTATTATTATTATTATGACTGCCATTTACTGCAAACATTTTTTCTAAATGCATCCAGTGAAGTCTTTCGTTGGCAACTGCACCCCCAGACAAGTGCCGGGAACTCAACGTCTATGCAACTAATTTGCCAACATTCAACCCTCCCCCACCCCACCCCACTCACACAAATTGCCATCAACCTGCCCTTTTTAAAAAAAAATATAAAAATATGGACCAAATATAGTAACAAACTAGAAATGTATTTACTACATATTGTATTCAAATTGTATACTTTTTGTACATTGCTTTGTTATGTGAATAAAAAAAAAACAAAAACAAAAAAATGCAGATGATGTGGGTCAGGATTGGACAGTGTGCCTTGTGAACTCAAGTCCAATGCTCTAAACAAACAAGAGGCCTCACGGGGCCTGAAGCGCTCATCTTGAACAGAACACAATAAAATGAGTCCAAAAATGAGTACATTAAGCAAGCCATCTCCATAGTCTGCACTGTCAATCCTTGAGTCCCTCAGAAGTGACAAAAATGATAGTGTCAATAACACTGTAGCTTAACTGGAGTATTGTGTTTGATGAAAAGGATAATGTTCAATGTTTATGAAAGGATTATGAAATAAGACAAGAATTGTGATAATTGGGAATATGTTCATTTCTGTTCCCTGTATGCTATGTTTTTGATAAAAATAATATGAGGTGTACACTGTACTAAAGAGCTGAGGGGTGGGTTAATATGACCTCACAGTTAATGTATGTGGCCCTCACAGTTAACGTATATCAACGAAAGTTACCAAGTTACAGTGAAATTATTCCAAAACGAGTCATCCTATCAAGTTACATTGAAATCCCTCCATAAATATCACCTGTAGGCTATGCTAGAGGTTTTCGGGCTCCAGGCCCCTGTAGCCGTCAGAGTTGCCTAATGGTGTCCAAAAGGGGCTGTTCTCATCTAGACATTATATGAAGTCAACCCACCAAGTTACAATGAAATCCCTTCATAGATATGAACTGAAGACTGTGCTAAAGGTTTTCGGGCTTTGCACTCGAGCAGCCATACTGGTTGAATGATCGCAAACAAAAGGGGACATTCTCATCTGGGCATCATCTGGAGTGATCCTACGAAGTTACAATGAAATCCCCTCATAAATATGACCTGTAGACTGTGCTCAAGATTTTCGGGCTTCGGGCACCAGTAGCCATCACAGTTGACCAATCACGACCAAAAGGGGATGTCATCATCTAGGTATTATATGGAGTCAACCTAACAAGTTACAATGAAATCCTTCCATAAATACGACCTATAGACTATGCTAAAGGTTTTTGGGCTCGGGCAGCCATAAAGGTGAATGATCGCGACCAAAAGGGGACGTTCTCATCTAAACGTTATTTGGAGTCATCCTATCAAGCTACAATGAAATCCCTTCATAATTATGACCTGTAGACTGTTCTAAAGGTTTTCGGGCTTCAGGCCCCTGTAGCTAACACAGTTGCCCAATCATGTCCAAAAGGGGACGTTCTCATCTAGACATTATATGAAGTCAAACCTTCCAAGTTACAATGAAATCCCTTCATAAATATGACCTGTAGACTGTGCTAAAGGTTTTCGGGCTCGGGCAGCCATAATGGTTGATTGATCGCAACCAAAAGGGGACATTCTCATCTGGGCATCATCTGGAGTGATCCTACGAAGTTACAATGAAATCCCTTCATGGCAATTGTCAGACCCCTGTTGAAAAAGGCTGGACTTGAACTTACGTTCTCCAACTATCGACCAGTCAGCAATTTATCATTCTTGTCTAAACTGATAGAAAAATCTGCGCTGTGCCGGCTCAACAAACACGTGAGTGCCAACAATCTTCTTCCAAAAAATCAGTCTGCGTATCGTAAGTCTCACTCCTGTGAGTCCGCTCTTCTCCGACTCGTTAATGACATCCTAGACGGAATGGAACACCAGGAAGTCACTGCTTTGATTGCGTTAGACCTTAGTGCCGCCTTCGACACCGTCGACCACGACATTCTCCTTAATGTGCTAGAGAATCAATATGGCATCCGTGGATCTGCACTGACATGGGTAGAATCTTATTTGAGGCCCCGCAGCTGTCGGGTGAGCGTTAACTCGACTGTTTCCTCTGAACGGACGCTGGACTGTAGTGTTCCACAGGGAAGCTGTCTGGGTCCCTGGTTGTACCTGGCATACGCAGGAACCATATTTGATATTGTACCTCCATCTATAACTGTGTATGGATTCGCCGACGATCATACAGCCAATAAGCGATTTAAACCAACCCCAACAGAAGAAGCTCGTGCAATTGATGATCTACAGAACTGTGCTATTGACATTAACAACTGGATGAACAACAATAAATTAAAAATGAACAATTCAAAAACTGAATTTATTCTTTTTGGAAGTCGACTACAACTTAACAAGTGTAGTACCAAAGAAATAACAATTTGTGACGAGGTCATCAAATCAACAAGTTGTATACGTTACCTGGGTGCTTTTTTGGATGAGTCTCTGAACTTTAAGGAACATGTTAAACGAAAGTGTAAAACAGCTATGCTTTACTATTTTAAAATTAAGAGTATCCGAAAATACTTGTCGAAAGAGGCTACAGAGACTCTGTTACTATCATTAGTAATTTCCCATTTGGATTACTGTAACATAATTCTATACGGTATTTCTCAAAATGAGCTAATGAAACTTCAGCGCATTCAAAACATGTGTGCCAAGCTCGTGTTAAATCGCTCAAAGTATGACAGTTCAAAACAGGCATTATTTGATCTCCATTGGCTTCCTGTAAAAGCGAGAATAAACTTTAAAATACTAATTTACATGTACAACTGTTCGGTAGGGAAAGCACCATCTTATTTAACCGATCTTTTGTCCCACCAGGTGTCTAAACGTACATTGAGATCTTCAGAATCGTCTGAAGGATGTTATGCAGTTCCTTTTAATAGGAAAAAAAAAATTTCCGACAGAAGCTTCAGTACAATTGGGCCAAAACTTTGGAACGAGTTACCAATTTCTCTAAGAAATTGTAACTCTGTTGATATTTTCAAACGCATATTGAAATCATTTTACTCCGATGATTATTTTGCCCTATATTGAAAGTGGGCAAACAACAATTGCTGTAAATGTCCGCGATCAGCCTATATGCGCATAACCATCTTTTTGTTTTCACATGTGTACATTACTTTTACCATTATTTCTACGATTTTCGATGTACAACGCCATTGAATACTATTGTAGAAATAGGCGTTTAATCAAATAATAAGTTTCAAGTTTCAAGTTTCATAAATATGACCTGTAGACTGCGCTCAAGATTTTCGGGTTTCGGGCATCTGTAGCCATCACAGTTGACCAATCATGACGAAAAGGGGATGTCATCATCTAGGCATTATATGGAGTCAACCTAACAAGTTACAATGAAATCCTTCCATAAATACGACCTATAGACTATGCTAAAGGTCTTTGGGCTCGGGCAGCCATTAAGGCTGAATGATCGCGACCAAAAGGGGATGTTCTCATCTAGACATTACTTGGAGTCATCCTACCAAGCTACAATGAAATCCCTTCGTAATTATGACCTGTAGACTGTTCTAAAGGTTTTCGGGCTTCGGGCCCCAGTAGCCGTCACAGTTGCCCAATCGTGTCCAAAAGGGGACGTTATCATCTAGACATTATATGAAGTCAACCTACCAAGTTACAATGAAATCCCTTCATAAATATGACCTGTAGACTGTGCTAAAGGTTTTCGGGCTCGGGCAGCCATCATGGTTGAATGATCGCAACCAAAGGGGACAATCTCATCTGGGCATCATCTGGAGTGATCCTACGAAGTTATAATAAAATCCCTTCATAAATATGACCTGTAGACTGTGCTCAAGGTTTTCGGGCTTCGGGCACCTGTAGCCATCACAGTTGACCAATCACGACCAAAAGGGAATGTCATCATCTAGGCATTAAATGGAGTCAACCTAACAGGTTACAATGAAATCCTTCCATAAATATGACATTTTATCTATGCTAAAGGTTTTTGGGCTCAGGCACCCATCAAGGCTGAATGATGGCGATCAAAATGGGACGTTCTCATCTAGACATTATTTGGAGTCATCCTACCAAGTTACAATGAAATCCCTTCATAAATATGACCTGTAGACTGTGCTAAAGGTTTTCGGGCTTCGGGCCCCTGTAGCCGTCACAGTTGCCCAATCACGTCCAAAAGAGGACTTTCTCATCAAGACATTATATGAAGTCAACCCACCAAGTTACAATGAAATTTCTCAATAAATATGACCTGTAGACTGTGCTAAAGGTTTTTGGGTTTTGGGCTCGGGCGGTCGTCACGGTTGGCAGGTCATGCCCAAATGGGGAAATTCTCATCTAAACATCATAAGGAGTCATCCTACCAAGTTACAATGAAATCCCTCCATAATAAACATAACCTGCAGACTGTGCTAAAAGTTTTGGGGTTTCGGGCTTGGGCAGCCATCACGGTTGACAGATCATGCCCAAAAGGGGACGTTCTCATCTAGGCTTTATACAGAGGCATCCTACCAAGTTACCAAGAAATCCCTTCATAAATACGACCTGTAGACTGTGCTAATGGTTTCGGGTTTTGGGCTCGGGCAGCCATACCTGTTGACCGATCGCGACCAAAAGGGGACGTTCTCATCTAGACATGGCCCCAAACCTGCATATGAAATTTCGTGACAATCAGACAAGAAATGCAGGGTGTAGCCCGTGCTAAAGGAAAATGTGAACAGACTCACAGACAAACCGACTTCCGCACGCGTGATGGCAATAGCTTATCTTGACTTTGTCAAGTTAAGCTAAAAATCTAGGCATCATGCCTTTTCTTCAGTTGCTCATAAAGTAAAATGTAGAGCTTCCCTATGAAGCCCCTTGATACAACCTATGTGGATTAATTTTAGTTACACATCTTTAGAGGGTACTGAATACAAAATTTTTAATTCTTCAGCAAAATGGCCAATTCCGACTCCCATAGGGAGCCCAAATATTAACCCAGGCTCTCGATTTGAACACAGTTGAATCTGACTCCTCTAGAGATGTTGTGTACCAAATATGAAAGCATTCTGACTGTTGGATCTGAAGAAGAGAAAATTTGGGCTACCACAGAGAGGCCAAATATTAACCTACGGATCCATTCCCTCATATTGTACTAAGTTAAATTTCAGGCTCCCATATGGAGCCCAAATATTAACCCAGGCACTCGAATTGAACAAACTGGAATCAGACCCCCCTAGAGATGTTGTATACCAAATATGAAAGCATTCCGACTGGTGGATCTGAAGATTTTTAAAGAAATTTCCTCCTACTGCACTAAGTAAAAATTTGGGCTACCATAGCGAGCCCAAATATTTTCCTAAGGATCTGATTTGAACAAACTTGAATCTGACCCCCTTAGAGATGTTGCATACCAAATGTGAAAGCATTCTGACTGGTGGATCTGAAGAAGAAGATTTTAGCTCACCAGACTTTCAGTCAGGAGAGCTGTAGTGATCACTCACCGTCCGTCGTCCGTGAACATGGTGTTTGCGTCTTCTCCTCCCAAACCGCTGAACCAATTTAATTGATATTTGAGACAATAGTTTGTCAAGACATCGCAATTTGATTTTGTTCAAATCAAGTTGCCTCGCCCCTTGGTAGGGCCACCCCCAAAAAGTGTGCTGAAATCTTAAAAAATCTTCTCATGAACCAGCAGTGGCAGAGACTTGATATTTGGTGTGCAGCTTCCTTTTGAGGTGTAGACTCAGGTTTGTTCAAGAAAAGTTTGATGGGCTATATTTGGCGTTGTTATGGGAGGGGCAAAAGTTTTGGCCCCGCTCAAAATTTCTATTTTCCGAACCAAGAGGCAGATTTGAACCAAATTTTATGTGAGGGCTTATTGGGTCATAAATACCTAATTTATGCCAATTTTCCTGTAGCCCCGTGGGAACCGCAGGAGCTAAAAATAGAAAAAAATTAAAACGCCCATATCTCCAAAACTGCACAGCACTGAGATTTTTTATTTAGTGTGAAGCTTCCTTAGGTCCAACAGAAAGGATTGGCAAAAAAAAAAATTGCCATCGGGTTTTATCATAGGGTACAGTTTCGAGACTCTTGAAAAAAGTGCTGAGTCAGCACTTTTTAACACTGTAGGCAATGGGAAAAACTTTCTTTAAAAATCATCTTCTCCAGATCCAGCAGGCAGAATCTTTTGATATTTGGTATGCAACATTGTGGGGTGGATCTGATTCAAGTTTGTTAAAATCGGCCCCCTGGATTCATATTTGGGCTCACTACAGAAGCCCGAATTCGAACTTAGTGCATTTCAGGCAAATTTCTTAAAAAATCTTCTTCTCCAGATCCAGCAGGCAAAATCTTTTGATATGTGGTATGCAACATTCTGAGGTGGATCTGATTCAAGTTTGTTCAAATTGCCCCCCCCCCCCCCCCCCTGGGTTCATATTTGGGCTCAGTATAGGAGCTCAAATTTGAACTTAGTGCATTTCAGGCAAATTTCTTTGAAAATCTTCTTCTCAAGATCCAGCAGGCAGAATCTTTTGATATTTGGTGTGCAGCATGCCTGGGGTCTTTGTTCAAGCCAAGTCCCTGGGTCCATATTTGGGCTTGTTGTGGGAGCCCGAATGATAACTTAGTTCAAAATGAGGAATTTTCTTTAAAAATCTTCTTTTTCAGATCCAGCAGTCGGAATGTTTTGATATTTGGTATGCAGCATCCTCAGGGGGTGAGATTCAAGTTTGTTCAAGCCATGTCCCTAGGTCCATATTTGATTAAAATTTGTTCAAGCCAAGTCCCTGGGTCCATATTTGGGCTTGCTGTGGGAGCCCGAATGATAACTTAGTTCAAAATGAGGAATTTTCTTTAAAAATCGTCTTCTTCAGATCCAGCAGTCGGAATGTTTTGATATTTGTTATGCAGCATCCTCAGGGGGTGAGATTCAAGTTTGTTCAAGCCATGTCCCTAGGTCCATATTTGGGCTTGCTGTGGGAGCTTGAATTGTAACTTAGTTCGAAATGAGGAATTTTTTAAAATCTTCTTCAGATCCAGAAGTCGGAATGTTTTGATATGTGGTATGCAGCATCCTCAGGGGGGGGGGGGGGGGGGGGGGGGGGGGGGTGAGATTCAAGTTTGTTCAAGCCATGTCCCTAGGTCCATATTTGATTAAAATTTGTTCAAGCCAAGTCCCTGGGTCCATATTTGGGCTTGCTGTGGGAGCCCGAATGATAACTTAGTTCAAAATGAGGAATTTTCTTTAAAAATCGTCTTCTTCAGATTCAGCAGTCGGAATGTTTTGATATTTGGTATGCAGCATCCTCAGGGGGTGAGATTCAAGTTTGTTCAAGCCATGTCCCTAGGTCCATATTTGATTAAAATTTGTTCAAGCCAAGTCCCTGGGTCCATATTTGGGCTTGCTGTGGGAGCCCGAATGATAACTTAGTTCAAAATGAGGAGTTTTCTTTAAAAATCGTCTTCTTCAGATCCAGCAGTCGGAATGTTTTGATATTTGGTATGCAGCATCCTCAGGGGGTGAGATTCAAGTTTGTTCAAGCCCTGTCCCTAGGTCCATATTTGGGCTCACTGTGGGAGCTTGAATTGTAACTTAGTTCGAAATGAGGAATTTTTTAAAATCTTCTTTAGATCCAGCAGTCGGAATGTTTTGATATGTGGTGTGTAGCATCCTTGGGGGAGGGGGGGGGGGGGGGGTATTCAAGTTTGCTAAAGCCAAATCCCTGGGTCCATATTTGGGCTCCCTATGGGAGCCCGAATTATAACTTAGTCAATATGAGGAATTTTTCTTTAAAAATCTACTTCAGATTCAGCAGTCGGAATGTTTTGATATTTGGCCTGCAGCAACCTTAGAGGGGTGAGATTCATGTTTGTTCAAGCCAAGTCCCTTGGCTCATATTTGGGCTCAATATGGGAGCCTGAATGACAACTTAGTTCAAAATGAGAAATTTTCTTTAAAAATCTATCTTCTTCAGATCCAGCAGATGAATGCTTTTGATATTTTTTAAGCAGCATCCTTGGGGGGGGGGGGGGGGGGGGGGGTAAGATTCAAGTTTGTTTAAGCCATGTCCCTAGGTCCATACTTGGGCTCACTGTGGGAGCTCGAATTGTAAGTTAGTTCAAAATGAGGAATTTTCTTTAAAAATCTTCTTATTCAGATCCAGCAGTCGAAATGTTTTGATATTTGGTGTGCAGCATCCTTAGGGGGGTAAGATTCAAGTTTGGTAAAGCCAAGTCCCTGGGATCATATACGGGCTCCCTGTGGGAGCTCAAATTATAACTTAGTTCAACATGAGGAATATTCTTTAAAAGTCTATTTTTTAGATCCACTGGTCAGAATCTTTGGATATTTGGTATAAGCTTTACTTTGGAGTAGCAGATGCAACTTGTTGAAATCAATTCTCTGGGTTGATATTTAGGCTACCATGTCAGGTGAGCGCCCTCAGTCCCCCTGGGGCCTCTTGTTTTAAATTACCCCCCCCCCCCCCCCCCCATATTGAACAAAGTTAAAATTTGGGCTTCTGTAGGAAGCCCAAATATTAACCTAGGGACTTCGTTTGAACAATCTTGAATCTGACCCTCATAACAATGATGTATACCAAACATTAAAAGATTCTGACTGGTGGTTCTGAAGAAGATTTTTAAAGAATATTCCCCATATTACCCTATGTTAAAAATTTGGAATCTGTAGTGAGCCCAAATATGAACCAATGAGCTTTATTTCAACAAACTTGTATCTGACCCCCCTATGAATGCTGTATACCAAACATCAAAAGATTCTGATGACTGGTTCTGGAGAAAAGATTTTTTAAAATTTTTGTAAATATGCTGACTCAGCATTTTTTCGATGCCCATTATAGAACACCCTAACATAACCAATGGTAATATTTTTTACCATTCAATTCTACTGGTCCTAAGGATACTTCATACCAATAACAGCTCTCTGTTCCGTGTGGTTTGAGAAATGTGGGCATTCGAAAATATTTCTATTTTTAGCTCCCAGGGTTCCCATGGGGATGCAGGAATTTTTTTTTTTTTTTGCATGGGTCAAGTACTTATGACCCAATAATACCACATACCAAATTTGGTTCATACTGGACCATCGGTTCAGAAAATAGAAATTTTGTGCGGGGCCAAAAATCTTACCCCTCCCATTACAAAGCCAAATATTGCTTCACTAACTTCGTTTGAACAAACTTGATTCTACACCTCAAAAGGAAGCTCCATAACAAATATCAAGTCATTGTACACGCTGGTTCTTGAGAAGATTTTAAAAATATTTTGGAGCATTTTCTCCCACTCCCTCCCTATGGAGCTGGGCATGTTGAGTTGAACAAAAATGAAATGCCCCTTTGGGACCATCACTCACACAAACTTTCACTTGAATTGGCCCAGAGGCTTTGGCAGAGAAGACCAAAACATGGTGTTGACGGACGGAGAGCGATGAGATTAGCTCAGCTTGACTTTGTCAAGATGAGCTAAAAAGCCTCAGTGCTCCCAGCACCTGATGTTATAGTATAAGCAAGTGTTGTGAATTGACAGACTGGAAGATGGATAGACGAACAACCAGAGACATAGAAACACAACAATTAGATGGAGCTGCCTCCTGTCCCTTATCTGAGAGGGAGAGAACAAAGACCATTTTGCAGTTCTCATATATACACTTGGAACTTAATTAAGCACCCAGATTTTTGTTAATAGAAACTATCATTACTTTCATGCTATCTTTCAGATCATTACTGATCCTCCACCAAAAAGAACAGCAGTATGTCTGATGTTCCTGGGCACATAAGCAGTATTTCTATGCCTCCGCACTCTCATGCGACCATCTGTGATGTGAAGCAGGAACCTATTCTTGTCTGAACAATGGACTCTCCTCTATGTCGGTTTGTTGATGTATTTGGACTAGTCTTTATAGCTATGTTGCCTTCCAATAGCTTTGATTGACATGCCTGTTGCATGCATTCCAACGATTTGCCATCTTAGTGTCTCGGACAGTCTCCTTGCCATGTCAACATTTACTGATAAATGAAGTGACAGATTTTCTGGTTTTATACCCAGATATTGCATGTGGATGATAGTGGTTTTTTTTTTTTGTGACATTCGTGGGAAGCATGGTTCACGTGGACGAGAGGATGTGTTTGGGGTACGCCATCAACCAGAAACATCATGTTTCACTGGAAGAAATGTACTGCAAGAATAGCAAACATCAAAACATAACAGCAACTTCACTGTCATGAAACATTTCAGGGAGTGTTAGGTCCAGGTGTAAATATGATAAAAATTTGTCAGTTAGATGGGTTAACTTTTATTTTAACCCACACACGGATTTTTAGCTCACCTGATCAAAGCACAAGGGGAGCTTTAGTGATCCCTTTCTGTTTGTCGGTCTGCCATGAACTTTACATTATCAACTTCTCATAAACCACTGGGCCAACCAAATTGAACCAAACTTGTTATGCATGTTCATTATCATATGACAATTGATGTGTGCACCAATAAAGATGCCAAGCCTACAGAGGGGCACCACAAGGGGAATAATTCTGTTAGCATCCTGAAATTTGTTTTTTTTTTAAAAACTGAAATCTTTTTCTCCAAAGCTACCACTCAATGAATCTTTTGATACTTGGTATATAACATCATCTTAGAGGGGTCAGATTCAGTTTTGTTCAAAACAAGTCCCTGGGTTTATATTTGGATTTTTATAATTCTGACTTGGTGCAATACGAAGAAATTCATTTAAAACTCTTTTTAAAATCCACCTGTCTAAATCTCGATATTTGGTGTACTGCATCTTTATGGGGTCAGCTTTAACTTTGTTCAAAGGAGGTCTCTGGCATCATATTTGCACTCACTGTAGGAGTCCGGATTTTAACTTCTTCGGATTCATCAGTCTGAATCTTTTGATATTGGGTATGTAGCATTCTTAGTGGGGTGAGATTCATGCTTATTTAAATCAAGTCTTTGGGTTCATATTTGGGCTCCATATGGGACTCGATTTGTTGCAGTCCAATATGAGGAAATATTTTTTCTTTCAATCCACCTGGCAGAATATGTTCATAATTGGTATAGAGCATCCTTTGGGGGTCAGATTCTAGATTGTTCAAATCAAGTCTCTGGAGTCATATTTGGGCTCCCTGTGGGAACTTGAATTTTAACTTGGTGCAATATGAAGAATATTCTTTAAAATCCTCTTCTTCAGAGCCATCAGTCAGAATCTTTTGATATTTGGTTTGCAGAATCTTTTGTGGGGGTCAAAGCCAGTTTGTTCAAATCAAGTCCTGGGTTCATATTTGGGCTCCCTATGGAAACCTAAATTTTAACTTAGTGATGTGCGGAAATCCCTTTAAATACCCTCTTCAGATCCACTTGTCAAAATCTTTTGATATCTGGTATGTAGCAACCTTAGGGGGGAGGGGGGAGGGGGTTCAGATTCCAGCTTGTTCAAATCAAATCCCTTGGGTCATATTTGAGCTCCATGGGGGATCCCAAATTTTAATTTAGTGAAATATAGGGAGTATTTTTTAAACAAGAGGCCTCTCAGCCTAGACAGCTCCACCAAGGGCCACTGCTTTTAGGGAAAGTTAAATACACGACAAGAATTGAAGTGTTGCAGCTTATGACCTTGATATGACAATGGGACAAGGTCATGACACACCTTTAGTCATGAGCAATAACTATATCAAGCATGAATAAAGGGTCTGTCAATCATACCAAGTTCTATGGATTGGACAAGGGCTGTATAACAATTCTAACTTTTGCTGCCTGTGACCTTGACCTTGATGATATGGCCTTGGATTAGAGTTCCCTGTGGGAACTTGAATTTTAACTTGGTGCAATATGAAGAATATTCTTTAAAATCCTCTTCTTCAGAGCCATCAGTCAGAATCTTTTGATATTTGGTTTGCAGAATCTTTTGTGGGGGTCAAAGCCAGTTTGTTCAAATCAAGTCCTGGGTTCATATTTGGGCTCCCTATGGAAACCTAAATTTTAACTTAGTGATGTGCGGAAATCCCTTTAAATACCCTCTTCAGATCCACTTGTCAAAATCTTTTGATATCTGGTATGTAGCAACCTTAGGGGGGAGGGGGGAGGGGGTTCAGATTCCAGCTTGTTCAAATCAAATCCCTTGGGTCATATTTGAGCTCCATGGGGGATCCCAAATTTTAATTTAGTGAAATATAGGGAGTATTTTTTAAACAAGAGGCCTCTCAGCCTAGACAGCTCCACCAAGGGCCACTGCTTTTAGGGAAAGTTAAATACACGACAAGAATTGAAGTGTTGCAGCTTATGACCTTGATATGACAATGGGACAAGGTCATGACACACCTTTAGTCATGAGCAATAACTATATCAAGCATGAATAAAGGGTCTGTCAATCATACCAAGTTCTATGGATTGGACAAGGGCTGTATAACAATTCTAACTTTTGCTGCCTGTGACCTTGACCTTGATGATATGGCCTTGGATTAGAGTTTCGACACACCTTTGAGTCATGAGCAATAATTGTACCAAGTATGAATGAGATCTGTCAATCATATCAAGTTATATGGACTGGACAAAAGTGAGTGAAATATCAAAGTTTTGCTGTCTGTGACCTTGACCTTGGGTCAAAGTCCTGACACACCTTTGAGTCATGAGCAATAATTGTACCAAGTATGAATAAGATCTGTCACCATACCAGGTTATAAAACTGGATAAGGGCTATATAACAATATCAATATCAAAGTTTTACTATTTGTGACCTTGACATGACCTTGGGTCAAACTCGTGACATGCCTTTAAGTCACAGCAATAATTGTACTGAGAATGAATAAGATCCTCCAATCATACTAAGTTATATGGATCAGACAGGGGCTATACAATAATATCACAGTTTTGACTGACCTTGGCATTGATGATACAACCTTGGATCAAAGTCATGACAAACAGAGTCATGAGCAATAATTGTAACAAGTATGAGCAAGATTTTCCAAAATGAGTAACATACCAAGTTATATGGATCAGACAAAAGCGACAGTGAAATGTCAAAGTTTTTCTAAGTGCCACCTTATCAAAGGGCCTGTGACATTGACCTTGAGGGGCACATACCATATTATAAACCACAACATACTCTTTTGATATTACATATTGTTATAAAGATTCGTCAAAAAATATTCAGTGGTTAAGAAATTATGGCCTGGAGAAACAATGTTGACTACGGATAATGTACATATCACCTTGGGTCAAAGTTGGGAAACATCTTTGAGACATGAGCAAGAACTGTACCAAGTATGAATAAGATCTGTCAATCATATGTTATGTGGACCGGACAAGGCCTGTATAACAATAACAAAGTTTTGATGTCTGACCTTGACCTTGATCAAAATTGTAACTCATCTTTGAATCATGAGCAATAATTGTACAAAGAATGAATAAGATCTTTCAATCATACAAAGTTTTTTGGACCGGACAAGGCCTGTATAACAATAGCAAAGTTTTGTCGTCTGTGACTTTCACATAGAGGATACAACCTTGGATCAAATTCACAACACACCTTGGAGTCATGCGCAATAACTGTACCAAGTATGAGTAAGATTTGCCAATCATACAAAGATATATGGACCGGAATGGAGCGCGGTTAGTAGTTGGATGGGTGACCATTGCAGCGACTGATTAGCACTCCTGTGTTGTATCCTTGGGCAAGGCACTTCACCCCGATTGCCTATATGGGGGCACGATGATGCAGTGTACTAAGGCATACTGCACGTCGATGGTGCGCATGTCTTCAACCAATCTAACCCTGCTATGGACCGGACAAAAGGGACAGTGAAAAAGTTTTTCAAAGTGCCACCTTATTATAGGACCTGTGACCTTGACCGAGTGAGGCACATACCATATCATAATTCATGACACACTGTCTTTTGCTATTACATATTGTTATAATAAAAAGTTTCGTCAAAAAATATTCAATGGCTAAGAAATTGTGACCAGGACAAACAAAATGTTGATGACGGATGGCTGTCAACTTAGCATTGGAAAAGCCACTCACATTTTGTCAGGCAAATATAAATATCTTAACATTCACAGGTCAGATTCTGATTGAGCAGATTGTGGAATATTTTAGTAAGATGTAAATTTGATTACATAAGATTAACATTTGCTCAAATGGGGACCACTTGGGGAGGGATGAGGTGGTATTCTATTGGCCAAAATTATATATTTTTTTTCGCTAAAGAAACTCTGGAAGGTTTCGAGTTTTAAGAATGATTTTATGAACTTTCCCCTGTTGTGGGAGTGGGGGTGGGGGTGGGGGTGGGGGCATAGTGGGAGTGGGTCCATTGGCTGATATTTTTTTTTTTTGCTTTAATCAAAATGTTTGGAAGGGGTACGAGTGATTATATGCAAAAAAAAAAAAAAAAAATTCACTCAACAGACTGCAGTTAAATGAAATTATGCTGAATGTGACCTTAATTCCTTCTTTAAACAATTTTATTGGGCAAGCGATTGAGGCATTTGGGGCCTCTTGTTTAAGAACGAGTTCACCTAATCTAACCATGGGTTCTGTGGTCAGATGAAAACAATTTTTTTAATGGAAAAAATTAATCTCAAAAAACCACTGGTCAAAAAGTTAATTCAATTTACAGGGGAAAATTTTGTGGTTTATTTACTGCTGTTTAAGGTCACTTTCAGTATCCATGACAACATAAGTGGTAAGTGACGTTGAACCAATCGTTTATACCCATGTTGCTCACTTTATAGGACTTCTATCTCTGGCATTGAGTCCAGGTCCTATTTTTCCCACTAGAGCAGATCTTGTTTACCAGAGTAGTCAACTACTACTCCACTTTCCAGGGTTCCTGCCAGCAGAGGGTGGAATTTGGGTTTTAACTTGTTTCGTTAGAAGATATTTTATTTTATGATCTCTCCCTTCTTCCAGTTATAAAACCAATTCATTAAAAAGGTGGTGCAGTGGTTTCAAGTAAAGTCTTGGCTGCCTAAACAGGCAGCCAAGACTTGACCTGAAACCACTGCCAGCAGATTACTCGTCTGAAGGACTTTCTCGAGACAGCATACTGGAGCACCTGTTCTGTGGCTAATGAAAGTGTCAACTTGACTGTGTGTAGTGTTTGATGAAAAGGATAAAGTTCAATATTTATGACAGGATTATGAAATAAGACAAGAATTGTGATAATTGAGAATATGTTAATTTCTGTTCCCTACAAGCTATGGTTTCAATAAGAATAATTTGAGGTGCAGACAGTACAAAAGAACTGAGGCCTGGGTTGGAGTAGCCCTCACATGTCAACCAGAGTTACAAAGTTACATGTACCAAAATAGGTCGTTCTCATCTAAGTATTATACAGAGTCCCCCTACCAAGTTACAATGAAATCTCTTCATAAATATGACATGTTGGCTGTGCAAAAGTTTTTAGGGTTTTGGGCTTGGGCAGCCATCACTCTTGACTGATCGCGACCAAAAGGGGATGCTGTCATCTAGACATGGCTTCAAACCTGCATATGAAATTTTGTGATGATCGGACAGGAACTATGGGGTGTAGCCAGTGCTAAGAAAATGTGAACAGACTCACAGACTTCCGCATGCGTGATGGCAATAGCTTATCTTGACTCTGTCAAGTTAGGCTAAAAACATGTTGTAAAAGTCAGAAATAGACCCTTATGGGCTAAGTGTCTTTTGTGAGGATCATATAATAAATAGAATCTTCAACTAGTCCCCAGTTGATATCAAAACTCATCCAGTAAATTAGGTCTGGACCCCCTTAAAGACCTAATTTACTGAACTCATTTTGTAAATTTTGATATTACACAGGGTTCGTACAGGTTTAACAAAATGAAATTCAAGCACTATTCAAGGGCTATGTCATTCATTTTCAAAGACTATTTTTCCATTCTAAGAAGCCAACTGTGACATGTCCTTTTTATAACTGCTCTCTGCACAGTGCATATTTCAAGAATGAGTGTGTGTCAGGTAATATACATGCCCATTTCTGTCCTTTTGGTTAATTTTCGGAACTTCATGCAAAGTTGTTGGGTTGTTTGTGGAAATTCAACATTCAAATTCGATTGTTCACAAATAATAATTCATGATTTATTATCAAATACCTCTGTTATTTTCATACAAAGTCAAGGTGAATCTTTGATATATTATCGCTTCCTGTAACTATCCTTTTGTGTGACACGATGAAATAAACGAAGCAGGCGGAGATGCAGACATTGAGTGGAAAAACCAGTTTGCAAAACACAATTCAACGCTCATTTTAATTGGATGCTCTCCATAGTATAGCAACCTGTGGGTACAGTAAGCCACATGATAATATGCAAATATATCACATGCTGCCATTTCAATTTTCTGATTGGGTAAAATTGACCTGTACATTATCATTCACACACTGCATGAAAAGAGAATGCCCCACATTTTAGTTGAAGGATGGAAAACTACGGAGAGCAAAATGGGTCATATTAATCACTATGCATGGATAACACTGTACGTTGACGAAGCGTAAATTATGCTTTTATTTCCGAAGATTGGTTTGCGACTTTCTGTGTTTAACAGCGGTTCTCAAGTTGGCAAAGTAATCACAATCCACCATTTCGCCAAATCCAAGCACTATTCAAGGCATTGAACAGGATTTCAAGTACTTTTCAGGGTTGAAACTGAATTCAAGCACTTTTCATGGAGAGGGCCAAAATTCAAGGACTTTTCATTTTTGTGTGAACCCTGATATAAACTAGGGACTCCTTGGAGATCCTCTATTTGTTGTCATGGGAAGAAATATCTGACAACAGCATGCAAGAAACTGAAAGAGAAGCAGTTTGCAGCTTTCATTTTTAACAGCGTAATCAGCTCAGGTAATGTACTATTACCTTCTGCACCCTCACTGATATCAAAATTTCAAGCCACAAATTTTTCCCCATAATGAAACTTCAAAGTTCAACTCTTAGAAGTCAGGAGTTGAGTTTTCTTGCCTGTGATGTAATACAGCAGGTAATCTAGATGTGACGGTTCGGCTATCTTTGGGCTGGGGAGAATTAAACTGAGCAGGTACTTCTAGTCAAGTGTCGTCTGCCTGAATAGGCAAACGACACTTAACTAGAAGCACCTGCTTACTGTAAGTTTGTCGCGGTATGTCATGTTCAATAAATTCATTCTGATTCCCCGGCTTCTAAGAGTTAACCAATTCAATCTTGTTTCATAAAAGCCCATTGAGCCTGGTCAAACAAGACTGAACTGGTTAAATTCCTAGTTGCATTTTGGAACTAACTTTTATGGCTTGAAACCGAGATATTTTGACATCCATGTGAGGAGCGTTAAACTGGGTCAAAAAACTTATTTATTTGTGATTTGCATTGTGGGTGGGGGGGGGGAGGGCTGGGGGGAGGTAAATGCTGAAATGATTAGCTATTTTTGAAAGTCGACTAATCGCCGATAGTAATTGACTTAAAGTCGACTAGTCGGCCCATTTTGCTACAAAAATACAAGATTACTTACCAAGTGTTAACAAAATGCATAGTTTTTCAGTGAAACGCTACAACTTATTTCGACACGTACTGTAATTTGCAAATTGGCAAGTGATCTGATTTGAAGTTTTGTTGACATGTCATCCCCCACCCACCTCTGATCTATGCCCATGCTTGAATGTATGATAAATGTCAGGTTTATTTCTTAGTTGTGGAGAATATTTATGAAATCAAAATCTTTTAAAACAAATACAGAAGGGGATATATTGATATTTATTTCTTAGAAAATTACCCTTGCTATTTTGAAATGTTTCATTCACACGGGGCAGTTCAAGAGTTATTTTTATTTTGTATGTCATTTCGTGCGAAGCATCAAAGACCACGTGCTTCACCTCTGTCTTTCTTCAGAAATGGAATCCACATTGTGCTTTTTGAGTTTCCGGTCACTTCGGCAGTTTCAATTATAACTTTTCAAATACTTTACAGATGTGATTAAAACTTTGGCACAGTATGTAGATATGTCATAAATACATATCTGTGAAATACGGTGCCCAAACGCAGTCTAGTTTTGATATACCAATTCTTCAAATAAAAAAAGATTATAAATTTCACTGAATGAGAGAGGATGCAGCATGTGACTGAAGACTTCCAATCAGATGATGTGGATATAAATCATTTGGCGCTAGAATAAATTCACCATTTAATTGGCTGAATTCCTTATCATTTTCACTCATATTGCCATATTAGGAAAGAGTTATGTTAAATAGGCTTGTTTAGGTAATTCATATTCATGAAGATAGGTCATAGATAAGTGGTTTTTTTTTTTACTTGATAGCAAGTTCTCGTAGCTGTAACAGAAGCAGGCCTGAAAATAAGCAGTCTGACATATGCAGAATGAGGTCCCCAAAAGCTGAAGTTGATAATGCTATCCCATATAGTGGGCCTATTTATCCTCTGGGTACCTCTTTCTGTTTAGTTTTGAGACCCCGATTCAGATTGAGGTTCACAGAGGGTAGATTTAGTGATGCTATGACAGTCTGCTTATTTTCTGGCTTGAATGGAAGCCGAATAAATCTTTGGTGATACATTGCTAATTAAATGAATTTGACAATATTTAACTTTAATCGCAAAATGCGATTCCAATTTATGAATTGTGTCACTAAATAGGCGAACCCGGTTATTTTAAGGCCTGGCCAATACAGGCATATAATGTAACAAATTGGATTGAACATGAGCGCGAAAGTGAAAGTAAACCTTTAAACAAATACAGAAGTGCCAAATTGTCAATTTTCGTGAATTGGGTTAAAATGAACAACATATTTTATCTCAGTTTTCCGAAAAGTAGGGTTCTGCCAACTTTATGGAGATCATTGTTAGGTATAAGCATCAGACATACTATACCCTGATTGGCCACAACTGACAGTAATGAAGGGGCCGACTAGTCGACTGGCGAATTTCAGCATCAACTTTTTTAGTAACCGAGTTGAGGTCGACTAGTCAAACAATCGTTTCAGCACCTGGGGAAGGGGGGGGGGGGGGTGGTGGCAGAGGGGGAGGGGGAGAGGTAAGGGGAGGTTATCGCCAGCTCATTTGCATTCAAGAACTTTATACATTCATCCACATTTCTTCAAAATAATTTTAAAAAAACTAGCAGTCATTTCAATTTTTATTATAAAACTTCAGCAATTTGGAAACACTACAACTGCCGATAGATATATTTATCAACAATAAGTGGCAAAAATTTAATCAAAATCCCAATTCCTGTTTTTCCTTTCTTAATTACCTCCTAATATAGGAGAAAAAGATAAAAGATTACATCAAGATAAATAGCACAGTATCACTTAAAAGACAATTTATCATTTTAATTATCAAGATTTGAAAGTCACGACAACATTGTAAACACATGGAGAGTAGGAAAAAATGCCAATTCCATTTTGAACTTCAACCTTAAAAATCCAAATTCTTATGTTCATTGCCCTGGAACAGAAATTGTCATAAAGTACATGTTATCTTCAAATTTCTATTAAAAAAAAGATAAAAAAAGAAGTGTTTCCTGCCTCTGTAGACAGCCAAACATTGATTAAGAGAGCATTTCATAAACATGGTTCTTGCAGGCAAGGACTGATAAAATTCAAGGCTATTCAATGCCTTTCTGAAATATATTTCAGCATTTTTCAAGGCCCTACAAGAGACAAATTGAAGGATTTTCAAGGCCCTGCCTTCCCTAGTCCTAACTAGGACCTCTGGCCATTACCCCCTCGCCCCACTTCCCTACAGGGAAGTGGGAGGAGGGATAATAACCAGAGGGTCCTAGTTAGGACTACGCTTTCACGAACTCTGGCATCTAAAAATATATAGTTTAATATTACACGCCTTGTCAGCATTTTTATTTTGTGAATATTCTAAGCTTTTCAAGGCCTCCCAACACATTTTCCAGGATTTCAAGGCCGCGAAGTAACCCTGCACGAGTCGTATGTCTAGAACATTGAGATATGAATGTTCATTAACCCTTTAGCTAACATAAACCAGCCAGCGCTATACACAAATATTGCCATTCTATTTTCATTTTTTTGTCTCAAAAACATAGTTTATGACCCCTTATTGGAATGAGCTCATGGAGCTCGTTCCAATGAGGGGTCATAAGTAAGTTATGGTTTTGATGCAAAAAATGGAAAAAAAATAGCTATTCAAGAATTTTGTTTGCAAGTGTCGTCTGCTTTTCATGTTAGGTAAATGGTTAAAAAAAAAAAATGGTCAGACCCTTAAGAGTTACCAATCTATTACTGTCAGTATATCTTTGTAGAGTATTCCTTGCTGTACTTTTCTGAAAAGGAAACTGTTCATTAAATAATATTGCTGTGAATAATATTTTTCCTTACATTTCACACATTACAAACACCTTTAATAAAAATCATTATAAATTTGTCTCCTGCCATTCTGTATTTTATTTCAAACGATACTGTGCCGGTTGCTGTTCAGACGGAAAAGTTATACAATTTTGGTTACAAATGTTCACCTCACATTAAACAGAGCTATGCTGCCCACTTCCCCCCACACCTAGTCCTATTCACTAATCTCTATACAAGTCAAATTAGATGAACTGTTGTTGGTAAAGGACTTTAAAAATGGAATATTAATTCAGTTTCATTTCTGAAACAGACTCCCTCACATTATGTCCTGTTGAATTCTGTCATCATGTGTTTATTGAGACATGTTGCAGTTATTTCCATGATGGGCTACTTGATCCAGATTATATGATGAAATAATTTCTGACGAACATACCAAAGCTAATTTAACACAAGGCAGCCACACAGAAAAGGTTTACCATAGTTTGTAACAGGTCTGAAAATAAGCAGTCTGACATTTGTAGAATGAGGTCCCCAGAGGGTGGGGTGCTATCCCATACAGTGGGCAAATTTATCCTCTGGGTAACTCTTTCTGTTTAGTTTTGAGACCCTGATTCAGACTGAGGTTCACAGAGGGTAAATTTAGTGATTCTACCCTGCTATGCAGGGTAGCATCACTAAATTCACCCTCTGGGGACCTTATTTTGCAGATGACAGTCTGCTTATTTTCTGGCTTGGTTTGGAAGTACTTTCAAGTTTCCCAACTCACAAGCCTTATCAAAAATACTTTGTGGAGATGTCAACATTTTTCATCTGCAAGGTCCAAATTTACCGAGAAGTTCAATTTTTAATGAGAAGAAATTACTATCAATTCTGCACTGAACACCAGCAACACAAATCAAGATTAAAGTGATACAAAAGAGTGTGGTTATACAAGATAAGTGTAGATGCAATTGGTCCAATGTTCTGGATCTGGCGAGCTTCTCCTACTTGATTCTCAGTAACTCCACATCGAAGATCAATGTTGAATTTGCAGGGATAGTAAAAGATGTTAAGGAAAATGAAGACAGTATACAATGGAACTCACTTATCTTAATATTTCTTAATGGAATAATCCTGCTAACTGCATATAAAATTACATAGCGAGTAATTGTTTGACTGGGCTGGTTACGTGAAATAATTCATGAGAGGTGAGGGACGTTGTACAAACACGAGAGTGCGAATGTGCATGAGTGTTTTACAATATAGTAAACCAGTCCAGTCAAGCGATTACTCAGTTTATTACTTTTCATTATTATGGATAATTATATTTTTTAACCCTTTATCTAAGGTAACAGCCAAAATCGACCAGCGACATTAATTAATTTTCATATTTTTTTCATTTTTTGTCTCTAAAACATAGGTTATGACCCCTCATTGGAACGAGCTCGTCGAGGAGTCATAACCTATGTTTTTGAGACTAAAAATGAAAATAATAGCTATTCAACAATTTTTTTGGCAAGTGTCGTCTGCTTTTCATAGTAGGTAAAGGGTTAGAAAAAAAAACAATGATGTGCCCATTACATCCACGGCAAAGCGTCTTCGTTTGCACGCACAGATACATGACACAATTTTTGATTGCATAATTCACTTGTGAAGTTATCGTTTATAATCAAACCCAGAAATCCCAGTAAATCCCACTTTGGAAAGTAATAATGTGCGAGAGCATTTATATTTAGCATGTAATCATATGAATACCAGTTAACTGGTTATGCAGCCTGCGAGGTACTCAAAGAGTAGCAATTTAATTGTGATGATTTAAAAATAAACGCTTGTATATAACAAATCAACAAAAAATAACAGGGCATTAATTCAGCTAAAAAGCGGATGAGCCCAAGATGTTGCCACAGAATATGACATAAATGCATAGTATGCATGTATCAAATGAGGCTTGCGGGAAGAAAACTCAGTCTTGCCCGGTAATTACCTCTAAACACATAAGGCAGTGCGTTTGAGTGTGTGTGGTGGCAGGGGGGGGGGGGAGGAGGAGGAGGGGAGTGGTTATTGGGGGGGGGGAATTCAAAGTCATAACGAAATCTCCTCACCCGCATTATTTAATCGTTCTTGTGTCAGTTAACAGAAAAATAAAGGAACTGTGTTGGTTCCCTCATCTCAAACCAACTCCATTATGCCATTATGGACAGATAAGGACGTGAAGAATAAAACTTCCCCTGAAAGACCCTCTCATGGAGAAAGCTTCTGGGGAGCGTCCCAGAACAGACACTTGAGAATACTGATCCAAGATTTCTGTGACAACAGAGGTGCTACTAGTAGGATTCACAACGAGACTGTTTAAACTTAAATGTAACATATTGAATCAAATGAATAGGAGGATACGTGTATCCTATCATTCCTCCCCATGAATTTTGCAGAGCGTCTACTGCCTGGGCTCAACAATCTGGGCATGACGGTAACTAAATTTTCCGGTGCACTGCAAACTGAACAATCATGGGGTGATCCCACTGGTAGCAAAGCTGTACAAATAAACGCATGTTGAGCGTCCATACATATGAAACAGGTGACCTTTCCGAGGATTCAGAGCAAGTCTGCTAGTATGTTCAGACGACCCGGTATATGACGGATAGACGGATGAACATAAAAATTCTTTCCGTTAGGTATCATAACAAAACTGAATGGGTGCCACCCTGGTTCCTGATGTATGCTACCACTATTGAGTTGTCCAACAATATCTGATATTGATGTAGCGCTAACAATATTGACATCATTCTTGATGATTATGTGTTTCTACAGGAACCGAGGGTCTCGGACCCCTGCAATTATAGTCTGTAGGACTCAGGGCCGTTTCCCAAACTATGGATTCATACCCGTCATAATCGTGAAAGCCAGATCTGGCAGTTGCAGCGGAACTCATGAGTTAACCACTGAATATCTGCCTCAAAATTGAACCTTTTGTTTACTAGATCCATTAAAACAATACTGGTCCTGAGCGAATGTGTTATCACACTCCAGTTCTGGATAAGAATAACTGGAAGGGACGTGTACGTAAGCAACCCTCCTAAACAAGATGCGTAGCCACTCAGCACAACCTCATCAGTCGCATAAAACTAATTTAGCTCTGAATAATAGCAGACGAACCAGATTGTTATGAGACATCACCAAGTTAATATTCGAATGACAGCACAGGGCGCTATCTTCAGACCGAAGCTATCCATAGATCTATGCTTATAGCATAGTTAATCACTCGAACACTCATTTTAACCAACTAAATGATAACCATAAATAAACTTTTAGAGCTTTGATAAACTTGTTATTGAGCTCTAGTCTATTATCTGTCGGAACAAGCTCCATGGCTTTGGTACGAGGAACAGGTAACTACAGAATCCTAGAGAATCTTGATTCTAGACGACCTCTATTACTTTCATTGTCAAGAGAACCTTTACCTCCGGTTGGAGAGACTCTTATGCAATGATTTGACGGAAGCATTTTCCATCAGACATTAGGTTAGTTGTGGTTCTCTCAGAAAGATAGCCATAGGCCTTCCGAAATCACATTTCTCGCCTACTGGTCTTCCGTAAAAGTTATCCACCCTGATGCTAATCTTGATAACCATCCGTCAACTGCTAAGCAATAGAGGTCCTAACCCACACCTGTAGTACCTGCGAGGCCTACAGAAGGAGGAACTGTGTCTCATTCGCGAAGAGCCTCGACCCAGCAGTTTAGGGGCGTCTGACCAATAGTCTCGATCAGACCTAAACCCGTATCCGAGTCGCTGTATGACGATCCCTACAGTAATTATAGGAGGGTTAACTATACCCTCACAAGGAGTCCTTATAGGCGACCTTCTGTCTTAGACATCCTCCCTTATTTTTTTCTGCTATTGCGGGTCGATTAGACATTGACCTAAGGAGCAGAGTATTGATGATGCTTTCTTTGCAGCTTGGTAATAAACCAATGAAAGCTTATCGTCAAAAACTTAGTGTCCGGAAATCAGAGCGACTCGAAGAGAGTTTTTCACCTTGTTATCTATTAAGGATGACGATGCAAGGGCTCTGTCACGTCAATTTAACTCTGAATTAGCAACTGTTAAGACAGAGTTATACATGATAAATATAATAGCCCTGGAAAGGACTCTCAAAGAGGTACGAACGTCCTCCAATTCCTTTCCGTAGAGACGTTGCGTCACAGTTCTTAAAGGTGATCTGCGTTATACAGTGAGTCTAAATTCGCTCTGAATGAAGACATGCCGTCTCAATTGTGACCAAGCGAATAATGAATGACGAAGGCAAGGCCATAGCTAGGTCCTTAGCCTCCTCATTCAAACGCAGAGGAACTCTTGGAAGATGATGACAAGAAACCGCCTTACTCCTTTCCCCTGGAAAATGGAATATGAAGTCATCTAAAAGACCAAAGGCCTGCGACACCTGTCTATACTTGGCCGGAAAAGATATTTCCTCCTCTTTTTCCGGATAAATTCAGCATGCAACAATGCTAGCGGTTTCTTGTAAGTAGTCGCAGCATTCTGATTCGTTGCAACAAATTCAAGGTAGTGTTGATGGAATAAATCCATCTCAACCATGTGTTGTTCCGTAAGGGAAGGGAATCCTCCTCCATATCCCTTTCATCATTCGTCTGAATCAGTTAAAAATCATGGTCACATCATCTGAACGCACAGATGACTGGACCTACCCAGCACCATCCAACAGCTCAGGTTCTGAGACTGCCGTTAATTGCTTCTGCACTTGCGGGGATGCTGCGCAATCTGTGTCAGCAAAACCGCAACGGAGGCCTGAGGAGCAGCAGTCTTCTGGTCACCGGCTGCTCCCTGGACAGTGTGTCCGAGACGGCTCTCTCTCCAGACGTCCCGATATATGAGGCCTCATCTTAGCTGCTGAATAGTGCTACTTTCGAGCTGTCGCAGCATTCTGATTCTCAGGAACAAACTCAGGGAAGTATCGATGCATAAGCACTATCGCCACTCTGTGTTGTTCCGAAAGGGAAGGGTAATTCTCCTCCAAATCCCTTTCACCATCCAACTGAATCGGATTATACTCACGGTCATCGGCATCTGAACGCACAGATGACTGGACCGACCCAGCACCCACCGACAGCTCAAGTTCTGAGACTGACATCGTCTGCTTCTGCATTTGCTGGGATGCTGCGAAGAGCTGCGCAATCTGTGACAGCAAGTTTGTTACGGAGGCTTAACCCATTACCCAACGTAACGGCCAAAACCGGCCAGCGCTATTCACAAAAACTGCCATTCAATTGCCATTATTTTTTTATTTTTTGCGTCAAAAACATAGCTTATGACCCCTCATTGGAACGAGCTGGTTGGGCTCGTTCCAATGAGGGGTCATAAGCTATGTTTTTGACGCAAAAAATGAAAAAATTAATTATTCAATAATTTTGTTTACAAGTGTCGTTTGCTTTTCATGTTAGGTAAAGGGTTAAGGAGCAGTGGTCTTCTGTTGCATGGCCACCAGCTGCTCCTGGGACAGTGTCCGAGATGGCTCTTTTCTGCAGACATCCCAATAAATGAGGCTTCGTCTCCTTGGCTACTGTATGGTGTGACTTCACTGACAAAGAGTGACTTTCTCGGCGTTGCAGGCTGGATATTAGAAGTCACGTAGCCAAGGTGCGGTTGTGTGTGCTTGGTAGACGCTGAAGAAGCCGTAACTATAGCCGACCCTGGCTGTAAACTGAACGGAGCATCCCGGGCGGGAGGCATGGACGTATGCTCCGACTGACGCAAGTTCCGAACCATAACATCTAGCCCCAGATGTTGTAATAAAAGAGAGGGGGGAGGGCTCTCTCGCTCGCGGTCCTTCAGACTTCGCCGAGCTTCCTGCTGAACTTGCCAGCTTCTTCCTCTCCGCTTTTGCAGGAAGAGCCTTATATTGATATATTATAGAGCTCGCTCTACCCTTTCTACCCTCCTTGACCGCAACGGACACACCTGGCATCACGGTACCCTCAGGCAGTGTACCACTTCACCGGTCGAGCTAGCTGGCGACAGGGATTTGAAACCACACTGTGGTTCATTGCCCTGTCTAATATTCATGAGCACTTTTGCCGCTAGCTCTGATTAACTATATAAATGCGACACTCTCTGATGGCGTCACGTAAACATCACCATGTTCTTGTTCCTCTGTAAATAAAAACTAAAAAAACTAGA
The DNA here is from genome assembly GCA_031216915.1 of Pictodentalium vernedei. Classification (NCBI taxonomy): domain Eukaryota; kingdom Metazoa; phylum Mollusca; class Scaphopoda; order Dentaliida; family Dentaliidae; genus Pictodentalium; species Pictodentalium vernedei. Next base: position 266,806,542 of record CM062291.1, on the reverse strand, counting down.
GTGACCTTAGGGTGAGAGGACCAGCAGCAGCCTCTCATCGCGAGAGGACTGGCAGTGGCCCCTCGCTAACAACGTATCGTGACACCCATCGGCAATGTTTGTCATCCCATGCGACACATGTTGAGCAAGAATTAATGGAAGTACATCGACTACAAGTAAGGTAACCTACACATAAATATGAGGAAAGACTTCCTCGCGTTGCTTATTGAGCAATTATGCTTACATAATGAAGAAAACTAAGTCGATCGTACTCCCACCAATTTCACATTGAATAAAAAATAAAAAGATACATAACAAAAACATTCAAAATAAATCGAAAAATAGTTTACACCAAAAAAAAATTTCGAAAAAATTTTGACAAGAGCCCAAGTTCCCAAAGGGAACGAAGTGCCCAAATGTATCCCAAAAGAGCCCAAGCGTGGACAAAATTAATTTTTTCATCCAAACAATTAACTGTCACACTACGGGACTGTATAATGTATCTTACAACAGACCTACCATATAATAAATATGAACCTACATATAAATAAAATGCCCCGCTAATGTAAGCAACGTCAGAATGAAAACCGGAAACAAGACCCCAGGAAACACGGCCCGAAGTCAGTAACAGATTATTGAACTATCCGATGTAAGGCAAGATCTTCATCAGAAGAAAAAATGATATATTGGATGTATGATGCATGACGAAAAATACCTAAACACCCTTAGGGCGAGGACGTAACCCTTTGGATATACAGAATAAACTTTCTGTGTTACACGTTAAACTCCCAAGAAATTTTATAAAAAAAATTTCAATAAAACAAGCCAAAAAGCTTGGGAGATTAACTGGGGGGAATCAAGGGAGGGTTGGGAAGGAATACTTAACCAACAGTGGAAAAATCATTATCAACAATGATGACGTCAGGTCCATGTCCCAAAATTGGGGAACATGAACTAATTTTTATAAATATGATAAAATTACAGCCCTGAACGTTTCAAACCACCGTTTCTTCCTTCCTTCTTCCAGTTGTGTCCTTGGATCCACCAAATTAACCACTGATTTGTGTCTGGCATCATTATTAATTGACATTTAAAAAGCACAAAAGTCAGTTTGTTGTTATCTGACAATCAGTTTGTTGTTATCTGACAAGGGCCAAACAAAGTATGGGGGGGGGGGGGGGGGGGGGGGGCAAAATTTGTGTTTGGCCCGAGATATTTTAGAGTTAGCACCAGCTATGTCTGGGTCATTGGTATAACTGTGTAAAAATACACCTTTCATCCTCCTAACTGCAACAACAACCTCTTTATCATATATTTTGGGAATTTTTCATGCTTTTAATAAAAGGATATAGATTACCACCAACAGCTTTATTCCCATATGCATAATCAGGCGAACATGTCAATGTCGCTCTTTCACCAACACACATCTGAAATGAAAGAATACTTCATGTGGTAGCAATCAGAATATTACATGGATCATGAATTTATATTTCAACACTGCAGACCCCAAGCCATAAAATTTGAGACGGACTATTTTATCGTTACTCTGGAGGTTTTCTAAATGAAAAAATAGATAACCGAAAAGTTGTCCTTCTGGAACTACAAACAGTTGGTCAAAAAGTTGTGTCTTATCACATTATTTGATAGGACTGTTCTAAATTGTTCCTGTGGGAAGACCCCTCTCTTCAATGCTTAAACTCCCTAAGACAGCCGATGCCCCTTGCTTGCCTCAGATGCTTCAAAATCTGTGAACTTCATACAGTAGGGCCATCATGGATGGGTCAAAATCCATGGGTTGTCATTTTTCCCATGCATATAATTCGGAGATGATCCGCTATGACACCTAGCAAAATTTCCACCAATGAAGCACTGAGATTACCCGGTGCCTCATTGGTGGAAATTTTGCTAGTTGTCATAACGGATCATTTCTGAATTATATGCCATGGAAAAATGCCCACCCATAGATTTTGACTCGTCCACGTTGGCTGTACTGTAATCGGTCCTCTTTATTATAACTAGATGAACAGTAAATAGGTTATCTAAATTCGAGATTTTATTCTCAGAGACCCATAATTCAGACAAAAGGTTATTATTTATTTATTGTTGCTTAATGCCACATCAGCAGCTAAGGCTATATCATGGCGAGAAAACTTCAAAAATCACAAGTGTCAAATATGAAATAAAATCAATTGAATAAAATATGAAATAATCACAACAAAACTTAAAACCAAGAGTGGTCGAAACAGTAATGACGAAAGTTATAAAAATCAGAATACTTATAAATCAACCTGGTGAAATTAAGACTCGTGGAGTCTACGTTAAAAGAATAAAAACAAATTTAAAATTTATTAAAAAGGTTGATTTCTTTAAAAAATGAGAGAATTTTATGCGGGTTCATTTGGTAAAATAAATCTCTTAGAGATCCAACTGTAAAATATTGCCCTCTAACATGATGAAAATCAGTACAATTTAAAAGAATGTGCTCCACTGACAGCACTTGCTGGCAGGGAACACACTCTGTCGCATATTACCCTGTAACAAAAAGGAATGTGTAAGTTGTGTATGACCAACATGACATCGTGTCAGAATAACATGATCTTTTCTACAAAGGTTACTGGATGGGTAGTGATCAAATATATTTGGTCGGAAGCGATGGAGCTTGTTATTTGTCGCCCCATCCCATTCCGCCTGCCACAGAGATTTGATGTAGTTACTAATATGTGGTTTGAAATCACAGAAAGGAATGTTAAAATCAGTGAGAGGCTTGGTTAATGCCTGTTCTGCTGCACTGTCCGCTTGGGTGTTACCAGCGATACCTACATGTCCTGGTAACCAGCAAAACACGATATCACATAGGTCAGACATGAGAGTTGATAACTTCTCACGAAGTTCCATAATGAGAGGGTTCTTCAACTTGGGGTTGAGTAAAGCAAGTACAGTGGAAAGAGAGTCGGAAAAAATAATTGACTTCCTTTCCTGTACATTCTCGATGTGTTCAAGTGCGAGTTGTATAGCTTTAACTTCAGCTGTGAAAATAGAACTCTGATTTGGTATTCTGATTGAGGTAATATGATCACCAGTAACAGCAGCTGATGATACTTTGTCACCATCTTTAGATCCATCTGTATAGATCCTTGTATATGCACTATACCTGGACTTTATTTCGGCATATTTTTGTTTAAACTGCAAGAAATTGGTATCAGATTTTTTGGAAGAAGCAAAGTCCAAAATAACTGTAGGTTTTCTAAGATGCCAAGGAGGAATATGTAATTTACGGTTTCTTTTATAGAATCAGAATCAATTTTGGTAGACTCCATGTGGGTTTAATTCTAATTCCCAAAGGAGGAATATGTTTCTGGTGGCAGTTAAAATGAAAGTGTCAATGACACTGTAGCTCAACTTGACAAACTTGAACTTGGTAAGTTATAAATGAAATGGCAAAATTGAAGATCATTGGTACCAATGTCATTTTTTTTGCCAGTGGCAACATTTTTTGACAGAAACTGAAGAAAATCGATAGCTTCCATCTAGAGGCCTCCCCAAACAAGCATGCCAGGTTTCAAAGCAATCCGATCATAAATGTGCCCTGTAGGGTGTACAAAAGGGAAATATTGTGGTCTGACTAGACTAAATTCTAAGAACGTTGGCCGTGGCACATTTTTTGACAGAAATGGAAGAAAATCGACAGCTCCCATCTAGAGGTCACCGTAAATAAGCATACCAGGTTTCAAAGCAATCTAATCATAAATGTGCCCTGTAGGGTGTGCCAAAGGGAAATATTGTGGTCTGACTAAACTAAGTTCTAAGAATGTTGGCTGCAGCAACATTTTTTGATGGAAATTGAAGAAAATCTATAGCTCCCATCTAGAGGTCACCCCAAACAAGCATGCCAGGTTTCAAAGCAATCTGATCATAAATGTGCCCTGCAGGGTGTGCCAAAGGGAAATATTGAGTCTTCTGACTAAACTAAGTTCTAAGAACATTGGCCGCGGCAACATTTTTTGACGGAAATTGAAGAAAATCGATAGCTCCCATCTAGAGGTCTCCCCAAACAAGCATACCAGGTTTCAAAGCAATCAAATCATAAATGTGCCCTGTAGGGTGTGCCAAAGGGAAATATTGTGGTTTGACTAAACTAAGTTCTAAGAACGTTGGCCGCGGCAACATTTTTTGACGGAAATTGAAGAAAATCGATAGCTCCCATCTAGAGGTCACCCCAAACAAGCATGCCAGGTTTCAAAGCAATCCGATCATAAATGTACTCTGTAAGGTGTGCCAAAGGGAAATATTGAGTCTTCTGACTAAACAAAGTTCTAAGAACGTTGGCCGCGGCAACATTTTTTGACAGAAATTGAAGAAAATCGATAGCTCCCATCTAGAGGTCTCCCCAAACAAGTATACCAGGTTTCAAAGCAATCTGATCATAAATGTGCCCTGTAGGGTGTGCCAAAGGGAAATATTGAGGTCTGACTAAACTAAGTTCTACGAACGTTGGTCGTGGCAACATTTTTTGCCGGAAATTGAAGAAAATCGATAGCTCCCATCTAGCGGTCACCCTAAATAAGCATACCAGGTTTCAAAGCAATCAAATCATAAATGTGCCCTGTAGGGTGTGCCAAAGGGAAATATTGTGGTTTGACTAAACTAAGTTCTAAGAACGTTGGCCGCGGCAACATTTTTTGACGGAAATTGGAGAAAATCGACAGCTCCCATCTAGAGGTCACCCCAAACAAGCATATCAAGTTTCAAAGTAATCTGATCATAAATGCGACCTGTGAGGTGTGCCAAAGGAAATTGTGGACGAACGTACTAACATACTAACGTACGTACGTACGCCGACGGACGAGAAGTGATGGCAATAGCTCAGCTTGACTTTGTCAAGTTGAGCTAAAAATCAGCATTTTGAGGTTCTGAAATACAATTATAAACAGAATTTGAAGGATTGGCCAAAAGTTTAGACACATATTGGAGAGACAATTTAATTCTGCGCTTCTCAAGAGAAGGCTCCTCTGCTTCAACAAGCATCAGGTCTATTGGGGATGTTCGAAAAGCCCCTAGACTAATTCTAATACCACTATTGTGAACGGCATCAAGTGGTTTTAGGTATGCCTTTCTTGCAGAACCGTAAACTATAGAACCGTAATCTAATTTAGATCGAAAAAGTGATCTATACAGAGGGAGCAAAGTTTTGGGTCAGCACCCCAATCAGTGCTACCAACGACCTTCAGTAGGTTCAGTGCTCTTTTACACCTAACTTTTAGTTGTTTTATGTGGGAAGTGAAATTCAGTTTGCTGTCAAACAACAAACCTAAGAATTTCACTTCCTTTACAACTTTAATGGTGTTTCCATCCATTTTCAACTCTGGATCAAGATGATGCTTCCGGACCTTACAAAAATGATCACAATCAGCTTTGGTCTTTGAAAACTAAACCGTTTTCTGTAGCCCATTTCTGGACTCGGCCCAAACACAGCCGAAGTTTGCGCTCTATAGCATTCATTTTCTTGCTGCTATAGCAGATTAAAAAATCATCAACATACAATGAAGAATCTACCATACTCCCAATTGCATCGATGATACTATTGATCTTTATCGAAAACAGGGTAATGGACAAAATACCACCCTGAGGAACCCCCAACTCCTGCCCGCGAGGATCAGACACGAACTCGAAATTGGCGGTCCTTTAAAAAGTTTTCAATAGAAAGGGGCATACGCCCTCTCAACCCCATGTTAAAAAGATCTTTTAAAATCCCATATGCCCACGTTGTATCATATGCCTTCTCCAGACCAAAGAAGACGGCGACCACATGTTCTCTTCTGGCAAAGGCATTTCTAATAAACGTTTCAAGTCTGACCAAATGATCCACAGCACTTCTCTGGCCTCCGTAAACCACACTGAACATCTGCAAGCAGATTGTTCGATTCCAGAAACCAGACAAGTCGGTCACTGATCATCCTCTCCATGGCCTTGCAGACAACTGATTAAGGCAACAGGCCTGTAATTGGTTGGGGCGCTGTGATCGCCACCAGGCCCAGGAATAGGAATTATTGCTTTACGCCAGGATGATGGAAACTGGCCAGTCACCCAAACGGCATTAAAAATTGATAATAAAAGTTCTAGTGAAGATTGAGGCAGATGATTTAAAATTTTGTAGTGTATTTCATTGGGACCAGTGGCAGTATCCTTTGCTCTATGCAAGGAGTCACATAACTCCTCCATAGAGAAAGGTTCATTGTAATCCTCTAAGTTGCTGGAGGTAAGTTTTATCTTTTGCTTTACTTGCTGTTTTTTAATTTTGATAAATTCTGGATTACAATTTTCAGACGACGAATGTTTTGAAAATATGGAGGCCAAAGTATTTGAAATTTCTGTTTTAGATGTAATTAAGGTGTTGTTTTCCTTCAGGTGTTGTACAGTTGCTTTTGTTTCTTTTCCTTTAATCTTTTTAATCATTTTCCAAATTTTTGTGATTGGTGTGTTTTGGTTAATTTTAGAAACATAAGTTTCCCAAGAATTTTTCTTTTTTTGTTTTACTAGTCGTCTTGTTTTTGCCCGATTAATACGCAGTTCATCCAAATTATGTGTGGTTGGTGACTTGTTAAATTCCCTTTCATTTTTTTTCGATCTTTTATAGCCTGTTTACACTCACTATCAAACCATGGTTTGCTGAAACATTTTGGATTTGCCGAGGTTTTAGAGATGACTGTAGTTGCAATGTCAAGCAAGTTTGTAAAATGTTCTATTTGATCAGCACTATCTTGAAATTTCTCCCGTGTGAGGCGCTCAGAACAAAGCGATGAGAAAGTGTCCCAATCAGCTTTTGTTAAAGTTCCTCTGGAGCACCCTCTCATCGTCCGCCGGAACTACACTCTCCAACACAATTGGAAGCTGGTCACTCCCACACAAGTCATCTTCTACCTTCCAAGAAAAATCAAGGAGGATAGAAGGGCATGCAACTGAAAGATTAACTGATGTATACGAACCAGATGCTGGGTGCAGATAAGTGTCTGAACCATCATTAACTGGTAGAGTACCAAGTTATTTTTGGTCATCAAAATTTGTTCACATGTCTTTGCCTTGTTATGTTTTATGGTAGAGTGCCAGTGGGCACTCTCCCATCAATTTTAACAAAGCAAATCCACATAGGCTAAATAAATCCACTTACAAGATAATGTGGAACACATCCACAGAATATGAATCTTTTATGTTACTGTACCTGCCCTCTAGAATAAAGTCCAAATATGGCCTTCCAGCACTCTACCAGTTAAACAAACACAAGTCCTATTTTGTAATGAACTCCTCTACAGTTTAACCTTTTGCATCCTCCTGTCTGCAGGAATCACCCCAAATAGGGCCATGCGCATTAAAATCACCCAACAAAATGTATGGAGTTGGGAGTTGTTGGACTAGTAACTCAAGATCATTCAGTTGTAGCGTTTTACTCGGTGAAACATAAATAGAACATTAGGTGATTGTCTTGTCTAAGGTTGGGCATACCGCTACAGCCTGTAAATGTGATTGCAAAGATACAGAACTGTGAATAATGTCGTTTCTAACCAAGACGGACGTTCCACGAATAGGAAGATCTGTTTCATCTGCCCAGGCATTATACGATGTATAATGCTTAAAAGCTGAATGATCCAAAGTTTCAGGTTTCTTTAAAAGAGTTTCCTGCAGGCAAAAGGCTGCAGGTTTATATTTTTGGTTTAGAAGACCTAGTTCATTAAAATTTGCTCTAAAACCTCGACAATTCCACTGTATAATATTTTGCTTGTGTGTATTATCCATGTTTGAGTGGTGATTTTAATGGTGGACGAATGTGCGAAATCTTTGGGACTAATTCTGAGATGGTGAGCGTAGTTGTTCGAATATTTCACCGATGCCATCACCGACATCCATCAGCTTAAAGCCCTCAAATCTGTTTCGGGTAACAGGATCTTGAAGGATTTTGGGAGTTCTGTTTGACAATTGTTTGTTATTTTCTTTCTCTATTTTCTTTTTTTGTAATTTTTTTTGTTTTCGTCTCTGACTCTGAGTGAGATTTTGCTGTTGCGATTTTTGTGTTTGCTCTGGCTTAGGTCTTGTGTTGTCTTTCTTGTATTGCTGGATTGAATTATTGTTTTCATTTTTTGTCTCCTCTGGTTTAGATTTTTGTTGTTCTTGCTGGTTTTTGCGTTGTGCTTTGTGTATGTCTTGTGTAATAATAGATTGTTGTATCCGTTCCTGTTTCTGTTTTGTTTTTGTCTTAATTAAATTATTTTTGCAGTAAATGACGTAGTTTGCATTGACTTTGGTGAAATTTGGTCGGAATGTTCTATTGTAAAGGCTTGTAATAGTGATGGAATTGTGCTCTCGAGCCATGTCCAAGGTGTCTGGCTGATTTTGTGGATATTTTGTTCTTTAATGTATTGGCATATGATTGTGTTGTGTTATTCATGCCAGGCATGGATGATATTATGTCTCTGGCCTCTTTGAAACTTATTTGTTTTTCACACTTGATTTTTTTAATTAGTTTTTCTTTTTTCCAGACAGGGCAATCTTTAGATGATGACATATGAATGCCCTGGCAGTTGATGCACTTGAAAGTTTCGCTGGTGCATGGCTCGTCATGTTGTTGACCGCATCGATGACAAATTGCCTGACCTCGACAAGCATCTTTATTATGGCCAAACTTTTGACACCTGAAAACATCTAAGTGGATTCGGAATGAATAGATCCACTCGGACGTTCAGGTAGCCAATTTTAACTGACTTCGGTGGTTGAGGGATGTTGAATGTAAAAATATAAGTATTTGTTTTGATTTGTCTGCCATCTTTCCTAATTTCAATTCTTTTTACTCCTATAACTCCCTGAGATTTCATTTCTTCTTCAATATATCGTTCTTCCATATCTGCTAGCTCACAAGTTCTTTTATGACACCTCTGCTGTTATTGAGTGTCTTGTGAGCACTAGCATGCACTTCTATATCATGTAATTTTTTAATTTTTAACAATGCCACTGACTGAATTTCACGAGCACATTCCACCAGAAGACCACCTGTTCTCAATTTTTTCACATCTTTAACTGTACCTGCAATACCTTGAATAGTTTTTTGTAATAAAAAAGGATTTAATTTAGTGACTGGAGTATTTTCATTTGTTGAGTAAATAGTGATAAATTTCGGCCAAGATGTATTGTTGTTTTCCGAGTCAGAGTTACTGTCAATGTTTGCTAATTCATGCCGTCGTTTTATTTTTTGTGGAGGTTTAGCCATGGTGTTATAGTGTTAAAATTCATCACTTCATACCTCCCACCCTTACTTCGAGCCCAACTTAGGGGGTATGTTCCTGCCTAACAAGAGGTGGTGACAAAACCAGAAGTACATGAAGAGTATACTCCTCCAGCGTTGATGCAAACGCATACCGCTGGAGGATTGACCCGTAATTTGGGAAGTGCCAGCCATTCAACCAATCATTTGGTGAAAAGTATCAGAAAAACAATCGCAACGTACAATTGACGCAGACAGTGCAATAAAAACTGTAGATCTTAAAAAAATTTGAACCTCATAAAAAATCAGAATTCCGAAGCAATTGCTAAAACCAAATTGAAAAAAATGACTGATTGAATGACAACCCAATGCCCCCAGACGTGACACCCGATATTTTTGGGGGTTGGGGCCCCCGATTGGTCAGAACGGGCCATCCTACCATTACTCCCGAAATTGGGGCCAAAGCAGTGTGTTGGACATTATCTGAAAAATGGAGACCAGGGCCAAACAGGGTTTACAACCTGATCTCCATCTTGGAGACTGCCCTAACCGGGGCCACGAGTCCTCAACTGCCAGGATTCCTTCTTCCAGGGCCTTCGAAACGCACCTCACGGGAGGACAAGGTGCCTGCCAGATGGTGTTAGCAGGATTGATCATTTTGGTCCAGGGCTGTGTATTTGTGTATTTCGCAGCAAACCAACTCAATTGAGCAAACCTGCCAATTAGAAATTAGCAAACCTGCCCAACTGAGCAGGCCGTTCTCTATCTGCCACCTGAGGACCCGCCTAGTAGGGGATGATCAAACCCCCCTAGGCAGACAAAAGGTGTTGGTTTGTTTGTTTATTGGGTTTTAACAACACTTTCTACATCCAGTGTCATATCATGTTGAATAGTTTTACAGGAGAAAGCCAGAAAACCAAAACCACTGAGCAATGGCAGGTAACTGTCAGACTCGAATTTAGTATCCCTGCACAACCTGGGTTAGAACTTCTGAATGCAAGTGCGCAGTCAGCATTCATCTTAGTACAGAGCCACTATGCCAAAAGACATCACACAGATGACAAAGGTCAGAATCGAACTGTGGAATCATCAATCTATCAATCCAAGACAATGAGTCACCACACTCCAAGAATGAAAGTGTCAATGACACTGTAGCTCAACTTGACAAACTTGAACTTGGTAAGTTATAAATGAAATGGCAAAATTGAAGATCATTGGTACCAATGTCATTTTTTTTGCCAGTGGCAACATGTTTTGACAGAAACCGAAGAAAATCGATAGCTCCCATCTAGAGGCCTCCCCAAACAAGCATGCCAGGTTTCAAAGCAATCCAAACATAAATGTGCCCTGTAGGGTGTACAAAAGGGAAATATTGTGGTCTGACTAGACTAAATTCTAAGAATGGTGGCCATGGCAACATTTTTTGACGAAAATGGAAGAAAATCGATAGCTCCCATCTAGAGGTCACTCCAAACAAGCATGCCAGGTTTCAAAGCAATCCGATCATAAATGTGCCCTGTAGGGTGTGCCAAAGGGAAATATTGAAGTCTGACTAAACTAAGTTCTACGAACATTGGCCGTGGCAACATTTTTTGCCGGAAATTGAAGAAAATCGATAGCTCCCATCTAGAGGTCACCCTAAATAAGCATACCAGGTTTCAAAGCAATCAAATCATAAATGTGCCCTGTAGGGTGTACCAAATGGAAATATTGAGTCTTCTGACTAAACTAAGTTCTAAGAACGTTGGCCGCGGCAACATTTTTTGACAGAAATTGAAGAAAATCGATAGCTCCCATCTAGAGGTCTCCTCAAACAAGCATACCAGGTTTCAAAGCAATCTGATCATAAATGTGCCCTGTAGGGTGTGCCAAAGGGAAATATTGAGGTCTGACTAAACTAAGTTCTACGAACGTTGGCCGTGGCAACATTTTTTGCCGGAAATTGAAGAAAATCGATAGCTCCCATCTAGAGGTCACCCTAAATAAGCATACCAGGTTTCAAAGCAATCAAATCATAAATGTGCCCTGTAGGGTGTGCCAAATGGAAATATTGTGGTTTGACTAAACTAAGTTCTAAGAACGTTGGCCGCGGCAACATTTATTGACGGAAATTGAAGAAAAACGATAGCTCCCATCTAGAGGTCACCCCAAACAAGCATGCCAGGTTTCAAAGCAATCCGATCATAAATGTACCCTGTAGGGTGTGCCAAAGGGAAATATTGAGTCTTCTGACTAAGCTAAGTTCTAAGCACGTTGGCCGTGGCAACATTTTTTGACAGAAATTGAAGAAAATCGATAGCTCCCATCTAGAGGTCTCCCCAAACACGCATACCAGGTTTCAAAGCAATCTGATCATAAATGTGCCCTGTAGGGTGTGCCAAAGGGAAATATTGAGGTCTGACTAAACTAAGTTCTACGAACGTTGGCCGTGGCAACATTTTTTGCCGGAAATTGAAGAAAATCGATAGCTCCCATCTAGAGGTCACCCTAAATAAGCATACCAGGTTTCAAAACAATCAAATCATAAATGTGCCCTGTAGGGTGTGCCAAAGGGAAATATTGTGGTTTGACTAAACTAAGTTCTAAGAACGTTGGCCGCGGCAACATTTTTTGACGGAAATTGAAGAAAATCGATAGCTCCCATCTAGAGGTCACCCCAAACAAGCATACCAATTTTCAAAGTAATCTGATCATAAATGCGACCTGTGAGGTGTGCCAAAGGAAATTGTGGATGTACGTACTAACGTACTAACGTACGTACGCCGACGGACGAGAAGTGATGGCAATAGCTCAGCTTGACTTTGTCAAGTTGAGCTAAAAATGATGAACTGAAATAGAGCATGTCAGGGTATAATGTACAAAGAGAATTGGTATAACATCACACAAACATACAAAATACCCCATGGGGCCTAAGGTGTTCACCTAACAAAATTGTTAAATGAAGAATTTAATTAGCATCTATGGCTAGTAGACACTACAAAGGAATGAAGTGATGTGACTATTCAAAACCCCTTTGTTCACAGCTTTAGACTGGTCTACTGGTGCTCTCCTGACCAAAATGTTTAAAGAAGGATTTAATTAGCATTTATGGCTAGTTAACACATCAGAGGAATGAAGTTATTTAATTATTTATAACTCTGTTGTCCATGCCAGATTTATTCTTGTTTTGGGATGCTACCACATAAATAAGGCCCAGATTTTCAGTAATGGAAGACTAGGGTGTCAAAATATCAGCCTAGGGACTTAACCTGAACAAACTTGAGGGATGTTGTATATCAAATATCAAAAGATTCCGATTGGTGGTTCTAGAGAAGATGATTTTGAGAATATTACCAGTCTTGCACTATGTTACCCCCCCCCCCCCCCCCACCCCCCCTCCCCTGCCATAGGGAACACAAATATCAACCCAGGGACTTTATTTTAACAAACTGAATCTGAACCCTCCAAGGAAGCTGTGTAACAAATATTGAAAGGTTCAAATTGTATCTCAAGAAGCAGATTTATAAAGATTATTCCTCATATTGGACTAAGTTCAAATATGGATTTCGACCGGGAGCCTAAATATTAACCCAGAGACTTGATTTGAACAAACTTAAATCTGACCTCTCTAAGGATGCTGCATACCAAACATCATAAGTTTCTGACTGGTGTTTCTGGAGAAGACTTGCTTTGAACAAACTTAAATCTGACCTTTCTGAGGATGCTGCACATCAAACATACCAAAACATCATAAGTTTCTGACTGGTGTTTCTGGAGAAGAGTTTTAAAGATTATTCCTTATGTTGAAACTCATAGGGAGTCCAAATATTAACTGAAGGACCTGCCTTGAACAAACTTGAATCTGACCTCGTATACCATATATCAAAAGATTCTGAACAGCAGTTGTTCCCGAGAAGAAGAGTTTTAAAGATTATTCCTCATATTGGACCTCATAGGGAGTCCAAATATTAACTGAGGGACCTGCCTTGAACACACTTGAATCTCGTAGGAATTCTGTATACTATATACAGTAGGGCCCACTTAATTGGATATCTCTTAACTGAATAACCCTGTTAACTGAATATAATTTCCCAACACAAAACAATTTATCATACCTCCAGTACAAATTTGACCTATTAATTGAATATAGGTTATGGAGTAAACTCCTGTTAATTGAAAAAAAAAAACACAAACCTGCAGAGAAATTACACTGACTCTCCCCAGTTTTCCTTTATTTATAGGCCTATTTGGCCTCAGTACACCCAATACAGGCATTTGATCTATTATATCTTGTTTGACAGAGCTCATGGAGCTCTGTCAAACAAGATATAATAGAATAAATACCAAGTTTATCTCTAGAATACAGAAAAGAGACACAATCCCTGTTAATTGAATACTCCTGTTAACTGAATACTTTTCATTGGCAAAGTGGCTATTCAATTAACAGGGTTCCACTGTATCAAAAGATTCTGAACAGTAGTTGTTTCCGAAAAGAAGAGTTTTAAAGACTATCCCTCATATTGGACTGTGTAATAATTCAGGCTCCAATAGGGAGACCAAATATCCATAAAGGGATATGGTTTGAACATTCTTATATCTGACCTCCCTAAGAATGCTATATCAATATCAAGAGATTCTGACTGGTGGATCTGAAGAAGAAACTGTTTAAAGAATATTTCCCGTATTGCACTCAGTGAAATTCGGGCTCCCATAGAGAACCCAATTATTAACCAATGGACTTGAGTAGAACAAATCTGAATCCAACCCCTGTAAGGATTCTGTATACCATATACTAAAAGATTCTGATAAGTGTTTCTGGAAAAGAAGAGTTTTAAAGATTATTCCTTGTATTCGACTAAGTTAACATTTATGCTCCAATAGGATGCATAATTTTTAACCGATAGACTTGGTTTGAACAAAATTAAATCTAAAATCCCTAAGGATGCTGTACACGAGATATCAAAAGATCTGAAGGGTGAATCTGAAGAATAAGATTTTTAAAGATTATCCCCAATATTGCACGGAGTTAAAATCCTGGCTCCCAAAGGAAGCCCAAATATTAACTGAGGGACTTGATTTGAACAATCTTGAATCTGACCCTCATAACAATGATGTGTACCAAACATCAAAAGATTCTGACTAGTGGTTCTGAATAAGATGACTTTTAAAGATTATTCCCCATACTGCCCTAAGTTAAAATCGGCTCCTGTAATTAGCCCAAATATGAACCAAGGGGCTTAATCTTAACAAACTTGTATCTGCCCCCCCTCCCCCCCCCCCCCCCCCCTCTATGGATTGAAAGATCCTGATCAGTGAGTTTGGGTAATACATTTTTTTTGTTTAGGAGGAGTTGCACTTACAAGGATGGACAGACGGACGGACGGACACTCCAACATTTTGGGTTTATGGGCTTCCAAAAAAACATTTTGTATGTCCAAAACCTTATTTTACCCAGAACCCCACCCCCTCCACCCTAGAACTTATATTTAACCCTAACCCCACCCCTCCACCCAAAAACCACACCCTAACCCTACCCCACCCTGATCCTAAACCCTAAAAGCCCACCCCAGACCCTAACCCCCACCCACCCCTGGGACCTACCCCCCCCAACCTTAAGCCCTACTCTGGGGCTACCCATAACCCTAACCCCCACCCCACCCCTGACCCAACCTCACCCTAGTTAAACCAATAGGATTAGGAGCTATTTTTCGGTTTAGGGGCTACTAAAACTAAAATCCCCCCTGACCCCAACCTTACCCCCCCCCCCCCCTCCGGGACCTAACCCTCCCCAACCTTAAGCCCTACTCTGGGGCTACCCCTAACCCACACCTAACCCTAACACAATCTAAATTTGGAGGTAGCCCCTAATAATAATATTCCCTAAACCCCCAATGTTGGCCCGGACGAATGGACAGACAGACGGACAGGGTGATTCCTATATACCCCCCCCCCCCCCCCCCAAACTTTGTTTGCGGGGGGTATAATACAATCTGGTTTTTATTGTTAAAGTTATGCCATAAACAAGCATTACACTATATTTTTTCATTAAACAAAGGGCAATAACTCCAATAATTTGATTGTATATCGATGGTCATATTATTATTATTGTTATTTTTTGGTGTTTAAGGTCACATATTTTTGCACAACAGCTGATCATGACCACAATATGAGTATCAGCTCAAGACCTGGAGTGAGCGTTAATAAGCCATGTTGCCCATTTTAGAGAGGGTTTGCACCTCCCAAGCATTGGTGACTGGAATCGATGATCATCAAACTTGACACAGACATCATTGCTATAGAGACATTTACCAAAAAGAATTGAAAATCGTTAACTATTGTTCCAAGTTATTCCATAAACAAGCATTACACAATATTTTTTATTAAACAAAGGGCAATAACTCCCATAATTTTCATCGGATATTGCTGGTCAACTACCTTGGCAGAGACATTGTTGCTATAGAGACATACACCAAAAAGAACTGAAATCCATTAAATATTGTTCAAGTTATGCCGTAAATAAGATTTACAGAATATTTTTATAACAAAGGGTAATAACTCCCACAATATTCTCAAAAGGAAACTCCATACCAAATATCAAGTCATTGTACCCACGAGTTCATGAGAATATATTTTTTTTTAATTTTGGAGCATTTGCCCCCACACCCTCCCTGTCGGGTTGGGCAAGCTGATTTGAACTAAACAAAATGCGATGCCAGGACAAGCAATCACCACAAATTGAACTGAAATCAGTTCCGCGATTATGTAGAAGGTGCAAACACCATGTTTGCGGTCGACGGATAGTGAGTGACCAGTACAGCTCATCCTGACTTTCAGTCAAGTGAGCTAAAAATCAAGATTCTGACTGGTGAATCTGAAGAAAATTTTTTAAACATTATTCTCCATATTGCACAAAGCTAAAATTCGGACTCCCATGGGCAGCCCAAATATTAACAGGGGGAATTGATTAGAACAATCGTGAATCTGACTCCTGTAACAATGTTGTACACCAGCTATTAACGATTCTGACTGGTGGTTTTGTAAAAGATTCTTTAAAGAGTACGTCTCAATGGGTATCTGCTTGCCCCAACCCCACCTGACACCTCCCCTCCATGGATACTGTATACCAAATATCAAAAGATTCTGATCAGTGGTTCTGGAGATGATTTTTAATTTTTGCAAATATCCTGACACTGTCTTTTTTCGATTCCTTCTACAGTACACTACGACAGAACCCATGGCTTTTTTGCTTAACCATTCCATTCTACTGGCCCTAAGAATGCTTCATAACAAATCACTGTGTAGTTTGGGAAATGTGGGTGTTGACAATATTTCTATTTTTAACTCCTGGGGTTTCAAGGGGATTCAGGAATTTTTTTTTTTTTGTTTGTCTCAAGTTCTTATGATTCAATAATGCCACACTTGGTTCAAATTGGCTCGTTGATTCAGAAAATAAAAATTTTGGGGGGAACCAAAAAAACTTTCCCCTCCCATTACAAAGGCAAATATAATATTGCTCAGTGAACTTCATTTGAACAAACTTGATTCTACACCTCAAAGAAAGCTCAGTACCAAATATCAAGTCACTGAATACACTGGTTCATGAGATTTTTTTAAAATTTGGGAGCATTTTCCCCACACCCTTTCCTTTGTGGCTGGGCAAATTGATTTGAACAAAACCAAAATGTGATGTCAGGACAAACGATCACCTCAAATTTAACTGAAATAGGTTCAGTGGTTTTTGAGAAGGTGCAAATGCCATGTTCACGGTGGACAGGCGACGGACTGATGATGGACAGTGATATACGTTGAGTGATCACTATAGCTCACCCTGACTTTTAGTCGGGCGAGCTAAAAATGTAATGCACAATCAGTGTCATAAACTAGGTACTTATGAGGCCACAGAAAACCGTTCAGGACACCATTTGTGCATTAAGTTGAAATTGCTTACCCGATGAAGCTTAGAAAGTGTCTTAATTCAAAGGAAAATGATAAGTTCATCTTTAATTATTTAATTTATTTGAGACTACAGAGAATGGGGTGAACACAATTCCATGTGACTTTTACAAAACTTACTTGTTGTATACATGCAGTTGTTTAGGTATCTCGTAATGTTTTTTGTTGAATTCGATTTCAAAATTTCTTGCTCTTTGTATGCTTCTTCCTCTCCAAAACAAATTTCCAATCAAGCCCCCACAACACAAATTTTCCCAATGGCATGGGCCACAAATCTTTTCCCAAAGAGGGCAGAAAACCCCATGCCTTTCCAACAGTATGTTCCATAAACAAGAAGGACGCCAATGCTCTATAGCTCACCAACATTCCTCTTTGATAGTAACTTTGGAAAACACAAGAACTGTATCAAACAGGCTCATAACATGCGACAAAGCTGACCTAAACACGACCTCTTAAAAGTAAAACACAGAAACTGACCTAAACACTATGTTAAACATGAAATTCCGAGATAAACAGAAAACTAAACGCAACTAAAAATGTCAAGAAAAATGTTTAAAATGCAGAGTATGAGGGGTTAATCATGGAACAATGATACCGAGGAACATGAATGATGAATATAAGTGCCATGGGAAGAGAAGGAACACAGCAACTGACCTAAACACTAAGATAAACATGAAATTCTGAGCTAAACAGAAAACTAAACGTAACTAAAAATGTCAAGAAAAATGTTTAAAATACAGCATATGAGGGGTCAATCATGGAACAATGATACTGAGGAACATGTATGATGAATATAAGTGCCATTGGAAGAGAAGGAGCACAGCTGCTGACCTAAACATTTAGTTAAACATGAAATTCTGAGCTAAACAGAAAACTAAACGCAACTAAAAATGTCAAGAAAAATGTCTAAAATGTAGGGTATGAGGGGTTAAATCATGGTAAAATG
The DNA here is from genome assembly GCA_031216915.1 of Pictodentalium vernedei. Classification (NCBI taxonomy): domain Eukaryota; kingdom Metazoa; phylum Mollusca; class Scaphopoda; order Dentaliida; family Dentaliidae; genus Pictodentalium; species Pictodentalium vernedei. The sequence goes on along the minus strand of CM062291.1, from coordinate 266,788,438 downwards.
ATAATAATCATCATATAGCAGCATTATAAAAGCCATGATATGGAAATAGGGCCAATAAGTGACCTAAACAGAAACTTTAACATTATTGGACACGTACGCTGACGCTGACCGATCGAGCCATTCCATAAGCTCACACAACTAAAGTTGGTGAGCTAAAAATTATTTCGCAATTTCCATTGACAAGCACCCTTCGAAACGAATGTATGAATACAACTGAACACGGACGGAAATTTTGACGGTGAAAATATATGTAACCCACTAAAATTAGTTCTGGATTTTAAATGGCAGATTATTAAAATCGTGGAAAATGGATGTGTAAACTCCAAATCAGGCACATTAATTCGTATCACTGGTGTATTGGAGCGACAGGCGTCACGTGTGTAAATGAAAATAAGGAACAGGGCAACATTCCGCATGTCTTTGATAAAAAAAAATACGAAAGTATTAAAACGTTTCTCAGATCTCAGAATGACCACCGTTTTTTTATATCTGAACATGCGTGTTCGTTTTCTGGCAGGAGTAAGGTCTGGGCGAGCTGTCAATGTACAACCCTTTTACTGTTAGTGTGCTGTGTGTGGATGTATAAGAGAACTACTGTGTGTCATGTTCATAACGACGAAATGGAAATTGTTTGGAATTGTACTTTAAACGCATCAAATTGTGAGTGATTCAAAATTTCCCAACACAAAAATTAATTGAATGTTTCTGTTGACACAACTCAAATGGATAAAAAACACCCAAGAACAGAGGCCAGCGATTATTCGCGCACCTTGAACAATTTTTGCGTGAGCAATGGTGCGCGAGAGCAATCGCACGCCTTTCCCATGCGCCACTGATTGTGCAGATGACAATCTGCTTATTTCCAGGCTTGGCAATGAGAAATCCAAGGATTTTCAAGAATGTTCTGGAGCAAGAGCAATGGTGCTCCCCTACAGTAGGCCTTTAACCCTTTACCGAATGCACACGATATCAAAATTCATTATTTTAAATATTTTTTTATAATTTTTCAAAAAATTTCAACAAAACCATATCACGTGACCCCTCACTGGAACGAGCCCCACAAACTCGTTCCAATGAGGTGGGGGGGGGGGGGGGGGGGGGGGGGGGGGCACATGATATGGTTTTGTTGAAATTTTTTGAACATTGTTTTTTTTTCAGCTTCTGAAGTTTCATATTACGCAGGCGGATGTGGCCAATTTGTTGGGTAAAGGGTAAAATTCCACTCAACTCACACTGGTAACCAATGTCCCCAAATTACAGAAATATTCTGAAATTAGAGGGGATAACACATGCAAGCCATTCTTATCCATTGGTCTTAATGTTCTACTTCAGCATCTATGGCTATATCATGACCAAGCCAGAAAATAAGCAGACTGTCATCTGCAAAATGTGGTCCCCAGAGGGTGATTTAGTGATGCCACACTGCACAGCAGGGTAGCATCACTAAATTTACCCTCTGTGAACCTCAGTCTGAATCAGGGTCTCAAAACTAAACAGAAAGAGGTACCCAGAGGATAAATTGGCCCACTGTATGGGATAGCATCATCAAATCACTCTCTGGGGATCTTATTCTGCAAATGTAAGATTGCTTATGTTCAGGCCTGAACACATGGTTTGTGTTTTATCCTGTTTGTCCTGACCAGCTTCATAAAAATCTATTCAAGAATAAAAGACCTGGAGCTGCACAATGACTATCCAAGAACAAAATATAACTCTTGATATGATCATATTTTGTGGTAAATATATAGATACTCTGCAAGCTTAATATGATGTAAACTGAATCAAGGTGAAAATGAATTATTTTCACTGCTATCCTCAGACATTTTTGGGTAATAACTACAAAAGCTAACATTTGATAACATACCTGGGCAACTCCTTCATCCCAACCTGGAAATTACAAGAAAAATATAAAAAATAAAGTAACCATCAATTCTCACCAGAAAATATATGACACAATCCGAAAATAATTAAAATATAATATATTACCACAAAGTTGTTAGTTAACCCTAAAAAGGCTGGACAATTTGAAAAAAAATTACATCACATGTTCAACTGCAGGTTTAGAGAAGAAGCAGTGATTTCTAATCAGGTTTTGACTGCCTAACTGCCAAAACTGGCTGCAAAAACCTGGCTCTTTATTTAAGGGACCTCACAAGGAAAAAACATGGCTTTTAATCAATACCAGAATACATACAGTTTGCCTGTGGTCTGCCCAACTTTCCCATAAATTCTTGTCAGGAAACAGGAGAAATCAATTTCAGTGGAAAGGGTTCTGTGGCAAAAACATTTGTTGGAACTGGCTCTGTAAGAGGCTATTTGGGTTAATAATAGGGTGCCCAATTATTAACCTATGGACTTGACCTGAACAAACTTGATACTGACCCCAGTAAGGATTTTGTATACCATAAATTACAAGATTATATGAAAGATTCACACTGGTGGTTCTGGAGAAGAAGAGTTTTAAAGATTATTCTTCAAACTGGAATAAGTAATAATTTGAGATCCAATAGGGAGCCCAAATATTAACCCAGGGACTTGGCTTGAACCAACTTAGATCTGACCCCCATAAGGATGCTGTATCTCAAATATCAAAAGATTTTGACTGGTGGATCTGAAGAAAATTTTTAACGATTATTTCCCACATCACACCGTATATCAAAAGATTCTGAACAGTTGTTCCCGAGAAGAGTTTTAAAGATTATTCCTCATATTGGACTAAGTAATAATTCAGGCTCCAGTAGGGAGCCCAAATATCCACAAGGGGACTTGGTTTGAATATTCTTAGATCTGATCTCCCTAAGAAGGCTATATACCAAATATCAAGAGATTCTGACTGGTGGATCTGAAGAAGAAACTTTTTAAAGATTATTTCCTATATTGCACTCAGTTAAACTTTGGGCTCCCATAGAGAGCCCAATTAACCGAAGACTTGAGTTGAACAAGGATTCTGTGTACCATAAATTAAAAGATTCTGACTAGTGTTTCTGGAGAAGAGTTTAAGATTATTCCTCATATTGGACCAAGTTAAAATGTGGGCTCCAATACGGAGCCCAAATATTAGCCCAGAACTTGCTTTGAACAAAATTAGATCTAACCTCTCTCAGGATGCTGCATACCAAATATTAAAAGATCAAAAAGGCACCTGTACGAAGCCCAAATATTAACTGTGGGACTTGATTTGAACAATCTTGAATCTAACCAACATAACAATAACAATGATGTATATCAAACATTAAAAGATTCTGACTGGTTGATGGTTCTAAAGAAGATTTGAAAAGTTAAAATTTGGGCTCCTGTATCAAGTCCAAATGTGACCCAATGGGCTTAATTTTAACAAACTTGTATCTGCCCCCCCCCCCCCCCCCCCTCCTCCCCATATTCCCATTATGGATGCTGTATACCTAAAATCAAAACATTCTGATCAATGGTTCTGCAGAATTCTTTTTATATATGTAACACAACTGATGGCAATTGTTTTTTTTTTACGATTCCATTCTACTGGTCCTAAGGATGCTTCATACCGAATAACAGTTTTCTGTTCAGCGCAGTTGAAGTATGGGCATCAGAAATTATTTCTATTTTTAGCTCCTCATGTTCCAATTTTTTATTATTTTTTTTTGCATGAATCAAGTACTTATAACTCAATAATATCACATATCAAATCTGGTCCAAATCAGACCAGCAGTTCAGAGTATAGAAATTTAGGGCGGGGCCAAAAACCTTGCCTCCTCCCGTCACATAGTCAAATATTGCTCCACAAACTTCATTAGAACAAACTTGATTCTACGCCTCAAAAGGAAGCTCCATACCAAATATCAAGTCACTGAACCCACTGTTCATGAAAAGATTTTAATTAGCCTTTTCCCCACCCCTCCCTATGGGCCTGGGCAATTTGATTTGAACAAAAACAAAATGTGATGTCAGAGCATGCAATCACCTCAAAGTTAACTGAAATTGGTTCAGCGGTTTGGGAGAAGGCGCAAACGATGGATGGTCAGTGATCTTTTCAGCTCATCCTGATTTTCAGTCAAGTGACAAACCCTACTTGTTTCACTTCCCGGGTTTCCCATGGGGGATGGAAGTCAGTTACTCCGAAATTACAACACATTTGACACCCAATTCTCTCATTCAGTTATGTAGGGAAACTTGTTTGGGAAAGTTCTCCGTAGCGGTAAACAATGTAATGAAAGTGTCAATGACACTGTAGCTCAACTTGACAAATTTGAAATTGGTAAAGTATAAGTGAAATGGTAAAACTGAAGATCATTGGTACCAATGTTATTTGGTGAAACTTCAATATAACAGCACTGTGTGTGCACAACAGAGCAAACCATGCATTTTTAAATGTAAACTGTAAGGTTGGCTAAAGAAAGAATGTTGATACACAAATGACGTAAGTTAGGTCACTGTAAACGGCAACTTTTTTCACACAAATAAATCTACATGTAGAGGTTTTGCCTAATGAGCACGCCAAGTTAAAAAAAAATAGGCTGATGAAATCGTCAGATGTGTACCCATACGCGCAATTAGTAGAAAGCTGTAAGACGGAGGGCCACCACGGATGCCGACATAATTTACACCATACAAGGTATGGGTACATATAGAAATGGATTGGAGGAGTGCCTAATTTGATGGATAAAGGGTTAATATCTCCGGATCAAATTATCAGATTTACATAAAAAACTATACAGCACAGCACATCAGTAACCTGAATAAATATATGAAGTAACATGACAATCGGATTGATATTTTTTGAGTTATCTCATGCCAAAGGGATTGGAGGAATTTTCAATTTGAAGGATAAAGGGGGTTAATATCTCCGGATCAAATTATCAGATTTACACCAAAAACTATACAGCTCAGCACATCAGTAACCTGAACACAATTATAAAGTAACTTGACAACCCAAGTAGTATTTTTCAAGTTATCGAATGCCAAAGGGATTGGAGGAATTTTCAATTTGAAGGATAACGGGTTAATATCTCGGGATCAAATCATCAGATTCACACCAAAAACTATACAGCTCGGCACATCAGTAACCTGAACACAAATATAAAGTAACTTGACAATCCAAGCAATATTTTTCAAAATATCGAATTCTAAAGGGATTGGAGGAATTTTCAATTTGAAGGATAAAGGGTTAATATCTCAGGATTAAATTATCAGATTTACACCAAAAACTATACAGCTCGGCAAATCAGTAACCTGAACACAAATATAAAGTAACCTGACAATCCAAGCAATATTTTTCAAGTTATCGAATGCCAAAGGGATTGGAGAAATTTTCAATTTGAAGGATAAAGGGTTAATATCTCAGGATCAAAATAACAGATTTACACCAAAAACTATACAGCCCGGCACATCAGTAACCTGAACACAAATATAAAGTAACTTGACAATCCAAGCAATATTTTTCAAATTATCGAATGCCAAAGAGATTGGAGAAATTTTCAATTTGAAGGACAAAGGGTTAATATCTCGGGATCAAATCATCAGCTTTACACCAATAACTATACAGCTCGGCAAATCAGTAACCTGAACACAAATATAAAGTAACTAGACAATCCAAGCAATATTTTTCAAGTTATCGAATGCCAAAGGGATTGGAGGAATTTTCAATTTGAAGGATAAAGGGTTAATATCTCGGGATCAAATCATCAGATTGACACCTAAAACTATACAGCTCGGCACATCAGTAATCTGAACACAAATATAAAGTAACTAGACAATCCAAGCAATATTTTTCAAGTTATCGAATTCCAAAGGGATTGGAGGAATTTTCAATTTGAAGGATAAAGGGTTAATATCTCAGGAATTTTCAATTTGAAGGATAAAGGGTTAATATCTCAGGATCAAATTATCCGATTTACACCAAAAACTATACAGCTTGGCACATCAGTAACCTGAACACAAATATAAAGTAACTTGACAATCCAAGCAATATTTTTCAAGTTATCGAATGACAAAGAAATGGATATGGACGCCGGAAGGACAGGCGGACGGACAAGGGATGGGCAAACGACGGATGGTCACCCCGGATGCCGGCATTATGTGTACCATACATAGTATGGGTACACATAAAAATGGTTTCAAAACCAATTTTATATTTCAAGGCCTGTTCAGTGAATTATTTTTTTATGGACTTGACAAAGTCGGAACAGATGGACAAACCCACTACTATATATGCACCCCCCCCCCCCCAAATGTTTCGGGAACACATTAAACCTGTACATTAAATGAGACTATAAAAAAGATAGATGTGATTTGCTTAGCTTGTATTCAAACGTGTTAAAATGTTAATCATTATTTCACATTGCTTGACATGACAGCACACTTTTACCACTTAAAGGCCTAATTCTAACTTTCATCACTACAACCAGATAGATGCCAAAACAATCATTGGATAACACTAGAATTTTATATTAATCACTTTGGCAGTTGTTTCTAGGCAAGTCTTGGCTGCCTATATATGCAACCAAGACTTGCTGAGACAACTGTAAAGCCACAGAATGTAGGTGGGTCAATATTTAGCAAAAGTGTACAAAAATCTCCAGGCCTTACTGGGCCCCAAATACTCACTTTTCCTAAATCAACTGCATCTGGTCATTTTTTGACAAATTTTCAAGGCCTCAGAAAATATTTTAAAATTCTAGGACTTTTCCAGAATTCCACGAAACATATGAACTCTATAAGGTAGGGCTGCACGGTATATCGATAAACTGATATATACCGGTATTCAAACCAATATCGATTGAATACCGGTGCAATTACCAAAATATCGGTTTATCGTCATTATTTATTTCCTCACAATTTAATTTTCAAGATGTCTTGAGATTTTTAACTGTAGCCCTGAATGAATAATATTATCCATTTACCAAAGGAATCATCTGCATGTGCTCACGTAATATACAATTTCAGCAGTTGAAAAAATAATTTTCAAAAATTTCAACAAAACTATATCTTGTGACCCCTCATTGGAACGAGCTCGTTGTGCTCATTCCAATGAGGGGTGACATGATATAGTTTTGTAGAATTTTTTTGAGAAAATCTGATAAACTTTTTTAAAACATATTTTGGTATCGTCTGCCTTGGGTAAAGGTTTTTCGAACCACATCATGTCATGCTAATTCACTGACTGTGATGCCTCAAGCCTCGGTTGTGGTACTTGTGTTCATTTTTTTTAACCGTTTTCGATATACCGGCATACCGCAGTATTTTTTTTAATACCGATACTGGTATTCAGTTTTGAATATCGTGCAGCCCTACTGTAAGGGTTAATTAAAAGGCTTCCTCATATAAGAAAAATATTCAATAATTAAATAGACATAAATGTCACTACATTGTACTCACCCCTGATAACTTCACCCTTGCCTAATAAAAATTGAAAGGGCTTATTCCTGTCTCTTGATGAGTCAAACTTTTTGCCATTAGTCAAAGTCCCTGGAATAAAAAAAAAAATTACAATTTGGTTAAACAGAGTACTCCGTTCAGTTGAATATCTGTTAATAACAGAAAAAGACTGCAAGTAAAGTTTTTCGTAAAAGATCTCTCAAACCAACAGAAGCTGTATTTCTCAACATTTCCGGGTAAGCCTGTAAGAGTGATTTTAGGAATCGCCACAAAGGGCAAGCTTTGGGAAGTCCCAAGGTGCAAAAAATCATGTGAAATACAAAAACAATAAAAGGTCGCCCAGCCACACATCCCCCCTGAAAAAAAGGGTGCAATTCGAGGTATTGGAAAAAATTGAATTTTTCAGTCTTAAAAGTGGCATAACTTTGGCAAAAAATGTCAGACCAAACCCAGATTTGAACTTGACCTGTATTTTATATTGAGACATCTACATATCAAATATTATTTGAATCAGTCAACAACAAATAAAATTATTGAGACACCCCCCCCCCCCCCCCCCCCCAAAAAATGAATGTTCAAAGTTGAAAAAGAGGCATAACTCTGGCAAAAATTGTCAGTCCGCACCCCCCGACTGGAACCTGACCTGTATTTTATGTTGATACACCTACACACCAAATTTCATTTGATTTGGTCAACTACAACTAAAGTTATCATTAGGAAACCAAGAAAAGGAATTTTCGAAGTCGAAAAAGGGGCAGAACTCTGGCAAAAATTGTCAGGCTGCATCCCGATTCAAACTTGACCTGTATTTTATGCAGATACACCTACATACCAAATTTCATTTGATTTGGCCTACTATAACAAAAGTTAACATTGGAAAACCAACGTGGGACAGATGGACACACGCACGGACAGCAGATATTTTAATAGTCCCCGAAAAATTTTTTTCGGGAGACAAATATCTAGAGGCTAAAGAGCCTTAACTGTACACTTAAGAAAACTTTTTAAACAAGAGGCCCCACAGGGCCTGAAGTGCTCATTTTGAACATAACACAATATAAACAGAGTCCAAGAATGGGTCGACATTAAGCAATCCATTTCCATAGGATACACTGTCAATCCTTGAGCGCCGCAGGAGTGACAAAAATAATCTGGGCATCATACCTTTTCTTCAGTTGATCATAATGTAAAATGTAGAGCTCCCCTATGAAGCCTCTTGATACAACCTATGGGGATTAATCTTAGTTACACACCTCTAGAGGGTACGGAAGACAAAATTTTTAATTCTTCAGCAACATGGCCAATTCCAGTTCCCATAGGGAGCCCAAATATTAACCCCGACTCTCGATCTGAACACAGTTGAATCTGACTTCCCAAGAGATGTTGTGTACCAAATATGAAGGCATTGTGACTGTTGGATCTGAAGAAGAGAAATTTTAAAGAAATTTCTTCATATTGCACTAAGTTAAAATTTGGGCTACCATAGCAAGCCCAAATATTAACCTATGGATCCAATTTGAACAGACCTGAATCTGACCCCCTAGAGATGTTGTATAGCAAATAATATGAAAGCATTCTGACTAGTGGATCTGAAGAAGATTTTTGAAGAAATTCACTCATATTGTATTAAGTTAAATTTCAGGTTCCCCTGTGGAGCCCAAATATTAACCCAGGCACTCGAATTGAACAAACTTGAATCTGACTCCCCTAGAGCTGTTGCATACCAAATAAGAAAGCATTCTGACTGGTGGATCTGAAAAAGATTATTTAAAATTATCCCCCATACTTAACAAAGTTAAAATTTGGGCTTCCATAGGAAACCCAAATATTAACCTAGGGACTTGGTTTGAACAATCTAAAATCTGACCCTCATAACAATGATGTATACCAAACATTAAAAGATTCTAACTGGTGGTTCTGAAGAAGATTTTTAAAGAATATTCCCCATATTATCCTATGTTAAAAATTCAGGCTCCTGTATTGAGCCCAAATATGAATGAATGGGCTTTATTTTAACAAACTTGTATCTGACCCCAGATCAAGCTTGAATCCGACTGCCCAACGCAGAGCATGCTGAAGACCAAATATTAAAAGTTCATGACTGGTGGATATAAGTAAGATTTTTAATGAATTATCCAAATGAGGCACTAAGATAAATTTTGGGCGCCCATAAGGAGCCTTAATATGAAACTAGTCACTTGATTTGAACAAACAAAAATCTCACCCAAAGAAGGATGCTGTATATCAAATGTTTCTGACAGGAGTTTGATTTGAACCAGACCTGGAAATGAGACAGATGCGAGTGCAATTGCTCCCAGCACCCGTGATTTCTATTTTACGGGAGCTAAAAAATGAGTCGTTGAAAAATATTGTGGAGGGCATATAAAAGTGTGTTGTTTTGAGAAAGCAGCACACTGTGGCCAGTTACTGTTATAATTTAGCAATTACTTATACATTTAACCCTTTGAACACTAGTGGTATCTGCCATGCCAGTTAAATGGCAGCAATAAGAAGAGTCCATATTCATTTATTTACTAGTGTTTAAAGTCACATATTTCTGCACAACGGCTAATCATGACCCTGACAGTTTTACGGGTGGAGGAAGCCCAAGTACCCAGAGAGAACCACCGAGCAATGCCGAGCAACTGTCAGCTCCCCAACATACTAACTCCACACAAGCAGGTATAGCATTGATTGAAGACAGGTGCACCATCGACATACAGAACGCCTTAGCACACAACGTCACCGTGCCCCCACTTAAGCAATGGGGGTGAAGTGTCTTGCCCAAGGACACAACGCGATTGCCGCAGGTGAGAATCAAAGCAAGGACCTCTCAGCTTGCAGCCTGCACCTCTACCAACTGAGCCACCACACCCTCTGTCCATATTCATTATATGGGCTAGACCACTCAATATTTGCAACGTGCAGCCCCAGGGCTGCATTTTGAAAATACTGATTGGCCTACCCCACACATTTACTGAACAGCCATCCTATTTAATGACGTTACGAAATATCATGTTCCTAGCTGGAAAAACGTCCGTTCGGGTTCGAAAGATTAAGGTTTCTGGTGTTTGGTGACAGTATTCCCAATTCATCTATTAACATTTTATGGGTGCAATTTACTCTCATGACGGATTTTGCGGGAGCTTAAAACTGCACCCGTCAATTTTTCATTTCAAGCACTGTTTGAACAAATTTGAATCTCCACACCTCACAAAGATGCTGTATACAAAATATCAAAAGATTCCAAGTGGTCGATCTGAAGATCAATTTAAATTTCTCATATTCCTGTTAAAATATAGAGATAGACCAGAGTTCTTGATTTAAACAAACTTGAATTTGACCCTACTAAGGATGTTTATACCAAATATCAAAATAGTCTCATTGGCAGCTCAGAAGAAAGTTTTTAACGAACATTCCTCATATTGAAAAAAGTTGAAATTTGGGAAGCCCAGATTCCAACCAAGGGACTTTATTTGAATATACTTGAATCTGACCCTCACAAGGATCCTGTATACCCCCCAACTGGTGGATGTGAATTTTTCTCATATCACAGCAAGTTAAAATTCAGGTTCTCATAAGGAGCCCAAGTATAAGCCCCAGGGTCTTGATTTGAACAAACTTGTATCTTACCCTCCAAAGGATGTTGTATACCAAATATAAAAAAATTCTGATTGTGGTTCTGGAGGTTCATGAGAAAATAATATCTTTGACTAACAAGGAAGTCAGAATATTTATTTATATTTATTTATTGGTATTTGAGGTCACATACTTTTGCACAATGGCTAATGACCACAACATGAGTATCAACTCAAGACCTGGAGTGAGCGTTAATAAGCCATGTCGCCCATTTTAGAGAGGGTTTGCACCTCCCAAGCATTGGTGACTGGGTCCTATTTTATCAGTAAAACAGCCTGTTTACCGCAGTGAGCAGGCACTGCTTCACTCCCCTGGGTTCCTGCAGGGAAGGTAGTCAGAATAACATACAGGGAATTACATTCTATAGTCTGAATAACATAGAGGGAATTGCATTCTATCTGAAAGGTGACTGCACTATGTGGTCCAACCTCAATACTAAAGCTGATTGCAACCCTATAGTAAGAATGATATATGCAATTAAATGTTTACCAGATGACATTTCAAAACGGAAGTATGAAGCAAATCTGGAGATTTTATAAAAATTAATTTACCATTTTTTGTTGTTTGGTAACTCAAGGAGCACTATGCAAATCAATTTTCAAGAAATGATTCACCTTGTGCAGATATTGGTTCAGAAAAGAGATGCAAAACAGAACAAACAAGTGCAATGCCAAGAATGAGCTTCTTGTCATTTATCTTTGTTAATACTGAATTAACAAGTGTTTGACCATCGAGGTGGTATTAGTCTCCTACGGCACTTTTGTGACATAAGGTGTTTTTGTCACATAAGACACTAGAGTATATAAGCATTTCTGCATTTCAGGTTAGTAGTTTAAGAAGTACAAAGACCGCCAGTAATGGTCCAGTCCAGTGAAAAGAAGGTCAAGTCCAGCTCTCGGTGGTGCAGTATTTTTAACTGGACCGGTCCAATCATTATAATAACCTTAAATGAAGGGAAAAGTGATGAAATTTTACTTTTGATTATAATAACCTTAAATGAAGGGAAAAGTAATGAAATCTTACTTTTGGTAACACCAAACATTTTCCTTCATTTAAGGTATTTTATAATGATTCAATTGGTATACGCGTTTGTGTTACAGAAAGCATCAAGTTACTGACATCTGTTGGGGAAGCTTGGTAACTCGGGGCATGTTATATAATACATTATATGCACATTGTGGAAATGTTTCTATCCATGTGCCAAATATGAAAAGTGCAGCTTGAACCATGTGGGAGTGAGGGGTGGTAACATAAAATAGAGAAAAAAGCTTAAAAAACAACAAAAATGGCCACCATCTTGGATATTGAAAAAAAATATTGAACGTGCATCATCCCCTCCCAACTCTCTATCCATATGCCAAATACACGAAGTGTAGCTTGAATCATGTTCGAGGGAGGGGTGGTAACATAAAAATAGAGAGAAAAAAAGCTTAGAAAACTCAGCAAAAATGGCCGCCATTCCACCAGCTTGGATTTTGAAAAAATATTGAGCGTGCATCATCCCCTCAGAACCATTTATTCATGTACCATATATGAAAGGTGTAGCTTGAACGATGTTGGAGGGAGGGGTGGTAACATAAAATAGAGAAAAAAGCTTAAAAACACAACAAAAATGGCTGCCATGGCGCCTTCTTGAATTTTGAAAAAAAAATATTGAACGTGCATCATCCCATCACAACCCTCTATCCATGTGCCAAATATGAAAAATGTAGCTTGAACCATGTTGGAGTGAGGGGTGGTAACATAAAATAGAGAAAAAAGCTTAAAAAACACAACAAAAATGGCAACATGAGGACTGCCATTATCGTCCATCAGAATGAATCTATCACCCACTGCACATGCATACAATCCGACGTGGACATACAGGATCTCAACATTACACCACTTGCAGTAAATGTACCACATTCAAGGACACAGAGCTCTGTACGCCTATCCATGCTGATGTTGCCCCAGACCATGATTGGCCTTCCACCATAGTGGTCATTCTCAGCAATGTTGACTGCATGGATTCGCTCTCCTGTCTTCTCCATACCCTAGAACGCCTATCTGTGTGGTCTAGGCAGTACCTTGACTTATCTGTAAAAAGGACAGGTCGCCAATCTTCTCTGGTCCATCCAACATGGTCCATGGCCCATCCATATTGTGCTTGGCTGTGGTTCTGGGACAGCGGGATGCGAATACATGGTCTTCTCGGTCGGAGACCACCTTTGTGCAACCTTGCCCTGATAGTCTGCGTCGAAACATTTACTCTGGATGCATTCTGAAGGTCACTGCGAAGCTGGGTTGCTGTGGCAAAGCGGTTCCTACGGACCTGAATGATTAAAAACCGGTCTTCAGCTGCAGATGTTGCCCTATCTCTGCCACCGTGCCATCTTACTGGTGTGCCATACTGCTGAAATCTTGCCCAGGCTCTGGTGATCACCGTATGGTGCACACCAAGGGCTTCACCAACCTGACGATGGGTAGCCCCTTGCTCCACCATCCCTACAGTCTGCCACATTTCTGCTTCAGACAAATGTCTTCTTACAGTTGCATTTGCCATATTCAATCATTAAATCACAAGGGTTTGTGTTGAAATGAAGATTGAATACCCTACACATGTCATGTACATGTAGACAGTACACGAAAACATCATGAAAATCAAGGGGTACATGCTTTCCATGGCTGTCACGAAAAGTCTGCCTGTCAAGAGAGCTAATGTAAACACTGGGGACCATCTCAATACATTCCTCAATCATATCCACCAAAAGTATCGCAAATATTTCACAAACAAATTTCACAATGATGTGTCAACTATTTGGTGCTTAGCAAACTTTGAGTAGTATATCTTTAAATCCAATGTTAGGAAGGCTTCTGGGGCATTGCCTGTACCTCCTCGGCCAGTTCTGGATCTCATTAACCAAAGTTCTATTGTTTCAGGTCCAAAAACGTTTGGTTCACATAACTTCTGATTTATAAAGGGTAAACAGGTATATAGTTGGTAATAGATCTTTTTTGATTGTTTCATTGGTCCCTGATGGGGACCCAGAATGTAAGTTGTGGATAGTTTACTATCGTATCTCACTCCGACGAGTCCTACACCAACACTAGTCTTACATCTTGGATCGTCGGTAATGGAAGCTTACAATGCTCAACACACAGTGAACAGACTTTAAATGTAAGTTCTACATCAGGTAAGAACATAGCCTATGGGAGTGTTTTCCTACATTCCTCTGGGAACAGTCTTTCATATTACAATCTCAGGTTTAAAGTCTACACACTATAAATGTTAGTTCCAATTCCTTATAAGAATGTTGTCTATGGGAGCATTTTCCAACATGCCTCTGGGAATGCTCTTTCATGACTTGCAATCTCAGGTTACCGTGCCGGAACCCTTGGAAGTTGGGCAGAGCTTGTTTACTGTGGTAAACAAGCACCGTTTTACTGGTAAAACAACAGGACCAAGTCCCTAATGCTTGGGGTGCAAGTCCTCTAAAATAGGCAACATGGGGCATTAACGATTGACTGACCATGACTTTATCTCCACATTGTGATCACTATAACCATTGTGCAGAAGTATGTGACCTTAAACACGAAAAACTAAATACCTCAGGTTCAAAGTCCACAGACCTTTTATGTTTTGTTGTTAAAGATGACGTGTAGTATCTGGTCATTCAATGCAAATGATTTCTGCACATAATGTTTAGATAATCCTAACTTACATCAAGCACAGGTAAGCAGTGAGGTAGACCTAGACTGTCAGGGCTCATGACTTCTTTGTATCCACACTCAGTGGATCCTTGTTCATCTGGCCTTGATCTCTCTTCCCAGTATGGGTCAGCACATTGAGGTTTTGTCACCTCTCAAACCTGGCCACATACTCCAGCTCTTGATCAGTATTTTTGCGACAATGATTACTGTCGACTATTTTCCGCTTTTGAGAGGGCATCTCAGTGGTCAAAATGTTTTCCATAACCTACATGCAAACCATGCATGTGATAAACAGGGTTTCAAAAATTTGTTTATTGCAGGACCCATTTATTTTTGCGGGACTCATTTCCAACATGGGTCTTAAATGCACAAATTATGCTTATTTCAGGGCTTGCATTTTAGAACCAAGGCCAGGCTGATGAATAAGCCGGGTAAAAAGGGCCACAGGTCCGATTTGTACTGTTCAGGGATGATTTCACAGATTACACAAACTGTGGCAGATGCATTTGCCGGCCTGATAGATTGACGAGCAGGATGACTGATCAGCCTGGTGAGAAATGTTTTGAGGCTGATTACCAGACCTGGGCTGATAGGCCTGGTGAAAATGCAAGCCCTGCTTATTTATCTTCAAATACGTAGATTGTTCAACCACCATATCAAAGGCTATTGCAGAAATCATGTTTATAGAAATTAATCTAATTTTATTAAATTTTTTATTCAGTGTCACTGACGGACTAAAATCCCCATCCCAGAACAGTTTTCCTCTTCACCATGTTCACTGAAAGAAATGCAGTGCTGTTGATTTGGAGAGCATTATCGCACTAGCACTTCTTCACGCTTTTAAATTGGAAACAAGCTCTGTTTTTCGCGCTTCTCCAATATTCATGAAAACAGATTAAATTACCGGGTAAAGATTTGAGATTCCATTACCCTGCTTAAAACATAGAAATGAGGTATGAACAGTACACATGTACCTGCAATCTGTTGCGTCATTTTAATTAAAGCTGACAGCGGAAGTGCATCTACAAAAGTCCATGCTTTTTCAACACATTGTTTTGGGTAAATGTTGAAGTAATAAGATTGGTCAGAAAACAAAATGTCACATAATGATATTTACAATTGAATGAAGTTTTACAACTCGCATTATGTAGTGCATATACTGACCAAACAAATTGCACCATTTGATCATGTGATGCATTTAATATTTGATGAGGCAATTGTTTATAGTTTATCCAGCTTTTCACTGGGGGTTGATTATGTTATGCAAGTCATGGAACAATTGTGTCATCGGAGTACATGTACACTTCTTCAGTAACCCGTTTTCTTTTTTAAAAAATTTTTAGCACAATAACAATGTGCATAAATTTCTTAGACCCCAATATAAAAGGGAATTTTCGGGAGAAAGTTTCATTCTGCTTTATTTCTATATGATAAATACTTTTCCTTACTGACAATTCACATCTTTGAACACTGCTGCCATGTGCAATTCCATAAAGTGCAGTTATGCTGTCTTTTATTAGAACGCTCAAAAGATCAAATCCAGCACACATTAATGCCGAAACATTTTTAATTATGGAAACAAGTTGGTTAGCTTTTCAAAGTTAAAGAATGCATGCTCTGCATTGGGCTGGTTTGAGGTATTTATTTATTTATTGGTGTTTAAGGTCACATACTTATGCACAATGGCTAATTGTGACCGTGACAGTTTTACGGGTGGAGGAAGCCGGAGTACCCGGAGAGAACCACCGAGCAACGACGAGCAGCTGTCAGCTCTCCAACATCGTAACTCTGAACTCTGCACCGCAGCACAGGCAGGGTTAGATTGGTTGAAGACATGCGCACCATCGACGTGCAGTACGCCTCAGTACACAACGTCATCGTGCCCCCATGTAGGCAATCGGGGTGAAGTGTCTTGCCCAAGGACACAACGCGGTTGCCGCAGGTGGGATTCGAACCGAGGACCTCTCGGCTTGCAGCCTGCACCTCTACCAACTGAGCCACTGCGCCCCCTAGGCTGGTTTGAGGTTCCAGCAATTTAAACGTCCCCCATAAAGCTTAAAGAGACAAATATTTTGATTCTTGCATTTTATCTTTCCCCTAAATCTGAGTAAAGGCCATCACAATTAAACATCTCTGACGCTGCTATTCCTATTATTGACGAGGGAGATGCATTTTTCGTTAGCCTATTTTTTGCCTGAGCACAGCATCAAGTCTTGAATCAAAATGTTGATGAATTTCTTCCAGACACTATAGCAAGGTAAATTCTAATTAGAAGGCTTACATGTATGAAAAATATTATTGAAAAATTAGGAAGGGTGAGTGCAATCACACTTCTTGTGATTTTTAGAAGTGTTGTTTTCAACTCTCCTCGGATTTTCAAATCAACAGCCCTGGAAATGTGAAACAAAACTCTGAAATATTTCTCCTGAATCCTATCTTATTTCTACAATACTGTACTCGAACCAGCTTGTTGATTTCACAACTCACAAGCAGCAGTTGCTACTGTGTTAACAATGTCAATTTCCATCAATCCTGAAGCCAGATAGTTGTTGATTTCACATATAGCAAAACTGACAATGTCTTTCATTTAACATTTTGATTATCATTCAATGCTGAAGTAACCGGTTCTCGTCAGATCACTGAAGTTAAGCAATGTCACACCTGGTTAGTTCTCGTATGGGTGACAGTCTGAGCGATCAATTCGGACTACTACATTGTGTCCTTGGGCAAGGCACTTAACCCCGATTGCCGACATGGGGGCACGATGACGCCGTGTACTAAGTCATACGGCATGTCGTCAACCTATCTAACCCTGCCTGTGCTGCAGTGCAGAGTTACGATGTTGTGGAGCTGGCAGCTGCCCATCGTTGCTCGGTGGTTCTCTCTGGGTACTCTGGCTTCCTCCACCCGTAAACCGGCCACGGTCATGATTAGCCATTGTGCATAAGTATGTGACCTTAAACACCAATAAATAAATCAATCAATGCAGTGGGAGCAAACTTTGCAAAGATTTTGCGACGACAGAAATATGCCACCGCAATCTATACGAGCGAGCGACTAGTGATGGGCCGATCATCAGGAAATATAATCGGAAGCTGCCGATTACGGGCAATCGGAAAATAATCAGTAGTCGTCGGTAAACATCGGCACACCCAATTATGGTATGGAACTGTCACACGTTGCACCACCCGACACCTACTTTCAAATCGCATAGTGTGAAAAACTCTATACAATCACGCGCCTAGATAGTCGCCCTGCATGTGAATGAGCACTAAAACTGAAACAAAAAGTTGAAAGTTACAGGTAATAACTGTTGCCTCTCCCTGCATCTTAGTCTACTGTGACTACATGACGGTCGATTTTCTCACTGAAAACTGAAACATTTCCAGTTTTAATTTCGGCTCATTTTTTTTATGCGCATGTCGTGTTACAGCATATGAAAGAAAGTTCAAAGGTTAATTTATTGAATTTTATTCATAAAATATAGTAAGGTGAATTGTGATTGGCTAGCAAGCAGTGAAATCATCTGCTACAACGACCGCATTGCTTGTACCAAATAATTTCACATGTCTATCTTTCTGTGGGCTGCAGATGTTTCGGACCACTAAATAATTCCACGTTATCTTTGCGTGAAATAGGGACGTTTGTGCCTTGGGACGATTCGGGACATTTCATAGTTTCAGCATGAGTCGTTTCGGCCTCTGTATACTCTGTGTCAACATCGAAGTCCCTGAATAGAGAACTAAAGCTTTGCTGCTACAAAATAAAAGTGAAATAAGGTAGAGTATCCCCCCCCCACCCCCGGACCCTCCCCACACACCCCTTTAACATTCGTCTGAATTTCATCATGGCCTGCAGTAGCTCTTTCCATGTGTATCTGACGCGCACTGGATTAAAACTCATAATTCGTATCTGTCTTTCGCTAAGGAAAGACAAATACGAATTATGAGTTTTATTCACCCCCCTTTGACAGTGTTTGGGTCCATGTGTTAATTTTTGTGAAACCCTGCAGCAGCATGTGTTGACCTCATTGTCGTTTGTTCTATTTTTAATATTGGAATATGTTTATTCGAAGCAATAATTACACTGATCTGTTGCTGATGCATGGTGATTTATTTATCGGACCCTTTCATTATTGTCGTCATTTAAGGTCAGTTCAACATAACATTTGTGGGTATTTCTCTTTTCAAATCGTGAAGGAGCCTAATGAAAGCACACGTTTTGAAAACAAAAATTTGATTGGTCAGTTCGTCAGACATGTCAGTTCGAGAAGGAAAACAATACTTACCTGTCAATAAATAAATAACAAGTTTGCAAATAATGTTGTTTCAATAATTCTATTTCCATTGTACAATATATTGTGCATACAATACATGTTTTTAACATAAAACAAAGAAAGAAAGATGAAATATTCAACTGAAAAGAAAATCATTGTCATTTTGGATTTATGTTTCACTGCGATTTTCCCACCACACAAGTCCGGGACGATCTTTCAGTAGGTATCAGAAAATTTTGAGGCTTGAAAAAAATTATTTTTTGATGAAAAACATGGTGTCCGAAAACAAAAAGTGTCCGAAAATTTAGATGAAATACTGTATGTAAATGTTATTTCACATTTACTAACTTTAATTTTAACACTGCATTGAATGTAAGCATTATTTTTTATTCCACTGTAATAATCGGTAATCGGATCGGAATCGGCCGATTATTTAGCCTCAATAATCGGTAATCGGCACACAGGTAAAAACCATGATCGGCCCATCACTACGAGCGACGGCATTTGTGGCATCATTGCCAAATGACATCGTAAATTCCGAAGGCTAAATAGATCTTATTGATGAAAAAATGCTTATATTTTTGGCGGGAAAGGCAAATGGGTTTCCTTAAGCATTTGCAAGAACGTCACAGGAGCGAAACAACCGTTCTCGCAATCTGCGAAACCCTGATAAAAGAAAACAACAGTAAAACCTATTTTGAGGGACCACTGTCATGAGAGATCACCTGTCTTGAGGGACCACTATGACCTTGTCCCTTTTGTTTTACTCTGTAATGGACCTCTTATGAGAGACCACCTGTTTCGCAAGACCAAAAAGGGTGGTCTCTCAAGACAGGTTCTACTGTACCTGCATATTGCAATGATTTACCTGCAACCTCAAACCACCCTACAACTTTATATACAAAATGTAATTATTGAGTGCCAGGGTTTCTGTGCTGGCCGTTGGGGTGATAGGACTGGAGTCTGGAGGATGGGGATGCCACAGGATAGGAGACAAAGTGTTTGATAGTAGTTTTGCCTCGCACTCACTGTACATAAGAACGCACAGAAATATCATGAAGTAAGGCTGCATCTTACCGCTAATTTGTGCCCACTATCTTCTTGAACAGACAGCATTATATGCAACCTCAAAACCATACTGTGGCATGTTGTTGTATAATATTTATTGGGCTGTCCATTAATGATTAAGCCATGCAAGTTTTTTTCTATATATGTTGCTAGGGCGAAAATAGTAAGTGCGACATGATTGTTGCAATTGATTATGCAACCTGACTACAATTATGCCTGATTGCAACAGTTTTGCTTGGTCCAAATTCAATACAACAACCAATGATATCCTTTTACATGTTGTAGGAATAATTAATGCAGTTTAAGAATGAAACAGTTGGCGGGTAAAATTCACTTTCTACTACAGTGAAGCCCACTTAATTGTCTATCTCTTAATTGAACTAGAAAGTGTTTTAGCACACTTAAACATATGTCTCGCCTTCCTTTCTATTTTATGCACTACAAATGATCTGGTCTGGACAATTACTCCCTATTTAAAGGACATAAATTTGACCTTGAAGTCAAGGTCACATGAAGGTCATGATGACATGTAGTCTCATTGTGATACATCCACATGTCAATCATCTAAGTCCTAGGTCAAAAAACAAAACAGTTCTGATCTGGACAATTATTCCCTATTTGAAATACATAAATTTGACCTTGAGGTCAGAGGACAAGGTCACATGCAGTTCATCAAGGTAGCGGACATGCAGTTTCATGGTGACACATCCACATGTCCAAAAGAAAAAAATCTGGTCTGGACAATAACTCCCTATTTAAAGTACATAAATTTGACCTTGAGGTCAAGGTCACATGAAGGTCATGATTACATGTGACATGCGGTCTAATTGCGATACATCCACATGTCAAATATCTAAGTCCTAGGTCAAAAAACAAAAAAGTTCTGGTCTGGATAATTATTCCCTATTTGAAGTACATAAATTTGACCTTAAGGTCAGAGGTCAAGGTCACATAAAGGTCATCGAGGTGGACGACATGCGGTCTCATGGTGACACATCCACATGTCAAATAACCAAGTCCAAGGTCAAAAAACAAAAAAATTCTGGTCTGGACAATTACTCCCTATTTGAAGTACATAAATTTGACCTTGAGGTCAAGGTCACATGAAGGTCACAATGGTATGCGACACACCGGCTCATGGTGATACATCCACGTGCCAAATATCTAAAGCCTGACTCGGAATACAAAAAAGTTCTGGTCCAGACAGTTTGCCTTAAAAAAGCGCATAAATCTGACCTTCAGGTCAAAGGTCAAGGTCACATGAAGGTCACTATGGTACACTGCACACCAGTTCATGGTGATACATCCACATGCCAAGTATCTAAGGTGTAGGTCAAAAGACAAAAAAGTTATGGCCCGGACAAAGTTTGTGTGATGTTTCCCTTAAAAAAAACCCACAAATCTGACCTTCAGGTCAAAGGTCAAGGTCACATGAAGGTCACTATGGTACACTACACACAGGCTCATGGTGATACATCCACATGCCAAGTATCTAAGGTGTAGGTCAAAAGACAAAAAAAAGTTATGGCCTGGACAAAGTCTGTATGAGAAGAAGGAGAAGAAGAATATGCACTAAAACAATATGTCTCCCTTCTGAGAAGGGGAGACATAATAATTTCCAAACACCAAACCATTTACCATACTTTCAATACAAATTCGCCCTGTTATATGCATATGGGTTATAGAATAAACTCCTGTTATTGGAATAAAAAATCTTTCAAAATGTCATGGAAATATCATGAAAATGACCAAATTCTCCTTGTTTATAGACTTGCTTGTCCTCAGTACATTCATTACAGGCATTTAATCTATTATATCTTGTTGACAGAGCTCCTTGAGCTCTGTCAAACATGATATAATAGAATAAATGCTCAATTTATCTCTAGAATACAGCCAAGTGGCAAGTCTCTCTTATTGAATACTCCTGTTAACTGAATAATTTTCACTGACAAAGTAGTTATTCAGTTAACCCTTTAACCAACGAAGCGGCCACATCCGTCCACGTAATATGCAAATTCAGCATATTGTTTGTTTGTTGGTGGTTAACGTCACATATTTATGCACCAGGGCTAATCGTGACACAACATGGAGATGAAGTCAAGTTTAGTCAATCGTTGATCAACATGTTGCCCATTTTAGAGGACTTTCACCCCAAGCATTGGTGACTGGGTCCTATTTTACTAGTAAAGCGGAACTGGTTTACCACAGTAAACAAGTGCTGCTTACTTCCCGGGGTTCCCACGGGGAACAAATTCAGCATAAAAAAAAATACTGTTTTTTAAAAAATGTCAACAAAACCATATCAAGTGACCCCTCTTTGGAACGAGCTCCTTGAGCTCGTTCCAATGAGGGGTCACATGATATGGTTTTGTTGACAGTTTTGGAAAAATTTAAAAAAATAGAAAATTTTGATATCGTCTGCGTTGGGTAAAGGGTTAACAGGATTCTACTGTACTTACTGGTTATGCCTTGACCTCCAAAGGATGATTTCAGGGTATCTAGTGAAGCCATCTGTCCGTATGTCTGTCCATCCGTCTGTCTGTACAAACGTTCTGCACTGTAACGTCAAAATCATCGCTTAGATTTGGATCTCCTTTGGTATGATGATAGACCTGGATGGGGGAATGCACAAGGAACGGGTTCCGTTCAATAATCTTTACCAGAGTTATAATGGCTCTTTTTCCACTTAGAAAATTTTTCTGCCCATGTTTGAAATTGGACCCACAATTGATGAAAGTGATCTACTACCCAAATTTCATCGAAATCGACTGACTGTAAGGAAAGTTAAGTGTCTGGAAACGAAAAACACTGAAGGTGTGCACTTACTGTGTATTAGTAGTAGAACTGAATAAATCAAAGTTTCCCTAATTTGCATAATTTTTGCACAAGAACAAAACCCGTATTATATGTGATGTATTATTTATTTATTTATTGGTGTTTAAGGTCACATATTTCTGCACAATGGCTAATCATGACCTCGACAGTTTTACGGGTGGAGGAAGTCGGAGTACCTGGAGAGAACCACCAAGCAATGGCAAGCAACTGTCAGCTCCCCAACATACTAACTCCACACAAGCACGGTTAGCATTGGTTGAAGACAGGTGCACCATCGACGTGCAGTACGCCTTAGTACACAGCGTCACCGTGCCCCCACATGGGCAATGGGGGTGAAGTGTCTTGCCCAAGGGCACAACGTGATTGCTGCAGGTGGGATTCGATCCGAGGACCTCTCGGCTTGCAGCCTGCACCTCTACCTACTGAGCCACCATGCCCCCCCATGTGATGTATTGCACGTTACTAAACATTCATACAAAAATTTATTCAAATCCGAACTTTCATATAGAAGCTCAGTACAATGAAAGTGTCAATGACACTGTAGCTTAACATGTGTGTTGTGTTTGATGAAAAGGATAATGTTCAATGTTTATGAAAGGATTATGAAATAAGACAAGAATTGTGATAATTGGGAATATATTCATTTCTGTTCCCTGCATGCTATGTTTTTGATAAAAAATAATATGAGGTGCACACTGTACTAAAGAGCTGAGGGGTGGGTTAATATGACATCAAAGTTAATGTATGTGGCCCTCGCAGTTAACGTATATCAACGAAAGTTACCAAGTTACAGTGAAATTATACCAAAATGAGTCATCCTATCAAGTTACATTGAAATCCCTTCAAAAATATGGCCTGTAGGCTGTGCTAAGATTTTCGCGCTTCGGGCCCCTGGAGCCTTCAGTTTCCCAATTGCGTCCAAAGGGGACGTTCTCATCTAGACATTATATGAAGTCAACCTACCAAGTTACAATGAAATCCCTTCATAAATATGACCTGTAGACTATGCTAAAGGTTTTTGGGCTTTGGGAGCCATCATGGTTGAATGATCGCAACCAAAACGGGACCTTCTCATCTGGGCACCATCTGGAGTGATCCTACGAAATTACAATGACATCCCTTCATAAATATGACCTGTAGACTGTGCTCAAGGTTTCTGGGCTTCGGGCCCCTGAGGCCGTCACAGTTGACCAATCACGACCAAATGGGGATATCATCTAGGCATTATATGGAGTCAAACTAACAGGTTACAATGAAATCCTTCCATAAATATGACCTATAGACTATGCTAAAGGTTTTGGGCTCCGGCAGCCATCAAGGCTGAATGATCGTGACCAAAAGGGGACGTGCTCATCTAGACATTATTTGGAGTCATTCTACCAAGGTACAATGAAATCCGTTCATAAATATCACCTGTAGACTGTGCTAAAGGTTTTCGGGCTTCAGGCCCCTGTAGCCATCACAGTTGCCTAATGGTGTCCAAAAGGGGCTGTTCTCATCTAGACATTATATGAAGTCAAACCTACCAAGTCACAATGAAATCCCTTCATAAATATGAACTGAAGACTGTGCTAAAGGTTTTCGGGCTTTGGGCAGCCATCATGGTTGAATGATCACAACCAAAAGGGGACATTCTCATCTGGGCATCATCTGGAGTGATCCTACAATGAAATCCCTTCATAAATATGACCTGTAGACTGTGCTCAAGATTTTCAGGCTTCGGGCACCTGTAGCCATCACAGTTGACCAATCACGACCAAAAGGGGAGGTCATCATCTAGGCATTATATGGAGTCAACCTAACAAGTTACAATAAAATCCTTCCATAAATACGACCTGTAGAATATGCTAAAGGTCTTTGGGCTCGGGCAGCCATAAAGGCTGAATGAACAAAAGGGGATGTTCTCATCTAGACATTATTTGGAGTCATCTTACCAAGCTACAATGAAATCCCTTCATAATTATGACCTGTAGACTGTGCTAAAGGTTTTTGGGCTTTGGGCTCGGGCAGCCATCATGGTTCAATGATCGCAACCAAAGGGGACAATCTCATCCGGGCATCATCTGGAGTGATCCTACGAAGTTACACTGAAATCTCTTTACACATATGACCTGTAGACTGTGCTAAAGGTTTTCGGGCTTCAAGCCCCTGGAGCCGTCACAGTTGCCCAATCAGGACCAAAAGGTGACTCTCATCTAGACATTGTATGAAGTCAACCCACAAAGTTACAATGAAATTCCTCAATAAATATGACCTGTAGACTGTGCTAAAGGTTTTCGGGTTTTGGGCTCGGGCAGTCGTCATGGTTGGCAGATCACGCCCAAATGGGGAAATTCTCATCTAGACATCATAAGGAGTCATCCTACCAAGTTACAATGAAATCCCTCCATATTAAACATGACCTGCAGACTGTGCTAAAAGTTTTTGGGTTTCGGGCATAGGCAGCCATCACGGTTGATAGATCATACCCAAAAGGGGAAGTTCTCATCTAGGCATTATACAGAGGCATCCTACCAAGTTACAATGAAATCCCTTCATAAATACGACTTGTAGACTGTGCTAATGGTTTTCGGGTTTTGGGCTCTGGCAGCCATACCGGTTGCCCGATCGTGACCAAAAGAAGACGTTCTCATCTAGACATGACCCGAAACCTGCATATGAAATTTCGTGACGATCAGACAAGAACTGCAGGGTGTAGCCTGTGCTAAAGGAAAATGTGAACAGACTAACAGACTAATAGACTTCCGCACATGTGATGGCAATAGCTTATCTTGACTATGTCAAGTTAAGCTAAAAAACTGATTACACCCATTTCAGAACAAAATGGCCGCTGGTGGCCATCTTGAATTTTGGACCACACCCCAAAACACATATTCTGGTCTCACAATGATAACAAAGATACCCAAGAAGTTTCGTGAAGATCGGTTCATAAATACAGCTTTTAGTCGGAGGTGCGTTGACGTGCGGGGCAGACTGACAGGCAGACAGACAGATTTTCGGTACAAAATTTCCCACATTCAAACCTGACCTAGGTATTGATAAAAGTAATCCATAAGTGAAATTTCATCGAAATCGGATGATTTTAAGGAAGGTTAGAGTCTGGAAACCGTCAGCCAATCAAATTTCAGCAACCTAATTAAATATGCGTCAAAAATGCCCATATCCGAACTTGGATCCACAATTGATGAAAGTGATCTACTACCCAAATTTCATCGAAATCCGGTCACTGTAAAGAAAGTAAGAGTCTGGAAGCAAAAAACACGGAAGGACGGAAGGACACCCCGAATTTAATATCTCCCATTTTTTTCAAAAGGCGGGAGACAACTAACATGTTGAATCACGTATTGACAGACTATGTGAAACTGTACTTGGCAAAGGATTAAAATAAATGCCTACACTCATCGCGCCAAGAACAAGTCATTTCAATGTTATGGGCAAAGGGTTAAAATTTATACCCAGCTAAACCTTTCACTGGCCATTTAGCCAATTTTGCTACACCTGTGAGCACGCCTAACCTCCATAACGGATACAGAGACCCCTGATGGGTATCGCTGATGCAATATTACACTCGCGACAAGCAGTAATATTCTAATAACACAGCACGTACAGCAATTTGCTTAAGCATTAAACCTCCAATCTTTGCGCAAAACACACTGTAGGGAGGAGCGGTATGTTTAATCCTGGAACGCCCACCCAACCTGTGGCAAACAAGTTACATTGTACATATTTATTTATTTATTTATTGGTGTTTAAGGTCACATATTTCTGCACAATGGCTAATCATGACAGCGACAGTTTTACGGGTGGAGGAAGCCGGAGTACCCAGAGAGAACCACCGAGCAATGACGAGCAACTGTCAGCTCCCCAACATACGAACTCCACACAAGAAGGGTTAGCATTGGTTGAAGACAGGTGCACCATCGACGTGCAGTACGCCTTAGTACACAACGTCACTGTGCCCCCACGTAGGCAATGGGGCTGATGTGTCTTGCCCAAGGACAGAACACGGTTGCTGCAGGTGGGATTCGAACCGAGGACCTCTCGGCTTGCAGCCTGCACCTCTACCTACTGAGCCACCGCGCCCCCTTACATTGTACTTCATTCATAACAATACCAATAAATTTTACACTACCGCGGTCAAATATACTACACTCATGACCCTCTAATAGTGCACAAACGTGTATTCTGTAGAACAGCACTTAATAGCATGTAAAATGGATAATATCAAACCATGTGCTGTTGTTTCCGAACGAGTCATTCAGAAAATGACGGATAAACAGTCCCTATCGGCCAATAATAACACTAAATATTCTGTTGCTTACAATGATTAAAACAACAGGCGCTAATAAACATTGCAGACGTGTTCTCGGGCATCTGTCCAAGCACCCAAGGATGCTTGGCTAATCCTGTACTGAGCACACTTATTATAAGCTTTCATTCCAAGGTCAAGTACAGGGAGACTTCAGTCTGTTTCGTATGTGCTCACTTTCATACGTTTCTATAGCTGCTCTGGGCTATTTGGTGGTTGACTGCCCTCCCCTATTTAATCAGTTTCAACTGGAACATAAATGATATTCTGGTAGGGTTGGCTGATTTAAATCACTGATTTAAACCATGATTTAAATCAAGGATTTTTTTGTAAAAAATCACAGGTTTAAATCAAACATTTACGTATTGTCAGAAATATTTTCAAACAACTTGGAAATGAGCACAAACAAGATCAAATACATATCAACTATTGAAATACAGTAATTAGACAGTATTTATGACAATTAAAACTAATTGGTCGAGTGGGAATATACATTCCACTGCCACTGTGTTTTGACTACTGAAATGTGCTGTAGATTAGTTAAATGTTCCTGAATAAGTTTAATTTTCAGCTTATAGGAATAGAATCAAGTGAAGATCAAGTGAAGATAGATTTTAAACCATATATATGACAATCTTTCAATTTACCCATCAAAAATACTCAACTAACCCTTTACCTAACACGAAAAGCAGACGACACTTGCAAATAAAATTCTTGAAGCTCTAATTTTTTTGAATTTTTGCGTCAAAAACAAAGCTTATGACTCCTCATTGGAACGAGCTCGTTGAGCTCGTTCCAATGAGGGGTCATAAGCTATGGTTTTGCGAAGAAAAATTAAAAGGTAATAAAAATTTAATGGCAAATTTTGTGAATAGCGCTGGCCGGTTTTGGCCATTACGTTGGGTAAAGGGTTAAACTAGAGAACAAGGTTCTGTGATTTAAGAATACTGCAAATAGCAAAAATGATTTTTAAGACATCTTACTTCACACAATACTGTGACAATGAGAAAACATAAGTTTCAATGATTACTCTCTATTTCCATTAGGGCTGGGCGGTTTTGAAATTTGCATTTCGGTTCGGTTTCGGTTTCGGTTTTGTACAAAAACTCGGTTTTCGGTTCGGTTTTCGGTTTTTCAGAACATATTGTAGAAACCCAGATTTTGGAGGGTAAGGTACACAAAAATGTGTGTGTATTTACTGTGTAATACTGTGTATTTGTCATCCAAGTCGTAATGATTTTTCAACTTGTTGAGTCACCAGGTTATCATGAATATTCACCGACTGGGTGTCATTTGGGCCCATAAATTGAGAGGTAGACTCTGTAGATTTACAAACTTATACAGGATTATGTAGTATATACATATATTATATGTTTTCTGTGTGCCCACTGCCCATCCACTGCAAGTGAAACTTATATAATCATCACATATGGTTAAACTTAAAACTAAAATTAAAAGAATAAAAGTGTGTTTAGTTACTTTACTTTTATTGTAACTTCTAATTCTAAATATAGTAAATAAAATGATGCCTTCAAATAACCAACAATGGTTCCAATGGTTTTGTTTTTTATGTCGGTAGCATTTTCTATTTCAGTTTACAATATGGAGTAAAGACAGACAGAAACAAATTGAAGATACATGACTCAACAGAGTTGGCAGACATGTATTTGCCTTAAATTGCCTGTTTGGAAATAAAAAATAGTTTTGTTTTATGAACATCTTTTCTTCTTTATTAATGTTTCAACTGACCAAAAGCAAATAAGTAGGCTGAACTAGCCTAATCACAAATTTTCAATAACGATAGGCCATTTGCCTCTGCACTAGTCTGCACTCTGCAGCACAAATCAAAATAAGTTGTAGGATATCCACTTATTCCATTATCCACTATAAACTATGGCTAATTGGAAATAGACTCTGCTTCTCGAACAATCCACATTTAAATTATAACACCAGTTTTTCACTTTATTTTTCAGAAAGCTCTCCCAGAGAGCTTTTCAAAAAATAATGTGAGGAATTCTTGTGAACACTATTGAATTTGATGTATAAAAGTGGTTATTCTACAATCTAGTACAGCTTTGACTTGTACTGTGTCCCCAGCGTGTTTATTTATTGAGTGTATTCCCCACTCCCAATTATCTTTATTCTTTAACAACCAACTAAAGAAGTGACCCTAATTTACCTGTCAAGTTTCTTGACAAAGTCAGACAAACATATTATCAATATGAACTGAACAAAAAATAGTCAAATATCTTTCTATATAATTATAAATATACATCAATATGTCAAATGTAGATTTCATTGCAACAATGTAAAGTTTTTGTTCCAGTGACATCAACATTTGCTATATAATGATTCAGTTTGTTTTATAATTGATTATAATAAGAATTCAAGTTTTATCCTGAAATTATAAGTCTGCAGTACTCTGCACTGTGCTGAGTCTGGTAACAGCAAGAGCTTCCAAGTTCCAACTTTCTAGTTTTCACACAACACGTGATTTAGACAGTAGAATACACGAGAGCAATGTACTATGAAATTGCTTACAATAGTCTATTAGTCTGGCAATGACTGGGCATACAGTGCATACTTTCATAGTCATAATAATTTCACAAAAGGCAGAAACACAATGGTAAAGTACTAAAGTGATTTAAACTGTGAAAAGGTATTAAACCAATTATGCCCTGCTTGACAGAACTCCCTGGGCTCTTTCAAACAAGATATAATTATTGCAATACCTTATAAAAAATTAACCAAGATTGTGACTTAGGCAAATTAGTTGTTCGGCATGATCTGGTTTTAAGCTGCTACGACGCTGGCTAATAACCAACCCCGCCTTACTAAACATTCGTTCGCTGGGAACTGAAGTGGCAGGAATAGAGAGATACATTTGTGCTAGTTTTGCTAATATGGGAAATTTAATTTGATTTCTGGACCACCAACTAAATGGGCACATAGTTGGATCTAACAGTGGTTCTTGGGAGAACATTTCCAATTCATATTCCATTCTGGTTTTGAGACTTAATTTGTCTGTAGGTTTAGACGCTTCTTGTTCCTGGCTTTCATGCACCATTGTTTTAAATGTACTCCATATGTCCTCTCCTTTGCTTTTGGACGTTGAAGGGCCACTAGTTTGACTAGAACTTTCAATACTATCATGTCCAATTTTAGCCGAGTTGGAACTTGTGTCAGTTTTCAACTCTTCATCACACATTGCAACCATTTTAGAAACAATCTTACTGAAGGCTACATTTTTACTTTCAGCTGAAGAAAATGAATAATGTTTGAATCTAGCATCAAGACATGATGCTATGGATAGCAACTCATTCCTCTCGTAATTTGGCCATCTACGATCAATGTTAGAAATAACTTCCTTGGCAAAACTATCTAACTCGGCAGTCTCCATCCTTTTATTTAATACATTTAAAATTGGAATTACCATGGAAAGCGTGGCATACTTTGTTGCCGACATCATTGTGGTTATTTCCTCAAATGGCTTCAACTCTGTAACGTAACTTGCCACTGTCTTCCATTCATGGACTGCAAGGTTTTGAACACTGTCTGTAGTTGCAAGAGCTGCTGTAAGTGGATCTTTCTGTTCATAGAGGCGTTCCATCATATAATACGTAGAGTTCCAACGCGTAGCACATTGGTTAATTAGCTTATGCTCTGTAACTCCAAGTGTTTTTTGCATTTCCTTGAGTTTAAATGTTGCTTTTGCACTATGATGGAAATAGTTTACGATTCTTTTTGCTTTTGCAATAATGTTTTTAAAACCTGTAAATTTATTCAATGAATTATCCAACACCAGCTGTAATGTATGTGCAAAACATGGAATAGATTTGTATGTTTTATTGGGGAGAACCATGTTCGACATGGTACGAAGAGCTGCTTGCATGTTTGATGCATTGTCTGATATAACGAATATTGGTAAGTGCTTGGACCTGGAGGTAGTGCTATCACTACAATCACTGGGCAGCCAAAAATCAATAATATCAGTCAGTTCGTTGGAAATATTTTCCCCTGTGTGGGATTGGGGCATAAAACGTACATTTAAACAATAATCACGCACTTCAAATTGATCCGTCAGAAAGTGTCCTGTCACGGCCATATAGGCTTCATTCGCCGATGATGTCCAGTGATCCACAGTTATACCTAACGAGTTACACTTTTGCAGCTGAGATTTTATTTCAAGTTGTGATGTTTTATACAACTCGGGTATAAGATTCCAACGAAGTTCATGCCTTGTTGGTAACTTATAACTGGGTTGAATAACATGCACAAAATCTCTAAACCCACGGTCTTCAACTATACTCATTGGCTGTAGGTCTCGACAGATCATGGTGGCAAGAGCTTTATCACTGTCTGTTTTACGTTTGGAATTTCGTTCCCATTGCTTTGTATCACAAAGAATTGTATCCAATTTGGGTTGCTTTGAAGCTGTTGGCTCTTCACAACACTGCAAAAAAGTAATAAATACTACTATAGTAATTAGTTATACTCGGGGTCAGTTAAGGGCTTAAAGCCTTAAGGCTAAAATAATATTTCCCCATTTTATTTATGGGAGTTCAACAACACTTTTGATAGCCAGGGTCACCAAGGGGCAAGTGCCCGGAGACAGCAGATTTCAAATTTGATACTTTCAAAGTGCCCACTCAGAGTCAGTGCCAGTGGTGTAACCAAGGGGAGCCAGAGTCAAGGGACCATGTCACAATGCCCCCTACCAAGAGTCCAAGACCAACAATCACAGTGCCAACCCCCCCCCCCCCCCCACACACACTAAAATGGAAAAATTGAAGCATCAGAGGGACCCAGATCACTCAGGGTATTTGAATTTTCAAATTTTCTCAGAGATCCCCTCTCCAACCCATACCAATACTGTATGCCTGAGGTGTGTGTGTGGGGAGGGGGGTTATGGAGTTCCCATTGGCGGGGATTTGGGGGCTCCCCCCCCCCCCACAATAATGGGGAGACCCATAGACCCATGGCCTTCGGGTGGCATATATTGAGTCTATCAACCTGGCACCCCAGGGCCCAGGCAATGCAGGCATCCACAACAGCCCCCCCCCCCACAGGCCCCCCACACACACAATAGGTAATCTTACATGGACATATTTCCAGTAGTGGCTGTGTGATGTGCACGGATGAAGTAAGCTACTTGAAAACAGCAGTAGTGAAAGCCCTCACTTTGGCCTGAAAGGATTAATTTTTCGTTATTTAATGAAAATAGTACTGAACTGCGAATATTTTCAATTGCCATTTCATTCAAAAGTCAGGACAGGCGATTGATGTATATCAAGGGAGACAACTGCATATCTGCGCATGATAGAGATTGAACGTTTACAGTATTGCATCCTGGGATTTGTTGTATACACAAATACGCATTGTAAAGCACGTGTTGATAACAATTTCGTATTGGAATGCAACGCTGACAATTATAGCTGACATGCACCATCAAGCAAAACTACGCAATTCCTTACAGACTTGCAGGCGCCAGGCTGCAGCACGTTCAAATAGAATACAAATCCACTGCGATGAGTTTAAAAATAGTTAACTGCATCCATTTAACAGGCTATGTTCTGTTTTAATTTTGCCATTTTATTGTTGACAAAAACAGGACTGCTGATGCGCAGCGCTATCTCGGAGCATGTAACGCTCTGTGACACTTTCACAGAACATACCAGAAGT
The DNA here is from genome assembly GCA_031216915.1 of Pictodentalium vernedei. Lineage (NCBI taxonomy): Eukaryota > Metazoa > Mollusca > Scaphopoda > Dentaliida > Dentaliidae > Pictodentalium > Pictodentalium vernedei. The sequence goes on along the minus strand of CM062291.1, from coordinate 266,755,589 downwards.
TGGCTAATTAACATAATTCACCCATTATTTTCCCATGTGAACTTCGAGGTTTCAAAACTCAATGGATTTTACGTTTACCTTCAAACTAATTTACCAGTACGTGCTATGGAATATGGATAATGATTTGAGGTTAACTTAAAAGGTAATTTATATTACATTTACACCATATATTATCAGATAACTTTCAATCCCAATTTGGTCGAATATCTGAGGCTGTGACCCATTCAATAAATTTACTTACCAATTTTTTCGTAGGCCTTCGTGTGGATTCTTCTTGGAGACCTTTCAGTTTCTCGTATTCCTTCTGGTGGTGGTTTTGAAGGTGACGCTTGAGATTGCTTGTATTTCCGAAACTGGCAACCACTGTTTTTCTGCACAGGTTACAAGTGCAATTAGAAGAATTGTTATCACTTCTTTCAAAATAAGTGTAAACCGCACTTCGTTTACCTTTGCCCGACATTTTTTCAACCTTTGACACGTGCAAAGCTTGTGAATGTCACTGAATGAGAGGTCACCAACTTACCAATTCTGAGAAATTTATTGAAACCGAAAGTACGGGTTTTTTCTGAAGGTGGCGGTTCGGTTTCGGTTTAAAAAAAAAAACCGAACCGAACCGAAAAACCGATAAACCGCCCAGCCCTAATTTCCATCTATTTATGTTGTCTATTTTATGCCAAAAGTAATCCGAAATTCTTCTTCCTCTCATGCCACCCCAAAGACTGAAAAGGCCAAATAGATAACACAGGTGAATATTTTAGTATCAGTTATTTGTGTACATTCTTTGGAATCGTTTTGACACAACCTGCTGCCAATACACTGTTTCTCTATCTAAAAAAAATCATGAGGCCACAGTTATTTAAAAGTCTGTTTAGTGTAAAACAAGAAATTGCAATGTAAATGTGAAATGCGATTATTATTTATTATTCTGGGAGTGGTACTTGTTATGCCTGTTGGTTGCCATAGTTCACTCATTTTCATTGTCATGACACATTTTTTCCCAGTTTCAGTCAGTCAGCTGTCTGTTATTTAACTGATATTACGCTGTTAATGTGATTCATAATAAAAATGATTTCTGACGATATTTTAAATAAAAATAAAAGCACTGTACATTTACAGGGGCGGTTCCAGGATTTGTTTTTTGGGGGGAGGGGGGGTAGCTCCACATTTCCAAAGGATCATGCATAGTTTAAAATCACATATTGTTTCTACACCAAAGTAGACAAATGTACATTGTGTACACATGATACCATAAGACACCATCAAAGGGCCAAATTTGAAGGATTGTTTAGAAAAAGAAAAGTCCACATTCGATAAACAAGGGGCCTTAATCACTCACCGGCCAAAGTGGTTCTAAGAAGTATTTGGGGTCACATTCAGTTAGACATGGTTCATCAACACTATAAAGGAATGAAGTCATGAAAGGCAAATTTTATGGAAACAAGCCAAGACCAATACCGGGTCTGGACCTGCGTTCTGCATGCAATTGAATCGGCAAGCAGGAAGTGGCTGCATGGCAGATCTGAAAATTGCATACACGATACAACTGATCATTATCAGGCTCCAGATGAAATATAAAATCAATCCCTTGCATAGAAGCCGAGAAAAGTTTGACAAAAAATTTCAATGTTCAGTGGGTACAGTTAAATTTCAAAGTATCGGCAAACAGGAAGTGGCTGCACGGCAGATCTGAAAATTGCTTACACAATACAACTCATCATTATGAAGCAGCAGACCAAATATAAAATCAATCCCTTGCATAGAAGCCGAGAAAACCTTGACGGAAAATTTCAATGTTCAGTGGGTACAGTAAAATTTCAAAGTATCGGCAAACAGGAAGTGGCTGCACGGCAGATCTGAAAATTGCTTACACGATACAACTCATCATTATGAAGCAGCAGACCAAATATAAAATCATTCCCTTTCATAGAAGCCAAGAAAACTTTGACGGAAAAAGTGTTTCAGGCAGACGGACAGACGGACTGACGGACGGAGTCGAGCGGTTACTAGACCTGCTCTGCCACTGGCGACGCAGGTAAAAACACTAAGGAATGGATTTGAACAAACCTGAACCTACCCCCCCCTCCCCCCCCCCCCCGCCCCCCACTCCTGCCCATAGAGCTCAAATATTAAGCTAAGGACTCAAATTGAACAAACTTGAATCTGATTTCCCTTGGGATGTCATATACCAAATAGGAAAGAATTCTGAATGGTGGATATGAAGAAGGTTTTTAAAGAAATCACTTCACATTGCACTGAGTTAAACTTTGGGTTCAAATAGGGAGCCAAAGTATTAACCCGGGTCCCGATTTGAACAAACTTGAATCTGACTCACCTTGAGATGTTGTATACCAAATATGAAAGGATTCTGACTGGTGGATCTGAAGGAGAAGTTTTTAAAGAAATTTTCTCATATTGCAAAAAGTTAAAATTCAGGCTCCCATAGGGAACCCAAATATTAACCAAGGAACTCGGTTTGAACAAACTTGAATCTGCCCCCCTAGAGATAATGTATACCAAATATGAGAGGATTCTGAATGGTGAATCTGAAGAAGATTTTTAAAGAATATTCCACGCATTGCACAAAGTTAAAATTTGGACTCCCATAGGAGCCCAAATATTAACCCAGCGACTCAATTTGAACAAACTTGAATCTGACCCCCCTATATATGTTGTATACCAAACATGAAAAGCTTCTGACTGGTGGGCCTGAAGAAGAAGATTTTTAAAGAAATTTCCTCATATTGCACCAAGTAAAACTTTGGGCTCCAATACACAGCCCAAATACTAACTCAGGGACCCGATTTGAACAAGAATCTGACCCCCCTAGGGATGTTGTATACCAAATATGAAAGCATTCTAACTATTGGATTCGAAAAAGAAGATTTTTAAAGTAATTTCCTCATATTTCAGTTAGTTAAAATTTGGGCTCCCAATTATTAACCCAGGGTCTAGATTTGAACAAACTTGAATCTGACCCCACCCACCCCCCCCCCCCCCCACAGATGTTGTATACCAAACATGAAAGGATTCTGACTGGTGGATCTGAAGAAGATTTTTAAAGAAATTTCCTCAAACTGCACCAAGTTAAACCTGAGAGATGTCGTATACCAAATATGAAAAGATTCTGAATGGTGGATCTGAAGATTTTTTTGAATTTTTTAAAACATTTATGGGTGCTATCAGAGTTATGCCCCTTCTGGTGCCCCTGTGGGCACGGCAAGTTTATTTGTACAAACTGGAATTGACATATGATAAGAAACATGCACACAAAATTTTGTTCAATTTGGTCAAGTAGTTTGTGAGGAGAAGTCGATAATGTAAAGTTTACAACAGACGACGACGGACAGCAAGTGATAAGTTTAGCTCCCTTCGGAGAGCTAAAAAAACCCTGCCAGCCAAAACTTTTAAAGTGTGGTGGAGGGGGAGGTGGTGCAGGGGGGGGGGGGAGGGGGCAGGTGCACCCTCTTGGATCCACCCTTGCATTTACAGTGTTCTTTATTTTTAAAATTCCCTGCGGGCATGTGTCAACACAAGGCAGCTGATCGCGCCCTTTTCGATGCAACTATTCATTGTTACAGCCATCTCAGTTGGCATCTCCTTGTCAGTGTCACTTGTCTACCTTCCAGTGTCGGTACCAGTTTGTTTCACCTTGGTCAGGGCACCCAATAACAGGGTAGTTTGGAATGAAAAAAACCAACACAGAATGCGCCTAACTTCACTTTTATTTTTCCTGCAGATTAATTGACTCCTGTTTCTCAATATTTACTGGGTCCATTCAAATCAGCATCTCAGCAGGTATTTTTCTCACGATGGGATCGGAAGTTTTCATCGGGGAATTGTGGGATTTGTTTTCAGCTGCAACGTTGTATAGAAATATATACGTGCAGTGCATGTACTGGTATGTTACATCAATCTTGTTACATCAATCTTCAGACTGGCATTTTCATTAAAACATTTATTTTCTGGTTCTTTACTACATGGAGTTTAATCATGATAATTTGAGGAAATTGTAATGAAAAACAACACAAATTAGTATAAGCAACTAGTATAAATTTTTTTTATTTTTTTGAAAACACTGATACACCACCGACTCCTCTTGGGTCAAGAAACGTTCTAAGTCCGACAGGTTTCCTGGTTGTCCCAAAGATAGGTGAAAAAAATATTTTTCTCACAAAATTATGGTGTGAATATTTCGAGTGTCCATATATTTAGATGAAATACGTAACACACTATTATCAGAGACAAAAATCAAATGCAGCAATTTATGCTAAACAGACTTTCAACAAACTGCGGCCTGAAAAAAAAACTACCTTCTGGTGAATAAATTATGGTATGAAAATAAAAATTAAATCAATCGATTTAAAGAAAAAAAATCCGATTCAAATCATAAAAATCAATTTTTTAAAACCAAAAAAATCACCAGCCCTGCTAGTTTCTGGGGCATCAGCACTTGAAACTAACCTGCTCTATAATAACAGTTAAAAAGACCTTCAAATACTAAAATAAAATACCTGTATAATGTACTTCCACAGTTTGGCCCGGTTTTGGCTTGGGTCCTGAAATAAAGATGTATAAAATTAACAAAAGTCGAAAAAAAAAAAAAAATTTAAACACAATGAAAAATATAAAACATGAATATATGAACGATATATATATGAAGATATGTACATAAAAAGGGCAGATGAGCAGATAAGATTCCTTTTTTGCAAAAGACTCAAAAGCAGATTGGTGGAGGAGAGTATTGGTGATGGTGAAGGGTAAAATTTCCAAGAATAAAGAATTTGCTGATGCTTACGTGCACTGTAACCTTGATGGGATTAACCAAAATTTAAACAAAGAGACTGACTTAATTGGTAAATAGGTAGAGTTCAACCACTGCCAAAGAAATTAGTGCATTCCTGGCATTGCCCAAATCAGCTGAACAGGTGACTGGCTGATAGTCTGGAACAGTGGCAAACTATTTTAGTGGGAGTGTAATCCTGTGACTGTTATATTGATTACAAAGAAAATTTGTATGGGGGTTTGAGACGAAGTTTCGAAAAAATCTAATACAAAATGTAGGAGTTGAGTGGACGAGCATTTGTGATAGAAATTTTTCTATTTTCAAGGGCCGTAACCACACAAAATAAGTTGCATCAAAAATTCCTGACCACATGCATATCTACACTTGATAATGATACTTCAGACCAAGTTTCGTAAAAATCCACTGAAAACCATAGGACTTAGGCAGACAAAGTTTGTGATGGACAGACAGACTGACAGATGGACATATGAACAAACATCATTTCAATATTCTACCGACTTCATTGGCAGGAGATAAATCATTTAATTTCTTTAATCGCAACTGAATATATCTTCCAAAAACCTGCAATTTCGGTAAATTTTACAAGGGCTATAAACTCTGTAAAATTTATTCAAATTGAAACTTCCTGTCCAAATGCACATGAACACATCATACTCATTTTGCACACCCAAGTTTCATAAAAATCCAATGAAAAATGCAAAAAAAAGGAGTTAAGTGGACAAGCATTTGTGATGGAATTTTTGCTTTTACCAAGGGTCATAACCACGCAAAATTCATTGCATCGAATGCACATCTACACTTGATACTGATACTTCAGACTGAGTTACGTAAAAATCTACTGAAAACTGTAAGAGTTCGGCAGACAAAGTTTGTGATGGATGGATAGATGCACTGAGGGACGGACAAACACCATTTTAATACCCCCCCTTCAGATTTCGGTGGGGGATAATTAAGGGCAGGACCTTCATGTCACCTGATCAGAATAAAGATTCTCCAGCTGCATTATATACATGACGCAGGTGACAGAACGAAATGTTACTACACATCCTGTGCTCCAGTTCTGCAGTTTGCTTTTGTTAGTGTTGTCGTTCTGGAACAACTCATTAAGTTCTAATGGATAAAGCAAAGCAATTTGCAGATTTTTGATTATTGTTCCTGATTTGCATTGTAGGGCTGCCACGATTAATCGATCGTCGATCGGTCATGCCAAAAATCGATTAGTATTTCTGGTTGTCGAAGAATCGGTCAATTTTACCTCATTTTAGACGTTTAATAATTACAAAAAATTTATGAAAAAACTATTGTTTCTAAATGTAAAAGGACAAGAATGTTAAACCTCAAGAAGCCGTTAGAAGCATTTGTCTTTTAGGTACATTCAAAGCTTTGATGTTCTGAACTTGTGTGAACTGTCAGTGCAATAATCAAGACTGGTCGGCAGTTGCGAAGTTCGCAACTGAGGACCAGTCTTGATTATTAAAAAACTAACGGTTCGAAAGTTCAGAACATCAAAGTTTTGACTGTACCTAAAAGAGGATCATCTACGTTGTTTGCTTGAGGTACATGTACATGTAGGACAACTGACAACTTCATTTTTAACAACTTCAAAGAGAGAGAGAGAGGGGTCATTTAGGTACGATTAATTGATTATTATCAATTATTTGCGACGATTAATCAATTCCTAAATTAAACAAGAGGCCTCAGGGGGCCTGAGGGCGCTCACCTGACATGGTAGCCTAAATATCTGCTCTATCTGAAGAAGAAAATTCCTCATTTTGAACTGAGTTACAATTCAAGCTCCCACAATGAACCCAAATATGGACCTAGGGACATGGCTTGAACAAACTTGAATCTTACCCCCTAAGGATGCTGCATAAAAAATATCAAAAGCATTCATCTGCTGGATCTGAAGAAGATTTTTAAAGAAAATTCCTCATTTTGAACTAAGTTGTCATTTGGGCTCCCATAGTGAGCCCAAATGTGAACCATGGGACTTGGCTTGAACAAACTTGAATCTCAACCCCCTAAGGTTGCTGCATGCCAAATATCAAAACATTCCGACTGCTGAATCTGAAGAAGATTTTTAAAGAAAAATTCCTCATATTGACTAAGTTATAATTCGGGCTCCCACAGGGAGCCCAAATATGGACCCAGGGACTTGGCTTTAACAAACTTGAATCTCCCCCCAAGGATGCTACACGCCACATATCAAAACATTCCGACTGCTGGATCTGAAGAAGATTTAAGAAAATTCCTCATTTCAAACTAAGTTACAATTCAAACTTCCACAATGAGCCCAAATATGGACCTAGGGACATGGCTTGAACAAACTTGAATCTCACCTCCCTAAGGATGCTGCATACCAAATATCAAAACATTCCGACTGCTGGATCTGAAGAAGAAGATTTTTAAAGAAAATTCCTCATTTTGAACTAAGTTATCATTTGGGCTCCCCAAGTGAGCTCAAATATGGACCTAGGGACATGGCTTGAACAACCTTGAATCTCACCCCCCTAAGGATGCTGCATACCAAATGTCGAAACATTCCGACTGGATCTGAAGAAGATTTTTAAAGAAAATTCCTCATATTGAACTAAGTTATAATTCAGGCTCCCACAGTGAGCCCAAATATGAACCCAGGGACTTGGCTTGAACAAAATTGAATCTCACCCCCCTAGCATGGTGCATACCCAATATCAAAAGATTCTGCCTGCTGGATCTTGAGAAGAAGATTTTCAAAGAAATTTGCCTGAAATGCATTAAGTTCAAATTTGGTCTCCTATACTGAGCCCAAATATGAACCCAGGGGGGCTGATTTGAACAAACTTGAATCAGATCCACCCTCACAATGTTGTATACCAAATATCAAAAGATTCTGCCTGCTGGATCTGGATAAGAACATTTTTAAAGAAATTTGCCTGAAATGCACTAAGTTCCAATTCAAGCTTCTATAGTGAGCCCAAATATGAACCCAGGGGGGGCGATTTGAACAAACTTGAATCAGATCCACCCCACAATGTTGCATACCAAATATCAAAAGATTCTGCCTGTTGGATCTGGAGAAGAAGATTTTTAAAGAAATTTGCCTGAAATGCACTAAGTTCCAATTCAAGCTTCTATAGTTTGCCCAAATATGAACCCGGGGGAGCCGATTTGAACAAACTTGAATCAGATCCACCCCACAATGTTGCATACCAAATATCAAAAGATTCTGCCTGCTGGATCTGGAGACGATTTATTAAGAAATTTGCCTCAAATGCACTAAGTTTGAATTCGGGCTTCTATAGTGAGCCCAAATATGAATCCAGGGGGCCGATTTGAACAAACTTCAATCAGATCCACCCCACAATGCTGCATACCAAATATCAAAAGATTCTGCCCGCTGGATCTGGAGAAGATTTTTAAAGAAATTTGCCTGAAATGCACTAAGTTCAAAATCGGGCTCCTATACTGAGCCCAAATATCAACCCAGGGGGCCAATTTGAACAAACTTGAATCAGATCCACCCTACAATGCTGCATACCAAATATCAAAAGATTCTGCCAGCTGGATCTGGAGAAGATTTTTAAAAGAAATTTGCCTGAAATGCACTAAGTTCTAATTCGAGCTTCTATAGTGAGCCCAAATATGAATCCAGGGGGCCGATTTGAACAAACTTGAATCAGATCCACCCCACAATGTTGCATACCAAAGATTCTGCCTGCTGGATCTGGAGAAAAAGATTTTTTAATGTTTTTCCCATTGCCTACAGTGTTAAAAATTGCTGACTCAGCACTTTTTCAAAGTCCCGAAACTGTACCCTATGATAAAACCGAAGGCGATTTTTTTTTACCAATCCTTTCTGTTGGTCCCAAGGAAGCTTCACACCAAATAAAAATTCTCACTGCCGTGCAGTTTTGGAGATATGGGCGTTTTAATTTTTTTCTATTTTTAGCTCCTGTGGTTCCCACGGGACTATGGGAAAAAAAATTCTGCATAAATTATGTACTTATGACCCAATAAGCACTCATATAAAATTTGGTTCCAAATCGGCCTCGCGGTTTGGAAAATAGAAATTTGGGGCGGGGCCAAAATTTTTGCCCCTCCTTTAACATCGTCAAATATAGCCCCTCGAACTTCTCTTGAACAAACTTGAGTCTACACCTCAAAAGGAAGCTGCATACCAAATATCAAGTCTCTGCTATTGCTAGTTCTTGAGAAGATTTTTTAAGAATTGGAGCATTTTTGCCGCATCCCTCTGCTCAATATGAGCCGAAACCTAATTTGACAAAAAATCAAAATGCCCTTATATAACCCCTACTCACATGAAATTTCATTAACATGCGGCCAGTGGTTTGGGAGAAAAAGGCCCAAACACCACCTTCACGATGGACGCCGGGCGCCGGATGAAAAGTGATCAGAATAGCTCACCCTGACTTTCAGTCAGGTGAGATGATAAATGAAAGTGTCAATGACACTGTAGCTTAACTTGTGTGTTGTGTTTGATGAAAAGGATAATGTTCAATGTTTATGAAAGGATTATGAAATAAGACAAAAATTGTGATAAGTGGGAATATGTTAATTTCTGTTCCCTGTATGCTATGTTTATGATAAAAATAATATGAGGTGTACCCTGTACTAAAGAGCTGAGGGAGGGGTGGGTTAATATGACCTCACAGTTAATGTATGTGGCCCTCACAGTTAACTTATATCAACAAAAGTTACCAAGTTACAGTGAAATTATTCCAAAACGAGTCATCCTATCAAGTTACATTAAAATCCCTTCATAAATATGGCCTGTAGACTGTGCTAAAGGTTTTCATGCTTCGGGCCCCTGTAACCGTCAGTTTCCCAATTGCGCCGAAAGGGGACGTTCTCATCTAGACATGATATGAAGTCAACCTACCAAGTTACAATGAAATCCCTTAATAAATATGACCTGTAGACTGTGCTAAAGGTTTTTGGGCTTTGGGCTCTGGCAGCCATCATGGTTGAATGATGGCAACCAAAAGGGGACATTCTCATCTGGGCATCATCTGGAGTGATCCTACGAAGTTACAATGAAATCCCTTCATAAATATGACCTGTAGACTGTGCTCACGGTTTTTGGGCTTCGGGCCCCTGAAGCCGTCACAGATGACCAATCATGACCAAAAGGGGATGTCATCATCTAGTCATTATATGGAGTCAAACTTAAGGGTTACAATGAAGTCCTTCCATAAATATGACCAATAGACTATGCTAAAGGTTTTGGGGTTTTGGGTTCGGGCAGCCATCAAGGCTGAATGATCGCGACCAAAAGGAGACGTTCTCATCTAGACATTATTTAGAGTCATCCTACCAAGGTACAATGAAATCCCTACATAAATATGACCTGAAGACTATTGTGCTCAAGGTTTTCGGGCTTCGGGCACCTGTAGCCATCACAGTTGACCAATCACGACCAAAAGGGGATGTCATCATCTAGGCATTATATGGAGTCAACCTAACAGGTTACAATGAAATCCTTCTATAAATATAATCTTTTGCCTATGCTAAAGGTTTTTGGGCTCGGTCACCCATCAAGGCTGAATGATCACGGCCAAAATGGGACGTTCTCATCTAGACATTATTTGGAGTCATCCTACCAAGTTACAATGAAATCCCTTCATAAATATGACCTGTAGACAGTGCTAAAGATTTTCAGGCTTCGGGCACCTTTAGCCATCAAAGTTGCCCAATCATGTCCAAAAGAGGACGTTCTCATCTGGACATTATATGAAGTCAACCTACCAAGTTACAATGAAATCCCTTCATAAATATGACCTGTAGACTGTGCTAATGGTTTTCGGGTCTTGGGCTCCGGCAGCCATACCGGTTGCCCGATCGTGACCAAAAGGGGACATTCTCATCTAGACATGACCCCAAACCTGCATATGAAATTTCATGACGATCAGACAAGAACTGCGGGGTGTAGCCCGTGCTAAAGGAAAATGTGAACAGTCACAGACTCACAGACTAACAGACTTCCGCACGCGTGATGGCAATAGCTTATCTTGACTATGTCAAGTTAAGCTAAAAAGCGTGAGAAGCCCTATTGCATTGGGGGACATTTTCATATTCTACACCAACATTTACTCTATTCATTTAGAAGACAGAGTATTGGTTGAGCAACTTCCCTGTTAAAATATTATGGCATTATGCATTGCAGATTAAATTTCCAACCCCAAATACCAACCTTCACTATATTTCTTTAATTCTGGATGAGCAAGGCCAAAAAAAATTATGTTGTGGTTGTGTTACATGCCAGAAAAATACAGGGTCGGTAGGTAGGCTTTTTTTATTTATTTACATTTTGAGTTGAATAATTTAGCTGGATTATCCTCATATGGGCAAAACACAACATACCCAATATGAGAACAAGAGGGATGTTACATCCCAACGCTCACCTACATTCGCGCTTGATAATGTTGTTCCAATGTAACATGCCTAATATTCAGTTAATATAAATCATTAACTAGGCATCAAATGATTAATGTGGTTTATGTGATGGCTTTGGAAAGTCTATATTTCTGCATTTATTATATATCAATTCAACATAGAATCATTGGATACATCTTTTAGAAATGTTTATGATTAAGAATATGAATCGTGAGGCCAGATATTAAATCATAAATAAGAATTAGGAAAGGCTTTCATAAATCACTGAAATTTTAATTGAAGTACATTCATTGGTTAAAGAGGAGTTGCGGAAAAACATTCGTTCAAGAAAGTGACTATAAGACCCAACAAAAATACATCACATCAACAACTAAAATAAGCCTTAATGTTACTAGTAACAAGTATGAAAAAGTATTAAATAATAAAAAAAAAAAAAGTTAAATAAAATTTTTTTTAAAGAAAGTGAATATAAGTCCCAAAAATCCCCGTCAAATTCTTCAAATATGCATGTAATAAGGGCGCAACATTACCGCAATGTAGTTCAGTAACCCATGCATACAATATCAATTGCCTGGAAAGACACATAGAAACAGAACTCACCTTAACACCTCACCTTGACACAAACTTTTAGAACTTAAAATTGAGTAAGTCAGACAAAAACGTGAACATTGTGACTGAAAAAAAGAAAAGAAATCAGTTAAATTTCTGCATACAGTAGGGTTAATACCTACAGTTGTTATTGAAATGAGAAAATAAACAGTAATGAGAGGTGAAGGCACCACAATCTGCACAAAAGCCGACTTTAATGCAAATTCTTACAACACCTAAACGCTAATTCTTACAAGTTTTGGCCGAAAATCAGCCTCAAATTCCTCAAATATGCATGTAATGAGGGTTAAATATTACTGCAATGGAGTTCAGTAACCCAAGTGCAGAATATTAATCGCATGGAAAGACACATAGAAACACAACTCACCTAAACACAAAGTTTTACAACTTAAAATTTACTAAGTCCGAGAAAAACATGAAAATTTTGACTGAAAAAAAAGAAAATTTCCGTTAAATTTCTGCATACAGTAGGGTTAATACCTACAGTTGTTATTGAAATATGAAAATCAACAGTAATGAGATGTTAAAGCAGCACAATCTGCACAAAAGCTGACTTTAACGCAAATTCTTACAACACCAAAACGCAAATTCTTACAACTTTTGGCAGAAAATTTTAGGTGAAATTTGGAAAAAGGTCATAGTATCAGGGTTAAATACTGTTCTGATAGTCCCCTACAACCTACATATGCAATATCAAAGGCCTGAGCCCACTGATGCTTGAGAAATTCACCTTAACATTAAATCTTACAATATTGGACACGCCGGACGCCGACGCTGACGCCCAAGGTTATCACAATAGCTCACCACATCTTACAGATGTAGGTGAGCTAAAAACAGAACAATGGGTATTATTCTGCTTAACAAGCCAGCTGGTTGTAGAAACAGGACAGATATTAAAGCAAGTATGGGGCAGGGCATAAAATTGAAACTTTCAGATAACCTATTTTCTGTTTATCCCAATAAACTCTAGAGGAACAATTATCGTGAGAGACTGATGCTGAAGGCATCTGTCCAGAGCGCTACAAGCACTAGTTTGATGGGGGAGGGGTGGGTCTTTATTTTAATTTTTAAAAGGAGCTATTAAGTGGTGCATTCTGGTGGCTTTTGGGGTGAAAATTATCTCTTTTTTTTTTTAATAGAAAAACTTAACTTTTTTATCAGCATATTGCGAAGTTTTAAGGATACTGGCATACATCCTTCCCATGAATTACGCAAATGTTTCATTTTCCAAGAACTTACAGCAAACTGTTCCTTTTGGATATGGATAGCACTGGACGACCTTGAATGGAATAACTTATACATGTAAGAATGACAGGTGTGCTGTTATTAAACTTGAATAGCCAAGCGATGATCAGTCTCATTTTATTTTGGGCGACATTCATGGCTGCCAAATCGAGCCCATGGAATAGGGTGCCTAACTTTGATAATATTTATTGTCTGACGATTAATGTTACAAAGTTAGGCACCCTATTCCCTTGGCCCAATTTGGTAGCCGTGGAGAACAGATTGGATCAGGGAACAGATTGGAATTTCTTTATTTTGCCGGAATGAGGGCATATTCTTTTTATTAAAGCCAAGATTATTGGCATTGTTCAGCTGAAAATTGGGAATACAACAAATTAAAATCGTGAAATGTGCAGGTTCCGTTTCAATGGAGAAACATACTCGGTAAAATCAGTACAGATTTTCAGGTTTATGGTGCTAGATAATGATTGTGATTTCTGAAAGGCCGATAAAATTTCTGGAGTCACATGCTTAAAATAGGAATAGGGTCGGTCGGGTAACCCAAACCAAAACATTTTTTTTCTTTGCTTCGGTTGAGCAAAAGAAGTGGAAGTGGAGCTTCAGTCAATGGACCCCGGTTGATGCAGGAAAGATATTGACTGAAAATTGATTTCTCTGCTTCAGCACTTCCACAAAATTTGATAGTTTAGGGCTAGGAAATTCATAATGGCCTGTTATCGACATACTTTGTGCACATTTTATTGTTCGGGAAGTGTTGGGTGTAGCAGACTACTGGGGAAACTTCTTTTTTTTAAAATAATCTATCCATTTAGCGACATTGTTTTGTTCCATCAGTAGTGATGAACTGATTATCAAAACTTGCCATCAACCAATTACCGGTTATTTTTCTGCTGATCATGCTGATTCCGATGCCGATTCCGATGGTTGAAGTAGGACACTGAAGAAAATCTGCTTGTGCCTGTTTTACTACAGAATTTCGATGATAAATCATCAATCAAGAAAGCTTAATACAACATAAGTTCTCAGAGTATGCATATTTAGTGCTGGGCAATATTAGCCAAAATAATATTTGCATTTCGGTTGGGGGGTGGGGAAAAGATCGTTATTAACGATACAATCACACGATATTGTTCTCGTGAAGATTGTGTTTTATTCCGGTAAATAGTGTTATTACAGTTTTATGGAAGGATACAATAAACTTGGCTGTCTTAACCAGGAATATACTGAGCATACATGCTTTCTGTCTTAAATGAATAATAATTTTAATGTTAATGTGTGTTGTGAAGTCGTATGATGCACAGATTACACGTTTGTCAGAATGTATTATTCAATGTTTTTTTTTTCAACCTGTTACCTCCCTTGATGTGTTTCTCAAATGTTTACATGAACTCTACAATCTTCGGGAAATGGTGGCAATCTCCTACCGATTGCAGTTGGTAAATTCCGTAATATCTCTGCTCTGCAAATCCCTACATTTTCTGGTATGCACCACACACGTTTTTAATGGGGAAACTTTATTGAAAGGGCCAGATATCAAAAGGATTTTTAATAGTCAGTGTTAAATATAGAGTAACCGGAAATTGCCGGTTTTTAACTACCGGTTGTCATAATCGGCTGATGCCCCATAACCAGCCGGTTCCGATTGCTGATTCTGATTATCGGCTCATCACTATCCATCAGTACTTTTCTGCTACTTCAACATTTTTTTCCAACTAAATCATGTTCTTTCAATGTTTTCTGCAAAACTTTTTTCCTCCTTTGAAGTTGATTTTTTGAACCAGTTCTGCATGTACCGATGAGAGAGTAGGAAAGATATTTTTCTTTTGATACATTACATTTGCAGTTTGTCTGATTACACAACGATCAAAATCATCAAATCATATCCTATCTCGACTTCATTTACAAGTTGCTTCCATTCTATTATTTTCTATTTATTGGAATCTAGCGACCTTTGGGAAATATCTGTCATTTCACCAACTCACTTCCCATAGCATTGCTGAAGGATATGATCGGTCCTCCGAAAGTCTTTTCCTTTCTGCAAAAATCAATATCTTTAAAAATTTCATCAGTTTTACTAGTTAAAAGTACTTTTCCTCTCTTCGACACGACATTTTTCACAGAATATCTTTGTCGAAGTATCCGGCGTTCGGTTATATAGCATAATGCCACTCTTTTGCAGTTATTTTTTCAGTATCATGAAATCAGGTGTTGTAATTATAAATGCACACATTGACCCCAATGGTCCACAAAGGTGTAGGGCTGTAAGCATTTTTTTATTGTAAATATTATTATAACTGCATTAACTGATACAGATTTTCGTAAAAGGAAAAGACTTATGTTATCACATGGGAAAACTAGAGGGGGTATCAGTACCCCATGGCCCACCAACAGGTTGCCAATGTAAAGGGGTGGCTGGAGTAAAAAAAAAAAAAAAGTCTAAAACCTGCACACGAAAGTCCAAAATTAAAGTAAATAAGCAGCTAAAGGGTTAAATAATATAATAATAGCCCCAAGAAGCATGCTAACATAAAATAGGAACCATGGCAATATGCTACAAGGTAAGTCTTCACTTTGAAGAAAAGAAAGACTAAACCTCAAAACCTGCACATAAAAGTAAAAAAAAAAAATGCCGCTCAGGATCACCGATCCAATGTCGAGTTGTGACCTTGACCTTTGACCTGGCGAGTCCAAGGTCAATAGGGTTCTTCCTCGCACCAAGGCCAACACACCTATGAAGTTTCATGACTCTAGGTTGAACCACTATCAAGTTCTCATCCGGAAACCAATTGTTGCGATATACTATGTTCAAGGTCACTGTGACCTTGACCTTTGACCAGGTGAGTCCAACATCAATAGGGTTCTTCCTCGCACCAAGGCCAACACGTCTGTAAAGTTTCATGACTCTAGGTTGAACCACTATCAAGTTATCATCCGGAAACCAATTGTTGTGATATACTATGTTCAAGGTCACTGTGACCTTGACCTTTGACCTGGTGAGTTCAAGATCAATAGGGTTCTTCCTCGCACCAAGGCCAACACACCTATGCAGTTTCATGACTCTAGGTTGAACCACTATCAAGTTATCATCCGGAAACCAATTGTTGCGATATACTATGTTCAAGGTCACTGTGACCTTGACCTTTGACCTGGTGAGTCCAAGATCAATAGGGTTCTTCCTCGCACCAAGGCCAACACACCTATGAAGTTTCATGACTCTAGGTTGAACCACTATCAAGTTATCATCCGGAAACCAATTGTTGCGATATACTATGTTAAAGGTCACTGTGACCTTGACTTTTGACGTAGCGAGTCCAAAATCAATAGGGTTCTTCCCCTCACCAAGGCCAATCTACCTATGAAGTTTCATGAATGTGAGTTGAACCATTATCAAGTTATCATCCGGAAACCAATTGTTTAAGATTTACTACGTTCAAGGTCACTGTGACCTTGACCTTCGACGTAGCATGTCCAAAATCAATAGGGTTCTTCCTCCCACCAAGACCAACCTATGTATGAAGTTTAATGAATGTGAGTTGAACCACTATCAAGTTATCATCCGGAAACCAATTGTTTACGCCCGCCCGCCCGCCATTCACCAAACTATAAGTCGAGTTTGACTTCGTCACAACTCGACTAAAAAGTATCACATTTGTTTCAATAACCAGAACACAAAGTTCAAAATGAATGAATCCAGACGCCGACGCGAGCCAAAAATTATTATTTTTCTTAAACTTTCTTTCTTCCAACACTTTACAAGAGTGGAATTCACAAGAACGCTCTTACAGTTTTCATTAAAACTTGGCAAGGTCATAGACAGGTATACTTTGACTTAACAATAAGCTTTTCACTTCAGACGTTAAAAATGTCCAATTTTTCATGGTCCAATATCACCTGGTCCAAATGGGTTGACGACCTGAAATTTTCACAAATTTGTTACAAATACACTTTTCCATACATGTAACCACCTGGAAACAAAAGTTTACCAAAATTATTTTTCTGCCAAAATTGACCAAAATATAAAAAAATGGGCCAGAAAATCAAACATTTTGGCCTACAATCTCGGCACTGTGAATTAGCAGAACACAAGTAATGGACTGAATAGTAAGAATGTAATGTATCCTCATAAATGCAAAAGAAATTTAGATTTTATCCACAATGTGTCCAAAAGGATGGCCGAACGTGGAAAGAAATGGCCAAATTTTCACTGACCAATATCTACTGGTCCAAATGGGCTGATGATCTGAAATTTTCACAGATTTGTCATAAATACACTTTTCCATAACCAACTGAGATTTCAGAATTTCACTGAATCTTAAAACAGGTTCCAGGCCTTTAAAAATTAAAAATCTGCTTAACACAAATTTCAGGTAAGCAAAAAAAACTTTTGCTGAACCCATTTCACTTTTTCAGTTGATGTTTCACATTACAGAAAAGAACTTGCATGAACACAATAAAGGTTAAGCCACAGGACGATTGCTTGAATGGTACACAAACTACATGCTCGTTTGTGCAATTTTAAAAGGCTTGATGTCTGGGAACCCAATGGAACCTACTTCAGGGTTTTGGAACCTACTTTTGGGTTCCAACACAAGCTACTAGGGAACCCATTTTTATTTTTTACTGATTCTGTACCCATTTTCTTAGTCCAAACATGGCCTGAAAGACCTTATTTTAATTTTTCGGTTTGGCACTTCCCTATCCAAACATATAGCTCCTCGAACTTCTCTTGAACAAATCTGAGTCTACACTTCAAAAGGAAGCTGCACACCAAATATCAAGTCTCTGCTACTGCTGGTTCATGAGAAGAAGATTTTTTAAGGTTTAAGCACATTTTTTGGGCGTGGCCCTACAAAGGGACGAGGCAACTTGATTTGAACAAAATCAAAATGCAATGTCAGAAACTATTATCTCAAATTTCAATTAAATTGGTTCAGCGGTTTTGGAGGAGAAGACACAAAGTTCACGGACGACGAGTGATCACCCAAATATTAACCCAGTGACCCGATGTGAACAAACTTGAATTTGACCCACCTAGAGATGTTTTATACCAAATATGAAAGCATTCTGAATGGTGGATCTGAGAAATATTTTTAAAGAAATTCCCTCATATTGCACCAAGTTAAGATGTGGGCTCACACAGGAAAACCGAAAATGAATCCAGGAACTCGAATTTTAACAAATTAGAATGAACTCCCCACCCCCCCCCTCCCCGAGATGTTATATACCAAATATAAAAGTATTCCGACTGGTGGATCTGAAGAAGATTTTTACAGAAATTCCCTATAATTGCACCTAGTTAAAATTTGGGCTTGCATAGGAAGCCCAAAAATGAACCCAAGGACTCAGATTTTAACAAATTAGAATGCCTGGCTGGTGGAACAGAAGATTTTTAAAGAAACTGGCTACCATAGGGAGCCCAAATATTCACCCAGGGACCCGATTTGAACAAACTTGAATCTCATACCATAATCGGCTGGTTCCGATTATCAGTTCATCACTAAAGATGATTTTTAAAGAAATTCCCTCATATTGCACTAAGTTAAAATTCGGGCAATCACAGGGAGCCCAAATATTAACCCAGGCACTCGATTTGTACAAACTTGAATACCCCCCCCCCCCTCCCCCGAGAATGTTGTTTACCAAACATGAAAGCATCCTGACTGGTGGATCTGAAGAAGATTTTTACAGAAATTCCCTCTTTGAACAAACTTGAGTCTCACCCCACCCCAACCCCAAAGATGTTGTATACCAAATATGAAAGCATTCTTACTGGTGGATTTGAAGAAGATAAAAAATTGGGCTCCTGTATTGAGCCCAAATAGGAACCAAGGAGCTTCATTTTAACAAACTTGTATCTGACCCCCCTCTGGATACTGGTATACCAAATATGAGAAGGTTCTGATCAGTGGCTGAGGATAAAGTGTTTGTCAATTTTTGCAAACCTGCTGACTGAGCATTTTATCGATGCCGACACCCTAACATAACAGACGTCAATTTTTTTTACCATTCTTCTAGCCCTAAGGATGATTCATACCACATAACAGTTCTGTGTTCCCCGATTTGAGAAAAATAGGGCATTTCAAAATATTTCTATTTTTAGCTTCTGGGGTTCCCATGGGGACGCGGCAAAATTTGTTTTTGCATGAATCAAGTACTTATGACTCAATAATACCACATCAAATTTTGTTCAAATTGGACCACCGGTTCAGAAATTAGAAATTTTGAGCGAGGCAAAAAATCTTGCCCCTCCCATTGCAAAGGCAAATATTGATCCACGAATTTCGTTTGAACAAACTTGATTCTTCACCTCAAAAGGAAGCTACCTGCCAAGTATCAAATCATTGTACCCACTGGTTCATGAGAAGATTTTTAAAGAGGATTTTCCCCCATGCCCTCCCTATGGGGCGGGGCATGTTGATCTGAAAAATGAAAGTGTCAATGACACTGTAGCTCAACTTGTGTAAGACATGTACATGTATAGTATGTGTGACACATCAATGACAAACATCAAGGTCATTACCTGACAGCAAAGCTACATATAAAGTATTGTAACGGTCTGTACATAAATGCTGACCGTAGCCTGTAACAAATGTATAGGTAAAGTAAAGTAAAGGTGGGTGACAGTTAGATGCTAAACTAGAAAAGAAATCTGAGTGGGTCTGACTGAACCCAAAAATATTTGTTCTCATAGCATTCCTGTCCAAAGGTGAAAACAAAGGTACCCAAGAAGTTTCGTGAAGATCGGTTCATAAATACAGACTCTAACCCGAGCCATATTGACACGTGCACTTTCTGTGGATAAATAGCACTGAATAAATCAAAGTTCATCTAATTTGCATAATTTCTGCACGAGAAAAAAACCCTATTATATGTGATGTATTCTATGTTACTAATCATTCATTCAAAAATGTATTCAAATCAGAATTTTCATACAGAAGTTCTGTACAAAAAACTGATTGCACTAGTTTTGGTACAAATTGGCTGCTGGGGGCCATCTTGAATTTTGGACCACTCCCAAAAACACGCGTTCTCGTCCCACGCAATTTTCTCTCAGAAGGCACCTGTGATGGATAAAAATAATTACGCATGGATGTTTTTGATACAACGTACCTTTATAACTAATAATGTTTAACCCTCATTGACATTTGCCACCCACACAACTTTAGAATACATTTTTAACCTTTTACTTAAAAAAAACGAAGCTAGCAATGGGGAGGAAGGGTTGTGGTGTCTGAGGAATTGGCAGTTTGCTACCCATGCTTCCCTCTATGTAGGGATACGCATGCACGAGGACTTCAGGGTTCTGCAGAGGGAAGGCAGTGTGTGTGTGGTGATGGTAGTGGGGGAGGGGGGGGGGGGGGGGGGGGGGTTGTTCTGTTGATCTGATATTCAAAATTTCCAGTGAATAATAAATTACTTGTTCAGCTTTCACCCAAATGCATAATTTTTTTTACAGAACACCAACTGTCTCTTGAAATTGAAACTTTCTTTATAAATAGCCGAGCAATCCGAATTCGTAATTTGCTCGCAACACTTTCAATACACTGTCTGTTCAGTATTCCTTGAAGAGCATTCTTTGTTTCCAACCATGCTTGCTTCTCCATTAGTTCCTTAATAAGAACAGCTGCGATTGATGGTAAGCTAAAAATTCTTGAAATGAAAATGTCATTACTTCTACCGCCTCAATGTTTAGCAGTCTTCAATCAACCTGCATGTTCTTCTCGTCAATCTTTGAAAACGAAAATCATGCAATGCGCATTTTTAAATACTTCTTGTATTGTCGCGAAATGAATTGATAAAAGGGGTGAAAACAGATGAATGAACATCATTTCATCCTCTGAGTATCTGCATTCCAATATTTAATTACCACCTTATGTCAGTAGAAGGTGTGACTTAATTACTGTTGAATGCCTGTTACAAATTCTCAGTTACAATCAGGCGTTGTGCGTTACAATTCTGCACTGCAGAATTCGTGATACACTACCGTGCAACAGATTTGATTATGTGGTGATATGCTGCGCTATTACTTCAAATTATTCATTTTGCCTGAATGAGGGCATTTCTTTTTTATTAAAGCCAAGATTGTTGATCTAGTTCAGACAAAAATCAGCAATACATGTACGACAAATTAAAATTGTGAAATGTGCAGGTTCTGCTTCAATGGAGAAACGTGCTCTGTAAAATCTACCAATTTAGCATGTTTTGGGGTTTATGGTACTAGACAAATGTCGTGATTTTTGAAACGTCGATAAAATTTGTAGAGTCGCATGCTTAAAACAGGGTCGGTTGGGTAACCTGAACCAAACCATTTTTTCTTTGGCCCAAAGGAAAATGTGAACAAACCTCTGCACGCGTGATCGCAATAGCTTCTCTTGACTTTGTCAAGTTAAGCTAAAAATGAACTTGACAAACTGAAAACGTGTTTGTGACTGTCAGGCGACTTACATGTTGCGTAACAATTATCTACCATCGAAAAGAGTGTTTTTCAGTTTTTCTCCAATTTTAATTTCTTATTGAATTGTGATGCTTGCGTCATGAAGTATTACAGACTAGCAGCTGAACACATTTTATTTATACATGTACCCAATGCAACGTTGTACAGCACCATGATTGAAGACCAGTGACTTCAATCAGCTCTGAATAGTGGCGATCTCGTACCAAATGCATATGGTAAATTCCTTAATATCTCGGCTCTGCAAGTCTCTAAATATTCTGATATGCACTACACATGTTTTTAAAGGGGAAACTTTATTGAAATTGTCAGATATCAAAAAGATTTTAATAGTCAGTGTTAAATATAGAATAAACAGAAACTGCCGGTTTTTAACTGCTATTTGTCATAATTGGCCGATGCCCCATAACCAGCTGGTTCTGACTGCCGATTATCGGTTCATCACTAGATTGAATTGGTGTACACATGCTAACTTCAGTCAGCTGTTTTGCTGTTCAGTTTGTTTACAGACCTGAAGTGCCACAAGACGATTTCCTCATGACTGATACTGTACCACTTGATAACTTGAAAATTTGTGGACTGCAACTGAGTGCAGCATGAAAGGTTTATTCTTTTAAGCTGGAAGTAATTATTCTTTTAAATGTATTTATAACATGGTTTCAATAACCCGAAATCATCACTTGCACCATTCTATTTTGATAATGTTATCAATTTGTTTAGCCCACTACTTGGAAAGAATCATTGTCATGCATGATCATATGGAGAACTAGAAGGTTAAGGTAAGTTACAACAAAAATAAAACATTTAATAAAGAATGAGCAGTCTCTACAGTTATTTATTATACAAGATATATCAATAGTAAATATGTCACACATATGATCTCAAACATTTGTTGGAGATTTCCACACACATTGTACAACTGTATTTTTGCAAGTAATTACCAAATACCTAAAAAGCTATAGTATCCTGGTCCCGTGGGTTGGCAATGAAAACTGGTCTCCCTGTATTAACATAAGAAAAAGCCGACTGACTTTCAAGTTTTGTCTTCAGTCGGATACGTCAGAAACACAGTTGAAAATTTGGGAAAACAGGCAACAGCTTGCCATAAGAATTAGGGCAAACTTTTGGTGAACGAAACAAACGTTTGCCCAATTTGTGCATGCCTGTTTTTTTCCTACCCATGCAAATTTTTTGAGGGGTTTTATCATGAGGGTTTTTCTCCAGGTGGGTTTTTTCAATGGGTTTTTTTCATACAATTCTCTTAGCAGATGTGGATTCTCATCACAACCATTTGCCAGAGAATCCAAGTGGATTCTCCCAAATTTAGATGAAATAATAGCCTGTAACCCTGTTGGAATGGCTTCATTCCAGGGTATCTTTTGTTTTTTTTAAATTTAATTAGCAGTTTTTATCACTGTCCTGGAAAACTGATTAGCAATTTCAACTTCAGCCCCCCCCCCCCCCCCCCCCAATTTCTATCACATACTGCACTGCCTGGTCACTCGTGAGTGGCCCCTCTGAGTCTAAGCACACCCTTCTTTATGCCCTTTCAGTTTTTGTATAAAGCAGATTTTAGTCACAGGCACTGGTAGTTACGACAAAAATAGGTAAGTAGTCATCTGATGATCGCGACAACTAACCTTACCAAATACATAAAAAGCTATAGTATCCTGGTCCTGTGGGTTGGCAAAGAAAAATAAATACATTAGTGATCAAAACATGCTCTTGCAGTTCAAGATTTGACTTGCACTTCGCAATTTTCAAATCGATCCACCTGAACGAAAAATTTGTGGAAGATAAGAATGACTGGTGCACATCAAGGGTGAAAATATATAGGCATCAACATTGTAGAAAACACTAATGGAGTTTTGTCAACTGATTTGAAAACACTCGTAAAATGGTGGTTAAATTTATCATTTAGCATGACCAATGGACGGTCATAATAAATTGGTGCATTGTTACACTATTTATCTGTAGTTTTATCATTTCTGAATTGGAATATTGGATGAGCACATAAAATTTGTAATCGCACAATACGAACCAAATTTTGGTGATTGGATTGCATATGGGAGATCTTGCTTAGAAAACTGCAGTGCGAACCCGAACAAAAAATACCCTACATTCAGCTCATCACCGATGAAGATCACCATCACATGCTGTTAGAGTTACAGAATTTGTACAAATAATAAAATCTGAAGACTAAATGTCCATTTATCTGAGCAGCAATAGCAATTTGATATTATTCTTTACTGGGGTTTATGGTCACAATGGTTATCGTGACCACAATATGGAGATAAAGTCATGGTCAGTCAATCGTTTATACGCCATGTTGCCTATTATAGAGGACTTGCATCCCAAGCCTTAGTGACTGGATCCTATTTTACCAGTAAAACAGAGCTAGTAATTTGATCAGTGTGTTCGAAAAATGTTTTGCTTAAAATACATTTGCCATAAATATTGTCTTCTAGTTATGTTCAGCCCTGGTAATTCACCCTCAGCAATCAGCAGTGCCGAGGAAAATGCTGAGGAAACGAAAAATATCAACAGCAAAAATACTGCCAAGGATGGATTCTTCAAAAAGCCTTGTGGTGGCAGAAATTGCACAATTTTCAGGTTACACAAGGAATCAAACCATGTGGCTTGAAATATGCTGCATTGCTAATCATACAATTTACAGTACAAGTTGTAGCATAACCACTAGAAACTATGTGTTCAGCTTCTAAGATGATAACACGAGAATCAGACATCAGTTTCGGGAAAGCTCTCAAAGAGCTTTCCAGAAACTGAAGTCTGATTCTGGTGTTATCAACATAGAAGCAGTGAGATACTTGTTTTGTGTTTATGCTGCGTCTTATTTTCACTCATACTATACATATGGAGCAAGTAGTCAGCTCCAAGGTTTTCGCTCCGCATTCACATGGTTCATGATGTATCTCAACAACTTTCACGTGTTAAAGTTACCTGAAAGTTTTCATGTCACCACAAACTACATATACATGGCAACTGAGACTATGCCCTGCCCCCTCATGATTTTTACACAGATTTAACAAACCAGTTTCACAACAATTTCCATATAAGCACCAGTTTTCCACAGCAATTTTTTGCCGAGCAAAGAAGGATGAATTACCAGGACTGTATGTTAAATACATGTACCTAGTGATAAAGGGTCAAGAGATTGTCATTTCATGGGAATCAACATCTTGAACAATTCTTCTGATGGAAACAAATTTTTTTCTGAAAACATATCAAGCAATATGATTGAGAAAAGTGGATAACTGTATCCTCGTGATCTGCTAGTCTGAGACTGAATCGGAAGAACATAGTCTGTTAATATCAATTAACTCTAAGGCCTAAAACCTGAACTCACTGTTTACAATATTTACTTCTTGGGTTTCACACTGTACATATTAAGAGGACAAGAGAAAGCCATTATAAAAATTTTAAAAAATACTCATCACAGGTAGAAACTGAAAGTGGGTGGGGGGGAGCGCGGTGGCTCAGTAGGTAGAGGTGCAGACTGCAAGCCGAGAGGTCCCTCGGTCCGAATCCCACCTGCGGCAAGGCATTGTGTCTTTGGGCAAGACAGTTGAAGACACTCCTCCATTTGTAAAACTGTCATGGTCATGATTAGCCATTGTGCAGAAATATGTGACCTTAAACACCAATAAATAAATAAATCAATAGAAAACGAAAGTGGCTTGGGAATGCTGCATGATTCCAGTCCAATAAGTAAAGGTGCCACTGGAAAAAGGCTATATTGCATATGGGATATGAACCAGCATCAAGAGCTGAGTTGGTCTACTGCTGTTGCAGCCCTGGTAATTCACCCTCAGTAATCAGCAGTGCCAAGGAAAATGCCAAGGAAATGAAACATATCCACAGAAAAAAATTCTGCCGAGGATGATTTCTTCAGAAAGCCTTGTGGTGGCAGAAATTACAGAACTTCCAGATGACACGAGGAATCAAACCACTTGAGTTGCACTATGCTGTATTGCTAACCTTACAATTTACAGTACAAGATGCAGCATAACCACTAGAAACTGTGTGTTATGCTTCTTCTATGTAGATAACACCAGAATCTGACATCCAGGGCTTGCCTTGAGTCGGGGCTGATCAGCCCAGGCCCCGAGATCAGCCCCGAGGAGCACTTGCTGGGGGCTTTTTTTCAAGCCCCGACATTTTCCACAAAAAAGCACTAACAATAATGGACAAAATGGAAAATCAGCCCCGAAAAGACCCCGACCTCAATATGTGGGGCACTTTTTTTAGGCCATGACCATTTTACTCAAGGCGAGCCCTGACATCAGTTTCATGAAATCTCTTACAGAGCGTTCCAGGAACTGATGTCAGATTCTGGGGTTATCAACGTAGAAGCAGTGAGATACTTAGTTTGTGGTTATGCTGCATCTTATTTTCACTCATACTCTACATACGGAGCAAGTCACCAGGTTAAGATTTTTTCTCCGCATTCATCTGGTTCATGATATTGGCATGATCTAATTGAGTGAAAGAGTCTGCATGTTGATTGTGATTATATACACATGTACCTCGAACTACTTTCACATGTTAAAGTTATTTGAAAGTTTTCACTTTGCCACATACTACATATACATGAGATAATAATTGAGATTCTACCCAGCACCCTGAAGATTTTTACACAATCGGACAGGCTCCACAGCAATTACCGTAGAAGCACCAGTTTTCCACAGCAGTTTTTTTGCTAAGGAAACAAGGATAATTTACCAGGACTGCTGTTGAACTGATGGCGATATTAATGGCCATGTTTTATTATTATTGGGTTTTGACAATACATTTTCGTTTTATTATTATTGGGTTTTGACAATACATTTTCGAAAGACAGGGTCGCCTCATGTCAGACAGTTTTAAGAGTGGAGGAAAGTGGAGTGCTTATATTGCTTATATGGCTTATATTTGCAGGAGAGGTAAACTTGGATTACAGATTTGGCCATGAGCTGTTCTCTGAAAATATTATTTTATTATCAGTTCTGGCATGAATACAGTAGCCAACTTCAAGACACCATTGGTGCCTGCTATCAACTCTGGGAGTCAATTGCAAATACTTTCTGTATTCTATATACATCATAACATTCAATTCAGTGTGATGTATAATTTGTGTATATTTAACATGAATTTATATTATATATATAATATTGAAATTCTCACCTCTGATATTCCTTAAATTCAGATTAAATATACACAAAGTATACATCAAAATGAAGATTAGGATGTATAGAACACGAAATACATATGTAATTAACTTGAGTTGACAGCAGGCACCACAGCCACCATTGGTTCCTGGAAGTCTGCTATCATATTCATACCGGAACTGATAATAAAATAATCTTTCGCAAGAATGAATACAAAATCAAAGGTTTATGCAATTTACCCCCATCAGGGGCAATGCCTAGGATTTCTTAGTGGGGGGGGGGGGGGGGGGGGGGGGGGGGGCCCTCTCCGAGGGGGCTATAATATTTGATCTCCCAAACGATGGAAAATGAGTGAAAATTGGCAAATTGGAGAACCAAAATAGAAGCAAATTGAGTATGTTTGTTGATTATTTAACATAAACATATTATAATAAGGTCGGGAAATATTTCATCTATAAAGCCAGTTTGACGAACGACAAAGGAATTTCATGAGAATCACTATTCTATATCAAAGTTCCAGTGCTGCGACACTGGAATATAGAACACCGCACATTATAGTGGGACGCCATTATTGTTTAGATTTCGATAGATTCCAAACTTTTACCATGACGATAACCGATGATTAGGTATGGAAGTAATGGAACGCCAGTTGGATAACAACTGTCATAATGCCTTACAAAGAAGAACCATATACCTCGTTCTTGATCGACACAAGGCGAGATATCTACATTCGATTGTCGGAAATTTCTCGTGAAGTCAGGTTTACGAGACTCTCCGACGGACTGACTAAAAATCTCAGATGGGGGGGGGGGGGGGGGGGGGGGGGGAGTGTAGGCCCCCTGACCTCCCCTTGGCACCACCACTGCCCCCATGCAGCTCTGTCGCCGTGTTTTGAAGAATTTTGATCCCCTAGCTTTGTTCTTGGATATGTAAAGCACATTTGGCCACAAGTTGTTTTCATGAAGTATTATTACATTATCAGTTCTGGTACGAATATGGCAGCAGACTTCCAGGAACCAGTGGTGCCTACACTCAACTCTGTGAGTTGATTACACATGTGTTTCGTGTTCTATACACCTCAATCTTCATTGTGATGTACATTTTGTGTATATTATTTAATTTGAATTGAAGGAATATCAGAGGTGAGAATTTTCAAAATAAACAAAATTTCATTACTTATATATGCCTTTAAGGCATAAAAATGCCCAAGGACTCCTTCCCAAGCCCCACCCCCTCAAAAAAATGGGGTGCGTCGATTTACCACATAGAACTACATAGAAGCACATAGAAGCACAATGACATAGAAGCACAAAGAAGCACATAGAACTATATAGATAAGATTTGGAGACAAATTACTAAAGACTGCTGCAAAAGAACAGAGAGAAGTAGGGGTTTTTTTTGTCCGATCCAGTGGTGGATTAATTGAAAAATTGGACTCTGAGAAACTTCGGATCGATGGACCAAATTTAAAGCTCATTTTCGGCTATCGACCAGAGCATTAGTTTTTATGATTCATACAAACAATCGAATCCTCCCCCCCCAAAAAAAACACTCCGAACAATAGCTGCCGAATGAATGAGAAGACACCACAATGCTGATCTCAAATGTAATTGGAAAACTAGCAATAAAATATACCCTGCAATTAGCGAAGCTGTTGAACTAGCACAAACATATTCCCTGTAATTAGCTTTTTCTGGCTCATGTCTATAGCAGGGCTGGGAGGAGTTAAAATTTTCTTATTTCGTTAACGCGTTAATAAAACGTTAACTGTGGTCTTTTGTATAATGAGTAATATCGACAATTGTTCAACGTAACATGATGTTACATGTTTTAATGAACAAATAAATGACTAGTAACTCATGAACAGCGTTCTTCGCGTTCTTTGAAATACTGAAAAAACTCCGGACTCCGGCAAAGTTCGATGAGTCGTGCTTCGAGCGCTCAAAAGTTCTATACTCTTAAGTTAAGTCGAGTTAAGTTATAGTCGCTCACTCCGAATTCTCATGCATAAATATTATTGCCCGAGCCACGTCTTTAGACAAAGACATCCGTCTTTGCTCGAACACCAGGCCATATGCCGAAAACAGCTGCTCCAACGATGTGGACGTAGCAGGAATAGCTGTATCTTCTCGCAAGTCCCGCCATTTTGGGAAGGAGTCTTTCGTGGTCTTGCCACCATTTCAAAGGGTCGGCTGTGACAGGAGCAGTCCGGAACTTATCATACTCAGCAACTTCACCAGCAGATGATTCTTGGTCGTTCAATCCAAGCAATTCTTCAAGAAATGATTTTCTTGCTTGTTTCATGGGTGGAGGTTGAACGTCCTGCGAAGAAGAAGGATTACTGACTTCATAGTTTCACTGGTTGCCAGTTTGCCGACTTCTTCTCTCACCGTTCGCTTCACTGATGCGGCCAGATGTGGTTTGACAAATGATAAGTTTTTGAAACACGCATCCATGTACGAGGCAGTCATGGGAATACTCATATTGAAGACTCGCGTTATTAACGTGTTATTTTTTTTCTAACTCAGTTAAAATATTTTAACGCGTTAACGCGTTAACACATTAACTCCTCCCAGCCCTGGTCTATAGGCTGCTTGTATGATGATAACACTGAAAAACTTAAAAGGGAGCAAAATAGCCTTAGAAGTCTGTATTTTTATATATATATTTTTTTTGGACATTGAAGTTAGGTTTGCAAAAACATTTTTTTGAAGATACAGTTTTATTTTTTGTAAAGCGACAGGAGACAGCATACATGTATTGGGTAAAGGATTAACTTTGGTGGTGGTGAAGGGCAGGGGGGGGGGGGTGGGAGGAATTCAATTGTCTGTATGAATCATAAAAACTAAAAATCAGAAAAAAATGAGCTTTAAAGTTGGTCTGTCGATCCGACGTTTCTCCGAGTCAACTTTTTCGATTAATCAACCACTGGATCGGACCAAATAAACCGTCATTTTGGAGCATTCTTTAGTAATTTGTCTCCAAATCTTATCTATATTGTCCCATGCGATTCTATGTACTTCTATGTGCTTCTTTGTAGTTCTATGTGGTAAATCGACGCAGCGAAAAAATGACCAGCACAGCAGTGACATCAACATTCCAACGCTCAGAATAACAGAATCTATGGGGTGATAAATTAGTCGCAGTGGACAAGGAGTAGTCATTGACACGATATTTTGATCAAGCGAAAAAACCTACAAAAAAAAAAACGGTTACTTCCGTGAGCTCGACCCGTCACTAAAAATAGATGGCACGGTCAACTTTTGAAGCACACGTGGCCGCGAAATGATCCACAATCACGCCGGTATAGTTTATCTAAATTGAATGAACGGTTAGAAATTTAATTTATCTCTTGCAATCAAAAGTCTCATTTCATGATCTTACCACTGCCAGCTGAAATTACATCGACTTGGACACCCATAATTTATCTCAGATGTAACTTGCACAGGCGATCACTGTCTTCGACAAAAGAAGAGAACGAGAGGCGCGCGCACCTGCTAAAATTGAACGTTAGGATCTTTTCCAAAAATTTATTGGCTGATGAGAAAGCGCCCGGCTGTTTGTCGGTTGCATGGCGTGGAAAAAGAACTTCATGTCTATGTCGGTCATACTCAGAGTAAACACCAAGGGATATCGAGCCATACCGAAGCCAAGGAAAATAGAGCTGGGAACACGGAGGTTGAAAAGGTTTTGGGTGGTGTATTAACAATATATAGATAGATTTAGGCAGTATGCGCATGATTTAAATGGGGGGGGGGGGGGGGGGGGGGGGGGGGGGGAACGGTCGATATTGACCCAGATAACAATTTTTTAAACAATATAAATAATGTTAACTTTGGTAAAAACCAAGAGGCGCGCGCAGTCGTGGTTTTGAGAAAAATCAAAAACAATAGAATCAACGGCTAATTTCAGTTCTGTATAAACGTACCTTTTTTAGTCCAGGCACATTAGCCATAAAAATGAGAAAGTAAGGAAAAAAATCGGAGAAAGCTGATTTTTTTATATGTTTCCGGGACACACATTGCGCATAAAGTGTGAAAAGTCCCCGCGAATCCGAGTTGAGCTTTTTTAGTTATAGCGTTTTTTTTTGTTGAAAAAAAAAATTTAAAAAAAAATTCGACCCAGCTCCATATTTCTCATTCTTATTCGCCTTAGTAGGGTGAGAATCATAAATATCGTGCTGAATTAAATTGAGAATACATATCCCCAACAGAAAATGCCAACTTTGTACCAATCCTCACACTCAATGGTGAAATATTCACGAAAATGTACAAAATTACGAAAAAAAATTTATTGTTTTCATACACCGTGTATGAAAACAATAAATTTTTTTTCGTAATTTTGTACATTGTGGCACAACGGTACACAACGTCCATTAAATCAAACTACGACTACTTTGGGAGTTAAATTATATATCAAAAATTGCAGAAAAGCAGTGGCTTTATAATGATATATAACAATAGTCATTTATTCCATAATGAACTGGTGAAACGTGTGAAATATTAACCATACCCCCTAAACTCAAATTCAAACGGCATCGACTTTTCTCATTCAAATACCGTATTATAGCATCATTGTTTCAATTTCCATGTTCGATTAAATCACATAATGTGGTGTTCGCCTACACTCAAGATGCAGAATGCGTCCGTAGGACGCACAGGAAAGCTTTGGGTACAATACTACGAGCAAATAGGTCTTCTCCAGTTGTTCTTGAGAGCAGAGCGCACAGGCGACTGGGAACTCCACACATATTGTGTTCGCAATATGATTCCAGTATTTCACGCAGGTGGTCATTTTGCATACGCAAAAAGTTCTCATCTCTATTTGCAGCAGATGAATGAGCTAACAGAAATAATGCAACATGATGATTTGAAGTTGTTCACTGAGAAAGGTTACTTTACCATAAGGCGCTCAGATAAATTCTGGGACGGGATATATTCTGACCAGACCATAGAGCAGTGTTTAATGAGAATGTTCAAACTCCCTGGTGGTCTCACACATGGCAGGGGAATAACCGATAGCACTGTTGCGAAATGGGTACATGGACTACCTCTTTGCCTTCCGATATGTAATGCTCTCGAAAATTTTGTTCATGTTCACACTGGTCATGGCGAACAACATCGGGATCTCCGTCAAAGTTCACAATTGACTGATGCCAATGATATCACCAAATTATTGAACTGGCTCAGAGTGCATTCCCCCTTTCAGAACAGAGATCCACTGCAATTAGTATCTATAGCGACCGGGCTTGTGGCCGACGAAACTGTGAACTGTGACCAAGTTCGCAAAATTGGTGAATGTTGCGTATCGACGTGTTGACACTGTGAAGTCTTTCGCATCGATGGCAAATAGCATCAAAGTCCGTGGAAGTAAGGTAGTGATTGACCCCACAATTCTGTTCAACCGCATCACATGTGTTATTCAGTCACAAGCAGAGATGGAAGAGTATCTCAAATATGAACTCGCCCCGAAACCACCAGCATTGTTTGATTCTGCTGGAATGAGGAAGACACAGAAAAGCACGCTCGGTAAGATCCTCAAAACATACGGTTCCGAGCAACTAAAATCCCAGAACATTCTCTGTTTGTTGTAGTTGGTGGATTTTTATTGAGGGCAGTTGTATGGCCTAAACAGTCGTCATATAAGGACATATGTACATCATATTCCAATTATCTAGTGAGACATTTTGGGGCGAACGTCGTGGTTGTTTTTGATGGTTATGCTTGTACAATGTCGACAAAGGGCATGGAACAAGCCCGTAGATCTAAAGACAGGTACTCCATTGATGTCAATATCTCACCCGAGTTACCAGCCACCACACCCCAATCCGATTTCCTTGCAAATGCCAAGAACAAAACCCAACAGATCGATCTTCTAATGCAGGAGCTATCTGCTATCAATATTCAGTCCAAGCAGGCCGAGGCTGATGTACTGATAGCCGAAACTGCACTTGACATCGCTCAAGATGACAACAATGTTGTCGTTGTGGGAACAGACACAGACTTGTTAGTCATTCTTACCTCTCGAGTTCAACCGGGATGTAATATTCACATGATGTATTCCATTACCCCAAACTTACTAGTTTCAGTTAGTGAAATAGCAACCAAAATGGGTGACCATAGAAGCAACCTCCTTGTAGCACATTCTATAAGTGGTTGTGACACTACTTCTGCACTCTTTCGAGTTGGTAAGAAGAAAGTACTCAGTACAATTGTCTCCGATGTTACTAGCGACTCACAACAGTATGTCAACACAATTTTGGCGGATGACAGTACACCAAGTGCAGTAGCCGCTGCCGGGGAACAACTTCTCCTGATCTTATACGGGAGTAAAACTGTTTCCTCTCTCGACCAATATAGATATGTCACTTACAAGCGTTATGTAGCAAAATCTAAACTGAATAAACCCATCGACCTAGCCTCACTCCCACCAAGCAGCGATGCTGCACAACAACATGTCTACAGATGTTATCTCCAGGTCCAACAATGGCTGGGCACTTCGCTTCCTCCGACGGATTGGGGGTGGTCGCTAGACAATGGACTTCTTGTACCGACTGCAGCCACAAAGCCATGTGCCCCCGATAACCTACTGAATCTGATCAGTTGTGGTTGCAAGAGTGCTTGTACAAAAAGGTGTGGGTGTAAGAAGGCAGGACTCTCTTGCTCAGGTTTGTGTAATTGCAGTTCGGATTCTTGTAACAACCACAGAAACACTGTCCTGTCGGAAATTTCTGAGTTCGATGAATAATATGTATATAGGTCATGTCATTTCTGTATATAGCGTTGATAATAGTCAATGTAACTTAATCCATGTTGATTGATTTGTACATTCTGTAAATATTATTTATTGATTTTTGTACATTCTGTAAATATTATTTATTGATCTAATGCTGCCAGACACAGACGTGTCTGTTCGGTCCCAAGCCCGAAAATAGTTGAGTTCTCATGCTGACGAATTTTATGCCAAAAGGGGAACTCGGCCAGAAGCAGAGGGGGTCTTCCATAATGTCTTTTTTGTAAGCAATGATAAAAGTCTTCAAATGGTGGTGGATTTTTTATCGTCTGTCCAACTAACATCCCGTTCTGTACTACGACCCTTTGGGCAAATCCGTTAGGAAAATCGTCATTTTTTGCGTAAATCCGATACTTTTTTGTGAATTTTCAATAATTTTTCGCAGAAATTGTCACAGAATGCACATTTTCCTCTAGGTAAATGTATATTAGACATTATGTAGCTCGAAATACGCGTAAACAAAAAATACAGTTGGATCAATTCGAGGTTACAAAGTTCGTGCGATTTTTTTAAATTTTTTTCAAACGCGTTTTCGAAAAAAGGCTGTAGAAAAAAAAGCTCAACTGGGATTTTAGGGGACTTTTGTCTAATCGTTCAGTGACATGTACTCGACATTCCCTGAAAAAATCAGCTTTCTCCGATTTTTTTCCCTAGTGAAACCTAATGTTCTTGGGCTATTTTGGTAAAACCCGGTCTTGGAAATATTATTCTGGATCAAAGAAAGAAAATTGAATGTGAAAAGAAAACTAGTTTTTTTTTAAATTGTTAGAAAATATTACTACACTGAAGACCATGCAGTTTAAAAGTAAATATTGGGAAAATTTAAAAAACAAATCAAACTTTTCAATTATCCACTTTAACTGTCGAGGCACGTTTGCACAATAGGTGTGATTGCCATCTCTGAAACCTGAACTAATAAGAAAAACATTGATCAGTACTTGATGAATAATTACACATCACATTTCAACTCAACGAAAGACACGTCAGTCCTGGTACAAAACACGTGTGGAACTGTTTGTGTGAAAATTTTTCTAAAAAGCAACAAAAAGATAAATGTGAATAAAGAACTCCAAACTCAGACATATTACTTTTTAACAAACACTTGGAGGAAATTCTAAAACATTTAAATAACAAATCAGTATACCTATGTGGAGATTTCAATATTAGTAGTATATGTAATGTGGTTTTGAGGACTCATTGGCCTGACCCCGGTGCCGGACCCCGGAAGTGACGTCATGTCACGTGACCCAGTGGCGCCATGTTGTGTTGTCATGGTAACTCACGTGAGCGGCCATCTTGTGACGTCATCCCCATAGTGATACGTGGTGTGAGTGCGCATGCCCAGCGCGTGTTGTTGGGGTGATACGTGTTTCCGTCGTCCATTTTGTACACTGGAGGCCGCCATCTTGGTTTCTATGGTAGCACGTGATTGCTATGTTACCAATGGCTTCTAACAAGACAGGGGGTATGTTCGGGGGTGTGTTCCTTTGTTGAAGAGTAAATCTGATTACCACAAACAACCCGACAATCCCTCCAAATCACCAAAATCCACCCAAAATCACCGAAATTGACTTTATTTGATACGGATTTCCCATGTTATTGGTTTTATTGACTTAGCACGTAGTGCCATAGTACTAAGGGGGTATAAGGGGTGCGTTCGATTGAACAGGAGTAATGTTCTGGCTTTGAATTCGCACAGATTCCCTTTTTGGATCCCTATCCCATGACGTTGTTCCCATTAAAAGACACGTTCCTTTGGTCATTACCCATAATTCTCTGCTTCTATCTATATATGCAATACTTTTCGTCTATCTGGCCCGGTTTCTTTGTTCTAGAGTATACTCCAATAGCGTAGAAGAGCCTATTAACTGGAACAGCTTTGCTTATTATTACTATATTTAGCTATTCTAGTCTATTCTTGTTAGTTCTGTCCATATTCCAAGTACTCTTGTTGTTTCATTTATCAAGATCATTTATATAAATTATAACTAACCAATCAGATTGCTTGATTTCCCATAACCTGTATGCAGAGTTATCTCCCTTCTGTACAACAAAAGCCAATATCATTCCCAAAGCCGATATCATTCCCAAAGCCAATAAGCTATCGAGCAGTTACTGATAAGTCATTGCTCGAACGACTCGAAGCTCATCGAGCAAATGAGCCTTAGAGCAATTGCTCGATTGAGTGACTCGGCATATTGCTTGAATGACTCAAAGTCCATCGAGCAAATGAGCTATCGAGTAATTGCTCGTTCGAGTGACTCCTCGAACGACTCTTCGACTCATTTCAGTATTTGAGGATACCTATGGCCCGGCATTGTATTATTTGAGGATACCTATCGAGGATACCTTTTATAGGATACTTATCTGAGGATACTATTACCTATATCACAAGGCATACCTATCCCAAATATCCCTTATAAGCTAAAGAGCAAGAGAGTAATTGCTCCATGAGCAATTGCTCGATCGACTCAAAGTTCATTGAGCAAATGAGCCTAAGAGCAATTGCTCGATTGAGTGACTCGGTATATTGCTTGAACGACTCGAGCAAATGAGCTATCGAGCAATTGTTCGTTCGAGTGACTCCTCGAACGACTCTTAGACTCATTTCAGAAAAAAGGGGTGCCGAAGGCCATATGTTTTCCAAAAAGGGGTGCCGAAATTGGGGTGCCTTCTGGAGAATCCCTTTTTTGTCAAATGAGCTATCAAGTAATTGCTCGATCGAGTGACTCGACATGCTGCTCGAACGACTCGAATCCATTCGAGCAAATGAGCTAACGAGCAATTGCTCATTCGAGTGACTCCTCGAACGACTCTTAGACTCATTTCAGAAAAAGGGATTCCATAGCCATAGCCGTTTTCGAAAAAGGGATTCTTAAAAAGGGTTCTGTAAAATGGGATTCCTATTTGAGTCCGTAAAATTTGGATTCCGTGTTTTAACATCGACACTCGAGGGTATGGAAAGGGATTGATAACAACCAATTCAACAATGACTACAAGCCTCTGAACAGATACGACCAGTCACTACCAAACAACGAAGTAAACATAAAATGAAAGAATGTCAAACTAGTCGGATTGATCGAACTGGTTGGACAGACTGGACAGACTGGACAGATCTGAATTATGAACAGATACAAGACACCTGTTCGAATGAAGTCGCAGTGAACAAAGATCCAATACAATCAAGATGGATGGGAACAGAACAAAGTGAACAAAGATCCAATGAAGTTATCGAAGTGAATTGACCATAACAAAGTTTTCAACTGAATGAACTATAACCCTTAAATATAACCCAATGTTAACCCCCTTAAATTGAACAAACCTGAATGAACCCTTTGAACTGAACAAAGTTTTCAACTGAATGAACTTTATGTAATTAAAACCCCTTTGAAGTCCAGAAAGTTTTTAACTATAACCTAAATGAAGGTATTAACACCCTTGAACTGAATGAAGTATAACCCCTAACTATATCCCAATGTTAACACCTTTGAACTGAACAAAGTTTAACTTAATAAATTTTAAACTTAATGAAAATATAACGAAGGTGATCTGAATTTTAACTCGAGAATACAACCCATTAAACTGAATTCTTCCAATAGGGAAGGGGAAGACCCTCGAGTGTCGATGTTAAAACACGGAATCCAAATTTTACGGACTCGAATAGGAATCCCATTTTACAGAATCCCTTTTTAAGAATCCCTTTTTCGAAAACGGCTATGGCTATGGAATCCCTTTTTCTGAAATGAGTCTAAGAGTCATGCGAGGAGTCACTCGAACGAGCAATTGCTCGCTAGCTCATTTGCTCGATGGGATTCGAGTCGTTCGAGCAGCACATCGGGTCACTCGATCAAGCAATTACTCGATAGCTCATTTGATAAAAAAGGGATTCTCCAGAAGGCACCCCAATTTCGGCACCCTTTTTTGGAAAACATATGGCCTTCGGCACCCCTTTTTTCTGAAATGAGTCTAAGAGTCGTTCGAGGAGTCACTCGAACGAGCAATTACTCGATAGCTCATTTGCTCGATGAGTTTCGAGTCGTTCGAGCAATATACCGAGTCACTCGATCGTGCAATTGTTCTTAGACTCATTTGCTCAATGAGCTTCGAGTCGATCGAGCAATTGCTCATGGAGCAATTACTCTCTTGCTCTTTAGCTTATAAGGGATATTTGGGATAGGTATGCCTTGTGATATAGGTAATAGTATCCTCAGATAAGTATCCTATAAAAGGTATCCTCGATAGGTATCCTCAAATAATACAATGCCAGGCCATAGGTATCCTCAAATACTGAAATGAGTCGAAGAGTCGTTCGAGGAGTCACTTGAATGAGCAATTACTCGATAGCTCATTTGCTCGACGGACTTTGAGTCATTCGAGCAATATGCCGAGTCACTCAATCGAGCAATTGCTCTAAGGCTCATTTGCTCGATGAGCTTCGAGTCGTTCGAGCAATGACTTATCAGTAACTGCTCGATAGCTTATTGGCTTTGGGAATGATATCGGCTTTGGGAATGATATTGGATTTTGTTGTACAGAAGGGGGATAACTCTGCATACAAGTTATGGGAAATCAAGCAATCTGATTGGTTAGTTATAATTTATATAAATGATCTAGATAAATGAAACAACAAGAGTACTTGGAATAGGGTCAGAACTAACAAGAATAGACTAGAATAGCTAAATATAGTAATAATAAGCAAAGCTGTTCCAGTTAATAGGCTGTTCTACGCTATTGGAGTATACTCTAGAACAAAGAAACCGGGCCAGATAGACGAAAAGTATTGCATATATAGATAGAAGCAGAGAATTCTGGGCAATGACCAAAGGAACGTGTCTTTTAATGGGAACAACGTCATGGGATAGGGATCCAAAAAGGGAATCTGGGCGAATTCAAAGCCAGAACATTACTCCTGTTCAATCGAACGCACCCCTTATACCTCCTTACTACTATGGCACTACGCGCTAAGTCAATAAAACAAATAACATGGGAAATCCGTATCAAATAAAGTCAATTTCGGTGATTTTGGGTGGATTTTGGTGATTTGGAGGGATTGTCGGGTTGTTTGTGGTAAACAGATTTACTCTTCAACAAAGGAACACACCCCCGAACATACCCCTGTCTTGTTAGAAGCCATTGGTAACATAGCAATCACATGCTACCATAGAAACCAAGATGGCGGCCTCCAGTGTACAAAATGGACGACGGAAACACGTATCACCCTAACAACACGCGCTGCGCATGCGCACTCACACCACGTATCACTATGGGGATGACAACACAACATGGCGCCACTGAGTCACGTGACATGACGTCACTTCCGGGGTCCGGCACCGGGGTCCGGCCAATGAGTCCTCAAAACCACATTACATACTACTAATATTGTCCTCCTAAAATATGAAAAGCACACATACACTAACACCTTTGTAGACCTCTTGTTTGCTTCTCGCCTGTATCCTTTAATCTCGAGACCAACACGAATCACAAGTCACAGTGCTACACTCAGAATAATAATAATAATAATAACACTTCATGGCCGGCCGCTGATCTGTCGCGGTTCTCGAGTGAGATGGCCATGGTTACCCCTGTACTCCCAACGGCCTCCCTAATCCCACGCTTCTTCTCTCCTCCCAGCACTTGGAGACGAACAGCTTGACGACATCCCTTGCCACATTCTTCCCAATCTCTCCGCTTAGCATATTAACCCTCTCTTTTGAGTCTCCCACTAACCGCATGTCCTTCATTCTCCCATCCCACTTCCCCATTATACCCCCAGTGAGTCTCATGCTTTTAGACTGATATTTTGGGCATTCAAGAACAAAGTGTTCCAGGGTCTCCACCACG
Organism: Pictodentalium vernedei; assembly: GCA_031216915.1. NCBI lineage: Eukaryota > Metazoa > Mollusca > Scaphopoda > Dentaliida > Dentaliidae > Pictodentalium > Pictodentalium vernedei. Next base: position 266,716,282 of record CM062291.1, on the reverse strand, counting down.
CCCAAATTACAATCTGACACTCCTTTTCACTTTTTCCCAATTTTCCCCCTCAGCTCAATGGACCGCGACCTAAGCTTCAACAACAGTTCAAAAGTGCCATCAAGGTACTCTTCAAAACCAGACTTCTCTTTATCACACAGGACACCAAAGACCTCTTTGATTTGCCCCCATCTCGCCAAATGAGGTTGCCATCCTCCATGACCCTTTCTATGACGATGGTTTTACCCTGGTTTGCCCCAACGTCAAGGTCCGAGATCTCCAATGAGTATAGTTCTCTATTAGCTCCCTCACTTGGACCACCAGTCCTGTCTTGATATTTGAGCTGAACATTCTCTGGAACATTACTGTACACCATCCGCTGTCGGGGACATTTACCAAACAATTAAGAAAACCGGGTTTCAGTAAGTCTATCCTGTCCTTCATCCTCATCCACACAAGCTCACATCTGATTGCTTCTAGTGCTGCGGCATTAATCGACCCCGTTACCCCTGCCTGCATCGTTCCGCAGGGTTTCCAAGCTCTTTACAGCCATCTGGTTTAGGGGTACCGCTTCCGTACCATATGTTATACTTGGCAGACCGACAATTTCCCAAATGGTTTTCCCCACGAAAACCCTATTAAAACTGTTTCTCCCTATAAGTTTCATTTGGTTAATGATTCGCCTCCCCTTCAGAATCAATTTATTTGTGTGGTTTCGGTAGATGCCTCTCCCTGTGATGTTTATATTTACCCCCAGATACTCGTAGTCACCTGTCCCCCCTACACTTAGACGTTTGCTACTACCTTCGGGAATACAGAACTCCCCCACTCTCCACCTTCGAGTGGGGTCCACTTTGCGGCCCACAGGTATAACTTTGCTCTTGGTTTCATAAAGTTCGAGTCTCCATTTTCTCCCATATTTCCCAACAATTCCCAGCATTTTCGCCAGCCCCTCTTCGCTTTCTGACACTAGCACCATGTCGTCTGCAAATAATAGCCCTGGGATCTTCAAGTCCCCAACTGCTACCCCCTCGTCGCAATGCAAGAGTTCATCTCCTGAACTTTTGATGTACAATGCAAAGAGAATTAGCGAAAGGATACACCCCTGTTTCAGGCCTATTTCCATAGGCACACGTTTTGTTGTTATGTTCCCCAGGATAAGTTCACTCTGTACATCTATATATAATGCTTTCAGAATTCAAACAAACTCGCCTCCCAAGCCCAGAGTCTCAAGATTTCGCCACATACCCTCCCTCCATACTCTACCATATGCCTTTTTTACATCCAGAAAGGCCACAAACATCTTTTTCTTTTTTGTTTTCGCGGATTCTATCATTTGGGATAGCGTGAAAAGATGGTCAGTGACTCTCCTTCCCTTCCTGAAGCCATTTTGAATCTCTCTTAAAAACCCCTCTCCTCAATCACCTCCTCTAATCTCCCATACAGGACTTTACAGAAAACTTTTCCAATGTTGCTACTGATAGAGATTCCACGATAATTATCCAAAACGTCTTTTCCCCACTTTTTGTGAATAAATGTCACTTTGCTTTCTTTCCACTCTTTTGGGATCTCTTTTTTTCTATGGCTAAACTGAATATGGCAGTTAGGCTTTCCAAGAGTTCCTCTCCCCCTTTTTTGATATACTTGTTAGGAATTTCGTCCACTCCTCCCGCTTTTCCATTCCTTAATTTTGAAATGACCTTTCGCACGCCTCCGTTTTAATTTCGCTACACACGAAGTTCGGTAGATTTTCTTCGACCTGGTTCGGACACTCCGGTGGGTTCCCTTCGCCCCATCGCTTATCGTTTACCTTTTCTGTGTGCTTGACTAGTTCTGATTCGATTTGGTCTTTATGGTCTGTAACTCTGCCATCTACTTTAATACTCTGTGGATTACTTCCTTCGTTACGCTTATTCACCCATTTCCAAAGTACGTTCGAACTCGCCCCCTGTCATTCTTATCGTCATAATAAGACTGCTATTTCGCACTCTCCGATTATCGTCTTTAATCTTATTTACTTTATTTCGTGCTTGTTGGTATTCTTCCTTTGCTATACATGGCCTCGTTGTTTTCCGCCCCTTGAGTTTTCTACTTCTGTATGCAGCACATTTAACTTTTCTACCCTTTATGGTCCTTTTCAGTTCTTCGTTCACTCTGTACCCAAGTTACCGTGTTGGCACCCTAATCTTTCCTACACTTTCCTTCCCTGCCTCCACTAGACTCGAAACTGTGGCGTCGGCCATTTTCTGGACATTGGCCCCCTTGTGTACGGTTGCAAGCTTTGGTTTCAATTTCTCTTCGAACTTCGCCCAGTCAGCACCCTTTTGGAGTTCCCGAATCTCCATGAAGCATCCTTTGCTTTTTACTAGGTTTTTGGCCCTCATCGTCACTGTAATCAAGTTGGGATCACTATCCAACTCCATTTTACCCCCATCATCCACTTCTACCTCTATTACCTCCCTCCATAAATTAATATCTGTGAGAATATAGTCGATTATTGATTTTCTGTCGTTCCTCTCACACTTCCATTTGCCCTTACACCTCGCGTCCCTGTTCAGAATTTTCAGACCGAGCTCATTAGTGAAGTTCAACAGCTTCCTACCATTCCTGCTGACTTTCTTGTCCCCGCCCTCTATGCCTTCTTCCTTATCACCTATGTGTCCATTAAAGTCACCCATTAAAATTATACCGATCCCCCTGTTTTCGAGTTCTGTGATATTGGACCTTAGTGTTAAGTATATCGAATCATTTCCACTCGGGTTTGCTTCCCTCCCCCGCACAGTACACAATCCCAAGGGCAATACTTTTGTTTCTTAGATTGATCTTTGCCATCCAATTTCTTTCGATACCTGAGCCGAGGTGCTGACACCTTCCAGGTCTGTGATCAACGACGGTTTTAAATCCTCTTTAATGTACATGCCTACCCCTCCCCCTTTTTCTGGCCTTCCCTTCGTCCTACACCTATCCACACGCACCCCCTTACTTGGTCTACCCGTTCCTCGTGTCTTATCCACGTTTCGCTTTAGCCCATGACATCAAAGTCCTCTGCCTCGATCAATGTAGCAATTTCACTTACTTTCCGGTGGAGACCCTGGATGTTGCTATAACCCACTTTCAAGGAACCGAGATTCATTGCTCCCGCCTCCTGGTCCCATTGTTTTCTGACGGTACCCTTGGTACATTTATTCTGTCCCCCTCACTCTTGTTCACCCCACCTGTCTCCACCTTTGCTATAGTTGCCTCTGACCTCCCACCCCGCTCCTCTACCCGTAGAATTTTATCCCACAATACCTGTTTCCCCATCCTGCTAAGATGTAGCCCGTCACGCGTTAATTGCCCCAAAACGTGTCCCAGTGGTCGATAAAGGGTATTCCCAGGTCAACATAGTAGTCCTCCAACACCCCATTCAGCACCAAAATCCGTGAGTTCCGTTCATCCCCACCACAAGGACTGTAGTCGGATACGACTACTCTTGCATTCCTACTTAGCAGTTTGCTGACTAATCCTCTGTACGACTCCACGAAACTTACTGACTTTCTTTTCCTGATATTGTTGGTCCCCACATGGACCACCACTACCGGATCCGACCCTGAACCTGCCACAATAGCATCTACCCGATCCCTCACCTTCGCCCCGGAAAGCACAATACTGTTCGATTCGAACTATCGGGACCACAAACCTCATTGTCAATCCCACGTACAATGCTACTCCTCGCAACAACTAATTTTCTTCTTCTGTCCCCAGTTCCTATACCATCTGCAACATCTGCAACTCGCCTCGTTTTGCATGCCTCCGGCCCCCTCTTTCTCTTCACCGCCCTCCTTATCCCGTCTGTTATAGCAACATCATCAACCACCTCTTCTCCCTCAATGTCCCCCACTCTCATCTCCAGGGGTATCAGAATCTAAAACACTGAACCTGTTCTCTAAACACCGCCTAGCAACCTTGGCAGCCTTACGCTGACTCTGGCTTCCTGACTCTACGCAATCCTGTCCTGGCGCAGCCTTCCAAATGTTCCTACTTGATCCCCCTCCTCCTCATTTACTCCCCCCCCCCACACACACCAAACGTTCTTCCCCCACGTTTCATGCCTCCCAGTTCCCTCCTTGAATCCGCAACGACCTTCCACCCACCTTCCACCTCACCATCATAGGTAACCTTCAGCGGTGTGATTTCAGATCCACCAGCCCCACCCCCTCCTTCAGCTCCGCAATTTCCCGCTCGAATCCAACACACTTCTCCAACTGTAAAATATCCCTGCAGTTCGCACACACCCCGCTGCTGTCCATTGGCCGACCACCACCATACCTCATAGACACTGTCTGCATGCCTCTGTATCATCAATCTCCCCTGCACCTGCACACCTCGACTCACCTCCCCCCTGACACCTTTAGTGACCATACTTACCTCCGTTTGGACACCCGTCGAGCACTTACCATTCATATTTACAAATATAATATACAGGCCGTAATGACCGAAATCGTCCGCCAAAAAACAAGCCACACGAAAAGGCAACAAGCGTAAAAAAAAATTCAAACTCTGGAAAACCTATTAGCTAAACTTCCTTATTTTACCCTAAAATCCTCCCCTAACATACATACAAACTGAATATATAAATACCCTCTCCTAAAAATAAACTAATAAAACAGAAATACTTACAAACAACTCCGGAAAACAATCTTAGATTTTCTTCGTGAGTAGTAATCACACATGTAGACAATATATTTACACCCGAAAATCAGGCTTCTGAAGACAGTGGAATAATTATAAATGATCATCATCTTAGTGATCATTTACCCATCTTTATAACTTGTAATTATAATCCCAACATAACCACAGACTCGAAAAGACAAGTCGGGGACACAAATATTTAAAAATTGCTAGATGACCTTACCCAGACAAATTGGCAGGAGATTACTAACAACAGTGATGCTAATGAAGCTTATAATAAATTTATTGCTTTTTTTCACTTCAGTATACAACACTAACTGCCCAGTATAATACCAAGAAAGAAAGAAGGAAGTCAGGCACAACCTTGGATGACAATTTCCCTGGTCAATGCCTGTAAGAGAAAAAAGTTCTTGAAACATAGAGACAAAATGGCAGAGACGAGATACAAATCTTATAAAAACAAACTTGCGTCAATCCTTAGATTTAGTGAGCGACAATATTACACACAATTTCTTGATAAATGCAACACAAATGCAAAAGAAACTTGGAAAATCTTGAATAATCTGATAAGCAAAAGAAAAGAATCAGCATACCTGGATGAATTTAAAATTGATGAAAGTAGTATGTCTCGGGCTTTTCGGGGAACATTTGGATGATCTCATTTGGATGATCTCATGTGACGTCATGTCACGTGACCTAGTGCCGCCATGTTTGGTTGTCATGGTAACCCGCGTGAGCGGCCATGTTGTGACGCCATCTCCATAGTGATAAGTGGTGTGAGTGGGCATGCGCAGCGCGTGTTGTTAGGGCGATACGTGTTTCCGTCGTCCATTTTGTATACTGGGGGCCGCCATCTTGGTTTCTATGGTAGCACGTGAGTGCTATGTTACCCAATTTTTCTGCAATAAAACAGGGTATGTTCGGAGGGTGTGTTCGATTGTAGAAGAGTAAATCTAATTACCACAAACAACCCGACAATTCTTCCCAATCACCAAAATCCACCCCAACTTTTACTATTTCGAATTCTTACAGAATTCTCTGCTTCTATCTATATATGTATTAGTTTTCGTCTATCTGGCAATGTTTCTTTGTTCTAGAGTATACTCCAGTAGCACAGAAGAGCCTATTAGTTGGAACAGTTTACCTTATTATTACTATATTTAGCAATTTCTGGTATATTCTTGTTAGTTCTGACCCTATTCCGTGTACTCTTGTTGTTTCGTTTGTCTAGATCATTTATAACCAATCAGATTGCTTGATTTCCCATAATCTGTATGCAGGGTTATCTACCTTGTGTATAACGAAAACAGTCCCAAAGCCAATAAGCTATCGAGCAGTTACTGATAAGTCATTGCTCGAACGACTCGAAACTTATCGAGCAAATGAGCCTTAGAGCAATTGCTCGTTCGAGTGACTCCTCGAACGACTCTTCGACTCATTTCAGTATTTGAGGATACCTATGGCCCGGTATTGTATTATTTGAGGATACCTATCCCAAATATCCCTTATAAGCTAAAGAGCCAAGAGAGTAATTGCTCCATGAGCAATTGCTTGAACGACTCGAAGCTCATCGAGCAAATGAGCCTTAGAGCAATTGCTCGATCGAGTGACTCCTCGAACTACTCTTAGACTCATTTCAGTATTTGAGGATATCTATTGTATTGGGCTATTGGGGGGATACTTGTTGGACTTTACATCCGGGTACTTCTGTCGGGAAAGGTATAAAAAAGGGTGTTGGTACGCAAATAAATTCATTTGTGTCCTGATCGTCGTCGAGTGAAGACATGTTACAATTCGTTGCAGATACTGTTATTTTCGAGATCGGATAATGCTCGAAGACACGAAAAGGACCATCATCGGCTCTACTGCAGATATTGTGATAAAGGATTCTCCAGGAGCTTCACACGTAAGAGGCATGAAGAACATTACTGTCCATGAAGAACAGAAGAGCAGAGAGATGTTGGAGATTCCATGACTGACCAGAATAAAGGACTTTTAGAATTTTTACGGGATGCTGACAAGGTGGAAATCGATGCCGTCCTACGTGCTGCTGATGAAGATTTGATTACCTGTTCATGTAAATGTGCTACCAACATTCTCGAAGATAAGATACCACTGAATTTAGCTGAATTTGATGACCTGCGAAAATACGAACATGTATTGAAGCTGATAACAGATAATGGAATTTCTCCAGATATAAAAAGATGTATACTACGAAAGAGTTGCTTTCTCTCGGCGCTTATCAACCCAGTCCTAGCTCTGAAAAGGGTATAAAAGGAATGTTGGTGTGAAAATAAATTCATTTAATTCTGTTAGACGTCGAAAAAGCATTCGACTCTGTTTGGCATAATGGAATGCACTACAAATTATCAAAAATGAGACTCCCCATGAAACTGCTCAGATTACTATCCTCTTTCTTAAGTGATCGCGAAATTAAAGTCAGAGTCAACAATGAAATGTCTGACAGTGCCCCCCTTGAAGCAGGCACCCCCCAAGGATCCGTCCTAAGCCCCCTCCTATACATCTTTTTCGTAAATGACCTTAGCTTCTCCGATGATCGCGTTCAAGTTTCCCAATTCGCGGATGATAAGGGCCTCTGGGACTCTAACAACACGGCCAATCTGCTCCAAAAACCCCTGCAACGCGCTCTCGACGAGCTTGAACAATGGTGTGCCAAATGGAGAATTCAGCTAAACGCCAATAAAACCCAACGAATCACCTTTACTCGCAAGATAAGTAAACGGGATTTTGACCTAAAACTTATGGATAACACCCTCCCAGAATGCAAAGAAGCGAAATTCCTGGGCATCACCATTGATCAGAAACTGTCCTTCAACAAACATACGGACGACATGGCGAAAAAGCCACCAAACGCATTAACTTACTGAAAATGCTTAAGGGAACCTCATGGGGAGCCAACCAGTCCACCCTACTCAGACTATACAAAGCCTTTGTGCGCCCAGTACTCGAATACGGCGCAATCATACTAAATGACCTCAATCAAACTAATATGAGAAAACTCCAGAAGGTCCAAAATCACGCGCTGAGAGTTGCCCTCCGCGCCCCATGGGACACACCCATCAAAACACTCCACGACAGGGCCGGTATCCCCACCATTAAAGACCGCCTATGGAGATGACGTCACAACATGGCCACTCACGCAACCAAACAAGGCGGCCCTAGGTCACGTGACATGACGTCACATGAGATCATCCAAATGAGATCATCCAAATGTTCCCCGAAAAGCCCGAGACATACTACTGATGAATATATTATTTCTGGTGAAAAAGATATTACCAATAACTTTAATAATTTTTTCGTCAACGTAGGTCCAAAATTGACTAACATGATCCCAAAACGTAAAGAAAAATTTGAAGATTATACGAAATGTAGAGTAAATGATTCCATATTCCTAAGCCCCATTTCAGAAGAAGAACTTAATAACACAGTTAATAATTTTAAGGGTGAAGTTTCCAAAGACCACAATGATCTTGATATAACCTTGATTAAAAAGTAATTCCGTGTAATACATGTCCCTTACTACAAATGTTTAATACTTCCCAGATGAAATGAAGACCGCACGGGTCATTCCCTTGTTTAAATCAGGAGATGCCCAAAACTTCTCAAATTATAGACCCGTATCTCTGCTGCCACAATTTTCAAAAATATTGGAGAAACTTTTTAATTGTCGCTTGATAGCTTTTGTAATAAAAATAATATTCTTTCTGATAGTTAGTGAGACTTCAGAAATAACCGATCAACCTCTCATGCAATTATGAACTGGTCGAAGAGATAACTGATGCCCTGGCCAATTCGCCGTCACTTATTGGAGTCTTTATAGACCTAAAAAAGCATTTGATACAATTAACCACAATATCCTGCTAAAAAAGTTACACTTTTACGGTATAAGGGGCGTGGGGGGGTGGGGGGGGGGGTAGCTCACGATTGGATCTCAAGTTATTCAGAAAACAGACACAAATATGTATCGTTCAATGATAAAAACTGAGATTCTCTAAAGATCATGTGTGGAGTGCCACAAGGGTCTATGGACCATCACTGTTTGTTACATTAATGATATCTGTAATGTCTCCTCATTACTCAAAATTATAATGTTTGCTGATGACACAAATTTGTTCTTACGGGAGACAGGCTAACCAAAATGTGTCAAACCGTTTCTAGAGAAATGGTCAAACTTAATACATGGTTTCATGTAAATAAGTTATCTCTGAACTTACAAAAAACAACTTTTTGATATTTGGAAACAAAAGAACGAATGAAAACTTAATCATTAAAGTGAATGGACCGGAAATTGAATGAGTGTATGTTACAAAATTCCTGGTGCTTATATTATAGACCACAACCAGCAGTGGGGTGAGAACTTGAAATATATAAAAGCCAAAATAGCAAAAAATATAGCCCTAATGTATAGAGTTAAAAACTTAATTAATACATCCGCCCTTCTTTCCTTATATCAAAGTCTTATTGCACCATATCTAAATTATTGTTGTGAAATTTGGGGAAACAACTATCATAATAAGATACTCTCACTGACAAAATTCCAAAAGAAAGCGGTACGTATAATCGATGGAGCCGATTATCAGAGTCGTAGTTGCCCAATATTTGGGAAATATGAAATTTTAAAACTTGATGACATGATTAAGCTTAGCACTCTAGTGGTCATGTACAAAGCTAAGCATGAAATGTTACCTGAAAATCTACTCTTATACTACGGAACTGTTCAGAATTCCCATCATTATGTAACACGCCAGAGTGAAAACTTCACTGTGAAGTGCAGAAGGACAAATAAAAAAATAGGCCGATTAACCCTTTACCTAACGTGAAAAGCAGACGACACTTGCAAAAAAAATTCTTGAATAACTAATTTTTTTCATTTTTTGTCTCAAAAACATAGGTTATGACCCCCTCGTTGGAACGAGCTCGACAAGCTCGTTCCAACGAGGGGTCATAACCTATGTTTTTGAGACAAAAAATGAAAAAAATAGTGAAAATTAATTGGCGATTTTTGAGAATAGCGCTGGCCGGTTTTGGCCGTTACGTTGGGTAAAGGGTTAAATCGTCAGATGTGTACCCATACGCGCAACTAGCAGAGAGCTGTTATTATCTCAGGACCAATTTTTGGAGGAATTTTCAATCTGAGGGATAAAGGGTTAATAGCTCAGGATCAAATTATCAAATTTACACCAAAAACTATACAGTGCGGCACATCAGTAACCTGAACATATATATAAAGTAACATGGCAACTGGACTGATATTTTTCGAGTTATCTCATGCCAAAGGCTCGGCATGTCAGCAACCTGAACAAAAATATAAGATAACATGACAATCCAAGCAATATTTTTCAAGTTATCGAATGCCAAAGAAATGGACATGGACGCCGGACGGACAGACAGACAGACAAAGGATGGGCGAACAACGGAAGGCAACCCGGATGCCGACATTATGTGTACCATACATGCTATGGGTACACATAATAACTTTGATCAATATTTTTGAGTTATCGCATTCCAAAGAAACTGATTGGAGTAATTCATAATTTGATGGATAAAGGGTTGATATCAGAGGATCAAAATAACAGATTTACACCCAAAACTATACAGCTCAGCACATCAGTAACCAAAACATAAATTTAAAGTAACAACACAATCTGATTAATATTATTTGAGGTATTGCATGTCAAAGAAATAGATTAAAATTTTGTTATTAACTAAGTGGATCAAGGGTTAATACCTCGGGGTCAAATGATCAGATTTATATATATAAAAAAAAAACTATACAGCTCAGCAAATCAGTAACGTGAACATCTATATGAAGTAACAAGACAATCAGATTGATGTTCTTTGAGTTATCGCATGTCAACGAAATAGATTGGAAAAAAGCACAATTTGATGGATAAAGGGTTAAAATCTCAGGATCAAACTACCAGATTTACACCAAAATCTATACAGCTCGGCACATCGGAAACCTGACCACACATATGAAGTAACAAGGCAACCTCATCAATATTTTTTAGGTTACCACATACCAAAGAAATGGATTGGAGTAATGCTTAATTTCATGGATAAAGGGTTAGTATCTCAAGATCGAATCGTCGGATTTACATCAAAAACTATACAGCTCGGCACATCAGTTACCTGAACATATCTATCGAGTAACATGACAACAGGATTGCTATTTTTTAGTTATCGCATGCCAAAGAAATGAACTGGAATAATGCTTAATTGGATGGGTATAGGGTTACAATTTCAGTATTGAATACTCAAATTTACACCAAAAGCCATACAGCTCGGCGCATTAGTAACCTGAACACAAATATAAAATACCATGGCAATCTAAGCAATAGTTTTCAACTTATCAAATGCCAAAGAAATGGATACGAACGCCGGACGGACAGACGAAGGATGGACGAACGACGGAGCTCCACCCCGGATGCCGACATGGTATGGGTACACATAAAAACCATTTTGCATTAGCATTGTAGGAGTTAAGTTATGGAATTCATTACATTATGAACTAAAGCATTGAAACAATATTTACGTTTTCAAGAAATTAGTCGAAGTGGAATTGTTAAACGGGTACAGTGAGGCATGACAATGTCTTGTTGTTTTCAACAAAACAAGAAATCAACAGCGCCAATAAATTGTTTTCAAACATACACATACCAATATTAAAAACACTTCCTTACAAGAAATAAAAAGAAAATAATTAACATACATATACATATGTAAAATTCCTTTTTCCATTATCCTTTTAACCAATATCTGAAATAAACTGATGCGATATTACTTCTTATCTTAAGTGATAAAACTAAAATAAAACAGGAACAATTAAGTATACTGTATAGCAATTTTTAATATAATTCCCAGGTGATGTTTCCATATAAGTTTATACTTCTAGCATCTCCCTTCAACAATTTTTTGTTCTTTTTCACTATACTATTGATATTAATTTTTCATTTAACCCTTTACCCAACGTAACGGCCAAAACCGGCCAGCGCTGTTCTCAAAAATCGCCAATTAATTTTTATTATTTTTTCATTTTTTGTCTCAAAAATATAGGTTATGACCCCTCATTGGAACGAGCTCGTTCCAATGAGGGGTCATAACCTATGTTTTTGAGACAAAAAATGAAAAAAATTAGTTATTCAATCATTTTTTTGGCAAGTGTCGTCTGCTTTTCATGTTAGGTAAAGGGTTAATAATATTCTATCCTAGTATCAACAATGATACAAACGCAACTACTATATCAGTTTGTGTATATTATTGATGTAATTTGTCAAATTTGTTGAGTAAATAGTTCATTCATTCATTCATTCATTCATTCATTCATTCATATGTATCACGGCCGATATGTTCCAGGGTCGGTATGTACTGCCAAGAAAGTCGATGCACATGTACTACCCAGAAAGTCGATATGTACCATGTATGTACCACACAGAAAATTGCCTTTTAACATGAAAATCATCGTCGACTTGGACCAGCTGTTTAGGACTAGTTCAAACGTAGAACCCAAATCCGTAAAATAATTTTTTGGTGTGGTAGGAGGGGATGGGGGTGTCTCAAAAATTGATGACTGGCTAACTGTTTAATGAGAGACATAAATGTTATTTCGCGATTATTTATTGAAAGTACCGCCTGGTGCTTTTTAGTAAATAATTCCGAAATAACAGGTGGAAAAAGTTATGACTGGCTAACTATTTAATTACTTAGAGAAATAGATGTTATTTCGCGATTATGTGTCGCTTTTATTACTAGAGAAATAGATGGATGGCTATTTAATTCTAAAAATTAGCATTATAATGCACTTTAATTATCATCGAAACATTGACCACCGTAAACACCACAGCCAAAGATGAAACCTAAAGACTGCAGTTACATGTTGTTGTTGCAACAGTGTGAGTAGTAGAAGAGCGATGAACCGTCCCTCATTGGCAGGATCCCACGTGACGTCATAGTCACGTGACCCAGTGGCGCCTTGTTTGGTTGTCATGGTAACTTGCGTGAGTGGCCATCTTGTGACGTCATCCTCATAGTGATACGTGATCCAAGTGCGCATGCGCAACTCGTGTTAGGGTGATACGTGTGTCCGTCGTCCATTTTGTGTATGGAGGCTATGATAGCACGTGGTTGCTGTGTCCCAAAGGCTTACAAAAAAACAGAGGTATGTTCGGAGGGTGTGTTCCTTTGTACAAAAGTAAATTCCCATTGCGTAGAATTACCCAAATAAACCCGACAATCCCTCCAGATCACCAACATCCACCACAAACTACCGAAATTGACTTTATATGACACAGATTTCCCCATTTTATCGGCTTAGTACGTAGTGCTATAGGACCGAGGGGACACCCAAATTTTACGGAGTCGGATAAGAATCTCAATTATGGAATCCCTTTTTCTGAATCCCTTTTTGGAAAACGTGTGTGGCTATGGAATCCCTTTTTTTCTGAAATGAGTTGAAGAGTCGTATGTGCGAGTCACTTGAACGAGCAGTTGCTCTATGGCTCATTTGCTGGATGGGATTCAAGTCGTTCGAGCAGCATGTGCGAGTCACTCGACCGAACAATTGCTCTAAAGCTCATTTGCTCTTAGGGCTTCGAGTCGTTTGGGCAATGACTTTCCCGTAACTGCTCGATGGCTTATTGGGGGAATTTGGGATAGGTATGTCCTGGGGTGGTCTAGAACGCTGGGGTAAACAAATAAAAGTACCCGAATGTAAAGTTTATACAAGTGTCCTCCAATAGTCAAATACCATAGGTATCCTAAAATACTCCGATGAGTCGTAGAGCAGTGGGTGGAGTCACTCGGGGGAGCAATTTCTCTATGGCTCATTTTCTCGATGGGCTTCGAGTCGTTCGAGCAATTGCTCATGGAGCAATTAATCTCTTGGCTCTTTAGCTTATATGGGGAAATCCTACTTACGTAATCCCCTTTTTGAAAATGACTGGCCTTAGGCACCCCTTTTTCTGAAATGAGTCGAAGAGTTGTATGTGCGAGTTACTCGAATGAGCAATTGCTCTATGGCTCATTTGCTCGATGGGCTTTGAGTCGTTTGAGAAGTATGTGTGAGTCACTTGACCGAGCAATTGCTCTAAAGTTCATTTGCTCGCTGGGCTTCAAGTTGTTCGAGCAATGACTTTTCAGTAATTGCTCGATGGCTTGGGGGAATTTGGGATAGGTATGTTCAGGGGTGGCCTAGAAGGCCGGGCCAAAGAAGTAATAGTATCCTTATGTAAGTATCCTATAAAAGGTATCCTCAAATATTGATGCAATACCACGCCATAGGTATCCTGAAATACCGAAATGAGTCGAAGAGTAGCATGTGCGAGTCACTCGAACGAGCAATTGCTCTATGGCTCATTTGCTCGATGGGATTCGAGTCATTCGAGCAATGACTTAGCAGTAAACTACTCGATAGATTCTTGGCTTTAGGAATGATATAGGCCTTTGTTGTACACACGGGAGATAATGTTGCATACAGGTTACGAAAAATGAAGCACTGGTGATTATAAGACTTGGACGAGAGAATCAGAGATAGTTTGGACTGGATAGACTGTTAGTGATAAAGTAGCATCTGCTATAGGCCTAAAAATGGGGTTTTGGTAAAATCAGTTCTAGTAGCCCTATTAAATAGAATATACCCCCCCCCCCCCCCCCCGGAGATATCTCGGTCCTATAGGGTTACGTATTATTTTTATATGCTACAAAATAGGGGTTCGACAGTCCGTTTTGGTGGTTTAGGATAGATTTTGGTGGTTTTGGGGGTTGTCAGGTCTATTTTGGGTAATTCTACGAAGTATCCAAGCCAGAAAATTACTTTATTTCAATCGAACTAACCCGGGGGTCCTCTCGGTCCTATAGCACTACGTGCTAAGTCGATAAAATGGGGAAATCCGTATCAAATAAAGTCAATTTCGGTAGCTTGTGGTGGATTTTCGTGATTTGGAGGGATTGTCGGGTTTATTTGGATAATTCTTCGAAATGGGAATTTACTCTTGTACAAAGGAACACAACCTGCGAACATACCCCTGCCTTGTTGTAAGCCTTTGGGCCACATAGCAACCACGTGCTACCATATAAACCAAGATGGCAGCTTCCAGTATACAAAATGGACGACGGAAACACGTATCACCCAAACAACACGAGCAGTGCATGCGCACTAGGACCACGTGTCACTATGGGGATGGCGTCACAAGATGGCCGGTCACGCGGATTACCATGACAACAGAACATGGCGCTACTGCGTCACGTGACTATAACGTCACATGAGTTCCTGTCAATGAGGGACGGTTCATCGCTCTCCTACTACTACTGTACCACAATGTAAAGGATAAGACCGATGTTTAATGCCAATTAACATTCTGGTTGTATTTCTTAAGACCAATCAACACTCAGGTTGTGTTTTTGCAACTATTTAATTTACTATTTAATTTACTTGGAGGTAATACAACTGTGATATATCTAGATGCTACTTTGCGATTATTTATTGATATTTATTGTATTTTCATTCTTTGCCTTAAAACAGAGCTTATGATCCTCATTGAAACGAGCTTAATGAGGTCGTTCCAATGTAGGGTTATAAGGTATTTTTTAGACAAAAAATTAAAATTTTCAGTTATTCACAAATTTAAGGTGTGTTTTGTAAGAAAAATGTTCGTCAATTTTGGAATGAAGTTACTATTCTGATCTTCTGAATGGTCGACTAATTTGGGCACGTTTTCTCATATTGTCTGAAGTACTTATAATTGCCTGAAGTTTTTTGTGTTATCCCTTCAAAAGACAGTGCATCTAGTAGTACTAGACGTTATCTTGTATTAAAGAAACATCAAGCTTTTAATAAATATGTTTTGATAGACTCTGAAAAATCAACCTTATTGCCATGCGGGCGCGTGTTTTCTTAATAAAAACAATACCCCTTGTTGTTAACTTTCTAAACACTATTTTTTTTTTTACTTTTAATGTAATAAAACACAAGGATGTTTTCAGAAAAAAAAATCATCAAATAATTTAAAAAAAATGTTATGCTTCTATTTTAGTAGCAGTGCATATCGACTTTTAAATATTTTGAAGGGTCCATACCGACTGTTTCAGTGGTTCATATTTTTCAGTGGTAGGCCAACATATCGTCCGTTGATGTGGTACATATCAACGGTGGAAGATATCGACTTAGGTTCTTTTAATGCCATGTTTGAGAATTAGAGGCGCTTAAGTAATAGCGTTCGCCGAAAAATCTTTCCCTCAGTATTTAGTAGGTAGCTCGGGGTAGCTTGGTAATTAGTATTTACAGCAGCTGCATCTAGGTAAATGACAGTGTGAATTGTTAATCACATTGTGACTTGTTAATTAGTTCTCTTTGTGGCTGTGGGCAATTTCAATCAAAGTCTGCTTCCCAAAACTCATCACACGTATTATGTTCTAGTTGAACATAGTTTGATTCTATTTTTCAAATAACAACAAAAAATAAATAAATAACAAATTAAAAAGGCTTCCCATCGCTTAGCATATAATCATCAATTGTGCTGGCTTGCTATTATGAGGCATTTGAAGGAGAATGCGCTCCACAATCTTCTTAAGATACATAACAAAGAAACCGAAAATAACGTTGTACTATTTCGAATTCTATCATAATCCTTCACTTCCATCTACCTATGCAATAGTTTTCGTCCACCCGACCATGTTCGTTTGTTCTGGAGTGTACTCCATCAGCGTAGAATAGCCTATCATGTGGAACAGCTTTGCTTATTGTTACTATATTCAGCTTTTCTGGTCTGTTCTGGTTAGGTCTGACCCTATTCCGAGTTCTCTTTTTGTTTCATTTATCTAGAGCACCCAATCAGTTCACTTTACTGGCGCTAACTAAGCAATCAGATTGTTTAATCTACTGTAATCTCTATGCAGAGTTATCTCCCTTGTGTTCAACAAAGGCTTATATCATTCCTAAAGCCAAGAATTTATCGAGTAGTTTCTAGTAAGCCATTGCTCGAAAAACTCGAATCCCATCGAGCAGATGAGTTATAGAGCAATTGCTCATTTGAGTGACTCGCACATACTGCTCGTCGACTCATTTCGGTATTTGAGGATACTTTTTATAGGATACTTAACTGAGGATACTATTACCTATTTGTCCCAAGAAAAATCTATCCCAAATCCCCCTTATAAGCTATCGAGCACTTACTGAATAAGCCATTGCTCAAACGACTCTAAGCCCATCGAGCAAATGAGGTTTAGAACCATTGTTCGATCAAGTGACTCCACATACTGCTCGAACGATTCGAAGTCCATCGAGCAACTGAGATATCGAGAAACTGCTCGTTCGAGTGACTCGCAAATACTGCTCTTCGACTCATTTTGACATTTGAGGATAGCTATGACCCGGTGTTGTATTATTTGAGGATACCTGTGGAGGACACTTTTTTATAGGATACTTATCTGAGGATATTATTACCCATTTGGCCCACCCTTCTAGGCCACCCAAGGCATATCTATCCCAAATTCCCCTTATAAACTATGAAGAAATGACTTTTAAGTAATTGCTAATGCCTGTCTGTCTGCCTGTCTGTCTGTCTGTATGTACGTATGTCTGCATGTCCAGTGTTTCTGCTTGTCTTTCTGATTGCCTGTCCGACTGTTTGTCCATCTTTCTGTTTGCTGTGCCCCTCTGTGTGCATGTGTTTGTGTCTGTCTGTCTGCCAGAGTTTAATTCAGGTGAATACGATAGCAAGCGTGCTTGTTTACCCTTGATATCGCTCCCACTATGAAAACCATTATCTTTTCCATAACAGTTTGTAGAGTTTGTTTTGTTCATTCGCTTCTTTCCAGTGATGTCCTTTTTGCATTTTCAGTCTGGATCTGTGTTGGTAACACCAATTTAAATACAGTAAAACTATGTTTGGATGACTCCCACTGCCTGCATCAACTTTCTACTAAGTATAAACATGGGGATTGAATTAGCACAATACAGGCAATCAGAGGGCGTCTTCTTCAACTCCATCGTGAGAGTTCGTCATGGGTTCTGTCAAGTTCTCATTTGCTAATAAATTATTCTTGTCCACATTTTTCTAATTGCTACCAGATTTGTCTTTGAACTATTAATCATTAGGAGTGGAGACACTGAGGTTACCCCGGAACCACATGCAGTAACGACTTGTCAGCTGCTGAAACATCTGCGATTTCGATACTGAACTACAACATTCGTAGTATTCGCCACAAACTCCCTAATTTCAGCGATGATATCGATAATTTCAACATTCTCTGTTTTACGCAAACTCACCTTGACGATCAGTATGATAGCAGTCATATCTTGCTACCTAACTTCTCCGCTCCATTTACTCACAATAGGAACCAGTTCGGTGGCGGCATCGCAGTGTATTTCTCAGACAGTATATACTATAGAAAGATAGATTATCTCTCATTCAACGATGACATTCTTTGGCGGCACGTCGATTTACCCAGTGATGCCCAATACTACCCAATAAAACCCAATACTACCCAGTAACACCCAATAATACCTAATACTATCTGATAACAGGGTCGGAACAAATTTTTCTATGGACCCGGTCCCTCCCTTTACACACACACACACAGAATCCCCTTCAACAAAACGCCTCGGAGAGAAACCTCACCCGATCCAAGCAATGTTTTATTTAGAAAGTAAAGTATCGGGTATATTTCTCTAAATCAGTATAATCAATAAGTATAACAAGATTTGTTTGAGAAAATATATACGAAATGGCAGCTTTTGAGCTTTGAACGAAGCAAGGCTGTAGCTAGAGATGGTAAATAAATCTAATACTGATCGCGCATCTGGGAAATAAATTTCGGGGTAACTAGAAGAAACCGGTGCGTCGAATTACCGAAACTGACCGAAACGCTACCAAAACGGGAGAGTAATTTACCGAAACGTGCACCCAAAAGACTGAAACGGGCGATAAGAGGGTCTTCCTACCATAAAGGACTAAAACGCGACTGAAATGGGCGACTAAGCTACCGAAACATGCACCCAAAAGACTAAAGCGGGCGATAAGGTCTTTCTGCAGTGAAGCGTGTGCGTCCATCATCATACCCACTTTCCTATCCACAGTACTGATTATGCGTCACATCATGTTTCCTCATTCCTCATTTAGTATTATGGATATCCTATGATCTAAAATTTCAAGATTAGTAAGGGGAGGGGGGGGGGGTCGTCAAGCGCGCACAGACCCGTTCCAGTCTTTTCGACGCCCAGATCAATAGACTGGAGGTCCGTTTCGATAGTTTGAGTTCCCGTTTCGGTAATTCGACGGACCCGAAGAAAAAGCCTGCGCTTTCAACTGACTTCGCTTGGGGGCCGAACGATAACAACGGTCAAGTTCTCCTATGAGCAAACTTCTCAGAATGTGAGCCTAATCGCCGCTATCTCAGCGCGGCTGACACTGCATTCACTTTTTATGCACATGGGCCATCAAACAGCATGAATTTGAGGATGGAATGACTCACAAACAAATCAGACCATATTTTATCTACACATTCTGTCCGGGAGATTAAGTGCATTAACTTGGGTCTTGGGGAATTTGTCCGGGTGCCCATTGGGTAGTATTGAGTGCTCTTAGGTGTTATTGGGTAGTATTGGGTGTTATTGGGTAAATCGACGTGCCCTTCTTTGGTTTGAGGTTGGGATTAAAAATAAATTTATTCTATAGGCCTACCCGACAGGTTTACTGACGTTTTGTACACAAGACGTTTCGTACACGCAACGATTCGTACACAAATAAGACGTTTCGTACACAAAAATTGGACGTTTCGTACACGAAGTGAGCGTTTCGTACACGTGTTTAATTATCGGTTTTAGACCTTGTATTATAAAATTATTTATTATTTTTGTTACATTAAATTAATATTTTTACATTTATGAATATCTCCCGTGAATATTTATGTAAAATTATTCGGAGAGTACGAAATAGCAGTCTTATTAGGACGATAAGAACGACGGGGGGGGGGGGGGGGGGGGGGGGGGGGGGGAGGGGGGGGGGGTCGAGTTCGAGCGTATTTTGGAAATGGGTGAACAAACGTAACAAAGGGAATAACCCACAGAGCATTAAAGTAGATGGCAGAGTTACAGAAGAGCGAGATCAAATCGCATTAGAACTAGTCAAGCACTGGGAAAAGGTAAGCGATGGGGCATGGGGAACCCACCCGAGTGTCCGAACCAGGTCGAGGAAAATCTATCGAACTTCGTGTGCAGCGAAATCAAAACTGAGGAGGTGCGAAGGGTGATCTCGAAATTAAAGAATGGAAAAGCGGGAGGGGTGGACGAAATTCCTAACGAGTTTATCAAAAAAGGGGGAGAGGAACTCTTGGAAAGCCTAACTGTCCTATTCAATTTTATCAAAAAAGGGGGAGAGGGGCAAAGTTATACCCGTGGGCCGCAAAGTGGACCCCACTCGAAGATGGAGAGTGGGGGAGTTCTGCATTCCGGAAGGTAGCAGTAGACTTCTTAGTGTAGGAGAGACTAGCGATTACGAGTATTTGGGGGTAAATATAAACATCACAGGAAGAGGCATCTACCGAAACCACACAAATAAATTGATTCTGAAGGGGAAGCGAATCCTTAACCAAATGAAACTTATAGGGAGAAACAGTTTCAATACGGTTTTCGTGGGGAAAACTATTTGGGAAATGGTGGGTTTGCCAAGTATAACATACGGTACGGAAGTTGTACCCCTAAACAACACAGCCGTAAAGAGCTTGGAAATCCTGCAGAACGATGCAGGCCGATGGATAACAGGCTCGAGTAATGCCGCAGCGCTAGAAGCGATCAGGGGTGAGCTTGGGTGGATGAGGATCGAGGACAGGATAGACCTATTGAAACTCGGTTATCTTAATTATTTGGTAAATCTCCCCGATAGCCGATGGTGTAAAGTAACGTTCCTGAGAACTTTCAACTCAAATATCAAGACGGGGTGGATGGTCCAAGTGAGGGAGCTAGTAGAAAACTACTCATTGGAGATCTCGGACCTTGACGTTGGGACCTTGACGTTGGGGCAAATCAGGGCAAAAAGATCGTCAGAGAAAGGGTCATGGAGGATTGTAACCGTAATTGGCGAGAGGGGGTCAAATCAAAGAGATCTTTGGGTGGCCTGCGTGATAAAGAGAAGGTCGCGGTCCCTGGAGCTGAGGGGAAAAATTGGGAAAAACAGTGAAAAGGAGTGTCAGATGTGTAACTTGGGCGTGGTGGAGACCCTGGAACACTTTCTTCTAGAATGCCCAAAGTATCAGTCTAAAAGAATGAGATTCAGTGGGAGTATAATGGGGAAGTGGGATGGGAGAATGAAGGACATGTGGTAGGGGAGACTCAAAGGAGAGGGTTAATATGCTAATCGGTGAGATTGGGAAGAATGGGGCAAGGGATGTCATCAAGCAGTTCGTCTCCGAGTGTTGGGAGAGGAGAAGCGTGGGAATAGGGAGGCAGTTGGGAGTTCAGGGGTAAACATGGCCTTCTCGTCCGAGAACCGCGACAAATCAGCGGCTGGCCAAAGTTTTATTATTATTATTATCAATAAAGGGCAAATGTCGATAAAATAAAATCAGTTTAGCATAATGCAATGAGGTGATTCGCCGAAAATGTACAGTATCGCTGGAGATAAATTGTCATAAAAACTAAAATCACCACGTATTTATTGGAAAATAAAAATTATTTCATGCAAGAAAATAGTCTTCTTTCTTTCTTTTAAAACCAAAATCTGAAATTAGAAGGAAAAAAAGTGAGATATAAAGAGAAAATGCGAAATTGAAATCTGTATACGAAACGTCCAGGCTTTTTGTGCACGAAACGTTCTAAATTGGCCGTGTACGAAACGCCCGTGTACGAAACGTCCAGCACCCACCCGACATACAGGCCCAAGGGCGGATCTATTGCAGACTACTGGTCTAAACTAGAAGATAAAATAGATCTGGCATTATTCCTTAACATCAACTCTGATCTCCTAAACCCCCAAGCAAACTTCATTCTCTCATGACATTATTCAAATTAAACAAAGTAATAACAGAACCCACCAGAGTAACTTCTACTTCGCAGTCACCGCTTGATCGGATAAGATTTTTTTCGTTAGCGACACTGTTAATGTGCTCAACTCAGGAACATTGGAACAGGGGTTATCCGACCATGGGCACAGATCATTGGGGGGGGGGGGGACGTGCCCCCTCCAGATCTCAACAAGGGGGGGGGGGGGCATGGTATGCCATGTGCCCCCCCCCCCCCCCCACCACTGGGGGGGACATGGTATGACATGTCCCCCACTATGCTCCCCCACTGCTGCACCCTCTCATCAATTTTAATGCGAGATTCACTTTTGATACACGTTCAACTAGTCCAAACTTGGACCCACAGTTCGTAATATAATTTTGGGGTTGGTACGGCCTGTACTGTAGCCGTATCAACCACAAAAATTATATTACGGACTATGTCTGTGCGGTTCTCCTAAATACCAGAACCCCCCAGAACCGCACAGAACCCCCCTCTAAATTACATTTGCGCAGTGTTTTACGATGAAATATGTTTATTTTATGCAATAATCGTTAAAGGAAAGAAGAATAGAGGTAAATTCATTCTTATAGTTGCCTTTGTCTAGGCGGTTCCGGGGGGTTCTGGTATTTAGTATTTTTATCCTAAATACCAGAACCGCACAGAACCTCTCAGATTTTCCCCTAGAACCTCCTCTAAGCTACATTTACACATTGTTTTTGAAGAAAAGATTCCATTTCCACACTGTTTTAGCGTTCTGTGGAAAACTAAAACATGATTTATTACCAAATGCGCTCTCATTTCAGCTGAACAACGAAATTTAAAATGTAGTCAAGGGAGTTAACTCAGAATTTTAGCCTTCATCATTACTTGATCTAAACTCGCGGAAAGATGTCATAAAATAAAAGCATTGAGGTCCGGATGATATGGCTTGTCTGAATGAATGAAAAGTTGAGCACGCTGAGGGCGCACAGGGACAATGTGGGACTGAAATCCTTTGCGACCCCAAAAAGCTTATCTGTTCAGAATTTACATCGCATTGACAATCGAATGGAATGGTTTAACGCGCCGAAGGCGCGCAGGGACGATATGGGGAACAAGCCCCTTTCGACCCTCGTTAACTGTAAGTGACTAATTTCCACATGTCTACTCGTGTTGAAGGAGGAACAGGTTCAGGTACTCGGCAGGTGTCACCGGTTGCGGCGTCGTGATGGTCTCTTTGACTGATGTCGGTTGAACCCTCGGGTGAGGACCAGTGTGAGAGGTTGGGTCCTCTCACAAAGGTACTACCTCTCCCCGAGGGTGCAGTCGGTCTGGATTTTCAGGCAAGTATAGTCTGCCACTTCGGAGATCATCGCATTGGTTGGATGGAAATGATGATTTCGCGCGCCGAAGGCGTGCAGGGACGGTATGGGGGACAAGCCCCTTTCGACCCTCTGTGGCTGTATAGGATGGCTTTCACATGTCAAGGCGTGTTGAAGGAGGAAAAGGATCCGGTACTCGGCAGGTATCTTCGGTAGTGTCCAGTGGTGGATGGGTAGTATCATTGGCAGATGTCGGTTGAACCCTCGGGTGAGGACCAGTGTGGGAGGTTGGGTCCTCTCACAAAGGTACTACCTCTCCCCGAGGGTGCAGTCGTTCTGGATTTTCGGGCATGTATAGTCTGCCGCTTCGAGGATGATAATGAGTGATGGCCATCACTGGCAAGTATAATCTGCCTCAGGCTGTCTCTGTTATAGTTGACTCTTTGGAGGAAAGCAACAACGACCCCTTTCGGGGACCACCAAGAAGAAGACCCGAACTTCCCTGGTTCGGGGGCAGGCCTGCATTGTAATCCTATTGGGTTGGGACAAAAGATGCGCATTGCGCTTACAAAAAGGGGCAGAGGCGGGACGCAGGACCAACGCTCGCCTCCCTTAAAGTGGTTGACCACTTTTAGGGATGGAGCGGAGGATGTTCAGGAACCGTGGGAGTGGCTGTTTCCATAACGGTTAGACTGTCTGTAGCGGTTATTGGGGTGCTGGTCAAAAAACATCTTCTGTGTACCTGCTTAAAAGAAGAAGGTAGAATTAGTTTTCATTAGAATATGTAAACTGTAAAGATAAAAGTAGCACCTCTTTAGATGCGTGTCCTTGTGGTATCTGCTGTGTGTGTGGAGAGAGTATGGAATGCACGAATCTTTACATTCGTAAGGGCAGTAACATACTCTCGTGTGGTATTGTGCAGTGTGTGTGCTTGTCGCTTCGGGGGAGAGTATGAAATGCACGAATCTTTTCATTCGTAAGGGCAGTAACATACTCTCGTGCTTGGGACCCCAATCCCTATTTATTATTTAGTTTTAAGTTGCAGGGGATCTCGAGCGTTTTAAGTTGGCTGAACTTCCTAGTTTGCAGCTGGACGGTAACAGGTCTAGCACACTAGACCACACCCAAGGGTGTTTCTTTCCTGTTGTGTCCTTATTTAGGTTAGTTTAAGTTTATTTGAAGTTGAGGGTGCCGGGGATCGCGATCGTTTAATGCGGGTTGAGCTTCCGAGGCTGTCAGCGGGAAGGCAACAGGTCTAGCACACTAGACCACACCCGAGGGTGTTTCTTTCCTGTTGTACCCTTCGCTGGTTGCGAACTTATTTTTTTTAATTTAGTTTAGGGGTATTCGGGGGCGTCGGGGATCGCAGTTCACCTTGTCATTCCCTAGTTTTTATTCGAGCGGTCTTAGTTTTGATTGCAATTTTTGGGCTTTTGTCGGCTTTCGCAAATTACTCCAAGTTCGGAGATTAGTTCGCTGTCGGCTAACCGGTCATGATTTTCCGCGGCCAGGGTGGCTAGGCGGTCTTTAATGGTGGGGATATCGGCCCTGTCGTGGAGTGTTTTTATGGGTGTGTCCCATGGGGCGCGGAGGGCAACTCTAAGCGCGTGATTTTGGACCCTCTGGAGTTTTTCCATGTTAGTTTGGTTGAGGTCATTTAGTATTATTGCACCGTATTCGAGTACTGGGCGCACAACGGATTTGTATAGTTTGAGTAGGGTGGACTGGTTGGCCCCCCATGAAGTTCCCTTGAGCATTTTCAGTAAGTTAATTCGTTTAGTAGCTTTTTTTCGCCATGTCGTCGGTATGTTTGTTGAAGGACAGTTTCTGATCAATGGTGATGCCCAGGAATTTCGCTTCTTTGCATTCTGGGAGGGTGTTATCCATAAGTTTTAGGTCAAAATCTCGTTTATTTTTCTTGCGGGTAAAGGTGATTCGCTGGGTTTTATTGGCATTTAGCTTAATTCTCCATTTGGCACACCATTGTTCTAGGTCATCGAGAGCGCGTTGCAGGGGTTTTTGGAGCAGATTGGCCGTATTGTTAGAGTCCCAGAGGCCCTTGTCATCCGCGAATTGGGAGACTTATACACGATCTTGGGAGAAGTTAAGGTCATTTACATAGATGACGTAGAGGAGGGGGCTCAGGACGGATCCTTGGGGGGTGCCTGCTTCAAGGGGGACACTGTCAGACAATTCATTGTTCACTCTGACTTTAATTTCGCGATCATTTAAGAAAGAGGATAGCAATCTGAGCAGTTTCTTGGGGAGTTTCATTTCTGATAATTTGTAGCGCATTCCATTGTGCTAGACGGAATCAAATGCTTTTTCGACGTCTAACAGGACTGCCGCGCCTATTTGCTGATTGTTGATAGCAGTCTTCATTTGGGTAACTAGTAGGTAAGTCTTACAAAGACAAGAAAAGACCAACAGGGGGAGGACTACTTTTTTTGGGGGGGGGGGGGGACAATGTCTACTTCAGGAGGAAATAACAAATTTGGGGAAAAATTACCAATTTGGGGGAGGGGGGGGGGGGGGTGACAGGGGGAAGTGTCTGACATTCAGACCATGTTTGAATTTGGATGCTAAAAAGAAACTGAAAATGGAATATTTTCCCCGACAGCGGCGTACAAATGTCATTTAAAGGGTGGGTTTAGTGAATTCTGTGCGGTTCTGGATTTAGGAGAAAAATACTAAATACCAGAACCCCCCAGAACCGCCTAGACAAAGGCAACTATAAGAATGAATTTACTTCTATTCTTCTTTCCATTAACGATTATTGCATAAAATAAACATATTTCATCGTAAAACACTACGCAAATGTAATTTAGAGGGGGTTCTGTGCGGTTCTGGGGGGTTCTGTGCGGTTCTGGTATTTAGGAGGGCCCTGTCTGTGGGTCCAGGTTTGGAGTCTGACGTAACGTTCAACGAACAGTTGTTCAACACTGCGCCTTCAAATAAGTTGTTACTCAGCCAGACACAGCTGTGGGTTGCACGAATGCATAAGCAGCATAACTATTTGATATCGGAATATCAATGTTGCAGATAGAATTCTTATGCAGAGAGAGTAATAGGCCGGTACTGAGCTCGTGAAAATGTGCAGGACAGTATCGTCTGCTTTGTTTACATTTTGAAAACGAAATTTATCGATCGAATTCATTCAATTCACGCAACTTGTTGATGACGTATGTGTCGGGCTGTTATTGGATCTGTTAATCCATTAACGGGCCCGACACATACGTCGTCGCTCCATCTGTTGGGCCCTTATGCTAATCCACCGCACAGTTGAATTGTGTTAATCTAATAGGGAACGCTCGGTAAAGCGGGAACAATTATGGATAAGCATTTTGACAAAATTACAACAGGCTGTTGAAAAACATATTTTTTTCTACTAAATAATTAAGAGAAATTATACCCCAGAGGCCACCAGAATGCACCATTTGAAAGCGCAATTTAAAAAAACCCCAAACTTTGTCTCGGAGTACTTAAAAATAGCGATGCAATGTATCCCCAATTCCACAATAACAATGCAAAACAAGAGGCCCCATAGGGCCTGAACCGCTCATCTTGAACAGAATACAATATAAACCGAGTCCAAATTGAGCAATCCATCTCCATAGGATACACTGTCAAAATTTAACTTGATCTGTATTTTCAGTTTATAAAACCATATACCAAATGAATTGGATATCACATATATAGCCGAAGTTATCATCTGGATCATATGGAAACATGAAATATAAGAAATTCTAAGTCAATAAAGGGCAATAACTCTGCAACAGAACATCAAATAATTGTCAAACTTGATCTTGACTTTATTCTGTTCATAAGGCTAAATACCAACTCCTATTAGCTGGAGTGTTATAACAGAAGTTATCATCTGTAAATTTGAAATATATGAAATTATAAGTCAATAAAGGGCAATAATTCCAAATAAGATTATCGAACACATGTCATATTCAAACTTGCTCTGTATTTTCTGTTGATAAGAAAATACACCAAATATATATTGGATATCACATGTATAGTCAAAGTTATCATCTGGAAACCAAAGGTGAATGGACAGAAATGTCAATAAGGGTCAATAACTCCACAAGAGAATATTGAAAAAATGTCAACATCAAACTTGATCTGTATTCTCTAAGACCATATTCCAACAAGAGGCCCAATGGGGCCTGAAGCGCACATATTAAACAGAACACAATATAAACAGAGTCCAAGAATGAGTCTACATTAAGCAATCCATTTCCATAGGACACACTGTCAATCCTTGAGTCCCTCAGGAGTGACAAAAATAATCTGGGCATCATGCCTTTTCTTCATTTGATCATAATGTAAAATGTAGAGCTCCCCTGTGAAACCCCTTGATACAGCCTATGTGGATTAACCTTAGTTACACACCTCTAGAGGGTACTGAATACAATTTTTTTAATTCTTCAGCAACATGGCTAATTCCAGCTCCCATAGGGAGCCCAAATATTAACCCTGGCTCTCGATTTGATCAAAGTTGAATCTGACTTCCCCAGAGATTTGTGTACCAAATATGAAAGTATTCTGACTGTTGGATCTGAAAAAGAGAAATTTTAAAGAAATTTCTTCATATTGCACTAAGTTAAAATTTGGGCTACCATAGCGAGTCCAAACATTAACCTAAGGATCCGATTTGAACAAACTTGAATCTGACTCCCTAGAGATGTTGTATACCAAATCTGAAAGCATTCTGACTTGTGGATCTGAAGAAGAAGATTTTCAATGAGATTCCCTCATATTGTACCTACAAAGTTAATTTTCAGGTTCCCATATGGATCCCAAATATTAACCCAGGCTCTCGAATTGAACAAAGTTGAATCTGACCCCCTAGAGATGTTGTATACCAAATATGAAAGCATTCTGACAGGTGGATCTGAAGAAGATTTTTCCTCATTTCTCACTAAGTAAAAATTTGTGCTACCATAGCGAGCCCAAATGTATACCTAGGGATCTGATTTGAACAAATTTGAATCCGCCCCCCCCAGAGATGTTGCATACCAAATATGAATGCATTCTGACTGGTGGATCTGAAGAAGATTTTTAAAAATTATCCCCCATATTGAACTAAGTTAAGCCTAAATATTAACCTAGGGACTTGGTTTGAATACTTTTGAATCTGACCCTCATCACAATGATGTATACCAAACATTAAAAGACTCTGACTGGTGGTTCTGAAGAAGAAGATTTTTAAAGAATATTCCCCATATTACCCTAAGGTAAAAATTCAGGCTCCTGTATTGAGCACAAATATGAACCAATGGGCTTTATTTTAACAAACTTGTATCTGACCCCCCTATGAATGCTGTATACCGAATTTCAAAAGATTCTGATGATTGGTTCTGGAGAAAAGATTTTAAAAAAATTTGCAAATATGCTGACTCAGCATTTTTTCGATGCCCATTACAGAACACCCTAACATGACCGATGGCATTTGTTTTTATACCACTCAGTTCTACTGGTTCTAAGGATGCTTCATACCACATAACAGCTCTCTGTTCTGTGTGGTTTGGGAAATATGGGCATTTGAAAATATTTCTATTTTTAGCTCCCAGGGTTCCCATGGGGATGTAGGAATTTTGTTTTTGCATGAGTCAAGCACTTATGACCCAATAATACCACATACCAAATTTGGTTCAAACCAGACCATCGGTTCAGAAAATAGAAATTTTGGGCAGGGCCAAAATCTTACCCCTTCCATTACAAAGCCAAATATTGCTTCACGAACTTCGTTTAAACAAACTTGATTCTACACCTCAAAAGGGAGCTCCATAACAAATATCAAGTCACTGTACACGCTGGTTCTTGAGAAGAAGATTTTAAAAATATTTTGGAGCATTTCCCCCCACTCCCTCCCTATGGGGCTGGGCATGTTGAATTGAACAAAATGCAATGCCCCTTTGGGACCATCACCCACACAAACTTTCACTTCAATTGGCCCAGTGGTTTTGGAGAAGACCAAAACATGGTGTTGACGGATGACGGACGGACAGCGGACGGAGAGCGATGAGATTAGCTCAGCTTGGCTTTATCAAAATGAGCTAAAAAGGACAACCCATGGTTTGACAGCGCTATTAGAAGAGAGTTACGCCACCGTAGCCGATTGAGAAAACCAGTCTTGAAAAATAATAAATCCCAACTTTGAGATTTTAACTTTATCTTGGTTTAGTGTTGCTGTGGATAGGGATTTCATAGAACAGGCATGAAAAAAAGATCAATTACTTGTGCCAGGCAGTTCAGAAAAATGAAAGTGTCAATGACACTACATGTAGCTTAACTTTTCTGTGTGTTGTGTTTGATGAAAACGATAATGTTCAATGTTTATGAAAGGATTATGAAATAAGACAAGAATTGTGATAATTGGGAATACGTTAATTTCTGTTCCTTGTATGCTATGTTTTTAATAAAAATAATATGAGGTGTACACTGTACTAAAGAGCTAAGGGGTGGGTTAATATGACCTCGCAGTTAATGTATGTGGCCCTACAGTTAACGCATGTCAATGAAAGTTACCAAGTTACAGTGAAATTATTCCAAAATGAGTCCTCCTATCAAGTGACATTGAAATCCCTTCATAAATATGGCCTGTAGACTGTGCTAAGGGTTTTTGGGCTTCAGGCATGTGTAGCCATGACGGTAGACCGGTTGCAACTAAAAGGGGCAGGCCTGCAACCAGGGTCAGGCATGGGGGGGGGGGGGGGGGGCACCTCCCCAACTTGGACATAATCCCATCATTTTTCCATCCAGAATCATTTTATCCCCCCCCCTCCCCCCCACCCCACCCCAAATGACTAAAGTTCACTAATTTTGATACATCTTGCCAAGCACAAGTGTGCCGGGCCGACCATGGTTCGCCCCGGCCTGGAAAAATTTAAAAATTTGGCATTAAAAGGACCAATTTCCTGTCTTCTGAAGGATCAATTCAGACTTCAACATACCCCAGAAAGTTTTATTTTTTCTTCTCAAATAACAAGATTCAATATTTTATTTTTTTTTATTTCTGTCCACTAACTTTTGAATTGACCATCCTGAATCATTGACCCCCCCCCCCCCCCCACCCCCTCATAGTGACTAAATTCCACTAATTTGGACACACCATGCCAAGCACATGTGTGCTGGGTCGACCATGCTTCGACCCGGAATGGGAAAAATTAAAAATTTTGCATTAAAAGGTACACTTTCCTGTCTTTTGAAGGATCAATTCCTACTTCAACATACCCCAAAAAGTTTTATTTTTTCTGCTCAGATAACAAGATTCATTATTTGATTTTTTTTTATTTCTGTCCACAAACTTTTGAAGGACCATTCAAAATCATTTTATCCCCCCCACCCCCCTCCTCAAAGTGACTAAATTCCACTAATTTGGAACTCTTTGCCAAGCACATGTGCCCCAGGTCGACCATGGTTCCACCCGGCGTTTAAAAATTTTAAAATTTGGCATTAAAAGGAGCAATTTCCTGTCTTTGTCCCATGGAAAGCCTCTGTTTGTGAGAGCATTTCTCCTACTTTCAATTACCAGTAACCACTCATCACTTGAAATTTAACCTGCTATTAAGACAGACAATCTCTTCTGTTAATTTGTTAATGTTTCGTATTGCCATAGTTGTGTATAATTTGTGTGTTGAATAAACACCTCAAATATAACAATAGAGACTCAGTCATGGGATTATATTCATTGTAATTACAGGTGTAAATTGACAACTCTTGAGTTAATTCACTGGTAGATAAAATGGTTCAAAATGGTGAAAATTGAAAAACAATGTCTGAAATTTTTCTAGGGGGGAGCAGAAATGTTTCCAGGGGGTGCTGCCTTGCCCACCACCCTGGTTGCAGGCCTGAAAAGGGGGTGTCCTCATCTCGACATTAAACTGAGTCATTCTACTAAGTTACAATGAAATCCCTTCACAAATGAGATTTGTAGTCTGTACTAAAATTTTTTGGGTTTTGGGCTCGGGAAGCAATCATGGTTGACTGATCGTGACCAAAAGGGGGCGTTGTCATCTGGGCATAATCTGGAGTGATCCTACGAAGTTACAATGAAATCCCTTCATATATATGACCTGTAGACTGTGCTCAAGGTTTTCGGGCTTCAGGCCCCTGAAGCCATCACAGTTGACCAAACACGACCAAAAGGGGATGTCATCATCTCGGCATTATATGGAGTCAACCTAACAAGTTACAATGAAATCCTTCCATAAATACGACCTATAGACTATGCTAAAGGTTTTGTGGTTTTGGGCTCAGGCAGCCATCAAGGCTGAATGATCGCGACCAAAAGGGGACGTTCTCATCTAGACATTATTTGGAGACATCCTACCAAGTTACAATGAAATCCCTTCATAATTATGACCTCTAGACCGTGCCAAATGTTTGCGGGCTTCGGCCCCTATAGCCGTTACACTTGCCCAATTGTGTCCAAAAGGAGAGGTTTTCATCCAGACATTATATCAAGTCAACCCATCAAGTTACAATGAAATCCCTTCATAAACATGACCTGTAGACTGTGCTATAGGTTTTCGGGCTTTGGGCTCAAGCAGCCATCTTGGTTGAATGAGCACAACCAAAAGGAGACATTCTCATCTGGGAATCATCTGGAGTGATCCTACAAAGTTACAATGAAATCCCTTCATAAATATGACCTATAGACTGTGCTAAAGGTTTTTGGGCTTTGGGCCCCTGTAGCCGTCACAGTTGACCAATCACGACCAAATGGGGACGTTCTCATCTAGACATCATATGAAGTCAACCTACCAAGTTACAATGAAATCCCTCCATAAATATGACCTGTAGACTGTGCTAAAGGTTTTCGGGTTTTGGGCTCGGGCAGTCATCACGGTTGACAGATCGCGACCAAAAGGGCAAGTTCTCATCCAGACATCATACAGAGTCATCCTACCAAGTTAAAATGAAATCCCTCCATATTAAATATGACCTGCAGACTGTGCTAAAACATTTTGGGTTTTGGGCTTGGGCAGCTGTCATGGTTGACAGATCATGACCAAAAGGGGAGGTTCTCATCTAGATATTATACAGAGGCATCCTACCAAGTTACAATGGAATCCCTTCATAAATACCATTTGTAGACTGTGCCAAATGTTTTCGGGTTTTGGGCTCGGGCAGCCATCACGGTTGACCAATCGTGACCAAAAGGGGATGTTCTCATCTAGACATGACCCCAAACCTGCATATGAAATTTTGTGACGATCTGACAAGAACTATGGGTTGTAGCCTGTGCTAAACGAAAATATGAACAGACTCACAGACTAACAGACTTCCGCAGGAACATTCTCATCTAGACATTATTTGGAGTCATCCTACCAAGTTACAATGAAATCCCTTCATACATATGACTTGTAGACTGTGCTAAAGGTTTTCGGGCTTTGGGCCCCTATAGCCTGTGCTAAAGCCAAAAAATAAAAAATAATGTGGTTTGGGTTACATGACAGAAAAAATAGGGTTGGTAGGTAGGCTTTTTTTTTTTTACACTTTGAGATGAATAATTTAGCTGGACATACCAATGCATACATGAGAAATCACCCAATGGGGGAATATCCACCCAAATGATATACTCTGTTTCTTTGACAAAGCAAGCACAAGGAACACACAGTATAATTCAGTGGATTGGGCTCTTTATATTGGTTTGAGGCTTGCTTTCTTTCACATAAACACAATCCAGTATGCCTGGAAATTCCACTTTGTTCGTGTTTCTGTACCAAAGCATTCACCGTGTACCATGGATGGATTTCAGACAGGGTACAGGATATCCACAATCAAAAGACAAAGGTACAGTCGGTCACGGTGTCTGTGAATGTTGAATTCACGTGAATGATGGGTCGAGTCGAGTCGCTTGCAGTACGAAACTGAGAGAAAATGTTGCAACTTCTCAAACAGCGTGTCATGGTATGGATGAGAAACTTGTCCACAATGTTCATGCTTTCACAAAAAAACTAAGTTTTGTAATACGTTCTTTTAGATATTTTTCATGAATAAATAGTTGTTACAGGCTTTTGATTGTTTTCAGTTATTTGGAAATGCTTCCCCACGACATTATTCACCTATCAAATGTACCGCATCGGAACATCGATTCACCCCAAAAAGCCGCTCGTGGACAGAAAATGAAAAACTGATTTTTAATCGCTTTTCTGTATATTAAAGCGTGTAGACAATTTTCAGTTGTCTTTGCTTTTTTGAACACTCCATTGAACATTAACAATGATTATTGGAAAGGTTTCATGGATATCTTTCTAAAAGAAAATAAAATACATGTAGGTGTCATTTGGTGTCATACTACCAGGTTACAATGAGATCCCTTCATAAATTAATAAGGTTTTCGGGCTTCGGTAGCCGTCACAGTTGACCAATCACAAAAAGGGGATGTCATCATCTTGGCATTATATCGAGTCAACCTACAGACTATGCTAAAGGTTTTTGGGCTCGGGCAGCCATCAAGGGGACGTTCTCATCTAGACATTATTTGAAGTCAACCTGCCAAGTTACAATGAAATCCCTCCATAAATATGACCTGTAGACTGTGCTAAAGGTTTTCAGGTTTTGGGCTCAAACAGTCGTAATGGTTGACAGAGCGCGCTGAAATGGGGAAATTCTCCTCTGGACATCATACGGAGTCATCCTTCCAAGTTACAATGAAATCCCTCCATATTAAACATGACCTGCAGACTGTACTAAAAGTTTTGGGTTTCGGGCTTGGGGAGCCATCACGGTTGCCAGATCATGACCAAACGGGGACGTTCTCATCTAGGCATTGTACAGAAGCATCCTACCAAGTTACAATGAAATCCTTACATAAATATGACTATAGACTATGCTAAAGGTTTTTGGGCCCAGGCAGCAATCAAGGCTGAATGATCATAACCAAAAGGGGAGGGACATTCTCAACTAGACATTATTGGGTGTCTCATCTAGACATGACCCCAAACCTGCATATGAAATTTTGTGATATCGG
Source organism: Pictodentalium vernedei (assembly GCA_031216915.1). Taxonomy (NCBI): domain Eukaryota; kingdom Metazoa; phylum Mollusca; class Scaphopoda; order Dentaliida; family Dentaliidae; genus Pictodentalium; species Pictodentalium vernedei. Next base: position 266,682,327 of record CM062291.1, on the reverse strand, counting down.
ACAAGAACTATGGGGTGTAGCCTGTGCTAAACGAAAATATGAACAGACTAACAGACTTCCGCAGGAACATTCTCATCTAGACATTATTTGGAGTCATCCTACCAAGTTACAATGAAATCCCTTCATAAATATGACCTGTAGACTTTGCTAAAGGTTTTCGGGCTTCAGGCCCGTGTAGCCGTCAAAGTTGACCAATTCACATCCAAAAGGGGATGTTCTCATCTAGACATTATATGAAGTCAGCCTACCAGGTCACAATGAAATCCCTTCATAAATATGACCTGTAAACTGTGCTAAAGGTTTTCGGGCTTCAGGCTCGGGCACCCATCATGGTTAAATGGTCGCAACCAAAAGGGGACATTTTCATCTGGGCATCATCTGGAGTGATCATACGAAGTTACAATGAAATCCCTTCATAAATATGACCTGTAAACTGTGCTAAAGGTTTTTGGGCTTCGGGCCCCTGTAGCCGTCACAGTTGACCAATCACGACCAAAAGGGGATGTCATTATCTAGGCATTATATTGAGTCAACCTAACAAGTTACAATGAAATTCTGCAATAAATAAGACCTAAACTATGCTAAAGGTTTTTGGGCTCGGGTGGCCATCAAGGCTGAATGATCGCGACCAAAAGGGGACGTTCTCATCTAGACATTATTTGGAGTCATCCTACCAAGTTACAATGAAATCCCTTCATAAATATGATCTGTAGACTGTGCTAAAGGTTTTTCGGCTTCGGGCCCCTGTAGCCATCACAATTGCCCAATCACGCTTAAAAGGGGACGTTCTCATCATCCAGAGTCATCCTACCAAGTTACAATGAAATCTCTCCATATTAAATATGACCTGCAGATTTTGCTAAAAGTTTTTGAGTTTTGGGCTTGGGCAGCCATCACGGTTGACAGATCATGACCAAAAGGGGACATTCTCATCTAGGCATTATACAGAGGCATCCTACCAAGTTACAATGAAATCCCTTCATAAATCCGACCTGTAGATTGTGCTAATGCTTTTTGGGTTTTGGGCTCGGGCAGCCATACCGGTTGACCGATCGCAACCAAAAGGGGACGTTATCTAGACATGACCCCAAACCTGTATATGAAATTTCATGACAATCAGACAAGAACTGCGGGGTGTAGCCTGTGCTAAAGGAAAATGTGAACAGACTCACAGACTAACAGACTTCCGCACGCATGATGGCAATAGCTTATCTTGATTTTGTCAAGTTAAGCTAAAAAACAATAATTTGACGTCAAAGGTCAAGGTCATATGTAAGTCATGATAGTACACGACACATCATCTCATGGTGATACATCAACATGCCTAAAATCATAAGCCAAGGTAAAAAGGTAAATAAATTCTTGCCCAGACAAGCTTACTGGCCAAAAAATCAGTAATTTGACCTTGAGGTCAAAGGTCACCGTCATATGTGGGTCATGATGGTATGCGACACATCGTCTCATGGTGATACACCCACATGCCAAATATCATAAGCCGAGGTGAAAAGGTAAATAAGTTCTGGCCAGGACAAGCTTACTTGCCAAAAAATCAGTATTTGACCTTGAGGTCAAAGGTCAAGGTCATATGTGAGTCATGATAGTACATGACACATCGTCTCATGGTGATACACCCACATGCCAAATATCATAAGCTGAGGTGAAAAGGTAAATAAGTTCTGGCCCGGACAAGCTTACTTGCCAAAAAATCAGTAATTTGACCTTGAGGTCAAAGCTCAAGGTCATATGTGGGTCATGATAGTACTCAACACATCATCCCATGGTGATACGCCCAAATGCCAAATATCATAAGCCCAGGTCAAAAGATAAAAAAAATCAATAATTTGACCTTGAGGTCAAAGGTCAAGGTCATATGTGGGTCGATGTCAAAGGTCAATGTCATATGTGAGTCATGATGGTACACCGTCTCATGGTGATACGGCCACATGCCAAATATAAGCCTAGGTCAAAAGATTTAAAACATCAATAATTTGACTTTGAGGTCAAAGGTCATATGTGGATCATGATAGTACGTGACACATCTTTCCATGGTGATACACCCACATGCCAAATATAAGCCTAGGTAAAAAAAATAAAAATAAATCAATAATTTGATCTTGAGGTCAAAGGTCAAGGTCATATGTGGGTCGATGTCAAAGGTCAATGTCATATGTGAGTCATGATGGTACATCGTCTCATGGTGATATGCCCACATGCCCAAAACCATAAGCCTAGATCAAAAGTTTTAAAACATCAATAATTTGACCTTGAGGTCAAAGGTCAAGGTCATATGTGGATCATGATAGTATGCGACACATCTTTTCATGGTGATACACCAACATGCCAAATATCCTAAGACTAGGTCAAAAGATAAAAAAAAAATCAATAATTTGACGTTGAGGTCAAAGGTCAAGGTCATATTTAAGTCATGATAGTATGCAACACATCGTCTAATGGTGATACATCAACATGCCTAATATCATAAGCCAGGGTGAAAAGGAAAATAAGTTCTTGCCCAGACAAGCTTACTTGCCAAAAAATCAGTAATTTGACCTTGAGGTCAAAGGTCAATGTCATATGTGGGTCATGATGGCACGCAACGTATTGTCTCATGGTGATACATCCACATGGCAAATATTATAAGTCGAGGTGAAAAGGTAAATAAGTTTTGGCCCGGACAAGCTTACTTGCCAAAAAAATCAGTAATTTGACCTTTAGGTCAGAGATCAAGGTCATATATGGGTCATGATGGTACGCGACACATCGTCTCATGGTGATACACCCACATGTCAAATATCAAAAGATAAACAAGAGGCCCCAAGGGGCCTTAATAGCTAACCGGTCAAAGTGGTTCAAAGAAGTATTTGGGGTCACATTCAGTTACGACATGGTTCATCAACACTACAAAGGAATGAAGTCATGAGAGGCAAATTTTATGGAACAACACTAAGGAATGGATTTGAACAAACCTGAACCTAACATCCCCCCACCACACCCCTGCCCATAGAGCCCAGATATTAAGCCAGGGACTCAAATTGAACAAACTTGAATCCAATCCCCCTTGAGATGTCATATACCAAATAGGAAAGAATTCTGACTAGTGGATATGAAGAAGGTTTTTAAAGAAATCACCTCACAAGCAATGGAGTGGCCACCAAGAGTGGCTAGTTTTGTACCAATGTATCAATCGCAAACCACCCGATCTCCCACTGGCTTTTGTGCTGAAAAACATCCTGCAAATAAATCTTAGCAATGAAAAAATTTGACCCCCAATTCCAACTTAGCGTCACACTTTTTTTCTCCTAAGCATTTGGTCACAGTCTGTTTGCAACTACACTTCCTTCCAGGGGATGATAGGTAGACAGCCAATCTGACTATGCCACCCCTACAGTATACTGTTTACTAAACTTATGAAACACATGTGTTTGTAACCATTATTTATGTATACGGTGAATAAATTATCTGCATCTGAAAAGGCCAGCTGTAACGAGAGTATTTTTATGACACTATCTGCAAAAGAAGCTTTTATTTAGCAAGATGTTACTCATAAATAATTTGTTTTGTTCCTATTTATTGGAGAGTGCCATTGGAATCAGGCCAGTAGTTTTGGAGTAAACTAAAGCACTACCTTTACAAAAGTATGATGATAACTATGGCTGAAGAGTGATCAGTATAGTTCACCCTCACTTTCATTAAGATGAGCAGTGTGCAAAATTTGACAAGAATGCTCGTTCCATTCGCGTGGTAGTTACACAAATTTAAATCTACGTGAACGGATGTTCGGTCAGCCAAAAGTTTGAGTAACTTAACTGGTAGAGTGCTAAAGTTTTTTTCAGCCTCAAGATTTGTTCACACAATTTTGTCTTGTTACAATTTATGGGAGAGTGCCTATAGGCACTCTCCCATGAACTGCAACAATGCAAAACGATGGCGTGAAGTAATTTTACTTCAAAGATAATAAGAAGGAAATCCACAAAATATCAAGTCTTCAACTTTACCCACAGTTCAGAATAAAGCCTGATCATGGGCTTCCAGCACTCTACAAGTTAACCAGCCTTTTTGTGTCTGATAGATTTTTAGACTTTTGCCTTGAGAGGGTATACATGTATTTTTTTCAGTTTCATGCAATATATGAATATTTGTTAATGATAAAAAAGCAGTTTTCCAAGAATTTTTACCTCGCCGAGCATTCAGTTAGCCATCTCCAAATCACGTGAACAGTCTGTTGGTTAGAGTCATTTTTAAAATTTTGCACACTGGATGAGCCAATAAAAGTTATCACTTAAGGAAACACACCATGGATCATGAGGTGTAGGTCAGTCAATGATCCAAGTCAAACTCTCAATGACCATGACATTTGGGTAACTACAAACATACAGTGCTGTGATAACAAGAGCAGAGAGAATTTCAACCAGATTGCCTTACAGTGACAAACTGATGTACGAGATCCTTTTCCTCCATCTAGACAACATTTGAGCCTCAAATGGCTTTGAATAAACAAGAAAAAAATTCATTGGGAGGGGGATAAATATTCAGGGGGGGGGAAAGATATCCTAGGATATCACCCCCCCCCCCCACCACTCCCAGGCAAAGATATCCTAGGATATTTTTCCCCTGGCCTGAATATCTCCCCGCACACCCACCTATGATTTTTTTTGTTTAGTCAATGCAATTTGAGGCTCAAATGTTGAAACATACATTTTTGTCATCAATTTCAGGTGCTTGAGATAACATCACCCCACCATATAGTAATGTCATTTGGGCCAGCATTAACAAAGTCATGTAATCAATCACCATATCACAAACTGGTGAAAGTTTTTCCCAAACTACATTTAGTGGGGGTGGGGGGGGGGGGGGGTGGTGGGTGGAGAGGGTATCCAAATGTGGAGATGCAGAATAAGATATCCAGGCCTGTAGGTCTGAACATTTGAGCATCAAATAGCACTGAATAAAAAACAAGACAAGCATCGCAATCGATTCCAAACCCTCACAAACAAATATATAAACAAGAGCACCGCGTAGTGGGACAATATACGCCCGTTTTGTATTTTTGAAGGGTTGGGGTAAGGATGGGGGTGAGGGTGAAAATTGTTTGGACCAACTCCATATTCGAACTTGACCTGCATTTTGTTGTGATTAAACAACATACCAAGTTTGGAACCAATCGGAAAACAAATAATAAAAGTTATCATCCGGAAAACAAACATTTGATGCATTCTATGTCCAACAAGGTCCATACTTCAGGGGAACTTCGAAGTTCGAACTGACCCCATATTCGAACTTGACCTGTCTTTTGTTTTGATTAAACCACATACCAAGTTTAGGAGTCAATCGAAAAAAAAATACTAAAGTTATCATCTGGAAACCAAATGTTGACGAGCGGGCAGACCAATGGATGGACAAATGGATGGACAAATGGACAGACAGACAGACAGACTGATTCCATAATTCGACGGTTTTTCAACAGGCGTATAATAAAAAATCAGTTAGGCCATACTAAAGTTATAATCCGGAAAACACAAAATGCACAAATTCAAGAGAAATAACTCTGGCAAGGTACATGCGATTTTGGCCGAAAGTGAACTTGAGCTGTGCTTTGTGGTCATAAACAAAATCTGAGAATTTGAAACAAATTAGTCAAGGCAAACTAAAGTTATCATCCGGAAACCACGTAATTCACAAATTTACTCTCATTCAAAGGGAATAACTATGGAACGGTACATGCGATTATGGCCAAAGGTGAATTTTAGCTGTACTTTGTGGTCAAAAACAAAATCTGAGAATTTGAAAAAAATCGGTCAAGGCAAACTAAAGTTATCATCCGTAAACCACAAAGACCACAAATTTGCAATCATTCAAGGGGAATAACTCTGGAAAGGTATATGCGATTGTGGTCAAAAGTGAACTTGAGCTGTATGTTGTGGTCAAAAACAAATGAAAGTGTCAATGACACTGTAGCTTAACTTGTGTGTTGTGTTTGATGAAAAGGATAATGTTCAATGTTTATGAAAGGATTATGAAATAAGACAAGAATTGTGATAATTGGGAATATGTTCATTTCTGTTCCCTGTATGCTATGTTTATGATAAAAATAATATGAGGTGTACACTGTACTAAAGAGCTGAGGGGTGGGTTAATATGACCTCACAGTTAATGTATGTGGCCCTCACAGTTAACGTATATCAACAAAAGTTATCAAATTACAGTGAAATTATTCCAAAACGAGTCATCCTATCAAGTTACATTAAAATCCACTCATAAATATGGCCAGTAGACTGTGCTAAAGGTTTTCTGGCTTCGGGCCCTTGTAGCCGTCAGTTTCCCAATTGCGTCCAAAGGGGACGTTCTCATCTAGACATTATATGAAGTCAATCTACCAAGTTACAATGAAATCCCTTAATAAATATGACCTGTAGACTGTGCTAAAGGTTTTTGGGCTTTGGGCTCTGGCAGCCATCATGGTTGAATGATCGCAACCAAAAGGGGACATTCTCATCTGGACACTATTTGGAGTCATCCTACCAAGCTACACTGAAATCCCTTCATAATTATGACCTGTAGACTGTTCTAAAGGTTTGGTTTTCGGGCTTTGGGCTCCTGAAGCCGTCACAGTTGCCCAATTGTGTCCAAAAGGGGACGTTCTCATCTAGACATTATATGAAGTCAACCTACCAAGTTACAATGAAATCCCTTCATAAATATGACCTGTAGACTGTGCTAAAGGTTTTCGGGCTTCGGGCTCTGGCAGCCATCATGGTTGAATGATCGCAACCAAATGGGACAATCTCATCTGGGCATCATCTGGAGTGATCCTGCGAAGTTACAATGAAATCCCTTCATAAATATGACCTGTAGACTGTACTCAAGGTTTTCGGGCTTCAGGTACCTGTAGCCATCACAGTTGACCAATCACGACCAAAAGGGGATGTCATCATCTAGGCATGATATGGAGTCAACCTAACAGGTTATAATGAAATCCTTCTATAAATATAACCTTTTGCCTATGCTAAAGGTTTTTGGGCTCGGGCACCCATCAAGGCTGAATGACCACGGCCAAAATGGGACGTTCTCATCTAGACATTATTTGGAGTCATCCTACCAAGTTACAATGAAATCCCTTCATAAATATGACCTGTAGACAGTGCAAAAGGTTTTCGGGCTTCGGGCACCTTTAGCCGTCAAAGTTGCCCAATCATGTCCAAAAGGGGACGTTCTCATCTAGACATTATATGAAGTCAACCTACCAAGTTACAATGAAATCCCTTCATAAATATGACCTGTAGACTGTGCTTAAGGTTTTCGGGCTTCGGGCTCTGGCAGCCATCATGGTTGAATGATCGCAACCAAAGGGGACAATCTCATCTGGGCATCATCTGGAGTGATCCTACGAAGTTACAATGAAATCCCTTCATAAATATGACCTGTAGACTGTGCTCAAGGTTTTTGGGCTTCGGGCACTTGTAGCCATTACAGCTGACCAATCACGACCAAAAGGGGATATCATCATCTAGGCATTATATGGAGTCAACCTAATAGGTTACAATGAAATCCTTCCATAAATATGACCTTTTACCTATACTAAAGTTTTTTGGGCTCGGGCACCCATCAAGGCTGAATGATCGCGATCAAAATGGGATGTTCTCATCTAGACATCATTTGGAGTCATCCTACCAAGTTACAATGAAATCCCCTCATAAATATGACCTGTAGACTGTACTCAAGGTTTTCGGGCTTCGGGCACCTGTAGCCATCACAGTTGACCAATCACGACCAAAAGGGGATGTCATCATCTTGCCATTGTATGGAGTCAACCTTACAGGTTACAATGAAATCCTTCTATAAATATAACCTTTTGCCTATGCTAAAGGTTTTTGGGCTCGGGCACCCATCAAGGCTGAATGATCATGGCCAAAATGGGACGTTCTCATCTGGACATTATTTGGAGTCATCCTACCAAGTTACAATGAAATCCCTTCATAAATATGACCTGTAGACTGTGCTCAAGGTTTTCGGGCTTCGGGCACTAGTAGCCATCACAACTGACCAATCACGACCAAAAGGGGATGTCATCATCTAGGCATTACATGGAGTCAACCTAACAGGTTACAATGAAATGCTTCCATAAATATGACCTTTTGCCTATGCTAAAGGTTTTTGGGCTTGGGCACCCATCAAGGCTGCATGATCGCGATCAAAATGGGACGTTCTCATCTAGACATTATTTGGAGTCATCCTACCAAGTTACAATGAAATCCCTTCATAAATATGACCTCTAGACTGTGCTAAAGGTTTTTGGGCTTTGGGCCCCTGTAGCCGTCACAGTTGCCCAATCATGCCCAAAAGGTGACTTTCTCATCTAGACATTGTGTGAAGTCAACCCACCAAGTTACAATAAAATTCCTCAATAAATATGACCTGTAGACTGTGGTAAAGGTTTTCGGGTTTTGGTCTCGGGCAGTCGTCACGGTTGGCAGATCATGCCCAAATGGGGAAATTCTCATCTAGACATCATAAGTTATATAAGTTACAATGAAATCCCTCCACATTAAACATGACCTGCAGACTGTGCTAAAAGTTTTTGGGTTTCGGGCTTGGGCAACCATCACGGTTGATAGATCATGCCCAAAAGGGGACGTTCTCATCTAGTCATTATACAGAGGCATCCTACCAAGTCACAATGAAATCCCTTCATAAATACGACCTGTAGACTGTGCTAATGGTTTTCGGGTTTTGGGCTCGGGCCGCCATACCGGTTGCCCGATCGCGACCAAAAGGGGACGTTCTCATCTAGACATGACCCCAATCCTGCATATGAAATTTTGTGACGATCAGACAAGAACTGCGGGGTGTAGCCCGTGCTAAAGGAAAATGTGAACAGACGTCACAGACTCACAGACTAACAGACTTCCGCACGAGTGATGGCAATAGCTTATCTTGACTATGTCAAGTTAAGCTAAAAACTGAAAATTTGAAATAAATCGGTCAAGGCAAACTAAAGCAGGGTTCATACAAAAATTTGCTCGCAAAGTTCAAGGGTTTTTCAAGGGTTTTTCAAGGGCTTCTTTCTTTTTTTTCAAGGGCTACATATACTATTCAGCTTGTTGTATGAGCTCTAAAAATCTAAGATTCATGTGACACGGATCTGACTTTGGAAGTCAGGAAGTACTGGTACCCAAACTGTGATCTGTGTAACAGTAATCTTGGTAAAACGTTCCATACTTTTTTATGCCTTTTTTAACTGAGCGACACGAGCGCAACAAACAAGTAAAAGGCGAGTACACATATATTTACTTGGTATTCAAGGGTTTTTCAAGAGATTTCTGAAAGTTCAAGGATTTCTCAAGGGCTAATTTCAAATTCCAGGGTTTTTCAAGAAAAAACTCATTTTCAAGGGTTTTTCAAGAGCTGTATGAACCCTGTAAAGGTATCTTCCGGAAATGAAAAGTTGGGCTAAATTCCCGTAAATAAAGGGCCATAACTCTACTGCAAATGGGCCGCTAGAAATGGAAATCGAACCCATCCTGTATTTTGTCATACTAAATCCATATGCCAAATTTAACTCAGCTCAAACTATTACAACTAAAGTTATCGTCCGGAAACGAAATATGTCCATGAACAGACAGACAGACGGGTGGAGAGACCATTCACATAATACGTCCCGTTTTTTAAACGGGTGTATAAAATCAACATCTGAAAAATTTGGTGTCGATCCGTCTAGGCGTTCAGCTTTAAATGAACGGAAACCAATTTTTTTAGAAAAATTGTGTTTTCAAAGGGCCATATCTCTGCAGCAGCTTGACTGAGAAACACCAATATCAAACTTGACCTGTATTTTAATGCTAAAAACAACTTCTGAAAGTTTGATGTCGGTCCGTCAAGGTGTTCGACTTTAAATGAACGGAAACCAAATTGTTTATGGACAGACAGACGGACAGACTGATAACATAATACGACCGTTTTTTAAACGGTCGTATAAAAACCAATCACATCGCGGTGGTTCTGAACTTGACGCAGACATTGTTGCTATAGAGACATATGCTAAAAAGATGTGAAATCCAATTACTATTGTTAAAGTTATGCCAAAAACAAGCCTTTCACAATATTTTTTTTAACAAAGGGCAATATCTCTAATGATTTTTATCGAATCACGGTCATTATTGAACTAGAGGTAGACATTGTTCCTAAAGAGATATAAACCCCCCAAAAATTGAAATTTTGTTACTAATGTTCAGGTTATTCCATAAACAAGCATAACACAATATTTTTTAACAAAGAGCAATAACTCCCATAAGTTTCATCAGATACCGCTGGTCATCGAACTTAACGTGGACATTGTTGCTATAGAGTCATATACCGAAAAAAATTGAAATCCGGTTACTATTGTTAAAGTTATGCCATAAATAAGCATTACACAATATTTTTTAAACAAAGGGCAATAACTGCCATCATTTTCATCAGATATTGGTGGTCATCGAACTTGAAATAGACATTTTTGCTGCAGAGAGATACACTGAAAAGAATTGAAATCAATTAACTATTGTTCAAGTTATTCCACAAACAAGTTTTACAGGATATTTTTATAACAAAGGGCCATAACTCCCATAATTTTCAAGCGATATCGGTGGTCATTGAATATGACGTAGATATTGTTGCTATAGAGACATATACCAAAAAAGAACTGAAATCCGTTAAATATTGTTCAAGTTATGCCATAAACAAAGTTTGGATGTAAGGATGGACAGAGGTATTTGCTATATCCTTCCCTTGCAGAGGTATAATTATCCTGGGTGGGTGGGTGGTGGGGAGATATTCAGGGCGGGGGGAATCTTAGGATATCTTCAACATAGAAGATATTGTGTGTGTGTGGGGGGGGGGGGGGGGGGGGGGGTGGGTCAGATATCTTGTTGCACTGCACAAAATTCTCTGTCTGCTTTCATGTCTGAAGCACTGTAGATACACACGACAAAAAATGAAATGCAAGAATACTGAATTTCAGATGCTATTTCATTTGTTTTTCTTGGGAGCACACTGGCTCAGTGGTTACAGCATTGGATTTCAAACCGAAAGGTACACGGTTTGATCCCCTCCAGGGGCAATTGTGTTGTGTCCTTGGCCAAGGCACCTAATTCTGACTGCCCACATGGGGGCATGATGGCACTGTCTACAAAGATGTACTGCACGTCTGTGGAGCACATGTCTTCAACCATTGCTGACCCTGCTTCTGTGGAGTTACAATGTTGGGGAGTCTGACAGTTGCTTGCCACTGCCCAGTGTTTCTCTCGAGGTTCTCAGGCTTCTTCCACCCATAAAACTGTTCAACAAGATGTGACCCTGGCTGACGAAAGTGTCACTAAACTCCAATGAATAAATATTTTTTTTTTTGACTGTCTTATTTTCAAACTTTTTTTTTATTAAGGAAATCTCTATCAACTATCAAATCAAGAAAATGGTTGCTTTTGCAATCAAAGTACTGTTTTTTTTTTTTACCTTATTAAATGCAGTATACAAAAATTCATGTCTAGTCAGTGGCGGCGCCAGAGTTACAGAAGTGAGAGGGTACAGGTGGGTATTGCCCGTCGCGCAGCGGCGGCCTTGGCACATAGCGCCGAGCCGGGGTGGGTTTCGGGAGCTGTGTCCCCTCCCGAAGTTGAGAAAATTTTTAAAACTTACATTGTAAATGGTGTTCTCTGGAGCATTCTCAGACAATTAAATTAAAACAGTTTTATCCTTTTGAAACTTATTGGTTAGGTCTTTCAGTTATAGAAAACGTTGTACATGGCTGGTACATGGTGACATTTTAATGGAAGAACGCTATTGTAAAGTGCGAGTACAAAGAACCAAACGACACTAAAATCGAAAATGAAAGTAGGCTGCATTCCAAACGGATGCATTGCACGCTCTCGCTTCTAGCATTTCTTGAATACTCTTAAGCGGTATGTTTCAGACCGTTTGAACGCGGCACGCTTTGTTGCAATTTGGGCCCTTGACTCTTGTTTGTTGTTTGCAGCTAATGTGTGTGTGTGTGTGGGGGGGGGGGGGGGGGGGGGGGGAGAAACACACAAACATAATTTAAAAACTTCTCTGAATTAGTGCACTTGGGAATATGGAATTAAACATACCCACCATTACACAGCAACATTCAATACAAAAATTAAAATGATAGTATTTTTTTACTACGCTTAGCGAAAAAAGTGGAGGGGTAAGTACCCCCCATGGTGCCGCCACTGTGTCCAGTGACTCAGCAAAACTCATGAAAACTCAAGAATTGAGTTCTTTACAGCAGCTTTCAACAATCACACTCAACATCCAACAAATTTTCATTTATTATTTATTCTTTGGTGCTTAAGGTCACTTTCAGCACCATTACCTATAATATGCTGCAACATAGTTGATATCCTGTTCAGCTTTAATTTTGAAAATTGTATTTGAAAAGGAGCAAAATCCTTGACTCTGAGAGTCGATGCACTAAGGAATTACAAGTAGAATGAAAGTGTCAATGACACTGTAGCTCAGCTTGTGTAAGACATGTACATGTATATTATGTTACACAGCAATGACACACATCTAGGTAATGACCTGATAACAAAGGTACATGTAAAGTATTGTAAAGGTCTGTACACAAATACTGATCGTAGCCTGTAACAAATGTACAGGTAAAGTATTGTAAAGGAGGGTGACAGTTAGATACCTCTAGCCAGAGCCGTATTGAAATGTGCACCTACTGTGTATAAGTAGCACTGAATAAATCAAAATTTGTCTAATTGGCCGCCGGCAGCCATCTTGAAATTTCTGATCGCACCCGAAAACACTCGTTCTCGTCCCAAGGCGATAATAAAGGTACCCAAGAAGTTTCGTAAAGATTGCTTCATAAATACGGCCTCTAGCCTGAGCCGTACTGAACTGTTGACAGACGGATGCCGGGCCATGACATAACCTCAAATTTGATTACGTCAAAGTTGAGCTTAAAAAAATTAGCGATTCAATGTCGCTTTTGTATGACTTTAATTTGAATATGCAATCTAACTGTAGTACAGGATTGGTGACACCATATACTTAAAGGAATATCCAATGGAAGAAACATAGAAGGCCTATAGTGCATTTTGAGAGACTTGAACACAAAACAACTACCAACAAGAGGCCCCAGGGGGCCTGAGGGCGCTCACCTGACATGGCAGTCTAAATATCAAACCAGGGACTTGACTTGAAAAAGCTGCATACGCCCCTCCTAAGAAAAGCATATACCAACTAGATGAAGCGATTGTGCCCACACAATACACAGGATTTTCCTTCTATTTTCAGTTCCTGCACTTTAACGTCCCAAAATTGAGATAAACACATAAAAAACAGATTTTTTTCCCCAAACAAAATACTTTCAGCCTAAATTTTTTTCTTCTTCTTAAAACGAATAAAAAACGCTAAAACTAATTTCCGGATTTTGGTCCCAAATTTTCTAAGTCCCACCCGGACCCCAAATTTTCGGTATAAAAATTTTTTTTTTTTTTGTCTTAAAATTGGCAGAAACGCATAAAAAAACAAAAAACAAAAAAATTATGGATTTTGGTCCAAAATTTTCGAAGTCTCACCCGGGCCCAAAATATTCAGGGTAAAAAAAAAATTTTTTTTTTTGTCTTAAAACTAACCGAAATGCATAAAAAACAAAAACAAAAATTTCCGGATTTTGGTCCAAAATTTTTGAAGTCCCATCCAGACCCAAAATTTTCGGTGTAAAAAAAAAAATTTCTTTTTGTCTTAGAATTGACAGAAACGCATAAAAAACAAAAAAAATTTTTACAGATTTTGGTCCAAAATTTTCTAAGTCCCACCGGAACCCAAATTTTCAGGAGAAAAAAAAAAAATTTTTTTTGTCTTAAAATTGACAGAAATGCATAAAAAACAAAAAAAAATTTTTTTACGGATTTTCCAAAATTTTCTAAGTCCCACCCGGACCCCAAATTTTCAGGGTAAAAAAAAAAAAAATTTTTTTGTCTTAAAATTGACAGAAACGCATAAAAAACACAAAAAAAAAATTTACGGATTTCTAAGTCCCAACCGAACCCCAAATTTTCAGGGGAAAAATTTTTTTTTTTTTTTTTTGGTCTTAAAATTGACAGAAACGCATGAAAAACCAAAAAAAAAAAAAAAAAAAATTCAAGACTTTGGTCCAAGTCCCACCTGGACCCCAAATTTTCAGGGTAAAAAAAAAAATTTTTTTTTGTCTTAAAATTGACCAAAACGCAGAAAAAACAAAAAAATTTTTTTTCGGATTTTAGTCAAAAATTTTCTAAGTCCCACCCGGACCCCAAATTTTCAGGGGAAAAAAAAAAATTATTTTTTTTTTTTTGGTCTTAAAATTGACCGAAACGCAGAAAACACCCCCCCAAAAAATTTTCCGATTTTGGTCCAAAATTTTCCAAGTCCCACCCGCACCCCAAATTTTCAGGGGAAAAATTTTTTTTTTTTTTTTTTTTTTTTGTCTTGAAGTTGACCGAAACGCAGAAAAAACAAAAAAAAAAAATTTTTGATTTTGGTCCAAAATTTTCTAAGTCCCACCCGTACCCCAAATTTTCAGGGGAAAAAAAATTTTTTTTTTTTTGTCTTAAAATTGACCGAAACGCAGAAAAAACAAAAAAAATTGTTTTCGGATTTTGGTCCAAAATTTCGAAGTCCGCTACGGGACCCCAAATTTTCAGCCTAAATATGAACCCAGGGATTTGGCTTCAACAAACTTGAATCTCACCCCCCCTAAGGATGCTGCATACCAAATATCAAAACATTCTTATTGCCAGATCTGAAGAAGAAGATTTTTCAAAAATACTCCTCATACTGCACTAATTTAAACATTTGGGCTCCCATAGAGAGCCCAAATATCGACCCAGGCAACTGATTTCAATAAACATGTGAAACAATCTTCCAAAGATGTTATATGTGAAATTTTAAAGCTTTTGGAGCAGTAGTTTCGGAGAAAAGTAGTCTTATGTTTTTCCCATTACCCACAGTGTTAAAAAATGCTGACTCAGCACTTTTTCAAAGTCCCCAAAAAGTACCCCATGATAAAACCGATGGCAATTTTTTTTTATCATTCCATTCTGTTTGTCCTAAGGAAGCTTCACAACAAATAAGAATTCTCAGTGCCGTGTAGTTTTGGAGATATGGGCGTTTTCATTTTTTTCTATTTTTAGCTCCTGTGGTTCCCACGGGGCTATGTGGAAAAACATTTCGGCATAAATTAGGTACTTATGACCCAATAAGCACTCATGTAAAATTTGGTTCAAATCGGCCTTGTGGTTTGGAAAATAGAAATTTGGGGGCGGGGCCAAAATTTTTGCCCCTCCTTTAACATCGTCAAATATAGCCCCTCCAACTTCTCTTGAACAAACTTGAGTCTACCTCAAAAGGAAGCTGCATACCAAATATCAAGTCTCTGCTATTGCTGGTTCTTGAGAAGAAGATTTTTTAAGAATTGGAGCATTTTTGCCCCATCCCTCTGCTCAATGTGAGCCGAAACCTAATTTGACAAAAAATCAAAGTCCGCATACATAACCCCTTCTCACATGAAATTTCATTAATATGCAGCCAGTGGTTTGGGAGAAAAAGCCCAAACACCACCTTCACGACGGACGCTGGACGATGGACGAAAAGTGATCAGAATAGCTCACCCTGACTTTCAGTCAGGTGAGCTAATAATGTCTATTTTTGGAGTGGGAGTGGGCATCATGCACATTGTGGTACCTTTGTCGAGTGTGGTGCACTGATGCGGGGGCCCAGTAGGTGGTCTATTTTGTCCAGGGATCGTTTGTGTGCACAAGCTGGGCCCCTGTCTAGTCTTGATGACCCATGTGAGGGCCCAGCTGTGGTCTGCGGAACTCAGCAGGGGCCCATATCCAAGGTGTACACAAAGAGATCGCAGTTGGTGATTTACACAGGCCTGAAAATAAGCAGTTTGACATTTGCAGAATGAGGTTACCAGAGGATGAATTTGATGATGCTATCCCATACAGTGGGCCAATTTATCCTCTGGGTACCTCTTTCTGTTTAGTTTTGAGACCCTGATTCAGATTGAGGTTCATAGAGGGTAAATTTATTGATGCTATCCTGCTGTGCAGGGTAGCATCACTAAATTTACCCTTTGGGGATCTCATTTTGCACACGACAGTCTGCTTATTTTCTGGCTTGGATTCACGATACACAAATTCAAATTCTTACAGATACTCTTGGACAGGCTCTCTCTCTCTCTTATGTGAATTGTGATCCCATTTTTACTGTGTAGGCCTCAAGCTGAGACACCCTGGACCTAAGGATAAGCCATACCTGAATTATTTTTTAATCAAGATCGCCCCAAGGACAAGCCATACCTGAATTATTTTTTAATCAAGATCGCCCCAATCATTCAAACTGATTTTTTAGGAGTACAACTGATACAGAAATTTTTGAAGAATAAAAATATTTTCAAAATCCAACCATTTATCTCCTCTTGAACATTTTTTCTATCATCAGGTCTCCAATGATAGAACAATACAAGAAGGTTCCATTGTTGATTCAACTCCTTTGATTCACTTTCTTGAAATTCACCTTTTGATTGCTTTGACCAAACAGATCAGTCACCAATGAATATAATACTCAGAAGAGACTGGTAGAGCTGAAACTGTTAAAGGGTCTTCTTGATCGATTAATCATATGGATTAACTTTGGTTAACCGATTAATCACTTGTTTTAGTAGGTACAGCTGAATTATTGCCGTACCATTGATGATTTATAGCATTAACCTTTTACCCAAAGTAACAGACAAAATCGGCAAGTGCTATATATAAAAACCTCCTTCAAATTGATTATGTTTTCAATTTTTGTCTCAAAAACATAGCTTATGACACCTCATTGGACTCGTTCCAATGAGGGGTCATAAGCTATGTTTTTGAGACAAAATTTGAATTTTTTTTAGTAATTCAAGAATTTATTTTGCCAGTATCGTCAGCTGTCCACAACAGGCAAAGAGTTAAGAATGACCTTTTCCAGCTACTGATATACAGTACAATGATCATGCAAGTGAACAAGTATGTCTGCACATAACTTGCAGGCTTTAATCTTTGTTTGTTCCTTTGTTAACCCATATAATACAGTAGTTTAAGGCAACAGTTAATCGATCAATTACTTTAGTGATCGATCAAGATGTTGATCATTGGTTAATCGATTAATCGGTTAACCATTTCAGCTCTAGAGATTAGCATGATTTATTGTTGTTAAAAGGTACAATGTCTACAATTTTAATAGCAATGTCATTCAATTTAATTCAAAATCCTCTGCTTGATTTGTTTCGGGATTTGATTCAACCTCAAAATTTGAGATTGGCAAGACCCTACTTTTCATCACACAATATGTATTTTATCAAAGAAGATTAATTGAATTTTACTTCTGAAACCAAACTCACGTGCAATGTTATAACCTCTATTTGACTTCTGATGTCAAATATTCATAAGACGCGTAGCAGGTGATATTTCCATAATGGGATAATTGATGCTTATCATGTGATAAAAAACATTTCATTGATAAATACGTTTTTATTTAATCCTCATCCACAATTCACAACTGGTTTGGATTTTGTCAAGAAGAAAATTTGATTGCACAGACTCTACAGAGGTGACACATTAAGGGAAGAAGATATCTCCAGAAAATTCCCCAACACTGTATCAGATGATCAAAAAATCAGCAATCTAACTTTCCATCAGTGTCAGGTTATTTGTGCCCAGTTCCAATTCACCCCAGGTCATTCGCCCCTCTCCCCCTCAGCCATTAGGGGGCAAAACATCTCATGCCACCAGCAAATAAACATTTTTTAATTGTTTTAAATAAGTTTTAAAAGTGAAAGATGTAGGGACAAACAATCTGATCATTTTTCTGTGTTTAGAAAAATGTATTAACCTTACCACAGAATTAGTGGATGGTCGTAGGCAATGATCAGAAACAAAAAAAAACTGCCAAAAAAACAGAAGAGTTGTTTGTCATTAACCCTTTACCTAACAGCCAGAATTTGATTAGAATAAGCCTACCACAGCCTAAAATATCTTAAAAGTTTCTAAATAAAACCATACAAATATGGATATCATTAGAACCAGCTTGTTAAGCTGGTTCTAATGATATCCATATTTGAATGATTTTATTGAAAAATTGTGACATTTGTTTTCGAAAAATGTGAAATGTAATTTATTTTTAAAAAATACTGTTTTAGGTAAAGGGTTAAAACATCTTTTTGTCTTGAATGATTTTAGTTCAATTTTGAAGATGCTCCATGAACCCCCTCAAGCACCAGTAATCTCATTCATTGTTCACAAACCAACACAGCAATTGTGTCGGATTTGACTACAATTAGATTGTCATTCTACTTTGGTTATTATTTTGTACCTAAATCCGGTCCAAATACTGCCATTTAACCACTCCGCCTGTCTTAGCCTCATGTTTTAGGGAGATGTTGGTCGGTTATTTATTTTTTTATTTGTATACAACCTTTGAAAAATCCAATTAAAGAAAATAATTGCAAGACAGACTTCTTGCCAAAGTAGTAAACCAAATCCTAGAAATACTTCCCCTCTTAACTCTTGTGCCTTTATATTCCCATGTTTTGACAAGTTTAATTTACTAAAATTTAGGGACAAAATCAGAATTTAGGGCATAACAATCTGGGGTGAATGAAAAATGGTCTGAAAAGAGGAGAGGGGGTAAACAGGATTTGGGGCAACACAACCAGAGTCCTTTCCATCAGAGCTGGGTGATTATGCCAGTCTCAAACTAGGCTCATAATATATAGACAGAACGCGGTGTTTGTTTGAATGGGTGGGTGTTTTACATAATGTGTTCGTCATTCCAACGAGTTATATAAAACACCAACTGATTCAAACACACATTACATTCTGTGTTTATTACACATCCCCATGCATTAAAATTCATTTAGGGAGCGCGGTGGCTCAGTTGGTAGAGATGCAGGCTGCAAGCCGAGAGGTCCTCGGTTCGAATCCCACCTGCGGCAACCGCGTTGTGTCCTTGGGCAAGACACTTCATCTCCACTGCCCGCGTGGGGGCACGATGACGCCGTGTACTAAGGCGTACTGCATGTCGATGGTGCGCATGTCTTCAACCAATCTAACCCTGCCTGTGCTGCAGTGCGGAGTTACGATGTTGGGGAGCTGGCAGCTGCTCGTCGTTGCTCAGTGGTTCTCTCCGGGTACTCCGGCTTCCTCCACCCGTAAAACTGTCATGGTCATGATTAGCCACTGTGCATAAATATGTGACCTTAAACACCAATAAATAAATAATAAATAAATTCATTTAAATAAACAAATTTTAATTCTGATGTTTAAACCCAAAGGTGAAGAATCTGTAATTTTTGTTTGAAGCAGTACTGCCCAAACGGATTGATATAAAATCAAAACAACCTTTAGAGAACCAGTCTAAATTACATTCGTTATCTTTTTTTATTGGGCATGCTTGTTGAAATTCATATTGCACTGTCGCTGTTTCTCTCTGGCTGGTGTCCATTCACACCTAATCATTTGGTTTCTATCACTGATAGTAAAAATATAAGTATAAATTTTGGCAGATTTGCAAAACAGCTGGGAGAAAGTCTTTCAAAAGAAGTTTGAAGCATGTCAGGATGTCTACAGCTGATTGATAATTGTATAACGAAAAATTTGGAAACTTTTCGAAGCATAACTAATGACTTGACAGGAAAGGAACAAGTCTAAATGGTGCGAAGAAAAAAGTTCTGACTTGTACATCACCAGTTAAATACAGAAACATTTATGTCATAGCAGCGATTTCGTTGAAAACAAGGGTTTAAAGTTTAATGGATGTGTAATAAAACCCTTTACCTAACAAAGTGGCAGCATCAGCCCATGTAATATGCAAATTCAGCAGTTGAAAGAAGATCATTTTTCCAAAAAATTTCAAACTACATGTATATCATGTGACCCCTCATTGGAACGAGCTCGTTCCAATGAGGGGGTCACATGATATGGTTTTGTTGAAATGCTTTGAAAAATTTGGAAAAATAATATTTAAAATAATCAATTTTGATATAGTCTGTATGGGGTAAAGGGCTAACATCACAGATCTGTAAAGATTTCTGAGTTGGTACCTTTAGAAACACAATTTAAACACTTGAGTCTCTCTACAATGAACACTATAAATGACACTTGCAAAAGAGTTTACTGAATAAATCAAAAAACATAATTTATGACCCTCATTGGAATGAGCTCAATGAACTTGTACCAATGAGGAGTTATAAGCTATGCTTTGGGGGCAAAAAATGAAAAAAAAATCAATTTTGAATATTGATTTTCAGAGGAGTCGGAAGGAATGTCGGACCCAGGGACAGTTTGGACAAAAGAGCCCACATGATGCAGAACACATCATCTGGGGTGCAAGTCAGTAAGATGGAGGGAAGCATGAGAGGGGCCTGAGGGGGTGAGAAGTTTTCCTAATATACATTTGATGCATATAAATTTTATATAATGCATATAGCGTCCAAAACTGGTCAGTGCTATTCGCAAAAATAAACATTCAATTTTCATTATTTTCCTCATTTTTTGTCTAAAAAATGTAGCTTATGATCCCTCATTAAGCATATTCCAATGAGGGGTCATAAGCTGTATGTTTTGACAAAAAATGAAAAAAATTGGTTATTCAAGTATTTTATTTGCATGTGTTGTCTGCCTCTCATGTTAGGTAAAGGGCTAAGGTACTAGTAATCATAGCTTGAAAGATAGTAGGGGTGGGGGAATGGGTGAGGTGTGGAAAACATTTGCAGACACTACACTGAAAATTGTTTATTCTGCCACTTAGGACTCTACCACCACACTACTGGAAGAATATTTTTCCAAATTGAGTGTGGGAGAAAAAAGCAAACTGAGGTCTTGTGATAACCTGTTTATTACACCAGCTGATTACACTTAAATATAGCGTAATTATATTATCAACATCACATATGTTGCATCTAAGATAGGCCTTTTATATGCCCCTTGAGTGCAGAATGTTTGTTGTACAGTAGACTATGTTCAAGAAGTTGCTACTTTGCTAGTGAAAGTTATCCAATTAACAGGAGTATTCAATTAACAGGGATATCAACACTTTTCTGAATTCTAGAGGTAAACTGAGCATTTATTCTATTATACCTATTTATTCAAGATATAATAGATTAAATGTCTTTATTGAATGTACAGAGGCCAATCAGGTCACTAAATGAGGAGAATTTTATGACTATTAAGGTAATTTCATAAGATATCACAATTTTATCAACAATTAACTGGTTGAGGGCAGCTGGGCTACATTTTATTTGGGGGGGGGGGGGGGGGGGCTGAATTTGCTCATCCAAATTTGTTCTACAAATTATTGAAGAGTGCCCATAGAGACTCTTCAATAATATGTGATAAAAACAAATTTATATTAACAAAATATTATTTGTGTTTGACTAAATAAGAAAAATGAACAGGCCTGAAAATAAACAGCCTGTTATTTGCAGAATGAGGTTCCCAGAGGGTGAATTTGATGATGCTATCCCATACAGTGGGCCAATTTATCCTATGAGTACCTCTTTCTGTTTAGTTTTGAGAGCCTGATTCAGATTGAGATTCACAGAGAGTAAATTTAGTGATGCTGCCCTAGTATCACTAAATTCACCCTCTGGGGACCTCATTTTGCAGACGACAGTCTGCTTATTTTCTGGCTTGAAAATGAACAAGGAAAATGTTGGCCTTTCCTTTGGTATCCTAATTTTTTTGAAAGTCCTGATAGTGGCTTCTAGCACTCAACCTGTTAAAAGCAGTCCATGTAACCCATATGCACTTAACAGGTGGAATTTGTACTGAAGGTATGGTAAATGGTTAGGTGTTTGTAAGTTATATCCAGTTAACCAAGTTATTCAATTTCGAGATAACCCATTGAGTGGGCTTCACTGTACTGAGTCAAATAAATTTGTCACTCAGTTCTGCGAAATCAAATCCTATTGCAGCTCTCTGATAGATTGGAAAGCATGGAGATCTTGAGATCCACATTCACAAAATGTCCATCTTATTTGCTCACAATGATCCCTACAATCAGATATGTCAGGCTGAGGTTTATGGACATGGTTGTGTCTAAGTAAAATTTTTGATGTACAACACCTGGAGCAATTCAATACATCAAAATTACCCCAGTTGAGGTGGTAATTCCTTTGTATTGTAATGTGAGATATTTTGGTTATTTTATAAAATACTCCATTGTTTGTACGATTTGTGTGGGTACCAGGTCAAATAAATTTGTCACTCAATTCTGCAGAAACAAATGCTGCTGTAGCTCTGGAATAGATGATCTTGGGGGAAGCACTGAGATCTTGAGATTCACATGCAGAAAATGTCCATAACATATGTTCACAATGCCCCCTACCAGTGACTCCACAAGCAGAAATGTCAGGCTTCTATGGGCTTCCAGCACTCAACCAGTTAATGTGCGATATTTTGGTTATTTTATAAAATACACCATTGTTTGTATATAAGATATTTTGATTATTTTATAAAATAAACCATTGTTTGTACAGAAGATATTTTGGTTATTTTATAAACTCCATTGTTGGTATACAAGATATTTTGGTTATCTTATAAAATACTCCATTGTTTGCATACAAGTTATTTTGGTTAGTTTATAAAATACACAATTGTTTGTATACAAGATATTTTGATTATTTTATAAAATACACCATTGTTTGTATACAAGATATTTCGGTTATTTTATAAAATATTCCATTGTTTGCAGACAAGATATTTTGGTTATTTTATAAAATACGCCATTGTTTGTATGTGAGATGTTTGCGTTGGTCTCACCTACCCAGTTGGTCATAGGTAATTAATAACTAATATGCTAAGCAAACACGCTATAGTCTGTTCCATATATGTTTGTCTGTGTTGATGATTGTCCATGTGTGTTTTAACTTTGCATTGACACTCATCGAACTTAACTCTTTTTACGAATAAAGCAGGTTATTTTAAAGTGTGTTCTTTTTTTTAGTACTCACAGAATTTTCAGTTTATTTTAAAATGAGTTCTTTTTTAATTCTCACTGAATTCACAGTGTTTTAATATGCAGCATTATTTAGTATCCTCAGCCAGTAATAATGCACTGAAGACTAGCAACGGAACTATGGCCCTGAACTATGACCAGCACTTTTGCCTATCTTCTTAAGAAAGCTCATCGTCCACAAGAAGGGAACAGATATGACAATGATTTCAAGGTAAAAGTAAATAAATCTGTCCAAGATAATAACTCAATTTTCAATGAACCCAACTTCGACCAAAGGCATGAAGATGGTGACAACCATGAATTAACTGAACCAATAAGCGTAGAAGTCATGGGTATAATCAGAAAAAGTAAAATGCAAACAAGCTTGCCTGGCTGGGACGAGCGTACATTTTAAATAAATAAAGATTTGAATAAAGATTTAATAGCCCTTTTAAGGACTTTCGGGTGTGTGTCTGTGAGTGGATGTGTGTGTGTGCTTTATTGTTTGTTGTTGGTTTTTTGTTTTGTTTCTTTTTTGTCATCTGTTTTCCCTGAAGGCAGACCAGATGGCCAAGGCTCAGCATCCACTCTCCTTTATAGGCTGACGGATGACTCCCAGCTTTCAAAAACACATATTGGTGGATTTTTTCCCTTTTTGTAACCATTATGGATAACATCCTGGGGCTTCTCCCAAACCACCGACTGTTTGGGTTTCTTTTTCTTTTTTCTTAAAAAACCAACAAACTGTGGTTCCAGTACTACCAGAGCAATCTAAGCAAACACAGACCAGAATTCTTGTAGTTATGCACAAGTCCTAGTCATCTTCCTTCCAACATTGTATGAGGATAATCTGGAAGCTCAGTGCACGATCTGAGGGCTATTGCTCTTCCTTTAGTACCCATTCACCAAGTGAGCGATGCTTGGTTCTTAACTCTTGAGGAGGCTCCAGTCAGTTAAAGAGTTGAACAGTTTCCTGACTATGTTACGAGTTATTGGGTGGAAGGTGAGCACAGCCGTTTCATGTGGAACCATTTTGATATGGTCAGACCATGTATTACAATGCACATCGAAGAGCCGCAGAGAAGGTTGAGTTTGTTTAAAGCTGGCTCTCACCCTAATTTACTCAAGACGACAATATTGCAGTTGAGTGCTGGGGGAAAGTTTACACCCAGCAAAAGAAAATACAGAAAAATACACAATTCAATTGAACATTTCAAAAGACTTTCTAGCTGGAGAAATTGGACTACTAAACTACTTGGAGGTTGTGTCTGGCAGTACTGGATTTTTGTGTATTTATAAAGTAAGTTTTAATTAATATACTGCACTTACGGGTTAATCTGGTCTGTCCCACCTATCGGGTTGGTTGTTGGTAATGAACACGGATTGAGTTAAGCGAACAAACTTACTAGAAACTGACTATAATCTGCCTCCCTTTGATCTACCAATTTTTCACACATTTTACCGAAGCAATAGCAATCGGGTAAGTGAGACAGCCCCAGATATTTCGGTTATTTTATAAAATACTCCATTGTTCGTATACAAGATATTTTGGTGATTTTATAAAATACTCCATTGTTTTTGTATGCAAGATATTTTGGTTATTTTACAAAATACTCTACGGTTTGTATTCGAGATATTTCGGTTATTTTATAAAATACTCCATTGTTTGTATGTTAGATGTTTCAGCTATTTTATAAAATACTCCATTGTTTGTATGATTCAAGGGTATCAGAATGGCGTATTTCAACCACAAAACTTCAAGGGCATCGGAAGTAGCCCCCTCTTGACCTGTGATAACGGGGGACAAAGGGACAAGCTATGCCCTTTTCGCCCAGAAGTGCCCAAGTGGAAAATACATTTATTTATTTTTAAACAGAGCTTATTTACCACAATAAGCAAGCACAGCTTCACTGCCAGGGGTTCCCATGGAGAGGAACGACATTACTCTCTAAGAACCATAACTGAAAAATTCTTGAGTATTCATTTCTAACATACATTATTACAAAGTGTTCCAATACAAATGGGGAGGGGGAAACGGGATCAGGTACAATGATGGTGGCTGGTCAAAATCACCAAAGAAGCTACACACTCTTGCTTTAGCAATGCAGATGGCACCTTGTTCCACTCAAGGGGCAATATATAACTTCAATACTATAGCATGTCACATTATAATTTATGATACATTGTAAACACCTTTATCTTAACTCATACCCTGAGTCTAGTACTCTTTTTGATACCCCTGCCCTCTTGTCCACAGATATGCCATGTCATTCATCGGAAAAGACGTCATTCAAGGACGCTTTCAGTTTGTGTACAAAACAACTTTATTTTTGTCACATTCTAAAATGTCATGAACAAACTTTAATTTTGGGTGGGTGTGTAATAAATGTTAGGATTTCATTCCTGAAAGATGAAAAATTCTTGCATCTTAACAGATTAATTTAAGATTCGCGATGGGTATACTAACTTGCAGAAAATATAAAGAAAAATAAATTAAGTTAATTTTATGATGCAATGTCAGTACACTGGAACCCTGTTAATTGAATAGCCACTTTGCCAATGAAAATTATTCAATTAACAGGAGTATTCAGTTAACAGGGATTGAGTCACTTTCCTATATTCCAGAGATAAACTTAGCATCTATTCTATTATACCTTGTTTGACAGAGCTCTATGAGCTCTGTCAAACAAGATATAATAAATTAAATGCCTGTATTGGATGTACTGAGGCCAAATAGGTCTATAACAAAGGAAAACTGGGGAGAGTCAGGGTAATTTCTCAACAGATTACAAGATTTTTTATTCAATTCAGGAATTTACTCTATAACCTATATTCAATGAACAAGTCAAATATGTACTGAAGGTATAGTAAATAGTTTTGTGCAGGGAAATTATAAACAATAAATAGGGTTATTCAGTTAAGAGATATCCAATTAAGTGGGCTCCACCGTACTGTTCAAACCGGGACACATGATAACCTAATATACAATAGAACATGCTCACACCGATACATCACCATTCAGATCATGTGGCCAGCATTTATTACATTATACAGCCAATACTTAGCCTTAGTAGTTGTATATGAAAACACCATGCCAATGCAGTACATACACAGAATGTCACAATGTATGAATGCATTCGTCAATAAGGCCAGAGTGCCAGCATGGAAGGATATATAGAATGAGAGGTGCAGTCTTTGGTTCTATCCTTCTGCAATGGCATGAGTACTGTATTGATGAATGTATTCACACATTGTGACATTCCGTGTTTATTACATGACTCTCTGACGTAGAATCCATTAATTTAAAAATTCAAACCTCACACAAAGAAAATTTCAAACTTTAAATAAAACTCTTTGTCATTTTTACAACTGACATTTTGATTTATTGGCTGTAAATGCAGCTTCTGAATTGATCTGGGTCAGACTGTGATATTTCGATTGGCTGATTACAAAAATGGGAGTGGTTTAGTTCTTTTGCTGGATCCATGACATCAGGTGGAAAAATAGTCCATGAACAGAAATCCTTATGGAACACTTATTCTGGATTTGGAAATATGAAACTGGAGGAAATGTAATAGGCATGTAATAAATATAAAGAGGGCAATCACATGTATAGTGATGTGTCTATTAATCAAGTTACAGTTACTATAAAGACTGAATTATATTCTCGTTCAGGTGGTTTGTGCATGGGAGAGGGCTGAGGGTGGGATGGCCTCCAGAAGTGGAGCCCATTGGGAAATTTCACAGAAACATTTTTGGCCAGTCCACCTATAACTGTGAAATAATAAAATAACTTTCCCTTTTAACCCTTGACTGGTAGAGTGCTGGAAGCCCATATTTGGGCTTTACTCTGAGGTGAAGGTACTGCAACTTGAAGGCTTCATACTCAGTGGATGTGCTTTGAATTATCTTTGAAGTGACATTATTTAGTCTGTAAGGACTTGTCTTGTTACAATTTACGGGAGAGTGCCTACAGGCACTCTCCCATAAATTGTAACAAGGCAAAGATATGTGAACAAATTTTGATGACCAAAAATAATTTAGCACTCTACCAGTTAAGGGCCTGGAGATTTTTATACATTTTCTTTATCCATGTACTATGAAAGACTACCTCCAGTGTCTTTGCAGTTGTTTCCAGTCAAGTCTTGGCTGCCTAAAGAGGCAGCCAAGAATTGCTAGAAACAATTGACAAGGTACTTAGAAAACAAGTTTTTAGTTTACCATGGGGTACCTGTTCCTTTGCATTAAAAAGTTATCAAAGTAAGAATAGAGCCCTTAAGGGTTAAAAACCAGATACCCAATATTTACAGCCTTTTATCATAAGCCTTCACCATTATTATTGGTTCTCATCCATGAACTAAACATTTACCTAGATTTTTTACAAAGTTTATAGTATCAATCCTAAATCCTATTTTAATGTAAATTACACTTGATGTTTAACTCTTTACCCACTGAGTATATCCAAGATATTTTTTCATCAAATCTAGTCATGACTAGAGTAGATGAAAAATTAATCTAAATAAAATATAACAAGAAATCATTGGTGAAAAAATCCATTCAATTTACAGGGGAAAATATGTTTAAATATGCCCAAATTATACTTATATCAGCGACAAAAGAAACCCTGTGCTGGGCAGGAATATCCACCAGCAGCATGCAAAGAGTTAATAGGAAATGCCACAAAGATGAATATATAAGATCTCAAGCTTTGAGTACATGCTCAAACAGAGTTCGCCAGTGAAAAGCACTTTTCACTTGCATACTCTTGTTTTTCAAACTTATTTATTATCTGTTGCATTTTTAAAGTCAACAAGTAGACCTTAAATATAATTGTGTGCATCGGGAAACTTGATCAAACTATATATTTGGCAGAAACAATGCAAACCTTTTTGAAAAGAAATTTCAAACACTTCATAATTTGGCATGATTACATTATTTTCTGCACAGCATATATCATTGCTATTTGGTGGAAATTTAAGGGCCCGGAAGGAATCAAGTGCCCAGACATGGTACTTAGAAAACAAGTTTTGAGTTCACCCAAACAATGCATGTTGGGACACCTGTTTTTTTGCATTAAAAAGTCATCAAAGTTGGAATTAGCCCTTAAGGATAAACAGTTATATTTCCAGCAAGCTGAATTGGAACACATCCATGTCTCTCAACATAATTACTGTGCGTCTGGTTAGTTAATGTATTGTGAAACTAGTAAGTATTACATAACATAATTCTAAATCCACAAAGTTTTCGTGTGTTTAACACTCACAACTTCAGAAAGCATTCTTGAGTTGACTTCTTCTTTGAAGAAAAAAACTCCATCACATTTGCACAAATGTCAACATGAAGATTAATAGTGTCACGACCTTCACAATGTTACAGTCTCAGGATTCAAGTCGTAACAATTCCACATCAAATATTAATGTTGAATTGGGTGGAATAGTATATATAGTCAAGGAAAGCAGTTGATTGTATACTAGTTACATGATGTACAGTTCAGGGGTGTGATTGGGACCAAATGAAAAAAAAAACTGAAATCATGTTTGCATTGTGGAAAAGTTTCAAAATCAAGCTTTATATCCCCATATAACTGAAGTCCTGTAGAAATAATGCTTTTGGATGCATTTCAATTCTTTGAATATACATGAAAATGGTCTGAAGGACCATTTTCATGCATATTTAAAGAAATAAAAAGATATAGTTGGGTAAGAAAAAAACTGAAATCAGTTAAAAAAAACTGAAATCAGTTCAAAAAACCTGAAAAATCACACCCCTGACAGTTACCATAATATAGCTGATAACAAAGTGTACCAAAAGGCAACATTATCCTTTTAAGGCTAAACAAAATTAATCTTTTGATTCTCAGGCGGCATCACATTCCTTTTTTTCGGCCTGTGTTCGTCATATTTATTTCGGAGGCAAATTCAAAATGAAATGAAAGTGTCAATGACACTGTAGCTCAACTTCTTTGAGACATGTACATGTATAGTATGTGATACAGCAATGACAAACATCTAGGTAATGACCTGATAACAAAGGTACATGTAAAGTTTTGTAACAGTCTGTACATAAATGCTGACCATAACAAATGTGTAGATAAAGTATTGTAAAGGTGGGTGACAGTTAGATACTAAACTAGAAAAGAAATCTTTGAGTCCCAGAGTGGGTCTGACTGAACCCAAAAATATTTGTTCTCATAGCACAGTGATAACAAAGGCACCCCAAAACACTTGTTCCTGTCACAAGGTGATAACAAAGGTACCCCAAGAAGTTTCATGAAGACCAGTTCATAAATACAGACTCTAGCCCGAGCTGTATTGACATGTGCACTTACTGTGTATAAGTAGCACTAAACAAATCAAAGTTCATCTAATTTGCATAATTTCTGCACGAGAAAAAAACTGTATTACAGGTGATGTATTCCATGTTACTAAACATTCATACAAAAATTTATTCAAATCAGAACTTTCATACAGAAGTTCTGTACAAAAAACTGATTGCACTAATTTTGGTACAAAAAGGTTGCTGGTGGCCATCTTGAATTTTGGACCGCACCCAAAAACACTCTTTCTCGTCCCACGGTAATAACAAAGGTACCCAAGAAGTTTCGTAAAGATCGGTTCATAAATATGGCCTCTAGCCTGAGCCGTATAGAAGTTGTGTACAAAAAACTGATTGGACCTAATTTTGGTACAAAATGGCCACTGGCAGCCATCTTAAATTTTGGACCGCACCCAGAAACACGCGTTCTCATCCCAATGTGATAACAAAGGTACCCAAAAAGTTTTGTGACGATCGGCTCATAAATACAGACTCTAGCCCGAGCCGTATTGACATGTGCACTTACTGTATATAAGTAGCACTGAATAAATCAAAGTTCATCTAATTCGCATAATTTTTGCACAAGAAAAAAACCTGTATTATATGTGATGTATTCCATGTTACTAAACATTCATACAGAAATTTATTCAAATCAGAACTTTCATACAAAAGTTCTGTACAAAAAACTGATTGCACCAATTTTGTTACAAAATGGCCGCCGGCAGCCATCTTGAATTTCTGACTGCACCCAGAAACACTCGTTCTCATCCCAAGGTGATAACAAAGGTACCCAAGACGTTTCGTGAAGATCGGTTCATAAATACAGACTCTAGCCCAAGCCATATTGACAAGTGTACTTACTGTGTGTAAGTAGTACTGAAAAAAATCAAAGTTCATCTAATTTGCATAATTTCTGCATGAGAAAAAACCTGTATTATATGTGATGTATCCCATGGTACTAACATTCACACAAAAAATTATTCAAATCAGCACTTTCATATGGAAGTTCTGTGCAAAAATCTGATTGCACCTAATTTTGTAGAAAATGGCTGCCATCGGCCATCTTGAATTTTGGACCGGACCCAAAACACTCGTTCTCGTCCCACGGTGATACCAAAGGTACCCAAGAAGTTTCGTAAAGATCGGTTCATAAATACGGCCTCTAGCCCAAGCCGTATTGGCATTTGCACTTTTTGTGCTGAAAGTAACACCAAAAAACATCAAAGTTAGTCTAATTTGCATAATTTCTGCACGAGAAAAAACCTGTATTATATGTGATATCTCCCATGGTATTAAACATTCATACAAAAAATTATTCAAATCAGCACTTTCATATGGAAGTTCTGCGCAAAAATCTGATTGCACCTAATTTTGCACAAAATGGCTGCCAGAGGCCAACTTGAATTTCGGATCGGACCCCAAAACACTCGTTCTCGTCATAACAAAGATACCCAAGAAGTTTCGTAAAGATCGGTTCATAAATGCGGCCTCTAGCCCGAGCCGTATTGAATTGTTGATGGGACAGGCGGATGACTGGCCATGGATCCGATTTGAACAAACTTGAATCTGACCCCCCCCTCCTCCCCCGAGATGTTGTATACCAAATATGAAAGCATTCTGACTAGTGGATCTGAAGAAGAAGATTTCTGAAGAAATTCCCTCACATTGTACAAAGTTGAATTTCAGATCCCCATATGGAGCTGAAATATTAACCCAGGCACTCGAATTGAACAAACTTGAATCTGACCCCCCTAGGGATGTTGTATACCAAATATAAAAGCATTCTGACTGGTGGATCTGAAGAAGATTTTTAAAGAAATTTCCTCATATCGCACTAAGTAAAAATTTGGGCTACCATAGCAAGCCCAAATATATACCTAGGGATCCAATTTGAACAAAATTGAATCTGACTCCCCTAAAGATGTTGCATACCAAATATGAAAGCATTCTGACTGGTGGAACTGAAGAAGATTTTTAAAAATTCGGAAACCCAAATATTAACCTAGGGACTTGGTTTGAACAATCTTGTATCCGACCCTCATAACAATGATTATACCAAACATTAAAAGATTCTGACTGGCGGTTCTGAAGAAGATTTTTAAAGAATATTTCCCATATTATGCTAAGTTAAAAATTTGGGCTTCTGTATTGAGCCCAGATATGAACCAATGGGCTTTATTTTAACAAACTTGTATCTGACCCCCCCCCCCCCCCCCCCCCCCTCCCTTCCCCTCTCTGAATGCTGTATACCGAATTTCAAAAAATTCTGATGATTGGTTCTGGAGAAAAGATTTTTAAAAATTTTTGCAAATATGCTGACTCAGCATTTTTTCGATGTCCTCTATATAAAACCCTAACATAACCGATGGCAACTTTTTTTTACCATTCAATTCTACTGGTCCTAAGTATGCTTCATACCAAATAACAGCTTTCTGTTCCGTGTGGTTTGGGAAATATGGGCATTTGAAAATATTTTTATTTTTTTTTTTGCATGAGTCAAGTACTTATGACCCAATAATACCACATACCAATTTGGTTCAAACCGGACCATCGGTTCAGAAAATAGAAATTTTGGGCGGGGCCAAAAATCTTACCCCTCCCATTACAAAGCCAAATATTGCTTCATGAACTTCGTTTGAACAAATTTGATTCTACACCTCAAAAGGAAGCTCCATAACAAATATCCAGTCATTGTACACACTGGTTCATGAGAAGAAGATTTTAAAAATATTTTTGAGCATTTTTCCCCACTCCCTCCCTGTGAGGCTGGGCATGTTGAGTTGAACAAAAATGCAATGCCCCTTCGGGACCATCACTCACACAAACTTTCACTTGAATTGGCCCAGTGGTTTTGGAGGAGAAGACCAAAACATGGTGTTGATGACGGATGGACGATGGACAGACAGGGGACGGAGAGTGATGAGATTAGCTCAGCTTGACTTTGTCAAGATAAGATAAAAATGAATCGGACATCACATATATAGCCAGAGCTATCAACTGAAATCCCAAAGTGAATGGATGGAAAGATGAACAGACAGACAATGCTATTCAATAATATGTGCCATTTGAACATGCAAAAAAATAACAAAAAATCAAGGAATACATGTTCAAAGTTATGTCCACAGACAACAAATTTGAAGTAAAAAAGGGCAATTCCTCAATTTCAAAATCACAGGTGCACAGGTTCCCATTGTAGTTAACTTATGTGCCAAGTTTAAAAATAATTGACTCATAAAAACTCTGGACAAAAATGGAAAAACAGCCTGATGGATGACAAGGTGATTCCAGCATTTAAATTGGTGCCAAACTGAATATTTCTAATGTTATTATATCCACATTTTCAATGCATTCACAACAAGAGCATAACTAGGCGTGGCTAAATACATCTGTTCTAAGTCGAAAAAGGGACGTAACTCATGTAAAAATAATTGGAGGGAACCCATATTCAAACGTGGCCAGTATTATTAGGTGGAAAATACACATACCAACTTTAGTTGAGATCAAATAATCCAAACTGGAGTTATTGGTCAGATACCAAAAATGTTAACCGATGGTCAAATTCTAAGTCGAAAAAGAGTCATAACTCATTTAAAAATGTATGGATAGAACCCATAATCAAACTTGGCCTGTATTACTAGCTGGGCAATACACATACCAACTTTGGTTGAGATCACAAAATCCAAACTGGAGTTACCGGTCGGAAACCAAAAATGTTAATAGGTGCTCGAATTCTAAGTCAAATAGAGGTAGCTGCCAAGGGTGGCAAAACCCCCTGAAAAATCACCCTGATACAGTAACCTTGGTAATATATTACATTAAATTAACACAGACACTGTTGGTATTATTTACTCAAATACTACAGATAAGATTACCTGTTTTTGATGACATATCAAGTTTGGTTTCGACTGGGACTGATAAAATATTAAGTTCATGGTCACTGTGATGTTGACCTTTGGCACAGTGACCTAAAAATATGTAGAGTTCTTCCTCTCATCAAGTTAAACCCACATGCCAAGTTTGATTTTGATCAGGAATGCATAATTTTAATAATTAAGAGAGCCGAAACCAGCTCTGATTGATAAAATTTCAATTTCAAGGTCACTGTGACCTTGACCTTTGGCATAATAACCTAAACAATAAATATGGTTCTTCCTTTCATCATGCTCAGCCCATAGGCCAAGTTTAGTATCGATCGGGCAAGCAAAATTTCAATTAGAGAAGCCAACTCTGGTAAATGTTTAGGGTCAAGGTCACTGTGACCTTGACCTTTGGCACAATAACCTCAAATTAAATAGGGTTCTTCCTCTCACCATGCCTAACCCACATGTCAAGTTGGGTTTCAGTTGGCCAAGATGAACTTTAATTATAGAGAGGAAACCAACATTAATAAAAATTGGCACAATGATCCCAAACTTTGACCTTTGGTACAATGATCCCAAAATGAAAAGAGTTCTTCCTCTCCTCATGCCTAACTCACATGCCAAATTTGGTTTCAGTTGGCCAAGCGGAATTTTAGTTGAGTGGAAACTAACTCCATCAACAGACGGACGTCCAGACAGAACCACGTCTGTATCCTCCCGAAATGTAAATTTTAGGGGGATGAAAAAGGGCTATAACTCATGTAAAAACTTGGCCAGTAATACTAGTTGGGTAAAACACATACCAACTTTGGTGGAGATCAAATATTCCAAACTGGAGTTATCGGTCGGAAACTAAAAATATTGAAAGACAGTAAAATTCTAAGTCAAAAAAGGGGTATAACTCATGTCAAAATAATTGGACGGAATCCAAATTCGACTTTGTCCTGTAATACTAGCTGGGTAATACACATACCAACTTTGGTTGAGATCAAACAAGAGGGGCAATGGATAGTGTGTGCCAATGCCCCCGACTAGCCAAAAATTTTCTAAGTCGAAAGAGTAAAAAAGGGCCATAACTCTGGAAAAAATGTGTGAATGAAACTCACGCTACACAGGTATCGTTCCCCCATGATGCTCAATCCAGGAAAAAATGTGTGGAAGAAACTCACGCTACACAGGTATCGTTCCTCCATGATGCTCCATCACAACACTAAATATTCAAATTGGAGTAGCAGTGGTCGAGATACAAGGGAAAATACCAGTATGGATGGACAAACAGACAGACGGACACATGGACAGAGGTCTCCACTAGATACTTATTTGACTTCAAGTCAGGGGCATAATAATAATAATAATAATAATAATAATAATAATAATAATAATAAGAGAAAATGTTCAGACGGAAGAGAATTTCGAACTTTTCAAATCAAAAAAGAGCAATAACTCTGAAGAAATGTGTGGGAGAACTGCACACTATATAGGTATTTCAACCACATCTATCACCACACTAAATATCATTCATATCAGAGTAGCAGTGGCTGAGACACAAAGGAAAGGGAAAACGTTCGAATGGAAGAGAATCTTAAATTTTCCAAGTCAAAAAAGGGCCATAACTCTGAAGAAAATATGTGGAAGAAACGGATGCTGTACAGGTATTGTAACTACATGATGCTCTATCACCACACCAAATATCATTCAAATCAGAGTAGCAGTGGCTGAGATACTATTTATTTATTAGGGTTTAACGACACTTTAACAGCCAAGGTCATATCGTATCGGTGACAGCTTTAAGGGTGGAGGAATCTGAAGAACTCAGAGAGAACCACCGAGCACCGACGGCAGCTGACAGTTCCCCAACATCGTAACTCTGCATTGCAGCAGAGGCAGGGTTAGATTGGTTGAAGACATGCGCACCAAAGACGTGCGGTATGCCTTAATGCACGGCATCATCGTGCCCCCATGTGGACAATCAGGGTTAAGTGCCTTGCCCAAGGACACAATGTGGGAGTCCGAATCGATCGCTAAGGCGGTCACCCATCCAAGGACTAACCGGGCACGACATTGCTTAACTTCAGTGATCTGACGAGAACCGGTTACCTCAATGCCACCACACCCCCAGATGAGATACAAAGGAAAATGTTTGTATGGAAGAGAATTTTGAATTTTCCAGGTCGAAAAATCGCCATAACTCTGGAGAAAATGTGTGGAAGAAATTCAAGCTAGGCAGGTCTCGTTACCCCCATGCCATTCTATCACTGTACCAATTATAATTCAAAATGGAGTACCTGCAGCTGAGCTACACAGGAAAATGTTTGGAGGGAAAGAAATTTTGAATTTTACAAGTCGAAAAAGGACCATAACTCTGGAAAAAATGGGTGGAAGAAACTCGTGCTACACAGGGATCGTTCCCCCATGATGCTCTATTAAAACCCCAAATATCATGCAAATTGGAGTAGCAGTGGCTGAGATACAAGGGAAAATATTGGAACAGACGGACAGAGGTCTCCACTAGATACCCCTTTCACTTTTCAAGTCGGGGCATAATAAACTGGAGTTATCGGCCGGGAACCAAAAATGTTAATAGGAGGTCAAATTCTAAGTCGAAAAAGGGCCATAGCTCATGTAAAAATATTTTGATGAAACTCATATTCGAAGTTGGCCTATAATACTAGTTGGAGAATACATATACCAACTTTGGTTGAAATCAAATAATCTAAACTGGAGTTATTGGTCGGAAACCAATTGTTTATAGAGAGACAGATGGACAGACAGACAGACAGACAAAACATTTACATAATACAACCATTTTTACAAATGGGCGTATAAAAAGGATATACTCCTGGGTGCCCTCTGCTTCCATATGCAACCTCTGGACTACATATTAATTTGGCTCTCTCTCCCAAACTCATCTGAAAAATATATGCCATAACAATGTGAAAATCAAGAAGAACAGTCACAATGGGCTTAACTCTTTAACTCCTTGCATGCTGCTGATGGATATTCCTGCCCAGGACAGAAAAACTCTTGCAACTAAAATAAGAATAATTTGGGCACTTTTTATCCAATTTTTCCCTGTAAATTGTATCAACGTTTTGTTCAGTGATTTCTTGAATTAAATTGTTTTAAATTTTCCATTAAATCTAGTCATGGCTGCTTCACAGCAGCCATGACTTAATTGGATGGAAAATACATTCAAAATACTCTGCAGGTTAAGAGTTAATCAATACACGTGATATCAAAATTCGGCATTTTAATTATCTCATAAAAAAATTTCAAACAGGTTCAATCAAACAGTATCATATGTCCCCGCCCTGGAAGAGGTTCCAATGAGGGGCACATGAAATGGTTTGGTTAAAATTAAAAAATTTTTTAACTGTTCAATTTGCCAATTACTCGATTGCACTGATTCATCAGGTAAAGGGTAGTGTAGTGGGTTTTTTTTGCTTTCCGGTTTGGCTGTGGTTTTTACAGCAAACCAGAAAATCAAATCGCAAGACTCTGTAAAAATGGACTGAATGGTTTAACTGTATTTGTGCCTAAACTAATCAAACTACCGTACTTGGGGGACAGGGGGGGGGGTGGAAACAGGACCAGTGACCCCTATGAAATCTCGTCACTTAACCCTTTACCCAACGAATTGCCCGCATCCGCCCGCATAATATGCAAATTCAGCAGCTGAAAAAATATTATTTTTCGAAAATTTTCAACAAAACCATATCATGTGACCCCTCTTTGGAACGAGCCTGTCGAGCTCGTTCCAAAGAGGGGTCCCATGATGTGGTTTTGTTGAAATGTTTTGAAAAAATTTAAAAAATGATATTTAAAATAATAAATTTTGATATTGTCTGTGTTGAGTAAAGGGTTAAATCTATCAGGTAAAAAGGCAAATACACAGTGTTCTCATTTTCATATTTCTCCATTACTGACTTGTCCACCACACAAGTGAATAAGGCAGAAGATTTGACAATGACAACACAACATAGATTAACTTTATTCATTAAATTGTTACCCTAATTTATCTTTTTTTCTGACTCAATAGGCAATAGCAATTGATCACTTAGAACCACTAAAATGATCAATGGAAAGTTGGGCTGAACCAATGGCGATAGCTATAGACAGGATGTTTAGGGGTGAGTGGTGTCGTAAAACTATTGCAGATTTTTTCCAAGTTAAGTAACCAGAAGTATCCTTTACTATATGTTCCTAACAGATAGAATTAGAGGCATGGTTATGACTGCCAGCAGGTCATAAATCCTTACCATATGTTCCTAACAGATAGAATTAGAGGCATGGTTATGACTGCCAGCAGGTCATAAATATACCCCCGCTGGGGGCGGGGGGTATAAAGTTATTCATGATTGAATTTTGGGACGGATGGACATTCTTACACGTTCTTACTTGTGGGGGTTTTCCATGTTAAACCCTAACCCCACAAGGTCAAAAAATTAACATACATGTTCTTACTTGTGGGGTTTTTCCCATGTTAAACTAACACCACAAGGTAAAAAAATTAACCCCACAGTGCAAAAAATAACCCCACAAGTGGCCACTGTACTAACCCAACCCAACCCCACAACTACCACTGACCCTAAATTGTAAACCACACAATGTACCTCTGCTAAGCCTGGACGGACAGACGGGTGGACTGACGGCTGGATGGACAGACAAGAGGAATTCTATACACTCTCACTGGGGGCGGGGGTATAATAATGAAAGTGTCAATGACACTGTAGCTCAACTTTGAATATGACAAAAATTAGTATTTGCTGTCAACAGTAATGAATATGACAGGAATCAGTATTTGTTGTGACCAAGTCAACTATAATGAATAAGAGAAAAAGGAGTTTTGTTGTGACCACATCAACCACAGAAAATCAATTACAAGGTGACTGCAATGGTCTAAAAGAATAGGACATAAGTATTATATGTGACGCATCCCATGTTAGTAAACATTCACATTCAAATCAGAGCTTTCATATAGAAGTTCTGAGCAAAAACCTGATTGCACAAAATTTTGTACAAAATGGCTGCCAGTGGCCATCTTCAATTTCAGACCGGACCCCAAAACACTCGCTCTCGTTCCTCGGTGATAACAAAGGTACCCAAGAAGTTTCGTAAAGATCGGTTCATAAATACGGCCTCTAGCCCGAGCCGTATTGGCATTTGCACTTACAGTGCTGAAAGTAACACTAAATAATTCAAAGTTAGTCTAATTTGCATAATGTATGCACGAGAAAAAAACCCGTATTATATGTGATGTATCCCATGGTACTAAACATTCACACAGAAAATTATTCAAATCAGAGTTTTCATGTGGAAGTTCTGCGCAAAAATCTGATTACACGTAATTTTGTGCAAAATGGCTGCCAGCGGCCATCTTGAATTTCAGACCGGACCCAAAAACACTCGTTCTCGTCCCACGGTGATAACAAAGGTACCCAAGAAGTTTCGTAAAGATCGGTTCATAAATACGGCCTCTAGCCCACATCCATATTGGCATTTGCACTTACAGTGCTGAAAGTAACACTAAATATATCAAAGTTAGTCTAATTTGCATAATTTACGCACGAGAAAAATACCTGTATTATATGTGATGTATCCCATGGTACTTAACATTCATACAAAAAATTATTCAAATCAGAACTTTCATATGGAAGTTCTGCACAAAAAATCTGATTGTACTTAATTTTATACAAAATGGCTGCCAGTGGCCATCTTGAATTTTGGACCGAACCCAAAAACACTCGTTCTAGTCCCACGGTGATAACAAAGGTACCCAAGAAGTTTCGTAAAGATCGGTTCATAAATACGGCCTCTAGCCTGAGCCGTGTTGATGGCGCGACGGACTGACAGACGACAGGCCATGACAATACCTCAAATCTGGCTTCGCCAAAGTTGAGCTAAATATGAATATAACCCCATGGGTTTCTGTTTAATATCTAAAATTTAAATGACACTGTAACTCAACTTGTTAAGACATGTACATGTATAGTATGAAACACTGCAATGACAAACATCTAGGTAATGACCTGATAACAAAGGTACATATAAAGTATTGTAACGGTCTGTACATAAATACTGACTGTAGCCTGTAACAAATGTATAGGTAAAGTATTGTAAAGGTTGGTGACAGTCAGATGCTAAACTAGAAAAGAAATCTTTGAGTCCCAGAGTGGGTCTGACTGAACCCCCAAATATTTGTTCTCATAGCACAGTGATAACAAAGGCACCCCAAAACACACTCGTTCCTGTCCCAAGGTGAAAACAAAGGTACCCAAGAAGTTTCGTGAAGATCATTTCATAACTACGAGCTGTATAGAAGTTGTGACAAAAAACTGATTGGACCTGATTTCGGTACAAAATGGCCACTGGCAGCCATCTTGAATTTTGGACCTCACCCAGAAACACTTGTTCTCGTCCCAAGGTGATAACAAAGGTACCCAAGAAGTTTCGTGAAGATCGGTTCATAAATACGGCCTCTAGCCCGAGCCGTATTGGCATTTGCACTTACAGTGCTGAAAGTAACACTAAATACATCAAAGTTAGTCTAATTTGCATAATTTACGCACGAGAAAAAACCCCGTATTATATGTGATGTATCCCATGGTACTAAACATTCATACAAAATATTATTCAAATCAGCACTTTCATATGGAAGTTCTGTGCAAAAATC
The DNA here is from genome assembly GCA_031216915.1 of Pictodentalium vernedei. Taxonomy (NCBI): domain Eukaryota; kingdom Metazoa; phylum Mollusca; class Scaphopoda; order Dentaliida; family Dentaliidae; genus Pictodentalium; species Pictodentalium vernedei. The sequence goes on along the minus strand of CM062291.1, from coordinate 266,642,466 downwards.
TGATTGCACCTAATTTTATACAAAATGGCTGCCAGCGGCCAACTTGAATTTCGGATCAGACCCCAAAACACTTGTTCTCGTCCCACGGTGATAACAAAGGTACCCCAAGAAGTTTCGTAAAGATCGGTTCATAAATACGGACTCTAGCCCAAGCCGTATTGAATTGTTGACGGACAGACGGACAACTGGCCATGGCATAAGCTCAAATTTGGTTTTGCCAAAGTTGAGCTAATAAAAATTGAAGTGAAACCAAGGTTTTTTCCTGAAACAGAACCAAAACAGAATATGAAAATTGAGCCGGTTCCAATTACAGCTATATCTGTACAATTTTATTGACAATGTTTCAGGATATTTCAGGTCATGTTAGCCTTGTATTGGTTAATTTGCTTCTGCCATGTAAGTTGAGGTTTAAATGGACTAAATTCTTTTCACGCAAATCCAAGCTGAGGTGCTGCGAGAATCTCCTTGGATTCTCGCTGGTTTTGTTGTGTGAATCTGTTCTTGAATTGATTCACAGATTATCGTCTAAATATAAGCCTTGATGCAATGCACAATTTTTGAGTCAAATTAGTCTAAAAAGTTTGTCAGGTCTGACTGGCAAAACATGTGGGATCAGGAATTTAATTGTTTGTGGGTTATTTCCAGGCCTGTACTGTATGTCACAATTATGCCACTTGGCTCTGGAGATGCCAAGTAACATACCAGAAATAACAAGTAGAATACACATTTCAAGAATATTGGTCTGGCTTCTGCTGGAGCTTCAGGCCTTTAATTTCTACCAAATAGTGACGGTAATTGATGTGCCCAAATAATCATCCATGAAAAAAGCTAGAAACTTCAAACCCCATTGTCACCCTTACAAAAACTTAATCTTTTCATATGCAGCATGCTAGTTCAAACAAATTTTAAACAATTGTATTTCAATGATAAAAATCTGGAAACAGGTGAAAAGTTGGAAATTCCCATCCCTCAATAATTGTGTGCAAATTATGCAGTGTTTAAACACTTTTTTTTAACAGTTTTGCAGTGTATATATGCAACTATATATACATGTAATTTTGGCAGGTTTTTCCTGATGCATGCAACATAGTTTAGAACTTTAGGGCCTACCTGTTGACTCAAACGATACAACAGATAAATAAGTTTGGCACTGTCAATGCAGATTGCTTTTCATTGGCGAACACTGTATGAGCATGTTCTCAAAGCTTGAGATCTAATATATTCATATTTGTGGTGTTTCCTGTTAAATGTCATATGTAATTTAGTTTAAATAAGATTTTGGCTTGACACCAGAAAACTAAGAAATCTTCTTGAGGAAATTTTAGTTCAAGGAGGAGATCCAATAATAATGGTGAAGACCTGTAATAAGAGACTGTTGAGGCCTAAAAAAAAGTTAAAAATCTGTTTCTCAGGCCCTCCTGCATGGTCCTTTTGGTTGCTGCATGTTCTCCTTTTATAACCAATGCAAACTTAAAAAAATAAAAATTAAATGGTTTATGTGGTTATTTTACCCAAGTTAAAATTCATAAATTTGTCCCTTAAGTGCAACAAGCCTTTGCAATGCTTCGGCACTGCAAAGCCTTGTTGCACTCAAGAGACGAAATACAACATGACCCATGCTATTCTGTATATTACGAGGCCTAAAACATAAAACAAACCAAAAACATGAACTTTTGATAGTAAAGAAATAATTACAAGAATAAAAAATGAAATAAAAAAATGTGCCCTGAAGGGTGTGCCAAAGGGAAATATTGAGGTCTGACTAAACTACGTTCTAAGAACGTTGGCCGCGGCAACATTTTTTGACGGAAATTGAAGAAAATCGATAGCTCCCATCTAGAGGTCACCCCAAACAAGCATACCAAGTTTCAAAGCGATCTGATCATAAATGTGACCTGTGAGGTGTGCCAAAGGAAATTGTGAACGTACGTACGCCGAAGGACGAGAAGTGATGGCACTAGCTCAGCTTGACTTTGTCAAGTTGAACTAAAAACTATACAGCAAAGCACATCAGTAACCTGAATACATATATAAAGTAACCTGATAATCGGATTAATATTTTTTGAGTTATCGCATGCCAAAGAAATGGATTGGAGGAGTTCTCAATTTGAAGGATAAAGGGTTAATATCACAGGATCAAATTATCAGATTTACACCAAAAACTATACAGCTCGGCACATCAGTAACCTGAACACATATATAAAGTAACACGACAATCGGATTGACATTTTTTGAGTTATCTCATGCCAAAGGGATTGGAGGAATTCTCAATTTGAAGGATAAAGGGTTAATATCTCAGGATCAAATTATCACATTTACACCAAAAACTATACCGCTCGGAACATCAGTAACCTGAAGATATATATAAAGTAAAATGACAATCCAAGCAATATTTTTCAAAAAGTGATTGGAGGAATTTTCAATTTGAAGGATAGAGGGTTAATATCTCAGGATCAAATTATCACATTTACACCAAAAACTATACAGCTTGGCATATCAGTAACCTGAAGATATATATAAAGTAACATGACAATTGGATTGATATTTTTTGAGTTATCTCAAGCCAAAGGGATTGGAAGATTTCTCAATTTGAAGGAGAAAGGGTTAATATTTCAGGATCAAATTATCAGATTTACACCAAAAACTATACAGCTCGGCACATCAGTAACCTGAACACAAATATAAAGTAACATGACAATCCAAGCAATATTTTTCAAGTTATCGAATGCCAAAGAAATGGATACAGACGGACGGACAGACAAAGGATGGACGAATGGCGGAGGGCCACCCCGGATGCCGACATTATGTGTACCATACATGGTATGGGTACACATGAAAATTGATAAAAATTGAGGTCTGAAAGAAAAATATAGATTCTTTGAGATATTCACTTGATAAATAGGGCAAGCTGATATCTATCAATAGGTAAACTAATTTCTTAATTTGTGGAGACAGGTTCCACTTTTATTATGCCTCACAGTCAGTTTGTCCTATCAGAATGTTTGAATACCATCTAAGGGTTCCGCTGTATCAGGTAACTCACCTGATATTATTTGATATCAGGTTAGAAGGAGCCATTACTATTTTCATCAAATTGAAGCATTTCCACTTGCTTCAAATTTTCAAAATTTGAATTGAAACAAAATAAGAGAATTTAAGTACCAAAAATATTTTCAAGGTACTGTGTTTATTGATTTAAAACATTAAATATTTAAAAAATGGAAGAAAATATTATTTGTAGTCCCAAAAGTTCGTTGTTTTTACGACTCTAGCCTATACCGACCAAATTCGAAGTCTATCAATTTTTTATGCTGAAGTGGACATTTTCTTTATAGTTTATTCAGCAGACTGAAAGTGATTTTTTGAACATTTAAAAGTGCTTTTTAACCATTTTCAGGTGGTAATGACAGTAAATGTATGTCCCGGTAAGGGTATTTCAGATATGTTTGTAGTGAGAAGTTTTATTTTGTAAACAAATCGTCCCCGGAGTTCCAATGTGTTCTATGTGCCTACTGGCACATAGAACACACTGAAACTCAGGGGAAGAGATATTGCTCTTCGAACAGTGAAGATTGTTTACTGTCACCATGGATATATACCAGTATCAGTTACTGTTGACGATTCTGTGCGGTGCTGTCAATTGCAGCTTCTAAAAAATAAACGCCCGGTTGTTCTTTGTTTCTTGTGAAAATTTATTAATCCCTTGATTTACATGGAGTTTCGACATAATAAATATGTTAGATGGTGTATACCTGGCTGATACATTTCCATTCAAGGCTCTGAGAGTTCATATCGGGTTTGGCTTCGTCTCACCTGATATGAACTCTCATCGCTTTGTATGGAAATTTATCTCACAATCGGGGCGTTTTTGCACTGTTACGCAACTAAAGTTTAATGTATCTGGGCCCTTGTTCCGAATCCGTATCAAGGGCCCCTGATGCAAGCGCGTGATTCTGCTGTTGCCAAAACATCGGCATTAATATCATTTTTAGATCGCTTCGTGTTTTTACCTTCAGAGAAAACAATATTAGGTGAGGCGAAGCTGAACCTAATATTTTCTCTGAGCCATATATGACACTGTATCTGCCAACTAAATGCCCCGTAACAGATTTATTATGCACGGCATGCTAAAATGTCACTGGGGAAGTTAACTCAATGAATAGTTAAATTATGCGCACTTTTCGGCATCTTGGGCTGGTTTGTAGCCTATTATCTGCTATTATTGGGATTTTCCTGAACACTCGAGTCGAGGCTTCTCTCTTGAAGTTAAAGGATTAGCTTTCGCTATGAAATGTGGAAAACTCCACCTCAATAAATGATGAACGGCATATTTTAAAATATAATACATTTTTACACCAAGAGGGATATTTAATTCACCAGAAATTATTGCAAAAGTAACAACCAAATTCACGTTGACGAAACACACAGTTGCTCCACTTTGCAAGACAGCATTCAGTAAAGTGAATCCCAGTGACGTAATTTTCTCTGAAGTGTAACGTCATCACTAACCTCAATATGGAGATCAATGAACGCTATTCTATTTTTCAATTTGCGTCTTTCCATCGATAAGGTAAATGAAAAAGTTCCTCTTAAAATAGTTTTATAACACATTTTGTGGTCAATATTGTGAGATAAATTTATCATCACCACAGTGTGTGTCTCCAGAAATTCTGATCAAGTCCCGTTGTAGGCACAGAATCGCATTTCGACTCGCCCTAATTGGCTCGTCAAAATACTGTTCTGTTCCTACAACTTGACTTGATCTGAATTCCCGGAGACACACACTGTGGTGATAATCTGTATGCATCAGCCAGCTACACACCATGTAACTTATAATATCAGAGTTTCTGAACTTTGGATAGGACTCAAATCTGTGATATTAGAAAAGAAAATGAACAAATTTGAATGTTGTTCCATTTTGAAATTTGAGAACAATCCCAAAACTTTAAGAACTGATAATTCTTAATTTAATATTTTTGCCATTGATAATACAATCTGTGGTACAAACCTTCGCTATGCCTTCATCCCATCCTGAAATAATAGAGAAAAGAAAATTGCAATATTAATGGTGATTAATAATTTTGGCCATTAATCTCAAATATATGATCACAGACCAAACTTTCAAATACATAAGTTAACACTTCTGCCAAGAAAAACAAGAGGTCCCAATGGGCCTTACTCGCTCACCTGACAAAGTGGTTCTAAGAAATATTTTCGGTTACATTCAGTTAGTCATTGTTCATCAACAATACAGAGGAATGAAGTCATAAAATTATTATCATAACTCTGATGTCCATGTCAGATGATTATTGTCAAAGGTTTTTCTAACTACTTCCAATTCTATCAGCTGTAGACAAGCACTGCCAAACTTTCACGGGTTGTTATGTCATTGCAGTTTGAAAGGCAAATTTTATGGAAAAACACTAAAGCATGGATTTGAACTAACTTGAAAACTACGCACATGAAATTTGGAAATTGGCACACTTCTTCACATTAAAAAGTAATGTAGAAATTCCCTTTTCAATTTCACAAACCAACCTATATCCAAATAATGCTGATTTTAACAGTTTTCCTCTATCTTTTAATATCAACACCTGTATGAAGCCTCCCCCTTTCAAACTTTGTTTCAACAAAAACCATGTTACAAATTTGGTATTGACCTAGGGAATTATCAATGGTTATGGCTGAATTTAAGGGCTGCATTATTGACGTCAACATTATAAAAATTAAATTATGACGATTCTCATGAAATTTTAGAATGTTGTACAGCCAATAAAATTTGGAGATACCCGGTTTTTATTTTTCGATTTATCCCCCATTTTTGACGTTTTTATGTTAATAGAAGTTTTTTTACTTTTTACCATTTAAAATCTAAAAAAATGGCAAAACTGCGACACGCATAACTTCCTTATTATTATTCTATCCACAGCTCTGAAACTCTGTAACCTTATTCTCAGTTGCAACATCTAGTGCACGTATTTTATTATTTTCAAATTTCCAACTTCATCCAAAAGAATGCCCAATTTCATTTTTTTTCTTGAACTTTTAATATCAGTACCTGTATCAAGCCTCCCTCTTTCAAATTTTGCAAATATCATCTCCAACAAAAACCATATGTAAAGATGTTGTGCCATCCTAGTCAATTCTCAACCATTATGGTCAAACTTGGAAGTGTTGTCATAGGAGGTCATAGGGTCAAAAATTAAAATAAAATACATCAGATTCTCATGAAAGAAAAAAAAATGAGGAGATAGTTGTCTTTAAGTATTTTTTTTATTTAACCGCACTTTTGACGATTTCCCATCAACTGAAGTTTTATCACTTTTTGGCTTTTAACCTATTATCCAATGCAGATGATATCAAAATTTATGTTTTTAAATTTTAGTTTTTCAAAATTTTCAAAATATTTCAACAAAACCATATCATGTGGCCCCTCACTCGACAAGCTCGTTCCAATGAGGGGTCACATGATATAGTTTTGTTGTAATTTTCAGAAAATATTTTTTCAACTGCTGAATTTGCAGATGCGGCCATTCGTTAGGTAAAGTGTTAAACCCTAACAGCCAAAACAGAAACACACACAACTCTCACATTATCACATCAACAGCTATGACACATCATAACCTTTTTCACATTTGGGAGAACTTGGGAACACCATTTACATATTTTTTAATTTTTGTTACCCAAGCACTCACAGAAATTTCCATACAATGTCAATTTCCATATTCATGGAAATTAGCTTTCTCAGAAGAACAAATATGAGGTTTGTGTTCATGCAGGTCTATTTATAGCATGTGCATCAACAAAATCTATTTCAGATATCTGTTGTTGATAAACATGCTGTAGGTTTTATTGTTTACATAACTGCAATTTTTTTTAAATAATACAGTGGAACACTGTCAATTGAATAGACACTTTGCCAATGAAAATTATTCAATTAACAGGAGTATTCAATTAACAGGGATTGTGTCACTTTCCTGTTTTCTAGCGATAAATTTAGCATTTATTCTTTTATATCTTGTTTGACAGAGCTCCATGAGCACTGTCAAAGAAGATATAACAGATTAAATGCCTGTATTGGATGTACTGAGGCTAAATAGGTCTATAAACAAAGGAAAACTGGGGCAAGTCAGGGTAATTTCTCGACAGGTTACAAGATGTTTTATTCAATTAACAGGAGTTTACTCTATAACCTATATTCAATTAACAGGTCAAATGTGTACTGGAGGTATGGTAAATGGTTTTGTGTTGGGAAATTATATTCAATTAACAGGGTTATTCAGTTAAAAGAAATCCAATTAAGTGGACTCCACTGTACAATGTCTTTTTTTATCTAATTATGCCTAATTATTGCTAAAATAATGATAAGTTATTGTTTGTAGCAGTCATTTAATCGAACAGGAGTAAAGTAAAATTAAAAACCATGTGTATTGAGAAAGAATGTCACAGGGATTTGTTTACTTGCAATAACTTTTGGGTAACTTTGTTTATATCTTTGCAATGTCAAGATTTCTAAAATTTTTCCTGGGGATCCCCCACACTCCCACCAATGAGAGGGGGACAACCCCTCCCCTACCCTCCCCAACTCAGGCCTATGGCCTTTGGGAGATGACTTCGGCATCTTGACCATTGGACTCCCCATATCTTACTTATGCCCCCACCCCAAAATCGAAATCTTGGCATCACCACTCAAGCCAGAAAAATAAGCAATCTGTCATTTACAGAATGAGGTTCCTAAAGGGTGCATTTGCTGATGCTATCCCAAACAGTGGGCCAATTTATCCTCTGGGTACGTCTTTCTGTTTAGGTTTGAGACCCTGATTCAGATTGAGGTTCACAGAGGAGAAATTTAGTAATGCTACCCTGCTGTGCAGGGTAGCATCACCAAATTCACCCTCTGAGGACCTCATTTTGCAGATGACAGTCTGCTTATTTTCTGGCTTGCCACCACTGCTTACATGTTGCATACAGTTCATGCTCTTTCACATACAAGCAAAATCCCTAGACTCCACATTTTTTCAAATTAGTGACTAATTGTCCATTTGAAGGTTTCATATTCTGTGGATGTGGTGAGAAATTAAAAAACATGTGTATTGAGAAAGAATGTCACAGGGATTTGTTTACTTCCGATAACTTTCAGGTAATATCGTTTGTAACTTTGTAATGTCATGTTTTCTGAAATTTTTGTCTGTTTAAAGCTCTTTAATCACAGATTCAAGTAACTTCTCATTGTTTCTGATGTCTTACATATTCCATACAATGGGATTTTTTTTTTTACCGGCTCTTTCATATATAAGCAAAATCTGCGACTTAATTTTTTTCAAATTAGTGGCTAATTGTCCTTTTGAAGGTTTCATCTTCTGTGGATGTGGTTCACATGGTCTTTGAAATGAGTTTATTTCTTCTATATGTCATCTGTATGTCATTTAGTACAGGCGTTGAACCAAGTAAAATGGTCGTACCCGGAAAAGATTTGGGACAAACTGATTTTTGTGTCATTTTGAAGAGGAATGTCTCCCGAAGATATTTATTGGTGTTTAAGATCACATATTTTTGCACAATGGCTAATCATGACCACAACATGAGTATCAACTCAAGACCTGGGGTAAGCGTTGATAATCTATGTTGCCCATTTTAGAGAGGGTTTGCACCTCCCAAGCATTGGTGACTGGGTCCTATTTTACCAGTAAAACAGAGCCTGTTTACCGAAGTGAACAGGCACAGCTTCACTTCCCGGAGTTCCCGCGGGGATATCTTCCGAAGAACATATCCAAAATCCACAAAAATCGGCTTTGGGGAAAATTTTTTATAGCATTGATACTGAAGGTGGTGTAAGAGCGAATTTCGATCAATTTTCCGAAACCAGCATTCCAACGTTTGCGAATGTGAGGACATGGATTTGTGTGAATCCAGTTTTTTTTACTCACTAACACACAGGGTATACAGAGTGTATCATCACAGTCCATAACACCAGTGCACATCCTGAATAAAGAGCGTTGTTTTATAGAAATTTGAAAAATAATTGAATTCTCACTGCCAAACTCTGTTTCTGTCTGTTTATCTGACATATCACGAGATACTGCAATCACTCTGCACACAAAGCTATTCGCTAAAGGCCACATGCTCATGAATTATTGTTTTTGATATACTTGTCATTTTTTTTGTCTCCTGTTGAAACCTTGTGGTGTTAACATACACAGGGGGCAATCGTTTGTCACATTTACTTGTTGGTTTGCTTGTTTTCAATTTCTCTGTCCTCTTGTATTTCTTTTCAATTCGGTATATTTGCCCTGTGATTCAAGCTTGCTTTGTTGTTCTCATATAATTTGTTTGGTTTTTGTTACTGAAGTATACATTTCCTTGTCCACATAACCTAACCCATGTTGTGATCTGAAATGGCTTCTTCTGGGCATTCCATTGGTGTTAGAGTTCATTGTTTCTGAGAGGACTTCTGTGTTATATGCCAGATTGGTTTTGTTGAAGTTAAACCAGTGAAAGTCTCCAAAAAGGGTATTCACACGCTGCTCAAATTCTGCAATATGAGGGCGAGGCCAGACCTGGAGACAAACCTTACGGACAAGCTACAACAGGAGCCTGTGGGGGTAGTTTTGCTTCATGCAGATTGTCGCAGAGATTTCACTGATGCAAAATGACCTGCTGTTACAAGCACTCCCGAAACTGAGCCTCCATCGGCCAAGGAAGTGAGATCTAGTTTATCGGCATTTGACTTCAACAGTGACTTCTGTGGCCAATCGGCGGTAATTGATCTACGCCACCCTGACATGACTAAAGTTGTCAGAACTGTCGAAACACTCCTTATGCGGGATAAACTCCTTGAGCATTGCGAACTGAGAGGGGGACAGTTTAGCATCAGAAGTTAGAGCTTGTTTGTTGAGTTGCATTGATCTGGTGGCTGCCAAAGCTGTCTATCAAGCTCATTGCCATTCAAGATTTCTTGACAATAGGGAGTTGGCACCGAAGAACATACCAGCTGGGCGGAAATCTGATCATGACATTGAGTATTGGTTGAGTGCATGTGCGACCTACTAGAATTGGAATCTGATGCAGAATTGCACGCTTTGTCCGAGTTGCATTCTAGAAAGGAAGAAATCGGCTGTGAATCAGGTGTATACACCAGAAAAAGGCTGAAGCAGAAACTAGAAGAGCGGTATGGAGAGTTTATCTTCTTCGCTAGAGTGCAGGGTCACGACAATGTCGTATGTTTCTGCAACATGGCGGAACATCTGATCAATGACAAATGGTAAGCCGATAAGAAAGAGAGTATGAGTGACGAAGCCGTAAGAATCATTGTAACAGCGGCAAAGTTGATCAAAGAGCAGCTGAGAGAGATGGAGTTTAATGCAGAATCTTACCCCACACCCGACGAAATCAAGGACATTCTGCGTGGCAGAACCTGGATCCCCGCATACCCACAGTCATTTCTCCAATGTTTTATTCCATCTGATGTCAAACGGAATAGCATAGGCCATTCTACAATCCAGTCGGCAAGGTCAAGATCAGTCATAACGCCTACCCTATTTGGGATTGGGATAGAGATGGATCATGCATTTGGGTCAAGATGGCTTGTGAATGAACTCGCAAGGCTTGGGTTTTCTATCACATACGACAAAGTTGAACGTTATAAGCAAGGAGCTAGATTCGGTCAACAGCTACACCTCTAATTATTTTCCCGGTGAATTCACACAATGGGTTGTAGATAACGTCAACCATAATGTTGCCACGAGCGATGGAAAAGGCTCACTACATGGTATGGGTATAATTGCAGTATCCACTCCAAAGCACGACCGAATGAACCCAATATCGTCCATTACGATAAAACGGAGAGCTCAAGTCGGTGTTGAGAAAATGATGGAGAATAAAGGGATACCATTTGTTGATTACTGGGATTCACAGAGGAAAGGCCTCAGTGGTTTGAGATACAAACCATTAGTCCTACTGCAATCCTCCAATATCCTCCCACCGAGCTTAAATACTGACATTCTATGGCATTGTGGGTGGCTTTCAAAAGCAGAAGATAACACTGTACCCAACTGGTCCGGCTTCATGCAACTTGCTCATTCAATGGAGGGTTCACGGAACCCAAAGAAATCAGAGGTACTCTTCCTCCCTATAACTGATCTTACTCCATCAGATAGCACATGCATTTTCTCTACATTGAACTTCATCTCAGACCAAGCTGCATGCATGAACATCCCTTCTCCATGTGTCACATCTGACCAGCCATTATGGTTGAAGGCCATGGAGATAATAACTACTCAATCAATGAACATCGTTTGTCGGTTAGGTGGTTTCTACACAATCATGAGTTTTCTCAGGAGTATCGGGTCAATGATGGATGGATCTGGCCTGGAGGAGGTATTACAGGAAGTCTATGGTCCCCTCGCAGTAGGTTCGATGTTAACCGGCAAAGCAGTGGCAAGGGCAATACAGGGACATTTGCTGGTCGAAGCTGCGCTAACGAACAAGCTGTTAAATGCCCTTACTAGCTCAGAAATGGCTGAACCTGATGCCGTTCCGAGGAGATTATGTAACGCCGAGAGTGGACAGAAATCTATCAGTAGGGAAGATTTAGATAGTGTCAAGGAGTGGTATGATGTGCTGGACAGCATGATAGCTCTTTCCAATGTTGCAAACTCCGCAGCTCTCGTAAGGGTAAACACTTGTCTCGACGAGTACAAAGCCAAACTGGCTGAACAATCACACACTGCTAAGCTATGGATACAATATCTAGAATATGTCCAGACACTGAAAATGTTCATCAGAGGTGAAAGCCTTGGCGATTGGAATCTCCACCTTATTGCTGTCAGTAATATGTTGAACTTCTTCGCTGGCACGGGACATGTACACTACGCTAAGAGTTGCAGGTTGTATCTGCAAATGATGCTTAAGCTCCCCAAGAAACATCCGTGGTTGTATGATAGGTTCTCCTTTGATGGTTTCCATGCTATACGCCGGAGTTCCAGGGTTTGGGCAGGCCTTTCAAGTGACCTTGTGATTGAACAAGTCCTCATGCACTCAATTAAAAGTCGAGGAGGACTAACGCAAGGTCGTGGGGTGACTGAATCAGTGCATCAGGAGTGCATTTACACCATGCATAAATGCGCTGAAATACACGAAGCTATGACAATGCTGACTGACATGAAACTCAGTACCAGTGAACAACATGTAGACATGGGCACTTCTCGTCGTAAACGAGACAACACCGACATGATGAAAATACTAGAGTGGTTTGACTTGTACGATCCTTTCGATGAGAATGAAAGATTGCGCTCCCTGTCCTCCGGATTGTCAGCTTCTTTGGGTGATGGTATTAACTGTGACAATACCGAGTCGGTAGGGGCAGAGATACATTCTAAACTAGACAATGTTGTTGTTTTTGATGCCTCCATCAAAAGGAGTGATCAAATTCACACTTTAGACCATTTGAACCCTGGGGTGAAGTTGGATAACCAGAGGGTATCAATAGACCCATCAGGTCTGTTCACTCGATTGATAGCTATTGCTCAGAGAGAGCGCGACGTGGCACAGTTCTTCGAGTACGAACAGACTGTGATGCCATCAGCTCTCTTCAAAGACTTCTTTTTCTCAGAAAAGCAAACAAAGCAGACCTAGCAGCTGCAATAACAGATCAAGTAGCACTTTCGAAGCCGCCATCTGATTCCATGTACATGCTTGATGGAGGGGCTCTCCTCCACAGAGTCAAATGGAAGGCGAAGGCCACCTACTCGGAAGTAGCCCATCAGTATGTTGGATATGTGGCCAACAAATATGGGCAGAATTGCTGTGTCATCTTCGATGGTTATGGACAGCGACCAAACACGAAGAGTCATGAGCATAGAAGGAGAGCTGTCAACGTGTGTGCCGATATCCATTTGACAGACACCATGACTGCACACAAGAACCAGGAACAGTTCTTGTCGAACAAGAATAACAAAATGCAGTTCATAAGATTGCTGTCCATATTACTGAGAGCGGGTGGACATACTGTTAACTGCAGTTCGGGCGATGCTGATACCCTGATTGTTGAAAGTGCCATCAAACTTTCATCTCAGGGGAATTCAGTTGTCATTGCCGCAGATGATACTGGTATACTAGTGCTATCCGTTCACCATTAGAATCATACTTCGGCTGATGTTTATTCCAATCAGAAGCACGGAAGTCACATAGGGGTGGGGAGGCATGGAAGATCGCAGATATAATAGCAAAGATCCCGAAAACAACTAGGCGACACCTCCTGTTCATACATGCATGGAGTGGGTGTGATGTTACTTCGGCAACGTTTGGCCATGGGAAAACACAGCTTCTCAAGGGGTTAGAAAAGTCAAGGAAGATTCAGAAGATATCAGCAACAATGCATGGCAGAACTGTATCTCAAGCAGAAATTGGAAGAATCGGTGCCGAGCTGTTTGTAATGCTGTACTGTGGCGAGCAGTCAGACACATTGAATGGCTTGAGATACTCAAAGTTCATGACAATGGTCACTTCCAGCAAGACAGGAATCAAACCTCAGAAACTACCTCCAACTGAACGTGCAGCAAACTTTCACAGACTGTGAGTCCACCTACAAGCAATTGGATATTGATATCCTAGATCCTCAGAAATGGGGCTGGGAAATTCTCGAAAATGAGTAGATACCTGTGATGACTGACCTGGATGCAGCGCCTGAAGCTCTCCTGAAATTTATACGTTGCATATACAAAATGACCTCCAAACACCCCTGCGGAATGAATATATGCTCTTGCAGAAAGAATGCAATCAAATGTGTCACTGCTTGTGGAGACTGTTGAGGGGAGAATTGCTTGAAGTCCGAGCCGGTTGAGATTGGAGACGAAACTGGCGACAGCAGAGTGCCTTGAGGAACACCAGCATGATTTCATTGCTAAGAATGTTGATCGATATCATTCTTCGCCATCTCGAGAGTAATGAAAAACATCGGCAACAGAATTATGGCTTGTTTTTTCTGTTCTATTCAGACTCAACTTCGTATGGGTGTGAAAATTGAAGAAAATTATAAATTAAAAGTAATTTGTATATTTTTAATACTTACCAATGGCCCAGACTAGCTGGTGCTAACTCAAAAATTAATCCAGGGCCAAACACAAATTTTGCCCCCCAATCCCCAAAATTTAAAACCAAAAATTTTATGTCCTATCAGGTCCTCCATACTTTTGCGAACTTCACATGCGCAGTATCCAGGAAGACACTGAAATTGGCGCCAACCAACATTCTTTCTAAAAAATTGCCTGTTAAATGTTGTAAACAGTGAGGAGGTATGAGTGCCCCTTCATGGGAGGGCCATCCCCGTCTGGGCCATTGGTAACTATAAAAAATATACAAATTACTTTGACTTTATAATATTTTTATACAACAACCAATGGCCCAGACTAGCTGAATCGTAAAAAGGCTGGAGGGCCTAGGACGCAAAGGAAAATCCAATTACTCAATCACTTCATAAAAGGCTATCTTCTACAGGAGAATAGGAGAGAAAGGAATTACATATGTCTTTCTCATTTGCAAGAAACGAGAAAGACATAACACCAACAATGTAATTGAGTATTACATATTATATAATTCTCCATTTAATGCCAGCATAACCCATTATGCTAATTCGGTAAAGGGAAGCCAATATATAAAGACAGTCCAGAGAATGAGACTCTTCATACTCATTTAAAAGTGTCAGAGGATTGTATATTAACGTCCGTTTGTCACGTGACAAATGTTTCACAGTGAGCTTCACTTTAAAAACAATTATTAATGAGACATATTATTTGCTTCACACCGAGCTACACATAAAAACCATTCCAGCACTGACTCGGAGCTACTGACACCGGAGGAGGTCTTCCCTTGCTTTTTCACTATAAAGCCAGATTATTATAAGGGAAAACTTAGATGTGAGTCTTCCATGGAAGACGTGTGTCGCCTGGCGTTTCAGACAGAATTCTAAGTGGAAAAGGGGCATAACTCTGGAAAAAATACAGCGGATCAA
This sequence comes from Pictodentalium vernedei, assembly GCA_031216915.1. NCBI lineage: Eukaryota > Metazoa > Mollusca > Scaphopoda > Dentaliida > Dentaliidae > Pictodentalium > Pictodentalium vernedei. Next base: position 266,627,459 of record CM062291.1, on the reverse strand, counting down.
AAAATAAAATAGGAGGTGCACAATGTCATTATGTGATAAAGAATCACTGAAAGTTTCATCAAAATCCATTCATAGGTTAAAGAGGAGTGGCGGATAAGAGAAAGTGTGATGCGGACGACGACATGGACGACGCAAGACAAAAGTAATCCCTATATGTCGCTCCCCACTTCGTGGGGTGGCGACACAATAATCCCTATATGTCGCTCCCCACTTTGTGGGGAGGTGACACAAAAACGTCCCCCCCCCCACCCCTCGCCTTGTTCTGAGGTACGAGACTGCAGAACAAAGAGGGCAACGGGACAGTGTCACTGCTGGAATGGGCTGCCTAAATAACTATAGATGTAAACAATTTAGTGGACGACATTCTGAGCAACAGAAAGAGGACCTCAACATCTAAGGTCACCGGAGATGGACTCCAAATTTCTAAGGTAAAACTTAAATGTAGAGGGCTGTGTCCAGTACGCACCCTTCATGAGATCAGTAATGGCTATACTGTTAGAATAAGCCCAGGAAGTGGACAGCGCTCTAACTTCATGCGCTGATATCTTATTAACAGAACGCTGATCTGAAGACAGATTTTCATATGCAATGCGTATTGCCAACTGAATCCATCTTGCAATGGAATGAACAGAAATATCTCTTCTGTTAGGAATTAAAGAAAGAAAGAAGCGTTTCCTTCCTTTTCTTATAAACTCTGATCGGCGTTTATGTATGCGCACAGCCCGAACTGGACACAGAAGAGGTTTACGGCTGACCGTAGACAGCAGAGCCTTAATGGTAATAGGCTCAGGTCGTTTATCAGGAGCCCGATTCTTAGCCAAAAATCCCACTTCTGTAGTTAAAGTAATGGTATTACCCACACTACGGTAGTGAGATTCGTCAACAGGTAAAGCATGAAGTTCACTAACTCTACTAGCTGATTCAAAGGCTAAGAGAAAAGCCGTTTTATAGGTCAAGAATCTGAACTCTACAACGTCCAACAGCTCAAATGGAGCTTCTTTAAGCTTCAAAAGAACCCAAGCCAAATTCCACTTTTGAATTAATCTGAGGGTTCTAGGTCTATTGATAGAAAAATTTCTAATCAGTTTGGATAGTGAAACATTAGATCCAATCGCCAACTTATCATGATGAGCTTAAGTGTCTGATAATAAAGACCTATAGCCTTTAATAGTGACGGGCTGCAGTTTGAGATCGTCAAACAAGTAGACCAGAAAGTTTTCACTGTCCGGTATGGACGGATTGTATACATCTATCGAGCGATCCTTACACCAACGGAAGAAAACCTTCCACTTCGCTGCGTGCTTGCCGTGCAAGAAGGACCGCACAATGGAAATACGTGAAGGTTGAGACCTTCTGGGTTGTGATGCAGTGCGTGTGACTTCCCCTGATAAAGAAGGTCCTTTCGCGGAGGAAGCTTCCGGGGAACGTCCCATAACAGACACCTGAGAAGATTGATCCACTGTTTCTGTGACGACAGAGGTGCTACTTGAAGAATTTTGCAATGCGACTGTTTATCTTTAACAGAATCTGCTGAATCAACGGAGTTGGGGGATACGTATATCCTATCATTCCGTCCCATGAAATTGACAGAGCGTCTACTGCAAACACTCGATGGTCTGGACATGGCGACACATACGTCTGTAACTGATTGTTCAGATGCGTCGCAAACAGATCTATCATGAGTCGATCCCACTGGTAGCAAATCTGTCGGAATACATGCTTGTTGAGCGTCCACTCTGATGGTAACAGGCGACCTTTCTGAGATAGTGAGTCTGCTATTACGTTCAGACGACCCGGTATATGACAGTCAGAGAGATGAACATGAGGATTCACGATATACATGAGAATTTTTTTCCATTAGTTCGCATAACGGAATCGAATGAGTGCCGCCCTGGTTCCTGATGTACGCTAAGACTGTCAAGCTGTCCGACAATATCTGAACATGAGCGTCAGTTGAATGTGAATACAATGTTGTAGTGCCAACCATATTGACATCATCTCCTTGATGTTTATGTGTTTTTCTAGGAACCAAGGGTCCCAAAGACCCTGACACTTCAAGTCCGTCAGGCTCAGGGTCCCGCCCCAACCTGTTTGACTCGCATCCGTCATAATCGTGAAAGCCGGATCCGGCAGTTGCAGCGGAACTCCCTGAGTTAACCACTGAATATCTGCCCAAATCTGGACCTTTTGTTTTACTAGGTCTGTTAAGACAATACTGGTCTCGAGAGAATGCATCTTCACACTCCAGTTCTGGGTAAAGAATATCTGGAGGGGATGTGTGCAGGCAGTCCATCAGAATAAGATCTGCAGCCGCTCCGCACAACCCCATCAGTCGCATGAATTCCCTTGCTGTTAATGCATCTGAGTGTACACAAAAGCGAGCATAACAACTGACTAATTTTGCTCTGGGTAACAGCAGACGAACCAGATTGTTGAGAGTCATGAACAGGGGTCAGCCTGGCAGCTGATTTTAGGGAGAAGTGACTTCTCCCTCCAGAGACTTTAGGGAGAAGTCAGGGGCCGGGAGGGAGAAGTCAGTGGACATGAGAGAGAAGTCAGAAAAAAACATAAAATGTATATGACATCGTGACAAAATAAATGTACATAGAGGACACAATTGTGGAGAAAAAAATAAATAAAAGTTATACAAACATACATACACACACAAAACTAAGTCATGTAGGTTAAAATCCTCCCCCTCCCCTACAAAAAAATTGTGTCGTTCATGGATTCTGAATATTCTAACTGTTTCCCTAACAGTGATGACCAGGGATACCATGCAGTTGATTTTGTATTTGCCTCAATGCAGTGGATTTGAAATTTAGCATTACCCATGGTGAGAGTGTTCTTCTCTGTAATAGAAGGTATATTCTTTTTAAAAAAATATTTAAAGTTTTTAAAATAAATTTCAGGTTCACATAAGAAGCTGGGTCATTATGGTTTCTGAATGTCCTAATTGAATTGAAATGCGAAGTTAAAAACGTTTTCGATATTCTTCGTAAATTAAGCGTCATTAACAACTTGAGTTAATTTATTTTTAAGATAAATGATAAATTATTTCAGTTGTCTCCCTTCCCTGCTGCGCTGGTTGATAAAACACTGTTTAGAAAAATGACAATTTCTGCCAACCATCTTACATTGACACGCGCGATTGGTGCTATTAGGCCTGCCATTCTTATACATCCTAATATATGTGATTTCTATCGTAGCCTTATTACATTTTACCACCTTCCAACTCAAGTTTTCAAAGAAAAACTTTCAATGCAAATGGCGTAACCGTAACCATTTCGACGTTTTTATGGAAGAAGTGTCTCCTGCACATTTTTTTGGTTTTGAAACGGTGGTTAACTTGAATAAATTCTAATTAACTCGATGCGTGTCTTGTGTGATTCGTTGTTTTTGCTGGCACTTTTGTTTTTAAATAGCATTTTGTGCTGGTTGCTATCAGTTGGGGCATATTGTTTGAATGACTACGCCATTACAACTCTTTTCAGAAATATAAAATTGGGCTAGTTTAGGCTATTTTCAGAGCCATATGATGGATTTTAACAGCAACCGTGTTTACTTTTTTGTGAATGCGGAAGCGTTTTTTTTGGAAATAAAACATAAGAAAATACAGTAAACTTCCTTGTCTCCCAAGGAAGTTTTGGAGGGCGACTTGAGGATTGACAAGGCGACTTCTTTGCCCTGGTCGCCCACTCGGCTGACCCCTGGTCATGAAGCTCGATCCGACTTTTTCTCATTTACGATGAAACCAAGACGTCGGAACAAAAGAAGCAGACTCTGAACATCGTTCTGAAGAATAATTTTGTGGCCGTATCTCTGAAGAATGTCGTCCGAGTAAGCTGACGTTACCGCAGACGAATGAGCTCGGAAGTGTGACATTACTGAGTTCATTATTCGTGTGAAATCCCAGGGAGCCAGGTTCAGGCCAAAGCACATCGCTCCGAACTGATACACTTTCCCTTGTACTGCGAACTGCAGGTGCTTTCTGAATGCCAGATGTACCATGACATGAAAGTACACATCCTTTAGATCTATGCTTGCCGCATAATCATTCACTCAAATGCATTCACCGAATGGTCTCCATATAGAACTTTGGAGCTACGATAAGCTTGTTTATCCAACTCAAGTCTATTACAGGTCAGAACAAGTCACCTGGCTTCGGTACGAGAAACAGGTGACTGTAGAAACCCTGAGAATTTTGATTCTCGACAACCTCTATTGCTTCCTTTGATAAGAGAGCCTGTACCTCTGCTATGAGAGACTCTCTTTTGCAAGGATTTGACGGAAGATTTGTCCAGCTTGGACATCTTATTAGTGGTGGTTTCACTCGGAATGTTAGCCGTAGGCCGTCCAAGACTACATTTCTTACCCACTTGTCTTCCGTAATTGTTATCCAGTTTTTCGCGAAGCTTGATAACCTTCCGCCAACTGGCAAGCAATAGAGATCATGACCATCACCTGTACGACCTGCGAGGCTTACTGGAGGAGAAACCACGTCCTCCTCGCGAAGAGCCTCGACCCATTGGCTTAGGAACGTCTGACCGGTAGTCTCGATCAGACCTACGCCCCTTTCCCGAGTCGCTGTACTGACGACCTCCAGAGTAACCATATGAGGGTTTCCTATACCCTCGCGAGGAGTCTCCTTTTGACCATTTCTGTCTGGGATGTCCTCCTTTACTCTTTTCTGCTGAAGTGGGTCGATGCGACGCCGACTTTAGAAGCAGATTATTAGACGCTTTCTTAGTAGCCTGGTCATAAACCAGAGAAAGCTTGTCATCGAACATAGTGTGTCCAGAAACCGGAGCGACTCGGAGAGAGTTTTTCACCTTGTCATCTATCAAAGATGATGACACAAGGACACCATCACGTCTGACTAACTCCAAATTAGCTACTGTTAAGGCAGAGTTATACATGGTAAACATAATTGCCCTGTAAAGAACTCTTAAAGAGGTACGGACATCCTCAAATTTCTTCCTGTTTAGACGTTGTGTCATAGCTCTTGTAAGGTGATCTGCGTAAGACATAGCGTCCAAATCTGTTGTAATTGAAGAAACTGCCGTCTCAATTGTGTGCGAGTGAATTGTGAATGACCCAGGCAAGGATACCTCTAGATCCTCAGCCTGTTCATCCAAACGCAGACGAACTCTCTGTACATCTTCCCCGACCATTTTAAATGAACGTGGTCCAAGAAACGGTAAATTTATGGAAGATGATGATAAGAAACCACCTTTCTTCTTCCCACTGGAAAGTTTAAATATGGCATCGTCTTAGTGGCCAAAGGCCTGCGACACCTGCCTAGACTGAACCGGAAAAGATAGGACCTCCTCCTTTGTCCGGATAAATTATGTGTCTAACGACACCAGCGGTTTCTTTCTCGTCGCAGCATTCTGATTCTCCGGAACAAATTCGGGGTAGTATTGATGGATTAAATCCATCGCAACCATGTGCTGTTCCAAAAGGGAAGGGTAATCTTCTTCCATATCCCTTTCACCATCAGAATGAATCAGTTGAGAATCTCGGTCAGCTGCATCTGAATGGGCAGTTTCCATATTCTATGTAAGATATCATGACACCTATTGAAATTTCTTAGAATTAAGATTTTGTTTTTTGATGGAAATTTGTGGTATCGAGTGATTTGCACATGTCAGTAGAAATATGGAATCCATCTTCAATATAAAATGCAGAGTGTTGTCCTTTTCCCAAATGCAGCCCTATCACTGCATTCTAAAGTGTTTTAAATGCCTAGCTTTGTTCTTGGATATGTGAAGCACATTTGGCCACAAGTTGTTCTCTGAAAATATTATTTTATTTTCAGTTCTGGTACAAATACGGTGGCAGACTTCCAGGAACCATTGGTGCCTGCTCTCAACTCTATGAGTTGATTTCATACTTTTTTCGTGTTCTACACATCACAACCTTCATTTTGGTGTATAATTTTTGTATGTGCAATTTGAATTGAAGGAATATCTGAGGTGAGAATTTCAAAATAAACAAAATTCTTTTACTGATAGAGCAGCTTAATGAAGAAATATGAAATACATTTCCGTTCAGTAATATATTAATGCACCATTTTTGAAAATTAAATACCATCCTCATACCAGTAATACGTGAGTAATTATCTTCTATAGAACATAATAAGCTGGATGTTTCAAAACAAATATAATTAATGGTCATTGTATTTTAATCACTGCAAATAAATATACATCAATCTAAAAAGATAAAAAATTGTTTAAAGTCTGACAATTTCATAATAACTTTGGAAGACACTACAACTCAGCAAGCAAATAAAAAAAAGTTCAAAGTGGGGGTTCAGCTTAATTGAGGAATTGACTGAGAACCCAAACCCATTTTTTGGCCTAATTGTGCATGACAAATTAATTCTAGGCAGGGTATTTTTGGTTTTTAAAAATCTGATTAGCATTTTTTACCATTTTCCTGGAAAACTGATTAGCAGTTATAAAGAGACTAATAAATTTTAGAGAAACACACTTTTTCAGTCTAATAGTTTTTTTTTCATAAACAAGAACAGACATCGGATGAATTTGAACAAATATCAAACATATCAAATTGAATAAGAGTTCAACTTGAACTTCAGGCAGTTCAGGCTTAGATGGTTAGTGTCACTGTCCCGAAGGTGGTTGGGGGTAGGTATGGGACATGCAGCTGCAAATCTTTAAATGTATCAGTCTGATATTATGTAAAGCTTTCAGACGTCCACATGGGTGGTCCTCGTTGTGACATGGGTCCCTTTTCCTGTGCTGGAAGAAGACAATATTTTCCCAATTTCAACTTCAGCTCCCCCACCCCTCCAATTTCCCAATTTCTATCACGTACTGCACTGCCTGGTTACTGATTTGACTTCCACATTGCAATTTTCAAATCGATCCAACCAAACAAAAAAAGTTATGGAAGATGATTACCGAGAATGACTGGTGCACATCACGGGAGCTAATTTATAGCACCCACATCGTAGAAAACACCAGTGGAATTTTGTCAACTGATTTAAAAACACTCCTAAAATGGTGGTTAATTTTTATCACTTTGCATGACCAACGAACATTCATAATAAATTGGTCTATTGTTAAACTGTTTATCTGTAGTTTTACCATTTTTGAATTGGAATGATGGATGAGCACATAAAATATTGAATCGCACCATGCAAACCAAATTTTGGTGATTGAACCATACTTGGGAGATCTTGCTTTGCAAACATGCGATGAGAACCCTAACAAAAAATACCCTGCTCGGTGCAGGTTTTGCTGTACATCTACATTTCTTAAATCTGAAAGCTTTTCAATCTGCCAGTAGTCTCTGCTAAAACACCCAAATTGAAAGTAGTGTTGAAACGGTTGATTGACTAGTCAATGTTGATGCTGATATAGCCCAAAGCCAACACTGCATTTCCAGGTCAACTAGTTTGAACATAGTATTTCCTAAAAATTGTGATGCAAGGTGTACTGAGGAAGAGTTAAAACAATTGTCAGTTGATCTGTTCAGAGAGTGAAATCAATAACACAAATAATGAGATAACTGATACAGACTTTGAGATCAAAGTAGATCTGAAGGCTAACTATGTTGCGTCAGGTCCTTTGAACTCGTTCACAGTGGTCACGCTCCATGTGCTTTAATACTGTCAGTGGCATAGTTATTTGAACTTGTCTCCATACAATAAAATGTCTATTATAGAGAGATTCCCTTGCCATTTAATTTATAATGTATGTGATCGATGCAGTGAGAAGTTGATGATTACACCTGACCAGTCAGAATATCGAAAGCATGTGGTTAATCGTTCATCTGGATTGCTCTCCACATCTGCAATCAATTGTACCTTGAATTGAATCATTAACCTTATACTCAAGTGTCTAATGAAATGGATGTTTTGTTAACAACTTACCACCAAAATATTAGAGCTGATACGGTTAACCGATTAATCGATTTATCACTGATCAACATCTTGATCAATTAACTGTTACTTTTGAACTACTGTATTGTATGGGTTAACAAAGGAACAAACTTTCTCCAAAACAGGCAAACATTGTCACATTGACTCACATCAATTATATGAGACAGAGTAAAGCATGCAAGTTATATTCTGACATACTTGTTTCCTTGCATGATCACCATTCTGTATCAGTGGCTGGAAAAGGTAATTCTTAACCCTTTACCCATTCAGGGTTCATACAAAAATTTGCTCACAAAGTTCAAGGGTTTTTCAAGGGTTCTTCTTTTTTTTTTCAAGGGCTACATATACTATTCAGCTTGCTGTATGAGCTCTAAAAATCTAAGATTCATGTGACACGGATCTGACTTTGGAAGTCAGGAAGTACTGGTACCCAAAGTGTGATCTGTGTTATAGTAATCTTGGTAAAACGTTCCATACTTTTTTATGTTTTTTTTTAACAGAGCGACACGAGCGCAACAAACAAGTAAAAGGCGAGTACACATATATTTACAATGCCCAGGAAATAGCTTGGTATTCAAGGGTTTTTCAAGAGATTTCTGAAAGTTCAAGGGTTTCTCAAGGGCTAATTTCAAATTCCAGGGTTTTCAAGAAAAAACTAATTTTGAAGGGTTTTTCAAGAGCTGTATGAACCCTGCCATTGTGTGTAGCAGACGATATTTGCAAAATAAATTCATAAATTACTAAAAATGTTCAATTTTTGTCCCCAAAACAGCTTATGACCCCTCATTGGAACATGCTCAATGAGCTCGTTCCAATGAGGGGTCATAAGCTATGTTTTTAAGACAAAAATTGAAAACAATAAATTTGAATGGAGATTTTTGTATATAGGCCTAGTCAGTTGTTTTTTTGTTTTTTTTTTGGGGGGGGGGGGGGGGGGGGGGTAAAGGGTTCATGCTGTAAATCATCAACAGTATGGCACTTATTCAGATATCTATTTGGACAAGCGATTAATCGGTTAACCAAGGTTAATCCATGTGATTAATCGATCAAGAAAACCCCTTAACCGTTTCAGCTCTACAAAATATAATCCAAATATAGCCCATCATGCCCATGTTTGTCTCCCATGAACGAGCATCAGTAAAGTGTGCAAGTGGAGAAAAATATTCAACTGCAGAGGTATTACTATGTAAATCTTGGCGGAAGAAGTAGGGTGGCGACTGGTCGACTTTGACTCAACTTTTGGGTGTCGACTAATCGACTCCATAATCCCAGAGTCATTTCAACATTACGGACAATGTAAATCTACTGATTCTTTTCAAATGGAATTAACATTTCCCGGTCTAATGCAACCTTTAGTACTGTGAGAGGCATGGGTGGAAATACTGAAAACAAATAGCTTCAAATACCAAATCTAAACTTTGAGCACCAATAGGACACTTCAAGTTATCTACATGTACATACCTGTAGAGCTGAAATAGTTAACCGATTATTCAATTAACCAATGATCAACGTCTTGATCGATCAAAAAAAGTAATTGATTGATTAACTGTTGCCTTAAACTACTGTATTATATGGGTTAACAAAGGAACAAACTTGCTCTAAAACAGGCAAACATTGTCGCACTGACTTGCATCAATTATTATGAGGTAGATTAAAACTTGCAAGTTATGTGCAGACATACTTGTTCACTTGCATGATCACTGTACTGTATCAGTAGCTGGAAATGGTCATTCTTAACTCTTTGACCGTTGGGGACAGCAGACGATACTTGCAAAATAAATTCTTGAATTACTAAAAATTTTCAATTTTTGTCTCAAAAACATAGCTTATGACCCCTCAACAAGCTCATCCCAATGAGATGTCATTAGCTATACTTTTTAGACAAAAATTAATTTGAAGGAAATTTTTATATATAGAGATTGCCATTTTTTCTGTTACTCTGGGTAAAGAGTTATAAATCATCAATGGTACGGCAATAATTCAGCTACCTACTGAAACAAGAGATTAATCGGTTAACCAAGGTTAATCCTTATCATTAATCGATCAAGAAAACCCTTTAACCATTTCAGCTCCACATACCTGTTCTTATAAATTGAGCTGCACCTTAAAGCAACAATAATCCTTTTACCAACACTATTTACAGAATCTAATTATAGTGTGTACTCACCTGCAATTACTTCACCTTTTCCTAACTTGAATTTGAATGGTTGCCCCCGATCTCTTGATGAATCAAATTTGGAACCATTTTCTAGAGTACCTAAAATGCACAGCTGTAATCTTGTAACATGAATGGCAAAATATGAATGACAAATTTGATTTGTTGCAAGGTTTGTGCCTACATGTACTGTGGAATCCATTTAATTGTGTATCTCTTTAACTGAATAACCCTATTAATTGAATATAACTTGTTTATATACCTACTAGTACATTCAATACAGGCATGAAATCTATTGTATCTTGTTTGGCAAGAGCTCCTTGAGAATAAATGCTCAGTTTATCTCTAGAATATAGAAAAGTGTCCAAATCCCAGTTAATTCAATAATATAATAATATATAGGCAGCCAAGACATGCTTAAAAACAGGCTTTCCGCCAGGAGAAAAATGTTGAGGCCGGTAACGGGGAGTCCAAGGATCCGACGGGGCGACCATTATCACCCTGTCGGATCCTTGGGTTCACCATTTCTGGCCTCAAGATTTCATCTGTCTGAAATGAACACCTGAGATGCCCGAGTGGATGAACTATGCCTTGTGCATGTTCAAATGGCTGTCCTCAGAGTGTACACAAAACTTACCAATATGGGCCAATGGAACCCAACCCAATCGTGCCCATATGCCATCTGACCCATCACCATATCCTGTTGATCTATAGACGTTATTGCAACTTGGTAAAAAAAAAATTTGAGTCTGGTTGATTTTTGGCTCTTCCTTGTTCCCTTAATTCTCTACCTTTGATGCGAGCCTCACAAGTGTCTTCGATGAGAGCCTTACGAGTACCTTTTGGGTAGGGAAAAGTCAGCGAGGGGAATATGGCCGTTGATGGGATCCCATGTCTGCATAGCAGAAACCCTGCTAAAAACTTTTGCCAAGGTACTTATAATGTAACTTTGAGTTTATCCAGAGACTGCAAGTTTGGAGCACCTGTTCTGTTACAACAAAAAGTTGTAACAGAACACCTACTGAGCTAACGCAGATGTTGGTGTATAACTTTAAGCATTAGTTGAGCAATTTAAAAATTTATAAGTTCATAAGAAACACAAATAAACTGTAAAAAACGGAACAAAAAGAGTGGAAAATAGCATATGGAGAGTGAATTATTGCCAAAACACCAAGTCAAGTTTCTACCCAAAGAAAAAGTCAATGTTAAAGCCAAGAAACCCACAGGCAGGCTAGAAGCTAGGAGGGTGGACCTCAACCACCAACACCAATAATCATGTCCGTTGGAAATTTTTGTTGTCTGTTGCAAAAACTGTTGAATGCCGATATTTTCTATCAATGCCACTAATTAGAAAAATAAAGTTGACAATTTGATGAAACCACAATTTTCATTATGCACAAGAAGTCCCTTATGTTTCATATACCCTTGTATCAAAATACTTGTTATAAATACATGACAACATAGTAGTTGTCTACATGAAAGACATTTGTCTGTTATTATCATTTTAAATAGATACTTTCGTTAACCAAAGTAATTCTTTAAACTAATAATAATAAATTAATGTTTTGGGCCTGTTTCATTCATTATTGTATTAAAGGATAGTGAGTTAGGTTTCACTGCAAGTTTGTACCAATGGTCAATGACAAGGGAAGCTGTGGGAATATTTTAACTCTCGCCCCACAATGTCATAAAATTTTGAGAACCTGGCTTTAGGCCTGCCTCCAGGTTAATCCTGAAGTCTACTGGCTTACTCTTTATGCCTTTTTCACATATAGTTACCGTCTTGATACAGTTAAAAACAGAAATCCGCCGAACTGTGTGTTTATATAGGCTTAATTGTGCATAGGAATTGCGTGTAATTTCCATATCGAATGGAATCCAAAGTACGACAGGTTCTCCTGGTTACTAATAGAAAACATAGGCAATATGTTTCTGCCAATGGACCTCTGGGTTACCCAGAGGTCCATTGGCTGAAACATTGCTTGTACACAGGCCATATGTACAGAATTTGATAGCCTCACTATGGTCATAACGCATAGATTAATGCGCAGATCGACAAACTATTTGTGCACATTTCATGACTTCTAGTTTTAACTGTAGGAACATCACTCCACAAGTGTTTGTGTTATAACAGACTTCTTTTGAAATGACAACTGGAAGGTCATAGTTAGGGTGTCTGTGTTGATGACAGATTATTCTTCCTCTGAGGAGTTTTAGATCATCCAGAGTCAACTATCTTCAAAACCACACCACATATATCTATTTCTCGTTAATACCATCCAGGTACTGTTACTGCTGTAGCATTTTTTTTTACTTCAAAAGATGAATATGCCACAATGCTGTGAATGCAGGACTTAATATCTGTGCAAGAATCAGAATTGCTTCTCGCAGATGATTATTGCAAGAAAAACAATGAAAATCAACTTTGATTCTAGCAAAATGTTCATTCTTGTCATAGATTCTGGAAGTGGCTTAAAAAACTTTCTTTTTGCTCCCCATAATAAGAATCACTTTAACTTAGCAATAGTGTCTTGTGAAGTCTTAGCTGCCTATACAGGAGGCCAAGATTTCTCTAGAAACCACTGCTATGGTACTGTAGCTTCCATAAGCAAGACACCAAAAAAGCCTATATGTTAAAACATATGTTCTAAACTGTACATGTAAGACAATAAACTCACCAAAATTGGAACTACATGTAGGCCCTCATTGTTAAGCTCTATGTTTTCTGCTATGGAAAATGTACTGGTTGCACTCACAAGAGTTTAACAGTACTGTCAAATTCGGAATTATTTAAAGACTAAAAATTGATTCTCGAAGCAAGAATTCGCAAGAATCAAAACTGATTCTCGCAAATTATGACATATTTCAAGCAAGGCCTACCATGTACATGTAATGTAATTTGGATACAGGCCCTAAAATTTGATAGTGCCAAGATGTTCTCTAAAATAGATATTACTGCAGCTCATTCCTAAACTGCAACTTATTTTTTTTTTTGATTGAGCTGACACTCAGACAGGCAGTGGAGGGGCACATTTTCCACCCCCAACCACACACAATTTTTTCTCCAGACATGCTATATGTTACATGTCTTCAGCCTCTTTGAAAATGTGTTAGAAAAACAAAATTTACAATAGCTGGTGGAAGGATGTTGTTACTTCAAAATCTGATATTGAAAACAGATTACAGTGTACCTGTGTAATGAACTACAACAGTCTGCCCTTTCTTGGGTAAAGTGTTACCTGGAAAATAAAAAAAAAGAAAGTCAGCTCATTTTTATCACCAGATATTGATTTAATCCTTTACTCAACATGAATAGTGGATGACTCAAAAAATTTTTTTGGAATATCGAGAAATTTCATTTTTGTCTCAAAAACATTGCCTAAGACCTCTCTCTGGAACAAGCTTTTTCTAATGAAGGGGCCATAAGCTACCTTCCTAAGGCAAAATTCGAAAAAAGAAATTCTAGATGACAATTTTTGTGAACAGTGCCGTCCGATTATGAACGTTATATTGGGTAAGCAGTAAAGTACTTGTATATCCCCAAACACCCCATCCCTTCCCTCCAAGGCTGACAATTCAGACAAGAATCAGAACTGATTCTTGCAAGGCATATTATATTTATTATTTATTTATTGGTGTTTACGGCCACATATTTCTGCACAATGGCTAATCATGACCTCGACAGTTTTACGGGTGGAGGAAGCCATAGTACCCAGAGTAGAGATGGGCAATATACCGAAAAACCGAACCGATACCGATATCATGGGGACACCGAAAAACCGAACCGACCCAATCTTTGAATACCGAAACCAACGGTATTTTCAATTTTCCCTGTGCATTCACTATTTATAAGGCCTTGGTGAGGATTGATAGCAGTTGAAGTGTTCATTTTCATGAAAGAAGTGACTGATTTTATTTTTCAGTTTTGTTAAGCCTTAAGGACCAGGGCAGTTGTACTAAATTATCAATAGTCTACGACCTGTACATGTCCAGTTGCTTAGAGTGATTTCTAGCCAAGTCTTGGCTGCCTTTACAGGCAGCCAAGACTTGGCTAGAAATCACTGACCAGATCATTTTACTACTGTCATCAGGCCCACCTAAAGATCACATCTTCAGGACACACATTCTATGATTACAGATGCCTCAAGTGAGCTTGAAAAGTTAAGGCGTATTTAGAACAAGTCACCAAATTACTGTAGATATGATCTGTGGTGACAAAAGATTGACAATGTTGAGCCCATCAACAATGGCATGTGTAGCACTGTGATAGAATGATACAAGAACAACTTATTCAGTATTTTTTCGGACATGGATTCCCCTTTGGTACTATCAGTGAATCTGAAGTCACATACCGAATACCGAACCGATACCGCGGTATGCCCACACAAAAATACCGAAACCGATACCGAACTCAAAATTCCAATACCGCCCATCTCTAACCCAGAGAGAACCACTGGGCAACTGTCAGCTCCCCAACATACTAACTCCACACAAGCAGGGTTAGCATTGGTTGAAGACAGGTGCACCATCAACGTGCAGTACACCTTAGTATACAACGTCACCGTGCCCACATGTGGGCAATGGGGGTGAAGTGTCTTGCCCAAGGACACAACGCGGTTGCCGCAGGTGGGATTCGAACCAAGGGCCTCTTGGCTTGCAGCCTGCACCTCTACCTACTGATTCACCGCACCCCCATTCTTGCAAGGCAAACAATAAGAATCTACTGAGAAAGGTTCAGTTGATTATTGTCATACATGTAGGTACTGAAAGTGTCCTTAATGTCCTGGACACTGTTCAATTCTACTCATTTTTTGCGCCCCCATAAGGTAACACTTTCACTTAGCAGTGGTACTGTACAGGCAGGCAATACTTAGACTTCACCAGAAACCACTGCCAGGATATGGTACTGTAACTTCCATCTGCATGACCACCAAAAGCCTGAATGCTGGAACAGGCGTTCAGAGTGTTCTACATGTAAGACAGGAAAATCACAAAAATTGGAACTAGGAACTAAGCCTTCAAGGTAAGAAACTCTAGTAAATACCGGTATACAGATACAGGCCTAGAAATAAAGAGCTTACCACATTACCTATTAGGTTCACACTATATAAATTGGAACTAGGAACTAAGCCTTCAAGGTAAGAAATTCTAGTAAATACCGGTATACAGATACAGGCCTAGAAATAAAGAGCTTACCTCATTACCCATTAGGTTCACACTATATAACCTGGTGATAACCTATAAGAATAATGTGTTGTGATCCTTTTCTGCCTTCGGTGTTTTGTCTTAATAGAATTTCTACAAAAAGCTCATAACCTAAATTTATGATCATTTGCAGGTTATTTCCATGCCTGTAGATATGAGGAATGTTTTTTAACTAAGCAATATGTACTGTTTGCACTTAAAACAGTACAGTGAAATTCAAAATAATTTTTGAACTGGAAAATGATTATCACAGCCAGAGTATATATATATGCGATAATCAAAACAAATTCTTTTGAATTGGAAGGCATTTTAAGGCCTGCCCCTCCCACCTCAATCAAGAAAGCATGAATTTACTAGACACCCAATCTGTGCATAGTACTGGATCACCTAGTTACCAATTAATGGAGAATTTACCTATGCACTTGTTCACTTGTCAAGTTGAAACATGAGAACCCCAAAAGCAAATCTGCAGTATATGTGCTTGTGGCTACATTTACTAGTGGTCAGGGAACAGTTATTTGTTTGTTATTTGAACATATAGCAACAACTTTACTTAATGGTTCATGTTAGGAGACAACCTGAGGCCCAACAAGCAAATCTACAGTTCATATATGTATTTCAGTAAAGTAACTTTGGAATTCAAGTAATGTGCATTTGCTTGTGGGATTTACCTTTACCCACCTTTACCTTTACCCACATGCCTACTTGAATAGAAGGTAAGCATGTGGGTAAAGGTTCAAAATTTGGGCTTGTACCAGTCACTCTAAGTGTACTACAATGGTGGTGCCAGATTTTTGTTCATGAGAGTGTGGGTGAGATTTTTGTGTGTTGGTGGTTGTGTGGGATATTTGTTTTTTGTTGTTTTTTTTGGGAGGGGGGGGGGGGAGTGGGGGGGGGGGCTGAGAAAACCTTTTTCTGTGGGGTAAATGCCCCCATTCCTCTCTCCCTGCAGTGTTGCCACTGGTACACTCTGATCTAGCTCTGCTCTATTGTTACCACATGAGAAAATCTCATAAATTCAATCCTATACACACAAGCCTGCAAAATAGCAGACTGTCATGGTTATCTGGGGGCATAATTTGAAATGTGATGTTCTACCATAAATGAGGAGGTAGAGACTATATGGAATAGCACAGACATTGATAAAACCTGGGAGCTGAATACAGAAAAGCAGAACAGCAAGAGAAAATTTAGTCTGTTGCAGCATTGATACAGTTTGACTCAAAAGAAAGTGGAAGTCAAAGCACTCAAATGGTGAACATGATTAATATTACGACCACCCCCACATACCCCCCAAAAAACAAAAAAATTGTGAGCAATTGGTTCTTTTTCTTATGTTCTCATTTGTTACAAGCTACCTGCAAAAAGAATCACAAAATTCACATCGAACAAGCTGCATCCAGTCCTGGGGATGAATAACTCAAACCCTTTGATCCAAAAAGTGAAAGGGCCTAAAATAACTAGGCAGGAGAGCAAAAGGTCGAAACCAATGCCAATGTTACCATGGTATTTGCTATCATGATGTGTGTGTAGGGGGGGGGGGGGGGGCTTAAAGTGAAACTGAAGTGAAGGCCATGGCACTGCCAATTCAATCTACAGCATACTGTCTGAAAAAGTGTAATTTTCTTGTGACTGTTAGACGGTAACCTTATAAAATGATATTTCAAAATTACCGTCTCCATTTTTAATTGTCTCTACTGTAACCCCCATTGTCAGATTATATACACTATACAAAACAATGAAAAATCGAAATGGTGCAAGAACCCCGGCTCAGACATAGGAAGTACTTCATTCCTCTCCGATTTTGCGATAAGACATGCGCAAAAGTGTTGCGGGAAATCTTGAAAATTATCGGTGTAGTCGACGAACGAATTGTTTACTTTTTGTTCATGATGTTTCATAAATTTCTAATTGAAGTTTTCTATTAAATATTTTTGGAAGTGTTCAGAGCAATGTCAGTGCGAAAAATATTTTTTGTTACTCTCTTGTTTCTGCATAATACGAGTATTTAATAATATGTACCCTATTTTCGATGTATACAACAATCAATGGACAGAATTAAGGGCCTATATAAGTAATGAAATTTTGTTTATTTTGAAAATTCTCACCTCTCATATTCCTTAAATTCAGATTAAATATACACAAATTATACATCAAAATGAAGGTTGGGATGTATAGAACACGAAACACTTGTGTAATCAACTCATAGAGTCGACTGTAGGCACCACTGCTCTGGTTCATGGAAGTCTGCTGCCGTATTCGCACCAGAACTGATAATTTAATAATATTTCACGAAAACAACTTGTGGCCAAATGTGCTTTACATATGTGGCCAAATGTGCTTTACATATCCAAGAACAAAGCTATGAGATCAAAATTTTTCAAAACACGGCGACAGGGGTGCGCCTTTATACCGCGGCGCAGGTCCCCGATTTTACCGCAGTCTACCGCAGGTCCCTCAAAATTACCGCAGGTCCCTTGTTTTGCGGGGTATTATCTTTGTTTTAACTAATAGTTCGAGGCAACTGTCGTCTCGTTGATATTTGGGGGTATTGGGTGGGATGCCATCATGAGTAATTTTCCTGACACATGGCAAGCTCTGAAAGCCTGATGAATTGCATATCGGAATGTTATGTACAATAGAAGACAGTTTTTATATTAGTTATAGTTTTATAGGTCTGCACACGTTTTGACACGAAGAGCGTGATAAGTTTATGTTGTTTATATAGCGTAAATGGAAAAATACGCTCCGTTATTATTGATTTTTGGTGTAAAATTCCCCCAAATATCAACGAGACGACAGTTGCCTCGAACTGTTAGTTAAAACAAAGATAATACCCAGAAAAACAAGGGACCTGCGGTAATTTTGAGGGACCTGCGGTAGCCTGCGGTAAAATCGGGGATCTGCGGTATAAAGGCGCACCGGGCGACAGAGCTGCATGGGGGTAAATTCCAAAGCCTTTGCTTTTGTTTACGTATGAGTATACTTTCGATTTCCGGTCGTCGTCATCTGACGGAAAAAGCATGTAAAAACAACGCTGTCTAAAATCAAATAATGAAAAAGATCGCCTTTATACAGTATACTGTTATTAGATAGAGATTACACAGTTACCATATTAAATGCAAGGTATCATTATACCTGTTGGAATTTCTTAGAATTACGATTTTGTTTTTCGATGGAAATTCGTGGTACCGGTAACTGGTGATTTGCGCATGTCTGTCGAGCATGGAAACCATCTTCAATAAAAAATGCAGACAGTGTTGTCCTTTTCCCAAATGCAGTCCTATCGCTGTATTCGAAAGTGTTTTGAATGCCTAGCTTTGTTCTTAGATACATGAAACACATTTGGACACAAGTTGTTCTGCTGAAATATTATTTTATTATCGGTTCTGGTGTGAATATGGCAGCAGACTTCCAGGAACCAGTGGTGCGTGATGTCAACTCTATGAGTTGATTACATATGTTTTTCGTGTTCTATACATCCCAGCCTTCATTTTGATGTATAATTTGTGTATATTTAATCTGAATTTAAGGCATATGAGAGGTGAGAATTTCAAAATAAACAAAATTTCATTACTTATATAGGCCCTTAACAAGGGGCTATATAAGTAATGGAAGTTTGTTTAGTTTGAAGTTTCCTCCTCTCATATTCCTTAAATTCAAATTAAATATACACAAATTATACATCAAAATGAAGGTTGAGATGTATAAAACACGAAACATGTAATCAACTCATTGAGCTGACAGCAGGCAACACTGGTTCCTGGAACTTTGTGGAAGTCTGCTACCATATTCGTACCAGAACTGATAATAAAATAATATTTCATGAGAACAACTTGTGGCCAAATGTGCTTCACGTATCCAAGAACAAAGCTAGGCATTCAAAACCCTTTCGAATGCAGGGATAGGACTGCATTTGGGAAAAGGGACAATACTGTCTGCATTTTTTTATTGAAGATGAATTCCATGTTCAATCAATGGACATGCGCAAATCACTCGATACCATGAATTTCCATAAAAAAAAACAAAATCGTAATTCTAAGAAATTTCACCAGGTGTCATGATACCTTGCAGTGAATATGGCAACTTTGCAGTCTATATATAATGATGCTATGTTGTATAAAGGCGATCTTTCTCATTATTTGATTTTAGACGGTGTTGTTTTTCAATGCTTTTCCCGTCCGATGATGTAAACCAGAAATCGAAAGTAAGAATATATGTAAACAAAGCAGTCACTTTGTGAATTTACCCCCAAGCTCTGTCGCTGTGTTTTGAAGGATTTCGATACCCAAGCTTTGTTCTTTGATTTCATATATTTTTCCGAATTTTTTCGTGTTCTATACATCTCAACCTTCATTTTGGTGTATAATATGTGTATATTTAATTTGAATTTAAGGAATATCAGAGGTGGGAATTTCAAAATAAACAAAATTCCATTACTTACATAGCCCCTTAATCATATGGAGTGATTTGAGTGACTTACAACCAAGCTAACATCTGGTCAAACCATCCAGTGCAATTTGGCCCAGAGTTAGCCAAATGACTGCAACGTTTTGACCAGAACCGCCCACTGATGCAACCCAAACCGGGGTTCGACGACTTTCCCCATAGAGCCCCTTAGATACCCCTTAGAAGGGTCAATCTATTTGCAGTAAGTTCCTGAATTGCAGTAAGTAACTTTGCGAAAGTTCCTCGGTGTGCGTGAAGGTGTTATTGATCCTTTGTTTTGTTGGTACTTAATTGGATAACAGTGTTGTCACCTACATTAGTCTATTGTTAATAATTGATTTTTTATTGACTACATTCATTAATTTTGTGTGGAATTTCCCTTGTGAAGTGAATAAATTATTTATATGCATTCTTACAGGGAATATTCCTAGCGACTTGAATAACTTTATTTGCTGATGAATCCACGAGGGTCGGATGCGAGGGCCAACTGACTAATATTCCAATTACATCATCAAGTGTATTCCTTCGTCGAAGGTATGCTAGATGATGTTGTTGAAATACAGTATTATTCAGTCGGGATTATAGTTTAAAAAAAATTGTTGACTGTAGATTACGTAGACCCAATTTTGATGATCTGAGATGGGTCCACTTAAATTTTCATGAAAAAAGATGATCGTGACTGTTGTATTTGTCGACATCATTATCACCGACTGTGAGACAATTCAGACTCAATTCAGAATATATGTGTGTTAAAAGTGAATGATTATGGAGTGTGTAAGACCCAACAGTCTTCTCTGGGGTGCTACATGTATGGGTTGCTTGTTGTACATGTATGCTGTAGGGAGTATCTGTGAGATGTAAATCATATACATGTAACCGTCATCAACATCATATCATCATCATCATCATCATGATCTCGGTAGTTGTTATTTATTTATATATTGGAGTTTAACTCTTAACCTGCTGGGTATTTTCAAAATATTTTTCATCAAATCTAGACATGACTGCTTCATAGCACCTAGATTTGATGAAAAATTCATTCAAATTTAACTCGAATCATTGATGAAAACATCCATTCAGTTTACACAGCGACAATTTGATAGATATGCCCAAATTATACTTATTTTAGTGGCAAGAGAAATCCTGTCCTGGGTAGGAATATCCGCCAGTAGCATGTAAGGAGTAACAACACTTTCGGCAGCCAGGGTCACCTTGTTTCAGAGTGGAGGTTGTTGTCTAAATCATCATCACTGGCAGCAACAAATTCATAGTAAATACCGACATAGCTGTGTTAAAAATAAGTGAGTCCAACAGTTCTTTGGGATAACTGTGAGGCACTGGGAAATATGGGGGGAAATAGATCTACATGTAGATGTGTTCGCACACAGATAGATGTTTTCCAAAAATAAAAAAATTGTTATCCGGAACCACCAATCAGAATCTTTTGATATCTGGTACAACATCTCCAGGGTGTCAGATTCAAGACTTAAATTTCAAGTGTGTTCAAATCATGCCCTGCGTTCATCTTTGGGCTCCCTATGGATGCCCAAACTGTAGTACAATGTGAGAAAAATTCTTTGAAAATCATCTTCACATCTACCAGTCAACATTCAACATTTGGTATACAACATTCTTAGCGATTCAAATCAAATTCCTTAGTTTATATTTGGGCTCCATATTCCATATAGGGTCCCAAATTTTAATTCAGTGGAATATAAGAAAAACTCTTTAAAAATCTTCTAATCCACCAAATCTAATTTTGCAAATGCCTGCATCATTAGCTGCATTTGCACCGATTTTCTAAATTTATCTTTATAGTTATGTTGCAGTCATGATATAGCCAAAACACCAAAAACAAATAAAACAGATTTTATAAACTGAGCAAGTCATTAGCTTAACTTGACATAGTCAAGATAAGCTATTGCCATCACGCATGCGGAAGTCTGTTAGTCTGTTCACATTTTCCTTTAGCACGGGCTACACCCCGCAGTTCTTGTCTGATCGTCACGAAATTTCATATGCAGGTTTGAGGTCATGTCTAGATGAGAACGTCCCCTTTTGGTCGCGATCGGACAACCGGTATGGCTGCCCGAGCCCAAAACCTGAAAACCATTAGTACAGTCTACAGGTCGTATTTATGAAGGGATTTCATAGTAACTTGGTAGGATTCCTCTATATAATGCCTAGATGAGAACGTCTCCTTTTGGGCATGATCTGTCAACCGTGATGGCTACCCAAGCCCGAAACCCCAAAACTTTTAGCACAGTCTGCAGGTCATGTTTTAGATGGTGGGATTTCATTGTAACTTGGTAGGATGACTCCTTATGATGTCTAGATGAGAATTTCCCCATTTGGGCATGATCTGCCAACCGTGACGACTGCCCGAGCCCAAAACCTGAAAACCTTTAGTACAGTCTACAGGTCATATTTATTGAGGAATTTCATTGTAACCTGGTGGGTTGACTTCATATATTGTCTGGATGAGTAGGTCCCCTTTTGGACGTGATTGGGCAACTGTGATGGCTACAGGTTCCCGAAGCCCGAAAACCTTTAGCACAGTCTACAGGTCATATTTATGAAGGGATTTCATTGCAACATGGTAGGATGACTCCAAATAATGTCTAGATGAGAACGTCCCATTTTGATCGCGATTATTCAGCCTTGATGGGTGCCCAAGCCCCAAAACCTTTAGCATAGGCAAAAGGTCATATTAATGGAAGAATTTCATTGTAACCTGTTAGGTTGACTCCATATAATGCTTAGATGATGACATCCCCTTTTGGTCGCGATTGGTCAACTGTGATGGCTACAGGTGCCCGAAACCCGAAAGCCTTGAGCACAGTCTACAGGTCATATTTATGAAGGGATTTCATTGTAACCTCGTAGGATCACTCCAGATGATGCCCAGATAAGATTGTCCCCTTTGATTGCGATCATTTAACCAGGAGGGCTGCCCGAGCCCGAAGCCTGAAAACCTTTAGCACAGTCTACAGGTCGTATTTATGAAGGGATTTCATTGTAACTTGGTAGGTTGACTTCATATAATATCTAGATGAGAACGTCCTCTTTTGGACACGATTGGGCAACTGTGTCGGCTACAGGGGCCGAAGCCCGAAAACCTTTAGAACATTCTACAGGTCATAATTATGAAGGGATTTCATTGTAGCTTGGTAGGATGACTCCAAATAATGTCTAGATGAGAAGGTCCCCTTTTGGTCGTGATCATTCAGCCTTTATGGCTGCCTGAGCCCAAAGACCTTTAGCATAGTCTATAGGTCATAGTTATGGAAGAATTTCATTGTAACCTGTTAGGTTGACTTCATAGAATGCCTAGATGATAACATCCCCTTTTGGTCGTGATTGGCCAACTGTGGTGGCTACAGGTGCCCGAAGCCCGAAAATCTTGAGCACCGTCTACAGGTCATATTTATGAAGGGATTTCATTGTAAATTTGTAGGATCACTCCAGATGATGCCCAGATGAGAATGTCCCCCTTTTGGTTGCGATCATTCAACAATTATGGCTGCCGAAGCCCGAATACCTTTAGCACAGTCTACAGGTCATATTTATGAAAGGATTTCATTGTAACTTGGTAGGTTGACTTCATATAATGTCTAGATGAGAACATCCCCTTTTGGACATGATTGGGCAACTGTGACGGCTGCAGGGGCCCAAATCCCGAAAACCTTTAGAACAGTCTACTGGTCATAATTATGAAGGGATTTCATTGTAGCTTGGTAGTGTGACTCCAAATAATGTCTAGATGAGAATGTCCCCTTTTGGTCACGATCATTCAGCCGTGATGGCTGCCCGAGCCCAAGACCCCAAAGCCTTTAGCATAGTCTATAGGTCGTATTTATGGAAGGATTTCATTGTAACCTGTTAGTTTGACTCCATATAATGCCTAGATGATGACATCCCCATTTAGTCAAGATTTTTCAACTGTGACGGCTTCAGGGGCCCGAAGCCCCAAAACCTTGAGTACAGTCTACAGGTCATATTTATGAAGGAATTTCATTGTAACTTTGTAGGATCACTCCAGATGAGAATTTCCCCTTTTGGTTGCGATCATTCAACCATGATGGCTGCCCGAACCCAAAGCCCAAAAACCTTTAGCATAGTCTACAGGTCATATTTATGAAGGGATTTCATTGTAACTTGGTAGGTTGACTTCATATAATGTCTAGATGAGAACGTCCCCTTTGGACGCAATTGGAAAACTGATGGCTACAGGAGCCTGAAGCCCGAAAACCTTTAGCACAGTCTACAGGCCATATTTATGAAGAGATTTCAATGTAACTTGATAGGATGACTCGTTTTGGAATAATTTCACTGTAACTTGGTAACTTTCGTTAATATATGTTAACTGTGAGGGCCACATACATTAACTGTGAGGTCATATTAACCCACCCCGCAGCTATTTAGTACAGTGTACACCTCATATTATTTTTATCAAAAACATAGCATACAGGGACCAGAAATGAACATATTCCCAATTATCACAATTCTTTTCTTATTTCATAATCCTTTCATAAACATTGAACATTATCCTTTTCATCAAATACAACACACAAGTTAAGCTGCAGTGTCACTGACACTTTCATTTTGTTTGTTGGGGTAATCTACATGTATACTATAAACATGAATGTGTGTTCCTTTATATGTTTGGCTGTTGCTATTTATGCACTCCTACATTCTTATCAACCTACCTTACATTTGTTTTCAGCAGGCTTGCACTACAGTGGAAGTCCCTAACTAGGAAAAATACTCTCTTTTTTCTTCTTTCCCAAGTGATTTGGGAAAGAAAAGTGGCGCAAAAGCACCTAGAAAAGATAATCCAACATTGTGTCAAGTGCGACCGGCACACACCCAGTAGGGGACACTCTTCTCCTTGTACTAATTCACGGCTTCCTAAACCAGTGTGCAGATGTATAACCAACGTGTCATTCTATTTTTTTCTGCCATCTTACAGGATGCAGATCGTTTCGCTCTTCAACAGTGATACCTTTTGACTCGATGTTAATGATGTTTCCGGTTCTGACTTGTGGATTCATAGCTGTTTCTTCATTATCCAGACACACAGGGCTGTGTTTTTATATATTCTTTCGATTATTCACTGTATTTTTCGTGATAAATCTCTATACCGTACCATGCTGTTTCGGTCTTTTGTTCATTAATGCTTACCCTTTGTGTTCTGCTTTTAACTGAGTCAGGTGTCAGCTGGGGGCTGTTGTGGCAGCTTTTCTCCCCTCTGTTGTGGGTAGAATTTCTGCCAGTCCCTTTTTGGCTGTTGGGGTATTTTTCTGTTAATGTCGGGCCTTTGTTTCCAGCCACCTTAGTAGTGACCTTACTCTGGTAGCTGGGGGTGTCCCGATTTATTTTTTCTTTGGGTTCACCTTCCCATCTACATTGCTCTCACCAGATATGCCTAGGACGATACCTTGCAGGCCATTTTTGTCGTCTTAGCATGTTGAAGTTTCCCATTATTCATGCTCCACTTTAGTTGGGTGTTCTATTTAAAGACCTTGTGGGCTGAGTGGTCTTCCACCTTTTGGGCTTCAACTATTGTGTAGATCGGGCATGTGATGTTTTCCTCCCGCACCTGCGGGAAGGGGAACATGATCGTTTGGGGCCTCCCAATTAGAGATGAGATGATTAATCAGTGTAACATCGGCACTCTGTCTATAAGCACCCAAAAGTTCACCAACGGCACGCGATGGTTCAACGTCGGCCCTTGCCGATTGTCTGAAACTCAGTGAAAGCATTATGGATGATTTGTAATGAACTTCCCCTTCATGGGACAACCAGTGGCAAGCGATCGGTATGTCACTTGTCTGTTACTGATATCAGGTAAGTGATTGTTCATAAAAGAAAAGGCAGAATATCATATTAAAGATTTTGATTGTGTAACTGTGTACCGAGTTGTTTTTATTACCTGTGTCGCCAGCGGCAGAGCAGGTCTAGTAACCGCTCGACTCCGTCCGTCTGTCAGACTGTCAGTCCATCAGTCCATCAGTCCGTCCGAAACACTTCTTCCGTCAAGGTTTTCTTGGCTTCTATGAAAGGGAATGATTTTATAAATGGTCTGCTTCTTCATAATGATGAGTTGTATCATGTAAGCAGTTTTCAGATCTGCCGTGCAGCCACTTCCTGTTTGCCGATACTTTGAAATTTTACTGTACCCACTGAACATTGAAATTTTCCGTCAAGGTTTTCTCGGCTTCTATGCAAGGGATTGATTTTATATTTGGTCTGCTGCTTCATAATGATGAGTTGTATCGTGTAAGCAATTTTCAGATCTGCCGTGCAGCCACTTCCTGTTTGCCGATACTTTGAAATTTAACTGTACCCACTGAACATTGAAATTTTCCGTCAAGGGTTTCTCGGCTTCTATGCAAGGGATTGATTTTATATTTGGTCTGCTGCTTCATAATGATGAGTTGTATCGTATAAGCAATTTTCAGATCTGCCGTGCAGCCACTTCCTGTTTACCGATACTTTGAAATTTTACTGTACCCACTGAACATTGAAATTTTCCGTCGAGGTTTTCTCAGCTTCTATGCAAGGGATTGATTTTATATTTGGTCTGCTGCTTCATAATGATGAGTTGTATCGTGTAAGCAGTTTTCAGATCTGCCGTGCAGCCACTTCCTGTGTACCGATACTTTGAAATTTTACTGTACCCACTGAACATTGAAATTTTCCGTCAAGGTTTTCTCGTCTTCTATGCAAGGGATTGATTTTATATTTGGTCTGCTGCTTCATAATGATGAGTTGTATCATGTAAGCAATTTTCAGATCTGCCATTCAGCCACTTCCTGTTTGCCGATACTTTGAAATTTTACTGTACCCACTGAACATTGAAATTTTCCGTCAAGGTTTTCTCGGCTTCTATGCAAGGGATTGATTTTATATTTGGTCTGCTGCTTCATAATGATGAGGTGTATCGTGTAAGCAATTTTCAGACCTGACGTAAAGCCACTTCCTGTTTGCCGATACTTTGAAATTTTACTATACCCACTGAACATTGAAATTTTTCGTCAAACTTTTCTCGGCTTCTATGCAAAGGATTGATTTTATATTTCATCTGGAGCCTCATAATGATCAGTTGTATCGTGTATGCAATTTTCAGATCTGCCGTGCAGCCACTTCCTGTTTGCCCATTCAATTGCATGCAGCGATGCAGGTCCAGACCCGGTATTGGTCTTGTTTATCCATCATGTGAATACGGACGCTCTTCACTGCCCAAACTGTACTTCATTCTGCAAAATGTCGCAATATTTCTTTCAACCACACTCATCGTCTCATTAAATATATAATGGCATTCTTTATTCCCATATTGGACAGATAATTCCTCCATATTAGTAATCTGTGTTAACTGTGAGAGGTTTGGGTGTAATAAGTTTAATATCGGGCCATTCGGGGTGGGATTTATTAACACGAAGCCACTGAATTTTTCTCATGTTGAAATGTGTGGAGCACATGATAAAAATAGATAAGGCAGTACAACGTCATGACTCGTGTGACACAATCCCATATATGGGTTTACCGAAAAGAAACTTCCACCTGAAAACGTTTGGTTCCAACGTCTGCTTTTAATTTTCACAAAACATTTTCTTCCAAATATATTTGTATACATTCAAGGGTGAAAAACCACTATCATGTAAGTATCAATTTTCTGTCTGCCTATTTTTCAATTTTAGGCACACGGGAAATGTGGTATTGGCATTAATTTGGAAAAAACAAAAACATGCTCGTGTTCTTTGTTCTCTGATGATTTTTTTTTCAGCTGCGTTTTGAATGCCTCTGATAGTTAACTTCAAACTCAAAGACTGTTTGTCTGTGATAGTCGACTTCAAAGCCCGTGTAGAGGGTGGGCAATTTAGCAAAGACCTGAATTTGAAATGAATTGTTGCCAGTGTTGATGTAAACCGCATCAAAAGTTCAGAACACAATTTACCGTGACGATGCACGTGATGAGTTCTCGACTCAATTGTTAGCTGTTTATTTTAAATCAAAAATATACTGCACTGATGGTGCTTCATTGACATAAAATTAACCCTTCTGTTATTTAACACATTTAAGTAAGTATAAAAAGTGTGTTATCTTCCGGGTTGATGGGGATTACTGGCATGTAAATTAAATTCTGAATACTGTAAATCAGCCCACTTCTGCAGTAAGCTTGAATAATAAAGAAACCATCCTACATCGGCATTCGGTATTGACAGATTGTTGTCAAAAATAATCAGCATTCATCTGATGGGGCATTTTACTAATCGGCTCATCTCTTCTCACGATTCGACTCTGTCTGGAGAGAGTTATACCCCCTTCTGGGGGTTTTCAGTCTTTTTATGGTGTGGATACCACAGTAGCTGCTGACTTCCTGGCGAAGAAATGCCTGGTTCCAGGTCTACTGTCCCCCTCCAGTCGACATCTGAGGCTGTCACTAGGGTTGTGACTCCTCTTTTGGAGCCAAGCTCAGTTGTTCTCTTCGCTTTTCTGCCTTTGTCAGCAGCTACTGATGTATCTGCTCCTGCTGCTATTCCGTCTGTGACGTCATTGATCTCCGCTTCAGCTGGCCTCAGCTTATTCCTGCAGGGGTCTACAGGGATTTCTGCTTCTTGGACGTGGGATATCTGCCTCAATCTTCCCTGCTTCAACTCGGCAAAGTTGGAAGTGGTTGCCAGCCGATCCCTCTGCTGTGATCTCTCAGCCGTCAAGCCCAGCAGGTTTTGATTTGGATCCACGCACTCTGGTCCTTAGGCCAGTTTTGCGTGACCGGTGCATTTTTGTGCAGCCTGGACCTTCTGTTCCTCAGAGGCCGGCGGCGACTCTCCTGAGTTCCCTCACTTCAGATCCTCGGGGTATTTCATCTGTATTCAGATGTTTCAGCTGCCACCTGGCACCCCGTATCGGGTGTTCTAGAGGATCGTAGCCCATCGCTGGTTTAGAGGGTCGGATGTGAAGCCACTTTGCCGGGCCGTTCCCACATCGAACCGGCAGATACAGGTTGTGAGCTTAGGGAGGCCCCTCCTTGCTCATGAAGGTTCTTTCCAAGAGCCTCCCCATTGCCTCCAGCGATGTTTCTAGTGGCTTCCAGGCACCCTCGGTGGCGCCGTCTCCCAGGATTGGAAGCAGGCCGCAGCTTTCTGATCCCCCTGGTGTTCCTACACCATGGGAGGCATCGGCTGGTATGCCTAACATGGGTAATGTTCTTTGACTCAAGCGATGGGTCAGACACATCTGACGTTGAAGTTCCTTCAAACTGTCAGACCAGTGGGAGGTTTCAGCCAGCCCGTGATCATCAGTCGTGCCCTGACAGCCTGTGGAACAACCTGCATCTGGGCGCCTTCGACCTTACCAGTCGGTACAAGTGGTCAAAGCTTTTGCAGCATTGGACTCAAAGCTGAGTTCCAAGGCTATGAAGACTTCTTTCTTCACTAGGCTGATACCTTTTTGCCCCCTGTGCACTATCGTTCCAACAATTCCGGCAATACATCAGTCTGAAAGACTTTGACGGTCTTGGATCAGGACTCCAAACCCAAGTCGGCCGTTATTCCTATGGCGACTTTGGAGTCCATGTTGGGCTTATCCAGAGAGATGCTAGGCATGCTTTCTCTCTTGGATCACGTCGTCTCTGCCTTGGCTGCTTATCTGCCTCCAGGTAAGTTTGACGACATACAGGCTCCTTTGCATGTGATCTCTAAGACGCTCATGCATCTTACATGCATGCCTGTAACACGGCTAATTTTTTGGTTCGCCGGGACACTGTGTTGGCCACAAGCCGTTCCCTTCCTGAAGGGCAGGGCACTGCTCTTGGATCTGCTTCTTTGATGGGTCCGCGACTATTCCATGATTCTGTGGCAACGGTCCGGGATGACGTCCTGCGTCATTCCAAAGATCAGCTGCTGCTTCGCCAGTTTGATCCGCCTTCTGTTGGAGGCAGGGCCATTTCAAGCCTAACAAACGCCCTTCTGCTTCCTCTGTGAAGCCAAGGGCTGTTCCTCATGCTTCCGCTTCTTCCTCTTAATCGCGTGGTAAGGGTAAGTGTCGGCAGTCCAGAGGGAGGTCTCGGGATCCTTCATCTAACAGAGGAGGTGGTCTCTCCTCTCACAGGCCTCACCGGGGCTCGAAATGAAGATCCTCACCTTGATTCATCCCAGATTGGAGGAGGGATATCCAAGTTTGCAGACCGTTGGGGCACGATCACATCCGATCCTTGGGTGTTAGATGTACGGTCCAGTCTGCAGATATCCTTTCGGAGGCACCCCACTCTGTCGAGAGGAGTGCCCCTACCAACCCAAGTTCCTTTAGATGTTTCATGTCGGGACCTTTTGATCATGGAGATAGACAATCTGCTGTCAAATGAGGCGATAAGGTCATCAAGCACATTCTTTCAGTGGGATTTTATTCCCTCCTGTTCTTGGTGCCGAAGAAGGACAGCCGACTCCGACTGGTTATCGATCAGAGTATCCTGAACCAGTCTATTATTGCTCCCAAGTTCAGCATGGAGGCTTTCAGGTTAGTTTGCCACTCAATTCACCAGGGAGATTTCGTTTCCAGCATTGACCTGCGAGACGCTTACTTTCATGTTCCGCTTCATCAGACATCGTGAAAAGTATTTCAGGTTTGCTTTTCTTGGGCAAATTTACCAGTTCAAGGCAATGCCTTTCAGCCTCAGCCTGGCTCCTTGGGCTTTCGTCCGATTGATGTCGCCTGTGATAGCCTCCATTGCACTCAGTCCAGGGTGACTAATTTGGCGTATCTTGACGATATCCTCCAGAGGCACTCCAATGCTGCTCTTCTGGAGTCAGATGTCAACACACTTGAGCCTGCTCACATCGCTAGGGTTCAGAGTCAACAAAGAGAGGTCGCTTCTGAGTTGTTTTGTCATTTGGGGATGGACTTCCATACTCAGCTGAATACTGTGGCGATTCCTCAGACGAGGGCTGTACGTCTCGGGGCTTTCACCCTGACTCGGACCCAGTCCATGTCTGCGACAGCTCAGAGTATTCTCCGGCTGCTCGGTCTATGCGGTTCGGTGACGGATCTCATTCCTGTTGGTCGGCTGTATGTCAAACCTCTCCAACACTTTCTCAGTTGTTGGAGGCCAATTGTCGATCCTCTGGATCTGGTGCTTCAGTTACCAGTATCTCTTCATCATCACCTTCTTCTCTGGATGGATGTTCAGTGGATTATGCAGGGAGTTCCATTGAACTTGCCCATGTTCGATTGTGTTATGATGGCTGATGTCAGCGATCTCGGATGGCGTGCGACGCTGGATCCTCTGGGTTTTCCCTTTTCAGTGTATGGGACCAGGATCAAGCAGCTCTTCACATCAACTAGAAGGAGCTTCTTGCTATTCTTCTGAGCTTCCGCCAGTGGATCCCCCACCGAATCGTCATGTCCTTCTGTTGTCCGACAGTGGTCGCTTACATATGGAACCAGGGTGGCACTCATTCAGTTCACATGTACGAATTGGCTCGGGATCTTCTAGTGCTCGCTCAGGATGTCAGCGTCAGGGTGGTGGTTCGTTACATCCGCGCTCGTCTGACCGTCCTAGCAGACTCCCTGTCATAGATCACGACAGGGCAGGTTCATTTCCATTAAGTGGATGCTTCACAGGGCAGTGTTCCGGTCACTTTGGGGTCATCCCCACATCGATCTTTTTGCGACCCATTGGAACCCTCAGGTGTACACTTTCGTGTCCCTGTGTCTAGATCCTCTGGCTTTCGCCGGTTCCGATTTTGCCTCCGGTTCTAGCCAAGATACGAACCTGCAGTTGTCGAATCATTCTGATCGCCCCAGTCACCTCAGCGGGTGTGGATCAATCAGCTCTGCTCTCTGTTGGCGGCAGTTCCAACACGTCTCCCTCCATATCATGACCTTCTTTGCCAAGGTCACCCGAGGTGTTTTCACATCGACCTGACTTCATTGTGCCTTCGCGCATATCTTTTGTCAGGTCCTGTCTCCTCCGTAGAGGTTTTTTGAGACAACAGTGGGGGTCATTTTTTCTTCAAGGGAGCACTCCACTGGTTTAGCCTATGCGGCTAAATGGAAGGTCTTCTATCGATGATGTGCTGATCACTCTATTGATTAGGCTGATCTCTCGATAACACAGACTGCAGACTTTCTGGTATATCTGTTTGATTCTCAGGGTCTCCAACCTGTTACCATCTAAGGGTACAGGTCCATGCTTTCGGAGACCTCTTCGCATGTGGGAAAGCATCGTATCGGCACTAATCTGTACCTCTCCAAGCTTATTCAGCACTTTTCTTTGAAAAGGCCTAGGATTTTGCAGCTTACCCCAAAATGGTATCTTTCTTGGGTGCTGCTTTGCTTGGTTGGGGGGGGGGGGGGCACCATTCAAACCTTTATCCTTTTGGATATGCATTTTCTCACGTACAAGACAGCTTTTGCCTTAGCCAGAAGGGTTAGTGAGCTTCATGACCTCACTGTTGATCCGGCCTTTTTCAGGAGCTCTGCCAACAGTGTTACTTTACCACTGATTGCATCTTTCTGGCCAAGAATCAGATGTCAGAAACTACTCAACCTCCAATCTGTATCAGGACTTTTCCTTCTGCTGAGGGTAATCGCCCTTTGCTCTGTTCGGTTTGTGCAATTCGCATTTACCTCAACCGGATGCAGTTCATTAGGAAGGACAGGAAAAGATATGTTTCTGTCTCTTATCCCTGGTCGACAGAAGATCTCATTTCTAGATGGATTTGTCTTGCTATACACGCGTCATATGCTCGTCTAGCGACTGGCGATTGTATTACCTATCGTTTTTCTGCCCACGAGGTGCGTGCATTGTCTACCTCATGGGCTTATGCTAACTCTGTCAGTTGTCGGATGTTATGCAGGCAGCCTATTGGAGAAATGCTTCTTTCTTCACCTATCTGCATCAGTTGCAGAAGCAGCCTGAGGACCTTTTTCTTTAGGCCCTCTTTTTTTCTGCTCTGGCTGTCATCAACCCTAGCCATTAGGGTTCTTGCAAGGTCAGTTCCAGCCCTGTTCTTGGTACTGTCCTTTCTGTTTGTGTGTCACACAGGACCATACGCCTCATCTCCCATTGTCATTTACTGATGGTTATGATGCTATGGTTTTATAGGCCAAGGGAACTCTTCTTTGTCCATGGTTCCAGTGCAGTCGGGTTATGTGGGGGGTTGGTTATGTGATTTCCTCCTCCTGTTGTCTATTCAGCCTGTTGTAAAACAATTGTAAGGTAGGTTGATAAGAAATTTAAATTTTATAGTAAATTTCCTTTCTTATTGTACCTACCGCATCTGTTTACGTGGAGGCCCTCCCGTCTTCTTTTTCAGGTAAGAATCCTTCCCCTCCCGCTAATCACATAACTCCAATGTTGGCGGATTCAATAGAATGACACATTGGTTATACATCTGCACACTGGTTCCGGAAGCCATGGATTAGTACAAGGAGAAGAGTGTCCCCTACTGGGTGTGCGCCCGTCGCAATCAAACCCAGTTTTGGCTTATTTTTTTCCTGTTGCTTTTGCACCACTTTTCTTTCCCAAATCGTTTGGGAAAGAAGAAAATAGAGAGTATTTCTCTGAGGTATGGACTTCCACTGTAGTGCAAGCCTGTTGTAAACAATTGCGGTAGGGGTAATAAGAAAGGAAATTTACTATAAAATTTAAATTTTCAGGGATATGAAGATGAAATTTGGTACCTACGGTTTTTTTTTCTTATGCCCCCCCCCCCCCCCCCCCCCCCCCCCCCCCCCAATTTGGCGAAGTGGCATTAAGTGTTACCCTTGTCCATCTGTCCTGAATATGGTTTCCAGACGCTAACTTTAGTTTGTCTAAACGAAATGAAACAAAATTTTATACATAGGTTTTGTATACCCACATAATAGAGGTTTGGATTGACAGTGTGGTCTGATATTTTTTGGCACAGTTATGGCCCTTTTCTGACTTAGAAGATCATAAAGCAGGGAATTAGTGTCCCACAGACGCATTTGGTGGCCAGCTATATTGGTGCTATGGTTTAAAGGAGATAAGATAAAATATTTATTAATTAATTCAATTTCAACAAAGATAAATGACTAGAAACTCATGCTTGGGGGGGGGGGGGGGGGGGGGGGGGGGGGGGGGTGGGGGGGGGGGGGGGGGTGGGGGGGGGGGGGGACCTTTCAACCCGAGTAGTGCTGGGTTATAGTTTGGCTAGTATACTGCACAATGTATTTATAAAAAAAATTTCTTTCAGAAGAGTTGCTACAGCAAGAAATCAAACCTTAAAGTCTTTTATGATGGATTTTGATCAGACACAGGCATTAGACTTTGATGAATATGATGATGAAACTGATGAAGACTCTCCTAAGGATAAAGGAAA